>JAZDUH010000269.1:21115000-22485000 GCA_036419115.1 Scarus forsteni
ACTCTATGGCAGTGTAAAGCATTAGCATCTGTCTTGAGATTTCTGAACATACATTTAAATTAAGAAAAATGCTATCAGTTACTATGGAGATCTATTTAGGAGTATTTAATGTTAATCATAAATACTAGGTCTTGAAAGTGGGCCGATGGGGGTTGAAGATGTTTATCAAAAAGTTAAAAGCATTTCGCTTGGCTTAACTGAATCTTATAGTTAGATTTAACTTAAAGCAACTAATGACCACTTCTATTGTTATGGTTGTGCAACAGTGTTTACAAAGCATTACAAATTGATTACAATGTATTAGAAGTCTCATTAATCTTTACTCTTTATTAATACGGTCAATGACATGCATATGTTGCATTAACATCTAACATCAAATATTAATGACATCCTTTACTGTGACAGCTTTATTGCTGTTATGATTCAATAATCATTATCATACAGCACCATTAATTATTACTTGTGCTTATAACCACAACGATTCCACATTATAAGAATAACACATCACAATATCTTATAAATTGCTCATGATGTGTTAATAATGAATTCAAAAATGGGCTTTGTAGAAAGTGTTAGCAAAAATTTTATCCCAAAACAAAAGTGTTCTTGTCCCAAATAATACTTAGTTTGATTTTGGGAAAAAAACGTTAGTACATCAAAAAATCATGAATCAGCAATTTAGACGTTTAGCTGCACCATGAGCATCCAAAGGTTACATAACAAAAGCAGTTTCCGTGCTGGCATCATAGCAAGAAAAAAATGTGTCCCCTTAGTGACAAAGTAAAAACATTCAATTCAATTTCAGCAGAACTAAATAGAATAAAGTAGCAACTGAATTAGCCCCTGAATGCTTCAGCTAATTGACCACAAGTAACAAATCAAGCATAATGAGATTTACCTGTAATAAGTCAAGCCTGAAGCACAAACTCCAGAGAGCCAAGCCAAGAGAAGCCATCATCACAGAAATAACCTGATAGATGGTAGAAAGCTCCAAAAGTCCACAGACAAGAAGTGACTTAAATTTGACAGCAAAGAAAAAAGGGCCAATGAAGCCAAAATAAGCAAGAGGGACAATCCAAGTTCAGCAAACAAAAGCAAAAAAAAACACCCCCTGGATCCAAGCAGGGAATAAGCATCTGCATGTTTTTGGAAAACCCCTCCATGCTTAAAGAGAGCCACCATCTGAGCAGGCGACAGTAGGTGGTTTTACCTTTGGGTGGCTGCATTATAATTTTCCCAGCATCCTTTGAGGGACCATTGTTGGAGGAGTCTGTCACAAAGAGAGCCAAGAGTCATGCCTTTATGAAATACAAGATTAAACATCAGACTGCCCTATTTTAAAACTGTACTCATGCAAGTATGCCTGTGAAAATAGACCAGCTCTCGGTAGACCAAACTCATAAATAAAGGCTTGATAGAAGACAGCAGGATTCAGTTCGTCTTCACCAGGGCATCAACCAAACCATCACAAACAGTCATGACACCAGCTGAGACAAGGCAGTGGTGCATCTCTACTAATCCTACAGCCTGTTGGTTCTGATATCACTCTTAACATTTAAACTAGATTAACTGAGGGCGTTTCACATTAGGTCCACTTGTTTCGAACCGTACTACGGCGTGGTCGCCCCCCTCCCCCGCTGGCTTGCATTCTCACTTGCAACATCGAACCATGCCCGGGCCCACTTGTGTATTTACTCAGTTTGAAACAGCAGGAGGCGAAATGCACGTAACTGGTTACCAAACCTGCTACGGAGGACAATGAAGAAGAGGCTACCATGGTAACCATTTCCTACACCAGACAACCAATGTTTACATTTCGCTCTCTTCGACATTTTCCTTCAAATGTGATTTTTTTTATCGTGTTTAAGACGGCATCAGCGACCTTCTGGACCCTCGTAAATCATCGTAATCCTCAACCAGAATAAACAAATTGACAAATTGAGTAAGCAAAAGATTCAACCGCAGGATTAACAGGAAGTAATGCATCAAAAGTAGATCAGTTAAGACCACTTTGTTTCACACCGGTGAAACGGCACCAAATGTCGGGAGATGGAGCGGATCGAGACCATCCCTTCATGTAGGTCTCGGACCAGCTGATTTGGTGCACACCAAAGTGCAGTGGTTGCATTCACATTGATACTAACATACCAAACCCTGGCCCAAAACTTCTTTGGTGCGCACTAAATACGGTTGGTGTGAAAACACCCTTAGAAGCTGGAAAAGAAAAGAAGTGTGAAGCGATTCTTTTTAAGAAGTCTGAAGATCATGTGAAGTGCATTGATCCAGAGGTCCCTATCAGCTGCACATTGCAGCAACAATCAAACCCTCACAGGCTGATCAATAATTCTTTGTGAGCAAAGGCAAGAGAGTGATGCAGTGGTCACTGTAAATCAGAGCATAGAGGCATCTGCTTAGTGGGAATAAGAACCATACTGAGAAGCAAAAATGACAAAGCCGTCGGTCAGACAGAGGGACACCCTCAGGCATTTACTGTAACTACAGCAGACTATATTTAAAGGTCCCATATTTCTCTCCCTTTCTACAGTTTAACATGGATACTTGATGTCTTCATGAAACGTTAGTAACGGGCTTTGGTCCAAAAAGCCTATAAATGAAGCACAGTCAAAGTCTAGTTCTCAGTCCTGTGTTGAACTGACTGAAGTTGAAGAAGTCAGATGTGAAGTGACTGGCACACACTAGGGATGTAACGATATGAAAATTTTGTATCACGGTTATTGTGACCAAAGTTATCACGGTTATCATTATTATCGCGGTATTGTTGCAGTGTGCTCAAAATGTTCCAAAAAGTACTTTAACACACAATTGAAATCATTTAACCCCTTTATTATTATAATCTTAACACGTCTTTTTGTCTTTTTTGTTAATAAATGTGTCTAGAAATGCCTTTTGAGTACATTTTTTCACCCCTCTTTCATTAGAAATAAAGGTAAACGATTCTAGTAGGTTTTTTTTCATTATGTTTGCCTCGAGTGAGGCTACTTCACCGAGGACAGATACATAGTTCAGACTTCTTCAGGCAATGAGCAGCATCACCGTGTGTTTTTGACACCTTGTGGTGATCAAACACGGTATTACGATAATCTTAATAGGACACGGTAACGATTACCGTGGGAAATTTTACCCCGGTTTACCATTTTACCGGTTATCGTTACATCCCTAGCACACACATACAGGTTTTAGCCAACTGTAGCAGCTCATTTCTTTCAAAATAAAATTGATCCACTGGGCCCTTTGGTCCTCAGAGGCTGGTAGCCTATATGTGAAGACATATGTGGCTGTTTACAGCCAACAACTGAGCAGTTATAGGCTTTGGGTCTAGACATGGTGTACAAGAAAAAGTTGGTACAAGTATACATTCAAAAAGTTAATCATTTTACAGCGCGCCCTCCCTTTGTCCAAAGCTACATCAAAATATATAATTTACTGAAAGATACAAGAACACCTAATAAAATTCAAAAACAATTGAACCACAACTTCCTAAAGCCAAGCTGAAACATTTTAAAATAAGACATTTTGTGTTATATATTAAATATCCATTTTCATATATAATATTAAGAATCACGCAATTCATAATGTATTTTCCTATATCGTTTTGCATCAATTTTTCACCAAGATAATGCATTGATGATGGGAGAGTCTGACCACTGTCCAAAGTCTTCAATGGGGTTAATGTCTGGACTCTGTGGTGGCCAAGTGTGTGAATAATGTGTGTGTGTGTGTGTGTGTGTGAGAAAATAATGTCTCATGCTCCCTGAACCACTATTCCACAATTTAAGCCTGATGTATCCTGGCATTGTCATCTTGGAATACGCCTGTGCCATTAGGGAAGAAAAATTCATTGATGGAAAACCTGTTCATTCAGTATAATCAGGTAGTCAGCTGACCTCATTCTTTGGTCACATAATGTTGCTGAACCTTGACCTGACCAACTGCAGCAACCCCTGATCATAGCACTGCCCCATCAGGTTTGTACATTAATGCATGCATGTCAATGATTTGACCCTTCTTAAACAGACTAACTTCCATGACCACAGGATGCTTCTTTCGACATGGTTGTTGAAGAAACCAGAAGCTACTCATTGCAACAGCTGGGGTTCAACAGCTTGTTGCCAGCTGAAAGATAATCACTCATGCAGTAATTATTCAATAGGATGCTTGTACCTATGTGCTTTGTTAAATCCATGTGGTGACTTTTGTTTTTGCAGTGTATACAGAACTTTTATTTTTACTGTTGTTTTGAGAGTTCAAGCAACAGCAAGATGAAAGATGCCCATGTAATCTATTACTGCAAGGGAATTAGACATGAAGCAAGTCTGACAAAAAGGCATGTAGAAGATACTTTGTGCACACAAAGTGGTTTAAATACAACTGATCACACACCAAGAAAAAAATAGAATCTCTGGGAACAGACTTCCAGCTCTTCCTTGGAAACAAAGGAGAGACAGGCTAACGAGGAAGATTTTCATTCACGAGGACAGTGGTGCAGAGAGTTGTCAGGGAGATGTTCCAGGACTTTGTGTACCACAGAGTCTTGCTCTACAGTATGAGACCAATTAGGAGAGTATGTGAACTGAATGCAGCTGTCAGGTTTCAGTCGGTTACTGCTGCTCCATGAAAAGGCTAATCTATGGGAGCGCAGACAGAAATGGGCAGCTTGAGACAAAAACAACTGGAGAAGAGAGGATCAGTGGGAGGTGGGGTGGGCAAAGTTTCCCAGAAACTTTTCCTGCCAAAAGACAGACCGAGTTTGGTGAAGTAAGTGCCCTATTGAAATTAAACTGCAGCCTGTCTGGACTAAATCAGAACTTTATTTCTGATGCAGACTTAAAACTCTTTCTAAGCTAAACACCAGATTTAGACCAAAATGTTACTGTCCAGAAATGTAATTAAAATGGGAAGTTGTCATTTATGATTTATGCTTATAAAGAGTTTGTAAATGCTAGCATCAGGGGAGGGTTTGAGTACAATATAAATTTAGCCACAACCATGAAAGAGTTAATCAGCATATGCCATGCTGTGCTCGTTGCACCCACCATCTCAGATGCATGCAGGGATCCCACTCTTCTCTAGAAATTATATTCCAGGACTTTTCCAGGATGTGTCCGTCACTCAACAGAGGAGACAGAGAGAAGAGATAAAAACTTCTCATCCGAAATACAATACTGCAATACTCTTGAACTCAAAGCTGCCAGTTTTGGGTTATCTTTATTTAAAAATAAGTCCTCACTGGGGTCTGAAAAGTTTGTATATCTAGCAACAAAGTCATATGTAAACACCGGGTAGTGGGACTGTTCTGGGGGAACATAGAAATAGATTGGAGTGGCATCACATGGGGCGCTGTGCCAGCTAGAGGCAGAGATACTCAGTAGCTCAATTTTGACAGCTGAGGGCAGACATGTAAAGGATGTGTACATTTTTAACCCGTATATGCTCACTAACAAGGAAGACTGAAGCATAGGGAGGATATTCCAGGACATTTTACTTTGTCTTTCATTTGCCATGACTGGAAAATTGGTCTGTCGTTTTCCAGGTTTTTCAGTATGCATGGGAATCCTGTGTATGGTGTTTGCTCCATACAAACACCCCTGTGGTGCTTTGACTCACCAGGTCTGCAGCGTAAACCATCAGCAGCCAGCTCCTGTCCTTCTGGACACACACACGTGTATTTTGGGGAGTGTTTGTTGATTTGTGGAGCAGGCAAACACATGTAGCTACAGCCTCCATTTTCACCCTTCTCTGCACACCAGTTGGTACCTGCAATTGAGAGTAGAACGTTCTGATTGTTTGACCAAACTATTTGGATTCTAAAACAAACTGAGCAGTACTGTAATCTTGGACTCACTACATTTTTGACATTTCATAGACTTAGAGACTTAATCACTGAAATAATCAGCATCAATTTATAACATCCTATAAAACCCTAGGTAAGTAGACCCAACTGAAGTTTACGACAAACCTTTAAACATTAGAATTGTCAAGATAATTCCAGCATAAATACAGAACTTCATGGATCATTTCTCTATCCCCTCCCAGTAAGTTCTTACCCGATAGCTGAATCAGCTCGTGGTAAACAATGATGTCCTGGGGGTCGTTCAGATTGCTGGCCAGTGTCACCACATCAGAGCCCGAAAACTTGTTTGCACCATAGATGGCTTCATTTTCACCATCAGTCCAGAAAACTCGATCCTAACAACAGTGTTTAATATTGTTTATGTTGGCTTTTAAACTAAAACAAAAATCATAACTGATTGTTTCTGAGATCACTATGCCTGTAGACAATCCCCACTCAATTTACACATCTGTATTGTATGCCCATGTCAAATACAGACACAGTTAACATTTGAACACCATGACATTTTGAACACTACAACCTTGTCTACGAGCATTTGCTGCCCATGACAGCTGTGGCAGTGTGGCCACAGCTTCAATGTATCTCCCTGCTATCACAGCTTTTTCTCCATGCATATGACTTAAATAATGGGCTTCTGTGGAAAGTTAAGGTAGAACCACAATTAATCTCCCCAAAAGGACCTGATTTATTGCATAACTTCAAACCTGCAGAATGATAGCTTTCTGACACACGAGGGGAATTTCTCTATGGAGGGAAACTGAAGCTTTGACTCTGAGAGGCAGAAACAGGAGATATAATGGATGTTTTGTGCAAAATAAGTTTAGAGGTTTGTCAATTCAGATATAGTAGCCATTAAAAGTCTGTGACAGGATTATGTTAATTCAGTTCAATTTTTGCATAAGAATGACAAACTATGTGAATAATGGTAGATTTTTATATTATGATCATATATATATATATATATATATATAATATATATATATATATATATATATATATATATATATATATATCATTTATCCTTATCTAATTCCTTTGAATGGGTAAATCCAAATTTTATGTTTCAGAGGAAAGAAAGAAGAAAAGATAAAATGTTTTTAATGTTAATTTGAAAGATGAAGTAGGTTTTAGGTCCTTCCTCCATTAGAGTGATAAATAGACTTGATGTTATAAAATAATTTTGTAGTCTTTCTGACAATACAAATCACTTAAATCAGGTCACACCTACCCATTCCTGCTCATATTCACTCACGGTGGCTAACGTTGCTGTGAAAGTGGAAACAATTTGGTGTTAAGTGTCTTTACCAGGCACACTTTACATATGACAGCTGAAGCTGGACTCAAACCTGCAACCTGATTGACTAATCCACTGATCTCACTCAAAAAGGGACAGCAGACTTGAATCTGTTAAATGTGATTCTGTTCATTCTCGATAAATCAAACCTTTGGAACAAACTGATGCAACATTGATGGCACAATGCAACTATTACCAGAACCAAAACCTAAAAAGGTTGAAACCAAATGAGTGTTATGAAAAACAGAGAATATCTACCTCAAAAACAGTAAGTGCAAAGGGATGAGCCAGATAATCTGAGGACTGGAGCACTTTCTTCCTGTTATCTCCGTTCAGGTCAACGCTGCAGAGCATGTGCAGTTTGGAGTCTACCCAGTACAACCTCCCTTTGATCAGATCTGAGAGAATGAAACATGGAGCAATGGCAGGTGTGAGAAAATAACAGAGGAAGGCAGAATAAATAAATAAAAAAGGATAATACATGGAAGAGGGACAGTGTGGAGATGTGTCAAAAAAGACAAATGGGTAAAAAAATGTGTAGAAGAAGGACAGAGGGATAAATGAGAAGGAAGAGTACAGACATGTCAAGGAAAGAGAGGATGAGTATGGAAGAGAAGAGGAGGGAGAAGGAAAACTTCAATCAATACAACATTTATTTTACGAGGATGAATCGATGGCTTCCTCTGTGTAAAGGATAAAAGTACAGCAGAAAACAGTTTGAAATACAGATTCATGTGAACAAAGAGTGATACATCAGCCAGGAAGGCTCAATATATGCAGAATTTAAGACACCTAACAGTAAAATGGATGTGTTCTAAAACAAAGATGTTTAGGCTTTTACATGGTCGAAATGTGTTCATCAGGCATGAAATGTGTTCATCAGGCATGTGAATAAAAATGACAAGGCTAGAATCTGCTATCAACATCAATTATTAAACCATACCAGTAAACCTCAAGTGGTACCAAACCAAAGTACTGTCTCTCAATTCTGCTGTAGTCTCACTGGTAGGGATGTGCATTGGAAAGATACACAGTAGCTATGTTTGCAGTTTTTCTTTCACTTGACTGAACCATTGCAATTGGAATTCACAAATTCTCCTTTTGCATTGCACACAGTCTGTTCACAGCCTCTGGCTATTTGCATTAAATCTATAATCAGAATAGAAACATCTGGATATACACAGAACTGTCCAGACTTAGAGACAGCAAATAAAGCTACTGTTCCTTCCAATAAATAAAATTGAAAGGTTATTGTACTGGTAAAAATTATGATTTTTGTTTTGTATTCATTTGTTAAAAATGCATAGTGATGGCAGCCAAAAACAAGAACTTAAAAGTAAGATGAGACAGAAACACGATTCTGTTCATGAGTTTGTATTGATATCATTTAGCTGCATTCTGAGAACCAAATAAGTCTTGAACAATGTTTCAATGTGTTTTTTAGGTCTCTGCTAAATGTCAGTTTGTCCCAAAATACAGACACTAGGGATAGGAATCGAAAACCAATTCCAGTTGAGAATCATTAACGGCTCCATCAAAGAATCGATATCATTAATCTTTTTGCTAATCAATTCCCTTATCAATTCCTTCCACTGACAGGGTTCAGAAGCGTCAGGATTGTGGCTTAATTTTAATTACACCTACTGCACAACCTTTAGTGAGTGGAAACACTAGCAACTTGCAGAAGCAGTTATCTATGCTGTGATGTATGTTTGGCATTGTTGACACTGAAAATCAGACCAACATTTGCCCACTCGCAAAATTTGCTGGAATCGATAAGGGAATTGTTAAAGAATTGGATTGATTAGCAGGATCGTTAACAGCATTGGTATTGATAAAATCTTATCAATTCCCATTCCTAAAAAACACCCAGCCACTGTGTTATAAGCCCACACCACGGTCTGTCACTAGTTCCCCCTCATGGAGGGACAGAGTTTTTTGGCCCCTTCTTACTCCAATGCTGCTCTTGGCCTTTATTCTTTCTCTGCCTGTATGAAATGAGCCTCAGTGATAGAATACAAGCATATTTTGCAGCTCTCCCTTAAAAACTCTGTCTGCAGCATGTACATTTTGCAGAAGGGCAGGACTATGTGTACACAGCATTTTTATTCAGATTACTTGTGACCATGCAAACATAGCTTATAAGGACAACAGGTCCATTTTAGTAAAGCTTAGACTTGGTATTCTTGACAAAGTATCAATGCTATCATCATTGGCAATAAGTTAGGAAATACCTGAATATCAGGGACAAAAATTGAAAAAAAGTTAGTCCCTTCTATTAATAACATTTGTTCAGTTCATGAAGAAATGTGTGGCTACACTCCTTGCTCTGTGCAAAGACTAATCAATGCACTTTTAGAAAAGTAAGTTAACATCCAACTCAAATTGATGCACATAAAATTAAATAAAGAAAACCACATTTCCATATCATTTTTATGAACGTCATTTGGCTTTACGTCCAGCCTATACTTCCTTCCACCTGTCCTCTGAGAGGGATTGTATTGGATCTACTCTGGAGGCCCATTATTTAGATTATATGTGCCATATTGTTGCATCCAAATGCAAACACCCAGAGGTAATGCGTAGAAAACCTAGACTGTAAAAGTGTCCTTCTGGTCTGGGGCTGCGTACACAACACTTGAGCTCAGACAAAGACTAAACAGGGAGCTAGATTTTATATAATTCAATTAACAACAAATTGCTGTATTTGTTAGGATGGATTTTATCTCTTCTTTAAGGTATTTGACCCATTCTTTGAATTATCTTTTAAATATCCATGTATTAAGTCCATATGTGTTAGTCTTCCAAATGTGTCTTCACACATACTAAGGTCTGGCACACAACCAAGAATGGCTGACCAGCGCACATGTGCAGAGTTACACTGACCATATACAGGACCTGAACCATGTCTCTAAACACATAAGCACAGTGAAGACATTCTCCTCCTGACACTGACAGTCTGTCAGCATCCATCGTCTGTACCAGGCACGGCCATATAACAAACAGATAATCCCATTCATGTCTTAAGAAGTTTGTCTCCAACATCTGATAAAACATCTCATACTATCAGCATTCTGCATCTGATTCAGGTGTTTAATTACAGAATAAAGAGATGTAAATCACCCTCAATTATTGCACTAGTTTTCTGATGCATAGATGTAAATTTTGAAATTTATAAATAAAAGATAGTCATACCCTCAGCAGAAAATGGAAATGTGAAAGTTCCCATACATAGCAACAATACTGAAAGATGACATAGTTTGGCTCCAGGGTTCACAGACAATGAACCATATGCTTCTCAAATGTAATTATGGGTTCTCTTACCCAGGGTGATTCCATTTGGCCACTGGATGTCTGAAGCCACTAAGACTTGTCTGTCCACCCCGTTCATACCAGACTTCTCAATCTTTGCTGGCTCGCCCCAGTCAGACCAGTAAAGGAACCTGCAGGGATTCAGGACAGATGGTCAAATATGAATGGCCAACTTAGGACATGTCCTCTCTCTGAGGTCAAGCAACATTTTCCACTTACCCAGACAGTGGATCCACAGCGATGGATGCTGGTTCTTTAAGTCCACGATTGAACAGAACTTTCTGCTTTGTTCCATTGAAGTTGGCCACAGAAATGGTTTTGGTGCCAAGATCAGACCAATACAAGTTTTTATAGATCCAGTCTACAGCCACTCCCACCGGTGTCTGGACATTATCGATCACTTTTTTGTGTGTGCCTACGTCCCCTCGCTTGTCAAGTACAGTACTATGTGGAAACAAGGACAAAGAAATCAGATTAGATAGAACTTTATTCATCCATTTGGGAAATTCCTTTGGGAAAATTAGAATTCCAATAGAAGTTTGAAAAGTAGATGGAAATATATATTTTTTTGTTTTTATAACCAAAACCAACCATTTCCAAAATAATGATCTCTTGATCTGTTTTTTTGCTCAATGTAAATTAGGAACTACAACTGCTGCTGGTCTGTTTTATGCACCTGCAGGACATACAAGTGGCTGTGGTGGTTTCTGTGAAACAGAGATTTGCAGAAACTTAACAGGAAAAGAGTGATTTTGAGTTCAAAAAATCTAATTCAAGCAGATCACCCTAGAGTTAGAAAATGCATTTAGGATATTCCCAGAAGGAACTCCCATCAAGGGAGATGAAGACAAATGGCACAAAATCCTGAAGATTTCAGAAAAAATTTGAGGGCCTAAGGCTTTCAATCAATTGATAAAAACAACAATATTCTGAAATTAAATCTGTGGTCAACTAATTTGGTTGTCAACTGCTTGTACTGCAGAAATGGCACAGAGCTGTTTTAGTCAGCTCTCAGTCAGCTGAAACTGTTTATCAGGGACACAAATTCTTTACACTCATTCATCCCAGTAATTACAGAGATATCACCAGCCATTTTGGTGTGTTGAGACACTGGCCAGTGAGAGTAGATCCCTGAAAGCTCAAATATTCACTTTCACTTCAATCGTGTTTTCATGTACTAGACATGCAGAATGAAAATATCAGCTGTGGGCTGTCAGAAAAATAACTGATATTAACCTCACTATGTCTTAATGTCTGTGAAAACCCAGGCAGAATAGACAAGGAGGATGCAGATGCAGGAAAAGCATAACAGTATGTGTGTGTGTGCTTGCACTGCTGTCAGCGATTTAAGACACAAAACCTCATGAACACTAAACAGTAGGGCTGGGACGATTAACTTTTCTCCCGATTCGATTTTTTACGACTTTTAGGTGCTGATTCAATTTAAATTGCGATTCTACAATATTGCAGATTTTTGCAATCTTTAGTTAGCTTTTTTTAACACCAGCAAAAAGATGAACAATGATGATGCCTGCAGACTATAACAGGAAAAAAACACATCACACGTGAGTCAGTTTTTAGGATTTAATCAGCAATATATTTTAACCAGCTGTTTATACTCTCTGTTCAAAAGCCTGGATTGCATTTAAAAGTGGCTCATTAACCCTTTAGACACCAGAGTTTTTCAAGAAAATATTCAACTTTACTGTAAAATCATACCAGCCATGAAACTTGGAATTCGGTTCGGGGTTTTTCCTCTATAAGAACTGGTGGGCATATCTGTTTGTCTCATTCATGACAGACTCCAGAATTCACCATCAAAGAAAAAAAAAAAAAAAAAGACCAAGGTTCAAATTTTGTCAGAATCCTGTCTCCACAATACCCAATAGGCTCATCAAAATCTCTGATCCACATGTGATACTCTTCCTCATCCTGAAGTAAACCCATCCATCATCATCACTGCAATTTACAGGCCGAGCATGAACGCCTCTGCTGCCTTCACTGTGCTTTTTACCACTGGCTTCTCCCTCATCCGCCCAGAGCTCCGTGGTCTTTCTCATTCCCACTAACACCGTCACTTTCGCGGTGTTTTGAGCTTCCCTACATCCCAGACCACGTCCCCTCCTCTGCACTCGCCGATTACTTCCACCCCGGCCACAGAGAGGCAAAGCATCGGCCTCAGTATGTGCTGCTTGGGGACTGTATTGGCGCGTGGACCTGCTTTTGCTGCGTACACGCACTGACAGCAGGTTTAGGTGCTGTGAACCGTATTTCTCCTCTCCATCCACAAGATGTCCCCACTGACAGCATGTTGAAAAAAAAAAAGTCCGGTTTCAATACAGAGCCTTGGCTCTGAATTTCAGCAGGTAAATACTGTGGCTCGGGCCGAGTTACCAAAACAGGATGCACCCCCCCACATCCAGGGGGCGATCATACTCATGCGCAGATCAGACAGAGGGGGGAGGGGGAGTAGGAGGTAGCGTAGCGTGCGCAGTTAGCGTAAGAGAGAGATACAATATGTGCAGTAGCAATGGCTGAAAAACAGCCCTAAAGAAAAAGGTCAGAGGGGCAGAAAGTGAAAAAGAAGGGCTATGACCATGAAAGAGCGAAGACCCGGGTCAACATTGGTGTTGCTTTCCGACGGTGGAGGGAACTCCGCCAATTAGAAGACCTGAAAATGCACGCGGATGTTGCCGTCTTCCTGCTGGATAGGTAAGCAACATTAGCTTTGTGGTGCTTCACAAAACAGTAACAGCCGACATTCATCTTATTGTCTAATCTGCCAAAATGTACAGTTGTTGTGATGTTATCAATAATGGAAGTCGAGTTGTCCGACGAGTCAGGGTTACCTTAGCTACGCTGGTCAGCTACGCAGTTTCTACGGCCGTCTCCATGACGATGTACGTCCATCAGCTTTTGGGGGTGGAGCCAGGGGTGAGGTATGAAGGGAGAGGCGGGTCTAAATTCGTTTATAAACAACCTCTCCACTCGTTTTTTTTCCACACAGAAAAAAAAAGACTTGCAGATATCCTCCCTCCTTTATGCAAGTTGTATGATATCAGGTCCAATAAAATCTTCTGTTTTTGAGGTAAAAGCAACTGTCTCCTCACCACAAACAGAGGTTTCTCCATGAGCTGTGTGCATGCAGCGTATAAGTAGAGCCATAATGACACTATTTTGGGAAACTGTTGCCTCTTTTCTTTGAAACAACTTAACATAGGTGCAGTTAGTGGGAGAAGTCATCAACCACTGAGAGCTGAAGGTGACTGCACTTGCACAGTGTTTTTATGTGATGAAATGTGGAAAAATCTCAGAAATATGTAAACAGTCTGCAAATAGGACTCATTAATGAACCAGGAGTTTAATAAGTGACAGGCTGTCCGTGGCTTCACACTTCAGCCAAATGTTTGTTAAAGAGACTCACCTATAAATTGCCTTATGGCCCAGATCAGCCCAGAAGATCAACTGCTGGTCAAAGTCTGCATCAAGAGCTACTGTGTTCCTCTGCTGCTCTACAATCTGAGTGTACTCCTTCCTCTCCAGACCTAGGCGACGAATGTCCCGGCGGTTTGTAAAGATTAAGCAGGGCTCCTTACCTGAAGACAGAACAGACACTTGGTGAAGTGAATTATTTTTGGTCCATTGGTGTCAAATGACAGCACAGCGCCCCGGTCCCTATTTCGCTAAGGCCTTTCAGGCTCCCATTCACTTTTCATCCAAGCACACTTAGACCCAGAAAATATACCTACTCAGGGTTCCCACTCTTTTATGGAAATAATTTTCTGGGACTTTTCCAGGATGTTTTGAGCTGTGTGCTTTTCACAGATGGTGTGATCGTGTTTTTTTTTTTTTTTCGGACAAAACTGAGATGTCTCTGCTAGACTTCATCAATGTGTTCAATCTGTCTCAAAGTCAATGGCTTCAAACTGTTTTTGTGGTCACTCTTCTTCCCTAAACCTTCGTAGGTGATTTCAAGCAACACCACAAAATCCTCATTTATAGAGGGAGGTAGAAACACTTTTGCGCCTGTCATCAATTGTGAACATAGTCATTGCAGATCATCCGCAACACACTTACTAAAGGGTCGAGCAATTTAAGTTTAATAAGGCAAATTAGCACTTGTTATTTGGGATCGTAGTAGATCAGGCTCTTATGTTTATTGATAGAAAGAGAGAATAAAACTAAGCCCAATCTCAGTACTATGAATCCCGGAAGAGCACAAAGCACTCTGTCTTGAGGACCATGTAGGGCTGAGAGATTTATCATTTCCTCATAGAAATCCTGTTTCAGACAACACAATCATGTGATCACCAAAGCCGTTATTTTTACTGTGCTCCTGACTGACCCAGGATCTGTTTTTTTTTTTTTTTTTTTACTATTTTACACATAGTATTTTACAAATTCTCAGGCATTTTGCATTTACAGAAGTGCTGGTAAGCAGGTAAGTGAATAATGTGTTTTATGCTTTTTATCACTGATCTCCTTACTGTTGTCTAAACTGTAAACATAATTAATTTTGCACTGAAGCTTGATTTGTTGAAAATCGTGAAACAAATTAAAACCACATCTGCTAGAAATAAATTGTTCAGATGAAAGGACCACAGCCTCTGATGAGACTGAAATACATGGTCTGTGGACGTGACTGTGTTGGTATAGCTTCTCTACCTGTGCATGCTCAATGTGTTATTCAGTGACTGTAGAACTGACAGTCATTTAGAATTCATGGAATTGTGGTTTTATTGATAATCTTTTGTTTCCTGACAGCTGTGGATGATGTCAGACCGATCATGGTTCTATAGTCATGAACAAGAAGAAGCAGGTATTTATGGTTTCCTTTAACCAGTGCTGAAGAGACAGTATGATGTTCTGTGGACATACAACCAACATCACACATCCTGTGAAGGGACTACTGCCCACATGCACACTGAAATCACAGTAGAAAAAAAAACAGATCTAAAAAACTACATTTATCATTCAGCCCTAATCTGCAGCCTAATCATGATGCATACTGATTTCAAAATAAATGAATAACTGACTCAATATTCACGACTGAACCATGAGAAAATTGAGGATGCATATTTCTTTTTGAAACTGGACTGTGAATAGTTCATGATTCATCTCTGTGAGCAAGTCTTGACTCACCAACAGCCTTGCAGACTCCAGTGGTGGGGTCCATCTGGTAGCCGTTGTGGCACTCACACTTGTATCCTCCCTTCAGGTTGATGCAGATCTGACTGCAGATGCCTGGGTTTAGACACTCATTAATGTCTGCAAAAAATAAAATAAAAAGGACTTGAGATGAAGGTTACAGGTGGTATCTGACATGTTTGTAATCCAGGTTCTCTAATCCATGTCATAAAAGAGCTACAAACACACAAACTCACCCAGGTCAGATGTTTTTGATTTCAGTGGTGGATTTTCATTTTTGCATAGTCTTGTATATTTTGATGGGATATTCTGAATTGCTGTTTGCTTAGCACTTAAAGCAACAAGCTGTTCTAATCAGAATAATGTGTAAATTAACAATATACAGACTTAATCTGTATTTTACATTTGGGAGCAGCTTAAGTGGCTCTGTACAAACACTAGGGTTCATTCCAGATGAGATTACACATTTCTCTATACACATAGCTACGTTTGAGGCCAAGATACGCTCAATAACAAAACCGTGTCAGATCAGCCAACAGTGTATTACGTTACACAATGATCCCCGAGAGGCAAGCACAGCACAGGGAGAACAGGATCCATTCATGAGGGATTATTTCACATTTATAACGCCAGCATATACGTGTGTCTGACCCGCTGGACAGATAAGTGGTTTCTAAGAAACTACAATAGAAACACCCTGAGGCTCAGTCTCCAAACTTCACTTCGGTCTGATCTGCCCATGAAGTATTTTTTTTCTCACTGCAAGCAAACAAAATAAATCACTAATGCTACTAATTTTCTTCTATGTTTATAATTATTTTATTATTTTTATTATTATAATTATTTTTTCCTCACAAAAAGTAAAGGCATGTTATTATGAATTTATGGTCATGGAACGTGACTGTATTGGTGTAGCTTCTCTACCTGTGCATTCCCCCAATTAATGTAGATTAATTACATTTTTTAAAAAACAAACTTGTACAAAAAAGTGCTGGAGAATATTGCATATTTTTGCAATTCCTTAAAGGATCTTTGTGCCTATTAAAGTGAAAATAAAATTGAATATAATATAGGGAAAAACAGGATTGTCCTTTTAATTTACAGCACTTAATATAAATCAGATGACCTAAAAACTTTTTTCTCTAAAGTAAGCACTTAAGTATAACCAGAGGTATTTGATCATCAGGGTGAGTTTGGTGAACAGTAAGCTGTACAGTTTATATCAGTACAATTATTAAAGTTATGAATATTTTAAAAATTAAAAAATTAGATTGAAGCCTATTCTCTAAAGTACGAGCTGTAGTATAAAGTGGAAGACAAAAACATTTTGGCATCATTTTGTCAGGGGATCTCATAAGTTTGATGGCATTTGGCCTTATTTTCAACAAAAAGATCCTGTAAAATATTTTAATTGACATGTAAACTGTGACACGTAGTATGAATCACATAAGGTCATGTATGAGTACTGTGTTGTTGAAGATGTTACATCTCTCTGGATTTCTTCACTATGTAATATGCCGATGGTCCATACGCATCGAGCCATCATCTGCAGCATTTTCAGGCAGATTGAAGTTCTCTGGCTCAAAGGACGGCTCGTTTTGAGGAAAAGAGGTTGTAGCTCATAGTCTTCATGACAGTGATTGAAGGTGTCTCCCTCTTATCAAACTGCATTGAGCTGTTGAAGGCCGTTTACCCGTGTTGGCCACCGTTATACAGTGCGAGCAGTGTATGGAGGGGCAGGGTTCATGTGAAGACGATCAACCTGTGTTTGTTTGTTAATCTCTCTAAAACTGCATTACATTTGTCTAAAAAATAAATGTGCATGCCAGTTGATTCACAAATGCATTTACAGCAATTCACAAGCAGAATTGAAGACTTACAAATGATAAATCATGTTAAAAGCACACACTAAATAATATATATATTTTTTAAATGTGTAAATTAAGAATATATGTTTGTGCATAACTTTTGGACAGATCTCTCCCCATACATCTGGTGGTTAGGGAGATGAAATAATAGAATTATGAACAAAGTAAAACAAACAAATTACACAAAATAAAGAGCTAAAAAACACAGGGAGAAAGGAAATAGGCAGGGGCTGGTTAGAGATGATAGTGTGTATGAATGAGTGGGCTGGGCTTTAATCAGTTCATTGTTTTAGTATACATCTAAAGCCTGTTATTTGTGCAATGAAATCGATCCCCAGAACCTTCCTGAACCACATTTCAGGAATTAGGTTTGAACAATATCCACGCTCTCTCTCCTCAAAGCCTATAGCTGTTCGGCCAAGTACAGCTACTTTTGGAATTATCGCAAGGTTTTGATTATCAAGGGCTTTGAAGATTTTTTTAGAAAATTATTCTACTTTTTCTCATGTCCAGTCGGTTACAACACGTGCTTGGATACACATTACTTCCCATGCCTCTCCGAAAATGTGGGTGTTAATTTCAGTTTCCCATCTTTCTTTTTCATGCAAGGCATTATTCAGAATCATGCTTGAAAAGGCTTGATAAAGGTAATTTAACTTTCCTGCTCCTACCTCCTGTCTGTAATTTTATCGGTAAAGATTTTGAAAGCTTTCCATGGAGCCACTGGTCAGATGTGTCAGGGAATAAGACCTTCGAAGTTTGAGAGGTGGATGACTATTAAATTAAATAGCTTTTTGTCACAGGGGGCTCAAAATCATAAAAAACCCCAAAGGAACTCGGAAAGAGTGCTCTTTACCCCCCTGCTCTCTTCCTCTGGTACAGTTCACTCACCTCCGCAGGTCTTGTGGTCGATGAGCTGAAGTCCCGGTGTGCAGTCACACTCAAAGCCGATTACCATGTCTTTACAGATGTGAGAGCAGCCGCCATTGTTCAGGAGACACTCATTCAGATCTGAATGGTGAGAATGAAAAGGGACAGTTAAGAAAGCCAGAGACACCAACTGGGCATAAATGTTAAACAGTTACTACACTGCACCGAGATCTGATTGTCTGTTACATCAGCACATCAAAAGTCTAGACACAAAGCAACAACAGAGGGGCAGTAAAAAGATCACAGACACTGAGTGTACACTTAGGCTCCAGAGGATGTTGTACTTTAAGATGAATATGAATACTTTAAGACTGGAACAAGGTATTTTTTCTATGTGTAAAATTAAGTACATTCACAATTAAGGAGCAAATTAACAGGCATCAGCAATTGTTACAGTTTAAAAAGTCTATTCTTTATTTTATGCACTATCAAACACCATACAAGAAGACAGAGTCTTGGAAGTTAAAATATAAAACTTCGTTCCATCTTTCAGTAAACACAAGCTTCAGAGAAGTCTAAAAGTCCCATTCTGTCCCTGACAACGGAACATACTCATCTCAAAAGGACACTCATGTCGATGTCTTGAACTACTTACCTCACTATTTCAGTAATTAGAAATGGGTAAGGTTTTTGTGTTTGAAGAAGCTAAACATCTGTTTCTCCTGAATAAATCTACCCTGACCCTCAATATGCACGCAGAGTAAATCTGGGGAAGCGGATACTAACAGGCTAAGACAGAAATTAGGACTCCATGCATTAAAAATGAAGAGTTATAAAATCTCTTGGTTGCAATGACTCCTCATCAGTTCTCTTCCAAGTTTAAATATAAAACCAACACTAGAGGCTAAAAAAGTTATGCATTCATCTTGGAGATATTGATAAATTAGACTTACTGGGTGGGATAGTTTGGGGTATAACTAAGAAAGATGGAACACAACTTTGATAAGAGAGAAATCAAGAAAGACAGACAGATCAAGAGAAAGCAGGAAAAAGAAAAA
This sequence comes from Scarus forsteni, assembly GCA_036419115.1. Classification (NCBI taxonomy): domain Eukaryota; kingdom Metazoa; phylum Chordata; class Actinopteri; order Labriformes; family Labridae; genus Scarus; species Scarus forsteni. The sequence continues at coordinate 21,134,423 of JAZDUH010000269.1, forward strand.
CAGAAATACAGAAAGACAAAGAAAGAAAGATATTCAGAAAGACAGAAAGAAAGAAAAACGATATAAAAAGCAAAATTAATAGAAAAGAATAGAAAAGAATAGAATAGGGATGGGAATCAAAAACAAATAACAGGTGAGAATCCATCACTGCTAGCCTAAGATATCAGTATTACTCATCTCCTTGCCTTAATTTCTTTTTCCTTGCTTCCTACTTCAGTCTAAACACACTTCAAATCAAGGCGTCATTCAAGGCAGTCAGCAGAAACAACAAAGGAGTCACACCTGGAAATGGTGCAAACACGAGACAGACTTGGTCAAAATTTTCTCGACTTAATCTTTATTTGTAAAGCTCCAGTTCATAACAAGTGTTATCTCTTTCAATAGAGCAGGCCAAAGACAAACTCTTTGTTTTATAAAAAAAAAGTAGAGTTCAGTTTACACAATAAGGCACCAACTGCACAACCTCTAGTGTCTGAATGAGTTCAAGTAAGGGGGGGAACACCAGCAACGTACTGATGTTTTCATTTTTGCAGCACTGTGTGCAGTGTTTGATGCAGATAGAAAATCTGAGCAGCACTCTGTTCGCATATAGCAACAGAAGAGGAGTGTGTTTGCTGCTCAGAGTGGGACTTGAAACCGGCTGACAAGCGTATGGATCTATCCAGGAATATATGTCTGACTACTCTGGAGGATTTCTCTGCAATGACAAACCGGGCTGTGGTAGAGACGAGCAATTTTGCAGAGATTATGTCCCGAGCTGAAGCTCCCTTGCCATGGCCCCCGCTAAGTGCGGCTAAATCGGTTGGATCTAAATAACTTCTGAAGGACTCCGAGCTGCACGATGTTTGTCTGAGTGAGTATATGAGCATGCACAAACCTAAAAATAAGGTCCAGGCGTCAAAAAACCAGAGTTGCCCTTTAATGCTCCATTATATGTTGATGGTAATGAAATTCAAAAAGTAAATCAAATTAAGTTTTAAGCAGTCATGACAGCTTACAAAATATTTAAGTTTGGTTTATCAATAAATAAGTCAATATCTGTGAAATTCATCAGGTCTAAATTATGAATGTTAATATCTGACAACCCTTTCTCTACTGGTTGGGAAAAAAAGTAAAAGAAGAGCAACAAGTGAAACCTTAAAAGCATCAGAAAAACAGAGAAGTTAGGCAAAACATTCTTGTTTATGGATGTTGGTCTCCTTTGGTTTACTCCATTTCTCCCATAATGCTGTCTGTGTTGGGGTGGAAGTTGTGATCCCGTCTCTGAGCAAGACTGATCACTCAGAAGGCTTCACGCATGAGTGTCATGTAGAAATGCAAGCAAAACTTTGAGAAGCAAAAACAAATCTGTGGTTCATGAGAACAATATTCTGATTTGTAAAGAAAACCTGGGGATTTTTCAAGACACAGTTTTAATCACAAATGTATTTAATTTATTTCTATTTCACCTGATTTCTTTTGGTATTTCTGATATCACAACTTTGTAAAGTTTTTTTGTTCTCAAATCTATTCTTTATGATTGCATTATTTACAAAGTCAAAGTTGTTCAAATTTTAGGATTAAGTGGACTTCAGTATTGTTCAAAGTGTGTTTAAAGCTCATAAGAAAACCTTACCAACAAACAGAAAAGATTTTAAAAAAGAGAGAGTCCGTATGGATTAAAGGGAACAGAAATCTTTAAAAAGCTGAGGTATATAATCAAACTGTTAGGCTAATTTTATTTAGCGCTATCTGCTGTGCCTGTAGAGTAACACAGTGTGAATTTGAACAACTTGATGCTGAAATGTAAAACAAAAAACAAAAAGAGGGAACTCTTTACATAGGACATTTTTCTTTCTCACTTTTAAAATTTCACCTATACTTTGCAGGACTTTATGGAAGATTTACACGTATCAGGTGTCTTGGTTTTCTTTTTTCCACATCATTAAGTGTATACATTAAATTAGTTTTAAGTTAATTAATGGACAAAAAAAAGAACAATTTCTCATCAATGTTCTTATGACTCAAGAAAACTATATTTATAATTGAAAACAACTTTAGTGATATATATGTGTAGATTTTTAATATCTTAGGAGCTCCTAAGCTAAAATCATTTAATTGAGAATATTTCAGTGCTTGTTTTTGATTTTCAAAGAGTCCTACACAGTGCCTAGGTAAACTCATCCAGCAGCCCTGCAGGCTCAGTTGATTAAAAAAAAAAAACACAACCACAAAACAAAAGTCCATCTATCATTCATTAAATTGCTCTACTCTATAAATTTATGGCTAGCTTGGTTTTAGCATCGTAAAAAATGCAACATTATCTTGATGGAACGATTTACAGGTACCAGGTGTCTTGGTTTTCTATATTCCACATCATTAAGTGGATACATTAAATAAGTTTTAAGTTAATTAATGGACAAAAAAGAACAATTTCTCATCAATGTTCTTATGACTCAAGAAAACTATTACATTTATAATGAAAAACAACTTTGGTGATCTTTATGTATAGACTTTCAATATCTATCCTTTAGTTGGTCTCAAAGAAGCCTCAGATAACATTTGGCGCTTTTATCCACAATCCGCACAAAAGTATGTACTAAGCCTCTGGACTACATCCAGTGCATTTGCATAAGTCTGTGTCCCTGGTAGTGGCTTAAACATAAAAAAGAACAACTGTTGAAGATGATGCAGTGCTGCAGAACTGAAACAGTCAACAAATTTAAAAACAAAGAGGTGATGATTCTGTGTGTAGAATTTGATCCATTTGACTGCCTGTATTAACAGTGTGCTATTACTTGCCTCTAAAGTGTTGTATAGCTCCAGCTGGCCCATATGCAAGCCCTCTACAAGCAGAATATTAATCACCGCTAGTCAAGTTCTGTGATCCATGAAAGAGAATAATTTAGATGCACTTTTCAAAGCTGTGAGGGGAGGCATTTACATTAAAACATCCATGATATGATCAGCATAAATCTATGTGTCAAAGAGAGGGAGGGGAGTCACTCATTGGCAGTTTCCTGCCAACATCTAAACATCCTGAAAATCAGTTTTATACAGCTAAAAAGTGACTTGCCAAATTGCCCATTTAATGAAGGATATTTCAATGCTTGTTTTTGATTTTCAAAGAGTCCTACACAGTGCCTAGGTAAACTGATCCAGCTGTCCTGCAGGCTCAATTGATAAAAAAAAAAAGAACAAAAAAAACACAACCACAAAACAAAAGTCCATCTATCATTCATTAAATTGCTCTACTCTATAAATTTATGGCTAGCTTGGTTTTAGCATCGTAAAAAATGCAACATTATCTTGATGGAATGGGAAACTTTAGTGGAACAATCATGTTATCATACTTACAAAGTTGGCATTTTAAGTAATGGAGATTAACAACCAGCCCTCCCCTGAGCCACCACGTTATCATGGAGGGAGACTTTGCATGTCCCAGTGACCCCAGGAGCTATGTTGTCTGGGCTTTATACCCCTGGTAGGGTCACCCAAGGCAAACAGGATTTGAGAGAGGGGTCAGACGAAGTGTGGTTTGAAGACCACTATGATGACGAACATTATTGGACCTCAGTATCCCTTGCCCGGGTGCGGGTTACCGGGGCCCCCCCTGGAGCCAGGCTTGAGAATGGGGCTTGTAGGAAAGTGCCTGGTGGTCGGGCCAATGCCCACAGGGTCCAGTCAGGCCCAGCCCGAACAAGAGACTTGGGATCTCCCTCACATGGACCCACCACCCGTGAGAGGGGCCGTAGTGGTCGGGTGCCTAGTGAGCTGGGCGGATGGGCGGATGGTGAGAGGCGTCAGGCGGGGGAGGCAGTGCTCGTCTCCCCTAGACTTGAGGCCTGTACATTGGGGCTTACCCCGGTGAACGAGGGGTGGGGGGACAGAACCTGACTGTTGTTTGTGCCTGTGCACTCAGGAGGGAGAAGCAGTGTGCTGTCAACACTGTCTATGGTGAGGAATGGTGAGCTGCTGACCTCAACTAGGGACGTTGTGGATCGGTGCAGGGAATACTTCGAAGATCTCCTTTATCCCACCAGCATGTCTTCCAGCATGGAAGCAGACCTGGGGGACTCTGTGGTGGGCTCTTCTATCTCTGGACCTGAAGTTGGCAAGATGGTCAAGAAGCTCCTTGGTGGCAGGGCTCCGGGGGTGGATGAGATCTGCCCGGAGTCTCTCAAGGCCCTGGATGTTGTGGGGCTGTCATGGTTGACATGACTTTACAACATCCCATGGACATTGGGGACAGTGCCACTGGATTGGGGTAGTGCTCCCCCTTTTCAAGAAGGGGAACCGGAGGGTGTGCTCCAATTACAGGGGGATCACACTCCTCAGCCTCCCGATAAATTCTATTCATGAATACTGGAGAGGAGGGTCCGTCAGATTGTTGAACCTTGGATTCAGGAGGAGTAATGTGGTTTTGACCTGGTCTTGGAACTGTGGACCAGCTCCACACCCTCAATAAGGTGCTCGAGGGTGCATGGAAGTTTGTGATTTGTGGATCTGGAGAAGGCACTGGACCGTGTCCCTCATGGGGTCCTATGGGGGGTGCTCCGGGCGTATGGGGAGGTGGACTCCCTGTTACAGGCCGTCCGTTCCCTGTATGACCGGTGCTGGTTCATTACTTTTATGGACAGAATTTTTAGGCGAAGCCAGGCGTTGAGGGGTTCCGGTTTGGTGATCTCAGAACCGAGTCACTGCTTTTTGCATATGATGTTGTCCTGTTGGTTTCACTGGGCTGTGACCTGCAGCTCTCACTGGATCAGTTCGCAGCTGAGTGTGAAGCAGCTGGGTTTAGAATCAGCATCTCCAAATACGAGTCCATGGTCCTCGCCTGGGAGAGGGTGGAGTGCCCTCTCTGGGTCGGGGATGAGATTCTGCCCCAAGTGGAGGAGTTCAGGTGCCTCGGGATCCTGTTCCGAGTGGAGGAAAGATGGATCGGGAGATCGGTAGGCATTCTGCCACTGCGTTGGCAGTGGTTTGGGCTTTGCACTGGTCCAACATGGTAAAAAGGGAGCTGAGCCCAAAGGCTCAGCTCTCAATTTAGCAGTCGATCTTCATCGCTATCCTCACATATGATCATGAGCTGTGGGTCGTGACTGATGAAACTAGATCGCCAGTACAAGCGGCTGAAATGAGTTTCCTCCGCAGGGTGGCTGGGCTCACCCTGGGAGATAAGGTGAGAAGTTGGGTCATCCGAAAGGGGTTTGGAGGAGAGCCGCTGCTCCTCCTTGTTGAGAGGGGCCAGATGAAGTGGTTCGGGCATCTGGTCAGGATGCCTCCTGGATGCCTTCCTGGTGAGGTGTTCGAGGCATGTCCCAGCAGCAGAACTTCCCCCGGGGAAGACCCAGAACACGCTGGGGAGACTTTGTCTCTCAGCTGGCCTGGGAACGCCTCGGGATCCACCAGGAAGAGCTGGATAAAGTAGCCGGGGAGAGGGAATTCTGGGCTTCCCTCCTTGGGCTGCTGCCCCACGACTCGACCACAGATAAGTGGGAGGAGACGGTACGGTACGGTACGGTACGGTACAGAGATTAACAAAAGGAACAAATATTGAAAACAAAAACAAAAAACAAATTACTGACGAATAAAGATGTGTGTTCTTGGTATGTTTTACTTTGAAGGAATGAAAATGTCCTCAGCTTTACTCACTGCATTCTTTGATGGGTTCGTCGCTCCAGTCGGGACAGTCTCGGGCTTTGTTACAAACTTTGCTCATCTCAATACATTCGCCACTTCGACACTTAAACTTCTCTGGCCCATTACACTGAGTCACTGTGGGGAGAGAAAAAAAAAACATTAAAACCAATGTACATTAGTCCTTTTTAACAGCTAAAATATGGCTGTAAGGATAATTCTCATGTGGCCCTCTTGTTATCATCCCTGTCATGGATTATTCCTGAGACTGTGAATGTTCCACAAGTGATTGATCGATGAAGATACAAGTATTCACACACCTCTGTGCTGGAGCAGTCAACAAGCTCTGTCATAAGGAATACAACAGAGGAATACAAGTAGGCATTACATTGGTTCCCTTGACTACAAACCAAAAGGATTGTTGAGTATGCTCTGGGCTAACTGCTGAAAAGCTCTGTAGTGATCCAAAATTCATGAAACTTACTATCCATTATGATAGTCTTCTCCACACAATCAAACTTTGATGATTTTTTGAGATTTTACAAAATGAGCTACAGTAAAAAGCTACTATCAGGCTATGAAAGAACTATAGCATTGCAGTTTGACGCCGGAACCGCAACCACTCTTCAAACATATGTTATCATATTGTGACATCTTGTTTGAAAGCTTCCAGTTAATCAAATGACCTCATAACAACATGTGCTGTATGCAATATCACTATCAAAAAATGATCAGAAACACTTGCACTGGTGTCTTCTGCCATTTTGCAGTTGTCAGCAATTTCTTGGCATGCATCCTTTTACAAAAACAATAAAGCTCTAAAATTCACAATTAAGGTAACAGATGTTTTTTATGTAGCCATGTGTCCATTACAGACCTTATTTAAAGTCATTGTCATCAATGCCAATGAAATCCCATAGAGTTTCTGACAAGGGAACTGAAGTTACACTTTCTAATTACACTTTCACGTTTCAGGACTCATTCCTGCTCCATTCTGTAACAAGTGAGGTCAAAGGGAGGAGAATGCCAATAGACAATATCACCATTCTCCAGCACTGATAAAAAGACTAAATTATTTTTTCTTTCAGTTAACACCTTCAGGATTGAAAACATACATCATTAAACAAACAAAAAACAATAGTATCGATTTTGCTTAATTCTCTCAATAATGGTAGTTCAATCTCAATTCTCTGGTCTCATAGGCACACATTCAGATTTGAAAAGTTTTCTTCAATTACGGTATGATGCGTTGGAATCTTGGCAGGAGTCACTGCCTCAAGTCAGGCTTAAATAGTAAAGTTATCATCCACATAGCCAACAAACTTTGGTCAGTGGTCAATGTTTTATTTATCGTAGGAAAATCATTAAATTAGATCATCCCATGTTTAAAGTGTAATTCAAAAATCATTTTTTGAGCGGCTTTTCAGAGGAATGAGCCATTTTACCCCTCCTCTTATCTTTGAAGGAGCAGTATCATCAAACCACAGCTGCAGAGTGTCAGGAAAACACAGCACAGCAGCGGTAGCCTCTGTCATGCTGCAGCGTCCTGAACCTTCATTTCTAGTATTTAAGCCTCTACACTGATGATATAGTGGCTCTCACATCAGTCTCTATCATGTCGAGGGGCCCATATCTCCACCTACAAGAGTGCTTCCCTCACTAACAGCATTGTGGGATTGTGCAGATTTCTGCTGACGCAAAGCAAACTAACAAACATTTATCTGTCACTTCTGTCAAAGATCACATTCAGTGCTCTGTGTGTGACGTCACTAAAACTCATTCTCAGGTGTCTTTACTCTGTTCTCACTTGGCTACAGTTCAACAAATGTGTGCAAAAGAATATTTGATCTAACATATCACAGCTTTTTGCTACCAAGGTATGTTAGCACTGCACCAAATGAAGAGGGACCCCAAATCACATCCACAAATCAAGAACTATGTATCTCTTAAGAAGCCAAAAGGAAAGCCATACAGTGATTCTTTTTAATCTAAATGGTCCCACAATGGTCTCACATAAACACAAATGTAAAACAATATGTTAAGATCACGTTATTCCGTCTGCAGTCATAGGCAGCACTCAGACCTTAAACCTCTGGTAAGCCTCAGGTGTGATGCTTTCATACTAACGGTTTACAAACCGGCTAACTCACAGCCCTCACAGTCACATAAGAGAAGTTGTTGATATCACATACTGTTTTTGCAGTTTGCTTCGTCTGATCCATCGCTGCAGTCTCTGAGGCCATTACACTGTCTGCTCCCCAGGATACAGTTTCCATCATCACATTTAAACTGATCTGGTCCACAAGTACGCACAGCTGCAAAGACACAGACCAAAACAGATTCATCAGACAGACAAAAAAAGATAACTAACTCATGGCTGGAAAACTGGAACCACTTTCATCTAACACGTAATAACTTAAGACTAGTTAAAAGATTTACATTTTGCTCTGTTGGATCTTAAGAAGGCTCTAAATGGAGCTTCAAAATCCAAAAAGAAGAAATGGTAGTGAGAGATGAAACATTTTCAGAAAGAAATTCATGAAAACAACAATTAAAGTAAAATAGTCTTTTCATCAGTTTATACATTAATACAGTTTTTCTGACAGGATCATGATAAAGCTTTAACTAAGCTCATTTCAGACAAACAGGCCCATTACCTTCTCTGGATGTAAGGTTAGTTTAACCTTGAAACTTGCTGAATAATTTGAAAAGTATACAATGACAGCTTGTGTGCACATACGACAGTTTGCTTCGTCGCTGCCGTCCTTGCAGTCAGGGTCTCCGTCACACCTCCACTTCTTGTGAATGCACTCTCCAGAGCGACACTGCATCTCACTGGACGAACACTTGGCCGGAGGTGTTGGATGACGGCCGCAACGAGATGGTGATTCATCTGACTGATCCTGTAGAAGACAGAGCAGAGGTTTGAGACACAGAAGCAGGAAAAAAACATGATCAGGACTCAGCTCCCAAGACTTATTGCTATTTGTCATAGTAAAATAATGTAAGATACAGAAAGTGTGACAGTGTATGAAACCCAACTACATTGTACAACTAATCTGATCTGGCTGAAGTCAGGACATGCAGTATACAATAAAGAAACAAACAGAATTTGAAAAAAGACAAAAAGAGAGCTCAAATGTGAATAATCAAGAGGCAAAAGAATCCCGCAGGCAAAAAGATCTCCTAAACGATGTCCCAGAGCCCACTGAGACCCTGTCAAAAGTCTTTAATGGAACTTGCTGCTCTATGTTGTCCAAGGCTCTCTGTAAGCCGTGTATCTTTGTGAAGCATGCAGGACTTTGTTTTTCCAATTAAGAAGCATCAATCATTTCAAAGAGAGACAGATTCATGCCTAAAGGGGAAAAACTACAGGCCTGGTGTTCTTGAGCCTACTGCCCAAGATAAGAGAAAAGGAAAGCAGGACATGATATTTCTGATACAAAGACCTGCACAGAAGTACAACTTTAAATACTGTTTTGATAAAACTTCATAGTTTAGTATATCTGACAGGGACCACAAAAAAATATCATGAGAAATGATCTTTTATGTAAAATAAGCATTTTTAGGAAAAGCTTTTCTTACACTTAGAGATGTTTTTTTTCTCTCACAGGTTTTCCATCAATCAATGAATCTTAAATTCTAAAGTGTCAAATCACATCCCATCAGGTTTTATCTCAGAACACTTACAACAGAGCAGGTTGAAGGCATACTAGAGATACATATATATGCATATAAACATAAACATGTATGGAGTACACATACAAATGAAACATGAGTGCAGCACTGGGCCAGAGGCTCACAGAAACAGGGAGCAGAAAAAAACCTGTTTTGCAGCTGGAGGTCTTGAGTGGATCCAATCTGAACCTGTGTTTGGGGTCTGGGTGAAGGAAAGGAGGTGGGCAGAGACGAATGGACTAAAGTAAGAAATGAAGGTAGAGACAGATCCAGGGACCAATCAGACATCTGTCCTCATCATATTTGTCTCTGCTGAATTTAAATTTGAGGTCAGCCCTTTGAGATGTGGCCTCTAGTTTTCAAGAGGGTCCTCGTGCCTGTATGATTAAGATATTCATGGTAATTCTAATATTTAATTATTATTTATTAACTATAATGAATAAATGTAAAGAGGACTGTTAAATAAAAGAGCAGCATCTTTGAAAAAAGAGAAAATATGATAAATTATGTTTTTTCTGTTGGACTTTGATTCACTATTAAAATCACAAACAACCAAAGTCGTGTTCCTGGAGGCTTTCACAGTGGAATATAAGCAACAGAGTATGACACATGCTTTACATATACAAAGACCACTGTCATCAACATTACACCTCTGATACCCCACCTCCATCCTAAGAAAAAACTGGGGAGAACTTGACCCAGCAAGCTTTGTCTCCATTTATAGTGGAGGCAACATCTCACAGAGGCGTAGAGAGTAGTTGTAGTCTATTTTGTGACATGTAAAAAATAAATAAAATAAATGACTATAGTCATCATAAAATAGTGAACAAACATGAAAATACAATACAAAGCTGACAAATTCAGAAAAATGTGAATATGAAAACTATGAGTACAGATATGAAAAGGAGTGGGAAGAAGTAATTCTTATTTAATCGCACCCCTTATCCATAAAATATCATTTGGCTTCTTTATCAATGTAAATCTAAACAATAACCAATTACAAACATAAATACAGGCATGAACATGTCCCTACTGACACAGAAACTAAAAGCAACTCACAAAATAAAAAAAGGGGAAAAAAGAGGACGAGATCCAAATAATTCAATAAACGGTGAACACCCTGTGATCATCAATCACCTTTATTCTTATATCTCCTGAGAATCATCTCCTTCTACTCCTCTTTAAAGTGCTTTGTGTTTAGACATTCCTTCAACTCCACATTCAAACTGTTCCAGAGTTTCACTCCACCAATAGGAATGCAAAACCTCTGTTGTTGTAAATAAAGCATGGTTTCTGACAGTGGCGTGAACAGGTCCTGTTTGTCAAATATATGCCTCTGTGACTGGTTACTCCAAAGTGTGGCTCATGGCCCCAGAAGGGCCCACTGCTATGTCAGAGGGGACAGGCTAGATAGAATTAATGCAGGCTGTTATGTGTTGAAGCAAAGCACCTCCACATTTTATTGGATATTTTCCATTTTATCCAAGCATTTAACTTTAACATTTCAGGAGCCTAGCCTCCACCTGTACAACAGCTACACCTTTATCTTGGAAGTTTAATGTTGCAGAATCACTTTGAATAGATTCAGCATGTCATGCTATTCTTCTGTATTTGTGGCAGAGATTAATTCTAAAACAGCATCTCTTCAGTAAAAGACATGACAACAGCCATGTTAATGTTTATCAGTATATGGGTTGAAGTGTATAGTGAAGGATAGGAGAGCTTTAAGGGGGTCTGCAGAAAGATGAACCACAGTGAGAGTCAAATGATTATGTAATCTGGACTTACAAGTTAGCAACTATTCAAAAGACTGTTACCTAATGTCTATATTTCTAAAGGCTTCCTGGCATTGCCATCACATCATTCACTGTAGAAAGAGCAAGCATTCAGGACAGGGGACCTGACATCGAAGCCGGCCTACTCATTCTGAATGACAGCTGATGAGGGGGACAGTGAGGGCACAAATGACACAGAGCTTTTAGGATGGAAATACTGCAGATTATTACCTCTTCAATAAGAAGTTGGACAAGACATTGACAGAATGGGATCAGGAGGAGCAGCAGGAAGGATTTCTCACACTTTCATCATCTGAGCAAAGGTCCTGACTCATGTGGGAGCAGATTAATGGAGTGTGGTTGTCTGAAGCTTTGTAACCAATCACAAGGCTGCAGGGCCAGCAGGGTGTGTGAAAGAGGAAGAATAACAATGACCTTCCAGGTGAACTCAGCCAGATAAACAGCAGTGGGTGTGGTCATCTGATCAAAAGTCCTGCGCTGCTGTTAAACTGAGAACCACACAGCCAATTAAGAGGTACAAAGAAACTTACACACATTGTGGAACCTGCTCTGCCATGTGTGAAAAATACGGCAGGAATTTCCAAGACAACACAAGTGTGAGTATGTGTAGGTGTGTGTGTGTTGTGTGTGTGGTGTGTTTGAGGCAGGTAAGTCACTTGTTATGTGCTGTAATTACTGAGCCTGCAGAACCTGTGTGTGTGATTCCATATGTGCGTCATTTTTATTGAAAAGTTAAACAGACTTGAAAAGTATAAACATATAAAATCATGGTGTGTAAAACTACAATGTCTGTTTTCATATGCACACACACACACACACACACATATATATATATATATGTATACATGTATAGTATATACATATATATATACACACACACACACACACACACACACGCACACCCACACACACACACAGACCCTTTCCAAAAAATTACAATATCATGGAAAAGTTAATTTATTTCCATAATTCCATTCAGTTAAGCTTCCATAAAACACTGACTGAAAATATTGGGCCCACAATTTAAATGAGTACAGGTATTTGTTGGTTTATTTCTACATAATTTGGGCTTCCAGCTCATAAGATCCACAAAAACAGGATTTCAAAAAATTGGAATACTGTGAAAAAGTCAGCAAAAATTTTGCAGGGTGTGAATGTTTTAAACTGAGTGTCACACACTAATCATCTAGTAAACTTAATGCACCTGCACACGTTTCCCTAGGTGTCATTAAATTGCTTCAGTTTGGTTCAATTGTCTCGATTCTGTTCAATATGGGGAAGACTGCACACTTGACAACAGGCCAGAAGACCCTCATTGATACCCTCCATAGGATGGGTAATCCACAAAAGCTCATAGCTAAGGAGGCTGCTGTTCACAGAGGGCTGTTTCCAAGCACATCAATGGAAAGTCGAGTGGAGGCAAAATGTGGCAGGAGAAGATTGACAAGCAAAAGAGATGACTGTGGGCTTCAGCGAATTATCAATCAGACAGAGAAGATTCCAAAAATTGGCAGATCCAGAAAGAGCAGAATGAAGTGAGAGTCACAGCTTCAAAAACCATCACAATCAGAAACATCCGGGAGATGGGCCAAAACTGCCGGTTCCTCAGTTCAAGCCCCCTTTGAGCCTGAGCCAACGTAGAAAGCTTCTCAACTGGACCAAGGAGAAGAAGGACTGAACTGTTGGCCAGTGGTCCAAGGTTCTCTTTTTTGATGAAAGTGTGCCTTTCACTCAGGAATCAAGGTCCAGGGGTTTGGAGGAAGATGGGTGAGGAACAGAACTCAAGCTGCTTGAGGTCCAGTGTGAAATTTCCAGTCAGTCATGATTTGGGTGCAATGTCTGGTGCAGGTGTTGGTAAACTCTGCTTTCTTCAATCCAAGGTCACCGCAACAGTCTACCACAATGTTTTATAGGACTTCATGTTTCCTTCTGCTGAGGATCTGTATGGAGATGCAGATTTATCTTACAGCAGCCCATACCGCCAGAAGCTCCAAAACCTGGTTTGATGCCCATGCCATCACACTGCTTGAATGGCCAGCTAACTCGCCAGACAGGAATTCAAAAAACTAGAATACTGTGAAGAAATCACCAGTATTTGCAGAAATAAAAAGAAATTAGGATCACATCAAATCAATCAAAATGTGGTACTTTCAAAACGATATGTCAATCTTCAATACCTGGTTGGGAATCCCTTTGCCTTTATCACTGCCTTGATGTGCCGTGGTATTGAGGCAATCAGCCTGTGGCACTGCCTGGAAGTTATGGAAGCCCAGATTTCCTTGATGCTTGCTGTCAGTTCTTCTTTGTTTTTGGGTCCAGTGCCCCTCATTTTCCTCTTGACAATACCCCATAGATTCTCAAGGGGGTTTATGTCCAGCGAGTTGGCTGGCCAGTCAAGCACTTCCTTTCAAGTAAGTTCTGGGAAGTCTTCATTTTAGGGCTGTGTAGCCCTTCGCCTTAGTCCTATGGAAAATTGGGACACCCCTTCACTACCGTGAACACGCAAAAACAAAGCGTAAAATTGGGATGGACCCTTAGTATTTTTATTATTTTACATTTTGTTGGACATGCTCAGTTGTCTGTAACACTAACAATTTATCTTCAAATTAATTTAACCAAACAAAAGAAGACAGTTAAACTGGTGACTTTTGAAATTAAATAGATCATAAGCTCCAATTTAAGCAGATTAAGAATTCAATTTAACCCCCTTCTCTTCCTTCAACCCTCCCTCCAGGCTAAGCAGCAGGTACAAAGTAAAACAGAGGTCTACTAGGATGAAGGTCAAGCTGCTTTCTGTTGCCCGTAGGGATGTAACAGTTACCGGTAAAATGGTAAACCGCGGTAAAATTTCCCACTGTAATCATTACCGTGTCCTATTAAAATTACCATTATACCGTGTGTGATCACCACGTTGTGTCAATAACTCACGATGATGCTGCTCTTTGCCTGGAAAGGTGAAACTATGTGCGTCTGCTCCTCAATGAAGCAGCCGTGTGTCACAAACAGCGGCGTGCATGCGCAGCTTGCAATGTTTGGCCTCAGCAGCTCTCACAGGATTTACCACTCAAAATGGCTGAAGTCTAAAGTCTGTTCAAATTTAGGATTTTACCAGGATGTCGAGGGGTAACTGAGTGACGACAGTCACCCTGTCTAAAACACGAAGCTGTGGTGAAAGACAAAAATGCACGTGACTAAAACTGCTGTAACTCCTCGAGTAAACGAGCAGAGAGACAGGGTTCAGTGAGCCATACCTGAGTGAATTAAAGGCAGTTTATCAGTATTTTCTGTGTAAATGTATAAAGACTGTAAATAACAGCATTAGTGTCAATCTGGAGGGTGTTCCTGCTGTTCTTTTGCCGTTTGTCTTGTTTTGCTGTATTTCGTTGTTATGGATCGTCTTTTTCCGTCATCGTTCGTGTTTTATGGATTTAACCAATCGTAATTTGGAAATATCAAAGAAGGAAATATCGAGGAGATCTGCCATGGAAAGAGGAGGCCAGAGGACAGTCATTAAGGGGGCTGATTGCTTCAGGGACTATCTTCAGTAAAAAAAAAAAAAAAAAAAATTAAAAAAGGCCTGGGCACGGTTTAATATAACGAGCTGTAACATGAACACTAATGCTGCAGGCAAACTAAAATGTGTGAGTGTATGTAAAATACCGTAAAATACCAAATAGCAGCCGGGGCGTTTATTTGCTTCAATCACTGAGCAGACCAGGCGTTTATTTGGGACCAGGCGACTATTAGGGACAGGCATTTATTTCCTTTTGCACAAAAATTTTACTTTTACATTTTCAAGGCAAGATTACAGTACCATTGTTGTTCTTCTTCTTTCAACTCAGCACTCTCTCAACACTCTTAATACTGATAAGGAATGACTGCTATTTTAAGTTAAGGTTGTACTTTATTTTTCTCGCTGAACCAGGGACATGGAGATGAGCAGCAACGTACCGCTAACTGACGTGATCGGCCTCCCTGGCATTAGTTAAGGACAAAAAAACAGCTGCAGTGGCAACGTCTTCTTCGTTGAATTTTCAAAGCCCTAGTATGTAAGATTCTGTCTTTCTGCTCTCTAGTGCCCTCTGTGGAGGTTGAGTGTAACTGCACTGTCATGAAACAGAGCTTCTCACACCAACATACATTTGTTGACATTCAGAGGGAGGAGAATGTGAATAAATTACACCAGGCGTTTATTTGGAACAGGCATCTATTTGTCAAAATGTACTGCTACACCGGGCGTTCATTTGGGACTGGGCGTTTATTTGGGGACGGGCGTTTATTTGGTATTTTACGGTAGGTAAAGTTTATTTTTGGCCATCTCAGAACTCTGAACGTGTTCATTTACAATTGTTTATGCAGAGAAACCTGTATGAAGTACAAATTTGGTTTTCTCTATTCTTGTAATTACACATAGTTTAAGCATTTATAACAAAATAATGACAAATACTTGCCAGAATTGTTTACTTTTATTTCTTATGAAAAATGTTTAAACAATATTACTAATTAAATTTCCTGACATAATTATCGACAAAAAGACAAAAGAACTGTTAAAATTATAATGTTAAAGTGGCTAAATGATTTCAAAACTGTGTTAAAGTACTTTTTTTAACATTTTGAGTACACTGCAACAATATCGTCATACTGATAACCGTGATCACTTTGATTATTATTTTGATCATTTAACCAATGACCACTGATCACAACCCTCAAGAGTCGATGCAGATGCAGGCTTTCCTTCAATGTTTACTTTAGCTGCACAGACATCCCCAGAGTCATTGCTTCCCCTAAAGCTGTCTGTGGGCTGGAGTGTCTGGACAGGGTAGTATATCCCTCATTATCAGGGAGAAATAAAAGGATAATATAAATTTTACAAATTTTAAAAACAGAGGGAAACAAAAGCCTGAAGTTTGGGGCTGCAGCTAACTGTTTTACAGTAATCATTCTGTATTTTGTGGCACTGATCTGTAATTCGGAGAAGAGAGGATTATTCTGTCTTGATGTGGACTGTGGAAGTTATTTCAGTTGAAAAAGGAGCATAACTTACCAGTTGGTGATCATATGTTAGGCCAGGTTTATTTTTCATCGATCTGATTCGGTGGTGGGGGGGTGGGACTTTTATGTCCCCACCAATGACAAAATCAAACTTACGCCCTTGACTGTAGCCTTTTGTCAGGAAGCTTGACCTTTTTGAAGACCACAGTGGATTCATTTTAGAACATATTCTTTCCGAAATTAAATTTCTGTTGAATGGACTTGAAAACAGGTTCTCAAAGCATCTGTATAAACTTTTAGGGCTTGATTAAGGCAAATAAAAATGGCCTCTCAGATTATTGCTTTCCTGTCTGCCCTTGTACTATTCTGAATTATTTTAAAATCTTAGATTTCTGAATTATGATTCTGCAAAGATGTAGTGAATCTGAACTTGTTCTGAGTGTGAATGTTCGGTAATGACCTACTGTGCAGGGATTTGAATCTCCTACCTGGCAGTCCACGTCATCGTCACACACCCAGTTGGCAGGAATACATGACGAGTTCCCACACTGGAACTCACTGGGACTGCAGGAAGATGGTGCACACTCCACCTCGTCTGAGCCGTCCCCACAGTCATCTTCTCCGTTACACACAAAGTTTTTAGAGATGCAGCGACCGCTTGCACATGTGAACTCATTTGGAGCACAGGTGACATTACCTGGACAGGGTGAGAAGAAAAGGAATGAAAATGTGAATGCCATAAAAGAGTTAACAGCTCAGCCAAGTAATAAGGTCAAACAAGGTCAACAGGCGAGTTTCTCAGATCATTTATCATCACATAAAAAGGCTCTCTCATCAAGACACTGAGCCTTTCATTATCCCCTCTCACATTTACTACAGGTTTCTAACTGCTGCTGCTCAATTACAGGTTGATGCATCATGCAACCCGTGTGCCTGTTTCACTTGTCAAAAGATAACTCAAAACAAGTCTCCTGCTGTAAAATATTTTATCTGTCGCCAACAAAAGGTCAAAAGCTGCAGAGATGGATTTCTTCTGTCCTCGACACAAATATCCTTGTTTTGCATGCATACATATCAAAACCACGACTTTCATGTGTGATGACCAGTGGCAGCTCATTTCCACAGGCACATAAGGTTAAAAGGTCAGTGCCAACATGCAACACAATAGAAAACATCCTGCAGCACAGAGGTCAAGGATGGTGAGAAAACGGGGATACTTTTAATATGTGTCTTCTGCTTGTGACAGGTACATTCCCCAGATTGGTGATTAACACCCAGAGCCAGGAAGGACGCTGAAAGTTCAAAGATCAAGTCATTTCATTGTCCTCCTTCATGAATTTACATTTTTATTAACTTCATCTCTTTGTCAAACAGAGCGATAAACTTAGGGCTGGACATTATTTGCTTATCTCAATATCACAATTAATTAAAGCTCTTATCTCAATTACGATTAATGAACAATTAATGAATGCTTATTTTATACTATACTGGAACAAATTAGTGGTGATACCGACAGTCGTCGACCCGGTCTTCCCGCAGTATTTACACTGAACTTCTTTCTGCTCGATGTCCTCTGCACAGAAGTCATTTTTCTTGGATACAAGGTCATCTAATAGATTGGCGCTTGTCTCCTGCGTGTTGGTGGAGTGTCCTTTGCTCTTGGCAAATGTGAACTCAGACTGTATGGAAGGGGCGTGGTCACTTGACTTACACAGAGAAAATAAGAATAATCGACAAGTGTAAAATTACTTAGATTTAGGGATGGGGTAATATTCAGTTGAGATAGATTAACAACTCCATCAAAGAATGCGATAATATCATTAATTTTTTGTATCAATTCCCTTATCAATTCCATCCACTGACAGGGTTCAGAAGCATCAGAATTGTGACTTAATCCTATGCACCTACTACACAACATGAGTGGTGGACACGAATTTGCAGGGGCAGTTATAAATGCTGTGACATGTGTTTGACATTGTTGCCACGAAAATCAGACCACCATTTGCTCATAGGAAAATAGAATCGATAAAGAGACCGGTAAAAATTGGATCGATTAGCAGGATCGTTAACAGCATCGATATTGATAAAATCTTATCAATTCCCATCCCTACTTAGATTAGAGTCTAAATGTCGACTATATTTTGATTAATTGCCCAGCCCTAGATATACTTATCTGTAAATACCTTAATGTCTCACTCTGTTGTCAGCTTAACTTGCCAACAAACTTCACATGATGCACAGAGATGCCAGTAATCCTAATGTTTCCTTTTGCAGTGGTAGGAGGAGACTGGTCCTGCCTTTGTCTGTCCAAGGCTTGTAAATCATCATTTGAGAAAACAAGCCGCAGGTTATTAACACCAACATCTTCAGTTGTTCCATACTTACTTTAGAAGCAGTCGGCAGAAACAATAAGAGAAGTCAAAGAAGACTAGGGCTGTCACTTTATATTCGATATTTGAATAACTGATTGAATAAGGGGATAAATATCCGTAATCGATTAGTAAATAAATATTCAAATGTAAAATTTTGAGTGTAGCGGCACATTAGGGCGCCTGGAGCAGTGGACTGTTCCGTCCAACAGAGGGCGCTGTGAGTGCAGCTTGACCCTCAGACACATCCGCTGCTCTTGACCTCAGTAAACAAAGAGTTTCCACTCCGAGCAGACATTAAGAGCACCAAATCATCTGAGGAGAGCTGTGTGGAAGTAGCTTTGGTTCTACACCGCTGATGGCAAACTTAAAATCAAAGACCAGGCTGTGTTTTCTGTGAAATACAGTTTAGTCACTCGTCCTCCACTTATTTGCGGGCTCAGCTGTCGGCTTTTCATCCAAGTTGAACGGCCGAGTGCAGCGGTGCTTCGTCAACAGTATAACCCCGTGTGACTGCGTTCTTTTCGGCAGGGTTTCTACCAAAAGGGCGGATAATAGAGTCTCTGTCCTTTACTACGGTGGTAGTGGTGGGGGGGGATGATCAAATATCTTGGATTATTTGGGTGCATGTCTGAAAACTGTTCGAGTTTGATTTTTAGGAAAAGTGACAGCCTTAAAGAAGACGTCATGACAGACACGAGGCAGAAGCTGTCAAACTGTGGCTGAAACACAAAATGATAGCTGCACATTATCCAAGTTTATGTGGCTACAGGTCAGAGCAGCAACTCCAGCAGCTTGCATTGGGACTTTTTGAATACTTTTGTAGGCCTACTATTTTGCACACAGAGAATCCAAAAGTTGTCTCATCAGTGCCCTTTCCCGGTGAAAAGTTTTTCACATAATTACACCTACTTTGTGTCCTGATTGAACACAAGAGTCAACCTTTAGGGATGAAATTGGGGATTATAATATTTATAAAAACTGCAAAACCATACAAGAGTACTCATACTGCTGGTAACCAATGCAGTCCAAGCAGTACCGGGCTCTGCCTCAAAACTCCATCTCTACTTTCTCGTCACAGAAACAAATGAGATTAGCAGGGTGCTGCAGCAATCTTCGTTTTTGTTGCAGTACTCCTCTCACTCTGTGAAGCTTGATGAGCTAACTCAAAATAAAAACACAGTGTCATAAGTGAGCAGTTAGAGGGAGAGTCATCGCCTGCTGAGAGCTGGAGGTGACCGCTGTGATGAAATGTAGAAAAGCCAATTAGATGATTGACTTCGAAATGAATCATCAATCTGCAAATATGACTTTTAAGCAACTCTTATTAATAAACCTGGAGTTTAATCGGTCAAATCTGTCAGTGTCTTCAAACTGAACTGGAGTCTCTTAACCAATGAGATGAGAGGATGAGTGTTCTTTCTCTAGTCAGAGATGCTTCGTTTTTTAATATTGAATTAGGCTCTTGTCATGTGTTGTGCTCAAGTATAGACACCAATTATCCACTGAAGTTCAGCGTTTGTCTTTATACATGGCAGATTAAGTGAAGGCGAAGGACCAGCTCAAAGAAAACAAAATGTCCGATAATTTTACTTTAAAAACTTTTGAATCTGCCAAAGTCTTCAAAATACAACATGCTGAGACCATGAATAGCCTCCAAACAGTTAATAATAAAATCTAAGTTTGCAGAGATCATCAGAACGTCACCAGCGTACTCTCAATGCAGAAACATGACGTCAAGGGTAAAGGTTGCAACTGTGAGACACTGCTCTTCATGTAAGGAACTACTGGTGATTAAATTCTTTGATTAACCGAATAATGTTATTTAGATTATGTTCTGTTGTCATTAGAAAAGGAAAATAAAAAAAAGAGTCTGATAAAAGCAACATCTGGTACAGCTGGGGAGAATTTCCTCTGTATTGAAGCTAAGTGACTTGAGTTCTGATGTAGAGAGCTACAGCTCCGGGGAATACAAACATGTGCCGCACAGTGCTGTCTGCTATCAGGTGACCAGTGAGCATCATGGTTCATGTTAATGTCATTAAAAGGGAAAGGATGAGCAGGCTGCAGGTCACACAGCAGAGCATCAGTTATCAACGTGTTTTCTATGGTCTGGTTGAGCCGGATTTTACTGATGCAGAGCAGACCAGGGCACTCGTGTCTTTAACATGATCAAATTCTCACTCTCACTCCACTAAGAGAAAACTAATGCTGAGACGGATTTTCAGAGTTTGTTGTCTTACAAAAAGAATGTAGTTTATTAATCTTTTATTTGATTTTACTTTGTCTTCCTTTTTATTTTATTCTTTGCATCTTTTGGATTTGAATTGTGAGAATGTCCTTGTGAAATCACAGTGGTCTCATATGTTTCTGTTTAAGGATGCAGCAAAAGATTCTCCAGACAATGGGGTGAACAGTACAGACAGAAGACTCAGATGTAGCTGCAGAGGAAACAGTCGAGTCTAAAATGATTCACTCTCTTTCAGTAAAGGACCTCCAGAGACATCAGACAGAAAGTGCTCTAATGAAATCCGACACCTTTTCTGGAGAATAAAGCAAATTCATAGCCATCAGGACCCGGTAATCTATTGAGCTAATAATTGTTGATTGTTGAACGGCACAATACATCATTCTTTGTCAACTCAAGGTCAGTAACTAACTTATGACCACACCAAAGGCCATCATTGTCATTAGTCTTCAAGTTCTCATCAATCACACTCAAATGAATACCATTACATAACATACAAATCTTTGGGTACGAAAGGGGAGGGATGTGTTCAGTAATGCTGACAGACAGAAACGTAGAAACTCTAAAACCATTGCAGTCATTGTGAGTGAGTGGGTATAAAGCTGCTTTGAAAAGTTGGTAAGACTAGAAGAGAGAACATAAGCTCAATCCATCTATGAAACTGACACTGATGAAAAGAGCAGGAATGGTTAGACTGCTGGATTAAGGTATTTAGGGAGGAGCAGAAACAAAAGGAAGCAGAGCCACTACAGCATCAAACAAACTTAGGCCCAGTTTACCGACACTGTCACCTCAAACTCAATCCATGTTTATATGGAGACAATAGAAACGAATGAAGAAGCTGTAGTGTGCATGCCAGTCCAGCAGATGGCAATGCAGGTTTGCAGAGAAACAGCACTGCTACAACACTCTAATGAGGAAGAAAAACTTTCACAAACAAAAATGGTGTGTGGAAGCACATAGCAACAGGGTTTCTTGTTTGGACAACAAATCTTGTCTGGATACTTTTGTCTGGATTACAAACAGATACAAATATCTTAAATTTACATAGCGCCTTTCAAGGAACCCAAGGTCGCTTTCCAAAGTGTTTAAACAGGGAAGGCCAGGAAGAACAGATGAGTTTTGAGAAGTGATTTGAAACAGTCCAGAGTGGGAGAGTTGCAGATTTCTGCGGGGAGAGTTCCAGAGGGTGGGGGCTGCCACACTAAAGGCTCTGTCACCAAAAGTTCTAAGCTTGGTCTGAGGGATTGAGAGGAGACCAGCATCAGATGATCGCAGGCTCCTGGATGGGGTGTGTTGGTGGAGGAGATCAGCCAGGTACTGGGGGGCAAGTGCGTGAAGGGACTTGAAGATGAGTAGGAGGAGCTTGTAATGAATGCGGAACTTGACCGGGAGCCAGCGGAGGTGAATGAGAGTAGGGGTGATGTGCTGTGGGGGTTTAGTCCGAGTAAGAACCCTGGCAGCAGAGTTTTGCACATATTGGAGCCTGTCCAGGGTTCAATGCTGTGCTGAACAGATAAATGCTTTATCAAATGGCTGGTGCTTCCAATAAGTGTATTTTAGATGAAAATTAGGACAATTCTGACCACTTCTGCTACACGTCTGCCATGATTTTGATTTATTTCTGATCATATCTGCTGATTGCCTCTGATGAGTGTGTCATGCCCTAGATATGCAAAGCACTAAGTGAAAGGAAGTAATGAGGAAATTGATCAGTAAAAAACGAACAATATCTTCGTCGGCTTGAGGGCAGGGTCTGAAATCAATGATTTTTAGGTTTGTGAAATGGCAGGAACATGTTTGCTCCACACATTCAAATACAGATGCATGTTGCTGCCAGTGTAGTCTGCAGCTTCTTTCTTTTTCTATCTGCCTGTCAGAGAGTTACAGAGCAGCGCGGACTGGCACACCAACATACACTGAACACTATAGAGCATGTCAGAACTCCCCCACGCCACTGATCTCACATCTGAGCAGGCTGAGTTCAGTGCATGTCCTTCCTGAACCTCCATAAGGCTGGAAACAATGGTGGTCCAGACAAAACATAACTGACTATTCTTGGTTTATTCTCAGCCAGTATGCATTCATTCTTCAATAACATTACTAATATACAATAACTTCACTGCTGAACCAGCGACCTGCAGCCTGCCCCTTCCTGACACCTCTTCACACAGACAGATGAACAGAGCTGCTCTGCACCCAAACAGAAAATCTGATGCATCTTACTTGTAAATTTCTCTAAATGAAGCAGACAGACAGACAGACAGACAGACAGACAGACAGACAGACAGACACACAGACACACAGACACACAGACACACAGACACACAGACACACAGACACACACACACACACACACACACACACACACACACACACACACACACAGACACACAGACACACAGACACACACACACACACACACACACACACACACACACACACACACACACACACACACACATCCCCCTGATCACAGTTGAGAAACCTGGGGCCTAGGGGCAACTGTGGGGTCCTCATTGTGGCCCATTAGTTTATCTTAAAAACAGATAAATTGTTAATATGAATCCCAAAAACTGATGACATCTACATGGGCAATAGTAACTTATTAATCATCTGATTACTGAAACATGTTTGGGTCCTTCAAAGAAAATAAGAGATATGATCTCATTTCTATAAAATCTTTGAGATACATCCCCAAGTATTTTTGTAAGAAATTAAGATTCCACTGAAAAAAATAAGCAATATACCAACTTTCATTCCATGGAGGCACTATGGTGATTTACTGCGACACCGCAGAGAGGTGAGTTCACAAATAACACTGATATCTAGTAATTATTTTTAAATGATATTGTCATGACTTGGCATGTAGGTCATGACAAAAATGTTGAGATAGAGGTTCGCAGTAAAGGTTAGCAAATTTATTTAAATCATAAAGCAACTGGGCCGAAGTCAACAAAGCAAAACCCAATGTCAGAGGGATCAAGGTTGAGCACAGACTGAGGGCTGCGACTGCCAGTTCTGAAAGGGATCCAGGGAGTCTGGTCAGGTGCTCCCATTTACCAAAATTGAGACCACCCCCACTAAAGTACCTGCAGAAAACAGACAAGCAACAGACCAAAGGAGAAAACGCAGAGCAGGCACTACAGGTGGCTGTCACAACATGCTAATTTTTTTATTTAACCATCAGCCTATGATGCAAGTATACAGTCATGGAAAAAATTATTAGACCACCCTTGTTTTCTTCAATTTCTTGTTAATTTTAATGCCTGGCTCAACTAAAGGTACATTTGTTTGGACAATTATAATGATAACAACAAAAATAGCTCATGAGAGTTTAATTTAAGAACTAAGAACTATTCATTTTCCATGGTTTTCTTGATAATAACCAAAATTACTTAAATTCTTACATCAATAGCTATGGCATTGTACCGCCAAAAACACTACTTTTAAGCATTCCATGTTTTCTTTTCTGTTTGCTTTAAACACATGATACACACAAGAGTTAATACTTGATTGCATAACCATTGTTTTTGATGACTGCAGCCATGCGTCTTGGCATGCTCTCCACCAGCTTCTGACATTGTTCTGCTGTCACAGCAGCCCATTCCTGTTGGACAAATTCAAACAAATTTTCTTTGTTTTTGGGCTTGTGGTTCTCCATTTTGAGTTTGATGATTTTCCACAGGTTTTCAATTGGATTAAGATCTGGTGATTGAGCAGGCCAAGGCATGGTGCGAATGTTGTGGTTCTCCATCCAGGCTTTAACTGACCTTGCCGTGTGGCAAGGGGCATTGTCTTGTTGGAAAATCCAGTCATTGAGGCAGGAAAGAGTTTTCCAGCTGATGGAAGAAGACTGTTTTCAAGGGTAGTCCTGTACATGACCTGGTTCATTCGGCCTTCACACAATTGCATTTGCCCTGTTCCACTCAGACTGAAACAACCCCAGATCA
This sequence comes from Scarus forsteni, assembly GCA_036419115.1. Taxonomy (NCBI): domain Eukaryota; kingdom Metazoa; phylum Chordata; class Actinopteri; order Labriformes; family Labridae; genus Scarus; species Scarus forsteni. The sequence continues at coordinate 21,159,078 of JAZDUH010000269.1, forward strand.
TGACTGATCCACCCCCATGTTTTACTGTAGGGGCAAGACAGTCTGGGTTGTAAGCTTCTCCAGGCTTCCTCCTAACCAGTAAGTTGGCTGGAGTGGGCATCAATTCAAAATTGGATTCATCACTGAAGAGAACCTTAGCCCAATCATCAACAGTCCAATCCTTGTGGTCTCGAGCAAAGAGTAACCGGGCCTTCCTCTGCCTTTCATTGATGAAGGGCTTCTTGCGTGCTCTGTGTGACTTCAAACCAGCTTCAACAAGTCTGTTTCGAACTGTCCTTGCTGATAAAGTCACATTTCTCGACAGTGCCCACTCATTTTTAAGGTCCCTGGAGGTCTGACGACGATTCCTGACACAGGGACGGATGAGTGCAGTCATCTCGTGGGGTAGAAAGAGCGTTTCCTGCCACGGCCAGGTAGCAATTTGGTAGTGCCATGTTCAGCTTGTTTTTTTTGTTGTAATGAACGGCTGTCTTGGAGATCTTCAGTTTTTTCGCTACCTGTCTCTCACTCATGCCAATTTCCAGCAGTGCCAAGATGGCTGCCTTTGTGGCTTCACATAATTCTTTTGTTTTAGGCATTATGTGAGAGCTGACAACTTCTGAGTTGTGCTACGGCTTGAATGTAAGCAGGAAACCACTCTAGGCCTTTGCATGTGCAGTGCTGCTTGTGACATGAAATGGCCTCTTATATACCCTGGGAATCAATTAAGCTTAAGAATGTCAAATAGGACATAAAGTATTATGTGACCAGCTGCATTTGTTGTTGTGTTCATTGTATTACACGTTTAGTGGTACCAGATATTAGAATGAACAAGAAATTGAAGAAAACAAGGGTGGTCTAATAATTTTTTCCATGACTGTATATGCTGCTTGTGTCATATGTCTATCAGTTGGAAAATCATGTAAAAAGCTTGCTTAGCGAACGCTAGTGCACTTACTTCAATGCATACTTTATGGCAGAAATCAGTTAATTACAGACAAAGCTGCTTTGACATACTTAATTTCAAAACATTACTAGCATTTAAACTGAATTTTAAAACTCTTTCACTTATCAACAATGTGATTCGGGGCATATTAATTCGATATTTTAGCTTTAAGAAATCTGTGATCATTTTTTTCAGGTATTTAAATGTGTTTAACATAGTATGTAATCTTAAAATTGTGAAGTAATATACCTCTTTGTTTTGTTCTCTTCATTTTAGTAGTTTTAAGCAAAGGCGTGTGGATGAGTTTGTCCTGAAGAGAAGTTCATGCACCCCTCAAATGGCTGAAGTCCAGACAAAGAGCATCCTCAACATGACTGTTGAGGACATGAGACCAATATCCATGGCTGAGGATGACGGTTCCAAGCAGATGATCCAGACCTTACATCCAGGCAGTGACATCATAGATTCTCTTAAATTACGTAAGAACAAGATTGCTCTGACAGCTGATGCCTGGATAAGCATTTCCACAGAGGCACATCTTGGTATTACTCGTCACTTCATAAGTGATAATTGGGAGCTCACAAGTCTGTCTCACAACCATGCTGCTCGAAGAACGACACACTGGACCAAACATTCCTGCATGGACTGAGGAGGCTGTAGCAAGGTTTGAGATCACAGCAAGCAAGACTGTGGCTGTTGTCCAAGACAGTGGCTCCAACACTGTCCTGGCTGTAAACATTTTGCAAGAAAAGCATGGGTGGATGTCAATCCGCTGCACAGATCACACGTTGCAGTTGGTGATCAGTCGTGCTCTAAAACACCCTCAGATCACAAAAACACAGAGCAGCAGGACGTCTTGTGGAGCACTTAAAAAAAGAGAACTGGCTTCAAGCAAGATGAAGGCGAAACAGAAACAGAGTGGGACCCCTGAGCATACACTTATCCAAGATGTCTCTACCAGGAACAGCACCTTTTACAGTCACTCATTTGCTAGAACAGAGATGGCTGCTGACCGGAACATTGTCTGACCCAACAGTCACGCAGAGTGGGAAACAATACCTGACCTTAAAGCAGATCAGACGTGCTGGAGGAACTGGCCAAAGCTCTTAATGTCTTGAATGAGCCACAATCTCCTTGAGTGATCAAAGCTGTGAGACAGTTTCTTCTCTCCCTCCTCTGGTCAGAGGGCTTTTGAAGTCCATTCACACTGCCAGCAGTCACCAGAGGAGACCACTGCTCACTGGACTAGGTCATGGTCACAAATGATGACCAAAGCAGACAGGTCATTGCAGCTACTTTAGATCCACGAGTTAGGAAACTGAAATTTCTGACTCCAGAGGAGAGGTTCACTGTTCAAAATGAAGTCCAAGCTCTGACCCCACAGTCAATTTAAGGAGCTGTGAAGAAAACAAATGCCAGTGTGACGGACAAAACCCTTGCCTCAGCTGGGAGAACTTTTTCAGCTCTTGACTCACTGCTGGGCGGTGACTCCTCAATAGACAATGACACTGAGACCAGTGAACAGGATGTCTGCAACCAGACTATTATCACAAATTAGGTAAGATTAATTGATTTTAATAGCAGTGCTTGTTATATTAACATAGTATCTACTGTAATGTTCTAGAAATTGTCATAATGCTTATTTTCATTTGTTTCCCCATGGCAGCATGGGGAAGCAGCTTCTTTAAAGACTGAGAGTCCCCTTTTTTGGTGGAATTTGAATGAGGCAGATTATCAGACACTTGCATCACTAGCCAAGTCATTGCAGCTACCTCTACCCCATCTGAGCATCTCTTCTCTGCAGCTGGAAACACTGCATCAAAGAAGAGAGAAAAGCATGTTGACTTGCTTACGTTTCTGCACTGCAGTAAAAAAAAATCCTTTCAGTCACTTTGGCTTTAGGTTTCGTTTGAGTGTTTGGACTTTAAAAAATCTGTTTAAATGGATGTTTTGTTATATATATATATATATATATATATATATATATATATATATATATATATATATATATATCTCAGTGGCGGCTGCTGGTCAGTCAGGGAGGGGAAGCTCATTTTTCTTCTGGCCTACATCATAAATTTATTTATTTATGTAAATGATCTGTGACCCTGTTGTACCAACTAGGTGTCTTTTCCAGGGATTTTATTCCCCAAAAACCCACTTTTGACCAGACAACACATTTTATTTGTGACAGCACTTCCAATGAGCCATCTCACCTTGTCATACCAGGAATGCTTAAAAGATCTGATACTTTTCCTCACCTTTTGCACTAAATCAATCTAGGAGTTGACCTGCCCTGCTGTTTAACTCTAGTTTTCTCTTCGTAAGGAAGACTATCAAATGGCCTCGCCAAAATCTGGTCTACAACATTCATACTATCTGCCATGACGTGCAGCTTGCTAGCAGCTGGAGCTGCTACGTGAGACTACTGTTTGACAGGCTGTGAATGTGAGTGAGAGAGAGAGAAGCTCCCCAGCCACAGCTGCTCGTTTGTGAAAAGAAAAATTGACAGGAGAGAATCTTCAAACACAACGCTAGACATTTTAAGAAAGATAAAGTCGCTGGTGATCGATAAAGCCTCCGGATCAGTCCAGAACAACTGAATGTAAAACTTAGAAGATACCCCGGTGAAGGGTGAGCCTTCAAGATCGCTGATTGGCTCATTTCACTGTCAATCAAAAAAGGATTCGGCCTCAGACAGATCATCCAATCATCATGCAGAAGCTCAGCGTCCAGGCCAGCCCACTGCCTCATAGACCCCCAGAGACGCTGAGCGTCCGATGCGGCGAGGACAAAGTGCAGCGTTTATCCAATGACCGTCCAGTTTCCACAGTGGAACAACCCACTCTATATTTAAGCGCTGAAGTCTGAAGACGCTCAGCGTCCGGCTGTGTTGAAGCACTGAGATGCAGCGGGGATGGATGAGAAGGAAGTCCCGCCAGTTACCTGTGATAAGTAGCTGATTCTGAACAAAAGATGAAGGTATTCTAGCACATATTTAGTCAATGAAATGTACACACAGCAGGACATATCACCACTTTTTGGGGGGACATTTTAGGGGAAGCTGAGCTTTCCTTGCAGTCTTAGAGCAATCGCCACTGATATATATATATATATATATATATATATATATATATATATATATATATATATATATATATATATATATAATTTTTTTTTTTTACTTTCATGGACTAAATTGCTTTAAGTAAAAGCAACTTCTTAGTTGATTTAAAGTTTAAACCTTATTACCTCCTCAACCTACTAGACAGGTTAACTGCAGCTTTGAGTTATTTGTTGACAAAGATTTTTTGATGTTTGCCTAGAGCATTAGTGTCCATGTTACAGCTCATTATATTAGACCATGTCCAGCCCTTTTTATATATTTATTTTTTGTTTTAACTAACGATAGTACTTGAAGCAGTTAGCCCCTTTCATGACTCTTTTCTACTCTCCCCTTTCCATGGCAGATGTCCTCAAAATCTCCTTTAATATTTCCAAATTAGGATTGATTAAATCCATAAAATTACAATGAGATACGGCGAAACACGGCAAATGAGCAGCAAGAACACACTCCAGATAAATACTAATGCTGTTATTTACAACCTTTATACATCATTTACATAGAAAATACTGATAAACCGCCTGTAATTCACTCAGGTATGGCTAACTGAATCTCTCTCTCTCCCTCTCTGCTCGTTTACTCGAGGAATTACGGCGGTTTTAATCACGCGCATTTTTGTCTTTCACCTTAGCTTCATGTTTTAGACAGGGTGGCTGTTGTCTATTAGTTTCCCCCCGACATCCTTGTAAAATCCGAAGTTTGACCAGACTTTAGCCGTTTCGAGTCAGAAAACCTGTTAAGAGTCTGAGCGAGGCTCCAACTGCTAAACTTTCAGAGACTAAACAATGCTAACTGAGTAGCGCGCCTCCGTTTTTGAGACACGCCTGCTTCATCGGGGGTAGACACACATAGTTCCAGCTTTTCGGGGCAAAGAGCAGCATCACCGTGTATTATAGACAGTGTGGTCATCAAACTCGGTAATTCGGTAATTTTAATTGGACCTGGTAATGATTACCGTGGGAAATTTTATCGCGGTTTACCATTTTACCGGTAACCGTTACATCCCTACTTGGAGTACTGTCCATATGTAGAAATCTGATCCTCTGTCAGTGTTGATAACATTAATGTGATTCTCAGTATTCAAAGTTTTTATTCCTGCCCTCCGTTAACAGTTGGTTTATATGTTCAACAATTTCAAAGTCAAGTTAAATGAAATCCCTGATTTTGCTGAGTTACAGGACTTAATGAAATACAGATGTAGTTTCATTTTGTGACCTTCAATGAACTTGCCTGAGCTCATAAAAACAGAAAAGAAAAGAAAATATTTACACTGTCTGAACAAAAAAAATGTCGCCACCTGGATTAACAAAGCAAATAGGTATGAGCCGCCCTCCTATGGGAGAATTACTGCCTGGGTGGCTACCTTTTAGCTGGCAACATGTTATTTAACCCCAGCTGATGCAATGAGTAACTCCTCTTTTCTTAAACACCTTGTCAAAAGACACATCCTTTGGTCCTGGAGAAGATGCTAATCTATTTAAGAAGGGTCAAATCATTGGCACTCATCAATCTGAGGAAACGTCTAAGGAGATTACAGAAACTACTAAAATAGGGTTTAGAAATGTCCAACGCTTTATCAAACACTGGGAGGGTAGTGAGAAACCACTGTTACAGGCAGTACTTCTTGCAATTTTGCATTTTCTGATCTGACTGAATAACCATGTCTGTGGAACATATGGCTATTAAAAATCAAATGCACAAACAAAAGTTCTTGCCTTGGGAAAAGCCTGATCCCCGCAGCCAGTACCGTTTTAAACAACAGGCCGTGCTGAGTGTGAACATTTGTTTACCTGTATTGGGGCCAAAAGGAAATCTGATTTAAGTTATGAATTAATTTATGTTAAACTGAATTAAGGAAAGAATATTCATTTAAATAATCTGTTGCTATGAATTTTCCTGGCTGCCTAATTGTTAATATTTTAGTCAGCATTTATTAGAATGAATTTCTAAAATGTAAAAGGATTGAATTTTTGTTTGCTTATGTTGACAAATGGACAGAGTTAATTTTCACTGTTCTTTCCATCCCTATGTACCTGAGTTGCTGCCTGCTTCAGGTAAGTTAACGGGATTATTGACAGCTGGTTAGACGATTGAGAATGAGAGTGGAAAAGTTTGTTGACTGCAAAGAGCAGATCTGCCGAATATATTAACTTTGAAATTTAGTTTTGTCTGTGAATTGACAATTTTAAAATCCTTTTATTTTTAAATAAACCTCAGAAGTGACGCTGGATCTGCGGCTGCTTTTTGTTTGGACTGTGTGTACTGGACCCCCTCAGCAGCCTTTTTTTGGAAGCTTGATGCCACTGCAACCTGTGATTTGTGGTGTGATTTGTTGCTGTATGTGATGATGTTGTTGTGTGAATAAGTGCAGTGGTGTGAAAATGAATCTCCTCCTTGGGAACAATAAAACCTAAACTAATCTAAGTGTTATACGAGCATACAGTTTATCATTTTTTTCCTGTGAAAATTGGCCTGTGATTTATTTTTAATCCACCCACCAACTTGGCTGGTGAGTCAAAAAGTTCATTTTGGACCCTCTTGAGATGGGCTGTTATCTATTCTATACCGGACTTGGTTTTTGACTCCTGACTGACTGCCTCAAAACCTTGTTTGGTTCCAAGATTTTAATCCTGCTCATTCAAACTCTTCTTCCATATCACAGACAGTTTCTTTGCTAAAACTTACCAGTTACCATGCTATCTGGTGTGCTCTATGTTGAGAAAAAGCCTCTCTGAGATGGTGATCATTTCTATCCAATGGAGTGAGTAACACTGATGAATAGACTCATCTTTGAAATGGCCTCAGCTGTTAAACAATGACTCATGCTTTCATTAGCTTAGCCTGCTAACTTCCCTCTCAGAATGCAGAGCAGGACTCGTAGTCAAAGCAACGCTGGATGTGACATAATGATACAGGGCCAGCCCTGTGATTTGACTCACTTGTAAATGCAGCAGTATAAACTCCAACTCCCGTACATGCATGTCTGGGTTTGTTTTGTCCAAAGGGATATTTCTTTCAAGGGGGGTTATCCCCACTATCCCTTTCAGTTCATCAGAGGGTATCCCACTGTGAAAAAATCTGACTGCTTCGAATCACTGCTTTTATCTTGGACTTACCAGAGCACACTTAAGGTCCAAAAATACTCAGCTGGAACGTATGTTGAGCCGACTCCACGGTGGTTCACGTGAACTCAAAGCGGACATCCACAAGGCCTTTGCGCACAAAGCTCAAATTTTACAACCACATGGACTCTGCTTCGCGTACTGGTGTCACACAAAACACTGCTCGGCATATATTTTCACATTGACCCACATTAAATGAGACACCTCGTCGCAGCAGTCATGACAGATTCGGAAGTATTGTTAATGGCTTTCATCTTCAATATTTCACATGTCATTCATGGCATAGCCCCCAGTCACTGCCGGTATTTAATGGCCGTATACACCAACATCTCTTAATGTTAGTGCTTTGCAAAGTCAGCAGGCAGAGCAGCTCCCCTTCCTTGTCTTCAGTGCGGGATGTCATGACAGAGAAAAATAATGGGCAAAAATTGTGGGAAATGTAGGGTTTCACAATAATCTCACAAGAAGTTACGACATGGCAGTGTATTCGACTATGAAAGCTCTGACGTCTGCAGATATTGTGGGCCGAGTCCGCGAGTCTGTGAGCACCTTTACCTTGTGTTTGCTCTTCCCGATTGCAGTGTTTCTCACAGAAGCATGCCGTCATCGGTTTCTTGTTGATTCTGGTACTATAGATGAAGTTTAATGTGACTGCTCTTACTTGGATTATTTTTAGAAATGAGGATGTTGGCACAGACATGACAAAACCCTACCCCCCTTTTAGAAATAAATGTCCACCTACCACAGTTGACCTCATCCTCCTCGGTGTCACAGTCCTTCTCTCCGTCACACTTCCAGAAGACGGGGATACACTGAGTGGAGCCTGCACCACAGCTGAACTCGTTCACACGACACGTCCTTGTGTCTGCATGAAGAAACACAAGCCACTCAGTTAAAGTGTGTACGTTTGATTTTATAAGATAAATGTTGTGGCTGCAGGCCACGAGAGAGCTTAAGATTTAAGTTATAGTTATATTTGATTGATGTGTCCGTTGGTTTCTGCACATTTTGTCTTTAGTCACATTGAGTCTTTGTGTCAATTTTCTATTCATTTCAGTGAAAAGAGGTTTAACCAGGAGAAAAATAAAGCATGTACAATAACTTTGCCATCATAAACTCTGCATCAATAACATCCTTGCTCTTTATTATTTATCTATTATTTATTTTACAGGGACAGTATGAAGCAAGTGAAAGTTGCCTCACACTAAAGCATTTATAGCCTTAGCCAATTTGCAAAGCCCATTCGAAGCTGGCCCTTAAAAAAATACATACTGTTAATAAATCTAACAAGCTCAACAAATATGGACAAAACAATACAGGACAAGTTTAGAAAACAATACAAAAAAACTCGAATAAAACAGGAAGCATGTGATCACTCATGACTACAAGTCTGGGTCCTCTTTAAGAACAGTTACAGGCTAAGTTTAAAGTGATTCCTGTCAGAATCCAGTTTAAGTTCTGAAGGTAAAGCGCTCAACATGTTGATGACTTGAACAGAAAAAGCAGTTTGTCCCAGTGAAGATTTACGGTCTTTGTAGGCTGCTCTGCATGTTGTAGACACCGATACTCTCAGTAGAACCACAAGGTCACTGAGCACCTGGTGATTCAGACATTTATGGATGAGGTAAGATAGAAGAATTTAATGAAGTAATCAAAGCTTATAATGTTTTTCAGTACATGACAATGGTGTGACCTGATTGGTTTCCTGTCTAAAATTTTAATAGCTTGGTTGAAGATCATCATCAGAGCTCTCAGTGTGGAAGGGGTTGCTTGTGACCAGGAGGTCACACAGTAACTAAAGTGGGGGAAAACTATGGAGTGCATGAAGGCATTTGCAGCATGGAAAGGTAAATAGAATCTAATTAACCTAAACGTGTCAAGATTTGCCTTTGGAGTCCTACTCACCATTTTGGCATTTTTCTCTAATTTACGGAAAGAACCCAAGACAAGGCCAAGACATGTCACATGTCACAGTTTGAGCATATATGGGATCCCAAAATCACAATACATGTTTTTATATTGGTAAAAAGTAAATCCTATATAAAACTGCTCACAACAAGGTCTGCAGGCTATTTGGAGTTATTGATAACATTAACTGCTTCTGCTAATGTGTTGTGAGTGTGGTCTTGTTGTGTCAAGTCTGCGAACTTCATAACCTGACATGCCAGACGGACAGTTCCATATTGGAAACATTTCACTTAAAAAACAACAGCAGCTTGTGATTGGACCATCATTTGGTTCATCACACTCATCACAGACCAATCCACAAGCAGCGCTGCTATGACACAGCATATGCAGTAGGAGTCTTATCGATTCACATAAGTAGCGCGATTTTTTGTCTGCCGATTTTTAAATCAATTTTTTTGTTCAAAAATCGATCCAAGCGACATTGCTGGATAAAACAGGCCATAGCTGTTAAGATAGTGCTGAACAGTGTTAATACTTTTCACCAGCAGATTGTGGACAGGTGACAGGTTTCTATTCAAAGTTTTGGCATATATTTACTTTGAAACACACACACTGGACCGAGGGACGCAAGTGTGGCTGTAGAGCGGAGCAGAGAGAGAGAGACACACAGAGTGAGAGAGACTGAGTAAGAGTACTCACAATGCTGAGAGTACTTTGTCAAGTCCTGGCTGACTCTGAATCTGAGGAATATTTACTCTCTGAGGATGACGGTCAGTTGTCCAGTGAGGACGAAACTGGCGACGCGTGTGGGTGCAGGAAAAGCGGATCGGCGCCATTACAGTCCCCAAGCAGCACATACCGAGGCCGATGCTTTGCCTCTCCGGGGCCGGTGAGTGCCGAGTAGGGGATGTGGTCTGGGATGTAGGGAAGCTCAAAACACCGCGAAAAGTGACGGTGTTAGCGGGAATGAGTAAGACCACGGAGCTCTGGTCAGACAAGGGAGAAGCCAGGGGTAAAAAGCACAGTCAAGGCAGCAGAGGCGTTCATGGTCGGCCCGTAAATTACAGTGATGATGATGGGTGGGAAAACTAACCACTTTGAAACTATAGCACCGAATCGAATTGAGAGAAAAGTGAATCGCCCCAGCCCTAATATGTAGTAGGGCTGGGTATTTCCAGCAACTTCACGATACGATACGTATTCCGATACTAAGGCCACGATACGATACGTATCCTGATACACGTAAACTGTGAACACTGACTATACTTTAAGCAAAATTCTTGACAAGGTTAGTTTTATCTTATAAGAAGAAAAAGAACAAGGATGAGTTTTAAGTGGTTCTACAACTTGAGAGACATAAATTCAGATCCTCAAAGATGGTAGACCTAAGTTCAAATTTAGAACATATGCTTCATTATGTAGCTCGTCTTCTACCTTGAACTTTGCCACTGTTAACATTACCCAAAGTGTATTTACAACAACTGTCAAAATATTTAGGCCGTATCGATTCTGGAGAATCCATATCGATACACGTATCCCAAAGGAGTGCGATACGATATTTTGCCGTATCGATATTTTGAGCACAGGTCCAATATGTAGTGGCTAAACGTAGCGGCTAACGGCTTACAAAGGCAAACAACAGTTAATGCTCGTTAGCCATAGCGGCTAACTGTTGTCAGTGGCAGTAGCTGTTGTGAGCCGCTACAGCTAACGGCCGTTTACTGTTGTTTGCCCTTGACAGCCATTAGTCGTAGCAGCTAACAGCCGTTAGCCAATAGCTTAACTACCTTCAGACTATTGTTTCACATTAAATTATACCACACTATTCGTACATTATTTGTACAACAGGAAGTGACTTCACTTCCATTGTCCAAATTTAGTTTTTTGGCAAAGTTTTTTCTCTTTGTTTGTGTGTACAAATTGTATCTTGGCAATAACACACCTTACAAGAGCCTGAGCATAATCCAATTTGCACAAAAATGTTCGTACCCTCCAGAAAAACAGGTTAAACTGAGGACAGCATACTTTGCAATTTAGACATTAGTTTGCTGGCATTTTCAAAACAAAAATATTCACTGCTCGGTGTTTAAGACCGCCACTCCTGGGTTTTAGTTGATTTTCATGACTCATGAAACTGATTTTATTTCAATAATTAAGATCATTAGACCAAGCATCCACATCATATTGTTCAAACTATCTCAACAACAACATCCATTCTGTAAAAGTCTGCACCAGTGTGTTTTAGTCTGAACAAGATTGAAGAGCACACTGAGGGTTTAAACCGCTCATGCCGTTACTTACTGTTCATTAAGGACTTAAACATCCAGTTTTTTCAATGTGTAAGTGAACAATTAACTGTATCATTTCCCTACATTGAAATTGACCCAAGAAAACTCTCTCTCACACACACACACACACATACACTCTCTGGATTCCACCCTGAGCTGTCAGCTGTCATGTGTAACAGCTGGTCAAACAGTACAGTGATGTAACAGCTATAGTGGCTCTGTTGACCTGCACGTACACCACAGCAGCTATGGCAGGAACTTCACACCACCCCTTAAAACACACACATACACACAAACACACACTACAGACTGTTGGTGACCAATACACTCCTCAAGGTGAAACTTGTCACAGTGTGTAACATTTAATCTCTACAAGCGCTTTATAGAAGAAAGGATCACATGGCACTACAGGAAGCACTAATTAATACTCCTTTCAAGAGCTTCTATGTAAGAGCATCCATGATGTGGATTTAATAGCTATGGATGAGAAACTGACCAGAAACATTTTTTTAGTTTACAAACAAACAAACAAAAAATGTTAATTTTGTTATTATTTTCATCAACAACCTTATCCCCCTGATGAAAACTGGACAGAAGTGCACATGGACACAAACTAAAACTAAATTAACTGATATTTTCTTTTTTTTTTTTTTATGTATATTTTTGGGCATTTTGTCCCTTTACTGATAGGAGAGAAACAGTGGATAGGCTTGTGAAAGGGGGAGAGAGAGCAGGGGAAGACACTCTGCAAACTGGTCACAGGCGGGATTCGAACCTGGACCGGCAGAAGCATGTACATGGGGTGCTAACCACTACGCCAAACCAGCACCCCATAACTGATATTTTCATCAACAAATAAAAACTAGACTAAAATGTTGGACAGACTTAATCCAATCACACCTAATGTGGTCATGCAGAAAGAAGAGACAAGTTAGGAATATCTATCCGATTACAGCTACTTTGGTTGTGTGAAAGATTGGATGAGTTATGAGGGACATCCAATCACAACTGCCTTAGCTTCAAGGTGGTGGGCTAAGTTGGTGAACGATCCAATCAGAGCTTCTCTCTTGATGAACTGATATATTCATATAGCGCAGATTCACTGTTTGTTGTCAATTCTGGTGTTGTTACTGAGATGCTCTGCCAGATAGCCTGAATAAAGGTGGTTGCATTTCACAAATGTTTAATTTGTGTCTGTTCATTTACACATTCAAACTTTAATAGCATTCAGTAAGGGCTTATAAGATGTTTCATTTTATCCAAGTATCAAACATGACTTTAGGAAGTAAAGGAAACATAAAAAATGCCTTCCTCTTTATACTTAATATTTTAATCAACTAAAATGTTGAGAAATTTCATCCACTAAAATTAGACTAAAATTAAAACAATTTAGATGACTTAATTATGACCAAAACTAAAAGGTATTCTAGGTAGAAGACTATAACTTAACTAAATGCTAAATTGCTGTAAAATTAGCATTGCAGAAAATAAACCCGCTTGTTGAGTGAGGTGTATCCAAGTCAGCATTGTATCGACAAAAATCACACTGGCTGCTCACAACAAGCTTCCTTGTCCAGATAACAAGCAAGAGTGTATCAGCTAAATGATAGTTTCTGCCTGGCTCACAAACTAACAATTAAATGGCTGCTCACAGTTTGTAACTTTGTGTGATCAAACATGGTGGAAACAACAAGAACTGAAGGCCGGCTATTGGCTGTCTAGGATATACATAGCAGTACCAATTTAGGCCCAGTTCTTCTCATCAATTTGGAACTTTAAACAGGCCGTCTTGAAAAAAAACAATCTTGATAGCACTAATCAGCAAGTTGGTCCTCAGCTTCTCAGATCAACTAAATTTAAGTCTCACACTTCCTGCTTTAGTAAGCTCCAAGGCTGGCCGTTCTTGGTGTTCCCCACACATGAGGATTTCTGACAGTTAATATTAAACATGTATAAAAGGTAAACTATGTGAATGGGGAGGCCCTGATCTGACCTTGCAGTGTAGATGGATCTGCCTAATTCAAAGTCTGTCGTCAGCCAGATCCACACAGCCATGCTCCAATCTACAATGGTTGTGAGCGACCCAAAGCAGGAAGGACCAATCAGAGTCCTTTAGAGCATGAAGAGATGGAGCAACGTGGGAAATGACAGCAGGAAAAGAAAATATCAGCACTACAAACTTTGTTTAGAGTTGTTTGAAGAGGTGGCCCGTGGCAGCAGTGCCCACCCACATTATTAGGCTAATCTGTAATGAATGTGATTGAGGATGATTTGAGAAGGCCAGACTTGACAGCCATTTAACTATCATTCATCCAAAAAAGACAGACATTTGCAAACAGCCATATTTTCATGTATGGAATTATTATTGCCCCTATCAGTGGATGTTTTTTCCTCTCCTTAAAAGGGGTAAAAGGTGAATGCTTAACATATACTGACCCTTAGAGCTGAACTATGAAGCTTATTTTCTTGTTTCTCATTACAGGATGTGTTCTAGTAGCCATTTCTGTGTTGCTCAATGGAGATTTAATTATGCCACCGGTCATGGTTTCATGACAATAGTTGAAGTCTGATCTGTGGGCAGATGGTAGCTGATACACAGTACATGGTACCACCAAAAGCCTCGTAACTAACCCACTTACAGGTTAAAATGACTCTAAAAATGACACTGGCCCCACAACACGCTACAAAAGGATTCTTAACAGTGTTAAACTCTCTCATGACCAGTGTTGGGGAAGTTACTTTTTAAAAAGTAGTGTTTGCTCGTTACTCGTTACTTCTGAAAAAAAGTAACTAGTTACTTTAATTATTTACCCTCTATGAAAAGTAACTTTTCAAGTTACTTGTTACTTTCCATTACTTTTACATTGCTTGATTATGGACAGAACCCCATATCTGTTCCTAAATGTGAAGGCCTACAAAAAGTTCTACTACAGAGAACATAACAGTTATTTCTTTTGTGCTCTTTATTTTACAAAATGTCACATACCCTGTGGAATGAGAGCTCCTGTCCAGTGTTTCCACATTTTGCTTCTGAAATAAGCAACCTGGTCAATAAAAACAAGCCCAAAATAAGCAACCTCCAGCTATTTCCTTTCCTAATGTGATATGTTACTTTTTAAAGAGAAGTCTACATAAAGTGTGTTAATTTTCATCTACATTACATTTCAATATCACAGCACTTAGTATCTATTCAAGGAAAGACCGTCGCTTATAACAAGCAGACCTGGCAACTTTGGCTCTGGAGCATGCGCCATGTGCATGAGTGTGTTTGGGGGCGTGCATATAACCGGGAAACGAGGAAGTGGACAAACTGCCTACCGCAGTCGTGTTTCCTTTATGTTAGGAGCTGGACGGTAATCAGGGGGATACACACAGACTCAATAGCCCAAAAAGCAACTTCACGTTTAGAAACAAGCCCAAAAACCACAACCCGCGGCCGTGACTCACGAGATTTTCGGCCCTTAGACGCTTATAACGAGCAGACTTGGCAACGCTGCTTGTGTCTGTGCGAGCAGCTGAGACGGCAGCTTTAGTGTCAGATCTGTCCGGGGGAAAAGTAATGTCGCGCTGCATTAAAAAAGAAACTACGTTTCGTTACCAAATTTTCAATAGTAGCGCGTTACTTTACTTCTTACCCGAAAAAGTAGTTTCGTTACTGTAACGCGTTACTTTGTAATGCATTACACACAACACTGCTCATGACATACTCCTGTGTTAAGAGCTTTGGTTTGGTGGGTCACAGGAGTAATGTATTAATCCATCAGCTGGAACGGTGGCCAGAAAATTGGCAGTGCAAACACATTGCTCTGCTGCTGCAGAAAGGTGAGTCCCGGTGTCCAGATTCAAAACAACAAGCCAAATTTAGCAAAGGTTCACATCATGAGATTTAATGTGGTCAGAAAATTGGCCATGTTACATTTGTTTTTATGAATCAGAATAAATACAGGAGCAGTCCATCTTCATAATATCCAAGTTGGATCATCATCGGCCTGTGCTCCAGTGACCACTACCTGACCGCGCTGCAGCCTGCAGCACTCTGACCTAGTCTAATCTAGGGAGTTGCTGGCGGAGGGACGCAGTGTACTGTTGAGCCAACATTGTTTTGGGCAGTTGTAGCCCATACATGGGTATGAACTGACCATCCGCCCAGACATAGCTTAAAAGTTCCTTTACTGGCACTTATTTTTACAAGAACCATGGGCCTCTGGCAGCTCCACTTTAAGAAACCCAAACTAACTTTTGCATGCCACTGCGACGGCCTGTCATAGAACTGCAGGTGCACGTGGGTGTGTGTCAGTCACAGGCATTTGAATTCAGCAAGCTCTGGTTAAATTTCAAGTTACTCTGACGTTTAATAGACTGGATGCGTTTGTTGATCTTAATCATGTCTAAGTAGGCCCCCCTACTGGGGATTTTTAACTACAGATCTCTTAACTTTTGACTTGAGATGTTTGAAACGCAGCTTATTTAATGTTAAGTCTCTCTGCAGATAAAACATGAAAAAAGGGCTTCATATCTCATCAGCACCTCCAGCAAATCTTTTTTCTGTCTTCTTAGTTTACTGATTTTATCTCCAGATTCAGACATTAGGTGAAGAATTTATTTTCTGCACCTAGAAACAGATCAGACACGTCCTCTCTTTCTTCAGTTTATTTTAAAGAAAGCTGCTTTAAGCATTCAGGATGCTTTCAAGGAGCATGCTGTAGATCAAACAACAAGTGTTTGAAGAAGTGCCTCATCTTTCATTTGATGTTTGTCGTTTTACCTGAGGAGACGCTACAGTCCATTTATCTTAACGGCACAGTGAAGGCAGCACAGAGGACAGACTGAATAAAAAGCTGCTTCAGTATAAACACTTTCCATCATCACTTAATGCAACAGGCACATCAGCATAACCTCACATCACAGTGGAAGTGTCTGAAGGCCTGCAGCTTCCCTTAGTTCCACTTAAACAGCGTATTTATTTGACAGGACTGCTCTCAAGAGACACCCTCTCAACACTTCTGAGTGGCTCACTGAATTTCTGCAACATGCAAAACTTTCTGACCAGTGGGAAACCTTTACTCTGCACTCCCATGGAAAAAAAGTTTTGTTTTTTTTCAAATAAATAGCAGCTGCTAAACCAGCCCTACAGAGAGATTAGCGTTTATGTATCCTCAAGAACACAGCTTCAACAATAGATTTACTTTTAGGAATGGATTTTCTGTCAAATCCCACTTTTAAAACGCATAGCTCTGACAGTTTCTTTTTTCATTATCAAGCCAACTGCTCAGTGAGACCACATGATTCTTAAGTTTGACTTGCACAGCTCACTTTCATCCCACTGTTTCACCAGCTAAAGCTCAACTTTCTGAATGTTTGCTCTCAGTTGTCTTTTCTTCCTGTGCCGGGGCTAAAGCAGGGGCAGAAGGCAGTATTCCTTTTAATGTCATACAACCAGCCATGGGCCAGTCACTTAGTCCCTTGAAAGACACTGACACCCACTGTTGTCCTTACTGCCAACCATTTATCAGAGTGTTGATTAAAGCACCTTGAAGTATTTGCAGTATTGTGAATATTCTAGTCGGCCACACTGATTCCAGCAAAATTTAAGCAACATTCACAGCAGCACACCTTCTCCCAAGCCATCAACTTGAAAAGTAAAGAGGTGATGCTGTTACAGCGTGGCTGCACCTTTAGGAGAGACTGTTCGATGTTTCAGGTTCACACAGAGACCTCCTAAACAGAGTTCAGGAAAAGTTAAACACTGACAGGACATTTTTAGAAAGTGTCTTTAGTAGGGGTGAAACGAAATTTCGCGAAATAAAAAGTGACGAAATAAAAATCAAAGACGCTCGAAATAAAAGGACGAAATAAACCCTCCTCGCCTCCCGTAGCAAAACACCAGCTGCAATATGGAGGAGGACGAAGCGGAGGAATTAGCTGACACTCCTTCGTCAAATAAATCGGTTGTGTGGACCTATTTTGGCTTCCCATGTAAAAGACGAGAGAACGGTGAGAAGATTGGGGACAAAACAACAACCGTGTGCAAAATGTGCCGCTACAGTTGGCCGTATGCTGCGGGGAGAACCACCACCTGCAGACAGGCAGCGGCTGTATTGTGACGTCCATCGGACGTAATAATAAAGGTGACTCCAGCTTGGGAATACCTGCTTCTATTAAACAGTCACTGTGGGCTGTGACCACACCAACTACAATTTTAATTCACAAACAAAACAGTGAGTAGTCATCTCTACGCCTCCTGCACGGCTCTCTCTAACACACACACTAACTCTCCCCTTCTGAACTCTGAGCTGCTCGCCCCGCCTACCTGGCCCCTTCACTGACCGTCAATTCATAGGAAACATTAAAATCCACATTGAACACAAAACAAACGATAGAACTGCTCCACTATGTTTGTGTAAGTCTGCATAAAAAACAATATTTAATTTTTGCATCTACTGTTGAGTTGACAGAATTTGATCATACTTGAAGATCAGAAGTATATGCACTGTTATTGGCTTAATATTATAGTTCACAGTTCAGACATTTATAGGTCTAAACTGCAGCTCTGAGGACTGCTATTTGTTTTCCTTTTCATTCAAGAATGTAGTTATCCTGATTGTTACAACAACAAAGCACTTTTTTATTGAGATTTTATGTTTGTATTTGAACTGTAGTCTAAATATGGGAAAAAAACTACAATTTAGTTTTTTTTTCAAAGAGCATTTATTTTGTACTGATGCAGCAATACTTTTTGTATGTCTGCATTAGGAAGAAAATAAAGAAAATGAGATTTTTTCACAACTTCCTACTGTTGGGGATTTTCCTTCATCTTTTTTTCGTATTGTGAGTATTTCGTATCGTGAGCCCTGTTTCGTATTTCGTATCGTTTCGTGAGTTGACCATTTCGTTACACCCCTAGTCTTTAGTGACACAAGACACCGTCTGCAGACAGAATGAACAGCATGTCTGCACTCTTAATAATCCATCTGGACATGGCCGAAGTGTAAATATTCATGAGTTGTGCGTTGCCATGGCCCTCCTCAGGAAATGTCTGTGGCTTTGGTTTTCCAGAACTGTGCTCATATGTTTACTCTGGCAGCAGAAATATGCCCAGACTTGCTCCTTTCATTGGCATCAGCCAGCTCAGGCACTGTCGGACTGGGGGCAGTGGTATATGCCATCATGAAACCATTAGGGGAGCATTCTCAAATGGAGCCAAATTTTCTGAGAGATGGGGTAAGTAAGAGGAAGAGGATGGATTTTTCTTTTGTCTGAGGGGGCTTGAAGGACTCATTGCTAAATGCAAAACAATAAAAGACTATTTTGCAAAACGGTCATAGCCATAGAACATCACGGCCATCTACTCTGACACAAAATCAAACTATTTAGATTCCAAAGATCAAGTATCAAAGGTCATAAAGACTCATGCTCATCCTCAGCATGTCAATGTGATATTTTTATTACACAAGACAATTCGACCTCCGGCTTAGCAGGACAAGTCTACCTCAACATGAACACTAAATCATCTACACAGCAAGGTTACACTACTTTGTCAGATGAGGTAAATGTTATTCTTGTTTTGTAATTGCATTGTTTACATTTTAGTGTGGAAAAGCTCTGTTTTTTGTTATGTAGAAAAATAAACTTTATTTTTCCTTTTCATTCATTCATAATATGCTCATTCTTTACTTCATAATATTATCTATCCCCTGTCCCAACTTTATGGCTGACCATTCCAGATGCTTTGTGTTTGATTATTCTTCTTATTTCAATATTTCTTACTAAAATAAACTGAATAAATATCATTGTTCATGACACTGAAAAACATGTATGAGGCTCGTTTATGCAGCACAATAACTACAAATCTGATCACCATAAAGTGATCAACAATAATCAAAACATTAAAACAATGAAGCAGTAAAAATGTTTCATCAGTCTGCAGGTTATTCTTCATGTTCATCAGTTCATAATCAGGTTTATTTTCATTTATCAGGTGAACTTGCTCATAAAGCTGTCCACATGTGACTGTGAGCAGATGATGCATCAAAAAGACATCCCATGTCCGTTGAATTGTTTTGTCTGTGGTTTTCGGTCCTCTGTCTTGATTCCTGCATCGTTCCCATGAATCTCTGGTGCGAGGGGCTAAGACCAAGGAAAAGACCCACGTCCAAAACCCATGCGTCCAAAAAAAAATAAAAACAATGCAAGGCTTCTGCATCCACATGTGCAGAAAAACAGAATAAAAGTCAAGGTTTGACC
Source organism: Scarus forsteni (assembly GCA_036419115.1). Lineage (NCBI taxonomy): Eukaryota > Metazoa > Chordata > Actinopteri > Labriformes > Labridae > Scarus > Scarus forsteni. The sequence continues at coordinate 21,178,689 of JAZDUH010000269.1, forward strand.
AAAATGCTCTCAGCTGTGACTTGAACAAGCACTGGGACTAAACAATGGCTTTACTGATGTGTCCCTGTGTGACTGCCCCTCAACATCTTCATGTTTTATTCATCCTTTACCAAAGATATGAGCGTGAGAGGGAGGAGAACAAGCAGCTCAGGGCGTGCAGCACTGCAATTGTGTTGTGACCATAGACTGTAAAAAACATGGACGCCATGACACTGGGCTCAAATTGAAGCCTTCACGAAAACTGCTCCCCCTGGTGACTGGCTGCAGTATAGGTCAAATCTCCGTCTCCCCCATTCATCTGGACAGGCCGAAGTGAGACTTCAAAAAATTAATACACTTCGTAGAAGTATTTCTCCCATCCGTATGCTGTGGTGATATGAAAGTATTATTGGGCTGCGTGTTTTCCAAGTCCTCTTTTTTCTGAAAAGTTTCTTCTTCATCAGTTATTAGAGTTTAAAAAATAACCTCGGTTTACGGCAGCTTCACAATGACTGTGTACGGCGTATGCTGCGGAGTGTTGCGACCCTTTACGACAGCTGCGTCCAGATTATGGCCCAAATTCTCTGCTGGCTGCACAATGGCGGCGCCCTCACGGGGGATATTCTGGCTTCAAATCCGTTACATGGTAGAAGGCGGAGCCACGCTATCCAGTTCTTATAATACATCCATGGTTGTGACAGTTACCCGTCTTTTATGATCAAGAGAGCAATAGATTGAAATTCAAACGAATACATATAAAAATACAAAAAGTGACCAGCCCGATACTTTTGCTAAGTGTGTGTAGTCTAATCTCGATGTCACATGGAAGCTTGGGAACTAAGGACACAGTATTTGTTTCCGTTCTCTCCTACATTACGAACCAAATTAATAACTTTATCCTTGACAAATACATTTTACTTTGTAAAAACAAATCACAGAAATGCTCCATATTTGAACTCATGACAACATTCATCAGACCAAGAACAAGGAAACACTCCCATTACTCCTGCATGCTATAAGAATAGCCTGCAATGTGCAATAACGTTGTTCAATGTTGCAATATTCACACAAAATTTCAAATAATCATACATTTATAAATTGTAATAAATTTAAAAAAGAGAGTACTTGTAAGTTAGTAATTGGTTTCCTAGTGTGTGATACCCCATCTCTTTAGTAAAATAAAACCAGTTTTTCAACAACTACTAGAGCTGCTTCTTTCCATGATGGACTCTTCTACAACAGATATCAGTCCCCCTCTTCAAGAAACTTTTACCTAAAGGGGTTCACACAAAGATTATCAGGGTGTTTTCCCTGACTTTCCCCTTCCTGACCAAGGATGGCAAATACTCGATTATCTTCTGTTTTGATTATCCCATATCATCATCCTGTGGTCTGAAGTGTGTAAGAGTAAATTTGTCCCGATAATCTGCACCAAAACAGGTTGGGGCCGACAATTGTAATTATTAAACTTGTTCAATATTTACAACCAAACATCTCCATACGTGTGGGGATAGGCAACAACTCCTGAGTCATGACTCAGTGAAATTGTGACATGGAACAGAATGTAGCCAATCAAGAAGCAAGTTTACTGAGGAACAAGGAAGCAGGGATAAACAAAGATAAGCACAGCCAACCTGAAACAAAGAAATTTGGGTGGACCTTGGAAACGAAGGACCAGCTCACATGTTCATGTAGTCTCTAGGATTTTTCCACAGTCTTTTCTTTTATTGAGTTCCTGTTTTTCCATCACACATAGTCCCAGACCACTATCGTTCCCTCTTCTCATATGTTCCCTCCCATGTTGCGTGTTGTGTTTTCTGGTTGTTGCCATAGACAATGTTTATGGACGTTGTTATGCTCCTTCTTCTTCATTTTTGTTAGATCACGCTTGATCAGGCAAGATTTCTGTCTTGGAGGACTAGAGTCTAGATCAGTGGTGGGACAGAATGGTTGTGTGCGTGGTGTTGGGATTATTGGAGTACGCCACACACAGTACGATTAAAAGCGTTCAATGCCTGATTTTTTTATCTTCATGTGTGAGATCTCTAGTAGATAAAAAATATCTTCAGATTAAAAAAATCCTTTTGTGTTAATGTTCAAGAAGCTCATAATATATGTTTAATACTTTTTAAAACATACTTAATACAGTTGTAGAGTTAGAGGGCATTTCTGCAGCACATAAAAAATGGCTCCCAGTTTTGCCTTTTTTTGTTTTTCCCTTTAAAAAATGAATGACATGACAAGCAGGCAAGTCCAGTCCAAAGTCTTTCTGCCCTGGCTCTGGGCTGAAGTCAACTTTTCATTCAAGATAGATTCTGTTTAACTGAAGGCAGAGTTCATGTTGTTGAATGCTGAATGATCAGAGAGGATGGCTCGTGCAGCCAGCAGGTGTTATGATCAGACATGTATCTGGAGCAGAATGAGGAAAACTGAAGTCATGAGCACTCAAGCCTAAGTCTAGTCAAGTTCAGTATCAGACCTGGTCAAGTTGAAGACCATTGAGGATACTCACGGCAGATTTCTAAACTCTCGTCGGATCCGTCCTCGCAGTCTGGCTCCCCGTCGCAGTGCCATCGCTTTGGGACACATTGGCCATTCCGACACACAAAATCCAGCTCTGCACAGGTCTTTTTTACTGCAGATAGTAGGAGACAGAGATGGAGTTATTACTCAGAACATAGGACATGGGCTATATAGTTCTGAATCAAATGTTGCACATTATAAATAGAAACCAAGGAATAATAACGAGAAGACGGGGATACACAAATGGACATTGATGCACCATCTCATCGCTGCATGGGTACATTTTCAAATCAAGGTTTCATTTTTGCAAGAGTGAAGTGCCATTTTTCTTGATTTACATCTGTTGCTGTAACACTGAAAGAGACTAGTCCATTTTTCTTAAGTACAGAACTTGTTCTCTTGACCAGAAATATCGGTATCGATGATAATGAATCAAAAAATATTGGCATATTGGATATCTGCAGAAGTCCAGCATCTTGCATTCCAACCATTTACCTCTGATGACTCCATTCCAGAAATCCCAAACAATTCCTTCAAGAGAGAGTTTGTGTTATTCAAATGTAACAAGGACAGCCTCTCTTAAGGAAACCAAAAGCATCCAGGAGAAAGAATCACTTGAACTATTTCTTACTTCCAAAATGAGCAGCCGAGAATAAAGCTAAAACACCTCAACAAGATCCACAGAGCTTATTCACGTCAGCTCTGAGAACTGGGCTCTGACATTATATACTTCAAGATTTAACATGAAGCCATCATTCCCTCAGGCCTCTTCAAATGTTACCTTCTCTGTACATAAACAAAAGAACAGGGAGCAGAGAGAACTCTGCCGTCATCAATCATGAGGGAGGCATAGTGGTAGAGAAATATATAAGAGAAAGAAATGTGTCAGCTTTTTTCAGGGATTTCCAATGGCCATAAACAAACCCTCTCGTCTCCATGTTCACACTTACACGAGTTTCTCCCCGAGGCCTAGTCTCCTCCATCTCTCTGACCAGAAAACAAATATGGACTCAGAAACATCCAGCTCCAGTCTAAGCCATGACAGCAGAGCAGCCACAGTGGGCCTCATTAGAAAACTCTTTTTTTATCATTCATTTTAAATTCAGATTTTTTTTACAGGCCTGTGAGCCTCTGTTGTGGGTCAGGATTTGGCTGTTTGAAAATCAAAGACTCAAAAAACATCTGGAGACTCACATCAAGTAAATGCCAGCAGCTTTGAGAGACGATGAAAAAAAACTATTTCACAGAAGACCACAAGCCTGGCCTTGTGCTTAGAGATAAGAAAGGCTCATCTCATTTTTGTCATGGATAAATTATGATGAACATTTCCACACATTGGTTCTAACAACATAAATCATTTCATCATTCATATCTTTTGGTTACTTCAGGTTTTTTTTTAGATCAAGTAAAAAGAAATGTGTTTCTCACTAGCCACAGCCAATTGAACTTCACCCTAAATATGAGCATTTCATCTGGGCAGGTGCAGCAGATCGATAAATCAGCTCACCAGGTAAACTCAGCTGACCGGGCTCTGCCTTTGGAGACGCTGAACAGCCACATTTCTAACATTTTATTCATGAAAAAAATGAACGCTCAATTCATTGTTCATAGAAAATATGACCACATCCAACAAACTTTGTGTTTAGGGACAACGGCGTACACAGCACTACTCTCCCCATGGAGTGCTGTCTCACCTCTGACGCTGCCTCTGGAGACCAGAGAAATGAGGACAAGCACCACAGCAGCGTGAAGGTCATGGCTTATGATAGGCCCAGTAGCTCAGTACTGAGGTATTCCCCCTTAAAGCAGTCTAAAGATTTAACCAGACAAAGCTATTCTTAATTTGTGTATGCTTGGATATTAAAACAAAGGCTGAAAGACTCGAGGACAGACTGTGGGCCAAAATGTCCAGATAAACTGACTTTTGGATGTCACAGAAAACCCAAACAGCCAAAGTTTATCTCCACTGAGGACACACATTTACTACAGCTCCTAACTGTGACCATGCTAAACCAAAGCTATTTTAACTTGCTTTGGGCATGCAGTTAAGTAACTCTGACACATTTTACCAATGGACTAAAACTATCCTGTGTAATCTCCACTCTAAGAGGGTTTCTGTTCTCACACGTTCTTTGTTCTACACTGCCTCAGTCCTCCGTTCCTCTCCTGCAGTTTTTTTTCCTTACTTTCTCTCCATTATTTTTGTCACTTGTTCTTCGTTCCCTCCCTGCTGGTCTAATATGACCCAGATAGATGAGGGACAAAGAAATGCAGGAGATCTAGAATTGGACACGTACGCCGGCACACACCCCTCTGATCCATATATAGCTCTGCTCTATCTGCCACCTTTACATCACTGGGTCATGATGTCCTAGTGGATGCTGGGAAGACTCTTGGAGAGACCATGCGAGCATGATAGGATCTGACGGCCGTGTGACATCTGTGTGAATGAGTAATGGTGAGAAAAGCTCCATCTGTGCCCCCAGTGACTATGTTATGATTACATCTGAAAAATACTCTCAAATAATCTCATCTAATGGTTGTGTGGGCAGGTAAATATTTTTGATTCCTGGTAATAAAATAAGACTCTTAAAAAATCTAGCACAACATTTCACTCGCTCAGGCATTGGTCAGTCATTACAGACTAATTATTTTCATCCTTTTCTTTTTGTAAAATGAGATGTGTTTTTTTCTAGAAGAGCTGAATTCATTGATTGACTCGTATCTTAAAGAAGAGGGATTTGGATCTGAGAAAGTCACTGGCATTGAAATTTGAAATCGATATTTTGCCGGAATTATGCTAACAAAAACTTGAAAAAGCTGCTGACAGGCGAACAGATTTAGTTCTGCTTTGATCTTAGAATTAAAAACATCTCAAATTAAACTGAGTCAAAAGAAGCTCAGTCAGGTTTTTAGCACTTGTCTGTAAAGGTGCATTCACACCGAACGTGACTTAGGCAACCTAGGCGATCCAGAGTCAATGCACAGCCAAGACCCAGCACCACCAGATCTCACGCGATGCGATGGCCGCATTGTGTGATTGATACCAGTGACCTACTGTTCTGATTCCAGATCACAGAGTGACAATCTCATGTCTATGTGGGGAACATTAGTGGGTGAGTACATTAGTTTCACCTAGATGGACCCCAGAAAACTCGCAAGGGATATTGCTGCAGGGCCATCAGCTGCAGTGTTTTGTGGTTGGTTGGTGAGTGAAAAGAAAACTAGAGTGGGCATGACGTCACTGAGCAACAGTGACAAAATAAGCTAAGTACAGGCGACGGGACTTGGCTTTGCGATAGAATTATGGTTGCAAAGCAGTGTTCGGTGTGAACACACCCAACACCTTGGTTAAGACAACAGATATTAGTCTCTGGCTTGTGGCATGCTGATGAGCCTATTTTCCTTTCCACTGAAGTTCATGGTTGAAGCAACTTATTTAAGCCTTAGCTTTGATGAGTAATTGACTTTGCACTGTTTTGTATGCTAGTTTATTACAAACAGGCAATTATCTGTTTATTTTACAACATGGGTCCTTTTTTACAACAAGAGGTTTTTTGAGATTCTGGCATGATATGTATGCCTGACAAATTTCTGAATTCTGCCACACACACTGAATTTTTTAGATTTTGTTGGGGAGCGCCCTTTATGGACAAAGCCTACTGAAATCTCTTGTAGGCCTACTGGGCTTATTTCTTACAAAATCATGGCCACTGGAGTGTTGGAAACTCTTTAAAAAAAAATAGTACATACTGTTTATATTGGCCGTTATTCATATGCCACGAGGCCAGGCCCTTTATCACAGATTGTCCAGCTGAAAATGAAAATATGAAACAGACGGTGGGATGTAAAACAGTTTTTTGGGAGATTTGGTCCTCCAGGAATTTTAAGTGGGGATGCATGATGTTGGATTTTTGTCAATATCTGATATGCCTACATTTTTTAACCCATTATAGCTGATACCGATAGATATTTCTGGTCAAGAGCACAAGCTCTGTTCTTGAGAAAAATTGACTTATTTCTTCAGTGTTAGAGTATATTTTTGTGAGGAACTGATGTGAAACAAGAAAAACATTTAAAATATACCTATTCAGTGGTGAGAAGGTGCATCAGCAGAGGTGTAACGAAATGAATACGAAATACGAAACAGGGCTCACGATACGAAATACTCACGATACGAAACAAAGATTAAGGAAAATCCCCAACAGTAGGAAGTTGTGCAAAAATCTCATTTTCTTTATTTACTTCATAATGCAAAAATAATACTACAATACAAAAAATATTGCTGCATTGGTACAAAATATATGCTCTTTGAAAAAAAAAAACTAAATTGTAGTTTGTTCTCGTTAATTAGCCTACATTGGAAATACAAACGTACAATCTCAATAAAAAGTGCCTTGCTGTAACAATCAGGATAAGTACATTCTTGAATGAAAAGGAAAACTAATAGCAGTCCTCAGAGCTGCAGTTTAGACCTATAAATGTCTGAACTGTGAACTACCTATAACAGTGCATATACTTCTGATCTTAAAGTATGATCAAATTCTGTCGACTCAACAGTAGATGCAGCAATCAAATATTGTTTTTTTATGCAGACTTACACAAACATAGTGGAGCAGTTCTACTGTTTGTTATGTGTTCAATGCGGATTTTAATGTTTCCTATGAATTGACGGTCAGTGAATGGACCAGGAAGGCGGGGCAAGCGGGTCAGAGTTCAGAAGGGGAGAGTGTGTCTGAGCGAGGAGGGAGAGAGCCGCTAGCAGGAGGTCTGGAGATTATTACTCACTGTATGTTTGGTCACAGCCCACAGTGACTGTTAAATAAAAGCAGGAATTCGCAAGCCGGAGTCACCTTTATTATTACGTCCGACGGACGTCACAATACAGCCGCTGCCTGTCTGCAGTTCAGTTCTAGTTGTTCTCGCCGCAGTATACGGCGAACTGTAGCGGTACATTTTGCACATGGTTGTTGTTTTGTGCGCAATCTTCTCACCGTTCTCTCGTTTTTTATGTGGGAAGCCAAAATAGGTCCACACAACCGGTTTATTTGACGAAGGAGCGTCAGCTAATTCCCCCACTTCGTCCTCCTCAGTATTGCAGCGAGTGTCTAGCTACGGGAGGCGAGGAGGGTTTATTTCGTCCTTTTATTTCGAGCGTCTTTGAATTTTATTTCGTAATTTTTTTATTTTGCGAAATTTCGTGGCACGAAATTTCGTTTCACCCCTATGCATCAGTATTGTTCATTTGTATAATTTGCCAATTTTCTTGCTGATAAGTTTAGCCAATATATGGTTTGAATATCAGCTGAAACTAGAAAAGCACTCGGAGAGTGCAGACCTCCGCCAGCACCACAGTCCTCTTCCATATTGTGATTTTTACCATAAATATGAGTCCTATCTTTATTTCATGTAAATATTTAGATTCCTTGACCATGAAAACATACCATTAGCAATTGGATTCATAATGATATCTTTTTCAGTTGAGTAGTTATTCACAAAAATTACGTTTTTTGTCATGGCGGATCCAGACGGTGATCCGGATCAACCCCAAAATTGAATCACTTCTTCCTTTTCCCATGCTGAACATTTCTGAAAATTTCATCAAAATCCATTCATAACTTTGAGGTATTTTGTTCACAGACAGACAGACAAACAGGCTCTCCTGAAAACAGAACCTCCTTGGCGGAGGTAAATATCTTGAAACTTCAATATCAGTTGATACAATACTTATATCCACCGATACTGATATCAAATCAATAATATTGCGCATCCCTAACTTTAAAGCTTTTTCTCCTCTGTAATCCAGAGTTTTTGCTTAAATTTGTCATCAAAATTTGAGGAATGTCCAAAGTTACTCCTTTTGATCAATCAGAATTACCCGAATACTTTTGATCAGAGTTATGTCCTCTTACCAAAGTTCAAGTCAATCAGATAAAAACTCTACGACAAATTTGTTCGAATAGCAGCAATGAATTCATCCCAACTTTTCTGGAAAATTCAACATGACAGACTTTCTATTGGAGTTACGAGTCCATTAGGGTCCAAGGAAAAACTAAAAAACATGACAGAAAAGCAATATGTGTGTATTATGGAGGGGTTCTTACTCTGACAAGGTGGCTAAACAGGCTGATGAAAGTACCCCCCTAATACCGCAAGGAAAGATGATCAAAAAAAGTGACCAAAGTTATTACAAATGGCCACAAATATGAGAAAATACTAAAAAAAACATGTCAGTTAAGCAGCATTTGTTATTGTTGGGGGCTTATTTGGCACAGTGAACATACAGTCTCATATAATCATCATCATCTCATCATTATAAATCCTTTTTTGTTCTTGTCTTCTGGAAACTGTGTTTAGTCTACCCATACCTTTGGTTAATGTAATGAAAAATACTATGAACTTATAAATACAATAAAAGCCTCACAAAGGGCTTATTGAGGCTAATAGAAGAGGAGAATTTGAATACTTCCAAACAATATGTACAGACAGAGTTTTTAGTTGCACTGAGCAGTGGGTTGGAGGAACGTCTGACCATGCAGTATATCTCAAACGTAGCCTCTATTACAAATATGACATAGGTCTAAATGAGGAGCGCAATGTGTCAAACTGAGAAATGAGATCTTGATTTGACTGAAATTAGAGAATGTTGGATGAACAAATTGTTATGAGAGGTTGATTTAAAGCATTCAGGTCTAAGCTTGTCGATCCATACAATAATCTGTTACAGACAGACAACGTACAGTACACGGATGATTGAAATGTTTATTTTAAATAGATAAATCTGTAGCAACATCTGTATTGACAAAGGTCATCAGATGCTCTGGGGGGGACCAAACATTAAGGGGCAAGAGCCCACCCCCTTAATGTCAAAAGGCTGGATTTTTCCACATACAGAATTTTGCTTTGAGCGAGCAAAGAGAAAGAGAGGACCATCAGCACTGTGCATGGCAGTTATGTGTGTTTGTGAAACAATATCATGGCTGCATTTGAAAAGTTAAAAAACAAAACTCCTTCCTAAATCCTTTCCTATCTACTTTCCCTTAACCCCGATGGAAAGCATCACAGCGTCAAGGGAAGGAGGGAATAAGTGGAAAGGAAAGGAGAACTATGGTGACAGAGGAATTTGACTGTACTTTCACTTTGGTGTCATGTTTATGCAACGATGATTTCTTGGGACATATGTAAGACATGAACTACTATGTTATAAAAATGAACTACAAGAAGGGTCTTTGCCCTCTGTTTTACCTCACAGCATTGTTTTGTGTTGGCTTGACCTGTTAACATAAACAATCCATGATGAGAGGATTTACCTGTGACGGGTGTTTTGTACTTTGGTCGTGCAGTGTGTTTTCTGCTCTAAGCGGTGAGGTTAGGTGAGAGCACATGTAAATCTTTGACAGGGCACTGAAAACCTGAAGTCTGATAATACGTGATTCAGAGGTACTATTCTTTCTGTTTCATTCACACAACCCTGTGAATATTGCTTAAATTTGTTATTTTATTTGAAGTATAAGTAATAATAAAATGCCTCATTGGTCCTTCTTTTGTTTTTTTAATAAACATTATTTTACTCCAATGTTCTGTCTTATCATTGGCATAATTGACATCATAAATTAAGAAAGATGGAAAGGTGGTCTAAATATTAAAATGGGAAACAAGTACCACAACTGTATTTTTAATATTCATAAATACAGAGAAAAAGAAATGCTTTCAAGTAAGTGCTTTGTATATTATAACATGTAATTGTTTATCCGTCACCAATTAAAAATGAAAAATGAATGAACTTAAAGGGATAGCTCAGTTTTTTTGAAGTGGGGTTGTATGAGCTCCATATGGCCACTAAGTACATTAGATGCAGTAGAAAGTTCTCTCCTCTCCCTCAGTAAGCCACAGACTGAAAGAGTCTGTGACGAAGAAATAGACGCTAACAGAAAAGTAACATACAAAGAACAAAGGGTATTTTCTCCGCCTACAAGAGCTCAAATCAAAATGTAATACCACAGTTTAAGAGTACGCTACATATGAGTGTTTTTAAGTGCATTAACATAGGGCTGGACGATTATGGTAAAAATAATAATCCCGATTATTTTAAGTGATATTGAAATCACAATTAATACACACAATTATTGATTTATTTAAAAACTTCGGTATTGATTTCAACACAACTGTAAAGAACCAGCGAGTGGCACATACAGTATTATTGATCCACATAAGTCACACACACTCGCTGTGGCTGCACGTGGAACACAGAAGCCCTATGAAGCACAGGAACTTGCATACACCACACTCCACACTGTGTGGCATATTAATAATTTTTCTTCGATTATAGTGTTTTTGTAATTGTCAGATGGCAAAATTGAATTCACGATCAAAATCCGATTAATTGTCCAGCCCTACATTAACATTTCGAAAATATTTCAAGTTTCAAGTTTATTTAAGTTTATTCAGACAATCTTGTTAACTGAGCAAGAAACAGCAACAAAACAACATGGTAGTCTGAAAAGGAGCAGAGTTTATCCAAACCTAAGCCAACTCACGTCATGTATACCTCCGCTAAATCACTCCGTCTGTAGTAAACAGAACGTGCTAATGGCTTCAGATGCCAGTTGTAGACTAACTGAAAGCACACTATATGACAAATATTTCTGAGATGGGTTTTTGTGATGCTTCCCTTGATGCAGAAACAGATGTGCATCATGGAGATCTCAGCTTTCACTGTATTCCTCTGCGTAACACGGGCATGCTGTCATATAGCGAATGCATCTCTCATTACCTGTTACCTGACAGATTGCGTGTACATATCTATACATCTGTGTATATATTAGAGGCTAATACACAGTAATTGTTGCGTGTATATGAATGAGTGTGTGAGAGAGAGACACAGACAAAAGTAGTCTGAACTGTTTTGATAAACAGCCTCTTCTACTCTGCTAATTTGTTTCTGACATATCGTTATTACTTACTTTGAGGAGAAACTATCATTAGGTCCTTCAGGTTTGGGACTTTTTCCAGTTTATCTTTGAAAAATTGAAGAATGTCCACAAAACTCCAGGATTCGGAAGAGCAGGGAAGTCTGTCTGACGAGTAATACCGCCGTCCATATCACCTGTTTCCTCTGGCTACTCGCAGGTCAAACATTTGCACCACTGTTTATTTCCGACTCGATCTTGGTGTCCAGTGTCTGTGGATGTTTCCTCTGTATTCCTTTTGCACTATTCGGTCGCCATCTTCAGCTGCTCTTCTTCTGATAACTCAGGTACATAAGAGTATCCTCTTGACTCCCAAGTGAATGGAACTTCATCGGCGCTGTCATAATCATCCCTTTTTTAATTTACTGCATTGTCTCTTCCTCACACCGCTTAGATTAAAAACAAAAGAAATACAATACTTGATAAAAGTTACACGAAGCTACAACCAGCGTCTGAAGCCACTAGCTTGCTATGTTTTGATCAGTTGAGAGGGGGGCTGAGAGATTCAGCAGCTCTGCACGGAGGAATACATGGCGTGAGTTGGCTTAGGTCCGGATAAACTTTATATTTCCGAAATGTAAATGCACTTAAAAACACTCATATATAGCGTACTCTTAAACTGTGGTATTACATTTTGATTTGAGCTCTTGTAGGCAGAAAATGGAAAATACCCTTTGTTCTTGGTACAGTACTTTCCTGTTGGTGTCTATTTCTTCGTCATAGACTCTTTCAGACTGTGGCTTACTGAGGGAGAGGAGAGAACTTTCTACTGTATCTCATGTACTTAGTGGCCATATGGAGCTCATACAACCCCACTTCAAAAAAACTGAGCTATCCCTTTAAGGTAACATTTTTGAAAGCCCCAACCTTGAAGCATATTTTTTCTCTAAACCTGACAAAAAATGTTTACACAGTATTATTCACATATCTCCATAGTCCCACAAAACTCGTCCTTTCTCCTTTGTAAGTTTCCGAAAACTTTCAGCAGGTGCCAAATTTAAATACGCTGCTACCACAAGGCATTATGGGGCGCTCCTTTCTCAATTCTTTTTGGAATGTACAGTCCAGTGCTTCCTGAACTATACTAAAAGGAAGCAATGAACTTCCTTTACTTAACTTTCGGACAATTCGAACAGCTCTTATTATGGCTGATGCAGAAATGCTGCCAGGTCATTTCTTCAGTTAGGAAGGTTCCTTTACAAAAAAGGACTATTCAAACGCAGCCAATGTGCTTGTGGGTACTGATTTTTTACGAGGTTGTTTCATTTGTGCAAGAGTAGTTTTATCGGGCATGTGTAAATGTTCAATTTGCTCCTGAACCTGAAAACTGCACACTTAAGCTTTCACATGAATCTGATGAGAAAGATGAGCAGCTATGACCCAAAGTTGTCCCAAGAAACTACAACCACTCATCTGAGAGAAGAGGCCACTCCTGGACGGAATTCTAGGCTCCTGTCCAAATGGTAGTATCTATTCTGACAGCTAGAGGGCAGCATTTGGCACCAAAACACTGACTAACTGAAACCCTCCGAAGGGTCTGAATCCACTCCCACATGCCTGTGACCAGTTAGTTCTCCAAACCATCATAGTTTCTAGAGCACCCTTCACACCCATGTAAACAGGTGGAGGCTTTCTCCAGAGCGGTGCAGAGGGTCCCCTCAGAGTGCTTCTGTTTCAGTGGCTCTCTGTCTCCATCTTGAAGGTATATTTGGCTGTGATTTAAGGCAGACATACCAGAGTTGATAGGCAAACTATGGGGTCTTATACTCTGGTGTCTTGACTTCTTAGAGGGGCCCAAAAATCCACCTCTGAGATTTGTGCAAAAATGGGTTACACCTTTGCCTTTTTTTCACATTGACTGTTGCTGCTCCTACTGCACTTGCAGTATTCCTCATGACTTTTTTGCATTAGTCCTTCAGTGCTGAGCAGCGCCAGGATTGAAGAAGTAGAATGAGAGTTACATCTGTAACTATAGTTCTATGAATTCTGGATGAACTCCAGAACCTTAGTGAGAAGATTCTGTAGGGTTATATATGATATTATCTTGAGACACTGGGGACTTTGGTGATGTCACATACTTGACCTGGGTATGTCAGAGACAGATGTCATTCAGTGTTATGCACCACCTCATCCAGAATTCATAGAGCTGATAGCAAAGGTTCATGTAATTAAACATACAGGGCCCTAATTTATGGCGCAGCGCAGGGTGCGCAAGCCTGGCACATCCTGTGCAGTGTTAATTTCGTCCAGCGCACCGCCAGATGGGTGTGACGGCGCACCAGGGGGAGGTGACGACAGATTCAGGTTGGCGCAGTGACAATTTCGTGCCAAAAAACTTTGCGGAGGGTGCGCTGAAAGCTCGCCAGGTCCAACCTGGTCTATTCTTGGCACAGGCGAAGTGCACCCTCCGCAGCTGTAATTTGGTGACAGGCGCACATGTGAGCACACGTCACCAAAGCCTCAGAGGCAGGTTTCCAGACTGTTAGGCACATTTTAATGCAATAAACAATCACAGCAATCACTATTTAATGTAACCGTCTTAACCAGCATATGCATTTGTATCTATATTAACTGTCCCGTCACATCTGATGTCCGATTAAAGCCATTTGTCATCATGGAAACTTAATCTGACAGCTGCTGGAAGTTTGATGCATATCTAAGTCAACAATAAACAGCCTTAACATCCGATACCGGGTATATATCTGGCTTCTCTCATTTCAAGAAATTCAAAGAAAGAGGGAGAAAAAAAGAGAAAAGAAATGTATGTCACTAAGGATTTACCTGTAATTTCCCATATTTCTCTGTTTTAGTCTTTATTTTTACTGTGATCTAAAAAGATGGAGTACATTATTGCAAGGAGGATGAGGCGGAGACAACGGGAGAATATACAGTATATCGCTAAAGGTCCTGCTATTTGGCAGACCAGGAATGCCGGTGGATCACAAGCATTATGAAAGGATAAGCCTGCTGCTGTGTAAACGTCTCTTAATTTTGTACTCCTATTAATGACAAAGGAACAGATTACATCTGTCCCGGGAGCTGGCCCACACGGTGACGCGCTTTGTGGCCTCCGATGCACACCCCAATGGCCAGTCCGTTCTCCCAGTTGCTGAAGGGACAGCGGCTCTCACCGTCTCCGCTCCCGGGGATCAGTCAGACCAATCAGTCGCTGCGCCTTGGCTGCAGCGCATTTAAAGGCAAGGAGAGGCGTTGATTTGATTGGTGAAGACAGCCCTCGGCTGTGTTAAACCCACTCACACCTTGTCTCCTCCCTCTCTGGCACTTGCGCGGAGGGGCAGGGACGTGGGTGTGGGTGCACCTCTCTGCGCCTGCGCTTGCAAGGTGTAGGCGAAGCACAAGGCAGGTACGCAGCGCCTGCTCTACGAAATTAGAGCCCACAGTTTTAATGTCAAAAAGATTGACCTGATTGCATTCTGGCAAACAAATGCAACAAACAAATGCCCTGCTTTCGCTGCTTCACATTGAATGGTTTGTTACAACAACTTTACAGGAGGTCTTTAATGTGAAAAGTTTACAGGAAGTGAAATGCGGTCATTGGTGCAAACTATTTTTGTAAGCTGTGCTGCTAATTCCTTTACGACATAAGGTGAAGATGTGGAGATATTATGGGCTGATCTGTTCATGTAGCAGTTACATACTGCAGGAGGTTAATTTTTGATCAGAAACATACTGCAAACTAACAGGCTTTGTGCACCTCGATCTGCACTTCACCTCCAAGAGGTGTATATCAATGCTTTTACATGCAGTGATGTGTGCTGAAAAACACTCACATCAAGAATTTTATAGTTAACATTTTGGAGATAGACATCCTATGTTTATTTTTTTAATTAACTTCAATGTTGATTTGATGTGGCGAAGTAAGTGTTAGTGTTTTTACAACAGCATTAAAAGCACTGATATTCACCTGTTGGAGGTGAAGTGCTGATCAACAGCACCACCTGCTGCTGTGGAGTTTGTGGAGTGTGAACTGCAGGACATTGCTTAGAAACTTTACTTGCATGTGTGTGTGGATCAGAGTGCATGTGTGTGTAGATCAGAGTGCAGGTGTGTGTGGATCAGAGTGGATGTGTGTGTAGATCAGAGTGCAGGTGTGTGTGGATCAGAGTGCAAGTGTGTGTGGATCAGAGTGCAGGTGTGTGTGGATCATTAAGGCAGAAAATAAGTGCCAAAAGTCACGTGAGAGTTTTCTGTAGTTGTAGAACTGTTCTTGGTACTTGAATATTTTTTCTACTTTTCATTTCTGAAACATGATGTACCTATTTGATGGTTAAGTTTCTTATTTTCAAAACAAAATGTACTAGTTTGTGAATTATGTTGTGTACTTGCAAACCAAACTGAGATCTGAATCCTCAGGTGTGAGTACATGTTTTATGTGTTTGTGAAGTTGTGTCATCATCTTAACTCCATAGTATAACTTCTCACTATGGGGGAGAAGGAGTAACATACCCAAGCAGTCCTCAAAATGAATATATGATCTTGAATAAAGGTAAAATATGACCTTTTAGTCAAAGTGCAGCAGTTTGACTCTTACCACAGGAGCTCTCATCGCTGCCATCGGTGCAGTCCTCATCGCCATCACACTGCCAGATGGACGGGATGCAGCGACCATTTCCACACTGGAACTGGTTAGCCTCACATTCAGTTTTTGTACCTATAGAAAAAAAGAACAGCGTAGCTATGAGGAGAATGTGTGTGATTACACCTCTAAATGTTTCATAGTTATCACTTGCATGTTACTTAATGAAGTTCTCACTCTGCTTAGACCCCTGCAGTGATCAATGTCAATAAAATTTGTTTCAAATAAATCAAAAGCACTCAGAGCAGATCTCAGTGGGATATGTCAGCCCTGCATGCTGAATTTTTAGCTTCACTTTCCCTTTAATTTTTTTAAGTATTCATGACAAATCTTCAAAAGTTGCCGTGCCAAAACATTCTTATGGCTACAGACACATACTGAAAGAGTGCAATTAAATGCATC
Source organism: Scarus forsteni (assembly GCA_036419115.1). Lineage (NCBI taxonomy): Eukaryota > Metazoa > Chordata > Actinopteri > Labriformes > Labridae > Scarus > Scarus forsteni. The sequence continues at coordinate 21,195,159 of JAZDUH010000269.1, forward strand.
TACCAAAAGACCAAAAACACTCCTCTGAAGAGACTGAATACCAACACACAGCTGATATCTGCAGTCCAATTAATGTAACTTCTACTATAATTGAAGACGAAACAGAGCTAACAATTCAGTGAAAAGCAGAACCTTCATCATAAAAAAATCTCCCCAGGCCATTACATTTCTATCCATCATTTAAAGGATGTCAGAAGGACCATCAGTTATTACCCCTAAGAGGAAAGGATGTGGTGGTGATGCTCTATTGATGCCAGTCTACAATTATAGACATGACACATAGTTGACCAGTTCATTAGGAACATTCCATTCCCATTATCATTATAGCTGTTCATGTAGATATTAGCATGATCAATACATCTACAACATCAATTTTTTTTATCACCACATAGACGTGAGGTCCCTCTGAAAATGGGATGTCACATCTCAAGAGGCCTTTAACACATTTATACTTAACGGAGACAAATACGGTAGGGATGCACTTGTGGTCTGGGCATCCATGAGTTTGTCACTACCATGAATTCTTATTTTCAGTAAGAATATCATTGATTATACTACTATAAACTGATCACCACAACCATTCAGACATGAGGACCCTCCTGAAAACGAGATGTAGCAGCTCAAGAGGCTAACCTCTAATAAATCAGATGACAAGTCTGTGTTCATGAACCTGTCCCTAACTTTAGTTCTTATTTTAGTCCACTTGTCTCCTCTTACCTCCCTTCCTTTGCCCACACACCCATCACAGCATCATGTGGATTTGCTGTTCATCATGAGACTGGGATCCACATTCAAGATTCCCTGCTGCTTAACAGAAGGTTTTTTCTTGCCGCCATGATGGAGGGATCCATGATTGGCTATATGGATTCATGTTGGGTGTTGGATGTATATATTTGTATATATATGTATATGTGTATCTTTATATGTATATATGTATCTATGCATATATGTGTATCCACAAAGTGAAGAGCTTTTGCTCTATTGTAAAGTGTCTTGAGATAACACTTGTTATGAATTGGCGCTATACAAATAAAGATTGATTGATTGATTGATATTAGCCAAGACTATGATGGGTTTTCTGATGTTGGATAAGGTTATAAAGGTGAGATGTAAAGAGTTATTCTGTAGAACATGTAATCTCAATTAGGGCAGTCACAATTATTACAATATTCGCCAATCGCGATTATTTTTCATATTTGCGATTATTTTTCATATTCGCGATCATCGTGAATTATTTATTCTGTCCAAAAGGTTGCATAAAATGGCTCCGAATCTGACGCAGCGTCGCAGCCTAGGTGCATCACTCACTCTGCTGTACCTCTCCTCATGGTCGGATGGTTAGCAAGGCTAGGCTAATAACATGGAGGCTGAGGAGGCTCTGGTTCCAAAGCCACGTACACCGGCACCGCTCTGGATGCATTTCGGGTTTAAGCCTAACGATAAGGAGAGCCTGGTAACGTGGAGGAAGCGATATGTAAACTTTGCCGTAAAGAAGTGCCGGTCAAAAGTGCTAATACAACGAATCTGAAGCAACACCTCCAGACCCACCATCCACAGCAGTACGCCGAACTCGGAAAGACCACAGCAGCACAATCTCCAGCCGGTGTAACAGCAGCTGGAGCATCCCGTCAGCTGGCTCTTGGAGAATTTTTCAGACGACACTCCAAATATAAACAGGACAGTGTAAGATGGCGTACCTTAACGGACAGTGTAACGCGGTTCATCGCAAAGGAAATGCAGCCGCTCAATACGGTAGAAAAACCAGCATTTAAAGAAATGCTGCACAAGTTTGATAAGCAGAATGACCCACCAGGCAAAACCTTGCGTGGTTTCCTGTGCCAGTGTGGATGGGAATTTGTTTATTAAGAAAGTCAAAGAGACTTTTACCTGACCACTGACCTGTGCACTTTGTTCATTGACTAAGAAGTCAAAGAAACCGTTTGCCTGACCTGTGCAGTGTTTTATAACAGTTTTAGCCAAACAGGCAGAAATAATGCAAGTTTGCTTCAATGCTTGCCCTGTTGCAGCTGATTGATTACAATAAATCCTCTTAAGGAACAGAGAAGGTACTAATGTCTTTGTCTATTTCTTGATGTATATTGCTCTTATTCATTAAGGTTTCAGCACAGAATGTATAATATGAACGCTAATTATAGTACGATAGAAGTATATAAAGAAGAAAAAAAATAGACAATATATTCGTTGATCGCAATTATTTGTCTGACAATTAATCGTCTGCAGAAATTCCTAATCGTGACAGGCCTAATCTCAATTCACACAATCAACTGTGCTTTTTCTCATCCATGTTTTTCAGCACAACAGAATATTCACAAAACTTTTACACTGTAAAGATTTTTGGCAGCTTCAACACTCATAGATAAGAACAAGCATCAACCTTGATCAACACAGACCAGTTATATTAAAATGTACCTCATGAGCAGCCATCGTGGTTGTTTGCTACTTTGGGTCTGTCTGAACAGCATGAGAATCACACTGTACTGGAAAAACATTTTTAGAACCCCTTTAATTTTAAACCAACTCAAATAAGGTGTGGCTGCATAAGTCAGACACAAACAAATTCAGCTTTGAAGTAATTCAGTTATTGGTATACTGTTTGTTGTAAACAAAAAAAAGTAAATTTCTGATAGTCTCAACCAGTGTTGCCAAGTCTGATTATCGTAAGCAAGTTTGGGCTTTGTTTCTTTCTAAAGTTGCTTTCAGATCTTGTTAGCCACAGGTTGCGGTTGTTTGTTTGGACATGCTTTTCTGTCTGAGTGAATACCCCCTGAGTATCTCCCAGCTCCCCAAAATAAACTAAATAAGCTAAACACAAGTACAGTACAGTTTGTCCCACCCCCCCATTTCCTGGATATCGCCCCCAAACACTTATGTGCAAGAAGCATGCACAAATACTCTAGAGCCATAGATGCCAATTCAACTGACCATATACAATTCATTTTTTTTAGGGATGGGACCGATCCGATCCAGTATCGGTATCGGCGTCCGATCCAGGCATAATTCACGGATCGGATCGGTCCAATCCGCGTGCCACGGGGCGCCCGATCCAACACACGTGACGCCACTCCTCATTTCAAGAAATCCATTCCACAGTTTGCAGCCAGCCAGTGTGTGCAGAGCATAGTGCCCCTGTGAGTGTGACGCCGTCTATTAGCCACCTGAGCTAACAAGCGCTAACAACAACATATCTGCTGTGTGGAGTAATTCTGTCAGTTCTCCTCAAAATCAAAGCCGAACGGTTTTCGGATATGCCCCCCGGAATAAGGTACAGAGACTCAATTATCCACCCTTTCGGTAAACACCCTGCCGAAAACAACACAGACACACGGGGTTAAACTCTTGACGAAGCTCTGCTGCACTCGGCCGGATGAAAAGCCGTCGGCTGAGCCCGCAAATAAGTGGAGGACGAGTGACTGAACTGTATTTCACAGAACACACACTTGATTTTAAGTTTGCCATCAACGGTGTAGAACCAAAAATACGTCCTCACAGCTCTCATCAGATGACTTAGTGCTGTTTACTCCGCTCCGCTCAGAGTGGAAACTCTGCAAGGAGATCAACAGAGCAGCGGATGTATCTGAGGGTCAAGATACATCTGCAATCTTTCCACACTCACATAACCGCTCCTTTCAGATCGGCTGGTTTTGAGGGCGGTCGCCTTTATATGCTAATGAGCCAGAGCAGAGCAGTGTACATATGGGGACTTCACACAATGGATCTGCAGCATGTCTCCAGTGAAGCGGAGTGCACTGCCGCAACAGACATGCACTGCTTACAGTCCTGAACACACACGAACAGCAAATTCATTCCGGCTACTAGATAACAGCAAAGCTTGTTTTCCCCAAACATCACAGGCGAAAGCACAACATGTTAACCTCAGCCTAGTCACAGCAGTGGAACACAGCTGCAACTTAGCCTACCAACATTAGTAGAAATGGAGGGCTATTTGGGGGTAAAGGACTGATTCTTTTCAGCCAAATGTTAAACCTCTCTTGACTAATGTAGGGATGTTCACTTTGAAGTTACCCTTCGGACTTTCAAAAAGTGTTGTAAACGCTGAATAACAGGGGTTAAAGTGGGGTGGAGTCCTCCAGAGATTTGCTCCGCTACCTCAGAGCTGAGCTCCACCACCTTAGACAAATAAATGAATTATTCAATTCAAACTGACAGCACTGCCACAGACTACAGATCATTTTTGCATGCACAACCTGTGTGGTTCTCTCACTAGCATGGAGATGCTTAGCAAATCACCCTCTGATGGCCCCATCTTCTCTAATACCCAGTGTTCCAAAACACAACAATGAATATATGAGTTACAGGTAGAACATTTCATGGTTTTACAATTCTTTGTCCATTGGTATTTGTTTAAATTCTCTCTCTGGTGTAAAGTAGGAGTGGGAGAAAAAAATCGATACACCTAAGTATCGCGATTTTTTGTCTGCCGATTTTAAAATTGATATTTTTATTCAAAAATCAATATTCCCTTCTTCCCTTCTTTAAACTGGCTGATTAAAGCCCCCCAGCTACAATATAGTCTCCCTTGGAAGAGTCTGCTGATGATGTCATCGAGCTCCAAGTAGCTATGCTAACGCTAACATAGTTAGATTGCTAGCTAGTTAGCTTAGCTGCTGTGTCCAGGACAAGCGGGGGAAGCCAGGTTTCCATGAAAAAAAATCATAACAGTCATGAATAAAATGATCCCCTGCCATCAGAAGGTCCAATTAGTCAGTTTTGAGAACAACAGAGGTGGCGTCGGTTAGGAAAACTGTTCGGTGGTTTTGCTGTGTCCAGAAGCAGCGGTACAGTGTGCACAGCTGAGAGTTGCACACTATGTTGGACCATCAGGCTAAAAAGAGCAACTCCGTGTGTGTGTAGACGGGTCATCCATACACACAGCATTAGTACAGAGATGAGAGCTGTTTCAGCAACACGCACTGCCAGCTTTCGTTGCATCATCATTCTGCGCATGCAGCCTGGACACCATATCAGTATCTTCTGTTTTATGAGATTTTAAGTATATGTCGACGTTATATAACTGGCCGGCCAATGCATCGGTCTTAGTGCAACAATATGGCGACCCTTCATACAGAAATTTCTCAAAGCTGGGGGGTGGGGAAACTAAGGTAGAGGCAGACTTATGCAAATAAAATGCTTGTTACAAAACAGAATATTAACAGACTCAGCAGCTCACCAAACACCATGAGTTTACATTTCTGCAGCCTGCTAAATACAGGTTTTGTTGTCCACTATCATATGTTGTGGGCTAGGAGGAAGGCCTAATAGAAAAATCTGTTCAAAGGCCTTATAAAAGTGTTTTTTACACAATATCTTCCCTGTAAGTTGTTTGTAATATTGGCAGTTGCAGGCTGTGGGTTTTTTTGGGCTTGTTCCAAAGGTGCCGCTGATCATTTGGGCTTTTTGTGAACCCAAATCCAGGAGAGATCTGATGCTCACTCGACAACCAATGTAAAGTCAATTCAATCAATCTGGTTGCTTTTTTCAGTAGAAAAATCTGGCAACACTGGTTTTAAACACATCAGTTCTATATGATGTCGGTATCAACACACAGAGGGTGTGTTCAAACTAAACAAAAATAAAGGAGAACCTTGTCCATTCTTCTTGAATTGCTTCTTTTAATTTTTCCAAATTCTTTGGTTTATGTGTTGACACTAGGTCCTGGATATTGGACCAAATTTCAGAGGAATGTTTAAGCACCTTTTGAATCAATGTCATGAATAACTGATATAACTGTGGGCAAAACGGAGTTCAACAGACGACTAGAAAGGTGTCCCTTATAAAATGGTTGGTGACTGCATTTTAATGTTGCAAAAGGGGAGAAAGACAACCAGTCTTAATTCTCATAAGCTTTAAAAAGACGTTTCTGTAGTGCTTCATGCAGTCTGTTCTTCTGGAGGGGAAAGGTCCCTGTTATTTTAGTCCCTAAAATAACAACGGTCTGACCTTGAAGTTTGGCACAGTCTGTGTGATGGTCCAGGTCTCCCTTTTATAACTCTAAGGTCAACTGTTTTAAGCTGTCTAAGGTTGTAGGCTTTACAGTATTACAGGTGTCTTCTCCAGTATTTCATTCAGAACAGAGAAGAAAGGCTTTATTTTGTTACTGTTATGCCATTTTGAGAGAAACGGTTTTGAATGGGTCAACAGCAGCTCCTCCAAGAAACAAAACCTCGCTAGTATTATTATTTGGTTAAAGTGATCTTTGTGGGATAGATGTTTTGTCTCCATGGTGCTGTATTTGACGTGAGCACTCAGTCTTACAGACAAGATGGTTATGGTACCATCCATCAGGAGTCTGATTACAGCCATCACTGAAGACATCCTATTGGTCAGAACTTTCACCTGAGCAGTCCGCTGTTCCTCAGTTACCCTGAGTTCACTAACTGAAACAATAACACATTTAACTGGAATCTGACGCAGATCCCACTTCACATGTCCATGTTCCTAGATAAACAGAAAGCACCATGGCTACTTCAGTTAGCCACATCTTTGGTTCCATTAGCACTGCAGCAAGAAATACTAAACAAATTAAAAATGGAATTTAGGAAAAAACAAAACAGATTACATAGGGCCCGATAGATGTCATTCTCTGTGTCCTGCATAGAAATACATAACATGGGGGAGACATCTAAAATGGGGGGACCAAAATGTTAGAGTTAGAGGCAATTACTTTTTTTTTGCTTAAAATGACCTTTTTATGGGAACTGGGAAATTCAGAGAAGGTCCTCATCTGGATATTCAGTTAAACCAGAGGAGTTTCAGATAAAGACGACAGAAGGTGGAGCAAACAGGTGTTTGGGATAATGTAATGGTAACTGGATGGTGTAGAGTGAACTTCGACAATCATTCAACACATTTCATAGTGATCATTTCAAGTGTCTTCAAATTCAGCATTAGCAGCTCAGCGATGCCTGTACAATGTGTCAACATTTACAGTGCAATTTCTGCAGACATTGCATTTTCTGGTTAGCAATTTAGTTTCACATAATACCAGATTGTAAACTTTGATACAATATCAGTAAAGAAATTGAACATTTGATGCTTGTTTCTATTCAAAAAGAATACAACAATTAAATCAGTAATTCTTTATCTTTTTTTAATTAAATAAGACTGCAAAAAAGTGGTCCGGAAAAAGTAAGTCTTTACGGTTTCCCTCGTTTTACAAACAAACTTTCTTTGTGTTATATATATGCTATATATGCTGGTGTTATTTTTTTTTCTCTTAAAGCTGTTCAAATAGTAAACTTAAGATACCTGTCACAACCATTTTGCAAAAAATACACAACACAAGCATATCTGGGGAGCTAGTCACGTTTGTGCAAAAAACTCAAAGTGTTTGGATTTAGTACCATGTGTTTTTTTTTAATCTTACGATTCAGGGCTGAAATACAAATACTTTTAAAAACAGAACACAAACACATGCATGCTGTCAGCTTCAGCTGTCCCATTTATTTTTTTGTGGTAATGGGCACATGATAAGCTCTTTAACAGTCTAAAGTGATACTGGAGGACAGTGTGATATAGGTCAGAGGTTATCTACTTTGGCTATGTCTGAATCATATCCAAAACTCCACAGTATGAGAGGAGGGGGTAAATACAGACATGGCCGTGCCAACAGCCTGCAGACTTCCATCCAACTATGACTACACCAGCTGCACTCACTACACCAACACACTACAGAATCAGGAGCAGGCTGACCTTTCATCCGCATTACCATTTCCATCAGCACAATCACAGAATAATGGATAGCATTGTGTTAGCCTGCATTTTAATCAGAACAAAATGCAGCACACAAACAAACACAGACAAACAGGCTGGAAAACTGTGCTTTAAGTAATTCTTCAGGCAGAGAGATGCTTAACAGCTTGAAGAGAACTGCCAACACCGAGGGCCAGAGACGAAAAGACCTTAAGACCCAATAGTTAATGAGAAATCAATCATTTCACCATCTTAACGTGCACTTCTCTTGTTTGCCGTTCATCAGTATGCATTAGGGCTGGGCGACATCGCCTAATCTCAGTATCATGATTCACTGAAGCTCTTACCTCGGTTACGATTAATAAACCGTTATTTTATGCATTGCTGGAACAAATTGGTGGTGTTACCAACGGTCGTCCGAATGGTCTTCCTGCAGTATTTACAATTAACTTCTTTCTGCTCCATGTCCTCTAAACGGAATTCAAAATGTTCCCGACAGAGATGGGAATCGAAAACCAATTCCAGTTGAGAATCGTTAACAGCTCCACCAAAGAATTGATATCATTAATCTTTCTGCTTATCAATTCCCTTATCAATTCCTTCCACTGACAGGGTTCAGAAGCATCAGAATTGTAGCTTACATTTAATTACACCTACTACACAACCTTAAGTGAGTGGAAACACCAGCAACTTGCAGAAGCAGATATCTATGCTGTGACTTGTTTGACATTGTTGCCACTGAAAATCAGACCAACATTTGCCCACTCTCAAAATCTGCAGGAATCAATAAGGGAATCGTTATTCTTTTTTGGAGACAAAAACATCAGAGGACAGCTCCTTGGTTTAACTCAGAAACTCGTACACTTAAACAAACAACCCGTAAATTAGAGAGAATGTGGCGCTCTGATAAAAGGGAAGAGTCACGTATACTTTGTCAAGAGAGTCATAATAACTACATGAGAGCCTTAAATGAATGTAGAGGAAACACTGCTACTACTCCTCACTTATTGAAGAAAATAGAAACAACCCCAGATATCTCTTCAGCACTGTAGCCAGGCTGACACAGAGTCAGAGCTCTATTGAGCCTGTGATTCCTCTAGCCCTGAGCTGTGAGGACTTTATGAACTTTTTCAATGATAAAATTGTGAAAATTAGAGATAAAATTAGCAACTCTTCATCTCCAGCTGAACCTGCCATACCTTTAAATGTAGTAGTAGTTAGACCTGAGTTAGACAGTTTCTCTGCGATTAGTCTTCAGGAGCTAAATTCTCTCATCTCCTCCTCTAAGTCATCAACCTGCCTTTTAGACCCGATCCCAACTAAACTGTTCAAGGAGGTCTTTCCTCTAGTTTGTCCATTGTTGCTGGAGACTGTAAATATATCTCTATCAACAAGCTACGTACCACAGTCTTTTAAAACAGCAGTAATCAAACCCCTCCTTAAAAAACCTAACCTCGATTCAGGAACATTAGCTAACTACAGGCCTATTTCTAACCTTCCATTTGCCTTAAAGATCCTGGAGAAGGTAGTAGCTGATCAGCTAGGTGACTTCCTTCAAGACAATAGCCTGCTTGAGGACTTTCAGTCAGGATTTAGAGCTCATCATAGCAGAGAGACTGCTCTAGTTAAAGTAACCAATGATCTACTCTCAGCTTCAGACAAAGGACTTCTCTCTTAGGGCTGTAATCAACCAAAGAAATTGTTGGTCGACCAAAACACAGCAATTGTCACCAAAAATCGACCAATCGCGGGGGGGGGCTCAGCGGACCGCGGCTCAGTAAACTTATATCAGCACCTGCTTCTGTTTTAGCCCAGTTTTTCTGCTTTGTGTCCCTTTTTAAAATGCGCCACAAAATGACGTGCTGCTGCTGGATTAAACTTATATCAGCACCTGCTTCTGCTTCTGTTTTAGCCTAGTTTTGGCTTTGTGCCCCTTATTAAAATGCGCTACAACATGACGCGCTGCAGCCACGGCGGTAGTGTGCCCGGCGCACCTCCAAATGCCCTGCATCTTAAACCATTCATGGGACTCCTTAAGTGTTTCCATACAGAGTTCCATATTAGCCACGTTGTTCACTACAACAGACACTTTTTTTTTCTGCTCGACCTTTGAGGCATCGGCAAGTTCATATAATCTGCAGCGATGTTTCTTCCCATGTCCGCCTCTCCTTTTTTACCTCTCTCAAGCAGAAGACTCTTTGCTTTCCAGTCTTCATCAATGAAATGGGCAGTCACCATCATATAGGACTCCATTTGAAGAGACGTACACATCTGTTATCTTTATCTATTAACTCAGAAACTTTCTCTTTTTTCCTCCCTCGTATTTTGCCGTGAGCGCGTGCGTAATTGTGTGGCGCGCTGGCACTGAATACCCAGGTTTCGATGTTTTTCTTGGCCTTCCACGACACCAATGGGCCTCATACCCTCAGAAATAAATTGCCAATTCCTTCTGTGATGTCGTTTTTGCATTTGGGTGTTTATATGAGGCATACAATCCAGCGCGGACTGCCCGCTGCAGTGTGGGCAGCGGGCAGAGCGCATGCAGTTATAAAACAAATATACGATTATTAGACTAGAATATTGAAATGTTCTTGAATAAAAATATTGAAATGAATAATAAATACATTGAAATGGTGTTCTAAGACATGATGGGGTGCTCAGAAAACAACCCCATTTCACTTGATACGTTTCTCCTGATGAAATGAACTGAAGGGGGGGGGGGGAATGACACATTTGGTTGACCAATCAGAATTTTGGTCGACTGAGCACGCATCGACCAATTAGTCGACCAGTCGACTTGGACTTTACAGCCCTATTCTCTCTATTCTTGTTTTGTTAGATCTTAGTGGTGCTTTCGACACCATTGACCATGATGTTCTTATACAGAGATTAGAGATGTTACTTGGGATTACAGGGACTGCCTTAAATTGGTTTAAGTCCTACTTATCTAATAGATATCAGTTAATACACGTGAACAACAAATCCTCTGTGTACACTAAAGTAAGTTACGGGGTTCCTCAAGGTTCGGTGCTAGGTCCAATTCTCTTCTCTATATATATGCTTCCCCTTGGTGATATCATGAGGAAATACTCTGTTAATTTTCACTGCTACGCTGTTGATACACAGCTTTATGTATCACTGAAGCCAGGTGAGACAAACCACTTAGATAAACTAGATGCCTGTTTAAAGGACATCAGATCCTGGATGGCCACAAATTTTCTTCTTCTTAACTCAGATAAGACAGATTATTGTGCTGGGCCCTCGACACCTCAGAGAATCCTTTTCTAGTGATTTAACTGCCATAGATGGCATTAGTCTGGCACCAACCGCAACTGTTAGAAATCTAGGAGTGCTATTTGATCAGGATTTATCCTTTAACTCTCACATAAAGCAAAATTTCAAAAACAGCCTTTTTTCATCTTCGTAACATCACTAAAATCAGGCCTATCCTGTCCCAGAGCGATGCTGAAAAGCTAGTCCATGCTTTTGTTACCTCTAGACTGGACTATTGTAACTCTCTGCTTTCAGGCTGTCCCAGCAAGTCGCTTAAGACGCTTCAGCTGGTCCAAAATGCTGCAGCACGTGTACTGACTAGAACTAGGAGAAGAGACCACATTACTCCTGTATTAGCTTCACTGCATTGGCTTCCCATTAAATATAGAATAGAATTCAAGATTCTTCTCCTCACCTGTAAAGTTCTCAGTGGACAGGCACCAGTCTATCTTAAAGATAAAGATGCCGTACAACCCCTCTAGAACCTTGCGCTCCAAAAGTAGTATGGGAGGTAGAGCCTTCAGTTATCAGGCTCCTCTTCTCTGGAACAATTTACCGACCACAGTTCGGGAGGCTGACGCTCTCTCTACCTTTAAGGTTAGACTTAAAACATTCCTCTTTGATAAAGCTTTCAGTTAGGGACCAGCTCATAGTTTATAAATTAGTTCATAAATTAGACTCATAGTTTAGATGCAATAGGCCTAGACTGCCGGGGGGGGGGGGGGGTCTGACACAATGGGCTCTCTCTCTCTCTCCCCATTATCATTATAGCTGTTCATGTAGATATTAGCATGATCTCCATATCCATGATCAATACATCTACAGTATCTACTTTTTAATTACCACATAGGCATGAGGTCCCTCTGAAAATGGGATGTCACATCTCAAGAGGCCTTTAACACATTTATACTTGGTTGGGATGCACTTGTGGTCTGGGCACCCATGAGTTCGTCACTACCATAAATTCTTATTTTTAGTAAGAATATCATTGCTTATACTTCTAGAAAATGATCACCACAACCATTCAGACATGAGGACCCTCCTGAAAATGAGATGTAGCATCTCAACAGGCTAACCTCTAATAAATCAGACGACAGGTCGATGGTTCATGGATCTGTCCCTAACTTTAGTTCTTATTTTAGTCCACTTGTCTCCTCTTACCTCTCTTCCTTTGCCCTCACACCCAACACAGCATCATGTGGATTTGTTGTTCATCATGAGACTGGGATCCACATTCAAGATTTCCTGCTGCTTAGAAGAAGGTTTTTTCTTGCCGCCATGATGGAGGGATTCATGATTGGCTATATGGATTCATGTTGGGTGTTGGATGTATATATTTGTATATATATGTATATGTGTATCTTTATATGTATATATGTATCTATGCATATATGTGTATCCATAAAATGAAGAGCTTTATGCTCTATTGTAAAGTGTCTTGAGATAACACTTATGAATTGGCGCTATACAAATAAAGAATGACTGAATCGTTAAAGAATTGGATCGATTAGCAGGATCGTTAACAGCATTGGTATTGATAAAATCCTATCAATTTCCATCCCTATTCCCGACCAACGGAGAAGGCATTTCTTTTTGGTTAAATGTCCTCTGATAGATGAGCCTTCATCTCCTCCATGTTGGCAGTCTCCATCCTTCAGTCTCAGCCAAAGTGAACGCAGATTGAAAAGTGGGGCGCAGTCAAGAGATTTACACAGGAAATTAATAAAAAATAGTGGACATGAGTAAAATTACTTTAATGTGAGGGTCCAAATCTCAGCTTCAATTGTTATTTTATTTATTGCTCAGCCCTATGCAAGTATACAAGTATTTTCAGGTAAAGGGCTCACAAAATGAGTTTAGTCTAGGCTTGTCCAGTTAAGTGGTACTAAATTAGTACCAGGGAACAGAGGCATTTGAAATGCAGTGTCTTGAAGTTCACAAAAAACAAATTTGAAGCTCCATTCCAATTAGGTATCCCATGTATACAGTACTCACAGCCAAAACCCAACAGACTATGACTACTTAGTAAATAGAGTTAGGGCATCCCAGTAGTGGGTCTGTTTGAAAATCCAAGCCATTTCAGGCTGCAAACAGGAGATGCAACTGATATATTTTATGAGTGTAAAAGTTCTCTCACTTGGAGAACAAGTATCGATGAGCTCTTAAAAAAAGTTTAACTTTTGGAACAGTGCATTGCTCATCTGTATCACGTCTTTCTCACTGACCAAATTCTGAAGAAGAGAAGACTCAAAAGTTTGAAGAACAAAGACCTCCATGTATATGTACACTATATTACCAAAAGTATTCACTCACTTGCCCTGACCCACATATGAACTTAAAAGGATAAGTTCGGTTTCTGCAGCTTTCACATTGTTTATGGAATGAAGTAGAATAATATACTCACCAAGAAGGCTTTCCTGATCCAAACAGTGCTTTGGGAGATATTTAGATCCAAAATCGAGCGGCGGACATCCGTATAATGGTAGCACACGGGGCAGACAGCAACGCTCCTAAAACTGCATCAATCGTCCAAAAACTCATTAGTTTCACCAACATTTCATCATGGTCCACTCATGCTACTCCTCCATTACAGTCTGTGTCGCTCCAGACATGTTTTTGTGACTGTGCTGACCTCTGAATTGAAAAAGAAGCAAGCTTGCACCGTGCATGGGCAGTGCGACTCATTGTTCCAGGGAAAGACAGCCGGCTACACAACGACTTTCTTCTTCCAGTTTTGTGCAAAATGGACGAATATCTATCGGATGAAGATGTTGTGGAGGAAAACTTTGAATATGATGGGTGTCCTTACAGTTTCGAGCCAGAGTATACAGATGAGGAGCTCATCGGAAGGAGGATGCAGAGGCAGCGCTCCAGAGAGTACTGCGCAGGTGCGGAGGCAAATCTTCTTCTTCTTCAGTTCAGAGGTCGGCACAGTTACAAAAACATGTCTGGAGCGACACAAACTGTAATGGAGGAGTAGCGTGATGAAATACTGGTGAAACTAATGAGTTTTTGGACGACTGATGCAGTTTTAGGAGCGGCGCTGTATGCCTTATGTGCTACCATTATACGGATGTCCGCCGCTCAATTTTGGATCTAAATATCTCCTGAAGCACTGTTTGGATCAGGAAAGCCTTCTGGGTGAGTATATTGTTCTACTTCATTCTATAAACAATGTGAAAGCTCCTTTAAGTTCATATATATATATATATATATATATATATATATATATATATATATATATATATATATATATATATATATATATATATATATATATATATATATATATATATATATATATATATATATATATGTATATATATATATATATATATATATATATATATATATATATATATATATATATATATATATATATATATATATATATATATATATATATATAGATATATATATATATATATATATATATATATAAATATATATATATATATATAGACAGATAGACAGATAGACAGATAGACAGATAGACAGATAGACAGATAGACAGATATATAGATAGATAGATAGATAGATAGATAGATAGATATAGATATAGAGATACAGATAAATAGAAATATAGATATAGATATATATAGACACACACGTCTTTATATGTCTCATAGTGAAAGTAATCTGGAATTGGCGAGGGTAAGCAACTCAAAAAGAAGCCAAAGCAAGCTGTGAGAGGAAAAACCTTCACCTTTATATGCACAAAGTCAAAAAAAAAAAAGTAGAAGGGGACTCTCATAATTATTCACTAAACAGTCGGAAAAAAATGTGTTTTCTTCCTCCGCTTTAGGCACGAGGATTTGTGATCAGGTTGTGAAAAGTCAACAGAGCAACAACAAACAATGCAAAGTACAACAACACGCAATAATACAGGCAAAAATAAGCAGCCGTTAACAGTTTTTGTTTTCAGCTGCAGACATCTGCGCATGGAGAAGATTATGAGTACCGGGCTCAAAAACAATAGCAGCAGCAGCAGTCTCTTCCTCCGACTTGTTCAGGTGTTTCGGGTGGTTTTGCATGCATCCCGTGCTGCTGTAATAAGCCAGTTTTGACTGACATAGCCTACACTGAACAGTATTTCCACTGGCAGTTTGTTTGAAAAACTGCCACACAGTGCTCCGCTTGATGATGGGTGCCTCCGCGTCTCCGATGCAACCTGAAGTGACGCGGTGGCTGTAGATGTTTTATATTAATGTGGCATTGCGCCCCATTCATCTATTATATATGCTGAAAACTGCACTAGTGGAAACATTTCAGTGTATAGTTGGTTAATATTATTATCTAAAGCTTTCAGGCAACATTGTCACCCATAAAATTAATATATAAATTAGTGAGAAATGAACGAGGAGGAGGAGGAAAAAATGACGTGTCAATGGTTATTGATTTTTCTAAGCGGTTATGATTTGTTATCCGTGTATCCGTTTAGATGTTGACACCCCTAGACATAAGTGTCAGGATTTTTTGTTTGCCGATTTTTAAATCTTTTTCTTTGTTCCAAAATAGTTTTTTTCCACATTTAAATGCTTCATTTTAGTCTGTGTTAATAAGCCACTTTTAGTTGCAATCCAGGCCTTCGAAGAGAGAGTAAAAACAGCTGGTTAAAATATATTTCTGAACCAATCCGAAAAACTGACTCACATGTTTTTTTTTTTTGTTTGTTTGTTTTTTTAACTTTTTTATTTAGATTTTTTTTTTTTTTTTTCAATTGAACAAAGAACTTAATCTGAGACAAGGTTAGAGGTGTATATCAAAAGGTACAAAACATATTGCATACATAAATATTTCTCCCTATAAAACTGAGTCACATCTGATGTGCATTTTTTTCTGATATAATCTGTAGGCATCATCATTGTTGGTCTTTTTAGCTGGTGTTAAGAAATGGAAAAAAATATTGAATCTGGAGAGAAGCATATTGTCCCAGCTAGGGCTGTAATCAACCAAAGAAATTGTGCTAGGGCTGTAATCAACCAAAGAAATTGTTGGTCGACCAAAACACCGCAATTGTCACCAAAAATCGACCAATCGCGGGGGGGGGGGGTTCTCAGCGGACCGCGGCTCAGTAAAACTTATATCAGCACCTGCTTCTGCTTCTGCTTCTGTTTTAGCCCGGTTTTGGCTTTGTGCCCCTTATTAAAATGCGCCAGAACATGACGCGCTGCAGCCACGGCGGGACTGTTTGAGCGCCACAGTAATACCGAGCTGCAAAGTGTCCCCGGCACACCTCCAAATGCCCTGCATCTTAAACCATTCATGGGACTCCTTAAGTGTTTCCATACAGAGTTCCATATTAGCCATGTAGTTCACTACAACAGACACTTTTTTTTTCTGCTCGACCTTTGAGGCATCAGCAAGTTCATATAATCTGCAGCAATGTTTCTTCCCGTGTCCGCCTCTCCTTTATTACCTCTCTCAAGCAGAAGACTCTTTGCTTTCCAGTTTTCATCAATGAAATGGGCAGTCACTGTCATATAGGACTCCATTCGAAGAGGCGTCCACATCTGTTATCTTTATAACTCAGAAACTTTCTCTTTTTACTCCCTCGTATTTACGTATCGTATGTGCGTGCGTAATTGTGTGGCGCGCTGGCACTGAATATCCAGGTTCCAATGTTTTTCTTGGCCTTCCACGACACCAATGGGCCTCACACCCTCAGAAATGAAATTGACAATTCCATCTGTGATGTCGTTTTTGCATTTGGATATTTATATGAGGCATACAATCCAGCGCGGACTGGGTGAGGGATCCCGCCGCTGCAGAGGGCAGAGCGAATGCAGAAGCGGCATGCAGCTATAAAACGAATAAAGGATTATTAGACTAGAATACTGAAAATTTCTTAATATTGATATTGAAATGAATGATAAATACATTAAAAGACAGGCTGTTACCTGTGAAACGGTTCACTTGATACATTTCTCCTGATAAAATGAACCATATACTGCAGGGGAAAATCTAAATTGATACGTTTGGTCGACCAATCAGAATTTTGGTCGACTGACCACGCATCGACCAATAAGTCGACCAGTCGACTTGGACTTTACAGCCCTAGTCCCAGCCCTATAAATAGCCAAACAGAGGGTTGCTTGGGAGCCTTTGACTGAGCATTCCTAATCCAAGTGTCAGCTAGACATAACCGGCTGTACAGTATGGACCTCACAGCATCACTGGATCCTTCAATATCATTTCTCCTCCTCCACCCACCTCACTGTGCCCACTGCTCGCCTCAGCACCATGGGGAGCAGGGCCTTCAGTCAATCTGCTCCCCAGCTCTGGAACTCTCTCCCACCGGACCTCAGAAACCTGACCTCCCTGTCTCTTTTTAAATCAAGACTCAAAACTCACCTGTTCCGAACTGCATATTCCTTACCATGAATATCCCACTCTCATCCACTTATCCATCACTGTCTGTTGTATTTTGCCGATTTTATAGTTGTATTGTTTTTTAATTTTATTGTTGTTTTATCCTGTACAGTGTCCTTGGGTGTTTTGAAAGGCGCTTTTAAATAAAATGTATCATTATTATTATTATTATTTCTGAATGGTAAAGTAAGACAGTTGCATTAAAAAAAAAAAAAAGGAAAAAAAAAAAACTTAGTCAGAACTCAATGATCAGTAGCAGTTTTTTTTTTTTTTTTAAATCCTATTTTTTCTTGCCAGAGTTGATCTAACAAAACCAGCGAATTAAAAAGAAAGGCACCTTGATGCAAGCGGAGATTGTGAAATGAAGAGAAAACTGAAGACACGCTCTGCAAACAACTCCACAATGAATGAAGCTAAGTACACAGAGCAGAGTCCTCTTAATGATGAGACAGTGGCGTGGAACAATTCTGAAGGAACTTCGGTTGTACAAGACAAAGCAGCCTTTTTACAACAAGAGTTCAGACAAGAGGGTGATGCAACCACAAGATGACATTGCTGGGCTATGAACTAAACTCATGCTATTGACAAAAGGTGGTGCCTTAATCCAGCACAAAGCCTGTTTAATAATGGTACGAGAGATTTATCAACAATGACTGACTGCTACAACAACTTCATTTGACTTTCAAGAGTTAAACTGTAGCTACTCCGATATAAATTACAGTGTGTTCAGAAAAGGGGTGAGAAAATATTGTCACACCAATATTTAGTGATACAGTGACATTTTGCTTTGTAACACTATATCTATATTCTTAGCACAATATTATATTCTATTATGCCACAATTCTTCCAGCTTTGGGTTAGTTATTTTATTTTTTAGTGTTGCTTCTGGCTGCTTGTTGGCTGCAGACAATTGGCCATTTCAGGGTATGTCCAGGAAGTCGATATTTTTGAAAACGCAGCTTCCTCTGCCTCCCTGTCTACATAAACCGTGTTTAAGGTCACTGCAAAAGCATATTTGGGTGAACTGCTGAGATGACTTTGTGTACTTTGTAAACTGGGCTCACTTTAGGGCGCCCCTGGGTGGAAAGGGAAAACCATTCTGGGTTTGCAGTACTGACTGACCCAGGATTATAAAGAATAAAAGCTTTTGAGCTTCATGAAGTTTCATTGAAGGAGGTAGGCATTTGACTCCCATGAAGAGACGGGAGAAGGGGAGATTATGAAACTGACTGAGCTCACAATTTCTACATAATGGAGCAACCAACAGAGGGAGAGGAGGGACATTACTCATGGTGAGTTGTTTGCAGACAGGCTATGGGCACGATTTGTATGAAATTAAACTAAAATTCAGTTCAGAGCTATTATTGTCCCTCCAGGGGAAATTTTGTCTGCAGTGACGGCACATCAAACAACAACAGCAATCAATAAATAAACATTTATACAAAACAACATCTCAGAACACAGCATAGCCAAACCTGACATGAACAACCCCTGAAGGTGTAGATGGATTTAAAGGGTTTAAAAGAATATAAAAGAAGTTAGGTCATGGGTAAAACTAGTTGTCAATATAAAACTAGGATTAAATATGTCATGTCACTTGAGCAGTGCAATTATGAATTATGCAAGTTGACTGCAGTAATTGCTCGTGGCACAAAGGAAAACTTGTACCTATTTGTGCGTGCCATAGGTACATTATATCTCCTTCCCAATGAGAGAGAAATGAACTCCTTCAACAGCGGGTGGTCAGAATTAGACAGGATAGCCGGTGCCTTCTGTAAAACTGGTCTGTCAAAGATCTCTGAGAGGGAGAGCTGCTGCAGGCCAATGATCTTACTGGTTTCCTGCACGATCTTGACCAGACGATTTTTGTTTTTAAGAGACAGGTTTCCAAAAAAAAAATTAAATAGAAAGTTAAAACTAACTCAGTAAAAGATTTATAAAATAAAAACATCAAAGTCTTATCAATATTAAAAGATTTTAGTCTCAGCAGAAAGCATAACCTTTTAGGTCCTTTTTGCAACTCGATGAGGTGTTGAGGTCATGTGATAAGTATGGCTGAAACAATACCTCGGATAATCCCGATTATTCGATGACAAAATATCCTCAGGGCAAATTGTGTGCCTCGAAGACTCGTTTAATATATAATTATACGTATAAAATGTATATCTGGACTATTATACAGTGCACGGTGTTTGAATCGGAAGGTCATTTCTGTGGCACAACGCGCCTGCTACCTCTGCTGCTGCGCGGCTTGTAAACTCATGAAGGACGAGAAAAGAGAGGGACAGAAAGGAGAGAGTCCGCAAAAGAAATGGCAGAGAGTGTTCCAAGTGTGTGGTCACTTTAAGAAGGGACAAAAAGAAAACACAGTGCAGTGTGTCTGATGACAAACAGAGTTAGCTTAGCATGTAGCTTAGCATGATAGCACGTCATTAATGCTGCAGCACGTCAACAGTAAACATCCGGTCTGTGCGTCCTCAGAGTGAAACAACAGGATGACACTCATGATACATCAACAGAAGCAGCTAATGTGATCAATAACTGAGATATGGGCTAGTAAATAACCTACTTTGATTATGGCTCAGTGTAAAGGCTGGGTCAGAACATAAATCAATGCGGAGGCTACTTGCCCAGAATTATGTGTATTTTGTTCACATCCTTTACATTTAATTTGATTGCAGAGAGTAGAACAGGAAACACTGACAGTGAGTAGAGGAAGCAGGTGTAGGGAATGCTTTTATATGTTATAGAAATGTACATTAGCTAGTTAAATTATCTTAGTATATAAGTATGATGTTATTTGGTCCCAGAAATAAAGTAAGCAAAATAAGATAACCAATATGGTACAGCAGTACAGGAAATAATTTAGCAAAAAGAGATAAGCATGAATACAAATAAAATAAAAATAACCAAAATTAAAATATATGTATATATATATATATATTGAAAAAAGCAAGATATGGCCCAGAGTAAAAACAAAAGCATAGATTTTGATTTTGAGATCCCATTTATGCTCAGAATGTTCAAAATAAGTCAAAAAAAAAATAAGTTGTTAATTTAAGTGACCTGGCTTTTCTGTTTTGTCTAACAATAATAATGCGTAGTGATTCAATGTAAAAAAAGATAGCAGTGAGCGCAATGTAACTGTTATCTGATTACTCGATTATTTGCCAAAAACTTGATAGAGTAATCGACTACAAAAAGAATCGATAGTTGCAGCCCTAGTGATAAGTTTTTGTCGATCACTGATCCCAAGTACTTATAGGACTCCACAATCTCCACTGCTGTACCCTTGATAATGGTTGGGTGAGCTTGTTGTGATGTTTTACTAAAGTCAATGACCATGTCTTTAGTTTTATGAACATTTAGCTTGAGGAAGTGGCTATCACACCACTCCACAAAGTCAGCCGTGACCGGCCAATGGTCAACCATCTCTAGGGTTGGGCATCGAGCATCGAGTACCGATTGGAACCGGGAGTAACTTTCCAATTCTCCCGGAATCGTCCAAACGTTTTAATTTCAATTCCTAGTTTCAATTCCTAGTCCGCCGACCGGAAGGAGAAACCGCAGAACACCAATGAAGAAGAATCCGCCAGAAGTATTTAGGTTAGCGCAACCATGGACAATACACCCATCATGAGTTTTTCAAAAATAAAGCTCTCTTGTGAAAAGTGAACTCCTGTGAAAAGAAAATTTATATTTTTTTTCAGTTCAGATATATATATAAAAACAGCCCTATGAGAAATTCATAGTATAGTTCATAGAAAGTGGTAAGTTCATAGCATTAAAATTCATGGAGAAGTACAGACTATTTTATCCAGAAAGACCTCTGGTTAGCTAGCTCATTTAAAACATCAAAACTTTTTCGACCCTGCCCCTTAAAAGAATCGGAATCAAGAATCGTTAGGAACCGGAATCGAAACTCGGAATCGGAATCGGAACCGGAACCGGAATCGTTCAAATTCAAACGATGCCCAACCCTAACCATCTCCATCTCCATCCTAGAGTAAACTGACTAAGACAGTGTCGTCAGCAAACTTCAAGAGACGACTGTCAGTGTAGTGGCTCCTACAGTCATTTGTATATAAAACGAACAGTAAGGGGGACAGGACACACCCCTGAGATGAGCCTGTAGAAAAAAAACGTATTTTTGGATAAAACATTATTTACCCGGACTACCTGAGGCCTGTGGGTTAAAAAGTCTGTGAGCCAGTTGGTCAAACCAAGATCAAGACCAAAATGGGACACAAATTTATGGCGTAAAATGAGTGGCTGAATCGTATTAAAAGCTGATGAGAAGTCTGCAAATAGAAGTCTAGCTTGAGTTTTTATACCTTCAAGATGCTTGTACAGAAAGCTATACAAAGTGATGGTAGCATCTTCCACACCTCTAGTAGGCTGATAAGCAAACTGCATCGGATCAAGCAACTCCTGAACTTCATTCGTCATACATTTTTTTATCAGCCGCCCGAAACACTTCATGACCAATGAAGTGAGAGCTACTGGTCTGAAGTCATTCAGCTCTTTAGGTGATACATTCTTGGCCACAGGCACTACAATGGACTCTTTCCACAGTAATGGGACCTTACCATGAATAAGAGATTGATTAAATATGTCACTAAAAATATCACATAATTGATCTGCGCAGACTTTAAGAAGTTACCAGTGGTCATATCTGGCCCTGGGCTCTTCCTGGTATTACATTTAATGAACGCAGCTCTAACATCAGGGGCACTGATGGTAAGAGTAGAGGTAAAACTACCATCACTCCACCTGCTGTGCAAGTTACTATATTCCATTTGTAGACAATGTTCATCATCAAAACGTTAAAAAAATAAAAAAGTAATTTAATGCATTTGCAAGCTCTGAATTATTACTAAAACCACTAATGTTAATTGGCCGGTTATGCCTCTTAGCCTGGCCTGTCATGATTTCCATGCCATCCCACACTGCCCTTAGGTCACCACTTTGAAATTTCACCTCAATTTTTAGTTTATATTGCAGATAATTATATAATTATCCAATAATTCATATCTGACTTCTTTTTTAGCTTCTGATTTTGCCCTGTTTCCACCATATAAATAGGCCTTTTGTTTCCTGTGCAGTGCATCTTTTACTGCTCTGTTTAACCAAGGCTTGTTATTAGGAAACACCTGCATCTGTTTAGTGGGAATAATAGAGTCCTTTAAAAATCCCACATAACAGGATATCACCTCACCTTCTCGTCAAGATCAGAAGAGTTAACAACACTCCAGTCCGTAAATTTAAAGGCCCCTTTGAGCTCGTCGTTTGCGCTGTCAGTCCACTAGGGCTGGGTATCAATTCAGATTTTCTAGATCAATTCGATTCGATATTACAAGGTCTCAAATCAATTCACGATTCTATTCAATATTTATTGAGTCTGGGATATCTTAGTTAAAATAGTGCTGTAAATTTAAAAAGTGACCTTTTGACCTGGTACATCATTAAAAATTGTTTTAACATGAAGAACTAAACCTAAAGCAGTTACATTAATCATATTTTAATGATATGCATTAATGCATATTCTGCATATTACTTGTTTTTTGTCCAACTCGTATTTTCCTTTGTACTTGTTAAATCTAAAATATCGTACATCCAAACATCAGCTTTTAAACTTGCCAGTGGTGCCCATATAGTGCTTCACCATGTTTGTTTGCAGTAACATCTCATGAGATCTTGTTCAGTAGAAAGCAACGCTAAACGCTGATCACACCAGACGAGCAGGGTTGATACCACAGGCTGCTTCTCTGCACATCCAAAGAAGAAAAAACTAACCACGTTAAAAGATCGATCTTTGGATTTTATGGATCGATTAAGAACCAGTTAAAAGGAAAATCAATTTAAAAATCGATAAACTGTTTGATTGTTGCCTTGCCCCGTTTGAGGAGCGGCTTGTAGGTGGGGGTGAAGGGAATAGTAATCAGAGGAGCCAAGAGGAGGTAGTACAACAGATTTGTAAGCACCCTTAATTGAACCATAACATAAATCTATGAGTTTGATCATTCTGGTGGGGCATGAAATGTACTGATAAAAATTGCTCATCGATTTGAGGATGCGTGGTTAAAATCTCCAAGAATGAAACAAGGTGCATCAGGACAGAGGGACTGAAGCTTGTGCGTAACCTTGGAAATAGTTGACACAGCATTGTTTGCATTGGCTTTAGGGTGAATGTACACAACAATCAAACATATTTGGGGAAATTGGTGCGGGAGGTAAAAAGGGCGCACAGAAACCAACAGTTAATAATATAACCTCATAACCACAAAATACATAAATCAATCAATCATCTTATATTGCACTAGGCCTGTCGTGATAATCAATAAATCAATTAACCGAACAATAAATAAAAACGTCCTCGGTAAGTTTGCCAGCCTCAATAAACTGATACATGCATGCGTGTTTGTTTTCCTCCTCTCTTCTACCAAAGAGGCTGAATGAGAAGATGGCTCACTCTGTCCATCTTTCTTGACACCGGGGTGCATTGGTTCTATAGCGTATTTAGCGTATTTAGCGGAGTGAGCATCTGTCCCTGATACAATCGTTGGGGAGGAGACAGGGCCTCTTGCGCGTAAACTCAGAGAGAGCTGAAGTGAGCATTCCGAGGAGTAACAAGGAAACACACGCTTATGTGAATGATGGCATGAAAGATACGGTTCTTTAGCTGGCTGCCACAGCCCCAGTGTGGGAATTTTTTGTTTTTAAACAGAATGAACAGGGTTTGAGCCCATGAACACCGATGAGCAGATATGTCACATTTGTTTGAAAGTAGTGGCTACGAAAAAGAAGAAGGGGAGGTGCAGCAGAGCCTCCGTCCTTGACAGTCAGCACTTACTGAGGCGTTTGGTTTGCAAAGTAAATATAAATAAAAGCGCAAAATGGTGCACACTCACAGACAGTGTTGATCGCTACATTGCAAGAGAAATGCAGCCCTTCAATACAGTTGAAAAGCCAGCAGTGTTACAAACGTTTGACAGACAGTACGAATTGACTAGGAGAAAGTATATGTCACAAACAATTCAGGAACTGTATAAGCTACATTTTATTTATGGCATTTATTTTTGTGTGTGTTTATATTGGAGTTTCTTTACAGAGACAGGGCCTATTTTTTTATTGTTTTTGATCAGTATAATTATTTTTATTTACATGCAGTTTTTCCTAAAAGAGGGTCCATTTCATTTTTGTTGTTTTTTTTCTTTTTTTTGTTTGTTAAATCTATTATATTGTCCAATTTATTTTATTCAAAAGATCTTGACATTCCTATTACAGTTAAATACTCTTGCTTTTGATATGATGTACTCACTTTATTATGACATATTATAATTACATTAATGAAAAAATGAAAAAAAAAAAATATTGACAATAATAACGTTTATCAGTAATTTTTTTGGACAGTTATCATCCAGCAAAATTTGTTATCGTGACAGGCCTATATAGCACCAACTGTTAGGTGTTACCCCAAGACACTGTACAGCAGTTGACTGGAGCCATAATCTTCATTTTACAAGAGTCTAGGGGGCCAACCTACAGTGCAGTGCATCCATAAGAGACTCCCAGTAACAGGGGTCAGAACAAACCTGTTTAACAGCCGGAGGTTTTGAGTGGATCCAGTCTCATGTAGGGCTGTAATCAACCAAAGAAATTGTTGGTCGACTAAAACACAGTAATTGTAACCAAAAATCGACCAATTCCCCCCCCCCGGCACTGAATATCCAGGTTTCAATGTTTTTCTTGGCCTTCCACGACACCAATGGACCTCATACCCTCAGAAATAAATGGTCAATTCCTTCTGTGATGTCGATTTTGCAGCTGGGTGTTTATATGAGGCATAAAATCCAGTACGGACTGGGTGAGGGTCCTCTGCCCGCTGCAGCGCAGGCAGCGGCCAGAGTGCATGCAGTTATAAAACAAAAACAATTATTAGACTAGAGTATTGAAATGTTCTTGAATAAAAATATTGAAATGAACGATAAATACATTAAAATGGTGTTCTAAGACATGATGGGGGTGCTCAGAAAATACCCCCATTTCACTTGATACGTTTCTCCTGATGAAATGAACTGCAGCGGAAAAAAAAAAAATTGACATATTTGGTCGACCAATCAGAATTTTGGTCGACTGAGCACGCATCGACCAATTAGTCGACCAGTCGACTTGGACTTTACAGCCCTAGTCTCATGTTTAACAGCCATCACTGAAGCTGTGTTTGTGATCTGGGTGAAGGAAGGGAGGTGTGCAGAGACAATGGGACTAAAGAAAGAACTGAAGGTAGAGACAGATCCACAGACCAATCAGAGATCTGTCCTCAACATATTTGTTTCTGCTGCATCTAAATTGGTAAGCCTCACTCTTGTTTTCAAGGGTCCCCATGTCTATATGATTGCAGAAGAAGATTCCATTGTCCTATAAATTTAACAATTTGCTGATGAGCCCCCACAGTATTCGAAGTATTTTACTTCCAAACCACTCAAAGCAGAAGCCATCATGAGTAACCATTAAGGAGAACCAGAAAGCCTTGACTCATCACATAAGGCTGACCTTACTGCTCACTGCTGACGCACGATTACTGCTGACAGAGACAGACCAAGAGGGAGAGGGCAAAAATCATAAACACTGAGTGACTCATGGGTCTCATGCTTTTTGAAAGGAACGTGTAATTGAGGTCAAAACTGCAGCACAGTTTAAGAATACAAATGCCCAATGTTTGGGGCAGCTTATTTCTGGGCACCTGACTGTTTTTTTTCCCACCATCTCTGATTTTGTTATTTTGAGGACAAGCGTCAGTGATCAAGGCAGAAAAATCATCTTCTGTTGAAAACTGCTTATAGAGCCTTTTCCTGATAAGGTAACTAAAGAAGTCAGGAACTACGAGGAGGACAACCCAAAGCATGATAGTATGAGAGCAAATAGAGCATTACACCGTAGTCCCCGGCGGATCTGTATGTAACTTATAGGGCTGGGACGATTCGCTTTTCTCCCGATTCGATTTATTGCGATTTTTTAGGTGCCAATTCGATTTAAATTGCGATTCTACGATACTGCCGATTTTTGCAACCTTTAGTTAGCTTTTTTAACACCAGTGAAAGAGATGAACAATGATAATGCCCCCAAACTATATCAGGAAAAATACACATCACATGTGAGTCAGTTTTTAGGATTTATTCAGCAATATATTTTAACCAGTTGTTTATACTCTCTTTTCAAAAGCCTGGATTGCATATAAAAGTGGCTCATTAACCCTTTAGGCACCAGAGTTTTTTCAAGAAAATATTCAATTTTGCTATCAAGACTTAAAAAGGCTATAGTTTCAAAGTGGTTAGTTTTCCCACTCATCATCATCACTGTAATTTACGGGCCGAGCATGAACGCCTCTGCTGCCTTCACTGTGCTTTTTACCCCCGGCTTCTCCCTCGTCTGACCAGAGCTCTACGGTCTTTCTCATTCCCGCTAACACCGTCACTTTTCGCTGTGTTTTGGGCTTCCCCGCATCCCAGACCACGTCCCCTCCTCAGCACTCGCCGATTACTGCCACCTCGGTCAGGGAGAGGCAAAGCATCAACCTCAGTATGTGCTGCTTGGGGACTGTAATGGTACGCGGTAGGGATGGGAATTTCGACTAATTTCCCCGCCGACTAGTCTCAAATTTTATTTGCGACTAGTCGACTAATCTATAAGCAAGAAAACTCGCAATTTAATACACATATTAAGTTAAAAGTTTAACATGCAAATGTGTATTTAGGAACTATTTAGCCCAAACAATCAGGACAAACTGTTAATTTAAATTCTATTGACGTAACAACAACTGACTGAATAAAGTTGAACAATTTAAAGAGAAATACATTTCTGATATGTTTACCAATGCAATGCATGGCATTTATTATAAATACTGCTTTAGTATGAAACTTAGATGCAGCAGCATGACAATTCCAAACGTACAACATAGTAGCCTAGAATAGAATTTCCCTGAAATCTCTGGCACTTAAAACTAGTGCACGATTCAAGAAACTTTCATTTCTTAAGAATATTTAACTGTAATTGGAAGGTCAGGATATTTTAAATAAAATAAATTGAACAAAAAATATTGTAAATTTAACAAACAAAAAAGAGAAAAAAAGCAGTGAAAATGAAATGGCCCATCTTTTAGCAAAATTGCATGTAAATAAAAATAAATTATACTAGTCAAAAACAAAAAAAAAATAGACCCTGTCTCTGTAAAGAAAAAACAAAACTCACACAACAATAAAAACTCTGGCCTAAATGAAATGGAGTTTATACAGTTCAGGAATCGTGACATGTACTTTCTCCCAGTCAATTCGTACTATCTGTCAAACGTTTGTAACTGCTGGCTTTTCAGCCGTATGTAAGGGCTGCACTTCTTCTGTAATGTAGAGAACGACACTGTCTGTGAGCGCATCATTTTCAGTAAGTGTTGACTGTCTCCGCTGCACCTGCACATCTTCGTCGCCACTACTTTCAAACAAATACGACATATCAGCTCGTAGGTGTTCATGAGCTCACACCTTGTTCATCCTGTTTAAAACCAACACATTCTCACACTGGGGCAGCTAGCTTAAGAACCGTATCTTTTGTGCCATCATTCATATTAGCGTTTGTTTCCTCGTTACTCCTCAGGACGATCACTTCAGCTCTCTCTGTGTGGACGCGCGAGCGGCCCCGTCTTCACCCCAAAGATCGCATGTACGACAGATGCTCACTCGGCTATAAATCCGCTAAATCCGCTACAGAACCAATGCACCCCGGTGTTAAGAAAGAGACGTAGTGAGCCATCTTCACATTCAGCCTCTTTGGTAGTAAAAGAGGAGGAAAACAAACATGCAGGCTACTGCAGGTGGCATTAAGAGGCAGAGGAATGTTTTTTTGTAATACGGGAGAATTACGGGAAAGAATTAATACGGGAGGACGGCGGGAAAGAGGGGTAAAATACGGTAGTTTCCCGGCCAAAACGGGAGACTTTACAGCTATGCACAGAGGCGTGAAGAACAAGCTACTTTCGGCTGTGTTTTGGGCTTCCTCAAGATCCTAGACCACGCCCCTCTCCTCAGCACTCGACATTGCCACTGGTCAGGAGAGGTAAAGCATCAACCTCACTATGTGCTGCTTTGGGGACTGTAATGAAATGCATCACATGAAGTACATGCACCGCCAGTTTCGTCCTCACTGGACAACCGACAGTCATCCTCAGAGAGTAAATATTCCTCAGATTCAGAGTCAGTCAGTACTTGACAAAGTACTCCCAGCATCGTGAGTACTTTTACTCACTCTATCACTATGTGCGTGTCTCTCTTTTCCTCTCTCTCTCTGCTCCGCTCTGCAGCCACACTCGCGTCCCTCTGTCCGGTGTGTGTGTTTTAAAATAAATATACACCAAAACTTTGAATAGAAACCTGTCACCTGTCCACTATCTGCTGGTGAAAAGTAGTAACACTATTCAGCACTATTTTAACAGCTCTGGCCTGTTATATTCAGCAATGATGCTTGCCGCAATTTTGTGACTTTAACGCCTGGGGGGGAATGATTTTTGAACAAAAAAATTGATTTAAAAATCGGCAGACAAAAAATTGCAATACTAATGTGAATCATTTTTTTTTCTCCCACTCCTAGTAACTTACATTATAAAATACTATCTTACAGAAAATTAAGACCTCTTCTTCATGCTGGCAGTTGACCTAATATGTGCATCTGCAAAAGCCAACATTTAACCTGCTTTTGGCAGGTAACAGATGTGGAGAAGGGTTTTATGAGAGCAGCTTAAAGAGGTTCATTCAAGCAGAAAAAAGAGGGCTGCATAAAGGCCCAGTGCAAAACTGTCATTTTCTATTGACTGTGAATCATCCAAAGCTATATAATGCATATCCCAGAAAAAAAATGTGTCAAAATGTGCACAGAATGTCTTAAAATGTGTTAAAATGTAGTTTGCCATATATTTAACTACTGTTAATTGTTTTTGATAAGTGCAGGATTGTAGGTCAATAATATGTTTCGGTATGCTAGCCTTGGGAGCACCTTGTTGAACCCATCCCATGATTATCAAATGAAGTTTTGAAGGCTAAAATGGGGTCCAGCCTGCTTTTGGCAAAGTGTGTCTAGCAAGTGCCCAGTGAGTGCACCAAACATGACCTGGGATCAGAGTGGTTTGATTTCATTTCTTTGAATGAACATCTACATGTTATACGTCCAGATTGGCAGCAAAGATATGATCAGAAAATCCCCAGAAAAAGCATATTAGAATCTTAAACAGCAAAATGGTTTGGTAATCATTTGCTTTTAGAGGACAGTAATGGAAATGCAAGATAAATATAGAGCCACTGCATTAAAAACAACTTGAGTTGCAGGTACTGATATCTCCTGTTTTCCTTTAAGTGTGCATTCCCTTGGGTAGTTCACTGCTCTCTCACTCATTGACTTGCTGTCTGGAAAAGTGCACACCCTGCACTTTGAACCAATCAGCATGATAACAGACTTCAATTCTAAAGCAAAGTGTACAAACCTACTACAGTGTTCTATTTTTCACTGCAGCGTAAGAAATTTGAGCTGACATTTAAGGACCGACCCCTCAGAGTGGTCCACTGAGCTGCCATCCCTTTAAAAGGCACCTCCATGTAAGGAAGAACTCCTCCTGGTTCTTTGCATTACATGTTTGATGCTGTTTCATTTACAGGTTTGTTTAAGATGAAGTCCTGACGGGAACATAAGAATTACTACGTGCTCTTTAAATTGGTTAAAGAAGGAAAACTGAGCCTTGGACCAAAGTTTTATAAGTCTCAAAACTAGTTTGCTTTTGCTGCAGTGGGAAATTACCGTCAGTATATCATCTGTTCAGAGCAGGTTGTCCTCAGGGTTTTCCCTGTGCAGCACCCCATTGCTTTGACTACAGTTGTCAAAGGCCCCATTCTTTTTCAAAAGTACAATATATAAAAGAATTTGCATCTTCAGCATTTGAACTATCGAGCACTGACAGACTACATTGGATTTTTGCAAATATCTGATAGCTAGCTATTCTCAAACATGAGTTTTAGATTTTTTTTCTTGTTTTCTCTTATAACCATTTAGTCTCATTAAAAACAATTTAGCCAACAACTGTCCCTGATTCAAAAAGAAGCCCCTCTTCAATCTTTCAGGTCAACTACAAAAGATAAAACTGGACAAATCAGAGTTGTGAAGTGTCAAATCTGGGCAAAAAACAAACTTGTTACTGAAAGGCTGCCTGTAGCTTTTACACTGATGCTATGAGTATACCAGCACAATACCACAACGCAAACCATCAGGACTCTGACTACAGACATAATTGCATATTAAACAAAAGCTGACGCAATTAAAGGTTACTCCCATACACGGAGTAACTTGTTCTTCAAAGAGTGTGGGTTAACAGCTGATTTATACTTCTGTGTCAAAGCTGCACCATAGCCTACACCCTCGTATCTTAGGCACCATATTCTGACAGAGTGGCCGAGGAAGTCAAACAAACACATTATATTTGCTTGTAAATGTATAAGAGATTAACTTCTTCATTTGTGCCTTGCTTTCAGTGGCCAAACGAGGGTTTAAACTTTCTGTCCTCCACATCAACTGATGCTGTAGCTGTAAACTTCTGCTCCTCTGCTGTCCTCTCTTTTCTTCAGTATTAAGTTATTACAGGTCTTGTCAATCAGATCTTTCCTCCACCTTTGAACGCTTCATTTCTGCTACCATTGTTTCCTATCCAACAAACTCCATGTGTGTAACTGAAAAACGTATCAAAAAACTGACCAGTGCTTTGGCCATGTTAAAGAGCAACATGAATCAACACAATCAAGTCGGCGCATCTCCAGACCCTCTTCTGAGATAATGATGGAGGATAAAAATGACCCTTGACACATCTCACACCACACTAGGTAAGATAATCTTTTGGATTAGGGATGGGACCGATCCGATCCAGTATCGGTATCGGCGTCCGATCCAGGCATAATTCACGGATCGGAATTTTCCGATCCGCGTGCCACGGGGCGCCCGATCCAACACAACACACACGAGACATGTGACGCCACCCCTCATTTCAAGAAATCCATTCCACAGTTTGCAGCCAGCCAGCGTGTGCGTAGCATAGTGCCTCCTGTGAGTGTGACGCCGTCTATTAGCCACCTGAGCTAACAGACGAGCGCTAACAACAACATATCTGCTGTGTGGAGTAATGCCGTCAGTTCTCCTCAAAACCAAAGCCGAACAGTTTTCGGACATGCCCCCCGGAATAAGGTATAGAGACTCAATTATCCGCCCTTTCGGTAAAACCCTGCCGAATAGAACACCGTCACACGGGTTTAAGCTCTTGACGAAGCTCCGCTGCATTCGGCCGTATAGCTTGGATGAAAAGCCGACGGCTGAGCCGCTAATAAGTGGAGGACGAGTGACTAAACTGTATTTCACAGAACACACAGCCTGGACTTTGATTTTAAGTTTCCCATCAACGGTGTAGAACCAAAACTACTTCCACACAGCTCTCCTCAGAACATACAGAGCTATTTATTCTGCTCTGTTCGGAGTGGAAACTCTTTACTGAAGTCAACAGAGAAGCGGATGTTTCTGAGAGTCAAGCTGCGCTCACGGCGCCCTGACATGCTGCTACACTCAATATTTTGCATTTGCATATTTATTTACTATTTGGTTCCAGATATTTATCCCTATATTCGATCAGCTATTTGAGTATCACAGTTAAAAATTAATCAAACATCTGAAAAGGCACCACGTGAATGAACACCAGGAATATTTTTATTTTATTATATTTTATTTGGGGGAGTAGAGATGTTTACAATTATATCATATGTCACTTATGAAAGCTGCTGCAACATACTTGATTTGTGCGCTGTTCAGAAGCTGCAGCCCTTATGGTGTTATTTTTTTTGGTAGTGTTGATAGTTTAGAACAACAGACTGTCTTCTTGTTACACATTTTATATCAAAAGTGAGACAATTGATAAAAGACCTGCTCCAAGAGCCATACTCTGCTGTTCATATCAAACAGCCTTCGTCTCTATGGAGATTGACTGTATTCTTAGTGTTTTGCACTTCATTCAATAAATGTTGCCATTCAATTTAAAGCCCTTACAGTTGTATGTTTTTTTTGTTTATCTTCTATGTAAATAACTGTTCTGTGGTTAATTACAGCCTCATAATCAAATTTTATACATAATTTCAACAATAATGATAATATTAATATTCCAGTAATAATAGCCCTGGTATCGGAATAGTATCGGTATTGGCCGATACCCAAATTCAGGTATCGGTATCGGATCGGAAGTGAAAAAACCTGGATCGGTGCATCCCTATTTTGGATCACCAGATAATCAGGCTGTTGCCATCTTTGGTTGG
The DNA here is from genome assembly GCA_036419115.1 of Scarus forsteni. NCBI lineage: Eukaryota > Metazoa > Chordata > Actinopteri > Labriformes > Labridae > Scarus > Scarus forsteni. The sequence goes on from JAZDUH010000269.1 coordinate 21,227,915, forward strand.
AAACAGGGATCCGAGTCAAATCTCAGGCCAATTATCTCATAGTGTTTATTTACTAGGATTGAAAAATTTTAGGAATTGAGGTAATTGTGATTTCTCTAGCAGATAGAGATTTCAATTTGATTTAAGATTTTCTTCAAATCAAGCTTCAGTGCAATATTCACTGTTAACAGCAGTAAGGAAATCAGTGATCAAAAGCACATAACCCATTATTCATCATCTAATATTGATGATAATCTGTTTTCATTATTTAAGGAATACTCAAAATACTCAAAGTCTTTGTGTCGTTGACCTGCTTACCAACACTTCTGTATGCAAATTGCTGCAAATTTGTAAAAAAGTATGTGTAAAATAGTTGACAAAACAGGTCCTGGGCCAGTCAGGGGTGCTGAAAAATTACAGCTTTGGCAATCACATGATTGTGTTGTCTGAAATTGCGATTTCAATGTAAAAGCAATACATTTTTCGGCCCTAGTGTGTGCTCCTCTTAAGCTAATGTATACATAAAAATGATTTGCTGACATGGACAGAATATTTTATATGCAAATATCAGCACTGAAAATAACAACAGTGATTCCATTTTATTCTGCTGATACCAAGACAGTGTTGAGGTTTTCAAAGGGATGCATGGTTTTGGATTTTGCCAATATTCTATATTTCTGCACTCATTACTGCAAATGTATTGTTATTTTGTTATCAGAAGTATAAAGTCTAACAAAAACAGATCTGGTCCTTACACTATGACAGTTTGTGTTAATAGATGTGAACCAAGAAACACAACACTTCATTTACTGAAAATGATACTGTTAATTTAAACATTCAGCATTAACAGGGTGAAACATTAAAGACAACACTTCATTTACTGAAAATGATACTGTTAATTTAAACATTCAGCATTAACAGGGTGAAACATTATAGTAAATTCATAATCCTTAAAGTATTTCTGCCTATAAATACATATGGCTGATATGTATGGCTACTATTTTGGTCATAAATATTTGCAGAAATTTTCAACTTTATGACATTAATGTATAACTATATTTAACGTGGTAATGGCTTGTCTTCATCACTGGATACATTTCTATCCAAATACAGGTTTCTGAACTCTGTCAGGTTGGGACCCTCCAAACTGCCAGTATAAAACTTCAACTTCAACTTAATCCTTGCCCTGTAGACTTCAGAGTCCCGAGTCACAACAGTTTGATTATGAGTCAGTGATATTTCTGCAAAGAAGAACTCTAAAAAGGCCTAGCGTCTGATTACTACTATCATCTGAGCCTGAGCCTAAAATGACATATGATTGTGCCTGATCACTATTCATCTGTTGGTGCTGCTGCTGGTAGATTCGTCAGGCATGGAGCTGCTGTGAGCCGTCGTCTTCCTAAAATAGTAAATCATTGTGGGCTATAGAAACGCTGTCACACTGGAGGTCATGGTAATGTAATTTTCCCCAGTAACAGAAATGGTTGCAGTGTTCTCCTCCTCCTCTTCCTCCTCCCTCTGTCCACCGACCCGCCCATTTCAAGACACAAGCGCACCCCCACACGGCTCCCCTCCTCTTATAGCAGAGGATCTGGGTCTTGCTGGTATCACAGTAACTGTAGAGAAAAAAATACATCCATTTTAATCAGGGCAGCGTTGCTCGCTCACTGCCGCTTGTGCTCTCGCCGCTATCTAATCTGCGTGACGTCTCGTTCAAATGGGCTCACACGATCTCAATCTGTGTGAGCATGGATGTGTATTTGGTTGAAATTGGAGCAGAAGAATGAAAAGGAGGTGCCGATGATAGTAGTGGGTGAAAGCTACAGCGTGTGTTTGCACACTACAAGCACTAGTTTTGAATCGCTGTTTTCCCCCAAAGGCCATTTTCCACAGTAGGTAGGCAATGAAGTGACTGAAATCTGTATGAGACACAAGCAGCTCAGTGTGCCTCTCCGAGCTGCTCTATAATTCAGGCTGCTTGAAACTGGTGCTGATTTGATTACTAACTGCATTAGTTAAATTAAGCCAAAGTCATGTAAATATTTTATGTACCTCAGGCTGGAAAATAAGACCTACAATGTCTGCAAGGAGCAGCAGGACGTCCAAGATCTGGATCATGGCTCTCAAGACTGACCTAAGAACTCTTAGTACAGCTGACTGACACTGGACAAACCCCATCAGAGGACACCACATGCATGAGGACAATTTGGACCAATTTCTACCATTATTGTACTCAAGAGTTCAGTGCAAAACCACAAACAAGAGTTGACAAAAACACTACTATTCCAACACTGACTTTAAAAGAAAAGTGATGAGAGCTGACTGCTCTGCAAGGTGCTCTGTCTGCAGCAGGAAACACACAGGGGGAAAGGACACTTTAAAGATAGTCATGCTCATTCCTGCAGCCATGTTTGTGAGCTGTAACAGTCTGTGCACGTCCCCATCAGCTCAGTGATGATGCTCTCCTAAATGTGTTTCTTTACAATAAGAATACCTTTATCTATAGAGCACAAAATGGGACACGATAGGCCATTTTAAAGAAAATAGTATTCAACCAATAGTTGAAAAAATTCTAATGAGAAAAAACAATTCCATTTATCTCAGAAAATGTCTAAGTCTTCATTTTTGCACAAGTAATGCATATCAAAAGTGCTTTACTTGCTGTGATATGTATATAAAATTGATAGCCTAATCATCTCAGCAGAGATTGCTTGTCTTTGTTATGTTGTCAATAGAAGCAAACAACATTGCAATTACAACACATCTGAAATTAAGAGAAGAAATATTCTCTCTCTCGGTGAAACATCGCTGCCAACTTTAGTAATTCTTACAAAACTGACTGTTGACTAGCAGGAAAAGTAGGCTCAAGTATTCTTCTTCATTCAAAGCAGGGTAATGTATGGATTAATCAACTTTGATAAAACTACTTATTTTTGACAATAAATGTAAAAAAAACCGCTAAGTTTACCTCCGTTTTTTTATTAAATCGCCTGTTGAAGTGATAAGTAAATGAAAAAAGTAACAACATGCAGGCTGGTAGGTATCACACAGGTGAAAAACAAAATAAAACAAAACTAAATACAGGTGTTCTGGAGTTTGTTGTGCTGTACTTTTTTCCTGTCAAGTTTTTGAGGAACTTTGTCATAAGTGATAGTAGTCGGACATCCTCCTGACATAGTGATGCGACATCCTGCGTTTTTTATTCTCCCAGCAGTCTCTTGTTTTTTTATTCTTTTGTATCTCCGACATTCTTTCTTTTTCTTCTTTCTGACGCTTTTGCCTCTTCGCCTAAGCTTTGTTGCTTGGCTTTGCCATGATTGGTTGCTTTCCGTGACTTAATCTAATCGAATCGGGAATCGGGAAGTGCGTATGCAGTCCAAACGTGTAGTTTTTTTAGTGTGGCAGGGTTCCCACCATCCACCTCGAAGTTACATAGCGCCAGTAAAAGGGATACAGACCACGACAGAGGTGTCATTTAACTCATTGTAAAGTGGTGGACCATCACAATGAATATCGAAGGATTATATTATGTTTGAAAAGCTACATAGTGTTGATTTAAACTGTTTTAATCCAATATTTTTGGGTCTTAATTTACTTTTGTGTAATGATTGTGAAATTTTCAAGTGTTACATTACCACTCACATGTTATGCCAAAGCCATGCAGGCTTTGTATGTGAAAATCATCTGTAGTTCATGGCACTACTGCCAGTTTGAAGTGAATAATATATTTATCTGACACTGAATTTAATATTTTTTTTATCTGACATTGAACTGAATAATTTATTTAATTTACTAAGGTGGTGGAGCTCAGCTCCAGCCTGCTTTGATCCCTGCTCGTACTGCAGCGGCCACAGCCACTTTAAAAGCGCTCTGCATTCGGGGACTCCACAAGTCCGGCAGCGTGGCAGTATTCAGGCAATTTGCTGAGCAGTGGTGTGAAATATGTTGTAGCATCACGGCGCACCCATGCGCACGCAGCTCCGAGGCTGTCTAGCTCCACCACTGATGAATCACATTCAAATGACAGTGTAAAGGACAGAAAAATGGGCCACTTCATGAAACAAACTCTCAGCAAACCATGTGAAAAAGGAGAAAAAAGATCCTTTCTATGGAAATGTAAGTTTTTATCTCTTTTGTAGTGTTGTGTACTTTTTATTTTATAGAGAAACACAGTACAGATCTGATGGAGGTGCTACTAAAGCTGTTATTCTCAATGCTAATGCTAATGTATTAGCACCCTCTTCCTGCTCCTTATGCTTGTCGCTCCACCTCGTCCAGTTCCAAAGGACGCTGATTGGACTGTCCCACTTTGGGCCACTCACAGGCTGATCCATCTGCACTGCAAGGTTAAAAGGTAATGTATTCTAGATATATGGCTAAATAGGTATTTTCTCATTGATCAGACTTTGAATCATTCCTCAGAAATCAGAAATCAAAAAAAGACGCAAATCACGTTTTTGTTTCCTAATATAGTTGTTCCAAGTAAAAAAAAAAAAACACTTAAATCTAACTGATGTGCTAACTGTACAAACCTAAATATATTTTGTTTTTAAATTGCACATATTTCACAAATTTTCCCAAGGGGATTAGCACAGTGTCTTTTTTTTAAATATAACAATAAGAATATCACAAAGAAAGAGACAAGCCAATGTCACTTTTCCAAAGTTGGTCAGTTGTATGCTTATATAATTAGACAATTTCAGACTCACTATTGTTCAAAATCAGGGATGCAGACTGGATATATTGGGGTCTGTACAGGAAAGAACCCTGGGATACAAATCAATATACGAAGGATCTAATTCAATCAATCATCACAATTAGGGTGGCAATGGGGCAGAACATTTTCAGGAAACTACCAGAAACTTTTAATGGGAAATTCAGCTGAGGAAATTTGAGAATATTTCAAACTGATAAGTTTTCATGGGAATTACGGGAAATTAAGGCAATTAACTGGAAACTGGGAATAATTTAACTAAATCCAAACATAAATATAAATATTTTGTTTCATATGCATAATGCAAAAATATTATTTTAAACACTTCATTTCATCAGATTTGTTTCATAGTAGAACTTAATCAAATTTGAATTATTTTTTTAACAATAAATTCAACTTCACCTCATTGTCCACAGGTTCAAATGTGTGACCTCAATAATCTTGAGCTCTGAACTCAGAAATGTGTTCTCGATAGTAGAGGATTCAAAGCCACATTCACACTGAAACGCGACTTTGGCAACTTGAGCAATCACGCTTTACGTAAAGTTAATGTACAGCCATGATGGGGTGGTGCCAGCCCTCCCATGATGCGATGGAAGCCACCTGGGTGACCTGGTCATGCTACCAGGTCACCATTGAGGAAAAATTTGAACTTGTCGGATGACATCACGTGTGGCTTTGCTGCAACAACCAACCAGCTGTTTATTCCATATGGAAACATTTAATGAAATGTTTCCATATGAAATACGTAATTTTCTAAATATATTTTTGACACTATAATAACTACATTTTAGTATACATGTCTAAGCGTGTCCCGATACAACTTTTTCACCTCTGATACAATACCAATATTGCAGTCTTGAGCATTGGCCTACTTTGGCGTACTTTTAGTACATATTTTGAAGTATGGACTGCAAGAAAAGGCCAAATCAAGTTAGATTACTCAAACAGAGAACTGTAGTCAACCAAAACAAAAAGATATCTTTAAATAGCAAAATAACCACTGTGTTTAACTTAAACGTAAGCATAATGTACATCAAAATTAAATAAATAAAAATTATATTTGAATGGACTGCTTGTATCGGAGTGCTTGAATTGGATATTTTAGATGCAGGTCGATATAATCAGATATTTGTTTTGTTTCTGATATGGAACTGATATCAGATATCAGTATCGGATCGGGACATCCCTATGCATGTCATTATTGGCACTATATTGTGTTGGCAGATGACTTTAATTATCATGTCAGCAGATTTGAAGCTATCCGTCCATATTTGTAGTCAATATTTCATCAATCAATATCATGCAGCTATTGGCTGGTATATAAATAAACTGATGTAACATAATGATTGACCTTATAAGCTTGCTTGTTAGAAATATTTTTTTTACTGAGCATGCCATCCAAAGGGATTGTCTGATTGGTTTCATAGCTAAATAGCAAATTTAAAACTATACATTATCATTTATGGTAGAATTAAAGGCTGTTTCAGTCTGTTTTGAGAGAAGCTGTCACACAGAGGGTCAGTCAAGTCAGCACTGGTTGTGAAGGAGACTTGCTGTTATTTACAGAAAACGTGATTACAGCAATAACCGGCAAAAACCCAAAAGTGTGCCTCGCTGGTTTAAAAAAAAACGTATAAATCCAACAGTAAACCACGGCATTCGCCTCACTACTGGCCCACCACGCTCATAATTAGTCCTTCATTAGGATCACCTGCTCCTGGTTTTAATTGGCACAGTCAGCCCTTTCTCTTCTGCTTTCCATTGCTGCCACTTTTAAGTTTTCTCGTGTATAAATGCACTTTTCCTTCCTCCCACAAGCCTCCGTCGCTCTGTGGGCTCCATATTCAGGACAAATACATAAATATTCACTGAAGTGGCTGGGGGTGCTGTTAGTGTTGATGGTAGTGATGGCTGAGGACAATCCCACAGCCACAGTGGGAGTGAATGAGAAACCAGGACGCGCACAGACGACGACACAGTGCCAGCATCAGCTTTACATCCGTGTGACGGGGATGGCTGTGTGATTTCAGGTCTCCATTTATCCACCGCAGGGCTAATTGGTCGTGAATGAGCAGCGACAAGCAGGTCCTGTATGGAGAACCACACGGGCCTCTCCATCCCCCCCTTCCCTCTTTCATATTCGGTAACTGATCCAAACACAGAGTCCTGCTCAATATCCAAGACGAATTGACTCATTTGGGTTGGACTTGTGGTACATAGAAAAGAGAAAATGAACCATTCGAGCCCCAATAAGGCGTTATTTCACCCCAGTAGAATCCACGGCTGATTAGCCCAAGGTGTAGCCAAACAACGCACGGTCATTCCTTCAAGGAGCGGACAAGACAGGTGCACAGTTTAGCTAACCCAGAGCGCGAAAGCCTTTAGAACAAAATAATCGTACAAAAGAAGCCACATTCAAACAAAGTGGGTTTGAAGTCTTACCGTGGACGCCAACGCTGTGCTGGAGACATAGGAGTACCGGCAGCAGGAGGATCCCCGGGGTGGACGTGACCATCTCTCGCCGTGTAACGTGCGGCTGCTTCTTGCTAACAGAGGGAGAGGACTGAGGGGACTGGAGCCGACGCGCAGGAAGCACGCGCCTTTTGATCTCTCTCTCTATAACCACGCGACGCTCGAGCCGTTCGGACCCCCGTTTCCTGCTCTCGATCTCAAATCCATTTCCCTAAATCCGACAGTAACGAGCCGGCCTCGGTGCCCGCTTGGTTTGTTGGTGGAGCCTCACAGAGCCCGTCACAGCTGAGGAGGATTTTTTTTTTCCTCCTTCGATACGTCTTTGGCACAGAGTTAACCCTTTACTGTCCGCGGGGAAGAGTGAAATCATTAGACTCCCTGCACCTGGAGCCTAATATTTCATCATCAAAATATTTGAGGATCATGATGTGGGTCTTAATTTTGACAGCACTTTTTCATTTAGGTTTATAGTTTTACCTAAAATATATTATATATTATATATATTTTAGTAATAATTTAATCACCTAAATTGCTTTAATTTTAGTCTAGTTTTAGTTGATGAAATTTCTCAGCAGTGAACCTCAATTCATAAAGTACCTCTGATTGGATCCCCAATTTATTCCACCCAAGCAAAGGCAGCTGTGACTGGATGTCCTTAACTCATCCAACTTTTCCAAACAACCAAAGTAGTTGTGATTGAATATATTCCTACTTTCCACATGACCTAATTAGGTCTGATTGGGTTAAGTCTCTGTTAAACACTTTTTTATTTGCTGATGAAAATGCCAGTTCATTTAGTTTTTGTCCAAGTTCACTTTTTTATTCGTTACAATCTAGGTTTTGCCAGACAAATAGTAGCTTGTTGATGAAAACTATGACAACAATATTTAGCCAACAAAATGAACACTGTGTGGGACTGTTAGTGAAACAGACTACTATAATTCCCCGTAATATCTTTTTGAAATTCCCAAATTTTCCCCTTGTTTGTTTTTAAACAGGTAAAATAGCCCACACAGAGCAAAGTTCTTCACACAGTTTTGATCACATTATGTTAAACAGCACAAGTTGGACTGTGACAGATTCAGTTATTTATGAAAAGCATTGGCGCAAACATATTCACCCAAACAGTCATGGTTGGATGTGCATTCATTTAGTTTTTAAGGGGGGCTTTGTCTTTGCTGTGTTTATCAGATAGACCAGTGGTACCAAAAGTGAAAGGGTCTGCTATAAAAACACACAGAGTAGGGGTCTCCACTCCCTTGTTCTGTCATTTTGGGGTCAATGACTCAAATGTTAAGCAACCCCTAAGATAGCCTCTCAAAAGAACCTTAAAGGTTACATTGAAACTGTACACTTACCAGCCACTTTATTAGGTACACTTATTCAAATGCTTGTTAACTCAAATGGCTAATCAGTCAATCACATGGCAGCAACTTAATGTATTTAGTCATGCAGACAAGATGACATGCTGATGTTCACACTAAGCATCAGGGTGCAGAAGTAAGGTGATACAGTGGAGCCCTCAAATCAGTGAATCCTAAAGAGGGGCTTTCACTTCTACACTGGGGCTGGGGGGCCGATGTAAAGGCTGGGTGTGATGTTTTTAACTTATGTGACTGAACTAGGTAAACCAGCTAAAAGTTCAATGTCAGACATCAGAACCACACTGGACACAAAAATATGTAGAGTCTTATTTTGTCCTTGACTGATCACAGTGGCTGCTGTTTTAGCTTAAATATTTGTTACATTCATAAATATTGCAGTGTCTCCGTAATTCACTGAAAAGTGTAAGCTGCTGTGCTGAGTCTTTACCTGAAAATAGTAGCGACTGTTTCTAAAAAAAAATAAATAAATAAAATCATTTCCATTGGTAAAGTCAAGATAAATCACCCCCAAAGAAAACATACCCTAAGTGTGTTATCACTGTTTAAGAGAGTAGCTTAAGATGATGGTATATATGGGGTCCTTGACCCAAGTGGGGAAGCAAAGGCTCACAGGAGATATAAGATCATGGTTATTTGTTTGTTTGTATGGTAATTGGTGAGGGATGGATGACCACAATGGTTGCCACTTCTGACAGCTAAGAACAAAAAATTGAGGCTCTTATTCACCCAAAGGACCTCTTTCACAATACATGTAATTTTGCCCACAGCCCAATTTTTTGTTTATTGTGTGGTATTTGTAGTACACCCAGAGACTCCCAAGAATATACCTTTAGAAAATCCAAAAGTCATCCAGGGCCTGTACTATGACCTATTTTATGATCATTGCCATAGGTGTGAGCCAGGGTGCACACTTTACCCCAAAACTTACTCAAACACAAATAATAAATCATCAAATTGGGTCAAATCACCTTCACTGAAGTCTGGTGAATCTTTTGAAATCAAATGTAAAGCTAAGTATTACAATTGAAAGAAGTTATTGAATTTTAACTGGAAAAAAAAAAAAAATATGATTTTTTTCAACAAATTCAATTCTTTAGAGATTTGTCAGACCAACTTAGAGTTGCTGTACAACTAAAATACTTACAAATTATTTGGCCACATAAATATTCTCTAAGTGGGAAAAAAATCATCAAATTCTGAGACCGGTAAAGTTGTTCAATTAACAGGTTGGGTTACTGTGGAAGAATCAGGATACTGTTCCATGTCTTGTATTATATCAAGGGTAATGTTTTATTTCATGCAATTTGCAGCAAATGGATGTTAACTTCAATTTAGTATTGTGCATTCAATTGAATTATATATTTTTTTCATATATTCTATATATGAAGTATATATATTGTATATATTCTACATGAAGTATCCAAACATGAGACATCACCCAAACTGAAGTTTGAAACCTTGTCAGATTCTCACTGCCATGCATGGACTGACTGGACATTGGTGCAATTTCAGAACATGTATGACATGTGTGAATCTGATCTTGTTCCAGGTTCAAGTGATAGTTCCAGAGCAATAGATTTGCTTCTTTACTTTTGGGCAAAACTGAAAACAAACCTTTCATGGAATCAAATGACCATGCTTACTAATCTTTCCCAAGCTACACTGTCAAGATATTTTCATACAATTGCAGCCTGATGGATATGTTTTAGACACTATTGGCCCCCTACCATGGTAACGTAAATGATGCAACAATAACTCGGCTCATCATGGAAAAAATTGAATATGATTGTAGATCGAGGTTTCAGGGATGCCTTAGATCTTCTTGCTAAGTTGGGGTATGATGCTAGAATGCCGTCATTTTAACCAACTGGTAAATCCCAATTGGATTCCTCAACAGCCAATAGTGATCGTTGCTGTACCAAAACAAGATGGATAGTAGAGTCCTACCACGGGCGTTTAAAGAAGTGGATGTTGTTTAAGGAACAACTTACCTCAAATTATTTTGTTGAGGTCATTGGCAAATTAGTGCGCATAGTAACTGCATGTCTCAATGCCTTCAGAGGACCAATATATGTTTCAGATCCAGATCGAGAGGAACGAGATACTAAGATGGCTCAGCGTATGCTTTCACTTTTAAAAAAAGACAATGTTTTGGCAAAACGAGTTGCAGAAGACCCAAATATGTCACGTAGAGCTCGTAGTGAATGGCAGAAGCTTGAAGCATCTGATATCTCGTTCCCTCATGTGGATCTGGAATACCTTGAGACCATAACATGCGGTACATACCAAATCAAATAGTCCCCTGGCTACATTGCTGAGCATCAAAAAAATGATGGTGACTATGAGATTTTGGTTTACCAGCATGATGCTGATCTCATTAGGGGACAGATTCATTCTCGTCACAGATCTCAAACAAAATACAATGTTTGGATTCAATTTGACAAGAATGCATCAGATGATCCTGTGAAGGCATATTATTGTCTCTGTCCTGCTGGAAAGAGAACCTCTGGCATGTGTGCACATGTTGCATCTGTAATCTATTATTTGGGATATTATAAACATTTTCAAAATCAGAAACCCCTCCAACCATACACAAGCAAATTCAAAGACTCCATTCTATGAAATAACCAGCCAATCATACATCTTATGGATTTCTCAGATCCCCTTTCCCTCACTATAGTTCCAGTCTACAAATTAAAATTGTCCAAGCCGTTGCTATGCAAAAAGACACGAAGGTCATAAAACAGATTACATGTATATATAAGTACTAGAAACAGAAATTGACAGAAGTAATGTTTATGTATTGCTGGCATTGTAGATATATACAATCTGATTACAACAATCCAAAACTGCATCGGTTTTTACTTGTATCAATGGCTCATTATTATCTCATCACAAAGGCATAATATACAGGCCCTTTGTGGCTGTTCAATATTAAAATGAGTAACTTTTCATGTGAAATGTTTGTTTTGAATCTAGCATTCAAATTCTAAAAGAAATCATACTTAAAGGATGAATTCTGAACAAATCTTTAAAGGTTCCCTGATATACAAGACATGGAACAGTATCCTGATTCTACCACAGTAACCCAACCTGTTAATTGAACAACTTTACCAGTCTCAGAATTTGATGATTTTTTTCCCACTTTGAGAATATATATGTGGCCAAATAATTTGTAAGCATTTTAGTTGTACAACAACTGTAAGTTGGTCAGACAAATCTCTAAAGAATTGAATTTGTTGAAAAAAAATCATAAAAAAACTATTTTTTTTCCAGTTAAAATTCAATAACTTCTTTCAATTGTAATACTTTGCTTTACATTTGATTTCAAAAGATGCACCAGACTTCAGTGAAGGTGATTTGACCCAATTTGATGATTTATTATTTGTGTTTGAGTAAGTTTTGGGGTAAAGTGTGCACCCTGGCTCACACCTATGGCAATGATCATAAAATAGGTCATAGTACAGGCCCTGGATAACTTTTGGATTTTCTAAAGGTATATTCTTGGGAGTCTCTGGGTGTACTACAAATACCACACAATAAACAAAAAATTGGGCTGTGGGCAAAATTACATGTATTGTGAAAGAGGTCCTTTGACAAGCCGTCTGGATTTCTGATGAAACTTTCAATGTCAGAAAAAAGATGAATCTTTCCTGCCTGTATGGATAATTCAGGCTAGTGGTGGTATAACAATCGAGAACACATTTTCTTTTAACCCTTTGGACTCTCAAGTGCCCACTGAACATCGTTTAAACACAGCGACCTGCCTCAGTATTGTTGCTGACCATGTCCTTCCCTTTATGACCAAAGTGCGCCCATCCTCTGATGGTTATTTTCAGCAGGATAATGCAAAATGTCTCAAAGCTCATATCATCTGAAAATGGTTTCTTGAACATGACACTGACTTCACAGTACTCCAGGGGCCTACGCAGTTATCAAAATAATCCAAATAACAGATTTGCATGATGGATGTGCATCTGACGTGTCTGTCACAGATCTTAATCAAACTTAACATTCAGCCACTATAACTGATTTTTCCTTTAAGGACTACAAGTAAAAAACTCTGATTTAACTTTTTAAATTAAATGATGATGTGCCTCACTATTTTTCTATTCTTTTGTAAAACAGTAAATTGTACAAAACCCAAAACCAGTGAAGTTGGCACGTTGTGTAAATCGTAAATAAAAACAGGATACAATGATTTGCAAATCCTTTTCAACTTATATTCAATTGAATACACAAATCAAGAAAGAAAGAAACTTTATTTCTTTTGCAAATAATCATCAACGTAGAATTTAATGGCAGCAACACATTGCAAAAACGTTGGCACAGGGGCATTTTTACCACTGTGTAACATCGCCTTTCCTTTTAACAACACTCAGTAAACATTTGGGAACTGAGGAGACCAATTTTTGAAGCTTTTTGGGTGGAATTCTTCTAATCTAGTACCCGCACTCTTTTACTATGAAGCCACGCTGTTGTAACACGTGCAGAATGTGGCTTGCCATTGTTCTGCTGAAATAAGTAGGGGCATCCATGAAAAAGACGTTGCTTGGATGGCAACATATGTTGCTCCAAAACCTGTATGTACCTTTCAGCATTAATGGTGCCTTCACAGATGTGCAAGTTACCCATGCCTTGGGCACTAATACACCCCCATACCATCACAGATGCTGGCTTTTGAACTTTGCACCTATAACAGTCCGGATGGTTCTTTTCCTCTTTGGCCCGGAGGACACGATGACCACAGTTTCCAAAAACAATTTGAAATGTGGACTCATCAGAACACAGAACACTTTTCCACTTTGCATCAGTCCATCTTAGATGAGCTCGGGCCCAGTGAAGCCGGCAGCGTTTCTGGGTGTTGTTGATAAATGGCTTTGGCTTTGCATAGTAGAGTTTTAACTTGCACTTACAGATGTAGTGACGAACTGTAGTTACTGACAGAGGTTTTCTGAAGTGTTCCTGAGCCCATGTGGTGATATCCTTTACACAGTGATGCCGGTTTTTGATGCAGTACTGCCTGAAGGATCGAAGGTCACAGGCAGTCAATGTTGGTTTTTGGCCTTGCCGCTTACGTGCAGTAATTTCTCCAGATTCTCTGAACCTCTTGATGATATTACGGACTGTATAGATGATGAAATCCCTAAAGTCCTTGCAATAGCTCGTTGAGAAATGTTGTTCTTAAACTGTTGGACAATTTGCTCCCGCATTTGTTCACAAAGTGGTGACCCTCGCCCCATCCTTGTTTGTGAATGACTGAGCATTTCAGGGAAGCTGCTTTTATACCCAATCATGGCACCCACCTGTTCCCAATTAGCCTGTTCACCTGTGGGATGTTCCAAACAAGTGTTTGATGAGCATTCCTCAACTTTCTCAGTCTTTTTTGCCACTTGTGCCAGCTTTTTTGAAACAGGTTGCAGGCATCATATTCCAGAAGAGCTAATATTTGCAAAATTAGCAAAGTTCACCAGTTCGAATGTTAAGTATCTGGTCTTTGCTGTGTATTCAGTTGAATACAGGTTGAAAGGGATTTGCAAATCATTGTGTTCTGTTTTTTTTTTTTTTATGATTTACACAACGTGCCAACTTCACTGGTTTTGGGTTTTGTACAATTAATAGAAAACAATAATAATTTTATTTTAGCATAAAATATTTCCATTAAAAAGATTCTCTATTCTTGTGTTTTAACAATCACAGAAACATATCAAACTAGAAAAGCACAGACCTCCGCCAGCGCCACAGTCCTCAGCCATATTGTCATTTTGACCATACATATTAGTCCTACCTTTATTTCATCGAAATATTTAGATTCCTTGACCATGAAATTCATAATGATATCTATTTTAGTTCAATAGTTATTCACAGAAATCACATTTTGTGTTTTTTTTTGTGTTTTGTGTTTTCAATACTGTAATTCTGGACAGCTGTGTCATAAACCTTATATCGTGTGGTGGTCTAATAGAATAGTTAAGCACTACATATTTTTTTGTGTGTGCGTGTGAGTGTGTGTGTGGGTGTGTGTGTGTGTGTGTGTGTGTGTGTGCTTTCACAGGTGCATTTGGGCTGGGAGGGACACAGGTGAAGAAGAATGTAACACTGAAACAAAAGTTGCCTCACATTCCTGCCCACTGAACCACCACATAAAAAGTGTATTGGTTAGCCATTATTAGGTACATGGATAAGGCGAGCATCTGAAAGGGGCTGACCCCTAAATGTAAAACCTGAAACACCTGATAAGCCCACTGATGACCCGGAAAAAGTGTTTCAGCTTGACACTTTGCAAAGCAGAGCCACCTCATGAAAACACTGAATCTATGAATTCAACAGTTTTGCATAAATATGTAACTTATTGAACAAGGAAAATGACATGTTTTCCCTGTTTTCAACATAAGCCTTTTAAATTCTGAAGTAATCCTTTTTAACTCATGTGGAGGGCCAGGTGTGACTTTTAAATTAGACTCTTTTGAACAGCCAAAGGAAAAAAAATCACAGCAACTATGATCCTATCTTTCAATGCAGGTTAAATGTGTTATCGTGTAACTGTTGAAGCAGTGACATTTAAAAAGCAACAAAAAAGTAGCTTTGTTGTACTCCAGATGGTTTTGAGTCACAGATGACTCACGTTTCAAAGCTGCAGTGCGCAGGTTATTTTTTGTCTCTGACCTTAAAATATATGATTTACCTATCAACATCTCCTCCTCGAAACCACTTAAGAGATCATAATACATCTATACACCCTGCTCTGTATAAAGCCTTTATAAAATCTAACAAGGGACACCTAACTTCTTACTGCATCCTCTACTGTGGTACACAGGTGCTTGTTATATCTGAAGCAAGAACATTACTTCCATTGTGTTCTCATCCATAGTAATATTTCCAAGCTCGAAGGAATTAAAAGCAAATCTTGGCCCAAAAACAGATGATATCCCCATCTCATAATATTTCTCCCCATCTTGATCATGTGGTTTTTTGGATTATCCAATCGCCTAAGTGCTGCCAGGTTTCAGAGGCTCTCAGGATCCTTTTCGAGGGATTGAACCTCATCCTCTGTGATGGCTGCTGATTCACCCCAAAGCTCATCCTGT
This sequence comes from Scarus forsteni, assembly GCA_036419115.1. Taxonomy (NCBI): domain Eukaryota; kingdom Metazoa; phylum Chordata; class Actinopteri; order Labriformes; family Labridae; genus Scarus; species Scarus forsteni. The sequence goes on from JAZDUH010000269.1 coordinate 21,243,556, forward strand.
CCCAGATTTTTACATTCTCTGACAAGAACACACACTGGAGTACTGAACTATTCATTTTTATTTAGGAGAGGCAAGGTTGGAATTTATTATTTTCTCAGGAATTACTGCCTCTAAAAGTACTGCTTGTTGGTAAAGGAGCTGAATTTTACGGAGCCCCTAAAGGGACGTAAGGGTGAAATAAAACTGAGGGGTAAAAAAATAAAAAAGGACGAACTTTTGCGAGATCTCGCAAAAGAATTGCAGGATCTCGCAATCATTTTTGCGAGATCTCGCAAAGTTTCTTTTCTTTTAAACCAGCGTCCATGAACTGGAAGTAAAACAGACAATGATGGAGGACTATCGACATCACCCGTGGGAGAAGCTTATAGACTTTTATTTTGGTATTGGCCTTACATATAAAGATATAAAATTAGGTCTTGGACGCAGACATGGATTTGTCTGTAAAGTCTATAAAATTCTCCCACGGGTGATGTCGATAGTCCTCCATCATTGTCTGTTTTACTTCCGGTTCATTGACGCTGGTTTCAAAGAAAAGAAACTTTGCGAGATCTCGCAATCATTTTTGCAAAAATGATTGCGAGATCCTGCAATTCTTTTGCGAGATCTCGCAAAAGTTCGTCCTTTTTTATTTTTTTACCCCTCAATTTTATTTCACCCTTATGTCCCTTTAGGGGCTCCGTAGAATTTAGAGGAAGACTCAGAAAATCCAAATCTGGCATGTCACCTTCACCATGTGCTTAGCTGTGATCAAACCTGGCAGATGGATGTAAACCATCAGTTAAACCAATGTGAACATGAAGCAGCAGATGGCTCCATGGAAATGACCCTCACTCTACAGATTCATGTTAACCTGAAAATGTTGTGACAGTTTTTCACTGTCAATGTGAAAGATGATTAAAGATGGTGGTGATGCAGGGTGCTGTTTTGGTGAAGTGGTTAGCAACCAGGCACCCCATGTATTTGCCTCTGCCGGTCCAGGTTCAAATCCCGCCTGTGACCAGTTTGCAGAGTGTCTTCCCCTACTCTCTCACCCCCTTTCACAAGTCTATCCACTGTCTCTCTCCTATCAATAAAGGCCCCAAAAAGTACATTTAAAAAAAAGATGATGGTGACTGTCATGGCAAAACCTATGAAACCAACAGACTTGAAGAGAATGTGATGTGAACTAAATATATTGTGTGATGATTTATGTGGACGGATGTTTGCATGCTGCTTGAATTGTTTGCATACTGCTCTAATTGTTAACATTATTCTTTAGATGTCAAGCCAGTGATGACATTACAGGTTTGCCTTGAAACTTTATTTCATATTGAACTATTCTGCACTGAAAGTTTTGAAAATTAAATTGTTTTTTATTGTACTGCACTGTAAAATCCAATAGCTGCCTTGACTTGCAAACATGATTTAACTTTACTAAGTTAACAAAATATGCCTTTATGACTAGTATTTATTAAGTAACAATCACTTGCATGTGTAAAAATGCAAAATACTTACTTTTTTAAGTAAAGATTACTTTTTATAGTTACGCTCACTCACAAAAATAAGTAGTAAACACAGTCTCACACTGAAAAAATCCAATAGCTGTCTTGACTTGCAAACATGAGTTAACTTTACTATGTTAACAAAAATATGCCTTTATGACTAGTATTTATTAAGTAAACATCACTTGCATGTGTAAAAATGCAAAATAAATGCAAAATACTTATTTTTTTTAAGTGAAGATAACTTTTTTTTTTAGTTAAGCTCACTCGCAATAGTTAAGCGCACTCGTGTGATTTTTGAACCACTCAGATTTTTGGAGTTGAGTTTGCCTGGTGGCATGGTGGCGCAGCAGGTAGTGCATGTAACTCACAGCAAGAAGGTACCTGGTTTGATTCCCAGGTTGGACAGGGGCCTGAAGTTTGCAAGATATCAAGTACACTCTACTTGGTTGTTTTAGTTGCTTAAACTCATTTTTAAGTGTACACTACAAAGGAAGTGCTCGTTGACGGCCAACATTGACGGCCCGTGACCTCCAATCCCTCAGGCGGTACTGCATGGGTAACTTACACAGCTGTGAAGGCACCATTAATGCTGAAAGGTACATACAAGTTTTGGAGCAACATATGTTGCCATCCAAGCAACGTCTTTTTCATGGACGCCCCTGCTTATTTCAGCAAGACAATGCCAAACAACATTCTGCAGGTGTTACAACAGCGTGGCTTCGTAGTAAAAGAGTGCGGGTACTAGACTGGCCTGTCTGTAGTCCACACCTGCCCCCCGTTGAAAATGTGTGCTGCATTATTATGCGTAAAATACAACAACGGAGACCCCGGACTGTCGAACAACTTAAGCTGTAGGGGAGAGTGAGGTGAGTTGAGCCAGTGGGGAAGTTGAGCCACCCCTTGTTTCTAGGAAACCATACAAAAAATTGGTCATGTGACCACACATTTTTAAAGAGTCATCCATTTTACCCAAGCTGTGATGGAGAGAGGCACATGAAATAAGTGGTAAGCACATTTAAGTTCACAAAGCTTTTTTTTGACATTCAAAGAGATTTCTTTATGTTCAAGGTTTCATGATTCTTGTGTCTGAACAATTACAGACAAGTTTGAAAAAATCTTGCACATGTGTTAGTGCTGTAGGAAGTTACAATATGATACTATACTGTTAGCATTACATTAGCTCTAAACTGCTGGATGATACAAGTTTGTTGAAATGGCCGGGTTGGGGTAATTTGAGCCAAAAGGTCTGGGGGAAGTTGAGCCACTGGCTCAGTGCTGATATGTACTGCTGTGTGTACATTTCATTGACTAAATATGCGCCAGAATACCTTCATCTTTTGTTCAGAATCAGCTACTTATCACAGGTAACTGGCGCGACTTCCTTCTCATTCATCCCTGCAGCGTCTCAGCGCAAACACAGTCGGATGCTGAGCGTCTTCTGACTTCGATGGGGAAGCGTAGAGTGGGTTGTTCCACTGTGGAAACTGGACGGTCATTGGATAAACGCTGGGCTTTGTCCGGCCCATCGGACGCTCAGCGTCTCTGGGGGTCTATGATGCAGCGGGCTGGCCTGGACGCTCAGCTTCTGCATGATGATTGGATGATCTGTCTGAGGCCGAATCCCTTTTTGATTGACAGTGAAATGAGCGAATCAGCAATACTGAAGTAAGAAAAGGATTTGCAAATCATTGTATTCTGATTTTATTTAAGATTAACACAATGTGCCAACTTCACTGGTTTTGGGTTTTGTAAATTAGATATGATATACAAAAAAAGATTGATTGATTGGAGGTTTTACATGAAGAATGGAGTACCTGCAGAGATGTATTTTTCTATGAAGATTTAGTGCAGTTTGTAAAATGTTTTGGTGTATTATTTGACTTTGTTTTTGTTGGGGGTTTTTTAAGTTTGAGATTAATTAAGAAAGAAAGAAAAAAAACAAAGTAAAAGGTCTCCATTTCCACCGTACCCTCCTTAAAGGTGTTAAATTTTGATTTTGGGAACTCTCACAGTACGTACACAGACTAATGCTTAAGCACAGCCTGATCAACTATACATCTCACAGAATTAAACTGGACATTGTTCCTTGCAACCTTCACTTGTCTAATAGTCCAATAAACAGCTTGTAGGTTGCTAAACACACTGTACACCAAAGACTGAGAGACAAAAGTGCTGAGTGTCAACATCTGTGGTGTCCTATCAAGGAAACCTCATGGCTCCTTAAAAATGACTCCCTTAACTCCATTTCAGTGGGATTTCTGTTCATTTCACTGTGTTTACACCTTTGGTGAACATACCTACTTGAAGCTTACTAACTTAAGTGCTGGAGTTAGAATCAGCTATCTTCAACATTGTGTGAGTCAGCTTAGGAAGAAGACGCCTGAAGGTTTGTAGCAGCTGTCTCAATTATTAAAAAGAATTATATCACTTCTATATACTTCAGTGATGCAGCACAAACTATTGTGACTATTTCTCAGCAGATTGTTGCTCCCTTCTGGACAAGATTACATGGTATTTAATCACACTAAAGCCTATTATCATTTCTCTGAGGGCCCAGAGAAGGAACTAAAATTACTGGAAAGAGACTGGACAAGCAGTTTTCCATCACAAAGAGAAGATAGACGATCCCCTTCAGGTACACAAATCTTCAAAAAGTGTGGTCCAGATCTGAACAAGATTAAATATCAGCACCAGAGGAGAGAGTCTCTTCAGCTTCTCGGTGAGATGAGGATAAAACTGTTTGGTCTGAGGACATGTTTAGAGCTGAACTATGTCTGTAATTCACTAACTTGAAGTTGTTTTTGAGGAGCTGTATTTGAACACACAGTGGCATGTTCTTTGATGATGAGATGAAAATGAAAGCTGAGAGCCTCTCAGGCCTTGATGAACAAATGTAAATGAGTGTCTTACATTTGAGCATTCCAACAAAACAGTAGGGAAATCATTCAGATCAACCTTATCTCAGAAACAGAGGATAAAGTAGAGATATTTTGTGATATTTTTTCCCCAAAACATCCCTTTCCCTGTTATAGTATATCCAGGGAACAAAACAGCCTTTTTCTTCATTGCTCTGTAGCATTGTTGTTCATTTCACAGGGAAAATGGGAACATATGTCAAATGTGGCACACATGGTAACTACAATGACAGACTGAATTGATTTAATTTTTAGGGCCACAGGTCAGTGTAACAGCAAACATTTATTACCCCATTCTTCTGAGTGTGAGCTTAAAAGTATCTTGAGGACCGTCTTTATGCTGTGTTTTTTGTCAGCAAAAAACTGGGCCAATCACTTTGTTCTAGCTGTTCTGTTCAGAGATGCCGCTTGACAACAGGAAAGGCAGATAAGTGCATGAAGCCGCAGACCTAAGGGGGCTTCAGTGGGCTGGTTAGAACCCTGATAAAGGTGGTTCTTTATATCGACACTCTTTCTGCAACTGCACATTTTCTGTAGAGACAAGTTGTTTTGAACAAAATTTGTTGAAAGAATATGATATGATGTAGTATCACAGGCAGGAACGACTTCCTGTGGCGCTCTGTGGTGCATCGCGGGGGGATGAGTCTGGCACTGAATGTGCTCCTGTGATTGTCCAGCACGCTGTGGAGGGGGTGGAAGGTATTGTTCATGATGTCCTGCAGCCTGGACAGCATCCTCCTCTCCATCACCTCAGTCAGAGAGTCCAGCTGCACCCCCACAACATCACTGGCCTTATGGATCAGTTTGTTGAGCCTGTTAGTGTCCGCCACCTTGAGCCTGCTGCCCCAGCACACAACAGCGTACAGGATAGCACTGGCCACCACAGACTCATAGCACATCCTCAGCATTGTCCTGCAGATGTTAAAGGACCTCAGCCTTCTCAGGAAGTAGAGCCGGCTTCTTCTTGTAGACGGCCTCGGTGTTCCTGGTCCAGTCCAGTTTGTGGTCCAAATACACTCCCAAGTACTTGTACTCCTCCACGATGTCCACCTGGACCCCATGGATGGAAACAGGGGCCACGGGAGCCTTTGCCCTCCTCAGATCCACAACCAGCTCCTTGGTCTTTGTCACATTGAGCTGGAGGTGGTTCTGCTCACACCATGTGACAAAGTCCCCCACCACCGCCCTGTACTCCTCCTCATCACCCTTGCTGATACACCCCACAACAGCCTAGTCATCAGAAAATTTCTGAGGGTGGCAGGACTCGCTGTTGTGGCTGAAATCAGTGGTGTACAGGGTGAAGAGGAGGGGGGACAGGACTGTCCCCTGGGGGGCCCCTGTATTGCTGACCACCCTGTCAGACACACAGTGCTGCAGACAGACATACTGCGGTCTGCCAGTCAGGTAGTCAACAATCCAGGACACCAGAGGAGCCTCCATCCCCATCGCTGTCAGTTTCCCCCCCAGTAAGGACGGCCTGATGGTGTCAAAAGTACTGGAGAAATCAAAAAACATGACTCTCACTGTGCTATCAGGCCCGTCCAGATGGGCGTAGACTCTGTTCAGCATGAAGATGAGGGCGTCCTCAACTCCAAGTCTGGGCTGGTAGGCGAACTGCAGTGGATCCAAGTGGGGCCTGACCTGAGGCTGGAGCTGCTCCAGAACGAGTCTCTCCAGGGTCTTCATGATGTGGGATGTCAGTGCCACTGGTCTGTAGTCCTTGACGTCGTTTGGACACGGCGTCTTTGGTACAGGGATGATGCAGGACGTCTTCCACAGCACAGGGACCCTCTGGAGACTCAGGCTCATGCTGAAGACGTGGTGAAGTACTCCACAGAGCTGGGGTGCACAGGCTTTCAGGACCTTTGGGCTCACCCCGTCTGGGCCTGCAGCCTTGCCTGCGTGGAGTCTCGTCAGCTGTCTTCGTACGTGGTCGGGGGTGAAGGACACCGAGGCGGTGAGTGTAGATGGAGATGCTAGAAGAGGTCCTTCAGTCAGGAGATCAGAGGAGGAGGAGGAGGAGGAGGAGGGAAGTGAGGTTTTCTCATCGGAAGGCAGGGGGCTCCCAGGAGGGGGAGGTGGGGGTTTTATACCCAATCATGGCACCCACCTGTTCCCAATTAGCCTGTTCACCTGTGGGATGTTCCGAATAAGTGTTTGATGATCATTCCTCAACTTTCTCAGTCTTTTTTGCCACTTGTGCCAGCTTTTTTGAAACATGTTGCAGGCATCAAATTCCACATGAGCTAATATTTGCAAAAAATAAATTTTACCAGTTTGAACGTTAAGTATCTTGACTTTGCTGTGTGTTCAATTGAATATAGGTTGAAAGGGATTTACAAATCATTGTATTCTGTTATTATTTTCTGTTTTTTATTCACTAGTTTTGGCTTTTGTAAAGCAGGTGTTTAATTTATAACAAGTGTTATGTCAGGTGGCACAGTGGTGCAGCAGGTAGTGCACATGCCTCACAGGAAGAAGGTCCCTGTTTCGATCCCTGGCTTAGACAGAGGCCTTTCTGTGCAAAGTTTGCATGTTCTTCCTGTGCATGCGTTGGCTCTCTTCGGGCACCCCGGCTTCCTTCCACAGGCCAAATACATGCTCATTAGGTTGATTGGTGACTGTTAACTGCCTTTAGGTTGGGGAGGAGCCCTGCAAAAATGTTTTCAGGGGCAGAACTTTCAAAAACAACAGCAGTTTGTGATTGGTCGATCATTTTGCCCATCACACTCATCACAGACCAATACATATCAAGCAACACTGCTATAACGTAGCATACGTAGCGGCTAACGGCTAACAGCTTACAAGGGCAAACAACAGTTCATGGCTGTTAGCTGTACCAGCTAACTGTTGTTAGCGGCTAAATGTTTTTAGCCACTACGGCTAGCTGATAGCTTAACTTCACTATCAGCTTAACTATCAGCTTAGCTGATAGCTTAACTACATTAAGACCATAGTTTCACATTAAATTATACCACAGAGATGTATCATTTAACACTTATATGTGACATGAACCTTGTCGAAGTAAACTTATGAGGAGAGCATATTTTGCCAAGTATAATTGAGTAACCATGGTGACCACAGGCTAACCTACATTAGCCGCCATTATTTGTACAACAGGAAGTGACTTCACTTCCTGTCAAGACACTTCCTGTTGACGTCACGCCTGCAGCTCCTGCGGCTCATGCCTCTCTTCCCTGATTGGGCCGTTAAGCATTTAGCCAAGTGGAACTGTTGGACAATGGAGGCTGGCAATGCATGATTTCAGAATCAGGCAGGTCTGTCTGCTCTGCAAGGCTAGGCTATTGAGGGTCTAAGAGTGAAGGTCCATTTATAGTAGTCAAAATAGGGACGAGATAGGCCACCAGCTTGTCGCTGACTGTATTGTTGAAAGCTTAATACTGGGGCTCTTGATGTTCCACATACACCTTGTTATAGCTGACTGTAACTTGCAGCAATGCTGTGGTGGGGGAGGAAGAGATATTATCGGGTTGATAAATTTACCCTTGACAAGATGTTCATTTTCACCTTGGCAACCCGTGAACTTTATAGCTTGGACCACCTGTCGCAATATGAAATGATCTTGCTAAGCATACCATTAAAGTTGTATTCAATAATTGATAATAGACCATTGTCAGCGTATAGTGATATACATCGTTGGGCATGTTACTTTAAAAAAAGTAATTAGTTATAGTTACTAGTTACTTTACCCAAAAAGTAATTGAATTACTAACAGAATTACTCCTTCATAAATGTAATTAGTTACCAGGTAAAGTAGGTGATGCAATACTTTTTTGAAAAAGCTTTTACTGCTTTAACTGTATGTTTTCATCTCTCTCTCCCTCCGTGTTGTTACCTGGTCTGCTGCAGCAGCACCGACATCATCAGTGGAGTTCTCAGTGTTTTTGGTCACTAGCTTTTAGATTTGTTTAAAAACAGACACACACTTTGTTTTAGGACATAATATACACTTCACATGTGTGTTCTTGCCTTTTACTTTTTGTACTTCAATCTTGAAAACACCAGTTTTAACTCCACAGACCGCTCCGGACTTGCCGTTGCTGCAGCTAGCCTTGTTACCATGGTTTTGCGATTGAAATAAGCATATTTGAAGAGAGGAACCTACATGAAGCGTGTTCTAATTTATATCCTTGTTACTTTTTATTTTCTTTTTTGTCTCTTAATTTACTTATTAAGTATCTTTTTTGTTTGGAGGTGGAACATCCTTTTCTTTATACAGAAGTGAAGGGAGGGGCTGCTATTATTTATAACTCAGTTATTGCTAAACAGTCTGTCGAACCTTGATTTTAGAAACCAAAAAGAAATGTCAGGTTTTTATCCAAGTTTTATCTTAATCATCTACAGCTTTGTTATGATGAAAACATTCGTAACTACATTAGAAATCAATTTAAATCTGGTGAAAAAGGATTTATTTTAGGTGGAAACGCCTTTTAACGTAATTTTAAATTTGTGTTGGGTGGGATAAAATAATTTTAATAATCTCTGAATTATGTTTATATTGACTGTAGATCATGTACCAGATCCCTCCTGGGTTTTGGGGCACAACAAGAACATGCAAACTTCACTGATGGGCCTTGCCTTACCTAGGGACTGAACTGCTAACCTTCTTGCTGTGGGGTACATGCACTACCTGCTGCGCCACCATGCCACCCTCATTTCCATCACAGATTTTGGTAACTTCTTTTTTGTACTAAAACAAGGAATTAGTAGTTATAACTTGTTCTAATGGTTTCTTTAAAGGTCTGCTATGAAGCATTATTGTTACTCTATTTGGAAAAAAGTCAAATGAACTGGAATAACCATCAGTACCCAAATTTTTATACCATGGTCACATGGCCACAAAAACAGATTTTTTTCTTTATTTTCTGTTGGAACCACTTGTAAAATAAAGTGAAAAAAAATAATTATCAGGAAAAAACAATAACTGCATATGTTACACAGGAAAGTACCTTACCCAAAAAGTTCAAAACAATACCACATTGCACCACAAGAGAGCAGCATTTGTCCTTTTCACAAAACTGCCCAGGTTTACAGTGACAATAGAACAACACAACCCACACTCGCATGTACAAAAACCCCTAAATATTTCTTTAGCTGTTTGATGTAATAATGGATAATTAAAAACCGCTAACAATCAAAAGTACTGATAAAAAAGGAAATACTTTAGAAACATATTGATGATTTATTCTTACCACTAAAATCCAAATTCTAGCAATCTTATGCTGTAAGTGACGCGGATTCACACATTATTCAATTATATTGAAGCAGAAAATGATTTGGTTTCATCCTCTTGAATATAAAATGTTATGTTTGGAAATAAACAGTCTTGAATTTCCAGTTTATGGAAAATGATTTATATGATCAGAAAGACTGATCAATGACATGGCACTGTTTAGAAAGCTGCATCCCCTAAGTTTAGATACAGACACTTAAAGAAAGACAACTGAAGGTTACAGTAAGATTTGTTCACATTCTGAATATATATCTTTATATAAAACAACATATTAACATTTTTACAGGCATGATCTTTACAGTACATACATCATTTACATATAAATACGGAGTGATTTACAACATATAGACAGAGCTCTACAAACTGAGTTTGCAGAAGGTCAAATATTTTGCAGCTTAATCAAAAATAAAGGTTTCCTCAAATTTCAGTCAGATATTGAGCATCTGGTTTTATTTTTGAAATAAGTGGTGGGCTTTACAGAACTGGGACTGGGAAAGTGCTGATAAATGTAAAAAAACATGACTCTCTGGTGCTTTTCTGTCAGGAAGATTTAACACAAAGTAACTTAAGAGGTCTGAATAACTCTAGAAGGAAGTCCAGTATATGCTGCGTAGATGAGTGAGCAGTTGTTATTTCAAATTCTATGAGAAGTCCCCTAAAAACCTTTTAAAAACTAGTTTGAGCTCCCTGTAGTATCCTTAATTTTACTTTCCTATCAGAGCAGCCACTTATCTTGTGCCTACTACCTGAGAAGGATTTGTTACAACAGTATGATGACACAAAAGAAAGAAAGGAAAAATGTGTTTCACCCTGTCAGAGATGATAAAGGCATGAAGTCTACAACAGAGGCTGAAACTTTATATAAAAATCATGCTATTGTAAACTGTGGTTCAAACTCTGTTTCAACAGTACATCTTTATGTCGTCTGGTGCTGAATCCAGCCAGATTGGATCATTTTACAGCAAATATTTCAAAACATGACTAAAGAGCTTTGCTTAAATAATTCATCATAATTTCTAAATATTTTAATGTATCTATATACTGTAATTAGAAGAAACAGTCACATATTTTGAAGTGTGTCACATCATTTTTCATCTTACTCGTCATAATGTCCCTAAAAATTTAAGGACTTATATCAACTAATGGATAGAAAGTAAAAAAATCTTGATGAATGTGATTGAGGGACTCATATCCAAAGGATAAGGCTTGAACTCCAAAGCATTTCTCAGAAATGTAAATAAATGGTTAGTTCTTAGTTTCAATCAAAGCATATGTTAATTAATGTGTGATTCTGAGAATACCCTCCTTAATTAAAAGTTAACAGTAATAGATTACAGTAATTGCATATTTCTGGTGCCCTTGTTTTTCTCTACAGGGGGTCACTGAAACTTAGTTTTAAAGAGCCCATTTTATGCTTTGAGTTTTTACATGCCTTTTACTGCCTTGTACATTTCTCCATGTGTGATGAGGCACTTATGCATGAGACAAGTCTGCAGCATCAGGATGTTCAAGAAGTGAGCACCAGTGTGACATCCTACCACTGTTTCTGCACAGTTCGATACCACCGGCTCTGGCTGGTTATTCCATTTGATGTTTTACCAATAACAAAGAATACTGGTCAATCAATCAGAGCAGACTGGGCCCACATGGGTGCAGGAGTGTGTCTAAGACAGACTGAGACTACAGGTGGACCAGCAGGACTTGGTCTGTGAAAACTAGAAGGTTTTCTGAATGTTAATGATTGTGATGATACTGTAGTAGTAATTAAAAATACTTGTATACCTCAGAGTTAAGGCTAAATATGACATCCATCTATCAATTTTTTATCCATACATCTCCCCTGAAATCTCCCTTTGTCTTGGTCTGTAGCACTTTTGCGCCTGTCATCGATTGCACACTCAGTCATAGTCAGGTCACCCGCAACATTCCCACTAATTTTTTTGTTTGCACACACAATTTAGCGCTTGTTATTTGGAATCTTAGTAGATCAGGCCCTTGGTGTGCAGAATGTGGCTGAACTTTCAAAACAAGTTAAGGTATCAAAAGAGTTTATTGTCCATTAGATTTTGTTCTGGGTTTTGAGAAGTTAATCCTATTCACAGAAATAAAATGTGACATACATCAACATCAAATTTGATTGTTATGTTTGTCTCAAAGTTTTTTTGGGGAAAAAAGAGGCTCCCTTCAATATAAATAATAGCATTTATCTGAAACCAAAAAATATGACATCTATTTGCAGTTTTAAATAAATATTTTTTCATCATTTCAGGAGAAAGTGCACATTAATGAAAACACAATTTCATGGGAATCCATTAAGGTTGATGTAAATATGCCAAATTATGTACAATGCTAATTTTCTTATTTTGGTCCCAACATTTTATTTTTCTAAGGTAGATGATTTGTTTTAGTTAGTTAATACATTGTTGTTTGGTGTTACTCTTAAAAGAGGTATCTAGGTTTTCTTAGTTTTAGAAATACTAAGAACATCTCATAAACTGACCTTGGAGTCTAAAATCGAATCCATCATCATTTTATGTCACACTGTTTGTCGTCATTGTTGTGGTTTGAATACATTCTTAGTTTGAGAGAAATTGTAGGACTGTTGAAAATAAAACAAAAAATGACTTGTGCTTTTGTGTTTGAAGAAGTTTGACATAAAATCAGTCCTTAAAAGCTCATTTCCAGCTGATAAAGGTGAAATAGGACGGCACTATGCCTTTTAAGAGAAAAGTCTGTTAAATAAGTCTCTGTTAAATGTTAATTGCATAGTAACAAATATTTGCTGCTAATTATACATTATTGTGGAAAAAGTCCTGTCCTAGTTTGACATAAAGGTCTGTGATGAATCCTGTAGCAGAAACTTGTCAGAATGTGGTCTCCTCCATGGAGCAGTGAGCGCTGCGTTCAGTTTATGAGTTTATATCAGTGCGTCACTGAATGAGGTGGATTGTCTTGTCCAGCTGTGAAGTTTACAGTTTTGATCAGCTTTATGTCCCGGTGTAAGGTTTCTGCAAACAGAGTGAGCCATGGTGAGGAAGAGGGTGGCTGTAGTAGTGTTCGATCAGAGACGGCAGATTGGGGAAGGTCACTTCACTGTCCACGAATATAAGACCGCCCTAACAAAAAATATCAACAAAAGATGTTTACTTAGAATATTGTTTTACCACCAAGCAATGTCTTTATTTCTTATTAGAATTACAGAGTGGAATAATCACCTCTTGAAACAGACGGTAGTTTCTGGCTTTTCCTGTACCAGTATCCCAAACCACCAACACCTGGAAAATACATGAAAAAAATGGTTAGAATTTGTTTAGAAGGTAAAAGATTTCAGGTTCAAAAAACACACAAAATATTGTTTTTTAAAGGAAAAGAAACCAATGCAGGGTGGAAAAATGTACCAGACATAAGACTTATTCAGATCCAAACAAATAAATGTGAAAAGGACAAACAGCTGCAGGACCGTACTGACAGTGTGGTCTTTTTCACAAATGCAACCCTCAAATTTTCCCAGGAAATGCCTGGGAAATACCTGCCCAGAATATTCCCTGACCTTCCTGTCTGATATTACAGAATGATTTCCAGCAGTTTGCACATCAGTCAATGGACAGAGATAGCAGGGGTCAGCAGGTAGATTTCTAGGAGAACATTATTACCATCCCTGTGCCCTTACATGAGTGGACATTTCTAATGTATTTATTAGTAAGATATGACAGTAGTTACTACAGCGCTGAACTAGAGTTTCCATACAGCAGGAGAAAAAGCTTCCTTAATTCATAAAGTCAAAGACAAATGCAGTTTTTTATCTGTCTTTTACCTTGGATGTTTTTGTTCCTGAGTTTCTGATGCAGTACAGACCATCTTGAGGAGGAGTTGGGGCCTCTTTAAATAACCTGCAAGTGCAAAAAACATCACAGGTTGAAAGTCATCACTTAGGACACAAAGTATTGTGATCTTACTCCCTTTAAAATACAGATTATTGGGGAAATGAGCTGCACTTAGGAATAAAAGCAAAAGTTTGTCTCTCCAATAATATCACTTGTAACTGAATACGTCTATGCAATACTGTATTTTATTCACAAGAGAGCAGCACAGGTCAGCAGAGCAGATGATAGTACTTAAAGGTCTTACTTTTCTGCAAAGCTGGTTTCAGTCGAGTCGATGAACACAGAGTCTGGCAGCTGAACCTGCAGAGAGAAACACAGCATTAAACACTTCTGAACTATTCAAGTATTTTACATGTGCTCAGGAACTACAAATCAAAAAGAACAGAAAAGTAAAAAAACACCAAAAAAAGAATCTCCAGAGACAGAATCAGGGGCGTATGTGTGTGTGGGAAGTATGTACTACGGCCTGCTCTCCATGCAAATCCAAAGGAATATCTCAGCTTGAATTAACTCAGATATTCCTCACTGTCTGGAGAAGTAATTCTGTCAGAGCTTTTGAATGAAGCAGTTTTGTTAAGTTTCAATCCATAAAGCAATATATTACAGGAATAAATGATGTGTTTCTCTTTACTTTTGTTGAACAAAACAAATCCTCGGAGCATCAGCATAGTTGCTTACTCTTGTTAACTTAAGGCAGGGAGTGTTGACACCAATGAAGAAACCTTAAGATGTGTAGGTATGGCTAATGAGTCAATCAGAGAAGACAACATTAGCTTCAAGAAACCTAAGTTCAGGAGCCCATGTGGTTTGGTCTCATGTGAACAGCTATGGCAGGGCCGCCAACTCTCATGCATTTGATTGGCTTCACACGCTCTCACGCCACATCAAGAGCCGTTTTGTTGGTGATCTATCTGTTGTGTAGTGCCCACAGAGTTACACAGCTACATATTTATTCATGGAACATTTAGGTAGATGCTCCGAGCTCCGAGCTGAATGGGTACTTAACCCGACAGCCATAAGATCAACTACCTATCAGCCAATCATAATATAACACACAACTATAAAGCAGCCACTCAGATTTAGCACTGCTGTATCCGGGTAAGATACAGTTGATCTGACTGCAGCAACGTTCCGAGATGAGGATGCATACCATATTTCACACTCATGGTGGGAGAGCCTTACCACATGAGTACAGAAAGTCATCTCATTGTTTGATTTTGTAGCCTGCTGAATCATGAAATTGCTAATTGTACAATTGGAAAACAAGAACTTTTTCTTATTCTTCCTCCACATCTACAATTAAACAGTAAAGCAAAGTCTAATCACACTGACATACAAACTGTAGTTACCAGGCACACATGAAAACAAATTCAGAAATGTTAGGTCAGTTAAATTAACAGTTATACTTGGAACATGAAACATATTTGGCTATAAATAAAATAAAAACAGCACATTTTTAGTTTGATAAATGCATAAGAATGGTCACTGACACCCCCACCCCTAATTCATCAGATGAAGGTGGATTTTGTTTTAAATTTTGCGTATTCTGTTTTGTACACATCAACAGCACTTTAGATAACTGAAGACATAGATCTTGATCCATTTCTTTCAGAGCAAGGACCTTCAGAAACATTTTTGGACATGAAAAACTGTGATTTGGACTTTAAAGATTACACTGTGCTTTAGTTCTCCTCTTCATTTGTGACATCAGGGTGCCAGTTTATCTCCTGTTTACTTAATGTCGGCATGGATGTCGCTCAGCTTTGCCGGTTTTAGCCTTGTTATCTGAACTATTTACAGGCACGCACTTTATTGTTCTGCCACTTTAAGGCTGCTCCAAACACCACTTGTCCATGTTTTGGACAGGACCTGGTGTCACTGTTATGTATGACCACATTATAGAGTACTCATAAATTTTTTCTTTTTTAATTTTATGGCCTGACTTAACTTATCTGAAATGTCACAGATTGAAATCTGGATAATGATATAACAATTATAAAAAAGACCAACAATTATGATAACAAGTTAAACTTTAACTCTGGTTGGACTTTGAGTTGGTGGAATAAATCTGAGGATAAAACTGTCCGTACATAGGAATGGATATATAACAGCTGGTTTATACACTATGTATTTTTGAATTCATTTACCAAAACAAATGAGCACAGTGACTAGTATGGAGTTATTTTAAAGCATTATTAGCATTGCTGTGGTTCAATTGTCAAACGCATGTGAGAATTTTTTGAGAGATTTTTGGGTCATATTGCTTAATAAGCACCAGGGAAAAATCAGAATAATGACGCTAACTGTTTTTTTATCAGGATTATCTTTATCATCTTTATCAGGATAACTTCATCAGTCTTGAGGAAAAAAGGTGACATGATGAGATGACTCGTTTAAATGTCGCAACTGGGATGAATCCAACTTTTATCCCACACAATAGATTTTTTTTTCAAAAAAGATCTCTCTGGAAGCCTTTACTAAAGGTTAAATCAACTTTCAGACCACTTTAGGCTCTCTTACGTTCTCGTAGTCATCATTGTCAGAGTCGTCTCCTTTTCCTCTTTTTGACAGGTCTCGTTTCTTCCTGCTCTCAGTGGGTGTTTCCTCCCCTATTGATCTGAAACTCTGGCCATCTGGAGATGCTCTTCTGAAGACAAAACAGTCTCCGTGAGCTTTGTGAGACAACACCCATCTGTCATGAATAAAATTTTTATGTTTGAATCACACTTACTGAATCGGTGTCCCAGGCGGCTTTGACCTTGCTGAAGGCAGAGGGGGCTTCATTGCTGGTGGAGGTTTTGGTTTTGCTGGTTTACCTGGAAGTCTAGTTATAAGAGGAGGAGATCGTGGAGGGGTACTGGAAGGTGTTGTAGATTCTGACGCCACAGGTCGACGAAAGGGAGCTGGGTTTGCTACATGATGTGGCGGCAGACTTGGCTTGCTGCGGAGGTTGCTCAACATCGCCTGATGGTTGCTGTTTGGTGACTGGCTCCCCCCAGAAGGAGGGGCACAGTGGGGTGGACCATTTTGGGTCATTGGCAAAGGCCTCCAGTCTTTCTTGTCCATACCCTGCCCTCCTATGGAGACAGTCCTGCTCTGAAGAGGTTTCTTTGAGCTTAAAGGAGGTGGAGGGGAGGGGGAGGTGGGCTTTTGGAGGTGGGGGGCAAAGGGAAGAGGAGGAGGTGAGTTTTGTTTTGCTTTGTTTAGGTCCATTACTAAGGAGGCATGCAGGAGAGGAGGTGGGAGAGAGGGTGGGAGAGAGGGTGGGAGAGAGGGTGGAGGTTTTCTGGAGTGCAGGTTGATTGGGATATTTTGAATTGGAGGAACTGGAGGAGGGGTTCCAGTCATGAAAACTGGACTGGATTCTTGTGGATGGTGGGGAACTGGAGGAGGAGGGTAAGAAGGGGGAGGTCCGGTGGGTCGACCTGGAGAGGCAAAAAAAAAAGAATAATAATTTATATTCTTTTATATTATATTTTTGTCCTCTAGTTTTTAAAGAGGACATTTGTACTGAATACAATGACCTTGACCTTTCAACTTCAGTCAGCTGAACCTTGAATCATTGTGAGCCTTCAGTGCAAAGAAAAAACCCTCCAGTTATCTTTAAGGGCTCTGCTGTTCATTTTACTGTGAGGTCTGGTTGACTAACATATGCATACATGTGTTTAGAGGTTCAAAGGTCACCTGTTGATGTTTGTGAAAAGTCACCATCTGGCTTCAAATACTCCTCTTCATCCTCGTCATCATCCTCACCATAATCTTCAATCAGAAAGAGATACTACACATAAATATCACATATAAGCGGCTGTTACAGGTGCAATCTGTCTTACAAAGGTGCTCTCACCATCTTTTGTTGTGTTACCCACTGGGTGCTTGATGTCCAGCGGCCTCTCAATTGTGCCATAAAAGCTGTCAGCATCTGATTCTGAGTCACTGTGAGGAAGGACAGAGACATTTTTTATAGGAAAGGAACTAAGTTGAAGTCAAATGAAAGAGCTCATGCTTGATTGTAAAAATTAAAGCTGACATCAAAGTGCCAGAATTAATGTACATTTTTTGACTTATTACTTTTGTCACAGCTTTCGTCCACCTTTTTCCCCTGATGAAAACTATACAGTCAGTAATAAAAACAAGTGCACATGGACACAAACAAAAACTAAATTACATGACATTTTCATCAACAACAAAAAAACTGAAATGTTTGACAGAGATTTGATCCAAGCAGACCTCATTTGGTCATGTAGAAAATAGGGACAAGTTAGGAATATATCCAATCACAGATACTTTGGTTGTGTGGAAAGGTTGGATGAGTTAAGAGGAACATCCAATCACAGCTGCCTTACCTTTGTGGTGGTGGGGTATGTTGGGGAGCGATCCAATCAGAGCTACTCTCTTTATGAATTGATATATTCGTGTAGAGCAGGTGTACTGTTTGCTGTCAGTTCTGGTATTGTAACTGAGATGCTCTGTCTGGTAGCCTAAATAAAGGTGACTACATTTCACACAAATGTTTGATTTGTTCCTGCATTCTAAAGCATGGCGCCAAGGACAAAGATGATTAGTGACAGTAGCTCTAGGATGAGGTTTATTCTGTAAAAATGAGGTCTGTAGTTAGAAAAGCTACATCCTGTTTATGTTCTGTTCTGTTCATTTATACATTCAAACCTTTGTAGCATTCAATAAAGGGTTATCAGATGTTTGATTTTATCCTAGTAAAAACATGACTTCAGAAATTCAAGGACACATGGAAAATGTCTTACACTTAACACTTCATATTTTAGTTGACTAAATTTATAGTAGATTTCATAGACTGTTATGAAATTTCAAAATCAGAATGTCATCAAATTTCACACAAAATAGAGACACCAAAGCACTTTTTTTACTTCAAAGTGCAGAAGAGCATTGACTCAGTGTTAGTTGTTTTATGTTCATAGCCATGGTTAGGGCTCCATGGATCACGAAAACTGTTTAGGCAGTAAAGTAGGTTTTAAGTCAGCTGAACCTCGGATTTATTTATTGACCCCAAGAGCAAAAAAGGTAAATTCTGACTTGTTATTTTCACTCTGTAAATCCTGATTTGTCACTGTTACTGTGTTTACATATCTTTTTAAGAGGGATTTTGTGCCTTTTGTGCCCTTATGGGTAGAGGATAGAGTCAGAAAGCGGGGAATGACATGAAGGAAAGGAACCACCAGATGGACCTGATCCCCAGACCCTGCTTTGAGGATAACCCTTTTCAGCACGGGAGCACAGACATAACGTCTGGGCTACCAGTGTCCTGCATATTGGCTGATCTCAAAAATAGCACTTCGAGAACTCAAAGCTTGGATATGCTTTGAATTAAGTTTGAGAAACTTTCATTTGAATGTTAGGTGTTGGACGTTTTGACACTGTATTTTTCTAACATTCACCTAAAAAATAAAGTAAGAGTTATACTGGTGCACTGATGGCTTAGCTGTTCGTATCCTGTTGAGGCTTTAAAGGTCTGTATCCTCATTCCCTGTGTCTTCTCTCCATCTACTGTACTGTTCAGTTAGATTAAGGAACACAAACTATAGAAGCAAATCTGAAGAAAGTGCATGACAGGCTCTGTTAGTTCTGCATGAAAAGCTGCTAAATGAGATGCTGATGTCTTTTCTGTCATGAAACAACGTGATCTGAATTCAAGTCTACGGCCCTAAAGGGACTAGTCCACAAAAGTGCCTACATCAACTTTAATCAGCATGTAGAAAGAGTTTCTGGTAAGGAGGAACTTTGTACTGATCTGTATCAAAATTGTACTTTACCCTCAAAAATTAAATGTGAACAGGGTAAGAGTGGTGAAGGAGGACGTTTAGGGAACACATTTGAAAATATGGGGATCTGAGTCATATTTCATTATATTTGACTTAAATAGTATAGATAGTATATTTGAAAAATGATTTAAAATTTCTTTGTGAAATATAAATGATGTGATGAGCTAAAGTTACCTTGATGTGTGGCACTCCTTCCTGTCGTTATAATGATCTATCTCCCTCCGAAGGTATCGCATCCATTTCTGTGAAAACAATTCAAATAACAATTTAAGCATTTTATGTTCATGAATAAATTATTTAATCTGTTTATCTCCCTTTCTTTTCTAAATGGTGATAGAAAAAATATATTTGAGATATGAATATGAAATTTGGGGTGGGACACTTGTTCCAAATTCACAACTTAAGCTCTTTACATGTTGGATGGTGAATAAATGCACCCAAGCTTTTGTGAGTGTTGTTCTCACCCTCCTTTCATCCTCGCTGGCTGCAGAGAAAAGCCATGTCCTGTGTTTCTTACTAAAGTGGACGATTTTGAAAGGAAACACGTTACTTGATGTGGTCTCCTCTGCTGCTCTCATCACTCTGCAGGGTAAAAAAATCCCACATTTAGACATTTCTGAAGCCATAGGAAAACAGTGATGCTGTCACAACACAAATACGACTCTGCAAAGTAAGTTAGAACCACTTCAGTGTATGTTGGTTAATGAGGAGCAAACTGTTGAGTTTCTGGGATAAACGTGCAAAATAAGGCCTCGTATTTAAATGTGTTATTATAAACCTGGAGCTTCATGTGTCTTAGTCAAGCTGATAAACTCTGCATGAGTTAACTGTTAGTCATAATAACTAGGGATGCACAATACTGGATTTTTGCCATTATCCGATATGCTGATAGTTTTAAATTCATTATCACTGACACCAGTATGCCGATACTTCTGGTCAAGGGCACAAGCTCTGTACCTAAGAAAAAAATCACTTATTTCTTTCAGTGTTACAGTATATTTTTGTGAAGTACAGATGTGAAACAAGAAAGCATCTCAACCTTTCAAAAATGGATCCCTTGATTTTTAATTGTACCCAACCGGTTATGAGAAGTTGCATCAATATTCTACGTTTGTGTAATGTGACAGTATTCCAGCCGATATATGGCTGATATGTGTGGCTGTTATGTCAACTGTAAATTTCACTATCTGTCCATATGATACTTAACTTTTCCGGCTGATACCAGCCAATGTTGATATCAAACCGATAATATCATGCATCCCTAATGCTAACTGTTTTTTCAGATTTGGTTTAACATGCTTGAAATTCTTTTTTTTTTTTTTTTTTTATTTTGCTGAGTCAGGCTGCTGTGTTTGCAGTATAATGCAATGGGAGAAAATACATTTGAAATATTTCAAGCTGCTTTGGGACTCTCCAGGGACAATTTGTTACAAGCAGTCAGTATAGAAAACACAAACATATTAACTATATATGTATACACGATAACATGAAGTAGGCCCAACAATTAAAGTGGCTGGTATATAAAGAGGCTGAATAATAACAATTTTTGTGGTGGCCTCAATAACAAGGTAATTGCTGGTGCTAAAAGGAGAGATAATCAAAGAGTGAAGAAGAATACAGATTAACTGACCTGTTGTAGCCATTCAGAGAGAATGCTCCCTGTGGTGCAGGAGAGGTGCTGCTTTTAAAATAATACACACAACCCTTATGGATGATGGTGTACCTCAGGGGCCCTGCAAAACAGAAAACAGATTTTGTATGTTTATTATTCAAGAGCATGCACAGGACATTTAAGGAAAGGAAGTTGACTCATTATTGAAAGCTTGTCGAAGTTATGATTTACTGGCTCATTCTTCCCCAAACATGTCTATTTTTAAGTCAGAAACTTACATTTCATAAGACTGAACTGGCTGCCTCCCTTCTTGTGCAGATATCCTGCATTAGAAACTCCTCCTGGCATGGTGAGAAGGTTCTGTGCCCCAATGGCTCGCATTGGCACCGGCCAGCACACCTCTGGAGACGACATGGTTCTACAGAGACAAAATTAGAAAAAAAGCCTTATAAATCACAAAATCCCATATCATTATCGCTTTCGGGGTCAGGGGCGGGGATTGGAGCCTATCCCAGCTGTCATTGGGTGAGAGGCTGGGTACACCCTGAACTGGTCACCAGTCGATCGCAGGGCCAAATACAGAGATAGACAGCCATTCACGCTCACACTCATACCTACAGGCAGTTTATAGTCACCAATTAACCTAATGAGCATGTTTTTGGTCTGTGGGAGGAAGCTGTGTGCCCGGAGAGAAGCCACGCATGCACAGGAAGAACATACAAACTTCACACAGAAAGACCCCTGTCCGACCTTGGAATCAAACTGGGAACCTTCTTCCTGTGAGGCACGTGCACTACCTGCTATGCCACTGCCAAGGCTTACTCAGACATCTTGAGGAGGAAAGTTAGGTGTCAAAGGATATAAACCTGAAATATCCCTGCCACCATTTTTTTCCTGCAAATCACTGAAGACTGTTTTGGTTCAATCTGGTACATCAATCATAAACTCCTCTATATTTATCAGAGATTTTAACTTTACGCAGCCATACGAGGGCCCTGCGTTCTTCTGGCCAGTTCCTTTTGGATGTTCTAAGGTCGAGATACAAACAATGGGGGGACCGTTCTTTTGCTGTTGCTGCACCTACGTGAACAAGTAGCTGCCCCCAGACATCCGCACCACAACTGACTTTGGTCTTTTTAAATCTAAACTAAAAACTCACTTTTTTAGAATGGCTTTTTACCCTGACTAAGGCTTCTAAGTTTCAGGCTCATGTCAGTCAGTTTTATTTTGTTTTATCTTTCCTAAAGGCTTTTATGCACCTTGCTGCTGTCACACCTCCCGTTGTATTCTTATGTATCTTTTGCTTTTATGTATTGTTCTTCCAGTATTGTTTTATGTTGTTTTTATCCATGGTGTTCTTATTTATTTTCTGACACTACTGTAAAGCACTTTGGGGGCCTTTTGGGTTACTGTAAAGGGCTTTGTAAATAAACTTTGATTGATTGATTGATTGATAAAACTAATATAGCAGATGATTTTTTTTTTTATTCTTTTAAGAGAAAAGTCTATGATTAATTCAAATACCAATAGCATTGGACAAAATATGCAGGTTGGAAGATTACAGTAGCAACTGGAGTCCCTCAAGGTAAAATGATCAGACCACTGATGTTCAGACTGGACTTCACTGGTTGGTGTCAAATCAAAGAAGAGCATCCATTTGCAGATGAGACTCTGGTATGTGCCTGCATAGGAAGAACATTTCATGAAATCACTCTATCCATCCATTTTTGACCATCTAATAGTAAACCCTTCATCCACACATCCATTTGTTCATTTATCCATCCACCAATCCATCCATCCACCAACCATCAAACCATGAATCTAATGTATGCATTCACTCATCCACCCATTCATCCATCCATCTACCAACTCACCAACATAGAAATTATCAACTGAACCATAGCTCCATCCATCTATTGAACATTCCATCTATGCACTTATCCATCTAACCACACTAGATATAAGATACACCCATTCATCTTTTGACCAAGCCATTTCCCATCCATCTATCCTTCTGTTCACTGATCAATTGATTGATCCATTCATCCATTTAACCATCCACTGAATCACCCATCCTCCCATTGACTCAGCCCGACACAAGTTTCAGGGGGTGGGCGTCAGTCCAACAGTTATAGACAGGAGGAAGGTTACATCCTAAACTAGTCACCTGTCAATCACAGGCCTGGCATGTACAGCAAAACCAACTCCTAAAGCAACAGATAATTAAGGATGACCATTCACAAAGAAGCAGCAGTGTCAGCGTTCTATGAGCTGCCGTGTTTCTGCTCAAATGTCAGGTGTTAATTTTCCATCACATGGTTGAGCAGCCTACCTGCTTTTGAGCCTCCTGCTAATGCTCTGAAAAGGTGCGCTGTCCCTCAGCAGGCTAACCGTGGAGGCTAACACTGTGGACCCCAACATAGGCAGAAGATCCATGAGAACAAAATCAAACTGACAGCTATGGAGACACAAACTTCTTTTCAGCCTGTCCTCAGTGGGTCCACTGTCTGGTCTCATCAGATCAGAGCTGAAAGGGCTTTGCCAGTCAGAGTTTCAGCCCCTGTGATCACGCTCTGATCTCTCTCTGATGCTCTCTGACTTCTTCAGAACTGCTCCCCCTCGCCTCTCTCGCTTTTCTTTGTTGATTTCTATCTCTCGCTCCCTCCCTGACAAATAAACATTCAAATGGAGATAGCAGACACACACACACATTAACTTCAGACAGGAAGCATGTTTTGTCCTCTACTGTGTTCAGGGCTTCATGTCAAAGAAATATGTGTGTGTTAGTGTGTGTGTGCATGTGTGTGTGAGTGTGTGAGCGGAGGTCAGAATAAACATCCTGGTGAAGTGCTTCATCATCTAATGTGTTTATGTGTAACTTCCAGTCTATCAGCCGGATCTACTGACCTTAGAGGGAGAGAGTGGGAGTCCATGTGTGATTAGTGAATGTTTGGTGTGTACTTGGTGTGTGTGTTTGGTGTGTAGTTGGTGTGTGCTTGCCTTGTGTGTGTGTGTGTGTGTGAAGTCCAGAATGAGCAGCTCCACATTTTCCAGGGCCTCTCACAAAAATCCTCTTCCCTTTTCTGTGATAACAACCTGCCAGGATGGCTGTTGCACTGCTCAGGTTCCTAAAATAAAACTGAGCTTTAAAAAAAAAAAAAAACTTTACTAAATCATGAGCAGTAGTTAGGACGATATGTTAGGACAAACTTCTCTTTAATGGTTCATTAGCTATATAGTATAATCTAATCTAATCTGATATGATATAATATGATATGATAAGATGTGATATGATATGAAGGGTGACTGAAATGAAGTGCTTATTGACACTGAAATCATGCCTAATGTTCACTTGGTATCCCTTTTGTGGTCAATCTAAAAAAAAGTACTGAGTTTGAATTTCACTCATAAAAAATGCTTCCCTGAATCATAAAAAAAGTGTTTGATTGAGATTTGACAATCACTGGGCTGACCTCTGTATTACACTGCTTTGTCACATTTGTTCAGTGCCTTTACATTTTTATTTTTAACCATTATGAGCATTTTTCAAATAGATATGATTTTCAAATATTTTGTGCAATTATCTGGACTTCGAAGTGTCAAGAATACAAACTCTTATGTGTCAATGCCAGTGTCATAGTAAAAGCAGTCTTGTCTTGAGTAATCAGAGTAATCAGACTGTAACAAACGTGTCCCCTCAATGCTTAACTGTTACCTGGCTCGGGGTGAGTGCTATGGTGTGTCAGGCCAAAAGAAAGTAAATGTGTGTTTGTAGGTGGGTGGGTGGGTGTGTTTGTGAGTGTGTGTGCTGGTGGTGTGGTGTTCTGATAAAGATGAAGGCAAACAGTCTCTGTAAGAAACTATAAATCAACTGCATTTTTTTCTGATGTCAAGCAGCGTGTGCAAAAGTTGTACAAAGGCTATCATGGTTTAATAAATGGCACACACATGCATACTCCCAAACACACACACACCCACATCCACACCCACGTACACACACACACACACAGTTGTTAAATAAACAGAACATCTCTGCTCTTGACTGAACCTAATAATAATAATACTAACAACCTCAGTGAAGTCTTCATTTGCAGCTGCTCATACTGGACTAAAAGACTTCCTGACATCACAGAAAAACTGAAACGATACAAAGACACTCTGACTGAATACTTAATAGTTTTCAGCTTAAATATTTGAATCAAGCAATATTTGTCCCCTTTTTTTCATTGACAGGGCAGAAACTTGAAGTTTTAGAAACTTATGAAGGGTCTGCAGAGTTTTTCCACCCACTCCTGTTTTCCATGTTGGTGCCATTAAAAGAACATCAAATATTCCATTTTGTTACAGGGAATAATATTTCAAGGGAAAAATACTCTTTGAGTCAGAGGCAATTCTTTGCAGAAAATTCCCAAGCAGAGTGCTGGAATGTGGGTCTGTGAGACTGATGTGTGCAAACAGATTTACTGAAGTATTTATTCATGCTACTTTTCACAACAGGAATCTTCCTCCCTTTACAGTTACTCTGAAAACAAATATTATTTAATTAATTAATTACATTAGCACATTGTGGTAAATAGTGTATTTATCATGACTGCTGCACAACATGAGCCTCTGCAGTTTTCAGCAGTCTGAATTTATCACCATAATATGAGGTCAAGCAATGGGTCTGAGGTGCAGTCAGAAAATGCTAAGGCTGTTTAAGAGCTTCCTCTGGCTTTATTTAGTCAAGAAAAAATAGTTTAAGATTTCTTTAGAATTCAGAAGAAATATGTTAGACTACTTCTAAGTGTTGTTTAAAATATATGTGAGTAAAAAATAAGCAATAGATCTTTTTAAAGCAAATTTGATCGCTATTACAATAATGAACATTGTTATTTCAAATAGATATTTTCCCATATTAGTAGGCCCGTTTTTCATTGAAGTACTTTTGAAACAGAGGAGAGGCAATCCTGGATGTCTAAATATGTGAATGTGGTGGAATTTGCATTAACTTTGCCTATGGTATGTTGTGTTCTTCAAGGCAGCTATAATGTTCATCTAGATACAACCGATAGGGCTGTACTTGTATTTACGTTTTTTAAAATTTTTAATACATTATTTTTCCAAATTTTCTGTTTTTTCCCTCTTCAATTATTTATGTGTTTGTTTCATCTTATTTGATTTTAAAATGATATTTAGAATTATACATATATATATATGTATATATATATATATATATATATATATATATATATATATATATATAGATATACACACACCTATATAAATTTGGGGGGGGGGATTAATGGGTATATGAGGTTGATATGAGGTGAAAAATGTTTTGGAGATGATGAATTGTGGAGGCAGTGAATGGTCTTTATATACATTTTGTGCAGAATAAGAAATTTCTTGCCTCTAACTTTATTAGACAGTTAGTATATTTCTTATTAACTGGTACTGTAAAACACTGTTTTCAAGGTGAAAGTAACTTCACCCTTCTCAAAAAAGCTGAGTTGAGCTGTGCTCTATCAAAAAGAAAAACAAAAAGGGAACACATTCCTCAAAAAAAATTGAATTCAGTCCCATCAACTGACTCACTGACTTATTTGGAAAGATGAGGTCACTTCTCACTCAGAAAAATGATGAAGTAGTAAAAATTTCCATGTACTGTCAGCAGGACTTTAAATACTTGCAATTTAATGTCCTAAAGTCATCATTTTTAGGTGATCAAGTAAGTCTTTGCTCAAGCCAAAACAACTGCAGAATCCAGGCTTCTCCCTCTCCCCCTGAATACACCCACCCAAGAGATGTCCCACTGTTGGTCTGGTGGGCCTATTGGCTCAGGCTGACAAGCTCAGGTCAGAGCAGAGATGATGGAATGAATGCACAGTTTTTGAAAACATGGTGCTGACTAGTCTCGAACTGACAAATTACAACAGAGTAGACCAGTTAACCAACGAGAGAAGAAAAGGCCCACCTGGGATAGGGGCATTGAAGTGGATGGAGTCCTCAGAGTGAGAGTACAGCTGGATTCAGCTCTGTGAAAACTGGCAGGTATTTGAGACATCAGCAATTGTTAACAAACTCTGGCAGTCTGAAACTAATTATATAAACAGGGCCAAATGCAGGACAAGTCTGGTGGATTTTAGAGTTTGACTTGGATACCTGGATTTGATTTACCGTGCAGGTACTGTGTAGGAAGTCTGAGGAGAAAAAGCAACACTCTACAGATCTGATTTAAGGTATGGGGCTCTAATTTCGGAGACCAGGCCCAGCCAACCTGCCCTGAGCTGCGTCTGTGCCACGCTGACAGGGTTTGTCCAGCGCACTTTGCAAGTTTCCTGCAGGGCACAGACAGGCGCAGAGAGGCGCATCCAAGCCTCCATCCCTCCCCCCCGCACAAGTGCCAGAGAGGGAGGAGACAAGGCGTGAGTGGGTTTAAGACAGCTGAGTGTTGTCTTCACCAATCAAATGAACACCTCTCCTTGCCTTTAAATGCGCTACGGGTGAGGCGCAGTGACAAATTCAATTTCTCCTCCATTGACTCCAGCCTTGGCTGGCGGATGCAGCCGTCCTCCCCTGGTCTGAATAAAAAAAAAATAATAATAATCAAAGTTCTTGGCACTGAGATGGTATCAAAACCAGCATGATCTTCATCAGCAATTTTAGGCAACAGTTGTTCATCTGTTAGATTGACCCACTCTGCCTAGTCTTCACTCTCCTCCTTGGCCACCCATGGCCCTGTCCCTGGTTCTGTGTTTCTTCCTTGGACCACTTTAGCTGATACTGACTGCTGCAGACTGGGAACACCCAACAAGAGCTGGAGATGCTCTGCCTTGTTTCCAGCCATGTCAAACTTACTCAAATATTACTGGCACTTAATAAAACAGAGTACTGTAGTCTAACCCTCTTTAAATATTCACCAAAGACACCTGGAATACTATCACATAGACATATCTACGATCTCAAGTAACACAAACTGACCAAATGAATTATGAGTAAGACCATTAAATCTCCCTGTAAGAGCTCATTTGAGTCCTCCACATTGAACCTTTTGTCTGCATCTGTTTATCAGGAAATGGAGCACAGGAGCTGCTCACATACCAGACTCATTCAAACAGATTTCCTCTCCAGGGACCCCCCCCCCCCCCCCCACACACACACACACACACAGCTGTATAATTAGCATGTTACAGAGCTTTTGCAATGGTGTTTCAAAGATTTATGAACAGAAAAACAACAAACTGGTAATTTTAACTCAGATGTAGGGTTAGGCTAAGATGACAGCTGTAGGCAAAGACAAACTGACACCACAGACAACTGACCGAAAACTGAACATTTAAAGGGAAATTGAAACCAGGGCATCAGCCACATGAAAACCCCCTGATGAATAAAATTAAGACATGAAAGCAACAGTATTACAGGACACAAAAAGTCTCTAAAGTAAGAAATTCTGAAGAGCAAAGGTCTACAAACCACAGAAAATAATTCTCAAAGGATGGAGTTGAAATTTAACCCTCAATTCAGGGTGCAGGCTGATCTGACTCCTGTACTCTTCTCTCCAACAGCAACATAGCTAGCTTAGTCTCTGACTTGCTACCTGTTGTTCCTCAAAGCTCTCATCTACAAGGAAAGTCCATCCAGTATCTAAACTAGTTCAAAATTACTTGGTGACCCACTCTTTTTCTCTTCTACCATAGTCCTTTTCAGCCTGCAGCCTCTGCAATCATGGAACACAGCTCAGACACAGGGAGACTACTTCTCCTCTTGACTAATTGGCCTATTGTGGCTAAGTGTGCAATTGTGCTCTTGATCAACTATGAAACTGCAGAAATATAACAGTATTGCATAAAAAATCTTGTCCTCTCCTGATAAAACTAATGCTTCAACTGTTTAAGCACACACTGTTCAGACAGCTGTGCTGGTTCAGGTGAAACAGCTGCCAAGTGTCTGCTGTGTGACTGATCAAATCTGTCTGTAAGCTGTGAGAAAAGCTCAAAGTTGACTGTAAAGCCCCCACTGCCTACTTGAGACACGAACACATTCACAAACCCACACAGATGGAAAGGTCAGACCACGCTGTAGATGCAGCTGCAGCTCAAACTGAGAAGTGACCGCCGTGCTCAGGAAACACACCGTCACAGAATCAGGTTTATACCCACAGAGGAGCTTCCTGTTCCCCTCAGTGACGACCAACCACAGAAAGTCCTCCGACGCTTCAGCTTCACATTTTAGACCTCAGGACGTAGGCGGACAAGCATGAACAGAAACTGACAGGAGGTCTGAAAGAAGTCGATGTGGACTTCACTCTCTTTTTTCTTGGTCTGATGAATGATTAACCACATCTCATACATGCAGCGCCAACATGAAATTTAGGCTCACGTGTGTGATATTTATTATTATGTGAACTGATCAAACAGTGCCCTCTCATTGCGCTGTAAACTAAGACAGTTTTCTGCTCTGAGAACATATTTTGACTGATGATTTTAAGGATCTCAATTATCAGGGTTTTGGATAAATGAGGGGAATAAAGAGTAAGGCTGTAGCAAAAGATAATTCATTATTTTTTCAATACCAACTTTTATTATACATTTTTATTGACTTCTAAATATTGAACAAACAAACAAATATACAGAACAAAACAAAAAGTAAGCTTTGGTCATAACAAACACACCCTCACCTAGATCCCTCATAAATAACACACAGAAAAAATCTCACTGTCCAAAACATAATCTTTCATGTCCATAACATAATATAACATGTTATAAAGATGTGATTGTACTGGTTGCACTCAGTTTAAAACACATCAGTAGCTGCCAGCTACTAGACTGTGATAGAAGGACATCAACTTCGGGGAAAGATTAAAAAAAAAAAAAAAAGCTTACATAAAAATGGCAAAATAATAATAAAAAACTAGATTGGTCAGATTTACCAAAATCCTTTTTTTTAAAAACTCAATTAAAATATGTTTTAAAAATAAAAAAAGAAGAAAAGGCTAAACTTCAAGTTCTAAACTCTTCACAGATCTATGACCTTTGTGGTTGCAATCAATCATCCCTTCAAGATGACATTTGTCAATCTTTGACTAGCATATTTAAAAAGGGAGTACACATTTTTATTAAAAAAGCTGTAAGCTGTAAGTCAGATATTCCATAGGAATGATTTTAAAGATTAATTGTGCCATCCTGTAATTGTGGGTGGTATATAACCAATCCATTTAAGCACTATGTTCTTTTGAGCAGCAAATGTGAGAATGCTAAATAGACCTCTCTGATAAAAAAAAATCCTTAATTTAAGGACTTGGTAAACTAAGCAGAAGAATCTTGGGCTCAATATCAAATGGAACATTAAAAATTAGATAGAGATATTTTTAAAACAATTTTCCCCAATAATCTTAAATATGGATACATGACCATACAGTGCCTATAGTTTCCAGTCTTTGTATTACATTTGGAGCACATTTCTGTTAGTTATGGGTTCACTTTATGTCTTAATTGGGGGGTGATTTGTAAGCATAGCAGTACTCTATACTGAGTCTCCATTGTCCTATTACACATGTACATTTCTTTGCAACCTGTCATACTTCAGCCTATCTTGTTTCATCCAATGTGAAGCCAAAATACCAACTTTTTAAAATGAAATCACATCATACTTTTTCCACTCAAAAGTATTGAAAATATCAAAGCTTCCAAAACAGATTCAGATATTTCATCCCTATGCTAAGGTGAATGACAAAGGAATGAGAACCTGTGACTTTACTACCTGTTGTTGTGCAGCTGCAGCAAACATGTCACATGACAGGTGGAGTAGGGCTTCATGATTATAGCCAAATCTATAATTGTTTATACTTTTAAGGATATTAAAAATAACTCACTGATCCCAAAACAAACACCTCATGCAGGCACTGAACTTTAATGATCTCTACTTTATTATTTTGGAAATGAGAGAGCAATCAATGAAAAGATATGTTAGAAAATACAAATAGTGAAACATCATAATGACGATGGAAAAAGACAAAACAAGAGCATGCCAATATTGTATCAGAGTTTAAAGTTTTGGTATTCTTACAACCTCGGTGAAGATATAGAAGGTATTGAACCAATGCCTACAATCCTATACAAAATTTCTTTTTATCTTATTGTTGAAAAGTTTTATGTTGTGTTTGATACCATGCTTTTTGCCTGGCTTTATAGGCTACATAAAACTGAAAAATGATGTTCCTAAATAGACTAAACTCAAATAAGGATGCAGGATGTACAAAAATAGTTGAATAAGGAAATTTTTTAGAAAGGTTTCTTTAATGAGTTTATCATGAGCTCTTATAAGGTAATGACTGTGGAAATGTTTTCCCTTCATGGTTCTTCATCCGTATGCAAAAGCTGTGCAGAGACTTTGTGCTGGTGAAAAAACATCAATTAAAATCCTTTGGGCTGTAAAACAACTGCACGTTTACATTTTCAAATTTTAAAGATGAAATTCCTAACTCTGTTTGTTAGAGTAGAAGTGAATGCCTGTCATATAAAAAAATCCCCACCAAAAACAAATCAGAAAACTAGGAATCAAGCATGTGTTTTCATACGTGCACAAAAGATTATTATTGAAGTATAAATCAGAGGGCAGTTAGTGGAACTTTTTTTGTTCCTTCCCCTTAGATAAAAAAAATCTAACACATAAATGAAACTCAAACTTTATTTCACACTGACACACAGTTTCAGCTGTGAGCTCACTGGCAGGTGTGTTAGTAACACCAGATCCTCTTTCTCTAACAATGACTTCTACAAACATCATAATTTCCTATGCCCATATATGGCAACACTGAGTCACAGGAACTGTGAATAGGATTCCTCTAAATCATATACGAACGTGGTCACAGGCTAGAGTATCTACAGGACAAAAGACTGAGACCTTACAAAACCTGCAAGTGAAACATCCATCCATTTATCCATCCATCCATCCATAACCTATACCTCTAATCACCTTCAGGGTCACAGAGGCTGGAGCCTATCCCAGCTCGGATTGAGAGGGAGGTGAGGTACACCCTGAACGGATAATCATTTATATATATCTATATCTATCTATATCTATCTATATCTATATCTATATCTATATCTATATCTATCTATCTATCTATCTATCTATCTATCTATCTATCTATCTATCTATCTATCTATCTATCTATCTATCTATCTATCTATCTATCTATCTATCTATATATATATATCATCAAGACCAACGTTGCTTTTCCTGAACATAGATTAAAGAGGTTTTTCCCACTAAAAATGGCAAATTTTAAAATAAAAATACCTTAAAATGTAGGCCTATATTTGACTGACTCTGATGAATACCAAAGCTGAAAACAAACCAAAACATTTACAACCACGTCTTCTCCCATCTAAGACTTTAAAAAGCTTTCAAGGCCCTTATTTCAGATTGATCACATTATCAACTGTTTATGATTTTAAAACCCTTTGACACTCTGATCACCAAGAACACCAAGGAGCACGGCTCTTACACTTTTAGGAAACTCAAAAATATGTTTACAGCCGCATGAAAGCATCAGAGAGAGTTCATACAAAGCAGGAAGAGAGAGTGTTGAGATTTCATACTGACTGCAAGCCCACCTGCAGCCCCCCAAAGACAGAGAAGTGAAAAAAGAGATCACATTTCCTGTAAGTGACTCCTCTTCTTAACCCTGTCTCTGAAATCAGACTCACTGAGGAATCATAGAGGCAGAAGCTGACAGCTGATAGAGAAACATCACAGAGTCTGAAAGTGAAGTGCCTTTGCATGCTCACAGAAGAGATCAGCCCCATGTGCATTCAGAAGTGTTGTAGGCCTGAATTTAAAAATGAAATCACAATTGATATTTTACAGTAAGTTAAACATATAAGATGGACACAAAAAACAGACATCTGTTTTTTGAACATGTATTAATATGAAGGGCGATGTTTATAGTGTGGATCACTTTATCTCCTTCACAAGCAATCTTAAAGCTTGAATGCAAAAGCCATCTTCTGAGTTAAACTGAAAAGTTATGTTTAAATCTGCTTTAAATATAATCAGGATTTCTACAGCCACTTTCAGATTGCCAGGTCAGAATTTGGTATAAACAACATGACAGCATTTTCTCAGCCCAATTTGGGCCCCTTGGGACAAACTTAAACCCAGTTGGAAGTGCACAGAGTACAGTGTTGCTGCTGACCACGTCCATCCTTCATGAACACAGAGGACCATCTTCTGATCCGACTTTCAGCAGGATCACATCACAAAGAGGCAATCATGTCAAACTAGCTTCTTGAACACGATATTACTGGAGTCCAATGGCCTCCACAGGAACCAGATCTCAATCCAATAGAGCACTTTTGGGATGTGGTGGAATAGGAGATTCTCATTGTGGATGTTCAACACACAAATCTACGTGATGTTGACATGGAGATTTGGACAAACATCTCCTTTCTCCCCGTTCCATTATCATTGCAGTTCCTGATATTAGCTTCTGAGATATCAACAAACTTAAATCCATGGTACGTCGTGCAGACAGCACAAATATATTAGTGTGACCTTGACAAACAGTAATGGATGACCTGCTGCTGTGGACCTGCTCGGCTCCATGAGCTCTATCCTGCATTGACCATCAACTGAAATGGTATTATGTAAGAAAAAAAATCATAATTTAAGACCAGTGAAAGATATTTTAATGCCAGTTCAGCTAGATGGTGCTATATTAATAAACATCAGTCCTAGATATACTTTTCTTTCTTTTTCTCAGACATGCAGATTTTTCACGTACCTTGACCTTGAAAATCTGCATGTCTGAGATAAAAGAAAGAAAAGTATATCCATGTGATTTAAAGGCATAATGAACACCATTCAACTAAACATCTGCTATACGGATAAAGACTGACTGACTTTATATGCAGCAGAGACAAATGTGATGAGGACAGATTTATGATCTGGGCATCCATGGATTTGTCTCTGTCAAAAATTCTTATTTTAGTCCCTTTGTCTCTGTCAGGATGGACATACCTCTGGATGTATATGTATACACAAATATATATTTGTATATATGTGTCTATGAAATCAAGAGTTAGTCTTCAGCTTGCTCTATTGCAAAGAGCCTTGAGATAACACTTGCCATGAACTGGCTTTGTACAAATAAAGATTTGTTGATTTTAACTGAAAAAATAAGGCAGTCAGAAGGGCAAAAGGGGATCAACTTTGTGCTAGCAAGCTCCACCTATGGTACAGAGACTGACAACATTATGTTCATTCGGGTGTCAATGCGCTGCAAGATGCAAAACTAAAATCTTGCATTGCCCATAACTCTCTGGCACATTAACACTGAGATGTGACTGACTGGACTGTCATTAAAATATTCTGACATCACACTCACCCTCTCTCACAGGTCAGATGCAGTTTTAAGATCTCAGGGCTCCTTTGTGTAATGCTGCCTTACTTCCAATGCAGACTATTTCCCACTTGTGCTGTAGGGTTTTATTCTGCTTCCTGATAGACTGGATCCTACAAGATCTAGTCCTATTAGTGTTTTACTTTCCTGCACCCAGAACCCCTGAGTTTCCTCCTCCCTTTAAATGAAGACGGACTGGAAGAGAGCCGCCACTTCCTCACAACAGTGGACCCTGAACATGGTGCCTACAGAATGTGTCAGGGCTATATCGAGCAAAACGAGAGCACAGAGTCTGTGTCTTTGCTGCTGTTCGTAGGTGTTATGATGCTCTGAAGGCTCCTTTTTTTAACATCAGTCACAGTTTCATCTCTGCTGAAGCATGCCCGTTCACTTCCTTTCGACTGTAGACTGAAAGATTTGATTCATGGATGTTGATTGTGTGAACTGCTTTTTAATCTTTTTCTTACTCCATTAGATTACCCACTTATGCCAATATTTTCTACAAAAGTAGGACACAGTTTGTCCAACAGGTCACATCCACTGCTTTGCCGGCATTAAACTGATGCAACAAAACAAACTAGTGAAGGGCATCGCACCATGCCATGACTCGATTGATTACTAATGTCTAATGTCTATCAGTTCTCACCAACCTTTAACCAATGTATTGTTGTATTTCTACAAATATCTTTCTTTTAAGATCAAAATAAGAGAAGTCAATGCATAGTTTAAAAACTATGGATATCTGAAAGCAATTGTGGGGCCACGTATATGCAAAGGAGTTTCGGTTAAAAAATGAATAAAGAATATAGATTTTCTGGTGTTGTGTAGTCTAGTTTGTGGCCAAAAGCTAAAGAGAGCGAGCAGACATGCTCTTACAGTGCGATTAATTCATGTGTCCCGCCAGCTCCAGACTTTTAATTCATGTACAAAAAAAGTCAGCATTGGGGTAGATTAACCAGACATTCGAGAGAAAATTTGTTGCTTCTTGCTCTGTTTTCTAATAAACAAACCCTGAGTTACCTGTTCATCAAACACATGCCTCTAGGAATTCATGTTATTTCCCTGTCATTTCCATGAGGCCAGTGTTAACACTCAGACAAGGCTTCTATTTCTGTGCTGCATAACCACTATGTTAAAATATTGGCTTCACTTCAACCCACTTTAAAAAAGTCAAACTTATCTAGGTTTGTCCCTCAGAGGGTGCAAAAAAAAATCTCTAAATGTTTTTTGCCAGGAAGGAACAGGAATAAAAATTGGTTGTAGAAACACTGTGTCAAGAAGATCTGAGGCTAGTGTAAACCTTGATTCCAAAGGGATTGTTGGCCTCATTTTAATCCAGATATATTTTTAAAGAGATTAATAAACCATCATTTCATCACTGCTGATGGGAGCTGGTGTGACAGTTATGCAGATAAAATTCTGCCTGTCTCTTACCGTCCACATGATCTGTTTTTAGGCTTTTATCCAAGGTTCAACTGCTTTTGCCTTTTAATAACTTTGATCCATATGTTTGTTCCTACTTGTTTGAACTAATGCAGTGCCCTCCATGTTGGAGTTAGTCAGCCAACAGTGGAGCATATCACTCCCACCCTGGCTTTCCTGCGCTTACTTCCTGTTCATTTTAGGATTCATCTGAAGATCTTTCTGCTCTTGTTCTAATCAGATATATACATATAGATTTCCTTGAGGTCTATCAGCTGCCTCTGCTTGTTGTCCAGAAGACCAGGCTAAAAAATAGAGAGAATAAGCCCTTCTATTGTGGCAGCGTGAGAGTTGTGTGGTGTCTGCATGTTTTTATTCTTTGATTTTAAATCTGACTTAATTGCTGTTTAATGCATCATTGTAAAGAGATTTTTTCATGGTTTTAAGTTGTTTTCAAATTGTTTTGCATGGTTTGTTTATATATCTGTTTTATTTATTATATGTGTTATTACCTCCGCCAAGGAGGTTATGTTTGAGTTTGTCTGTCTGTCTGTCGGTCTGTCTGTCCGTCCGTCCGTCCGTCCATCTGTGAACAAAATAACTCAAGAAGTAATGGATGGATTTTGATGAAATTTTCTGGAAATGTTCAGCATGAGAAAAGGAAGAGCTGATTCGATTTTGGTGTTGATCCGGATCAGCGTCAGCTATGGCGAAAAATGTGATTTCTGTGAATAACTACTGAACTAAAATAGATATCATTATGAATCCAGTTGCTATTGGTGTGTTTTCATGGTCAAGAAATCTAAATATTTCGATGAAATAAAGGCAGGACTAATATTTATGGTCAAAATCACAATATGGCTAAGGACTGTGGCGCTGGCGGAGGTCTGCGCTCTCCAAGTGCTTTTCTAGTTCTGTTTTATTTCTGCTTTGTTGTCAGTGTGCAGAAGCCAAAACATTTAACATGCTTACACACAAGAACACTGGTGAACAATTTTGCTTTAGTAAAATGTGACAGTTAAAGTCATCTGGACAGTCCAAAAATATGCTGATTTGTGAGTTTCAGGTCCATTTTCTAAGAATCAACCCATTAACCTGAAATACAAGAACTTATGGGCATCATTTGAACATGAGTTTAAGATTCCCTACATGAAATTTCTCTGTCTTTGTCCAAGAATTACTTGTAATATTAACTAAAACATTTTTTTGTTCTTAAAATATTATTTGATCTGTTTGTAACATTTCTAATCTGCCTGTAGTGCTCATATAATCGGCTCATCACCCTGAGGTGTCCCCACACTGCTTGGTGCAAAATACTTAAAGTGGATACAGAGTCATCAAATACATAGGTTTGGTCAATGATGCTGGAAAAAAAAGTCAGATTATGAAGGTGATGTTAAACTGCAACAGCAAAGATTCTTAAACCAAAGTCCAATCAAAACAATAATCAAGAAACCCAAAGTTGCTTCCTTAATCATTGTTATAGTGAAAAGCTTTACCACATACATTACACCAAAATACAGACAAGGAAAGTCTCAAACTACATCGAAGTTGTAAAAATGGAAGATACCAAACAGCAAAGACGGCATAGTTGAACCAAAACCACATAGAAATGTATTCTCATAAGCCCCTAAAACAGCTATTGTAACTAAATAAAGGCCCATAAATACAACCTGATGTCAATTTAGTCAAGAAAATGTTGTTAAATTTAGATTAAAACTACAAGGGATGGAAGAAATCTAAAAAAAACAAAAGTGCAAGGCTTAGGAAGAGCAAGATTAATAATGAACTTACAGGCTATCCCTCTGTTCCCGAATACACATTCTGACGCTTGGTTTGGAGCTCCGAGCGAACGATTTCTTCCTCATGGATGGAGCGGACATGGTGGACATGAAAGCGACAGCCTAGTGCAATAAACCACCATACTTCACTGCTACGAGTACAGCGGATAGGCGTAGAAATGAGATAAGAAAGAGCAGAGTGAGAAGGAGAATGTAGAATTGGAAGAAGGAGTAAAAATAAAAAAGAATGACTGAAATAATTTAAGAAGTGACTGATGGTTATAAGAGGAGGAATAAAGACAGGAATGCAGTGTAGAACAATCAGTCTCGTTTGTTAGGAAGTCTGTTGGTTCTCTGAAACCCTGATACTCTGACACTTGCTTCCTGCAGGGGCCTCCTCCTCCAGCCATGGTGTCTCATTGGTCGACACCCGACTACGAGTTCCTTCCTGCTTCCTCTGGACTGATGTATGATTGGTCGCTCATGGGTAAAACCCACACACAAGGCCTGAGAAAGAGATCGGGGGTGCTTTCCAGTATGTGAGTGTGGAAAAATTCAGAGGTCAAGCACACAAACAAGACTGACAAAACACTAAAAAGAGATGATTCTGAATGAGGCCTCATTAAATCAGCTCCTGGACATCTACAGAGACCTCAATTATATCTTTTCACAGATGTGGAAATGTTTGTATGTCTGACAGCCTGACAATCCTCTGAAACATGAAGAACTTAATTTGGTAGAAGAAATGTTGTACCCATTAGTGTGTCTGTTGTGCTTATGATTTACAACATTTTTACCACAGCTCCCCCTATTTTCAGTCTTGCCTGGTCTAATCAATCGGAGCAATTAAAACACTTATGTGTGGTCGCCCAGGGCCTACAAAAATGTCTTTGCATCCTTGGATATCATGAAACAAACCCTCCAATACCTCTTTTAGTCATGAGGGCCAAATGTGAAACCAAATTACAGGAATCCAAACATCAAAGTCTATACTGCAACTCATGAAGTCACATTTTTATTAGTTCATCCAGATGATGGGCTGATGATGCAGAAATGTGACTGCCTAATCATCCAAACCACAAGTTCCTGGTCAGTGTTACAGATTAATTGTTCATCTTAGGTTATTACGATCATATGTCCTATTTTGTCCTCCTTTTTGTTTGTAAAATTATGTGCGGGAGATTTTATAAAATTCCCTAAAATATCCAGGTTTTGCTCAGATTGTTCTACAGATGAAACTGTTGCCAGTGACGTCTAAAGTATACCCAAAAGCAGTCCTACGGATACCGAAAGCTGAGAAGCTAAGCTTTCCAATAAAATATATGGTACATTATGGTAAAGGCTGGATTTCCTGAGGCAAGGTACGAGAAGTGAGCTGGCTGAGCCGGAGAGCAGAGAGAGGATTCAGAGACAAACATGTGAGTCATTTATTGGTGGTTTATCAGTATTTTCTGTGTACAGAATTTAAACATATGGAAAATAATGGCATTAGTATTATTCTGGAGTGTTTTCTTGTCATTCTTATGCTATATATGTGCCTGGGTAACCGTTTTTGTCATTTTTTCATCATAGTTAATGTTTTGTTGATTTCACACATAGTTAAATAATATGAAAATATAAACAATAATTATATAATAAAAGAAATAATAATAATAATAACAAAATTGTTATTATTATTATTATTATTATTATTATTATTATTATTATTATTGTTATTATTATGATTATTATTATTATTACAATCATCATCATCATCATTATTATTATTATCATTTTTATTATTAGCATTATTCTTAACATTATTCTTATTATCATTATCATCATCATCATCATCATCATCATCATCATCATCATCATCATCATCCTCATCATCATCATCCAAACTAGAAAAGCATTCAGAAAGTGCAGACCATCACCAAGATACAATTCTGGATCACCACGCACTCAGATATAACGGCATTGTCTTTGATGATGTTAGTCCATGTGGAGAACTGCTCCTTTGGCATTGCAGGAGAAGCTGGGAAATGGAGTGACATTGGCTTGAAAAGCATTGAAGTGAGATTGCAAATGAAATAAAATTCCCATAATGCTGCAGCTGAGAAGAAATGAATGGGATTTGCCATTATAAAGTAAAATGTTTTTTTGTGACATTGATCTAAATTGGATCCAGATGAAACTGACTGTGATGGTGGTTATATAGTATCCTGTGAATTTAGAAGCAAATCCATCAAGTGATGTGGGAGATGTGATTTTTTTGAAATACAAACAATGTTTATGAATTAACATGGATGTTTTGCAAATTTTGTCCATCCAGAAAAATATGCAGTTCATACAACCAAACATAATAATAATAATAATAATAATAATAATAATAATAATAATGATAATAATAATAATAATGATAATAATAATAATAATAATAATAATAATAATAATAATGATAATAATAATAATAATAATAATAATAATAATAATAATAATGAAATAGGTTGAGTTTCGGTCCTGTCTTTTCTGAAGTGTTGCAGATGTTCATTTAGAATTTTTTTAAAGAAGACCCTGTTGAAAATTCTAATCTCTTTTTTTTCTTTTCTTGTAATTACACATTTTATTATTAAGCATTTACAACTTGATAATAACAACACTTGCTAGAATGTTATATTTTTGCCTTGTTGGGTTTTCAGAGGTCACCCTATCTCAGCTAGCGCTTACATTTTTAGAAATGAGTAGCCTGAAACACCTGATAGACTGTCTGACATGTCCATGACATAAATACCATATTTACAACAGCAACATCCAAAAGATGGTGTTTAGGAGGGACGCTGTCCTATACACCATAAAGGAATCACCAAGAGAAGCTTTCATGAAAAATGGTCAAGTGATTGAACAAATGTTTTGTAACGTTCATTCCAGGCCTGTCAAAAGCTTGCCTTTTCTTTTGGCACAGTTAAACCACACTTGAAGGTGTTGCCTGTTTTGCCATTGAGTAC
Organism: Scarus forsteni; assembly: GCA_036419115.1. Classification (NCBI taxonomy): domain Eukaryota; kingdom Metazoa; phylum Chordata; class Actinopteri; order Labriformes; family Labridae; genus Scarus; species Scarus forsteni. Next base: position 21,284,077 of record JAZDUH010000269.1, read on the forward strand.
AGTAACAGGCCATTTTTTGATCCAGTATTAGGGTAACAACTTTAAGCTCACTGTATCCCTTCTGAACGACAAGGATGTATGTCAAAAGATGATAGTCCCAGGAGACTATGATAAGGAACAACAGCAGTTGACATCCATGAACTTGATTTTTCTTCTGGGTGTTTGGCTGTTCATCACAGGACATCAGACTTTATTTACCAATGTGTAGAATACAAAATGTGTGCCACTTCATAAAACAAACTCAGCAAACATGTCATAAATGGAGAAAAATTTCCTTTCAACTGTTACTTGTTTTTCATATTATAAAAAGTAATGGTTCAGATCTGGGGTCTCTTGCACAAAGTAGGATCCAGACACACAGGATAAATGACTAAGCCAGGCCCATCGAATCAAAAACAAACAAACAAAAAAAAATCAAAAATCTGAAAATTAATAAAATACCTTTACCACCAAATAAAAACCCTTTCAATTAGTGAACAAATCATAATAATTTTAAAAGATTTTAGTTACAAAAATCAACATTAAAAAATGTAAATAACCACACTGTTTGAAAACAATAGCTTTGTACATTAGCTACATTTACTCTGTATGTTTTTTTTCCCCCCTTGTCTGCATCATCTTTTCTGCTGAGCACTGTGTGGTGACAGCGTTGAAAAGACCAATGCATTTTTTTTCTAGCAGTCACAGATATGTAAGTATGATTCACTGCTATAGTGACCATCACCAGCCCTCCCTGTAGGCTACTCCATCAAATCAAACTTTATTTAACCCCTGATGTGAGCTGAAGGGGAGGGCCATGCCACACCACAGTGTGAAAGGAGGGGAAACAGTGACAGACAGGACGAGACAAGACAAACGGAATGGAGGACAGATGGGTACTGTTATTGATTTGAGATAGCAGTTCAAGTGCTGTGCTGATTTAAGTCCATAGAGGAAGTAAGGGCTGAAAGAAACCAGGGACACCAGAAATGTGGTGTCTTGACAATAGGGGGCGGGCCCACATGGAAAAGAAATGGAGTGGCATGCATCACAGGACGTGAGAAGATGTGTAAGAGTGCCCGACTCAGCATGTTCTGACGGGATCAATCATTTCTGTTAGTTAGTCTCGACAGGAGCTTGAGTATCTGTACATGCATGCATGTGAGGTGGTCACTGAATACCCAAGTAGTTGCACATGCCCAGGGAAACCATGGCCAAGGGCGCCCCCTGGGTCACCAGGGCAACCGAGACCCACCACACGGTCCCCACAGCTACCAGGCCCACGGAACGTCCCAGGACCCAAGGGGGCAAAGACCCGACCCCCAACGGCACCAAGGACAGCACCCCGGGGTCCAGAGTGGCAGGCCCCCGCAGACAGCACCCGTCCTCCACAACCACCCATCCACCCGGCCCCATGTGTGTGTGTGCGCATGTGTACATGAATGAAACATGACTGGGTCAAAGCTGCCATGGCAGCAGGTGCCATTGAGGGTAATTTTGTGAATAGGAAATCCTTTCACAGCATTAATGCTCAGGTGAACATGACTTTTTGATATTGTCATTTATTGAACTCTGTGCATTCCTTGTAATGTGCCTGGAGTGGTTAAATATTCTACATCTTATAGTTTTAGGTGGTCTGCAGCGCTGACTGCCTGATCAGCAGTGTTGTGGCAAATTGACCTCTGCAATTTACCAGTACCTGTCACAATGTGAGCCACACAGCCTCTATTGGTAACCACATTAACATCATGGCTGTGTCAAGAATGTCTCTCGGTTTCCGAGGTTATGATGATGACATTTTGTTTTTGCAGGTAAATTCTCACGTGTGTTGCTGGGGGACAGAGTGTATACCTTGCAGTCTTTTCCCCTCACATCGTTTACAGACCCTCAGTGAACACAGCAGCCTTACAATCATGCCCATGTCAGGACATAGGCCAAAATAAATATGATCTTTGGCCTCCTAAAGGCACGCTCTTTTCTATCTCCATCACCTGAAGGTCAGTCCACACAGGGTACATTTCTGTGGCTGTTATGTTTTCCAGGTAACGGGTAATCTAATTTATTACTTTTTCGTGCGTTACAACGCAATTACTATTAGCAGCAGTGAAATGTGGCGTATTACTTTGCAACAATGTCCAGCAGCTGTGATCCGACCTGCCTCACTCAGCCAGACACTGACAGGGGCTGCGCTGCTGACAGACACAGGAGAGAACACGATGCCAGAGTTGCCAGGTACGCTTATTATAAGCCACTTTCAGCTTCTTCTTTTTCTAACTTAAATGTGTATATTAGGAGTTGTGGGCTGCACTTTTTTGGGCTTGTTCCAATAGTGCAGTTGCTCATTTGGGCTTGTTGTGCCCCCAAACCCAGGAGGAATCTGCTGCATGATCTACCATCAATATAAACCAAATTCAGAAGTTATTAAAATTATTTTATCTCACCATAACACAAATTTAAAATTACAGTACAAGGTGTTTCCACCTAAAATAAATCCTTATAGCCAGATTTAAATTGATTTCTAATGTAGCTACTACTGTCTTCACCATAACAAAGCTGTAGAGGATTAAGATAAAACTTAGATAAAAACCTGACATGTCTGTTTAGTTACATAAATCAAGGTTAGACAGACTGTTAAGCAATAACAGATCTAAATAATAGTAGCCCCTCGCTTCACTTCTGCACAAAGAAAAGGCTGTTCCACCTCTAAGCAAAAGGATGTTTAATGAGTAAATTCAGAGACAAAAAAGAAGAAATATGACTTTGAAATTGAAATGTAACGTGGATAAAAATGAAAACAGGCTTCATGTGGGTTCCTCTCTTTAAAAATGCTTAATTCAATTGCAAAATCTGGCAACACAGCTAGCTGCAGCAACGGCAAGTCTGGAGCAGTCTGTGGAGTTAAAACTGGTGTTTTCAGGATGGAAGTACAAGAAGTGAAAGGCAAGAACACAGATGTGAAGTGTACATAATGTCATAAAGCAAAGTGTTTGTCTGTTCTAAGTATACCTAAAAGCTAGTGACCAAAAACACAGAGAACTCTGCTGATGATGTCAGAACTGCTGCAGCAGACCAGGTAACAACATGGAGGGAGAGAGAGATGAAGCCACACAGTTTAAGCAGCAAAAGCTTTTTCAAAAAAGTAACACATTAATTACTGGTAATTAATTACATTTATGAATTCTGTTAATTCCGTTAGTAATTCAATTACTTTTTTGGGAAAGTAACTTGTAACTATAACTAATTACTTTTTAAAGTAACTTGCCCACCACTGCTAATATGGGATGTGCATTTTATACATATTGTACGGATAACTCTAATCTCTTGATTACAAAATCATATAATTTCATAATTTTATCTAAAATTATTGCAATAAATGATCACAACTGTTTAAATAATGAGAGTGGGTCTTTATGAATGTAGTGACAATGTGTGGTGCTGGGCAGTGGAATAAATATTTTTTTTTCTTTGTGGGGACTGCTGACTGAGAAAAGGATATACAACAAATTTAGCCAGAAAAAGAATACATTTACTGGGATTCTGTGATGTATGACTTCTTTTTGGTCAAAACCTCACCTTATAACAACAGTGTTAAGTTGAATAACTCTTATTTTATGTACAGACTGATTGTTTTATATTCAGGGAATATACCAATTAAAAGCATTTTGAATTTTTCTTCATTTTTTGGTGAACATTTCACCACCCTCTCTAAGGTTTTGTGGTCTTTCAGTAGGTCGTGATAATCCTTTGGAGTAACGCTGTTAAAAATTACAGCATTTTTGTTTTCAAGTAACAGGGAAATGAGAGTCATTTGGCAAAGTGCCAATGCTTAACTGTGGCCATAACTCAGGCTAAGTAACCTGTGTCAGTCAAACTGTCCAACTTTGAGGTTTCCTCCTGTGCTAAATTTGACCTTGGTTATCATTGTTTGTTTAAAATGATGTTCACATTGTAATCACCATAGTGTTCTTGTTTTTCAACTTTAATCAAAGAGAACTTAAGACATTGTCTTGACTGAGATAATTTATTTTTGTTTTGTTCAGTTTTATGAAAGTACCAGCCTTTTTTATATTGAACTGCATGATTGACTCATTTAACCTGCAAACTTCCCCCTTAATACCCATCAACATGACATGATGTAATAATCCTGCTGCCTGACACATTTTAAGGCCTGTTAGTTAAAGCTGATTTCAATGTCCTTTGCTTTACTCCCACAAAATGTTTACACTGGTCCCAAATGTCACCAGAGTTTATTTTAAATTTTTCATTTTGTTGTTTAAAATACTGTAAAGATTTTAAATTCTAGCATGCCCTTAAACCCTAATGTTTCATTCCCCAGGCTTTTTATTATCTGTACCCTGTCTAATTCTCTTGTCTCTATTTATGCTTCTCCATAATGATATCATGAGAAAATACTTGTTACTAATACTAATACTTGTTATGCTGATGATACTCAACTGCACACGTAAATGAAGCCAGGTGAGACAAGTCAGTTTTCTAAACTAGAAACGTGTCTAAAGGACATTAGGACCTGGATGGCCAGAAATTTTCTTCTTCTTAATTCAGACAAGACGTCACTGTGCTTGGCCCTGAACACCTTATTGAAACATTTTCTAATGATTGATCTGCCCTACCTGGCATTAGCCTGGCACTAAGCACCACTGTCAGAAATCCTGGGGTCACATTTGCATCAAGATTTGTTCTTTACCACCCACATTAAACAGTTCCTGAAATTGACTTTAGAGAGATCAACAAATAAAATACATGGTAGTGACTGCAAACAGCACACATATATTAGTATGAGACTGACAAACAGTCATGGATGACTTGCTGCTGTGGACCTGCTCCAATCCATGTGCTCTATGCTACAACAGCCATCAACAGAAATTAAATCATTTAAAATAAATTCATACCTTTAGACCAGTTAATCCCAATTTAATGTCAGCTCAGCCAGATGCTGCTATATTGATCAACATAATTTCTATATATTCATTATAGATGTTAACGCCAATTTTAGACTGATCTCTCTATCCATGGTTTTATCGATTATTCATCCATAGTAACTATCTTTACAACCATATAGACATGAGGTCCTCTTGAAACTGAGATGCCGTATCTCAAAGGCCTACCTTTAGTACATTTATTTTCAACAGATGCGGTGCTTTACTACGGAAGCCCTAAAAGGCCATGGTTTTTTCACGTTTTTTTAGCACGGTTTTCTTGTGATAACGACTTAATTTCAGTCGTTTTCCCAAGATCTCGAGTTATTTATGTTCGACTTATTTATGTCGAGATCTCGAGAAAACAAGCTTTGTTATCCCGAGATAACGACATAAACAACTCGAGATCTTGGGAAAACGACTGAAATTAAGTCGTTATCACGAGAAAACGGTGCTAAAAAAATGTGAAAAAACCATGGCCTTTTAGGGCTTCCGTACTTTACAGATAGAGATGGATTTAATCTAAATTTATTATATGTCTATATGTACACATGGTTATCATGAAGAGTTTGTCTTCGGTCTTTTCTTTAGTTAATTGTCTTGAGAAAACACCTGTTATGAACGGGTGCTATACAGATAATAATGGATTGATTAAGTGTAAATCATCATCAGCTGTGTCAGAACGAGCTCTCTGAAAGAACAGGATGTTGCTTGAACTTCCAGTGCTGTGCTCAAATGTTTACTGTGACTCCATAGACATTCCAAGTCACGTTCCCTCCTTTGAGGTTGGCTCTGGGCTGAACGGGTGCCTGTTTTAATTGTACAAAAACATTATAAATATTCTCTACATCATTTATGGCCTTAACTAGACATACAAAACTTGATATTTGTCTAATAAAAAAACTATAGTAATTATTTCATACAGTTAAAATTCAAAATGTTTTTATCACAAGTTACAGGTTACTTTATACTTGTCTGTGATTTTTTTAAAAAAGTGACAGGAGACAAAAGCTCAACGACCCTTTTTGAAAAAAAGGGCAACTTCCTGCTCTATTTGAGAGCAGGAAGTGGCCTGCAGTGAAGGATTAAGGAAAAAAGAAAGGCACCCTGTTGTTAGCTGTTAGTCGCTACGTTTCGCCGCTACGTATGTATCTGCCTCTGTGTTAAGTCCATTAAATTTACCTCTCTGGCTTAATGCTGGCTACAATGGCTGAAAGATGGATTACGGTAAAGCAGTTTAAACATGAGTCATTCCTGATAACGGTGTTCGATGAAAGGATTTAACAACAAACAGCTTTATTGTCCCCATTTTTTTAAAATTTGAAAATATTCCTGGAGCCTGATGTGTCCCCCAGGCTGTCAGCTGTTGATCAGAGCCAATGGGATGTACATATCACATGAATTTGAGGGATGTTTCTCCCTGAAAAGTAACATGAAACACTGTAGACAAGGGGTGGGCAAGTGGCGGCCTGGGGACCCTCCACATCACTAAATATGCAATATAAATAATTCTATATAATCTAGACTGATATTTTTATTGTCTTATCTAAATGTCTTTTATGAATCAAGTATTTCTCAATACTATATTTAAAAGATGGCAGCAGCAAAATATTTGAGCTTTAAAAATTTGAATAACACATCATTTTATTGATTTGAAAAAAGCTTCATTGGCTTTAATTCTATGCATGTTAGCTAAATTTGCTTGAATTCTATGTCAAGTTAATTTGATTATGCATAATAACTTGTATTTATGTTGCAATATATGAATATTGGTATTCTAATTTTATGACAAAATTTATATTCTCATATGTTGTTTATCCAACATTCTTTTTCCTCATTGAGAGTTTCTGAAAATTTGTACCAATGTGGCCCTCAGGCTGGGAAAAGGGTTTTATGTGGCCCTCTTAGTATTTAAAGTTGCCCATCCCAGCTGTAGACTATGGAAACCTCCAAAGTAACAGCAGCAGAGACTGGGGATCGCCAGTGCAGGTGAGTCAAGAATAAATCTACAAGGATTCTGTGGTGCATGACTTATTTTTAGTCAAAAATGTCACCTAATTACAAAAGTTTTAAGTTGAATTAAATCTTATTTTATGTACAGACTTATTGTATTATATTCAGGGAAGATACCAATTAAAAGCATTTTGAATTTTTCTTTGTTTTTTGGTGAACATCTCATCACCCTGTCTAAGGTTTTGTGGTTTTTCAGTATGTTCTGATCATTCTTTGGAATAACGGTGATAAAAATTACAGCGTTATTGTTTTCCAGTAACAGGTAAGCCAATAAATTACTATTTCAAATGTCAGAATTGCCATTACCGACAGTGAAATATAGCACAGATGTCTAGCAGCAGTTATCAGACCTTTTTGGTCTCAGGCACAAATGTCAATTTTACTGTAAAAAAGGGTCAATAGCCAGAATAAAATGTATTCCTATTGTAGCTGTTACTGCTTTCACCATACCAAAGCTGTAGAAGTTGAACATAAATCTTAAATGAATGCTTGACTATTTCTATTTGGTTGCAACCAAGGTTAGACAGACTGTTTAATGATGACCAATTAATAAATAAAAGTAGCCCCTTCCTTCACTATAGCATAAAGAAAAAGGATTTTCCACCTCCAAACAAACAGATGTTGAATAAGTTAATTAAGAGCCAATTGAGAAAAAAATGTTACTGTGAAATTGAAATGTAATGTAGATGTAATTTAAAACACACTTTACATAGGCTTCTTTTTTGAAGAAAAGTAATTAGAAACAACAATAGAGAAAGATTGCTTCTTTGGGCTTGTTCTTACGGACCTGGTGCTCATTTATAAATCTTGAAACAATGCTAGATTCAACAATGGCAAGTCCAGAGAGTTCTGTGGCGTTATAACTGCTGTTGTCAGGTTTAAAGAACAAGCACTCTTTAATTGTCAATGATGTAAAAGGCAAGAACAAACATGTGACATGACAAGAGCAAAGTGCTTGTCATGTCCGTTGTGAGTAACTCTTAAAAGTCAGTGACCATAAACACAGATGATGCCAGTGCTATTGGTAGCAGGCCAGGTAACAGCAAGGAAAGACACAGAGATGGAGCCATGCCGTTCAAACAGCAAAAGCTTAAATAAATAAATAATTAAATCAGTGAAATGCATCAATTACATTCCCTGGTTACTAATATATTTATGGATGAGATACATAATATATATATATATATATATATATATATATATATATATATATATATATATATATATATATATATATATATATATATATATATATATATATATATATATATATATATATATATATATATATATATATATATATATATATATATATATATATATATATATATATATACATATATATACATACATATACACACACACATACAAATTTATAAGTAAAATGCCAACACTGGTCCTGACCATCACTTTGGGAACCACTGCAGAATGAGGAGCCTGACAGGAAAATCAGTTTAAAATGTTAAAAATGTTATATTGGTTAAGCTCCTTAAAGACTTTACAGAAACAAGAACATCAAATGTTATCCTCTATTTTTGTTAACGATCTAATACATACCAAAGGCAATATACATGTTTGTTCCGTAACTGGCTATATTTGGTGTTTATGCTGCTGAACTGCCATCACATATTAAAATCCTTTGTCTGGTTAACGTTTCAGTTATGTATGATATCAAGCTGGTCGCCACACTGATGAGAGCAAGGCCACAGCAGTGGGCAACTGGTAGCATTGGTGCCCAGACTCAATTCAAAGGAAGCCTGACTTGCCAGCCAAACAATGAAAGACTATTAGCAGCCTACAAAGCAGAACAAGATAACTAACTCTATGCAATATTGCTGGGAGCTGTAGTACAATGTCCTCTGCTCTACCAAACTCAGAGGCGAAGCAACAATCCATTAAAACAAAAGTAAAAGCACAAAGTTTGTGTTTAAAGTTAAATTTGACTCACCCATGGAGTGCTGTGTCAGTTGTGTCTCTCTTCTGTCCGTGTGTGTGTCATCAGCGGTTTAGCCCTGAGCTCCACTTCAGCTCACTTAACTTCCTGGCGTGGCTACTCAGAGTAACTGTATGAAACGTCATGACACCCTCCCTTCAACCACAGGAGAAGTTGGCTACAGCGCTCGAACAAACACAGACAGGCAGACATATAAACCAAAGGTATTTAAACATCACACATGGCTCTGCCTATGCTGCTGAACCACATTAATACAGTTACTTTAACCATTATTATTGTTGTTAAGAAAGAAACTGACTGATGATGTATAAAGTCAAAGATTAACTGGTTGTATGAATGCAGACAACATAGCATAACAAACTTCCTCTTCCGACATAAAACCAGTCCTTAAATGTCTGGTCAGCCCTCAGGTCATGAAAACACCCTCACACCAGCTAACCTCAGGAATGCTGCACAACTGAATCAGCTCTGCTTGTGGTACACAAAGGCCTTAATATAAACAAATAAAAGAGAACTCTGAATGAACACCTGCAGGTTAAGTTTATACATCTAGAAATACATGTTTCATTGACAGAATTAACTATTTCTAGCTGCAGGGTGGCAAATCTTTTCCTGGCAGCACAAATGGAGATGTGAGGTTCATGAGGATTTCTCCTCAAAGGAGCAGTTCCTCCATCCATCTGGTGTCTATTAAGAGCTTTCACTCCTGCAAATGGTGTACAGAGCTAGAAGGCAAGAGTGTAGCTAGCATTAGCCATTCAGTGAAGATGCAGCACAGGCTTTATCATCATGTCCAATTCACACGTTCGTACAGTGTACACAGGACGACTCCTGATTTGAGGGCTGATGCCTTTTGCTGCAGGTTCAGGTTCAATTCCAGCTTGAGGTCCATTTGCAGTGTGCCCTCTCCTGATCATAATCCCCTTTTAAGGTCTCTCCTTTGAAACTCTGCTGGCATGAAAGGACTGAATTGCCAAAAAAACCCCAAAACCCTCCAGTTCTGAATCTAACCTGGCTGGGGCCGATCCCTGTAGATATTTGGCAGTAAACTCTTGAATAAACCCATTAAGTTTCTTGATTTAGCTAATAGACACATTTCCAAGTTAACCATGTAATAAGTCTTTGTAGTACAAATACCACCATGTATTACAGAGTTTAGAGTAGCCTGATTTGATTTTCAGTGTCAAGTGTTGCTGTCACCTTTCAGTTAATCTAGTTCTTGATCTACAATCCCTTTTAAAACATGCAAGTCATTAATGAAGAAATTATATTTCTACTAATCAAACACTCATCAACCCCCCTTTAATTACTGTACTTCTGCTGTTGTTGACTTCATTTATGTGACTTTTGGGCTGTGCTAAGTTGGCTTTTAAACCATAAATACATTGAAAGAATTTCAAAAGCTGCAGCTCAAGCTGATTTAAGTTTTTTGTTAGAAAATTACATTCTGTTTGGTTTGCATAAAAGACTTGATAGTTAGGAAGCATCATGGGTATAATTTTGTGATTGTAAATGGTAAATGGACTTGAGCTAATTTAGCACTTTTCTAGTCTTTTGAATACTTAACTATGCTTTATACCACAGGTCACACATACCCATTCACACCTATTCACTCTCACAGTCACTAACTGATGGTTCTGAGTTTTCTTCCAACTCACCAATTCACTCCCTTTCATGCACATTTACACACCACTGATGCAGCAATGGGAGCAACTTGGGGTTAACTGTCTTGCTCAAGTACACATCACCATGTGTCACCCAGGGCTGGACTTGAACCTCCAACCTCCCAATCACTGACCCAGCGCACTATCTAACTACTCCTCCAATGCAGTATAAAATTAACCTCAGCCACAGTTAAATTGGACAAGGAGGAGCAGCTTGTCTCTGACAGTTAAAATGGGACAATCACACTGTCTGAGACTGCATAGGAGCAGCAGTGAATGAATCCAAGCTTTCTTCACCACAGTGTGCCTGCCTGAGGTGTCTTTGCCATTGTGGAGAACGTGGCACACTTTACCACAAGATAAACAGTCCCTGTGTAAAACCAGGATCTAACACCCCAATCTGGTGTTGAAAGTTTAAGTCAAAAATACTAACAAACTAACCCAAAACTGAGTGTTGACTGAAACCTGTCTTAGCACTTAAATACTTGGGCGCTAAATGCTTGGATTCTAAAATGAGAGATAGAAATACCTTTTATTAGCTGAGGTCGACTAGCTGGGCTTAACTTCTGCCCTCAATGAGCTGAATGGTTTCACAGAAAGTGAGAGACAAAACCAAAAGCACTCCCTTTCAGTCTTGTGACCACGTATGAGTGATGTATGAGAGATAAAACTGACCGAAATGAACCTTCATATCAAAAAAGTTATTATACTTTTGGAAGATGCAAAAACAAATACTTTAAGGTAATTATGCCAAAAAAATAATAATTGAAAAATTCAGAAGAAACCTGATTTAATACACAATTTAGATATTGCATTTTATCTCTGTAGAGCCAGCCTATCTAACCAGAGAAAGTTCTTCACTTGCATGTAACCCATCATTACGCCTCCTTCAGCCCTGCAGTAATCTACCCCTCTGAACGAGTCTGCTGGCTCAGAGTTACAGCTGCAACCCACAAAACTCTCAGTCTTATTTTAGCTCCTCCATTGCAAATGCAAAGCACCAAAGACCGTGGTAATGATCAACTCAAACCTCCTTTTCAGGCTGGAATGCAAACACACACTTTATTTATTTTACTTTTTTCACTTATTTGTGATTCATTGCTGAAAATAAGGAAAAAGAAAGTTTTTAGCATTTAAAAATATAAACACATCAGCTGAACTTCGCTGCAGATTGACAACTCAAACCCTGAATGGCAAAGGTACTTGATTGTTTACAAAAATTGCTGGTCAGCCAATCACATGCCACTGACTGAATGTATTTAGGTATGAGTGTTTTAGAAACTGCTGATCAGCTGGGATTTCCTCAAAAAATAGTCTTAAGATGTTCAGTGAGCTTGAAGATATCAGATATGTTCATGTCAGATGCCAGCACTCTTGTTAATTCTTGCTTGAGAGGAACTACGCCATCTGACTGGGACCATTTCTTGTTTATTCTCTCAAATACAGATTCTGTTCCTGTACTGTAAGTTATTTATGGTTTTAGTCAGCACGTTACTGATGAACATTGTATGTTTATCATTTCATCTGCCTTTGAATATTTATTAGGGTATTTATATTTTCTTGGACATGTCGGTCAGGTTATCGTTGCAGACAACAGTGTTGATGTCCCTTTTTCAAAGTATAAGAGAAAAACAAAAATTTTAAGACCATTTTTATTTTAAGCTATGATCTTTTACAAATTACCAACAAATATCTTGACAATAGCAATATTGACATCGGCGTAATGTGCCCACGACATAATATTGCGTCCATCCCCTCCATCAAGTTTGTACATTTATAAAGAGGGACAAAAGTACAAATTATGTAAAACAGTTAACCACTGTCCGTGGCTTCCATGCTCCTTTCTGTTGTTTACATGGTTGTGTTTCAACTCACTGATGATGTCATCAACGTGATGGCGTCAGTTTGACGCACCAGAGGAAAAAAAATTCCACGCAGCTTGTCTGCTGGCGGTGGGAAAGGAGTCACTTGCCGATTGTTAATGGGTAACCCGCCTTGAAAAACACTGACCTGCTAATTTTAGTGTGAAAGCGGTAAGAAGACAGCTTGTCATATAAAAAGCTGGGTACCATGAACTCTGTTCAAAATTTGAGTTCTGTTTTGTGCCCGTCCCTGTGCCACCAGCTCACCCTAAACATCAGGCTGTGAGAGAGATACTATCCCTTCTGAAACACACACCCAGGGCTCTAATTTCATAAACCAGGTGCAGCACATCTGCCCTGCGCTGTGCCTGCACCACGCAACCGGGGTGTGTCCAGGGCAGTTAGCAATCTTTGGTGAACGCCGCAGCGAGGTGCATCTCTGGTCAAGTCCCAGTCCCTCCCTTTGGCACAGGGGATGAAAGAAGGTGTGAGTGGGTTTACACAGCCGAGTGTAATCTTCACCAGTCAAATGAATGTCTCTCCTTGCCTGTAAATGCACTGCGGGCAAGTGACTGATCAGTCTGACTGATCCCCGCCCCCGTGGCCACGTTGTGCTAGAAAGACTTGGTGGCAGGGATGGTCAGAGCCACTGTCACTTTTACAGCAACTGGGAGAATGGAGGGGCCATTGGGCTGCGCATAGGAGGCCATGTGGACCACCAAGAGAGACAGATGTAATCTGTTCCCGTGTCATAAATCGGAGTACAAAATTAAGTGACAGTTACATTTAAACACAGCAGCAGGTTACTCCATTCATCATACTTTGGATCACATTAAGATTAAAGATTAACCAGAGAAATATGGGCAATCACAGGTAAATCCTCAAGGCACCGGCATACATACATTTATTCAGTAAGCCTCTCCCTTTTTTTTTTTTCTGGATTTCATGAGATGAGTGAAACTGTATATATAACTACTCCGTTTTGGATTATGAGGCTGTTTATTGTTTGCTTGAGAGATGTGAACTTTTCAGTTTGCATCACTCTTATGGCTGCCGACAGGTTGAGTTTCCATCATAACAAATGTCTTTGATCCAAAATCAGATGTGATGGGATAATTAATATAGATACAAAGGTACATTCTGGTTCAGACAGTTACATTAAATAGTGGTTGCTGTGATAGTAAATTCCACTGAAATGTGCCTGACACTGGATACTGTACCTGCCTCTGAGGTTTTGGTGATGTGTGCATAATGTGTGCCAAAGTACCACTGCACAGGGTAAGCTTTGCTTGCACCAAGAATAGACCAGGTTGGAGCAGGCAAGCTTTCAGCGCACCTCACACGCAGTTTTTGGCACGAAATTGTCACTGTGCCAAGCTGAATCCGTCGACACCTCCCCCTGGTGCAGCGCCACACCCATTTTGGCACAGCTGGTCTACCAAATTGCCAAATAGGCTGCGCACAGCGGTGTGTTTGACAAAATTACCACTGTACGCAGTGCATCAGGCTGCGAACCCTGCACTGCACCAGGAAATTAGGGCACCCAGAGTTTAAATGTATAAGTGATACAATTCAATTCAAACTCAAATTAACAATGTTATTTGTCCTCAGGGGGCAATCAAAGTCAAACAGAGCAGCCAGTGATCGAAACTGAACTTGAATATTAAAAATATAAATTTTCAAGTTGAGGAAAAATATATAAACAAACAGTCTAACCAATAAAATATATAAATAAATGATATACAAAAATACATAAAAGAAGAAAGGAAGAAATAAAATACTGAAATTCTAAAAATAATGAGTGCTGGGGACCAGCATGCAGAGCGCAAAATTGGCATGAGTGTAAGAGGCATTACAGATTAGCAGATGTAAATTAACCTGAGGTAGTTATGTCACTGTCTAAAGGCAGACAGTCATTCAGGAGTGCATTATTATAATACAAGTGCAAACAGCATTCAGTCAGTGAAGAGAGCTTTATGGATGTTTGAGTTGAGGCAGCAGCACAGCTTTGAGCACAAAGATGTCCCTCCTCATCTGAGTTCTGCAGGCCCAATGGGAGCCACTCAAACTTTGGGAGCAGAGCATGTGTGGGGTCAATGCTGCCTGCTAGCCTGCATAGAAAAGGATCTCCTCAGTCTTGAAGGAGAACATCAGCAGACAGTCAAAGGTGATGCCGAGGGGCCCGATAGATAAAGCTTAGTTATGCTAAAAAGAAAGACTACATCAAGCAATGTTTGGGATTTATAAAAAACAAACTTTACAGGTGAATGTGTAATCCCTCATTAACCTTGCACAGCAGATGGGCCTGCCTGATTCAGTTCCTGAAATCCTGCAGATCCCATCTTGTATCCATTGAATCCATTGACCAATGGATTCAATGGATTCACTCAGCTAAAATTTTAACAGCCCAATCAGGGAAGAGAGGCGGGAGCTGTAGAATGCGGACGTGACGATAACCGGAAGATGAAAATGGAGATGCCGATTATCCTATTGTCCTCATAGATACTTAGTAAAACTTGGCGAAATCTGCCCCCCTCAGAAGTTTACTTGTAGGGCTTGTCTTTGACGAGGTTCATGTTACATATAAGTGTTAAATGAATCATCTGTGTGGTACGATTAAGTGTAAGACGATAGTATAAGGCCATTAGCCGTCAGCGGCTAAGTTAGCGGCTAACGGCTAACGCTCATTTACTGCCATTAGCCATTACCCGCTAAGTTAGCCGCTAACGGCTAATGGTCATTAGCTGTTGTTAGCTGTTAGCGGCTAAGTTAGCCGCTAACAGCTAACAACAGCTAACAAAAAAGTATGCTATTTTTTTTTCAATTCTTTATTCAGCCATTTTAAGTAACAAACAGGCACATTTTGCATCGTACAGTTCAAAAATCACTGAGCAGCATCAGCAGCCAATATGAACAAAATAATAAAATAAATTGTATATAAAAGAAAAAAAATAATGAAAATTCACTGAAAACATTACTTCATTTTATGAGGCAACCCTGCTTGATATGGATTGGTCTGTGATGAATGTGACGAGCAGAACGATTATCCAATTGCAAGCTTGTGTTTTTTTTAAAAGGGCCCCTACCCAGATGGACTTGTGAAATATTTCTGTGGCAGATATATGGAGCTGTCCATCTGGCTTGTCAGGTTAATCCCTCATGGCAGCTGTGAACAAACCCAGCAGCTTGGGCAGGCATTGGGGGCTGTGCCTGTCCTGGACTAAAAGCAAAGTTTTCTGTTTATTTTATTTAGGATTTGTTTTTCCATCAGAGTAGTCAATCTTTAGTTAATCTTATCTTTCTTGATATGGCAATCCATCCAACCAATCTAACCGAACGAAGGCAACATATTAGCCAGTGAGAGGCAAAGGGGGTGGGTTACTGAGTCATAGCGATTATCGAGTCAAATATTCCTGGTCGGTGGACAACAATGGATATCAGAGGTTATTTCTGGAAGTCAGGGAAAACCCTATAGAACAGTCCCGTAACAAATAGTACAATATGGTAAGTACGGAAAGGTTACATTTTCTGACTTTTACCTGTGAAAAATATATGAAATGAAAGTAAGATGTGTACAATAGGGCTGCAACTATCGATTCTTTCTGTAATTGAGTACTCTATCAAGCATTTTGCAGATTAATTGAGTAACCGGATATCAGGTACATTGCACTAAATTACATTTTTTACATTGAATCACTTCGGCTTTATTGGAAAGCATCAGTAACATATAAAAAAGAAAAGCCAGGTCTCTTAGATTAACAATGCGTTTTTCTTTTTTTGGAACATTTTGAGCATAAACGGGATCCCAAAATCAAAATCCATATTTTTTATTAGTATAAAGTAGTTCCTTCATGAAACTGCTCACAACAAAGTCTGCATTTTATTTTGAGCAACCAGGTTCTGATTTTCACAAGGAGACATTGGTTTAGTTTTTCAAATGTATTTTTGATGCTTTGAGCTTCACAGGACTTTTGCGAGTTAGTCCAGTTATACCAGAGAGAAGGCCGACATCTCTACAGCTGATATCACAAAAAAGGAACCTCTCATACATACTGTAGAAACCTAAATGAATAACAGGCCCTTTATTTATAATGACCAGCTAATACAACTAATCAAATGAAATTGATATTTAGCTATGTACAATGGTGTTAATATTTTTGAACTTTTAATTTGTTTTGTTTATAATGTTCTTGTAGTTTTACACTTACTCTGGGTCATATCTTGCTTTTTAAGTACTTCTTATAGTTTGGTAATTTTTATTTCATTTGTTTGTATTCATGCTAATCTCTTTTTGCTATGTTATTACCTTTACTACTGTAACAATGCTAATTACCACATAGATGATCTTACTTTACTTACTTTATTACTAGGACCAAATAGTACTGTATATATACAGTGTATGTATTTAAATTTCTATATATATTTATATATATATATATACATATACATATATGTATATATATATGTATTTATATATATATATATACATATACATATACATATACATATATATATATATATATATATATACACATATATCTATATATAGATAGATAGATATGTATATATATATGTGTATATATATATATATATATATGTATATATATATATATATATATATGTATATATATATATATATATATATATATATATATATATATATATATATAGGTATACACATTTTTTATTATTCTCATATGTATATCAATAAACTGGTTTATTGCAGTACTTTATCAATATACATTAAACCATGAAACAAAAAAAATCTTTTGTTTTAAAAAAAATGAGTGTGTGCTGAATAGAGGAGAACAAAATTCTTTTAGGAGGCAATGCAAGCAGGGTACTACTATAAGTTTGACTGAATATAACAGTTCTGATTTATTTATTACTTTAGCTATATGATTAATTTATAAATAACAACATTTTTAATAGACTGAAAAATGTTTATTGTATCCATCAGGCTAAACAGATAAATAATCAAATTAGTAACAGGCAGTGTTAAGAACAAAAACAGTTACATAATACGACAGACACAGTCAGAAAAATAAATTAACAATTCTTACCTGCACTAAATATCATTTGTTCAAGTTTCTGCCCGAAATCTTTATATTTGAACTCAAGTACTTACCTTCGTCAAATATTTTCTTACCACGCCATCATCACTGCATCACAATGTCACCAACTGGACCCTAAATGTATCACCGTGATTAGCTAACATTTTATCATATTTCAGACATACTGGACTGAAAACAAAGTCTTGAGGATTCTGCCAGAATGACAGAACAGCATTAGCAGACAGGTGGGCAGGTGGTTTGTTGACATGTCAAAGGTGTGCATGGAGCTGAACCAAGTGTTTGTGTGATGACAGCCACTAATTTTGATCAGCAAATTGCATATTTCAGCACATATTAGCCAATAGTGATTGGCATCCAAATGATCCTAGTCCTGTGTTATGTTTACATTTAATTTATTTTTCTAATTTTCAATGAAATACTTTGGCAATGCCATTCTACATTCAGTCCAGTAAAGCTCCTTTAATTGGATTGATATACGGTGCATGACGTGACTGGCTGCTGAGGAGTCCAAAGTGCATCACAGTCAGTGTAAGCTAGAACAGGCTTCAGCTGTTTGACACTTGACAGGATCAATGGTATAGACACTGGACAGAAAGATGGAAGATGCTAAATGAGATATTTTTTAGTTCACTTATTTTCAGTTTCCAACAGTGCGGAAATCTGGTGCAAAGAAAGTAAATGAAATTTCTCTTAAGGTTTGGTAGACACAATGTTAGCCTTCTGTTCTTTCAATGTGCCTCATTCATCACTCTCATTTTTTTGTTTCGTAAGTACTGCTCATACTGACTGGCATGGGAATAAGGGCGATATTGACCACCTCCTTCCTGTTTGGAGACTTCTGGGGTGCTGCTGCAGTTCTGACAACAGTTTCTGTGGTTTGGCAAACAACATGCAAATGTGATGTGACACGAAGGGAATTTCTTCTAAAGTGTCTGTATCGGAGTTACCAAACAATTATCAATTTGCATATTGCTGTTTTTTTCTTATGACAATGAGAGTGGGGAAGATTGGGGGAGATAGTTGAAAGGAGGTGTAGGTGTGTGCAAACACGTTGCGTCAGGAGGTGGGCGACTAGTTAACATACTGCAGGTTGGTTTCTGATTGTTTAACAGATGATGGGAATACTGACATTTCACACTGTGTCTATGCTGAGACCTCCTACGCAAAGTACTTCTGCACCAATATATATTATTTATTTATCCTTTTGCACATTTTACTATTTTAACTTCTGTGTTAAACAGGCAGATGTTAAGTCATGCCAAGTGTTACTTCCATGAAACTATTCAGGCTTTTGGGTATTTGATTACAAGTTTAATGCACTTTGACCCTTGCTTTTCTGTAGTCAAGACCGTATTCTTCAATTCATCAACAAGTGTAGGTGTGGATGTGTTTCTGTGCGCCTCGGAGCACCATGCAGGAAACTCGCAAAGTGTGCTGGACACACCCCATCGGCACGCCTGGTCTACGAAATTTGGCCCATTCTGTTACATTTTCTTTTATTATCTTGTTCTAACTAAGCAGAGGCTTTGTTTTTTTTTACCTACTTCTGTGGTGATTTGCGCTAGAGATGTAATGAACAAGTCAAATCTTTTGAACAGCTCTTGAGAATCTATCCACAGTTCTTAGTGAGACAATTGTTTGTGAGCCAAATTCCTAAATGCAAATTGCTTGCATATTTAAGAAATGAATAGCTCACTTACTGAAGAATATTTTTTTGACTGTAGGCAGAGGCAGGCTAACACTACCAGCTGACTCCTAGTGTTTGAGCTAAGCTAACTTGCGGTGGGCAAGCTTTGGCTGTCTCTTTCTTGTTAGTGGACGCACACGTCAAAAGGATGGTGTCTATCTGCATGTCATGGATTCAGGAGTAAATCAAATCAATTTTTAAAGCACTTTGTGATCTTTTCTTTACTTGCAGCCTATCGAAGCGAGACTGCTCACACCATATCTAACTTCAGATCCAGGGCCTGCCATCCATATTGGAGGAATAGGTAGATGTGGAATGTGCAGAAGTGTAGTGATGAGTGAAAAGAACAATGGGGATAATATTGTTGCTAAATGTGCTCATCCACTCTTCCCATTGTGCTTTGGCTGTGATATGTGAATATTTCTGACAATGCATGATGAGAGTAACAGGAGGACAGTTAAGGAACATGAGGGCAGTCAATGTGGAGGAATTCAAGTCAGAGGTAAAATTTACAAAAATGTCCATCAGTAAATGGACTTGAGCTTATATAGCGCTTTTCTAGTCTTTGACTACTCAAAGCTGCTTTACACCGCAGGTCACACCTACTCATTCACACCCATTCACTCACTGATGGTTCAGAGTTTCTATGTTAGTTATCCATCAGTATCTCTAACACATTCACTCCCTTTTATGCCCATTACACGCCACTGACGCAGCAGTGGGAGCAACTTGGGGTTAAGTGTCTTGCCATGTGTCGCCATGTGTCACCCAGAGCTGGGCTTGAACCTGCAACCTCCCAATCACTGACCAAGCACACTATCCAACTGCACCACCGATGCCCCTGAAAAATAGTTGACCATCAGTGATCAACTAAAATCAAATAGATCAACTCTGACTGAAGATCAATAAATGAAACACACAGTCAGTGGGGAAGCTGGGGTTACAGCAGTCTTTTCACAGAGTGACACAGGTGACTCTCAGCCTATGGCTTTCTCTGATCATGCGTCATGGTGAGTCACACATTTTGCCACTGTTTTCCCTCCCTGAAGGCTGGTCTGCAGGTATGTTGTATTAACTGACAAGAAGCAACAGTGTTAGCAGGTTAACACTGACCAAAATCTCTGAAGGCTGTTCCCAGCACTTGGTTGTATCTATGCCATAAGAGGTGAGGCAGTTCCAGAGGAAAAAGGGGGTCCTGATAGTCACAACATGTACCTTATAAAGTGGCCAGTGAGCCAACATAGGCCATTGGGTATACTTAAATCATTCAGCAGTCTTGTATTGACATATCAAATCAATTTTTAAAGCACTTTGTGATCTTTTCTTTACTTGCAGTTGAAGGAGCAAGTGTCCTTAACAACCTTTTGTAGCTACCAGCATCTGGCTTTAAGGAGTTTCTGCCTTGATTATAAGCAGTTCACACATCAAATTTTGTCATTACAATTGTCGCAATAGAGAGACAAAACAATCATGCCAAAGAGGAAATGAAAGCTATTTTTGGGAGTACTACTCAGTCAAACTGACCGCCAACATTAACAGTCAAAGATTGAGTGATGGAAAAAAAAAATCAGAAATCACACACAGCTGAAGGAGAAGTGTTTCAACTCATTTCACACGAGGCATTCAAATTTTAGAGGTAAATTTAGAGATGAAAAAGTGGCTCATTTTTGTGTGTGGGGGGGACAGATAAGTATGTGGTTATGTTTGTGTTTCCGTGTAAATAAGAAGATAGAGGGGTACCATAATAATCACACAACTCTTGATTTCCTGTGTTCCTTGAAGTGATGCAGGAACCAAAAGCCACTGAAGCATATCGGTATTTCTGTATTCTGCTTTTACATTCGATGCATCTTAAAAGAGCAAATACATTCATATATTCAACCAGCTGGAGTAACATGAGATGGGCTGATAAGGGGTCATCATTTTCTCACTCGATGACTTGAAGATAAAAATAATTATTTCAGCATTATTACTTTAGCATTTGACAATCATCAGCATCTTGATATGCTATGTAAGGGGACCTGGGAATCATGAGTCTGTACCTGATAGACACGTAAGAAGAATATGCAGCCTTGGGGTCTGAGGAATGAAACAAATGTAAATATATTCTTGAGTTTAGGCAAACTTTTGCAAGAGGCACCTTCACAGACTTCAAAGTAAAGTCTGGTTGTGCTTTTGCTCATACGGAAATAAGCAAACCTCTAATTGAATTTATCTTTGATTGACATTTTACTGACATATGGCAGAAACTTGTCAATAGGAACAGCGGGACTTGGTTATTTGCAGTTTCTGGCTTTTTTATTACAGATCCCCACGTCAGATTTTTGCTCCCTTTGCTTGTAACCAACCAATCATCACAATCAATGCATTTTTATATATTTTTTGTCGTATTTTTATATTCACCTTTGCTTATTTGATTGGAAGGGGGATATTTGCCAAAAAGTGTCCTGATAGACTTTTTTTGTGTGCCTCTCTTTTAAAAGAAAAACTTGCCTTGATTCAGGTGCCTCAGCTACTGCAAGCTCTCATCTTACCTTCCTTTTGCTGCTGGGATTCTTGAAAAAGCAGTGACTGATCACCTTTGTCACTATTTACGATTCGAGACAGGCCATAACATGAGTTTCAGTTCATGGTACAATTTGACATGGATGCACACTACACAATGTGTGCCCTCACATCCACAAGAGGACAGAAAGACTCACAGTGTCTCCTGCTAGTGCCTTGTGCCTCCTTCTCTCCATCATCCGGCCTCTGCTACTGTCTCTGGAGAAGGAAACAATGGGTGATCACTTTTTCCCCTTTTTTATATATAACTCTTTGGTCCCTGTACTTGTCTCTATTTATTTTGTCTTGTAAGCTTCATGGAAGCAACTGCCTCCTGTTGTGGACCTGCAAAGCTTCAACTATTACAATTTTACCAGCAGGTACCAGAATAATTAGGACATATTCTATTCTAAATCTGGTTCATGTTTCATTTTGATGATGCTAGAGCATGTTTCCAGTCACAAATGTTCAAGTACAGAGTACCCTAATAGTGCTTTTATGCTATCAGTCTAAGCTGCTCTGTTAGAGTTCTTTTCCCTTAAGGCTCCCTTCCTCACGTGGGCCCAGACTGCTCTGATTGGATGTCTACTGGGCTTCTCTGATCTGATTGGTCATTTCACTGCTGTTTGACGCCATGTTGTCAACAACTCTGCATTTTTATCATCTGTGCTTTGCAGCTGGCTTGATACTGTGAACCAATATAGAATGAGTCCAAAATACAGAAGCTCAAAATGTAGCACTTCCTGGTGTCCAAAGCTGAAAGTATATGGAACACTCTTTTTGGATAAAAACCTAAAATAATGTTTGTGTCAACTGTAAAGGTTTATTGTATGTTCAAAATGCTGGTTGCAAACAAACTTTTAAAACAATAACTCATACACTACTTTCAAAAATGATGACCAACTTCGAGTCTTTTGATTAAGAGCAAATTTTCAGACAAGAGATCACAACAAGACACTATACACTGGAAATATTGTAATTACTTCTAACTCAAAATACCATGTTGTAGTGTTATTGCAGCTTAATTATTGTTGTGTTTACACTTGATGATCATGTTTTAGTTTAAAAATATATAAACAAGTTCAATTTGTTACAATTATCACAAAGAGGAGAAAAACTTAAGTTTCACAATGTTTTGAGGTTATTCTCAGCAATGATCAAAACGCAGCCTGTAGGTTTTTAGTCAAGAGAACCAGTACAATTCCAACTTCAGTGTTGGCCTTGGGCTTGGAAGGGCATTGCAAGGCAGCCGTTAAGAAGAAAGGATGGACCCTCTGTTTTAACTCTATCACACAGAGAAGACAGGTTAAATACACTACAGAACATTTGAAACCAAAAAACACTAAATAACTACCTCTTCAAGCAATAAATGAGAAACATAGCTACCTTCTCACTGTAAGGGCCTGAACAAACAGTGTGCCAAGCTACTGTGGCAATTAAAAATGCTTCAATTATGATTAGGTCTTCAGTTTTACCCTGACTGCATTTTCCAGAGTATATGACCTTCAACTGACTTCTACTTCATTTTCAAGTTATCATTCAGAGCTCCAAAAGAACTCAACAAACTTCAATATTTGTATGAGTGCTTTAACACTATTGTGTTTATGTTCTATCTATGCATGGGACGAAGGGGATGTTGCTGTTTCCCCGTAGTGACAGTAAGAAGCATCTGTCCCACGTGTCACATCGCCACTCCTCCTCCCACGCTTCTTGCATAGAGGAACACACAGAGCTATTATTATCTCTGACAGGAAACAAGTTGAACCACAACGACAGAGTGAGCTGACTCTCACTCACAGGCTTTTGGCCCGGCCTCTGACTCATCTCTTCCTCTCTGTTGTTTAAACAATGCTCTCTCGCTGAGCTCTTTTCTCTTTTTGCCTTTATAACTTTCATTTTTTTGGATAAGTCTTTGTCTTATTCACAACAAGAAATGATCCATTTCAGGATTTAATTTAGGATTTATTTATGCTGTCCTTGTTTTGTATACAACTTTGGCTTTTTGGTTAAGCTTGTTTCTTCTGTAAATTCCTCTCCCACTTCAGGTCAATGGAAGTAAATGAGAGTTCGGTTCTCATAAAGATAAATTTCTATATCAGAAATGATTCCTAAGTGAAAACTCTCATTCTTGACAGCTAACTTGAAATAGTGAATACAGGGGGTGTTGGCATTGTGATAAAAACTGCATTAGAAGATGTCATTCACAACATCAACACTGATATCACCAATTAGATTATGTTACTCCAAATATCTGGATTGGCATTGGCCCTGATTTTCATAACTGGTGCATCTTTTGCAAAAACAAAAAAAAACGTCATTTGTTGACTTACATTTTTCAAACTAAGCACAATAATTTAAGAAATATGTGTTTGGTAGAATTGGTTGTAATGTTTCTCTGCAGTAAATCCTATACTGTTGGAAAGGCTTTTTATTTTCTCTTTGTATGTTGTCAAATTTGTAAGAAACAAGCATTTGGTGAATGAACAGTAGAGTTGTTTTATTCAGTTCCCAAAAGTTTACTAAACAAGAGTCAATGGCAAAAAAAAAAGCTGTTTGACACTGGCACAGAGGATCTGATAAACTTTTCATGAGCTCAACCCACAATAGGAGCTCTGTTGCATATCACACAAATCCATTTTAGGATTTAGGATTTATTTTTTTTAACAAAAGGACAGTATGCATCAATAAATATTTACATGTAAATGAATGGGATTATAGCGAAACTGCTATTTTATATCCCCAGTCCCATTAACAGGTTGCCGTCAACACATAAATGAAAACAAACATCAAATACATAAATAAAACACAGAGTGTATTAAAAGCCAAGCAACAATATAGATGACATACAGTCCAAAAATAAAAACAGGCTGATAGTTGGGGGACCATGGGAATTATAAAGTGCTGGAGTGCTAACTGAAGTACCATTGTCCTAAAGTGCCACTGCTAAAGTGCACAGTGCTAGCTGCCTGGGAGCTCAGGTCCCCATTTTATTGCACGTTGTCCAATATTGCACAGAGACATAAATTGCATGTTGCATTGCACATTACCCTACTTACCCTACTGTCCAGGATTATAAAGTACCAGATTGCATAAGATATTGCACAATGCGCTTAGCACATGGTTGCACAGGCATATGTGTGAGATGCTATTGCACTAAGAAAGCAATGTATGCATTAATTCACAAAAACAGTTTTAGAAGGTGCCCCAATGAGCCAACAAGACATTCATACAAAATAAGACACGGTTAAGATTGCAGATCTGGTTTTCCAATAGCCATGCTTTACAGTGCTTGGAAAAGTTTACTGAGTGACATGATGACTGTCAAACTGTAACACAAACACTGCAGAAATAGCAATAAATGTAGGCTTTTCAACATAATACTCATGAACATATACGGTAGGTCTCTAATTGCATTGACCAGGCGTAAGCACAGTGCACCTGCCCTGCGCCACAGCTGTGACGCGCCGACAGGATGTGTCCAACACACTTTACAAGTTTCCTGCAAGGCGCACTGAAGCACACCCACACCTCTGTCCCTCCTACTGGCGCAAGGGAGGAAAGAAGGTGTGAGTGGATTTAACACTGCATTGTAATCTTCACCAATCAAATGAACGCCTCTCCTTGCCTTTAAATGCACTGTGGACAAGGCGCAGTGTCAATTTCAATTTCTCCTCCATTGACAACTCGGTAGGATGGCTGATGCAGCAATTTCCCCTGGGGCTCTAATTTCATATGGGAGGTCCGAGCTTGCAGAATAACAGAATACATGACAATGCGAACAGAGCTCTGCTGGTCGATGATACAAAAACAGCCCAGGAGGAAATTATTAATTTTGTCAATCAAGTTTGCTCAAATATTTTGAGAACTGCTGTAAAAAATGTAAAAAGGGTTTTAATAATGTAAGCAGAAGGGCCAAAAGAAAGCTGTCAGATCAAAGAAGGCACACGGTGACACGCGGAAGGCGGCCCCTCCACCGGCCTAACGACGAGCTCAGTGGAGGACCTTGCGTCCTCCGCCTTCTCCATGATAAGCATTGAGGGCTTTGGTGGGGTTGAAGTTGGGATTACGGTTAGGGCAAAAATATTTTTCTTCTAAACCAGAGGAGTAAGGCTCTCCTCCGGCTGCCTCCTTCTCCAACCGGCAGTCCAAGCATTGATATAATAATAGTCATTTTCTCTTCCAAGGAGGAAGAGGAAGGAGAAGCGCTGAAATACAATTAATTTTTTTTCATGAATGATTTTCTTAAATGTGACTGAGTAAAAAGTGGCAAAAAACATGTAAACGGTATGTATATAGCACAGTTAAGGACAGAGCTGTGCAGCGAGGTGGGCTCCCCATTCCCATGCGCGCTGCTGCTCTCCCTGCTGATACGGCACATGCATTACGGCCTTTCTCTGTCACAAGTCCTGTAATGTCTCCTTCCTGAGGTCAAAGTGGCATCCATGGTGTAAGGCTATGTTTTGTGGCACGCAACATGCGACAAAGAATGCACTGACACTCTCAATACCTGCCTGTAAGGTTTTGGTGACGTGTGCACACTGTGCACTGTCAGCCAATCAACAACTGCAGAGGTTGTGCTTCGCCTGAGAATAGACCAGGTAGGAGCTTGCGAGCTTTCAGTGCATCTTCCCCACAAAGTTGTCACTGTGCCAAGCTGAATCTATGAGCACTTCCCTCTGGTGCACCGCCACACCCATATCAGCGCAGCCGCTCTACCAAATTGCCAAATTGACTGCGCACGGTGGTGCGCCAGGCTCCGCAACCCTGCGCTGCACCAGGAAATTAGGGCCCTTAAACTGGAAAATTGCTAAAGAAATGCTTCAGTATGCATTGCACAACAGAATCCTGCATATATTTTGAAGGCTAGTTATACAAGCTGGTTGCAAACTCAATACGCTAATCTTATTTAAGTTGTTTCTATGAAGATATATAAAATTCCAGTCTTTAGCAATGAGAAATAATTAAAACTTATGGATTTGGCCTTAGATACCATCAAAGCAAAGCAATTCCTTCCACAGGATTCAAGAGTAGAGACAGAACCATGGAACTGATGCGCTCTCCTGGCCTAAATGAAAGTGAAACTTAACTCAAACCTACAGCTGCACTGTTACTTTGTACTGCTAGATGGCAGTGTTATACTAAGAAAACATAAACAGTTACCTCTTAGGACATGACACAATCCTTGATATAGACCGTTTCAACTGGCTTCAAGGTTGTTTTACAGGCAGATACTCAGCTGGTCAGGCAGTATGACGTGTGGCATAATCACTGCACCAAAATATAACTTTGCCCCCTCTGGGGTTAAGTTGTATCTTATAAACATAAAGTTGGACAGGTTCAGTTTTATTCTGCTCACAGTCTTTTTGGCCTGCTCACAGTCTTGTTGACCTTAAAGTGAAGTTGAGAGTTTAAGATAACTCCAAGATATTTAAATTCCTACCCTAACTGACCCTTGTGGAACTTCAAAGTTGCTGTTGCATGTTGCATATTTGTTATTCAAAGAGGTCCAATAAGAAAAACTATATAAAGTGTTGACTTGACAGATTCATTAGGATTTCAACTTGAGGCTCACACTTTGATTCAAAATTGTGAAGAAGGAAAAGGTGCTTGCTTTAGACTCTGCTTACTGTGCACTAAGCATCTATATAATGGACACTGATATATGAAGCAAAGTGTGCTAAAGATATACTGCACATATAAATACAGCATGGATTTATTATTCAAATCACAATGTCAGGTTTAACCAGCACAGCTAACAAGCCAGAAGACAAACTTCCTGCTCTCATCAAGGAACAATGTTAATCAACATCTGTTGTCTCTCATACTGAGTTGGAACTGCTACTTCATGCTTTTATTTCACCACATCTGTATTTCTGCAGTTCCCTTTTCACTTGGCTCCTCAAATCCTCAGCCCATTGTCTGCCAGTAATTAAAAATGCTGCTAAGAAAGGTCCAGTAGATGAACTGTTATCACACCCACACTTTCCTTTTCAGTGGCCTCCAGTGAAGTTTAGAATACAATCCAAGGCCCTTGCTTTTGTTTTCAATGCCCTTACAAAACACCTGTTAATTTTCTGACCTGCTCCAGCCCTTCATACCTAACCAACCACTAAAGTCTTCTAATCAGGGTTTTCTTGCTTTCCCACAACTCAGACTGAAAACTAAAGGTGATTAGCTTTTAAAGGTCGTTGGAACTTTTCCCATGAACGTCTACTCAACTGGTTCAAGTTAAGTATGAAGAAGGACCTTCAAACACATTTGTTTAAAATAGCTTTTTATAACTTCATGTAGCCGTGAACTACTTTTTCATTTCTTTGTTTTGTTGATTTTTATGCCTGTTTTTATTTTTTTTGTCCTGAGTTTGTCATTGTGTGACAGGTTTTACAATGAAATTAAAACAAAAAAAACCCAAAACCATTCAATATGGAGGGGTGCAGATGGTGCATTCAGCAATCTCACAGCCTGTGGGAAGAAGCTGTTCTGCAGTCTGGTGGTCCGGTTGCCTGGTGGCAGCAGGGTGAACAGGCTGTGGTTGGGGTGGCTGCTGTCCTCCAGTATCCTCTGGGTTCTGTGCTGGTTCCTCACCTCCCAGATATCACTGTGCACACCCCATTACCATTCATGATGTTTCCAGTCAGGATGCTTTCACTTACACCTTTGTAAAACTTGACTAGAACTTAGCGTGGGAATTTTGCTCTCTTAAGTTTCCTTAACAAATACAATCACTTCTGATCTTTTTAAGCCAGAGCAGCGACATTGAAATTCATGGCTGGTTCTCTGTTATGTTGATTCCCAGGAACTTAGAACTGCCCACTTGCTCCAATCAGCACTTTACAGCAGGAGGGAGAGGAGGAGAACATGAGGGGGCTAAACACACAGCTCTGAGGGGCTCCGGTGTAGAGCACTAGAGTGGAGGAGGAGCCTGGGGTCCGTTTGTGAGGATGGCCAGTATCCAGTTGCAGAGAGTGGTACTGATGTCTTCCAATCAGCTTCATGGAGGAAATGTGTGAATATTGAGCTGAAATCAACAAACAGCAAGTGACTGACTGAGTGAAGGGCAGTGGAGATGGTATCCTCTGTGGATCTGTTGGTTTTGAATGCAAACTGGTGAGGGTCAAGACTGGCAAGGATGTTGTTCTTTTTGTACTGGTGTATGGTATATCTCAAAAGACTATCACGCAATTGATCAATTAATTAGTTGTACTTTATATTTGTGTCATGCACTGAAAGTGAAACTATAAATACATTCGTACTGATTGAAGATTTCATAACAGATCAGGACAAAGATTGTGTCTCTTATTGTTTTAAAAGATGTGCAGGAAAGAGGCCACAGGCTGGAATGGAGCCTGAGCCTTATCTTCCAGACTGTCAGCACCCTGTGTTTCCTTTGACAGCTGAGTTTAAGACTTTAGCCTTCTGCTTTTACTTTAGGCTTTGCAGACATAATCTGCTGCAGAAAAGGCTTCTTCTCTTAAGCTCAACTCAAGTTTTTCTCAAAGAAATCTGCATTTATGGAGCACATTTTTTCTATGGTAGTATTTTGGTAAACACTGCCTCATATCATCATATAAAATAACAGAAAATGTCAGTCTCACTCAACAAACACATTTTGTCTTGCTCCGTAGAGGCATCAAACCTGCAAGTCTCTGAAGCTGAAGGTTATTATTTTTTTTTATAACATTATCCGTCCATGTGTTTCCTTAGCAGAGTTAATGGCAAATAGCTCAGTACAGACATGTATGTTTTATGGTCCTATTGACTATTGGAGGATGGCCTCTCTAACGGTGTTAATGGTAACTGTTAGGGCTGGGAAGATCTTGAGATTCTATCAGGAGTGGGAATTGGGAAGCAAATTCAAGTTGTAAATTTATAACAACTAGACAAACAAATCATTTTTATTTGCCTTTTTGCTCAACAACTCTCACATCAACTTCTTCCATTTTGTTCTGCATACTTTAGTTATCAATAATTTATGTGTGTCTCTCTCTCACCATATCTATGTATATCTTTATATGTAGCCTATGTGTATACCTATTTTATAATACATATGTATATATGTATATAAAACAAACATACAGATTATATAATGGTTCTCAAATCAATTAATAATTGATATTTATTCATTGTTTGGACTAGAAATTTAGAAAATAAGCCTCTTGTGTTATTGGTTCTTACAGGAATCCATCTTTTAAAACAATATTTTTGCTTGCAGTGGACCTGCCATCTACTTTTTTGTACCATGATTTACAAAACATCCCAAAATCAATCAAAAAGGAACTACTTCACCCTCTACTCAGACCTCTGATCAACAAAAGACAGAGGAAGAGGGTCAGACTCAGGGGACAAAAATGAAAGAAATGCTGTATTCTATGTGACACATTCAAAAACAGAATGACCAGCAACTGTCATGAAGAGGAGTTTTGATCTAAAGATTGATATAATTTTCTTAAAGAGATAGTCTCCTCCCTGAGAAACACCTCCGGTACTGCCTGCAGATCGTGTTTGACCTGTCTGCTGTTGGTGTGTGAGCTGTTTGAACAGGACGGTGCTGCCCTCCAGTGAGCAAGTTTGAACAAGACAAAAAAGTAAAGTCCTCTCCAAAAGGAAACAAAAGCACCTTCCTTTGTCACATAACAGTCACTGTATGAAGCCTTAACCCTCACAGGTCTTCTTCTACACAAGACACCTGGACGGGTGACACCATGTGACATATAATCAAACATTTGATGTTTAACAAACACAAGCTCAAATCTTATCCCAATCTGTCAGTGATCTAAGGAATTTTGATGGAATCAAACTAAACGACCAAAACACACATATCCAGTGTGTCTTTATTAAAAGACTGATGTGGGTTCCAAGATCATAGGTAAAGACATACATGAGGTACACATTAAAATGTATGTAAACTGAAAAGAGAGTTTAGGAAAAAACAAAGATACATAAAACAGCAACAAAAAAGGAGAAAACCCTGAATTTTGCACATATTGTGCATTCATACTGACATCTAGGTTTTTCAAAGATAATATTTCAAATAAGAATCTGTAGTTTGTCACACATGCGTTGCTTTTTTCTAAAAAATGACAAGTGTACCAGTTATGTGTTTAACTGTTTACTTTAAGATATATTTGTCATACAAGAGGTGATATGCTAATGTTTAGGTTTGTGGTGTGGTAACATTTTTAGAGCCTTTGGTGATTGTTTGTTTCCATTTCTTTAAAGCACAACTCCTTTATGATTTACTAAAAGAACAATTTTTAGACTTTTCAGTACTTTTTAAACCACAAAAAATCATCCAATCAGATAGGATGAGACGGAACAGGACCTCAAAGTGATATCGTCTCCAACAGAGCCTCTGACAGTGAGAGTAGAGGTGGATCAGGTGGATTTGGGAAGAAAAAATTAAGGTGATTTTGAACATTAATGGTTGTGAGCATACTCAACAAAGTTAAACCATGAGCCAGAGCTAGGGCAAAATATACAGTCCTTAAGATCCAGAAAACAATACTCCTATATTGCTCTGCAGAAAAACTGTTAACAACACATATTAATTTTTTGGGACAAAATAAACAGAAGCATAGGAAATTCCCCTGAATCTTACAGTTCTTCACACTGCTGTCACCGTTTCAGCTTTTCTCTCAGGTACCACTTAAAGTTATGAGGCAAGTCCTTAAATATTATACTATTTCACCACTGTCTCATCAAAACTGCACTCTCCTGAGTTGAATAAATCAGCTCTTTGCTTAAAATGAAGGACAGGGTTGACTCATACAGAGGGATGTCAGCTGGAAGAGACTCAATCTTTCAGAACCCAATAGAAATGAAGGCCTCTCCCAAGTTAAAGCAAAACTTTTTAGACTTTGTGTAACATTAAATTTAAAAATCAAATCAAGACTTTTAATACTTTAAGAATCTGTGGAGATCCTGCATAACCTCAGAATCCCAGACTATTGCAAACAAAACAAAGACTACAATGTGTTGAATTTGATTAATGCATCTCCTTTTCATGCCTACTTTTCTTCACCCTCACTGTTTTTCTAATACCACGATCTTCTCAGGCTCCTTTAAACCACAGTTTTAAAAGCTTCTCTAAAACTAGTCAGGAAATGGAACAAAAGTCAGTATGGGAGCCATCAGTGATTAAAATAGTGGCAGTGGAGCCAGTATAACATCAAATAAAAAGGAAAACCTCATAAAAAGTACCAAGAAAAGATGGTGTTTCCTCTAATGAAACTTTTACATGCTGAGTTTGTTCTGTAAACACTTTTAAAACCTGGCCAGACAAATGGAGAGTTCTGCAGTGTGAAACCTTTTAAAGGACAATGTATCAAGCAGAAAATCCATCCATCTGTCCATACATACATCCATCTATCAATCCATCCATCTATCCATTATCATTACCGCTTGTCCCCTTTTTGGGGTCATTGGGTGCTGGAGCCTATCCCAGCTAACATTGGGCTCGAGGTCCCAACTACAGTGTCATACAGAGAGACAGACAACCATCCACACAACTAAGGGCAATTTAGAGGCAAGAATTTACCTCTCAAGCTTGTTTTCTTGATCTTTAAGATGAAGCTGCAGTACCTAGAGAAGCATAAGCAGCAAAAGAACCCCATCATTTCTAACTGACAGGAGAGTTTGTGCATAATGAGAAAGACTGAGAAATAAATCTGGATTTTCATGTATATGCAAACTGTGAAAGCTTCATGTATGATACGCATGGCAAATAAATTTCACCTGTACTTTACCCCAAATTTCCTAAATACATTTTTGTCTGGACATGTTGATGTTAAAAACAACAGAAAACATGGGGGTGCTTTTGGGATGTGTACCTGAAAGTCTGATGGGGCTGCCCAAATGTTGCTGCAGAAAATTCAGACAAATCAAACTAAGTGACATCGACCAATCCTGTGTTGCAATTTTGGTCCCTTTGAGTGAATTGCAGTCTCAGGTTCCTGTTGTTAGCTGGCATGCATGGCACCTGGTGTGATCTTTTGCTGCTGTAGCTAATGTGCAACCCTAGTCTTAGTACCACAACAGCAGCTTTACAAGAACTGAGAGCTTAAAAAAAGTTCTAAAACTAAAAGAAAAACTTTAATGAATAACCAAACTATTCTTCAAGCATATGCTTTTATTAATTTGTCAAAAAGAAAACATACTATGAAAGTTACATTTTTTAGTATATTACAAAACTTAAATTCACAGACCTTTTAAACTAAATATCCAGTGTAAAATCACCTGACCTATAAAATAATGTAAAAAGTGTTGTGTTTAACTGGAGGAATATAACAGTGAGGACGTAATCGGAAGCTGGATGTGTTCAATTAACATCTAGTTCCAAGATATAACTCCTTTTCTTTAAATAAATAATCTGGAATAGAATTGAAGTAAATTTTTTTTTTAAAGAGAATCCTAATATAGTGTGATATTTGTGTCATATATGAGAAGATGAGGATGCCAGCATGTGACCTGTCTGTCCTCTCTGACTGTCACAGTCTCTTGCATCAGGCAGAAAGGAGAGAAAAACTCTGGACAATTCACAGATTTATTACAAACTAAGATGAAAAGATGTGCTGCATACAGTGTAGATTTCGTTTCAGCTTAAAAATAAACACCATATTAGCCGCATGCTGTGTTAATTTAAAACATGCTGGCAGACTTCGAATACAGGAGTTAAAATTTTGCTTCTCATGTTGTGCTTGTTGAACAAGTGGAGTGATATCAACCTATTAACCATTCTGCGTTTCATTACACTTAATTCTTCTGATCTCCACCGCTGTGCCCTCCTGCCTCTGTGTGTATACGGCGGTCTGCTACGCTGGTCACCCAGAGAAACAGTTTGGACCAACCCATTGTGAGGGGAGGGGGTTGCAATCTTTAAGAGCTAAAATTGTCTGACAATGTGTTTTTAAACATGTTACTGTACTACAGTCTCATCAGTACTCAGTCTCAAAACTCATCCATAAGTGTGTATTTTGATCAGGCATATATCTAAAAGTGAGACTTTTTTGTAATTATTTAAACTCCTCACAGTCCCTTTGAAAAGAAAATTAGGAACCAAGTAGGATCATGAAACTGAAGATATTTTAATATTAGACTGCATCCTGTGTAATTAAAGAAAAGAGGAAGAAAGGTGGAAGCAGGTTTTTGACAATGCTGCCTCCCTTCATTCACTGACCACTGAATGAGGTGCACCAAGTCAATTGCTTCTTAAAGTCCTCTTGTATAGTCAGTGGTGTTCATATCAATGACAACAAGTAGAACGCAATTGTATTTGAGAGCGGACAGAGTTACATAAGACCTCTATAACCACCATCGAAGACCAGCTCTTCAGCTTGAAAACATGATGTTTCATCTTCAGCTCCACCTGTATGACATTAAACAAGGATCCATGATGCCACACACATACTCTGAAGTTGTAGTAGCAGATGTACGTGGCATCCACCCAAACCCTCCTGTGACGGCTCAGGTCCAGACCTCATATTAAAGAGAGTATATTTAGCTGACTGCCTCTCTCACTCTCTTTTATGTCAGACCACGTAGGAAGCATAAGAGGGCCAGTGCAAGAGAGGGTAGTCCCCAGAGGACACAAACTCTACATGAATGAAGAATCAATGGGTAACTGTCCGACATGTAGAACTTCTTCTGAAACCTGGAAGAAATTTTTGAAGAAGACTAAAAAATGTCAAACCAAAAAAAAAAAAAAAAAAAAAAGTGACCTTATGAGCATGTTTTTTGGTCTATAGGAGGAAACCAAAGTACCCCCACACAGGCTAGTGCCCCCTTTATGCACAACATACACATAGTTTAGGGCCTGGTCAGCTGTGAGGGGCCTGACTTGGCCATGGTATGTTTGATACATATATACATTAACATAAATTTGTAAGTTCAGTTCAGCAGTCAGTGTGTTTCTGAAGTTTGGATGAATTATGTGCTCCTTTCTAGTGGTAAAATTATGTTTTTATAAAACTCCCTAAAATGTCCAGGTTTTGATCAGGTTGTTCTCCAGGTGAAGCTGTCACCAGTGACAGAAAAAGACATGCATGATTCAACTACCATAACTCCTCGAGTATTCACGCTATACAAATTTGAAAGCTGAGAAGCAGAGCTTTCCAGTGATATATGGATATATGTCAGTTTCTGTGTAAAAAATGTAAACCTATTGTAAATAATGGCATTACTATCATTCTGAGGTGTTTTTTTTTTTTTTTTTGCTGTTCCTTTGCTGTATTTCGCCTAGGTAATGTTTTTAGTCATAATCATTTTCATCATAGTTTGTGTTTATGAATCTCACAAAAAATTCTATAATATAATACTATAAATAATATTCAATAACAATAATACATTTAAAATATGTGTTGTTACATGTTCATTTAGAATTGTTTATAAAGAGGAAACTGTTGAAAATATTTTTTTTTTCTTTTGTTGTAATTGCACACTGTTTTAAGCATTTGCAACTGAATAATGACATATTTTGTAGAATTTTTTATTTTCAACTGAAAAAGAGGCAAAATAATTTTCTCAAGGGGAATTTTCTGATACATTTATAGACAATAAGGCAAGAAAAGACCAGATGGCTTGTGAAAATGGATACAAGCTGGGCTTATGCTGTGAGGAAACTGAATGACACTGCAGAGGCTCAGAGGGGAGGAGGTGAGTGAAAAGACTGGGTCATGGATGTGTTTTTGGTAGCGCACGCTAAATCCTCCTTTTCCAGTAATTTGTTGAAAATGTTCTGCTCTTGTGTTTCAGTCATCAAAAGTCAAGTGAGTGAATATCTGAAAAAGAGTCATTAAGTTTGAGGGTCTGGTCTTTGTAACGCATTCAGCAGAGTAAAGGTCATAAAGGATTTGCAGTTCACTGTATCCTATTTTTATTTACGCTTTACACTTGTAAATGCAGTCATATCAGCTTCTTTTCTCTGCTGCTTGGTTCTAAAACCAAGACACATGAGGTGAAAAAATCTAACCAAGCATGGTTTCCTCTGGTCTATGTCCACACCTCTGCCCGGCAAATAAGTTAAAAATAAATTCCTGTGGGAAACTCTTAAAGCAGCAGACTGTGGTGCATTAAGTCATGTCATGATGACATTAGAAATAATATAGCTACCTATAAGACAAGTTGAAAGCATTAGGTGACATCTTCAAGAATAAATTTCAGGGAGGAAATTCTTCCCCCAGTCTGACCAAACCATGCTGACTGCACAGAGGATGTGAGCCACCCACTGGTGTAAACTAAGGCAAAAACACAGCAGACATCATTCCAGTTAAAGGAGGGGATGTCATAATCTGTGCTGACAGAAACATGGAAACTGTGGTTACAGTAGACGAGCACTGTCCGTTCTTCTTTTCATCTTTTCTTTCTTTCATTTAAATTTGTCCTTCACTTCATCTCGTGATGTTGGTTCTGTCTCCAATCAGATGGGTCACTTTGTTTTTGTTTATACTTGTTTTGCTTGGGTTTGCTCTTGAACAGCTTGGTGAACAGTCTAGCTGCCAGGTTTGTTTTGAAGGACATTTGCTGGGAAAACATCTATATTTAGCTCAGTATGATGTAGGCTGAGTAGCTAACATTTTAATTCAGGCTTACACTTTGAGATTTAAAAGTGATTATGGCCCATTAGCAGCGGTGTCTGGCCTGTCCCCGTGACGCTGAGCATGCACAGTGTGTTGGGCCTCACCCAGAGTGTTTTCTTTCCCTTCCATCAAACTTTGACCTGAAATGTTTTTGTTGTTCTCTTGAAAAGTGGAATGACCCTTTCTGTTTTCATCCTATCTACAAAAACACCTGTTTTGAATGAAAGATTATAAACATAACATAGTGGTTTTAAGATACAGTCAAAAGTCAATTTTACTACTTCCATGTCTTTTCCATCACTATCAGTTGATGTATTTTTTTATTGAACAACCACAGAAATAATTTGATTTAATAATTTGATCACCTTTATTCCCCCTTTCCAGCCACTTTCTGCTTGACCATGATTTTTTGTAATGTCATTTGCCAAAAACCTGATGGAAGGTTTTATTTTTACCTAAAAACATTGACATTTTCTGACACATTCATTGACAAAAAGGCAAAAAAGATCCAAGCAGTCATTTATATTCACAGTAATATACGTGTTTATATTTATATAATAAAGTGCTGCACTGGACTACTGTCATTACTTTTATGTACCTACCTGTCATGACGTTGAGTGTGCATGCCCTCTCTTTGGGTTTTCAGAATATGGTCACCCTGTGCTCAGACTATCTGTCTTGGTGTCATGCAGTGCCATGACCAGTGGGTCTTAGTGCTGTGGGTCCACCAGTGGGTGTTCTCCTTGAGAAGGAGCCCAGAGGCACAACTTGGGCTTCTTAATTTATCAGTAGGTGCATCCAGCAGAAAGAAGAATTTAAAAATGTATTTAAAAAATATAAACTGTTTCAAAGACCTTGTTGGCAGCTAGGACCTGAAACTTCTCCTTAGTGTAAACCAGAGGGCAGGCTGTCTACCTGCAAGGGGGATGTTTTTACTCCATGTGGAAACTATAAATAAGCGAACTGAGATAGAATATGTGTGTGAGAGTGTTGTTGCTGTGTGTGACTGAGATCCCCCTCTCAGAACGTCTGTCTAACTCCACTGTTTGAGCATTTTGTAATATCTCACCACTCTGTGAAGTTAATTCAGCCTGTTTGTGAGTAAACCTGAGCCCCAGGTACAGAACCCTCACCCTGAGTGTGCACAGAGTCACAGAATGAGGTTATTATAGGACAGCAGCTCCAGTGAACCACATCGCCAGGCTCCAGGCCACGGCTTCAGTGTAGTGTCCATGTAAGGTGACTTCCTCCCCCAGTGACGGGCCCCTTGGCTGGGAGTGCCAGCCTCCTCAGCTTGGCAGTCTATAATTACTTAAGGTTGGTCCAAAGAGTCTCGCAGGGCCACGTTACTGTTGGTGAAGATTGAAAGGAACTGCCTACAAACATGTTTCAAATTAGAGCTCTAAGACACGTGCACAAACATGTAATCACATCTTCACACATGCACAGAGATGGTTTTAAAACAAAATACATGCTTTTAACTGACCATGCCCACCAACATACAACCAATCAAATGCTTCAGTAGGGTCAAACATATTCAAATCATAATTTAGAGGAAACAGCTCACTGATTTTCAACCTCATCTCTGTCCAGATATGGTGTATAGTTTAAACAAACTGCTCCAATTGTGTCCATGTTTGCGGTTCCTCTTGTGTGCACCCTGTAACAGAAGCAAAATAATTTGATCTTCCAACTCTGGTGCCACCATCTGACGTAGCTTGTGGCCAAAAAGAACTACAGGCTCCCTAAAGATGGATTCAAGTCCCCACCCTTGTAATCTGCTACCAAACAACTCAACAAACAAGGTATTTCTTCTCAGAACATAAAGTAAAAGATGTAGCCGGGGATGTATCTTACAGTCTTGAGCTGATATAGCATAACAAGTGTGTCTGTTAGGGCTGGGTTAAAAAAAATCTATTTAATCGATTTTCCTTTAACTGGTTCATAATCGATCCATAAAATCCAAGATCGATCTTTTAACTTGGTTAGTTTTTTCTTCTTTGGATGTGCAGAGAAGCAGCCTGTGGTATCAACCCTGCTAGTCTCGTGTGATCAGCGTTTAGCGTTGCTTTCTACTGAACAAGATCTCATGAGATGTTACTGCAAACAAACATGGTGGAAGCACTATATGGGCACCACTGGCAAGTTTAAAAGCTGATGTTTTAGATGTACAGTATTTTAGATTTAACAAGCACAAAGGAAAATGCGAGTTGGACAAAAAACAAGTAGAATGCAAAATATGCATTAATGCATATCATTAAAATATGATTAATGTAACTGCTTCAGGTTTAGTTCTTCATGATAAAACAATTTTTAATGATGTACCAGGTCAAAAGGTCACTTTTTAAATTTACAGCACTATTTTAACTAAGATATCCCAGACTCAATAAATATCGAATTGAATCGTGAATCGAATCGATTTGAGACCTTGTAATATCGAATCGAATCGATACGGAAAATCTGAATCGATACCCAACCCTAGTGTCTGTTATAGGTGGGATAAAGTGATCCAGTTGTTTGTAGTTCATTCGTATAATCTCAATGATGCTCTGAAGATGAATTTTAAGCAGGATCTAAACACTAGTCAGCAAAAGAAGAAGGTTACAGTCAGAGAAATTTAACAGAACAAATGAACAAAGATAATGTTTTGAACTCTAAGAAGACAGAGTGGGGAGAAAGCAGACTCAGCCCAGCCCATATTCACATGGTTATCCCAATAATTCATTTCCACCCGCCTTGGCATGGCATGCTTGCACAGGCACGAGCATCCAGGCGAGACCGCTCTTCACAGTGACAGTTCACCAGTGGACCCTCAGATCAATTATTTTAGCAGAGTTTTGGTGTTGTGATTGGACCATATCTGAAATACATAAAGTAAAACTAAATCCAGAGCAGAACCTCTTGACTTTGAGTTCCTCTACTAAAAGTAATTTAGTGATTTTTTTCCTTTTTATGGTGTGTTTTGCTCCCTTTTGCTCATGCAATTCATGAGTGCATTTGACTTTGTGATGAAAACAGATTTCTTTCCAGATACAGGTGATTTAATGTCTGTTTTTTCATAATATTCACAGAAATCACAGAAGTGTTGGTCAACAAATTACATGTCATTTTTTTATGCACATCGTTCTCCTCTTTGTCTCCTGCTGTTTCAGTTGACCAAAGTCTGATACATTCTTCAGCTTTTTATTTTTTCATCTGATCTGATACTACAGCTGATGAGTTATGTGAGGAAGAAACCCAACGAGCATTGAGTCATGAACAACATTGATCTAAACAAACTTGATGATATCATCATTGGCTGCACTTTGTTTACAACACCAGAAAACCATGAAAGAGAGAGATCTTTAAATAACCTGTTATTCACATTGAGGTGTAATCATGATCCACAGCACTGAGTCTGCTGCAGACTGTTTGTGTGCCACAGTCAGAGGAGTGAGAGCAGACTGTAAATATATGTCAGTTCACTTTAGATTGGATCATTACTATTTAATTAAAAACATGCACTGCTTGTTCATGTGCCCAGGAATGATGCCAGGTAATGTGTAGGATGTTTAGCACTTGTGTATTGTTTTTCATATTTATATATATATATATATATATATATATATATATATATATATATATATATATATATATATATATATATATATATATATATATATATATATATATATATATATATATATATATATATATATATATATATATATATATATATATATATATATATATATATATATATATATATATATATATATATATATATATATATATATATATATATATATATATACATATATATGTATATATATATATATATATATATATATATATATATATATCTATATATATATATATATATATATATATATATATATATATATATATATTCAGGGAGGATCTTTGGAGCAGCAGCACTCAGGTGGCCAGGCGCGATTGGCAGAGGAAGCCGCTGAGGGAGAAGCAGCCCTCCCATTGGCCCTGGAGCAATGGCTCCCAGTTCAAACAGCCCTAGTCATGAGATGAGAGTCGGCGTCTCCTCTGACAGCAGCAGCTTGAGTCACTGTCAGCCTCCAAACCATTTTTGTGAATTTGTAACCCTTGTAATTGGTAGTTTTTTTGGGGTTGTTTGTATCAGATAGTTTTCATAGTTCAGAGTGCCAGCCTTTGCTGCCTTTTGTTTTGTACCATTTGGAAATTTTGATAATTGTTTTGGTTGTATTTACATATGTAATTCAAGAGTGATTTTCTTTCCTACCCCTTTTTTTCCCTTCAAATTTGTTACCTACCTCCCCCCTAGACAGGTGTATAACAATATATCTATATATTTATATCTATATCTACATCTATATCTATCTATCTATCTATCTATCTATATAGATATGACTGGGTGACTACTTATCGATGCTTCCTTATATTCAATGCAAATTAAGTAAGAAAACAATGGCTTACCCAATTTCTAAAAAAACTCACCTTGCCCAATCCTTTTGTTTACAGATTAGCAGATTAGATCTTATTATTATAAGATCGATAATTGATATTGTGAGATGCAACAAGAAGCAGACCAGTCAGCACGTTAAAACTAATATTTGTTTAAAATTGCTGGGGTGCTGGTTTGGCGCAGTGGTTAGCACCCCATGTACATGCTTCTGCCGGTCTAGGTTCGAATCCTGCCTGTGACCAGTTTGCAGAGTGTCGTCCCCTACTCTCTCCCCCTTTCACAAGCCTATCCACTGTCTCTCTCCTATCAATAAAGGCACAAAATGCCCAAAAAATACATTAAAAAAAAAAAAAAATGAGTTACTGAGCTTCAAATTATGTCTTTGATTTGATTAAATTGTGCTTGTAAAATGGTCATCATTTAAATGTCAACTGTAGCTTCCAACACATAATTAAACCTTCGATAAATGTGAATAACATACCTTCATAATGCACTCCCATGATCCGCCATTGCTTTCAATTAATTTGCCGATTGGCACTGACGTAATTCCCTCTTTCCATGGCTCTGGACATGAAACCCCTCTTAAAAATTAGCCACATCTCAAGGGGCTAACCTTTACTAAATTTACAAAAGTACATTCAACAAAGACAAACATAGTGCTTAAAAAATAAAGATTGACAGATTGAATGAATATTTAGCAGAGACAAATGTGTTGAGGACTGACAATCATAAAGTGACATCTGACTGCCAGCGCCTGGAAATGCAGAAGCAAATCTGCATTGAGACAAAGATGAGTGTTGTCCTTGTTGTTTAACTTTTTAACTGTTCAAGGAGGACAGAGACTCTTGCATTCCCAGGGCCCTAATTTCGTGGCGCAGCCCAGGGTGCGCAAGCCTGGCGCACCCCGGGCAGTGTTAATTTAGAATAGACCAGCTCCAACCTGGTCTATTCCTGACGCACGCAAAGCGCACCCTCCGTAACTGTAATTTGGTGACAGGCGCACATGTGCACACACATCAATAAAGCCTCAGAGGCAGGTTTCCAGAGTGTCAGGAACATTTTAATACAAATAAACAATCACAGCAATCACTATTCAATGTAACTGTCTGAACCAGCATATACATTTGTATCTATATTAATTGTCCCGTCACATCTGATGTCGGATTAAAGCCGTTTGTCATCATGGAAACTTAACCTGACGGCAGCAAGGCCTGGCGGGCTGGGAGTCATGCCAGCAACCCTTTTGCTATGCAGCACAAACAATACTACTACTACCACCCTAACATCATCTCCACATGATGGTACTGCATGAGCTCATTAAAAAAAGAGTTACTTGTGATACAGTTAAGATCCAATAAACTAAAAAAGAGAAATAATGACTCAAGACTGTTCTTTTTCTTTACTGTGTGTATGGGGAAAGTGTACATGTTTACAGTCTACATGAACCACCCCTGTACGCAGCCTTCTGGCTGAAGCTCTGTTATCAGGATACACACTTGTACTGTTGTGGTTCTGATACCCTGGTGTCATGTTGATTTAATATGTAAAAAAAAGTCAAAGTAGCTGTTCTGTTTGTCCTTGTCTACAATGTCAAAATGTTTGGAAGCTGTATATGTTTGTTGACAGGTCTTTTTTCATTGTATTGTCTGCTTTGATTGGTGAACTTAGGAATGCTTATTTGGTTTTCTGTCTGAATTTTGTTTTCTTTATTCTATGAGGACTTTTGGTGAGGATGTGGTTTTGCATTTTACTTTCTAAATGTCCCACATGTGGACTCATGAAGACTAAACTTTTCTTGCTGTAGAAACAATCAGGGAAGTTTTTTCTCAAAGATTAATATGGTACTTGGCCTCTCATGACACAAAGAAAAAAAGACAAAACAAAGATCTGACTGCAGGTGTTTCCACATTAGTACCACCATTGAGAACAGGAAGATTTACATTCCATATTAATAATAAAAAAAAAGAAATAATAAAAAAATAATTTGATAATATTTCACTAAACTAAGAGTTAAAAGTGGCACTCTATGAATGAAATTAAAATAACATGTTTCATGCAAAAACTACAGCAGCTGCAGTGTGATAAGCCAAAAAGTTGTGGGATCCAATTTGATCACGATAATTAAAAAGAGCAACGGTGTAATGTTATGCACTGATGATGAGAAAATTAGAAGGTTTCAGTCAACTGCATTTTGTTACACATTCACATTCATGTTTTCAAACGCATACCAAAAAAGCCCAAATGAAGTTAAAGTACCTAATAAGATATAAACAATTCTGCCATTAAATGTTTAAAAATAAAAACTCAATTCATGTAGTATAAAACTATTTTATTTATTAACAAACAACATAGTGACCAGCTCTTGAAAATATGCCATTTCTGGTATTGAATCAACTTCATTCCAGGCGGAGGATTGCTTAAAAGGGAACTTTTTCCTCTTATCTAACCTATAGGCCTACATGTTGTTACAATGTTGGTTGCACATGTTAAACGATACCAAAGCATCAAATAATGAGATCTGTGCATTTGGAAGTGAGCCCTGCAGCTGTTTTGATGCTCTGAACCTTGTGTTTTACTGCCTTTTTATACATTTTTTCCTATTTGTTTATGTTTTGTTTGTACTTTTTCTCTGTTAATCTATACCAAAAAATACATCACATAGTTTTACCTTTAGTCAAAACTTTCCTGAGAAACACCATGAACCAGGACAGGCTGAATGCACTGGCCTGTCAATGGAAGAGAAACTGCTGACAGAGATGATGGACTTTAATCAGAGGGTCACTGAGAAATTTGCAGCCCAGACAGAAAGGAGAAGAGTCTCTGTTCACATAGTTCATTGCTCAAACTAGGCTGCATTGTGATTATGTTTTGTTTTTAAATTTTTTTTTAGTATGGAGTGCTTCTTTGGTTTGTTTCCTCCAAAGCTGCGCCCCCCTTAAAATTTTTAGGACCATAGGCACATTACTTTAAAAAAGTAATTAGTTATAGTTACTTGTTACTTTCACAAAAAAGTAACTGAGTTACTAATGGAATTACTTCTTCATAAATGTAATTAGTTACCAGGTAAAGTAACAAGTTACTTTTTTGAAAAAGCTTTGCTGCTTGAACTGTGTTTCCATCTCTGTGTCCTTCCTTGTTGTTACCTGCTGCAGCAGCTCTGACATCATCAGTTCTCCAACGCCGCAGCACGTGCAGTGGAATTTGCCTGATAGACGAGAATGGGGGCAAAGTGCTCCACAGTATGTTGCAAGGGTGCCAGGCCGTGCAGATCTGCATTGGTGAAGCGCTTCCACACCTCGTAAATTCACTGTCGTTAAGAAAGCACCAGACAGGAAGACAACATGTGGAGTGTCCGGAAGTTTCAAAATAAAACAGAAGCACGGGCTCTCAAATGTAAATTTACTCAATTCTTTGTCATTACGTCAAAACCGGAGGCACGAGTATCAGGTCAACAGTCTGTCAGAGGGTCCCAGAGACAACACGACACCACGGACGAAGAAAAGTGAGGGTAGAGGTACAGAAATATATCACATTGTATAAATGACACCAAACAAGGATACAAGGATATAGGCGGCTAGAAGTTGAATAAATCACAAAGCTGTGTGGTTGAGACCAGCAAAAGGACCTCAGAGAAGCGAAGTGAGGTGTTGTTTATTTCTTTTCT
The DNA here is from genome assembly GCA_036419115.1 of Scarus forsteni. Taxonomy (NCBI): domain Eukaryota; kingdom Metazoa; phylum Chordata; class Actinopteri; order Labriformes; family Labridae; genus Scarus; species Scarus forsteni. Next base: position 21,328,470 of record JAZDUH010000269.1, read on the forward strand.
CAGTCCATAACATGCTTTATGAGCTTGTGACATCGCTATTCTCATGAGAGCCTGTGGTGTTCCAGGGATCAGCCCTCCCCTTACGGAGCTGAGCGCCGTGGCGCTCCTCGGTGCGCACTCTCAGCGGGGTTGGTCTGTCAGAGCAGACCGCGGCACGGCGCTTCCGCGTGCCGTGGAATTTGGGGGTGAGGCAGGTCGGATAACAGCTGCTTGACATCGGTGCAAAGTAACGCGCCACATTTCACTGTCAGTAACGGTGACGGCATTGTAACACTTGAAAAAGTAATTCATTAGATTACCCGTTACTGGGAAAACATAATGGAGTTAGTAACGCCGTTATTTCTTATGCCGTTACTCCCAACACTGCTTGTATGACACCTTACAACAAGGTTAGAAGGACAACAATAAAACTAGAAATTCTTGTGAAGAGATTGTCCACACACTGGTCAAGGATGAGGCATTGTGCAGAGTGAAGTGGAATATCTGAAGGACAGATTTGTGAAGGCCAAAAGAACAGTTAAAGAGAAAAGTGGAGATGGGGCAAATGCAGATAGCATTCCTCCAACTACAATCCTGTCATGGCTTGACAACTTTGTCAAATTTCAGAAACAGAGTCAAATGTTCCCAGTGAGGAAAGTGATGTATATGACAGTAGCAAAATTCTATTTAGTTGGCTATTTTTTTTTTATCTTGGCAAAAAGCCTCCTTGATAGCCACAGCACAAGTTTTACTTTTCATCATGTTACATTTTACAATGTAAATATCCTTATTCTGACTTGAACAAATTAACACAATATGATATTTAGGAATTTGATAGCAGTTCCAGTGAGCTTCCTATACTATCACCTTCATCAGCCTGCTCCGAGTCCTCTACTGCAATCCTATCAGCCCAAGCCCACTCTTCACCAACTTTTGCAGCCACTAGAGGTGACACCTCCGGCAGTGGCACCTCAGGAAACTCTAACCCAAGGACCAGCAGTAAGCAAGGGAAGAAGTGGAAGAGAGTGCAATAAAGTGATTTCATAAGACAGAGGTTAGAATCTCTTGACAGGCACAGAGAAGAAAGAGAAAGACAGAACACTGAGGAGGCCTGTTTTGCTAACACCATGACTGACATGTTGAAGAGGTTACCACCCCTACTGAGGTCACAGGCCCGATTCAGAATCCCTGAGCTTCAGTTCAAAATGGATCAACAGTTCCTGTACCAATAACAGTCTCAGCACTTGCAGACTTATCAGCCTTTGTAAATGATATTAATGTATGGTATGTCTGGTTTTATAGATGCTTTTGAAGTGATGCAGGGAAATGTTGATTCAAATATTGCATTTGCATTTCAGTGTTTTCAATACTTTCATGATACAAATTGACTACAGTGTAGACCAATCAGTAAAATAAAATTTTAATTACTGTTTTAGAAATTCATAAATATTGATGAAAAACACTGTCAATTAGTCTCTGACCACGACTGAACTACTAAAGCAATGGGTCATTTTTATTTATTGCACAAAAATAGCGAAACTTTTGCATGATTTTTTTGTATTTTTTAAGCAAACTTGCATACTTTACTACTGGAGAGTATGCATATTCTACTACTGGCACAAGACCATGAGGGGATGAGAAGAAGTCCTGTAGATTGTTACAAACAGCATCCGCTTGTCTGCCAGCACTTCAGTATAGCTCTGGATCTTCTGATCTCTGGGACACTAACTGGAGTTGTAGGCAGAACCACTTACCAGCGATTAGAGGGGTTTATTGTAATGTAGAAAGTGAGCCATATACTCTTGGTATAGCGTGTGTGCATGTGTGTTAACCTGGCACAATATCAACAGATGGAGAAATGGTGTTAGCATAGTTTGTTTAAATGTACTGCCTACAGTCGTCACTTTGGGTTAGCCAGTTGTATAATGCTACACATGCCTTGACCACCTGGACGGTTTTGTAGGGACGATACTAGATTGTGTGTGCTGGTTAATGAGTCTGTGACCAAACTGACTGTTGTGGATGACGCCACCATCACTCTGACATCCATGGGCTCCCACATCCACCATTGTAAAACGGTAATGGGCATCACACACAGCCATGAAGACTAAGGAGTCTGTCCCCTCACAGTTAAAAAAATCACCCAGACCTTGTAGGGCAACGTATCCTTACATGTTTCCCATCCAAGGCTCCTGATAGATGAGATTAAATAGAAATTTTAGCATGTGATAAACAGAAAAACATGTTGGTTAGAGATAGGTATGTACAAATAGAATGATGGATGGATAGATAACAAACTCAAAAGGTTAGGATAATCCCAAGTTGCCAAAAGTCACAAGCAATGACTGCCCACTGATGTCCAGGGGGGAGAGACAAATCAGGCTGCAGAGTCCTCCATAAAGCTTAGCATAGCTGTGAGGAAAAAAAATGTTTTTGTGGATTTTTGGAGATTGTAAATTTGATCTTTCCTTCTGTGTATGACTGAATGTTATATGTGTATGTTGCTGTTACAAACTGAATTCCCCCTCCATAGAATAAAGTAATATTGAATTTAGTAAATTTAGGCCAATAAAATATAGTCCACACTTCTTTAACATTATTTTCTTCTCATGTGCCCTAGATGGGTGATGTTTATCATGATTTACTATTATTAAATCATACCTCTACCATTTCCCAATTTATAGGATAATATGTTGTCCATGTCACTGTGATCAAGGTACATTTTATTTGGATCTGATCAGGTTACATATATACATAAGCTGTAAAGTCAAGGCAACATGGCCAAGCAGTCAACCAATTAAAATTATTTACTCTAGCCCTGTTGTTTTGATTTTAGCCATTGTTTGAGTCCTTTGTTAAAAGCATTACTGTTCGTCTCCAGTTTTGGATCAGTGGGTAGAGAGGTCCAAATTTTTACCCCTTTGACAGAAAGAGCAGACTGACTAAGTGAAGACTTGTATCTTGGGACAAGACAATCATCACTGGTGGAGGACTGTGTGGCCGCTCTGCGAGAGCTCTGATGGCCAATTCAGAAAACTAGTGACACATGATTGTTTAGAACTTTATAAAACATTTTAAGAGTACTTAAATTCATAAAATTTTCAAAGGTGAAAAGATTGTGTTTTCTTAAAATTCGACAGTGATGCCATCTCATTGGCTTCCTGTCCATGATATGTATTGCCTGCATGTATATTGTGATTAATGCAGAATGCAGACATACAGCACATAGTCTGCTCCGCTCACAGAATGCTTGAGTCTGTGAGCTTCTTAAGCCAGCAATGCACAGCATCAGTTCCCACTAAAAAAAGATATCACAGAGATAAATGCAGGCTGAGATCCTCCTTTTCAAGCAGTCTGGGGATGTTTCTTTTGCCCCCACCAAAGTTTGACTGACAGCTTTCACACCTGCAAGTACAAACCACTCTAGCTTTGGCCTTTCACACGATATTATCAAGGTTATGTGCTACAACGGCCTCTCCCGATAATTCACTTCTTCATTCGCACTTGGTCCTCTCAGGTGAGAGAAAGAAGCAAGAACACCGAAAGGCAACACGTCAGATACTTATAGTAGGCAGTATTCATAGTAGCATAAAGGATGACCAATTTATATCCTTTCTTCAGTGATGCATGTTAAAAAGCATATGAACAGCATCGACAAAGAGCTGAGAGGAGCTCAGAAGCTCACATAAATGAATATGGCACATAATGATCACACCGGTGAAATACTCTGCAGAGTTTCAGCTCCATATCCAACAGTACCTCTTTGTTACATGACCCGATGGTGATCAAAGCAGATGACCTGCAGAACTTTGATGTTTAAGTGGAGACAACATTTCTGATTTCAAGACACACATTTGACCTGACAATTAGATAAAATTCTCCTGCAGTGGCGGTCATGTTTATCTGTCCTATTAAGTTTTCCTTTTCCTAGTTTGCACTGGTGGCACAGGATGATGTCATCAGCCCTCCTCAATCACCTGAGTGGATATCCCTGAAGCAATCAGTCATGAGCCTACTCTGGCTCTACCTGGACAAAATACTGGGGTGGGGGGCAAAGTCTGAGTTCACACTTATGGCTCACCTGAACAATATCTGCATAATTTCAGGGTTTTTTTTGCAAGTGTGAAGGCTTTTAGAGAGTAGACCCCACTTTGCTCGAACTGCTCCAGACACACCTATAGCTCTGCCTTCAATAAAAACTCCTCTGAATTGAGTGATACTTAATTTTGATACAGTGTTCCTGACCAAAATTTTGACAGCCTCAAAGTCGACAGAACCTTGGACCTTTGGTGCCCCCAGCTTTTAAATACAGCCACCTTTACTGTATATTGTTGTCCTGTTTTAAAATCTCAAAGAAGTTTTGGTAAAACGGTACCATTCAAAACAAATTCAGATTTTTGTGTCCCATTTCAAATCATCTCACATTCATAGAGTCTTTTTCAGTCTATAATAGCTGAAACCAAACAATTATAAAGTTAAAAAAAAGGTTTAATTTCTTTGTTGTAAGATTGAAAAAATAACAGATATATTTGGAAACAAAATCATAAATATATGCATAAGCACAACTACTGTTAAAAATACATTACCAGTAAAGAAATAAGATGTTTCCAGTCTGACCCTCTTCCCTCAAGCTACAATTTGATCCTGTCAGTATGAAAAAGTGCTGATTTTGACACTTTTGAGGAAGAAAATCAAATAAATCCGCAGACCAGTCAAAGGCACGTTAAGCCCTGTCATGGTGGTCAGTGGTACATGACAAAGCATGTAGGCATATTCTAACATTTTTCCAATCATACAGAGCAAAGAGACAATTTCCCAAACTTCCTAACCATGGGACAGTACATAGACCAGTCAGGGACGGACAGGGTCACAGCTGAGTCAATCTGAACTCCAGCAGTGGGTTTACTACCATTTTCCAGGACAGATGGGGCTATAGTAGACAAAGCTGAGGTCAGGTCTGTCTGGGAAAGAGCTTTATTTAGTCTGAATCCAAAAGTCCACTGGTGAGAGCGAAGGAGACGGCTGTCAGCTTTAACATGATGCTCTCAAACCTGAGACTAAAGATTGACTTTTATCAAAATAGATTAATTGCAAGCTAACTTGTCTTTTCATATTGACTATAGTTAAGTAATCAAACAGGGACATGCTGAACCTAGTGTCTTTCAGCTGTCACAGACATGTAAAATAAGGACACCTCTGCTCCTTTAAATGTCTTAATCCACTGTAAAAGCTCTGAGACAGCTCAGTGAACAAGTCAAATGTAATACAATCCATTTTATACAGATCCTTGAAGCTCTTGTCATTAACTTATCCATTTATCACAAATGCTTTTTCATGGTCAAGCTTGTGTTTTTACTTTTTTTCTCTCTAAGATGACTTATTTTGACATCAGTACCATTGGAAAAGTTCATATCTGGTCCCTATCTGCTTGAATTAAATTGCACTATAACTCAAAATTTTCTGCATTGAAACAGTCTGTCTGATCTTGTTTACTTGGTCTATCTAAGTGTTTCCTGGACAGCCCTACAGTTTCACCATGCTTAAAGCTTTGCCTTGCTCCGGATGTCATCTGGACGGGTCTCATAGAGGGCTTAAAACATGAGGTTTATGTTGGGTCACCTTCAGGTCCAGAGGCCGCAGCTCCTTCACTTCCTGTGTCATTTTAAGATGAGGCATACACATATAAGTGTACCGAAGCCCTCTGTGGTCACATCATAAATTCCTTTGGCTGCATTGAGCTCCAGTGCATGTAGAATATACTTTTCAGTGCACAATGTGCTGTGATTATGGTGTCTGAACCTTCTCTTCTTTTTCAGTAGACCATGGAAAATGTCAACTCTCATCCTATCCAAACTGGTATAGTATGGAAATGTGTCTATTCTTTGTTGAAATTGTGATTTACAGTTCAGAGCAAAAGGAAAAACTTCTGGGTCTGTATAGGATACTGCAAGAGCTGTAAGTTACATAACAGCCAGACATCACTGTGACCAGATAGATCTAAAATAAAGTTGTTGTATTTTTGCAATTTTAAAAGGAATAGTGAAACAGTACTTTCGCATTAAAATACATCGGGGACCCCATTTACACAATTAGCACATTTAGAATACACGTTAAAAAGTGATTTAATGAGTTACTGACTTCAGCATTTTACCTACCGTAAACCTGGACCCTACATCACTCTGACATATAAGCAGCACCCTGGTTTAGGGTTTTCCATTGAGGAAAGAGACTAAGATGGCTCATGGTATGTTTACTTTCACTGCATTCATCAAAGGGTATTATCACCTTGTGGAAATCATGATATCACTGGCATACTGTATGGTAGTTGAACTCTTGCCCCATGAAAATGTTAAATGTTTGAAGTACAGATTGACCACCTACAGGTTGCTCTGCCCACCTCTATTGATCACTTTATATGATTAAAGAGGTGGAATGTCTTCCCAGCATTTCTAGTATATACTTCAGCTATAATTTTAGTGAAAAAGGTTTTAATTCAATACATTTTTTTTAAGAAGTTGCAATTCTTCACACCATTTCTTCACATGGTAATTTGCCAACAGTCCCTAAACCATCAAGCCATCACCGGCATCTTTTGAAAAAAATCAAATCTTATATGCCTTTTTCTTTCTCATTTAATCGAAACAAATTTAAACGAAAATATAGTTTGGCATATTTCATGCTATTTATGAGTCAAAAATTGCAGCTTTATTCTTAAAATGAAAAAGCATTTCTGTTAATCCGTATGATTTTAAGGCTCAATACCCAAGGAATAAACCCCTGCTGGGACTTGTAATGCAGCAGGTAGTGCTGGTGCCTCACATGAAGAAGGCTACTGGCTCAACTCAGGGCCTTTCTGTGTGGGTCTTGCTTATCCTCCACATGCATGTGTGGGTTCCCTCCAGTTGCTCCTGTTTCCTCCTACAGACCAAAATGTACTTTTTGGGTTAACTGGAGACTCTTAAGTTGCCCTTAGATGTGAATGTGTGTGAACAGTTGCTTGTCTCTGAATGTTAGCCCTGTGACTGACTGGCAACCAGTCTACAGTGTTCTCCATTTCTCACCCAGTGCCAGCTGAGACAGGTTGCTGCCTAATGAGACAAAGATGGGGACAAGCATTGATTTGAGTTTAATATACTGGCAACCTTTGTCATTTTAGAGCTGGCAAGGCTGATCAATCATGTGAGACCACAGACTGTAAAAAACATGGACGTCATGTTGCTGGGCTCGAATTGAAGTCGCCACAAAAACTGCTCCCCCTGGTGACTGGCTGCAGTATAGGTCAATTCTCGGTCTCCCCCATTCATCTGAACGGGCCGTAGTGAAACTTCAAAAAATTAATACACCTCGTAGAAATATTTCTCCCATCCGTATGCTGTGGTGATTGGGCTGTGTTTTTTTCCAAGTCCTCTTTTTTCTGAAAGTTTCTTTTTCATCAGTTATTACAGTTTAAAAAATAACTGCGGTTTACAGCAGTTTAATAATGATTGTGTACGGTGTATGCTGGGGAGTTTTGCGACCGTTTATGACAGCGGCGTCCAGATATGGTCCAGATTCTCTACTGGCTGCACAATGGCGGCGCCCTGACGGGGGATATTATGGCTTCAAAACCGTTACATGGTAGAAGGCGGAGCCACGCTATCCAGTTCTTATAATACATCCATGTGTGAGACAGGGAAGGGCACTACTCTATCAGGAATAAACCAACTGTCGTGTTAACACCATACACGAGGATAACCCGGAAAATGGTTGATTGTCAACACTACTTTATTCATTCATGGTTTGTTTGTCTATTTGTTTATTTGTTTATATTTTATGGCACTTTTGAAGGGTTTGGCCCCAAAGTCAAGCCTGAGATGTCACATGATTAAGCATTTCATAAGGGTATATTGTTGGCATGATATGAGGCAAACCATTTCTTTAGATAAGAACAGTAGGTATTAAAAGTATGTCTGATACATTTAATCTAACAATAACCCCCAAATTCCACATTACATGAAAGCACCATGCCGTGCCCTTGAAATGTACTGCGCAGCGCATAGCTCCCATTCTAGTCTATCAGGCAAATTCCACTGCATGTGCTGCGGCGTGCCAGTGACGTGTTACTATCTATTTTCTGCGTGGCTGCTTCCAAACCTCGTAAATTCACTGTTGTTAAGAAAGCACCAGACAGAAAGTCAACATGTGGAGTATCCAGAAGATTCAAAATAAAACACAATGGATGGACTCTCTAACATAAATTTCCTCAATAGTTTGTGATTACATCAAAACCAGAGCATGAGCATCAGGTCAGCAGTCGGTCAGAGGGTCCCAGAGGCAACACGACACCATGAATGAAGAAAGATGAACCCTAGAGGTACAGAAATATATAACATTGCAGACATAACACCAAACATTCTTTCTACATGGATATATTCAGGTTATTCTGGTTAGGACCAGCAAAGGGACCGTAGAGAAGCAAAATTAGGTGTTTATTTCTTTCCTCAGTCTATACCATGTTTTTTGAGCATATGACATTGCTATTCTCATGAGAGCCAGTAGCTTTCTGGGAATCATCCCTTCCCCTACATCGCGGTGCGCAAGACCAGCAAGACCTTGGTGCTGTGCGGTGTGGCGCTTTCCCGTTATGTGGAATTTGGGGATAACACGGCTGCATTAAAGGGGCTGCAAACAGACCTTTCAAACTTAAGTCCTTAAAACCTGTTGTTTCATGTTTGATATGTTGTAGCCTATAAAAAGTTGAGAGAAGATCTAATGGATGAAGATGCTCTGACATGATGCTTCCATTCAGATAGCTTCAATACAAATTTAATTGTGACTCAAAATTGTACACATATACAGCATTTCCTTCGGTTATGAAGCATTGCATTTCCATTACCACTGGGTTATTCTCAAAAATAAAGGTATTAAAGGGACAGTTCAGTATTTTTGAAGTGGGGTTGTATGAGCTCTGTGTAGTCACTGAGGACATTAGATACTGTAGAAAGTTCTCTCCTCTCCACCAGAGAGCCACAGTCTGTAAGAGTCAGTGACAAAGAATAAGACGCTAATGGAAAAGTACTGTACCGGAGTTAAAGGCTATTTTTTCCGCCTGCAAGAACTCAAATCAAAAAGTAATACCACAGTTTAAGAGTACGCTACATAGACAATTTTTTAAGCACATAAACCTTTCGGAAATTTAAAGTTTATCCGGACCTAAGCCAACTCACGTCTGTATCCTTCTGCTAAATCCCTCCGCCGTAGTTAGCTAGCGGAGAGCTAGTGGTTTTCGAACACCTTTTTAGACTAATTAAAAGCACATTATAAGACAAATATTTCTGAGATGGGTTTTTGTGATGCTTCCCTTGATGCAGAAACAGATGACAGAACTCAGCTGCACAGAAATCGTTGCGTGTGTGAGAGACACACACACTCACTAGTAGTCTGCACTGTTATGATCAACAAATAGCCTCCTCTACTCTGCTTATTTGTCTCTGACAGATCATCATTACTTACTTTGAGCAGAAACTGTCATTAGGTTCTTCAGGTTTGGGACGTTTTTCCAGTTTATCTTCGGGAAATTGAAATATCTCCACAAAACTCCAGGAAAGGAAAGTCTGTTGACGAGTAATACCGCCGTCCATATCACCTATTCCCAGGTCAAACATTCGCCCCACTGTTTATTTCCGACTCTTTCTTCATGTCCAGTGTCCGTGGATGTTTCATCTGTTTTCCTCTTGGTCTGTCCATCTCCATTTGTAGACACTCGTCCTGTGTATAAACTCCGGTGGTGTCCTCTTGACTCCAAAGTGAATGGGACTTCATCGGCGCTGTCATAATAATCCCTTTTTTAATTTCCTGCATTATCTCTTCCTCACGCCGCTGACAGTCAAAACAGAAGAGTTATGATACTTGATAAAAGTTACACGAAGCTACAGCCGCCATCTGAAGACGCTAGCATGTATGTTTTGATCAGCTGAGAGGGGAAGGGGTGGACTTACTTACTTCGAGCAGAAACTGTCATTAGGTCCCTCAAGTTTGCGGAGTGTCTCATGGAGATGGACAGACCAAGAGGAAAACAGATGAAACATCCACGGACACTGGACATGAAGAAAGAGTCAGAAATAAACAGTGGGGCGAATGATTGACCTGGGAATAGGTGATATGGACGGCGGTATTACTCGTCAACAGACTTTCCTTTCCTGGAGTTTTGTGGACATATTTCAATTTCCCGAAGATAAACTGGAAAAACTTCCCAAACCTGAAGGACCTAATGACAGTTTCTGCTCGAAGTAAGTAATGATGATCTGTCAGAGACAAATAAGCAGAGTAGAGGAGGCTATTTGTTGATCATAACAGTGCAGACTACTAGTGAGTGTGTGTGTCTCTCACACACGCAACGATTTCTGTGCAGCTGAGTTCTGTCATCTGTTTCTGCATCAAGGGAAGCATCACAAAAACCCATCTCAGAAATATTTGTCTTATAATGTGCTTTTAATTAGTCTAAAAAGGTGTTCGAAAACCACTAGCTCTCCGCTAGCTAACTACGGCGGAGGGATTTAGTGGAAGGATACAGACGTGAGTTGGCTTAGGTCCGGATAAACTTTAAATTTCCGAAAGGTTTATGCGCTTAAAAAATTGTCTATGTAGCGTACTCTTAAACTGTGGTATTACTTTTTGATTTGAGTTCTTGTAGGCGGAGAAAATAGCCTTTAACTCCGGTACGGTACTTTTCCATTAGCGTCTTTTTCTTCGTCACTGACTCTTGCAGACTGTGGCTTTCTGGTGGAGAGGAGAGAACTTTCTACAGTATCGAATGTCCCCAGTGACTACATGGAGCTCATACAACCCCTGTCCCTCTAACATCACTTTTACTTTTCTTTTTACAAGCAAATAAAATAAAACAGGTTATGAACAAAAGTATTCTGCTGAACAGCTTATCATACTGTATGTCTCTGTTACATTTTTGTACTTTATGTTTCTTATGTTCTTGTTTTTAGGTAAAGATTAAAGCAAAAGTTCTTACATTGATTAAACATTCATATCCATGAAAAAAAACAGTCAATTTTTCTGTCTTCTTGCATATCCTACTCATCTGTAAGTTCCACATACACCAGCGACTTAAGTTGCAACAACACTGATGTCAGGAGGTGCTGCATGATCCTCAGATAAAGCAAAGGTTACTAGCTTGGTACAGTCTCAAATCACGGTCATAAACTGTAGATAACTTGGCTAAAACATTACAACTAGCAGTTGACGCTTGAAAATACAACATTATGTTTTTAAAAACATATTTCTAAGAACAAAATACAAGAAAAAAGTCTGTTTCTACATGAGAAAAGACTGTATGAATGAAGATGCTCTGACACAACGCTTCCATTCAAATAGCTTCAATATGAATGAGGCATCATGGCCGAGAGCCCTCCTTACAGACAAAAGCAGGCATGACTAATCAATCGCAGGTCGCATTTCTCAGAAAGGCTTAGCAGGTAGACCACAGATAAACTACTCTTTACAGCAAAATCCTTACACTTAGAGTACTTTTAACCGCAAAAATTTTAATGCATTTTCAACATTTTATGGAATATTTGAAAATCCCTTTAACCATATTCATAACCTTACATGAATTCAAAAATACGTTTTATGACCCTTTTACATTCTTGTGTCACTGCACCTGTTTTAAACCACTATAAGTCATTCTTAGCTGACTGCATTTTTAAATGAAATTCAACCTGTCACAGATAAATACTTTTATGAAACCTCTAATCAATATGTTTAACATATTACAAAAAACAACAACTTAAAGCAAACAGATAAATGATAAAAACTGTCATCAACTGGATTATCAGTTGCCAAAAACACCTTATGTATCAAGTGAGATCCACAAAATATATGTGATAAATTTTATGGAAATTTGGATTTGGGGGATTTCTGTAAAAATGAAATAAATATTTCAGCTCAAAAAAAAAAAAAAAATAGAATTTACTTGCCATAATTTTTGTTTTCAGGCTTTAAAGGTAAAGACAATACATTTCTGCTGGTTACTTAGATATTTTTCTCTTAATCTAAACTGGAGAATACTGGGGTGGAAAGAAATATTGCATGACAGAAATGTGAATGTTATTTTAAAGAGTCAAAGATCAAAGCTTGGAAACATGACATTTTTTTCATCATATTGGTCATATAATATTTCTGTGACAGAACATGGAACAAAAGTCACATAGCTTTTTATCATGCAGACCGTTTTTACTGTGATGATAGACATGATGTCCTCCAGAAAATCTAACATAGAAAACAACATACACAAGAACACAACAATTGATGCACTAAGCATATACCCAAACACGCATGCACGCACACCCACCCACACACACACACACACACACACACACACACACACACACACACACACACAGAGAAAACTGTATTATGAAGACTAAAATAAACTTGACATTCACAGCATTCTGCAGTTAGTCAGGGACCGACTTATGAAAGAGGAAGAGTGTACTGTCATGTGTCACTGACTAAAAACACACACACACACACACACACACACACACACATGATTCAAAAATATACGCTTTTATGACCCTTTTACATTCTTGTGTCACTGCACCTGTTTTAAACCACTATAAGTCATTCTTAGCTGACTGCATTTTTAAATGAAATTCAACCTGTAAATACTTTTATAGAAACCTCTAATCAATATGTTTAACATATTACAAAAACAACAACAACAAGCAAACAGATAAATGATAAAAACTGTCATCAACTGGATTATCATGCCAAAAAAACACCTTTATGTAAGTGAAAGATCCACAATAATATATGTGATAAATTTTATGAAATTTGGGATGGGGGGGATTTCTGTAAAAAAATAAATAAATATTTCAGCTCAAAAAAAAAAGACAAGATATTTGTTGCTCAACCTCATGACCTTCATTGTGTTTTTATTCATTTTGAATTTGATGCCTGCATGACTTTCCTAAAAAAGCTGGGACAGGGCACATTTACCACTGTGTTGCATCAATTTTCCTTTAAACAACACTCTGAGGACACTAATTGTGAAAACTTGGCAGACAGAAATGTGAATGTTATTTTGAGTAGATAGCTTGACTGTCTGGAGCCTCTGTTGTCATATAATATTTCTGGAGACAGATCTGCAGGCAGGCCAGTCTGTTTACTGATCAATCAGTCAACCAAACTTTGTGGAGCACTTTTCATGCAGCACATGTAGCACCAAGTGCTTCACATTAACAAAAAACAAATGTCAACAAAAGTATGTACAACACAAACATAAACTAGAAAAGCACTCGGAGAGCGCAGACCTCCGCCAGCGCCACAGTCCTCAGCCATATTGTCATTTTTACCATAAATATTACTCCTACCTTTATTTCATTGAAATATTTAGATTCCTTGACCATGAAAACATACCATTCGCAACTGGATTCATAATGATATCTATTTTAGTTCAGCAGTTATTCACAAAACACACACACACACACACACACACATCAACACCAAAATCGAATCAGTTCTTCCTTTTCCCATGCTGAACATTTCCTGAAAATTTCAGCAGAATCCATCCATTACTTTTTGAGTTGTTTTGTTCAAAGACGGACAGACAGACAGACAGACAAACTCTCCTGAAAACATAACCTCCTTGGCAGAGGTAATAACACCAACAAGAACAAAAACACTCATATAGGCCCAGTGGGTACCAGAGATCATTGGGAGCTGAACCTGGAGCAGTGGAAGCCTCAGTGGGATGTCTTGAGGAGTACACAAGGTTCTTACAAACCCCATTTCCAATTAAGTAGAGACATTGTGCAAATTGTATGTAAGGACTGAACACAGTGATTCACAAATCTTTTTGACCTATGATCATATCATATATCATATAATAGGATGTATAAGCGGAAATTATTCCAGCTGTATCCTTTTCATTCACTTATCAACCACAAAATACTGCAGCTGATGCCCTGCAGCAGCATTATCTGTGAGTTTACGGCAGTCCGTCAAGACGGAACTAATGTCCTCACTGACTAATGTTTCCCACATGGACATAAATTGTTCCTCTGCAGTCCGGATGAAAAACTGTCTGTCTAGGGCACCATCACACATGCACACACCGCTGATTGGCTGTTGCTGCACAGCCATAGGAGACAGATCTGTTTTTCACTTTGACATCAGCGACAAGCTATGTGGAGCACTTTTCATGCAGCACATGTAGCACCAAGTGCTTCACATTAACAAAAAACAAATGTAGCATGAGGTGTGAATGCAGCATTAGTGGAAACAGCAACAGCCGCAGGAGGTGGAGATGCCATGGCTGGAGAAGCAGCTGCACAGGGAGCTGTGTCATCAAACTCTTTTATGTCGTGATTGTTGAAGTGTGGAAAGTTTTCTTCAACTTGTGCACCTTTTTGCTGAGACTGACACAGCCCAGGCAGCTGGATGGCAAGGTACTTGAAGCGATGCTTACCAGTCTTATTTTACCAATAATCAAAGGCTGAGGTAACCGATCAGAAAAAAACAAGAATAAAACATTTAAATAATATGGTCGAAACAGCCAGAGTCCAAAATGTCTAGTACCTGTACTCTTTTACAATGACGCACCACTGTTGTAACAAAATCAAAATGTGTTACCCATCTCATGAGCACTAACACGCCCACATACCATCACAGATGCTGACTTTCGAGCTTTGGTAACAATCTGGAGCCCAGTTGTCAATATTTCCCAAAAACAGTCTACAATGTGGACTCTGACCACAGTAGACTTTTCCACTTTGTCTCAGTCTATCTCACTGATAGATTAAGACTTTTTTTTTTTTTTTTACCAATCATGACACTCACCTGTTCCCAGGTAACCTGTTCACCTATGAATGTTCCAGACACATGTTTTCTGTGCCCCCCTCAACTTGCCCAGTCCATTGTTGCCCCTGACCTGTTTACTAATTTTCAGTCTGTACCTGACTGCTCAGAATTTTCTGACAAAACTTAATCCTAAAAGAATATCATATTCATATCATATTATATGCCAAAAAGCTTTAAGCCTGGCATAGGGTCCCTCAATATAATAATAACACAAACGCTTACTGTTTAAGATATATCTGCAGTAATCTTCATGGTATATTGTGTATGTCCTCTTTATCAAATTTAAGTTGCCTTAATTGGGACTCTTAAACATTCAAACATTTAAACATTTCAGTCAAAGTGTTACATTGGGGCACATTTCCATGGCTTATATGATTACACAGTTGCCACATTGATATTGTAAAACAAACAAACAAAAAAGCACCTTGTAAATTGTACAAGTACTTGTGTGGGACAATTTAAAGGCAGATCCCCCATATGAAGATGCAACAGACAGCTTCAGGGTTCTGGTAAGTTTGGTGGCTAATAAAGACAAAAATAGAAACACTGGCCGAGCAACGAGTTTAAGTGTGTGTGGACGTGTGTGTCAGTGTGTCTGGATGCTATTTTTAGAATAAGTGTTAAAGAACATTCATTCTAGACAGCCATTTCTGTGGGTAAAAACATTCAGATAATCAACAATAAAAGAAAACAAAACAACAGCATAAACAATAAAGACCAATACAAGGACCAAATGGACCAAAGCTGAGTCTACCTTTAGTAATTTTTTAGTTAACCTTTACTACATTTTACCAATGTATTTCTGTTACTATTTAATAACACTATTTATATGTATTGTGAACAAGAATGTAGTTTTTTTTGTGTTTCTCATCATCAGCTTGGTATCTTAAATTCTTTTGAATTACATCACAGAAGTAAAGGAGAGTTGTTTTTTGAGGAAAACATTTCTCATGAAACATTTTTTCAGAGTGAGTTTGTGTTTTCCTCTCCACTTCAAAACAAATGACTCTATAATAACAGAAAAGCAGACTGGGCTGATTTTTTTCCTCCTACTCTTCTAGGAACTGAGTAAAAGATGTAAACACTTCAGCTCAGCCCCCTCACTGTGGTTAGTGAGGCCTGGCTCACAGCTGCAGTCAAGCTTTGTTCTTAACTCTCCACCTTTGTGTCTGAGGCCACATGCTAACTGCGCTAACAGGTTTAACGACATCTTCATTTGCAGGAAAAGCTGCAAAGTGTAGAAGCTGGCAGTTCAACACCAGCCTGTGACCTTTCCATGAAATGTGCCGTGCCATGCTGAAGAACATACTGCATGTCGTTCCTCCCAAGTCTCCTACTGGCTTGCACTTTCACAGTTTTCAGAACCAACAGGGTCCCTGCAAAGTTAGATTATTGTTGTTTAGTATGACACAGGCCGTACAGGATATGCAGCTTTAAAGTCAGCAATGTGAAGAGCAATGACAGTAATATATTTTCAGATTATTATATTCAAATAAAACCCTGTGATGCTACCAGACAGACAGGAATGGCAATTTAACATCTGTGTCTCATAACTGTGTTTGTGCTTGTCTATGGGAAAGTGTGTCATACTGAAGAACATCTCTTCAATATTTTTCTGGAGCCAGAATCAAGGAAGCACAAACTTTGGGGAAAAATGTGTCTAAGTACAGAATGGATTGTCTGATGTGACCCTTACACTGAAACTTCAAGATGTAAAACAGAGACATTTCTTGTCACTAAAAATTGTAAATGTTATATATAAATGTTACAGCTGTTGCCGTTGGGTTGTTGTGTGTTCATGTGTGTTTATGTGATGCGTGGATACATCTCTCCATCTTCCCTCAAGTTGCCAGGTGGAGCCGGGGATTGGAGTGCCTGGCCACCAGGAAAGCATGGCAGTCTCCAATCAGAATCTGTCCAGAAAATTGCACCCCTATAAAAGGCTGGCTGGTCCGTCACTCTTGAGCGGCTGCATCTGTTGTGAACTGTTGTTAGACAGTTTTTTCCTTTTGAAATAATTTTGTTTTGGTATTGTGTGTTCATTTTGATTTATGAAAATCCTTAATTTGTAAGAAAATCAATATTTTAATTAAACACCTCTGTTAAACCGTTCCATCTGGTTTTATGTTCACTCCTTTACCCTTTGAGAGTCATGGACGTAACAATAAAAGTTAATCTAGTCAAGACAATAAGAAAAAAAGAAAGTTTAATGGAAGTATATTAGGGTAAGGATTCATTATTTATTTTAATTTATTTTGTCTTCATTGCAAGGAGTGTGTTTAAACACTAGATTGCTTTTACAGCTAGAAACTGTTGTCCATTCAATTTATAAAGAAGACATGAACAATGTTGTTACAGTCCAGAAGAGAGTTGGACCACTAAAGCAGGAGACTGAACACCAAAAAGACAAAACAAAGTTCCTTTAATAAGACAAAAGAAAAATCACAGCCATATATATGTATGTATATATATATGTATATATATATATATATATATATATATATATATATATATATATATATATATGTATATATATATGTGTGTGTGTGTATATATATGTATATATATATATATATATATATATATATATATATATATATATATATTTATATATATATATATATATGTGTATATATATATGTATGTATATATATATATATATATATATATATATATATATATATATATTATATGTATATATGTATATACGCATAAATACATCCCGACCAACATTCACTGTACATACAGTAGAGATGGAGATAGATAATAATATACTGACTAAATAGTCAGCAGCACATTAGATAATGAACTTTTGAGATTTCAGTGTCTATATATTATTTTAAGTCTCTATATCATAATAGCAGTGCAGAGGTAAGAGTGTCAAAAAAAACAAAATCACATAATGCAACAAAGATTTAACAGCAATCTCTTAACCCATATACACTATATACACAAAAATTGTCTCTGCTGATATACTACATCTGATGTACCTGATTGGAGTAATGTGTGCATGTAATGCACACCTGCAGACAGAATAAATTTCTTATTAGTTAGTACTTTCAAATAAGGATTCAGGCTGAGAGGCCATCATGTGATACTATCTACAAAGAGGCTATTTTATACTGAACATTAAACAGGTATACCAAAAACACCTTATAAACAGTAGGAGAATCATGACATGTAATGCAGAGCAAACATGCACTCACGTTTAACATTCTTGAAATAAAGCTATCTTTACAGGCAGTTATTATAAGATTTGTTATATAGTGATCTTATCGACTTAACAGATCTTTTTTGGTTTATTGTATTGGGGTTTCCAGACCTGGTTTTCATTCCATCCCTCCATAAATCTATCAGCTAAGAAAGACTTTTAGTCAAATGCTGTATTTAAAAGACTTAAAAGGTCATGAGGTCTTATGATCTAACCTTGTTTGTAAATCTCTCCATAAAGCTTTGAGAGATTTTCTTTAAACTAAACTAATCTAATCTGAGATTTTTCAAGAGCCTATTTTTTTCTTACTTTTTAGGATGTGGCTGATCCCACAGTGACACAGATGTGATTTTGAGAGTCTGATCTCAGTATTCTTTATTAGCCAGATTCTTGTTTTAATCATAATACTCAGCGTCACATTTACCATTTAAAATGTCCCCATTTACAACCTCATAGTGGTTCTGTTTACTGCAGAGTTAACATATAAACTATGTTCATTAGAATTTAGTGTCTGCAAATATTTAAGAGGTTTTCTGGAGTCTCTTAAAAATGGAAAGATATATAATAACCTAATGTTCATGGAGAGTAACGGCGTGATGCAGATGTCTATGCATAGCTTTAAAATGATGGAGAGCATAATATCTCTGAAAATTTAATGTGCAATAATTTTCTCTATTTGATTTGGTCCGGTCACTAATGGCTGTGGGTCCATTAAGCACATTTTTTCAAAACCCCTTTCCTCTAGGAAAAATGACTGACATCTTACAGTTTTCCCTTCTGGAAAAATATAAAATAAACTCACTGTACAGCAGACCCTGCTTCCTCATCTGCCTGTAACTCTTTCTGTGGAGGTTCAAAGATGGTAGGAGATCTACTACTGCTCAAATCAGAGGGCAGACACTGCCCAACTGAATGGTTACAGTAATGCTTTTCAGAATTGATAGGTTATTGAAGCATTCATTTTGTATCTGGCTTGTCTAGAAAGTATTCCTTTCGTTTCTTCATTTTAATAGGGTAACTCAAAACTCTTAAAAATGTTGATGGGCTTGTTGTGTAATTATATTTGTTCATAATGATCATGCAAATCAGAAAAGAGAAGATTGTAATTCAGATGAAGAAAATTGTCAAAGTTACTGTTAGGTTCAATCAATCAATCAATCAATCTTTATTTATATAGCACCAATTCATAACAAGTGTTATCTCAAGACACTTTACAACAGAGCATAAAGCTCTTCATTTTATGGATACACATATATGCATAGATACATATATACATATAAAATACACATACACATATATATATACAAACATATACATCCAACACCCAACATGAATCCATATACATCCTGACGGCAAGAAAAAACCTTCTGTTAAGCAGCAGGAAATCTTGAATGTGGATCCCAGTCTCATGATGAACAGCAAATCCACACGATGCTGTGTCGGGTGTGAGGGCAGGTTGAATTTCATATTTGATTATGATAAAAGCAAACTGTCTTTACTTTGTTTTTACCTGAGCTTGTCCTAGTTGTCATTTTTATGCAAAGTGCTCATGTTTTTTTGACATATCAAACAACAAATATGTGCTGTGCTAGCAGCAAAGGGTGTTTTTGCCAGGCACAAAGCTGAAATGTTTCTACATTGAGGATGCACACAAAAACTGTACCGTTTGAGAATCAGGACTGAAATCCACCATGGAAATCAATGCCATTGTCCAATCCTCTCACTTTGTTCTGCATTCCTTAACATCAGCAACATTCTCTCATCAAGGCAGGCAACAGGGATTATAACAAAGAAGTCCACAGTGTAGTCATGGCAGACAGTGCCCAAAAAGGCAACAATCTTTTTTTTTTTTTTTTTTTTTTTTTTACAAAAAGATGGTCACTACACAAGGTTAATGGGTGGAAACACCACCAAATTGCAGAGGCATTTTATGTGCACCTTAGCACTGAATATTAGGAGTGCCATGTGTTTGACATTGTTGCCACTTGAAACCAATGAAGGCAACATCTGCCCCAACAGAATCCAAAGAAAGCAATTGTTAAAGAATCGGATCATAAGCAGAATCTATAATAATACTGGTATCAATAAAAAAAAATGTCCAACTTCTAGTCGTAACTAGGACTTATCAGCTAGTTATTATTCATTTAGTGCAAACTGACAAAGAAACATTGTAATTGAACGTGGCAGGAAGTTATGTCTTTTGGTCTGCTTTAAAAATGCCAAAGAGTAAATTCATTTGTAGTCTGAATCTGGAAACTACCATGTAATGTGACCAACATGACAAAACAGGCAACACAGCAGATACAGAGAGAGAAACTGTGAATACATCACCTTTGAATCTCAATTCAGCCAGGAATCACATTAAACCTCTCTGTATGTGACCTATTTTGTGGAGAACTCATCCAAGTTCTCTTATCTATTTGTCCAGTCTCCCATAACACGCAAAACTGGTAAAGCAAACTTAGGGGATTTCCAACAGTAGTTACTGCAGTTTGCATAGTAGGTCAGGAGAATAAAGGACAGAAGCCTGTGACTATTATAGTGTTTGCCACAATGATACAGGATCACACACCACAGTGAGACTGGGTATGGCATGAGTTGCATTGTTGTCATAAGGGGCATAACTACTGTCCAAACAAACAGCAGGCTTAAGAAACCATGGTGAACTGAAGACATTCAAGAATTTTTTTCTGTAGAGGGCTTTTACTAAGAGTAACTTTAAAGGACAAATGTTTCACCATAAACCGTGATTACAAACCAGAAGTGAACATGTACATTAAGCATAAATGAATGGTATATCACAATGTGCACATTTTGAATTGAAGGGTTGAGGGTCATCACTGTTGCTGCAACAGAAGATATGATTTAAACAAGAATGTTCATATTTTAATGTTCCACTCCATTTTGATCAAATTTTATTTTCAGATTGCAACACAGCCACTTGACAATAGCTGGGGTTGTTTAAAGGTGCTATAAGGAGAATCTATTACCGGCAACATTAAGACTCTGCTACCCATGAACCCGTGCGGCGACTGTTGTAATGCTGCGTTCCAGTAACCTCTTAACTGGGAGTGACATCATCTTTGACTTATCGGCGTTCCAGTTGAAGTCGGAAAAAACATGCCGATCTACCAGGCTATTGTTAGTTGTTGTTAGCACGCCCTGCGTTGTTTTCTCAAATATCACATGAAGAATGTGATCATCACCAGGGATGGACAGTAACAAAGTAGATTTACTTGAGTACTATACTTAAGTACATTTTTTGAGTATCTGTACTTTACTTGAGTTTTTTTTTTTTTTTTTAACTTATGACTTTTACTTCACTACATTTAAAAGACAAATATTCTACTTTTAACTTCACTACATTTCTATAAATGGCCTCATTACTTGTTACTTTTAGGTACAGGTGTGAAGTTAGCGGATGAAATTTATTTTCTCTTCTAAAATCTGATTTGTTCAAGTGGCGTTATCTATACTTCTTGCATCCTGTTCCACACTTGTCCAGTTGGTGGCGGTAATGCACTTCTAAGTTGGTTTACCAACCGCCATTAAATAATGAAGAGGAAGAAGAAGAAGAAGAAGATGAGCATGCGCTATTGCGATCGGGCAGGTAAAGGTTGAGCTAATGTTGGTTGTTACGGTTCGTCTTGACAGTAATGATGGCTACGATGGCAAAGACGACAATTCCACACCAGAGCACCCATGGCCATATCTGAAGGGGAGGAGTTAAATAAAAGTAAAAGAAAATGGCAATGGTTGTCCTTTTGTTGATTCATTAGTGTTTCAGTATGTATTTCCATGGGCTTTGTAGAATATTATCAAACTCTTTATTCTACATGATCTTTAGGCAGGTCAGTGCATTCTGTAGATTGTTTCAGTCATTTCGTACTGTAAGGTCAACGGGAAAATGTACTTTTAATACTTGAGTATTTTCAAAAGCAGGTACTCCAGTACTTTATCTTAAGTAAAAATTTGATTGAGCAACTTTCTGTTGTATTGGAGTAGTATTTGAACATGAGTATCTATACTTTGACTTGAGTATACTGGCATTGAGTACTTTGTCCACCACTGATTATCACTATGGCAGCATTTTTGTAAATATAAGTCTAACAATACGATGTATACAGCTGATCTAGAGCGACAGAAGTGAAGAAGCGACAGTCAGAAGTGCAAATAAATTGATTTTTACAGGAGCTAAATAACTGTTCACACTGGGGGCATCTGTCTTCGATTGTCAACTCAGGGGTGGCGAGGTTTCACCGAGTTCCCAGTAGGAAATTCAGACTTTGGGGGACGTTCCAGTAGCAGTTTCGTACTCAGAACTTGGAAATTCCTACTTCTGACTACAGCTGGAACGCACCAAAAGACATGACCCAAGCCAAAGCATGTGTTTGTTGTGATGCTAAATGAAACTCGGACCTCCCTCAGACTTCTTTTTACGACTTCTTTTTTCAACAGCTTACAGAATGCAAAATGGCGAGGTAATGTATCTCTTTCTAGTTACGTAGCGGTAGATTTTGATATGTAACAACAAGCAATTTTTGGAAAACTTAGTATTGTAGTTTTGTAGCCAAAGTTGAGTATCCAGGCCAGTCCAGCCCTGTCCGACCCAACCGCGAAGCTAAGAAATAGCATTTATAGAAATCCTATTTTGATGCTATAAAACTCACCTTAAAGTGATCTAAAAGTGATCACCGTCTGGATCTGCCATGGCGAAAAATGCGGTTTTCGTGAATAACTACTGAACTAAAATAGATATCATATGAAACCAATTGCTAATGGTATGTTTTCATGTTCAAGGAATCTAAATATTTACATGAAATAAAGGTAGGACTAATATTTATATTATTTATTATTAATATTTTTGGTAAAAAAAAGACTACAGCAGTATGGTATGGGCAGCAGCTGAAATAGGTGAAATATTAACACCTGAGATTAGAAGAATCCCCTTTTACTGACCAGTAGAAAAGTTGCAGACCTAGTTTGTTGCCACATTAAGTTTTCTTTTAAATAGTTTCTCCTCTTCACATATAATAGATGAGCTATTTCTAGGCCATAGCAACACCTAGGAAGCTACAGCCTAATTTAGAGTTTAAAAAATAAGGTGCCAAATCTTGAAGCCCTGTTCACAACTTGAGACCATGATAACATAATTTTTAATGCAGCTTATTTTACAAATAAACTAAATAAACAATTTAATGAGGAATGATTCTTGCAGTACCAACCATTGGCTGCACCGCAAAAGAAACTAGAAGCAATTCCACAAAACTATAGACTATTTCCACGGAAATCGTGAGGAGGGGGGCGTGGAGGTTTCATTGCTAGGTCATTTATGACCCTCTTCCCATTATGAGATCATGTCATTGTGGACCAAAAGGAATGCTCCTGTGACAGCAGCGTGAGGGGGCATTACCTGGCAGTGACACAAGCTGAGTGGTTGGCTGGAGGAGAGAAATCCTCAGTGAAAATTTAAAGTCTCTAGCTCTTTTCCTCACTGAGTCATGAATCCAGAAATATTTGAAAGATGACACTGAAATCAATATTTTTTGATCACCCCAAAATGTAAGGATTTGTTGCCATGACGGTCTGTGATTGACACACAAAGTTTAAGATTCCTGCATCAAGCTGTGGCAGAGATATGCCCCAAATCAAAAGCACGCCGTCTGTGACGGTGGCGTGGGGGAATTTGGCCGGGTGGAGATGCAAGTTGAGTGGTCAGCTGAAGCTGAGGAATCACCAGTGAGATTTCAAGTCTCTGACTTTGTCATGTGGAGTCATGAATCCAGCAATATATGATATATTACAAAGTAATACAAATGATATGATCATCCCAGAATGTAGGGATATGTCATCATGATGATATGCAAATTATTCATAAAGCCTGAGCTACCTGTGTTAAGCCGTGGTCGAGATATGGCCCAAAACAAGAGTGCAGCATATGTGACAGTGGTGTAGGGGTGGAGGCGTGTCCTGGCTTGGAGGCTGTAGGGATTGGGATGGGTGATGTGAGGACAGGCAATGGCTTGAAATTGTCTTAATGGCAATCGAGGCGTCGAAAAGGCGGTCACCAAATAAGGTCCATCACTAATCTAATTCGGAGGACATTTCCTATGGGATTTTTTTGCAAGTAACTCAGCGGAAAATTTGCGAATCTCTCATTTTTATAATTTGTGTGAGTTTCTCAAAGGCCTGGGAGGAGAAGCAGGCGAAATTTTGTCAGGAAGATGAAGAAAAAAGCTGACAAGAAACGCACGGGAGAACAATAGGTGCTCATGGCTGTAGCCCTGAGCTCCTAAGGAATGATATGTTCATTAGTCTTCTTTTTAACCTGCAAATAACCAGATGGAGAGAAGTTTATTATACTTCAGTAATTGTTATCAATAAATAAAAGTTAGGGAAGCTGCTTAAGGTAGTAATTTATATATTTAAGTGAGTAAAAAATTGTATTATTCGTTAGTACAACATCACTGACAGCATTCCTTGCTTCTTAACTTAGTCTCTTCTTATGTTTTCATGTTCCAAGTCCTCTTCCCCTCCCTTCAGTGAGTAAATGCCTAGTC
Organism: Scarus forsteni; assembly: GCA_036419115.1. NCBI lineage: Eukaryota > Metazoa > Chordata > Actinopteri > Labriformes > Labridae > Scarus > Scarus forsteni. Next base: position 21,353,073 of record JAZDUH010000269.1, read on the forward strand.
CAACTGGCAAGTCTACCCACAACATGACCACAGCGGTCCATCTTCACAGACAAAAATACCCCATGCAGCCCTGTGCAGTCACACCCTCACCCTCACAGACATAATATAAGTACTCCACAGGCAGCCGTGGGGAACACGAGCTAAGGATGTGACAAACCATCCAGACACAAGTCCTCTCAGAGAAAACAACTAAAAGACATCTTTATCTCCAGCTTCCTGTCATAAGATTGAAAATGTGCTGTTTACTGTTCCTGTGGGAGAAGTTTCTAACCATAACCCCTTACAGTTACATAACTAAAAACAAAATGGGGTTCAGGAGCACCATAAATCTGTTGAGTTCTATATTTTTATTGACACCACAGAATTGTTTCCCTGTATTGGTAAAAAGAACAATATATGAGCCTGACTTTATGACTGGTTTAACCATTCAGCTTGTAAAATATTATTGGTGAGCACAATATCCCAAAACATCAACCAAAGCCATACAGACAGCAGCCAATGTGACCCGAAAAGACGGGCCCAGTGTGTTGTAATGCATGAGCTGAATTTCAAGAAGTTTTCTTGGGGACACATAGTGAATGTGTTTTCTGGCATCAGCACCACCCACCACAGCAGTCCTCACTGAACAGCAAGCGTCTCTGTTTTCCAAACCCAAGATTTCCATCCAGAAACCCACACACAGTCCAAGCACCCACACTACAACAAACACATTCAGACTTGGCAGCCTGACTTTGAACAGTGATGTTGGCTGTTTATACTGTACCCAGATTAAGACATTTTTTTTTAGTGACTGACAGCTCAGTCAACCAGGAAAACATGTGAGCATAAGGTGTTGGCTTTTCCACTATTTGTCACTGGCTTAAGGGAATTTCCTTATGGAATTCAAGTACTTCTAGAAAAGTAATTATTGCTTGTTACACCAGCAGAATGTGAAAGATGCATCCTGACATCTGGTGTGAAGTAATTACTAAACTTGTGCCGAAACAGGGTAGATAATGATTTCAGGTTCATCTTAAACTTGAAGATCTTAAAGGTTACATATAGTATTTTTTAACAAATGTGCATGAGCACAATATTTTCCACTGAAGTTTCTGCTCTACAAATCTACCCATATATTAGATTTTGGTATGCCTATGTTTTTAACTCTTTTCATAAACTTTTAGCTGTTTTAGCATATCAGCCCTGATGGAGCATTTTGTCAACACTGTAAATGTAAGGAAGAAAGCTTTGTTTGGTCTGTTGTGATCTCATACTCACAGTTAAGCCTCTATATCCACAGACAGCAGTAGTTCATTAAATATTTCAAATACAATATGAGTCTGGAGAGTGCTATGCCACCCCGTGTTACAGACAGAAACCAAGTGGAGCAGTGACCAGCTTCATCAGTGATGAATGAACGGAGAGTAGGAATGCTATCCTTGTGAGTGAAGTCTATTAACACTGTCAGCACTGTTTATCCATGGAAAAAATATATTCACTTTATTATTCACAAAAATAAAATCTGCTATTATATTATGATTTTTTTCACCATGTTTAATTTGCACCAACTGACACTTAAAAAGTATTAGAAGGTTAAAATAAATTCCCCTCAAGATAAGATTGTACTTTTGTATTTGACTTTCATATTTTAATGACATGTTTCTACTTTATATTTCGAGAGAGTATGTTTATCTGTATAAGGAGACGGCAAAATACAAATCTCTGTGACAGCAAACAGCTCATTTTTGAGATCTCATTAAATAGATGGAAGATTTGAAAATATGAAATATTCTATAATAGGGGTGCAACGATACACATAATTCACAGTTCGGTTCGGTTTGATACATTTCTGTCATGGTTCGATGCTTTTTCGATACAAAATATGAGAAATTTCAATGCCTTTTTTTACCTGTGGTTTATTAAAATAACCAACATTTGTTTCAACTCTCATTAAATTGAATTAAATGTAACTCTTGCAGCTAAACCAAGCACATTCTTCGGTGCATACTTAGAATCATAAAAAAAAAAAAAAAAAATCACTTAGACTTTACTTCCTTTGATGTCATTACGCAAATTACACAGCAGTGCACTTGGAATGAAATTTCATTGCATTGGCTTCCTGGATTGTAACAACACACAGTGATATTGTTAATGATTAAGTGTATAAAACTGTGAACGCTATTAGGGCCAGAATAAATAGTATAAAAAATAAATATGAATACAAGGGCTATACAAGTAATATCGATTAACACTGTCAGTTAAAAGTGACCTATAACTATTGACAAAATATTTACATGGAATGAAGTGTATTTCACTGAGCCATTATATACCATGTAAAAATAAGAATAAGTAAAAATAAAATGTATCTAATGGAGAACTCACCCATCTTATGCGGTGCATTCTTAGCAGCAGAGTAAATATTACAAAGAACTAGTTTTAAGTGTATCAAGTGTCTGTTCCATGTCCTGAAACCCGGTGTTATCCACAACAGAAAAGGGTCTCATGTTGACAGCAATAAAAGTAGCTATCGCCCAGTCGATTTCCTTTGCCCTCTTTGAATCATGTGCTAGTGGCTGTCTAAATGACCCAGGTAAAGTCTGTAGCATGTGTGCTGCTTGTTGTTTCTGTCTGGTTCCACTTGTTTTAACACCAGGATGATGTTGCAGCACCCTAGCGTATGTAGCTTCTTCTGTCTCAGTAGCTTGGCCGAATAAAAGGGGAGGTGTTGCGCGGATCTGTGCTCAACAATGCACCCCGGAGTAGTCCAACGCAGATTCACGCCTCGTCAGAAGTTGATCAAATAAATAAATACAAAATTGCGTATTGTTCGGTTCATAGGGGCCACTATAACGAACCATTCTATACAGATATCAACAGATATCAGTCAGTTACATCTAAATGGTACCCATCTCACCTTTTTAAAAAGGAAACTCAACTTCTGAACTTAAATGAGTTGCTTTTATGCCTAACAAGTTTGGTCTGGACCCAAATTAACTTGTGGTGGTGTGAAAGTTCTCAAAACTCTGGTGCAGACTTGAGAACTGAGCTTTGGTCTTCTTGAAAACAGGGGGTCTTGGTTCCAGAATTCAGTTTGAGATGAAATACATCATAACCAAGCAAAGACCACATGAGGTAACAAACCAAAGTGTAGTTAACATTAGCATTGCTAGCACTGCTAGCATCCCAGCCTCTGGTTCTCGGTGGCAGGTCGATGTCAGGAGATTAACAATAGTTAATCTATTTTTTTTTTTTCCAAGTAGTTTATGGGGACAATGCACATTGCATGGTACTACTTCTGCCTGTTACAAACAAGCTGATGTTTCACATAAAGAGACTGTAGCTATTGCTAGTTTTCATCTCCAGTCACTCGTCAGGTTTTTAGTAGAAGAAAGAAAGAATCAACGGGAATGGAAAAAATATTGATTGCACTAGATACATGCTACAATTACAAATTCTAAATCCTACATAAGAAGGTAACCTATGGTAATGATTAACATAAAAGCTAGATAAAATTTCAGTCTAGAGAGCTAAAACTTCTTATATATCTGATTTTGCTTTGGCCACTCTTTGACACTTAGGGCTCTAACTTCCAATGCAGGGTGGCAGAGAGTGCCATATCGCACAGTGGTGGAAAGGGGTAGGAAAGGAAAATCACTCTCGGCCTGGAAAAATGTAAATTCAAACAGGACAATTATCAAAATTTCACAATTTATTTACAATGAAAACAAGTCAAAGGCAAACGTATATACAATAAATAAACTAAAAAGTCGAGATCCTAATAAAAAGGGTACAGAAACAAAAGGCAGCAAAGGCTGGCAATGAAAGGTACACCATTCCTACTGTGAAACACGGAGGTGGATCACTGATGTTTTGGGGATGTGTGAGCTACAAAGGCACAGGAAAATTGGTCAAAATTGATGGAAGGATGAATGAAGCATGCTATCAGAAAATACTGGAGGAAAATTTACACTCATCTGCCCAGAAGCTGCGCATGGGATGTTCTTGGACGTTCCAACATGACAATGATCCAAAACACAAGGCCAAATCAACCTGCCATTGGCTACAGCAGAATAAAGTGAAGGTTTTAAAGTGGCCATCTCAGTCTCCTGACCTCAATATCATTCAACCACTCTTGGGAGATCTCTAATGTGCAGTTTATGCAAGACAGCCCAAGAATTTACAGGAGCTGGAGGCTTTTTGAGAAGAGGAATGGGCAGTTGTACCATCTGAGAAAATAAAGACCCTCATCCACAACTACCACAAAAGACTTCAAGCTGTTATTGATGTTAAAGGGGGAAATACACTGTATTAAAAACTGGGGGGTGTAAACTTTTGAACAGGGTAATTTTTAAAGTTTCTGTTGTCATTATGATTTAAAAAGAGTAAACTTATCTTTTTTTCAATAAATGTCTTCACCCAACCACTAACCATGAGTGACAGAAAGGTTTTTGTGTTATCATTCATATTTTCTGAGAATGGGCCAAAAAATCAGAAATTCTGCTGGGGGGTGTAAACTTTTGGGCACAACTGTATATAAGTAATTCACAATGCCAACTTCACACATAATAATAATGATAATGATAATAATAATAATAATAATAATAATAATAATAATAATAATAATAATAATAATAATAATAATAACAACAATAATAACAATAATAATAATACTACTACTACTAATAATAATAATAATGATAACAACTGTTATTGTTTTTATTATTTTAATCATAGTAAAATTAATGATAACAATGGCAACATCAGCCACAATGATAATGAAATGAAATTAAACTACAGTAAGGATGCTTATATAATCAAACAAAGATAAAAAAAAGACATAATAAGTAGAACAATAGTAATAATAGTTTGTTATAAAAGGGAGAAAAGTAATTTAACAATAGCAGCTGCAGTATAATTTAATATTTTTCATTTGAATTTCTCTTTTTCTCTCTCTCTCTCACACAGACACACACACACACAATATCATGGCCCTGCACACAAATAAAACAAGATTTTTTTCATATTTTTGTTTTGTGTGCTGTGAGTAATGTACTAATTCAGGCACAAGCTCATGTACATGTGCTCACACACACAAACCAGACATCTTATATAAATCATGTTGACGTGTATTAAACTTTAAATACGTTTTTACTCAGCTGTGCTGGAATAAAACTAAAAAAAAGCCAGCTGCTTTCAATATTGCACCGTTTACTGTCACTTTACGCGGCACAAAATACAAGCAAACATGCATTCACTCCACTTGTTTCTGGTGCTAGACCGGAGTTAAGAGACCCCCACCAATATGGCGGCGACGCTGGATCACGCTCCAGGCTGTAATAAGGCAGAGGAGATCGATTGCTTTCCCTGCGACCTGTGACCTCAGTGACGTCATTTCAGCACTTATAGATTCTTACCCGTAAGCTTGGATTCGTACTCACAGGGAAGAATTCGTAGTCGTAAAAAAGTGAACTGTATTCATAAAACTTTGTACTCGAAATTAAAAATACAAATCATTAATTATGCAACCCGGCGAATGTTGTTTTGTCACATTTGTTGTACCAGCTGAAAGACAACAAGGGATCTCTGACCGATGCTGAGTTTGCCCTGTGATTGTTGGACTTGTTAGTACATGATGATTTATTCGAAAAGTAACATGATGAGACTGTACCTTATCAGTCCACGTGGTGTATTTGTCTCTCTTTTTCCCCTCCCTCTGTATGTCAACAAAGACATGTTGGTGTACAACAGTGTAGTTACACTCAATGACCATAGAGGGCCCTAGAGAGCGGAAAGCTGGAATCTTACATAGCGGGGCTATAAGTCCAGTAATGTGTCCTCCATGATGTCAAAGTGGGCATCCATGGCGTAAGGCTGTGTTGTGTAGCACGCAACATGTGACAAAGAATACACTGACACTTTGAGGGCTGTATGATAATGCACCACCTGTACAGTCAAGACATCTGAAACCCATTTTAAGCACTCCAAAAGTATGTTGGAATAAAGTAAGTTATGGCTGGCCTGGCGTTGCTGAAAACACGGAAACCACGCTGCCTTCTTGTTGTTAGTGTAATGCATGGCGTGTCACAGGATACCTGGATATTAATGGAGTGTGTGCCCTTACGGTTCACATTAGTAATAGCTTGAGTATTTGGTGCTTGCAAGTGCACGTGTGCAGTCGATGGCTCCCCGTGTCCTGGAAACCTAGCTTTGTTTCCAGCTGGCTGTTGGGTGTTGATGGAGACAAAACTTTTGCTCATTTGCTTGTTGGATTGGACTACAGGACACTGTAAGGATGGCCAAACTGACAGCAGTCTGACTGATCCCTCCCACTTTTGCAACTGTTACGGCCCTGGTCATATTTAGTAATAATATTTGTCATTTGTGGAGCTGCTTTCTACGGAGCCCCCCTGGTGACACTGGATAGAAAAAAAATAATGCGAGGCCACGAGAAGGTAAGGCGAGGCCACGAGATAGTAATGCATGGCCACGACATAAATAATACGTGGCCACGAGATAGTTAATGCGTGGCCACAACAAAATTCACCTTTACTATTGAGATCTGTCAGTTTCAGAGCAATGCAGAGACTGTAGCCTCTCAGTATAGACAACTTTGAATACATTTCTCATTATTTTAATTTGGGAATGAACTACAATGACATTCTTAAATCACTTGCAATTAGGCATGGAGTAATTCTTAGCAAGAGACACTTAATTCGGCTGCTCTAAATGACTGCGGTCACATAATCCGTGCTTCCGTGATTCTGTTGCGCACTTTGCCCAAATGTTTACGGTAGGCAAAAGGTTACGGAGGCATTTCATTGCAGTCATTTAAACACAACAATGTTGATTAAAATCACATTGAAACCAGGCATTTTACTATAAGCAAATATCTCTGAAAAAATTCAAATCAAACTTGTACTTATGATCCAGGTCATTCTCTGTTCTATGAGGCACTGTCTCCCCCCACCTCTATGGTCCCCGACCACCTCCTCCCCCTCCTCCCCCTCCTTCTCTTCCTCCTCCTGCTGCATGGTTTTATCTAATAAGATCGGACACAGAATCCGGTTATGTTGCAAATAAACTGCCAATCTAATGTATTCACATCTTTGGTTTTGTCTAATCAGGAGTTACATGCCAAAGCGATCATGATTCAATCAGATAAAACAAGTTAATTTCACATGCAAACAATGAAAATGTGTCATTTTAGCACAGGTGTATTATATATGCCATTACACAATTTATATATGTATATATACATATATCTATATATGTCATACATATGCATTTTATTATGGGGTTTATATAAGTTACTAAATGTGAGTGTCTTCATTGGTAGGAAAATATTTTTGTCTCACCCATAATCCCATATATATATATGTATATATATGCATATATATATATTACATATATATGCATATATAAATATATATATATATACATATATACATATATATGCATACATTTTATATATATATATATATATATATATATATGTATATATATATATATATATATATATATATATATCTCCTTAAATCATTGAACCATTTTTTACATTGGGCAGCAGCTCTATGACTATCTGGGGAAACTTGATTGACCATATTAGTCACTTCCTCTCAGGCCGTTTCTGCATCATCAGCCCATGGAGATTTGTTTGCATTACAGCACACCATATATTCTGGTACAGTGAGCTTGAACCTCCCGGACAGGCACATCCTCCCAGGAGAAGTTTGGGTGCCTGGAGCTGCTGCTGCTGCTGTCGTCATCCATTATGAGGTGAAATTAGGACTGCGCTATGTTTTAATTAAGACACATATAAACACAAAGTCTGTGAGGTGATTGTAGTTTTTATGTCTAAAGGGCGCTACGAGCTGCTGGGTCTGATCCAGTTTGATTTCATCCTCTGAGCCTGGCGCTGATTAAACCACAAAATGTCAGAAAGCAGAAATGACTTAAAATGTCTTAAAAAGATTAATGACTGTGGTGCTTGCTAATGGATGAGGATAAACTCTATAAATGACTAGCATGTATTAAAATAGCAGCCACACTTCATACTAATGAGTGACATAAGTCTGTAAGCCAGCAGCCAAAGAAACCACACAAGTGTTCTTAACCCTGCTAATTACCAAGACCTCATTTAATTGGAATAAGGAGGGAAAACTGTTTTTGATAAATGTAACTGCACTTTGGTGCTCTCTAAAACCATGCTTCTGCTTATTACTGTTCTTCTTTCTACTCCTTTCCTATCATGAATGTTTGTTTTAGGGTGTAATTTACACCTTTGTATGGACTTTGTTGTCAGCTTTCATGTGAGGAACAGATAAATAAATAATACAAATAATTCTATTTATAAGTTAAAGCATAAATTGGTGGCACATTTTTCATTAAGAGTTAAGCGAGGACTTCAATCTGCTAACTTAACAATCAGATCAAAACATTTGCTTTTGAATGACCTCAAACCAGATATGCTATTTCAATTTTTTGAGTATGTATTACTGTTTTTCCCCCATGTACTCCAACCAAACAAAGTTAAACAAAGTAGGCTAATGACCTACAATGAAATTACAACTTAAATTTAGCAAAACTTTGACAGAAAAATGAATATGTGTTCATGCCATCACACTGGTAAAAGCCAAAGTCAAGTTTTTAGTTTTAGTGCTGTCTGTTCATTTATCATGAAGTCTGAAAGATTTATTTTTTTGAATTGCACAATAATTTACTTTTTACATTAAGGGATGAACTGATTGGAATTCAAAAATACAGGTCAAAGGCTCCGAACATGTATGCATGTGCCGCATGTTGGCACAGTCTCCTTGCTGCCACAGCCTGTCTCAACATGAATTTTACCACAATAAGGGCCTAAAAAATGGAACATGACGCACAGGGGGTACCACAATAAAGTCTCCACAGGTGATTTGAATCACTGTATAATTGATCCAGGAAACTGTTGAAGAACAGCAACGAGCATGCAGTAAAGGCTTTTTTTTCACTGAAAAGACAGACCAGGATTGTAACTTTACTTTACTCATCTTGTGTGGATATGCATATCTGCTAAACAAAGTTAAACAGAAGAACAGAAAGAAAAAAGCCTCCTGTGTCAGGTGTCTGTTTGGATGCTTTGAAAATATTAATTGTGTGTTAGAGGGATAGTTCAGTATTTTTGAAGTGGAGCTGTATGAGTTCCATATGGTCACTAAGTACATTAGATGCAGTAGAAAGTTCTCTCCTCTCCCTCATTAAGCCACAGTCTGTAAGAGTCTGTTATGCAGAACTAACTGCAAACAGGTAAGTACTGATCCGAGTACCAAGGGTATTTTCTCCGCCTACAGAACTCCCATCAAAAAAGAAATACCCCAGTTTCAGAGTACACTAACAAGAAATTGTATTAAGTGAATGAAAATATATCCTTCTGAAAAATAAAGTTTATCTGGACCTAACCAACTCACGTCACGTATTCCTCTGCGCAGCGCTGCTGTGAGCCTCTGAATCGCTCCACCTCCCTCTCAGCTGTTGTAAACATTACAAGCTAGTGGATCTTTTATCAACTATTGTAATTCTTTTGTTCTGACTCTTAGTGGTGTGAGGAAGAGACAGCTATTAAATAATAGGATATTAAAAAAGGAGTGTTTATGCGCTGGTTTGGCGGAGTGGTTAACAACCAGGCTGATCCTATAAACATACTTTTGCCGGCCTGGGTTCAGGTCCAGCCTGTGGTCAGTTTTCAGAGTGTCTTCCTCTACTCTCTCACCCCTTTCACAAGCCTATCCACTGTCATTCCCTTTCTATCAGTAAAGGCACAAAATGTCCCAAAAAATACCTAAAAAGGAGTGTTTATAACAGCGAAGATAAAGTTCCATTCACTTTTGAGCCAAGAGGATATCTTTATGAACCGGAGTTAACAGATGAAAAGCTGCTGCAAGATGCACACAGAACAGCCAAAAGAAATGGAGAGGAAACATCTGTGGAAACTGGACATCAAGAAAGAGTCAGAAATACACAGGGGTGTGAGTGCCCACAGACCTCGAGTGCTACTGCTGCTACAAGTGGATCTATAACTTCAGGATCTATCTGAGTCAGAGGATGCTGGTGACTCTCACACCGTCTTTGTCACTCATCAAACAGATTTCCCACTCTCCTGAATCCCAAAGTTTTGTGGACATTCTTCAATTTCCCAAAGATAAACTGGAAAACACGTCCGAAGCCTGAAGGAGCTAATGACAGTTTATCCTCAAATTATCTCTTGTAAAGTGTCTCTCTCTCCTTCACAAACACACATGTACACACCCAACCACTACTGTGTATAAGCCTCTAACTTCTGCTACAACAGAATCCTAGCTATTTCTTATGTAATAATATAAATACACCATCTCCTAAATGCAAGAATATATTTAGAATTTGCCATGACTTTACATTAATCATATGTATATGTACACACAATCTGTCAGGTAACAGGTGACAAGAGATGTAGGCATTTACTGTATATGATGTTGCAGCATGCAGCATCATATACAGCACAGTTTATGAGTGCTCCATGATGCACATCTGTGTCTGCATCAAGGGAAGCAATTACAATCTGCCATCAGCCAGTCTAAAACGGGCATCTGAAGTCACTAGCTTGTTATGTTTACAACAGCTGAGTGGGAGGCAGAGAGATTCAGCATCTTGCAGCAGTGCTGGGAGGAGGAATATGTGACATGAGTTGGTTCCGTCCAGATAAACTTTATATTTCCAAAAGGTTAATGCACTTTTAACAGTTTCAGATATTGTACTCTTAAACTATGGAATTATTTTTTGATGGGAGTTCTCTAAGGTGGAGAAAATACCCTTTGTTCTTTGTACGATACTTCTGTGTTTGCGGTGAGCTGCACAGAGAACAGAAATTCTCTCACGACCCCTCCACTTTTGAAGCCACTTTGTGTCCATTCAAACTCTGCCCGAACACAAAACTGGACAACAGAAAAAATCTGAATCTTAACTCCATCAAACATGTCACAAAAAAAAAAAAAAAAAACTACATGCATATGCATACTACATTTGGAAAAATAGTAACAGGAATAGCTTTTAATAGTGACTTCATAAGAAGAATTGTAAGTCATCTACAGGACAATGAAATTTTATTTGAACATCAATACGGATTTAGAAAGCACCATTCTACCTACATGGCGCTACTACAGCTTGTTGACAAAATACAAACCGCTCTAAATGATAGAAAATATTCCTTAAGTATTTTCCTTGATTTGTCTAAGTCAATCATGAAATTTTGTTTAAAAAATTACAATACTATGGTTTTCAGGGTGACACATTAAAATGGTTAATTAGTTTTATGAAGGAGAGAGAACAGTATGTTGTTATCAATGGTCGTGCATCTAGCACTCTTGGTGTATCATGTGGAGTGCCACAAGGATCAGTATTAGGGCCTTTATTATTTCTTATTTACATGAATGATTTCCCATTAGCTTGTAACTCTTCTCCTATCCTGTTTGCTGATGATACCAACATGACTTTATCTCATACTGACTTACATACTTTAATAAATAATGCAAATGAAGAAATGGCAGGGGTTGCAAAATGGTTTAAACTTAATAAACTCTCATTAAATATTAAAAAGTCCAGTTTTATAGTATTTGCGGGAAGAAGCAGAAGTTATAAAAGGACTATGCTAGAGTTTCAATTGAGGGAAATGAAATTTCTCAAGTATGCCATGTCACATTTTTAGGTATTATCATTGATGAGAAGTCAAATTGGAGACAACATATTAACTTTATTCATAAAAAAACTGCAAAGTCATTAGGAATCATCAGCAAACTTAGACATTTTGTTGATAAGTCTTGTTTATTGACATTGTATTATTCTTTGACTTATCCATATTTGATTTATGGTAACATAGTCTGGGCAAACACGTACCACTCCAATCTTCTTCAAATTTTTTTTTTTTTTTAACTTGTCGAGTCCAGCATTGCAACAGCAGAATTATGGTCTGGCTGCCATATTGTGCAGAACACATTTACTTTGCCAAGAGGAGCCATTCGTATATATAAGGCTCCCCTTGAGTTTTAAGTGAAACTTTTTATTAGTGTTTTTGTTAATTATTTTTATTTATTTTATTTTATTTTTGTCAACGCCATATATTGCCAAGTTGGGAGATTATTGCTTGACCAAACAAGGGTGATAATTGATAAGAGAGAGGGAAGAAAATAGACAGAAAGTGAAAGAGAAACAACAAAACAACAGTAAAGAACAACCACAATAACTGAGCAGATGCATATAAACAGGAGAACCAAACAACCAGCTGCTGAACCTGAGAAGAAAGAGTATCCTGAGGTCTTTGACACTACAATCACAAGGAGCACCTGAGGAGAGAAGAACTGGAGAGATCGTTAGCAACAATGAGCACAGCAACAACAATTGTAAATGTATATATCCACACATAAACATATATATACATAAACACACAGATATCGGCATCTGTAGGGGCGCGGCTGAGAGTGCAGATTATTCGGGTTAAGTTGTGCTTTGTGTTTAGTGATCATGCAAAGGAGTGATCGTGCAGATGTAGCCCCACTGCAGGGGCCAGACGCACACTGAGAGGGCCCCCAGCGCCATGCAGCCAGCCGCCATGACAGAGCACAGAGCAAAGGCAGCCCGGCACAGAGCCAGGGGCGCGCCAACCGAGGAGAAGGCCAGAAGAAGAGGCAGGAGGAAGCAGGAGGTAGACACCCGACTCTGCGGGGTAAGGGCCCCAGGGGGCCAGGGGCTGAGGCCCACAGGCCCCGCCAGATGCCGGGCCCCCGATCGAGCGTAGGGGGGCAGGAGATGGGCGCCGCGAGCCCAAGAGCAACCCATCCACCATCCAACACTCAGGGGAGGGCCCAGTCCGGCACCCAGGGGGACAGAACCAGCCCAGACCGCCACCCACTGCGTCGGCCTGAGGTCACCAAGCACCCTAATGCAGAGACATACACTAATTCCACACTGCACATCCACCCAACATATTATTAGGGATGTAATGATCCATCGATACAGACCGACACACCGGCCGGCCAAGCAACGATCTAACCACATCGATGCAAAGCCGAAACACCGATCAACACCACGATCCCCGACACACCCCTACTCCGAAACCCCGACTGGACACGCGTGCCCGCCCCCGGCCAACCTCGTGCCGCCCCAAAGCCAGACAGAGACAGAGCACTAGACAGAGACAGAGACAGATCTTCTTTAAATTTACTCTCTGCAAAAACGTTTTACAAGATTGGCAACTTTTTCGAATTTAAAAGAAACTTCTGCCCCACTCTTTAAAAAACTGAATATTCTCTCAGTTTATGATATAAATATTCACAAGATATGTGTGTTTATTTATAAATACATGTTCTTACCTTCTTCTTTACCATCATCATTTAGAAATGTTTTCAAATTAAATTCACAGATTCACTCATTTAATACCAGACAGGTTAGTCATCTTCACCTTCCCTTTTATAAAACTAAACACGGTCAGTTCTCCATCAGATATCGTGGTGTAAAAATGTGGAATGATAAAAGACATGTAGCTGAGAGCTCATCATCATTACACGTTTTTAAAAGGAAACTGTCTTTACATTTAATTCACCAAGCTTAGATTTACTTTGGTTTTTTTTGTTTTTGTTTTTTTCCTACGTTTTAAAATGTTATTATAATTTTGTCAACTCTTTTATGGTCTCTATATTTTTTTTGTTTCTTTGTTAAATCTGTTTATGTTTGTTTTATTGTTGAGTATTACTATTTCATTTTGTTTCTTCACTCATGGTTGAACTCATGTATGCACGTATTACTCTGTGTTCTTACTGAAATCTTGACTGTTCTCTGTTTTCTCTTTTTCTTATAGAAAGTTGGGGTCCTTTGTATGAGCCTAATGGCTTCTTGACCTCTCCTGACACATTTCTTTGTTTGTCTTAATATTTCCAGTTTGATATTATGTATCTTTTATAGTGCAAAATCTAATAAACAAATAAACAAGTCTAAGAATTGCTCTACCACCAAAGACCCCAGCTCCTCTGCTATGCCCATCACAGATCTGTGGCTGAACCTTTGACACATTGAAGACACTGTACATCTGCTCTGTCACTGCATGTCTTGTTGGGGCATTAACAGCAGCAGTAGTGATCGTCTCCTTATTAGTCATCAAACATGCCTGTACAGGACAGGATTACTAAAGAAGAAAGAATGCTTTTCACTAAAGTCACCAGGGTTGAGACAGAATTAAAGTTCCCACAGAAGCTATTATGTTGTCTAAATTGATAAATTAATAACTCTGACTAGTTTTTAATCATGCCTGTTGTTGAAAGATACATTGAGAGGAGGTTTAGCTAGTCACTTTCAATTGGTTTCAGTTATTATTTTTTTTTTTTAACTGTGAGGGACAAAATGAGACAGTTTGCTATTACGACAACTGCAATACTAAAAAAAAGTATAATTTTTCTTTGATTTACAGTGTAGCTCTAACTCTTTTTGTCCCTCTCTTCTTTATTATGAATTTATACAGATGGTTTATGAGAGCAGATGTAAGCTCAAATCATTATTAAATTAATATTGCTTATCAGTTTGATATTTCATGTAAACCATTAGTCTGTCCTGAAACTCGGTTGCCTGTGAAGTTGGATAAAAAATTCATTTTTTGATATGAGGAAATTTATTGTGAGGACCATGACTCAGACTTCCATGGGTACAGAGAGGAGTTTTACAAGAAAAACTTAAACATAGAAAATAAATCTGTATCAAATTTGCAGTTTTAGAAAGTGGCAAATCCCACACAAAAGGGTGTTCAAATATTCAATATATGGCAACAGTCTGTTGCTGCAATGACCAATAGTCCTCAGTCCCTGGTCAGGACCTTCTAAAATGTAGACATATATATTAACATATGTTCAGTGTCTCACAGAGGTTTACAGTATATAGAGTATTATGTTTCTATTTAAAAAAAAAATTGAAGCATTGTCAGAATTATATTTCCCATTAAAAAAAGGTTTTTCACAATAACTGCCAAGCAACTACTACTGCAAAGGAGCTTGTTGCTTAATTTATGTTTGGGTTAAAAATTCTGTTTGGGCTCAACTTTGGCCAGAGATGACCCTATAACCTAACATGTGAACAATTTAGTCTAAATGGTTCCTCAACAAGATACAACCTTATACTTTCACTGAGATGAAGGAACCTGATTTAAACAGATATCATTTTGAGGAACCTCATTCACACCAGAATAAAACCCTAAAATTATCTGGACTTGATGTGGACTTTACGTGTACTGATAGATAGATAGATATAGATAGATAGATAGATAGATAGATAGATAGATAGATAGATAGATAGATAGATAGATAGATAGATAGATAGATAGATAGATAGATAGATGACATCATGTGCTGCTATTTCTCCTGTCCAGCAGTGCATACAGTATACTGAGAGGAATATTATAAGTATTACATAACTCTAACATCCATAAAATGACTGCAAAATTCAAACAATAGTAATTCAAACATAATTCAGACCACCACCACCCAAACTTCAAATATTATCTGAATACTATGTATTGTATTCTACGGCTATTTGATAAACAATAGGCATAATGTCATTTTTAAAAAGGAACAGGCAGAACCAAACTGAGCTCTGAGCTGACTGAAGTTATTAAAATCTGATGTGACAGACATCAAAGGGAGCTTTGAGTGCTGGCAGACATTTCTAGTTTACTACCATCCCATTCAAACCCCCACTTTTTAACCAACATACACACCAACACACCCGCACTTTCTCCTCGGGCATAATATGAAAAAGGAATGTCTGAGGAGTGTCATTAGAGAACCACCCCGAGCTCACACAGACAGGAAGCTCAACGTATATATTTCAGACCTGTTATTATGACGCTGCTGTGCTCGGCTGTGCATTTCTGTACAATGAAAAGAAACATCCTGCAGCTTAAAACACATAAAGAATAGACTCTTCTTTTCATCTTGTTTGCTGGTGCCCTGTATGTTCAGAGCTAAATTTCATTCAAAATTGTCCATTATTTGGTAAATAAACCTCTTTTTATTGGGTGACATAAAAAGCCACATGGCAAGTAACTTGCCACTTAACTTTTTCTACTCAACAACTCCATGCCAGTCTAGTTAAATTAGCTTTGAATACCTTGGGGCCATGTCTGTTGAAACCCAAATTGATCCAGAAATCGTGACCTAAAAACTGATGTACTTACTATGGCTTGGGCTGAGTACTTTTGCATCCACTCATTCCATGAAGTCTTTTATAAAGTGGACCTCAGATGTCCTCTGGACCTTCATTTCTTTTCGATGATGTGTGTGTCTTGATCATCAACATCAAATAAGACTTTACTCTATTTTATACTTTGGACTTTTGATTAACTTTGTTTAAAACCAAGCTTTGTTCCTAACACTGTGAGTATTTTCTACTATAAAAACAACAAGAAATCATACAGTACGACTCTTACCCAGAGCTGCTTAGGAGGAAGAGCATTCTCTCAGTGTAGTGCTGTCTCTTCACACAGCTGTACTTCCCTTTATCCACTCTGTTCACTTTGGGTTGGCAGCTAAGTCAGAGGCCTGTGCCAGGCTCCTGCAGGAATAATTGCATCTGAGCAGACAGGCTGCTGTAATTTCAGAATTAGTCTAACATGAGGGCAAACTATATTCTGGAACTGCAGAGATTTAGGTCATTATATGATACACACTTGTAGCAGAAAATGAAGGCACATTTTTCAACTGAAACACAAACAAAAACTTGAATATACACTTTAGATTGGCATCATAACAATCACCCCAAGAAACTACTTTTGTATAAGCTGAATTCAAAAAAGGAGAAATTCATGCAAGAATTTTGGCTGTGTTTAAGTCACTTGTTTGTACATCAAATTTAAAATGAGATTTGACTTCATTAGGTAAGAATTAAGATGTATGTAATGTTACAGCTCAAAACTCAACACTTTGTGGGCAAAGAAGATGAAACGACTTGCAAGTGAGTCAGAGAGGATGCAACAATGGCTCTTAAATGGCATTAGAATAAAAGTTAGAACACTGGCACTATCGCACTTTGAAAGTTTTACTCATATCTATTTGGGTTCTCCTTTTTCATTTCACAAAGGAAAGTAAGAAAAAAGAGAAATGGTAAGGTGATGTTTCACCAAAATATGTCCAGGAAAGTCTTTGTTTATGCATGTGAGTGGTGTTTAGAGGCTGTGGTTTGGGTTGCAGATTGGTACCATGAGTCCAAGCAAACTAAAAAAGACAATGAGGTAAAGCTGACATTGGTTCAAACCAACAAAAAGCTCTCAGTCATAAAAAAACAATGTTTTAATAGGAGTGGTTGTGTTCTAGTTTGTCAAAGGATTCACCAACATCCGTTGCTCTGTCAGCAATGTTGAAAGCTCACGTGTAAATCGGGTGAAGATGGAGAATGCAGGTTAAAGTTGGTTAAAAATAGGATTTAAGCTTTACATGGGGAAGAACAGCAAAATTACAAGCTCCATGTCTCTTTTCTTTCCTTCAACCATTTAGAAACATGATCACTACTTGCCTGATTTTTGTTTTCTGTTCCTGTTCTTTTTGACATCAGCGAAGCTAAAAACACCCAAATAGCACAACTGTAACCTGTTTTACTGGATATTCCACAATAACAACAGGTGATCCAAGTAAAAAAAGGTTTTTGGATGATTATATGTATCACAACTTTCATTCTTAACTATGAATGTAGGACAGCATAGAGAATAGAGCATGCAGAGCAGCATCGAGCAGAAAACAGAACATATGGAAATGTAATGAAACCTCGACCTTTGGCAGAGACTTTCTTAAAGATATACTTGCAGCTTGTACTTATGCTTGGGTTTTGGATTCAAGAGCACTTTGATAAAATACCTGTGGGAGCAAAAGCCCTTAAGCTGTTTGTGACAATCTGTTGTGTTAATGGTAAACTGCAATCATGGAAGTAATTCTAAGAGGAAACATTAAGAACTAGAAAAGCACTCGGAGAGCACAGACCTCCGCCAGCTCCACAGTGATTTTCACCATAAATATCAGTCCTACCTTTATTTCATCTAAATATTTTGATTTCTTGACCATGAAAACATACCATTAGCAATTGGATTAATAATGATATTTATTTTAGTTCAGTCGTTATTCACAAAAATCAAATTTTTTGTCATGGCGGCCAGACGCTGATCCAGATCAACACCAAAATCTCATCAGTTCTTCCTTTTCCCATGCTGAACATTTCATGAAAATTTCATCAAAATCCATCCATTACTTTTTGAGTTATTTTGTTCACAGACAGACGGACGGACAGACAGACAGACAGACAGACAGACAAACAGACAGACAAACAAATTCTCCCGAAAACATAACCTCCTTGGCGGAGGTAATGAAAATGCCAACAATATTTTTAAGCAGCTGGTGCCCAGTGGTCAGACCTACTCATCAGCATTATCTTCATTCCATGTGTACAATAGTTTCCCTCTGTTCCAACTGATGACTGCCAGCTGACAGTGCCAATAGATGCAGTTAAAAGTTTGATGTCCTGTAAACAAAGAAGCTCCTCATGGTTTTCAGTTTGACAGCAAGTCATCAATTTTCACTAACTTCATTGGAACCATACCAATATTAAAACTTTTTTGAAGACATGCACCAAAATGCTTCGAGAATATGTGGTTTTCATTTGGAAAGGTAAAATCTGAGAAAAAAAATGTCCTGGTGGAGGCATAAGCTTCAATTTCATGTGAAACATACAGTAGGTCAATCTAAGCGCTAATTGAAGGGGCATACAAACTTGGAATGCAACAATACACTTACCCAAGGTTTACCATGTGCTTTGCTTTTTGCTCAAGTTTTCAGTTTTGTTTTGTTTTGAAACTTGGTCTTTTTTCACCTTTTTCATTGTGAAGCATTTTCTGCATTTTATTTTCAAAACAGTAATGGGTTTCTGAGGAGGATTAAAACATTTATTTTAATTTAAAGTCCAAGGTTTTTTTTCTTTCTTCTTTTATTTAAGATCATTTTAAGATTACAGAAAAAAAGTTTTAATAATAATAATTATATAATAAGAAACTTTATTTGTATAGCACCTTTAAAAACATTAGTTTACAAAGTGCTTTGACAGCACTCAGATAAAACAATCTGAATTGAAAGTAAATAAAGACACCAGTCGCGTTAAAATAACAAATAAGAAGTCAATAAAAGATGGAGCTAAAATGATAAGAAAAATACCATCAAATAAAAGGATAAAAAAGACTGAGACACAAATAAAAGGAAAGGAGACTAAAACACAGAGAAAGAAGGAAAATAAAAGATTAAAAAGACTAAAAAAAAGTTTTGCTTGAAAGATCAAATTTCCTCCTCAGTTTCTCACAAGACATCAGGAAGCCATCTTCTTAACAGTCTTCCAAATACTGAATCCCTCCCTGATCCAAAATTCTCATCCAATACCCTTGACCCCTTTTCACATGAACAGCCCTGATTTTAACAGAATAACACCAGGGCAGCCTACCCGGGTATTTCACTAAAGTAAATATGAAGCAGCTTCACTACCTGCATGACAATCACATCGGAGAAAGTAAGCAGCAGAGTTTGTCTATGTATACAACAAGCATTGTGAGATGGCTCTCTGGATGGGGATCGTTTTAGGGTAGATGATCTATAGAACTCTGATATCATGCAGTGAAAACAACATTTTTAAATGTCCATTCACGAGTAAGGACCACACTATCAACAGGATGAATTTGACTATTTTTTATTGCTTACAGTGGATAACAAGCAACATAGCAGGTGCATGAAGCGGATAATGGTTTGGGTAAACTTCATGAGGTATCCACTGTAGCTCCCGGTCACGACGAATCCCCCTATAAGGCCCTGAGAAAAGAAGGAAGGAAGAATTTTTCAAGAAAGGGGAGGGAGGGGTGCGTGCGAAACAAAAGAGGGGAATGGTCGGTTAGAATTCATAGGAATACAGGAAGAGGTGTGGTTGAGGTGTGGTCCTGCTCCCGAAATTCTGCTTTAAGCTCCAGGACACACATCAAAGTTTGTGTTTCTTTCCTTAAAGGGACTGTGAGGAATTTCTAAGTAATTTCAAGAAGTCTCACTTTTAGATATATGCCTGATCGAAATACACACTTTTATATAAGTGTTATAGCATCAAAATAGGTTATCTATAAATGCTATTCCTTAGCTTCACGGTCGGGTCGGACAGGGCTGGACTGGCCTGGATACTCAACTTTGGGAACAAGACAATTAAAACCAGAGCAAATTTATATTTTTCGGACACGTCTTAGAGCACCGGGCTGTAAGTAGCGATATATATAGCCGGCTACAAAACTATGATACTAAGTTTTCCAAAAATTGCTTGTTGTCACACATCAGAAACTACTGCTACGTAACTAGAAAGAGATACATTACCTCGTCGCTTTGCATCCTGTAAGTTGTTGAAAAAAGAAGTTGTAAAGCAATGCAGAGTTCTGAGGAAGGACCGAGCTGCATTTAGCATCACAACAAACACACGCTTTGGCTTCAGTCACATCTTTTGGTGCGTTCCAGTTGTTGTCAGAAGTAGGAATTTCCGAGTTCTGAGTACGAAACTGCAACTGGAACGTTCCCTGAAGGCTGAATTTCCTACTGGAACTCGGTGAAACCTTGCCACCCCTAAGTTGACAATCGAAGATGGATGCCCCCAGTGTGAACAGTTATTTAGCTCCTGTTATAATCAATTTATTTGCACTTCTGACTGGGGTGTGTCGCTCTAGATCAGCTGTATACATAGTATTGTTAGACTTATATTTACAAAAATGCTGCCATAGTGATAATCACATTCTTCATGTGATATTTGTGAACAACAATGCAGGGCGTGCTAACAACAGCTAACAATAGCCTGGTAGATCGGCATGCTTTTTTCTGACTTCAACTGGAACGCCGATAAGTCGGAGATGTCACTCCCAGTTCCAAGGTTACTGGAACGCAGCATTATGACAGTTGCCGCGCGTGCTCATGGGTAGCAGAGTCTTTATTTCGCCGGTAATAGATTCTCCTCATAGCAACTTTAAAATCAAACAAACTGCTCCAGCAACGGAGGTTATTTTTATCCACCCTTTCAACTCTCCCTTTTCTAGGTTTTGCCCCAGTCACACATGAAGATGTCATCAGCCCTCCCTATTCACCTCAGTGAATTATTCACAATTATTCACTGCATTCACTCAGGCTTTACTCAGTTAGCATAGCAAGGTGTGCAGAGAAATTACAGGAATAAAGTCCTGGTAAAAAAAAAACTCAGCTGTTTCTATCCACACATAGCTCCCCGGTGTAATCTACAGATAACTGTAGTCTGTAGTTTTTTTTGGGGGGGGAGTGGGGTATTTGCACGTGTGAGCAGGATGTAACAGAAGTCTGAGTGGGGTTTAACCAAGTCTTTATAACAAGACTGTCAGTCCTTGATGATGAGGTGTTGGCAAATAATATAACCAATTGAACTTAAATTAAAAAATGAGCCAAGTGGGGAGCATCATGTTCCTAAGAGGAAATCGTTAAAACACAATTTTTCAGGCTCAGTAGTATTATTTGAAACAACTCAATCCTCCTGACCTGTAGATTGATTTCTGTTTACCCATAGAGAACCATAGGGTCAAATCGGACCAAAGTAGATGCATTATTTTTTTTATAAAATATAATAACTTGTCATTAATAATCCTTCAAACATGGTCAAATATGCTCATAAACAACACAGCAAATAAACACACATATACGCACAATACTAAGTCTTTCTATAAAACCAGGAAGTAAGGCACAGCAGCCAAACCAGACATGGGAAGTGAACTGATAAGCAGTCATGGTGGAAACTGAGGGTGGAAGCTAAATATACAGCAGACCTGTGTGCATGTCCCAGATTCATGAATCTGTGGCTTGAAGAGAACAACAGGATTTGTTTTTCATGTACCAAATTTTTTTTTTCTCTGAAATGGCTATTACTCTTCTTATTGTTTTGTTCAGATTTAATTTGGAACATGGAAACCAATACTGCCATAAAGTCATGTACAACAACATCCCAGACAGCTTCTTGGCTTGGCAGGTTTGATAGTTGTCCTGTTATGTTTTAGTGCCGTCTCAAAGAGGCGACTGTTTTATTTAAGAGTTTTCCACCCATTTAGCCGTCCCCCCATTCTGAGGTGTTTTTTTGAGAAGCAGTGGATTCTTTGGTTCTTTAACATTATGGGCAATGTCAACCACATACAGCCAGACCTCTCTTGTTACATAATGTATTCATTATTTTTCTAAGGAATAATGATGGGGGGGGGGGGACTGGAGCCTATCCCAGCTGTCACTGGGCATGAGGCAACCCTGAACCGGTTGCCAGCTGACTGCAGGGCCACATACAGAGACAGATAACCATTCACGTTCACACTTGTACCTAAGAGCAGGGCAATTTAGAGTCACCAATTAACCTAATGAGCATGTTTTTGGTCGGTTGGAGGAAGCCGGAGTGCCTGGAGGGAACACATGTATGCACAGGAACAACATTCAAACTTCACAGGTATAAGCCCCTCTCCGACCCAGGGATTGAACTGCGTACCTTCTTGCTGTGAGGCACGTGCACTACCCGCGGCCACTGTGCCGCCCACCTTTTCAAATAAGCTTAATAATAAAATTAATAATAATGAATTTATCTGTGAACTCTGTGATTGCCTTACTGGGCTGGTAGTAATCGTTTTGGTTCATTTTGATGAATGTTTAGAGATTTTTAGACTTTCACGTGAATTGTGAAAGTCTTTTCCCAGAATATCTAAAGGTGTTTTTTTAAGGATGATTCTAGATGTGTTCACTTTTATGATTCACCTATGACGGTCCCCTGTCGGTTTGACTGTTCCTCAGAAGACTTTAATAGACATTGTAATTTTCAATGTATAACCTCAGCAAGTTTTTGTTGTGATCTCACCAGTTAAACAAAGAATCCATCAAACAAAAACACATTAATGTACTGCTGGAGAACGTTAGGTTGTAATCTACATTCCCTTCAGGACCTGTACTCCCTAAGGACCCTGAGTTATGCTGCAAAGATTTTGCAATTTCCACCCATTACCAGCCCGGACACATCTGAAGAGTTCCTCTCTCCCAATTTTAGTCAAGCTTTGGTCCATCAGAAGAATGAAAAACTCGGTCTCTTCAGAATTTTTTTGCTGAGCTGACACAAAGTTATCTCACTAAGTATTAAGATACAATGTATCGAGCAACATAAACCATAAACTGGAATGTTATCACTGTATACTTTTCACTTTGGCTACTTCATTCTTCACATTCTTATTCATGAGCATAAGTAAACACTTGTTTCTGTTATTTTTTATGACCCAAACCAGCTGAGGACAAAGTCATTACATTATTAGATATTCTGTACATCTCAAAAATATTTTGAGAGATTTCTTTAAATTTTATTCAAATCTCCACATAGATTCGATGGTGAAGCCAGGATATTTTGGAGTTCACAGGTCAAAAGCCAGTTTGTTTGCATATAAGTTATTGTAAGTATGTTCATATATATTTATATATTATATTATATATATATATATATATATATATATATATATATATATATATATATATATATATATATATATATATATATATATATATATATATATATATATATATATATATATATATATATATATATATATATATATATATATATATACTCAACAAAAATATAAACGCAACACTTTTGTTTTCGCTCCCATTTTTCATGAGATGGGCTTAAAGATCTAAAATTCATTCCAGATACACAATATTATTTCTCTCAAACGTTGTTCACAAATCTGTCTAAATGTGTGATAGTGAGCACTTCTGCTTTGCTGAGATAATCCATCCCACCTCACAGGTGTGCCACATCAAGATGCTCATCGGACACCATGATTAGTGCACAGGTGTGCCTTAGACTGTCCACAATAAAAGGCCACCCTGAAATGTGCATTTTTTTTTTTGCTTTATTGGGGGTCTGGGGACTCAGAACCAGTCAGTATCTGGTGTGACCACCATTTGCCTCATGCAGTGCAATACATCTTCGCATAGAGTTTATCAGATTTTCAGTTGTGGCCTGTGGAATGTTGTTGTGAGGCCGGTTGGATGTACTGCCATATTCTCTGAAACGCCTTTGGAGACGGCTTATGGTGGAGAAATGAACATTCAATGCACGAGCAACAGATCTGGTTGACATTCCTGCTGTCAGCATGCCAATTGCACGCTCCCTCAATGCTTGCAACATCTGTGGCATTTTGCTGTGAGACAAAACTGCACATTTCAGGGTGGCCTTTTATTGTGGACAGTCTAAGGCACACCTGTGCACTAATCATGATGTCAGATCAGCATCTTGATGTGGCACACCTGTGAGGTGGGATGGATTATCTCAGCAATGCAGAAGTGCTCACTATCACACATTTAGACAGATTTGTGAACAACATTCAAAAGAAATGGTAATATTGTGTATCTGGAATGAATTTTAGATCTTGGAGTCCATCTCATGAAAAATGGGAGCTAAAACAAAAGTGTTGCGTTTATATTTTTGTTGAGTGTATGTACAGTACAGGCCAAAAGTTTGAACACGCCTTCTCCTTCAATGGTTTTTCTTTATTTTCATCACTATTTACATTGTAGATTCTCACCGAAGGTATCAGAACTATGAATGAACACATGTGGAATTATGTACTTAACAAGAAAGTGTGAAATAAATGAAAACATATCTTATATTCTAGTTTCTTCAAAGTGGTCACCGTTTGCTCTGATTACTGCTTTTCAGACTTTTGGCATTCTCTTTATGGGCTTCAAGAGGTAGTCACTTCTGAGATGACCTTTCCAGGGTTAATTAATGGAATTTTTTGCCTTATTAATGGGGTTTGACCATCATTTGTGTTGTTCAGAAGTCAGGCTGATGCACAGCCGACAGCCCTATTAGAAACTTTTAAAATTAATATTATGGCAAGAACCAATCAGCTAAGTTAAGAGAAACAAGTGGTCATCATTACCTTAAGGTTTTCACATTTTGTCCCCTTTTTTTCTTTTTAGGATTTCTTTACAAAAACAAATCGTATAACTCCATCACTTGCATCACTTGCACACATATGAAGTCTGGGAAGGTCCTTATCATGATGGTTTTGCATTCATAAATATCTTGTTCCGCTGTCTGCCAGCCAGTGTTCTGACCACTTTTACGGCCTGGGGAGTGTGCTTGTTTCTGTAATTGTCTGCATGTAGTATATGCTGCTGAGTATTTTAGTGAGTGTGTTTGGGTTTGTAAAACTCCAAAACAGTTGTTCCGTCTCCACCAGCAGCCAAACCACATCTGATCTCTCCCAGCTTCCATTAACACTCTTGTATACATTTTTTACAATTACTTGATGGACTAATGTCTTATTAAAGATAATGCTGCAATCTCTAGGAACAAACAAATATCCTGTGGTTGCTGTTAAAGGAATATTTCAATCTTTTTCAGACCACAGAGACCGAAGCTCCTCATATGCATGCAGAGAAAGACATCTGTGTCACTAAAGCGCGCTGCTGCGAGCTCAGGTATAATGTCAAACATACATACAAATATAAATACAATATAAATATGCTGAAGTCAAATCAGATCTTACTTTGGTTATCATAAAATAACAGCCACATTCACTTTACACTTGAGACTCAATGGCTCTGATATGCCCCCTAATGTTTCATCCTCACTGTGAATACCACAGAAGAGGGACAATAATCCTCCCTCTGCAGGGATGTTACAGAGGCAACATGAGAATGATAGAACCAATATGTTTCTACTTTCTAGCTTAACTTTCCACCATGTTATCTACAAGCTAAAGTGGCACAGGCCTGGTAAACCTTAACAAGTGCAGATGAGCCATGATCATTTTAAAAAAATCCATATAATGTTAATTTGGAGTCAAGATGTGTTAAATGTTGGAAGTGGCCATTAAAGGTTGTGACCAGAGGCTGCCAATGTAAGTTGTAGACACAAGCAGAGTCATAGGCTGAAATGAATAAATATGTAGTCCTTTTCACTCATACAACTCTGACTTTATTAGGATAAAACTCAGAGAGTTCACCCCAGTAATTCTCTGACATGATTGTTTACACACTCAAGGTGGAAGTCAGTTTTTATAAAGCAGCAGAAGGGCAGAGAAAAGCTTTACACTTCAACCACAATTTATACCCCAACTTTACTGATTCTTGTTAAAAAGCCTATAAGCCATATCAACAAATGAGTTTCCAGGAGTAATAAAGAATGCAGAAGTGAATATGAAGCAGCGTCACTGTGTGAATGATGATCCACAAGAGAAAAAGAGCAGCAGTGTTTTAGCTCTGTATCTGCTCTGGCAATCATTTTGAACTTTGATGGTGGTCAGACGAAAAGACATTTCCAAGTGTCCAGTAGCCAATTGAGTGTGTTACTGTCCCTGAAGTAGAGTACCATGAAATAAACGTATTCTGTACCAGTGGTTGTTTTTAATCGGCCCTGTCAAGTTTCGTTTTTCTGGTTATGCACCAGTGGCACAGGATGGTGTCATCACCCCTCCCCACATGCCTCAGTTAATTGTCCCGACTAATCGCTGCTAATTGGTTCACCCCTATTTTTCAGCAAGTGTGAGTAGCTTTTATGAAGGTACTGTCACAGGAACACGTAAAGAAAATTTTAATCCCTACAAACACATCATATATCAAGGAGGTCCCCAACTTTAGGTGATTTGGAGCTGTGCCATAGAGACCAAAAATGATTTGTTTCAATTCCCTCTTATAAATGATGGAGATTTACTTTGAATGAGTGAATGGATCATGGCATATGTTAGCTAGATTGTGCTTGAGGTGAAGTCAAGCCTGAGTGTCGTGGAAGGTGGTAGGAAGGCAATCACAGAGGAGTTCTTTTCCAACCAGGCGTGTCTTTGTTTACAGTGAGTTAAAAAAAAAAAAAAAACATGTGTTAACTTAACAAAAACAACAAAAAGTTCAAAATGAAATTAGGCTAATGAACTCATAATTAAACTCAAAATAAGGGACATGTTTGAGGCAGCACAGCCCCCTGCTCTCTATCCCCAAATTGCCACTCTCCCCTCAGCTTTATAACCTTCCCAATTGCAGCTGAGTGGGTGACCTGACTTACAGGGGGTGTTTCCAGCATCCTTGAAAATCAACCGAAGAAACAAACTCTTAAATTTATCTTTAACTAATCTACTCAATTAAACGAATCACAACAAAGAAATCTCAGGCTTTTAATGAAACAAAATGCATCAATTAAACCTAAAAAGAAATGAATCTCCAAACAAGAAACCCCTGCAGATGGTTTGGCCCTGTGATGTCACCAATTACATCACCAACTCTATAAAAAGGCAGGAAGTGCAGGGCCATCCCTTTCTGTCTGCAGATCCATGTGGTGCACTAACAAAGAAACAAACAAAGGTCAGTATGAACAAAGAATCAAACTAAAGAATATTGTGCACTTTAAATAAAGTGACTTGATCAACTAAAGACTGTGTGATTGCTTTAAATTACTTTGTACTGTGATGGAAAATGTAACTTACTGCTAACACAAACAAACCTGGGATAGTAAGTGCTGCAATGTTACAGGGGCAAAAGTAAAGTAAGGCAAAAATTAACAAATGTGCAAAGTAATTTTTAAGGAAACATTTGATACTTTAAGTGACAAGTGGGTTTAATAAAGCAGGGGCTTCACCCACTTTGTCACAGTGCTGACTTCAAACTGAGGCTCTCTGTCTGTTCTGAGATTAACAAAAAAGTACAACCTGAGTGAAACTCTTTCACATATGCTCAGGAGATAACTGTAAATAAATTTGACTCAGCACATTTTGTGTAACTGGAGGACAGTTAAGGCATGATGGAGCGCTAAACTTCCTGATGTGAGAGGATGTAGTTCACAGATGAGAACGAAAACAATACCGTTACAAATGTTACAAAAAGTGATAAAACAACCATTAGTAATTAAGAGAAACATCAAAGTAGCTCAGACTAATGACTACTGGATAAAACACAGTCACACTGATAAAGAGATCAACTGGTGACTTTCAGCCAACTAAAAA
This sequence comes from Scarus forsteni, assembly GCA_036419115.1. Lineage (NCBI taxonomy): Eukaryota > Metazoa > Chordata > Actinopteri > Labriformes > Labridae > Scarus > Scarus forsteni. The sequence goes on from JAZDUH010000269.1 coordinate 21,381,133, forward strand.
GTCATTGTTCAGCAGCTGAGAAAATAATCCCTCTGGTTCTGTGTTATGAGTCATATGATGGCATGTAGGCTACTTACAAAATGTTGAACCTCCGATAAAAGTTCAGGTCTGATTCCATTAAGGCCATGGGACTGTGGGTCAGTGCTTTACCCTTCATGGCTTCTTAGAGGTGTGGGAGCTGTCCCATCATGTGTTTTGGATTCCTGTGGGGACGCCTGTGGTAATACCCAGGGCTGTGGTCCTGTATAACCAACAGACGAGTCAGACATGTTCGTGGCGCACATTGTGTACTTCACCAAAGTCGACTTTGTGACTTGATTCTGTTTGTGGTTTTCAAGGACATAATCAAGGTGTTGCAGTTTTGAAACCTTATGATTGACCCCTTCTTTTTGGTGATATGGCACTGATTAATTGCACAGGCTGAGTTTTTTTATAAGGTAACAACACAGAGAGAACCTAATCAGAGAGCAGCAGGATTTTGGGGTTAAAACAAGAGTGAGGACAATGCCCTGTTGGGTTGTAAATGGTCTTGATTTGTTGGCTGAAGAATAAAGCCTTGACTTAGTTGGGAGGTTTAGGGCTCAGGGGCCTCAAAGCTCTTCAGTCAGAGATCAACATGTCAGTATGATCAGAGTGATGACAATGTGTGTATCTGTTAACCCAATGATGTTTTGTGTGTTTATATGTGTGAGTAAGTAATCTTCTGACCACAGTTCTCGACAGATATATGTATACATGTAAACATAAATATGTGTGTGTGTGTGTGTGTGTGTGTGTGTGTGTGTGTGTGTGTGTGTGTGTGTGTGTGTGTAGATGTAATTAAACAGCCTGAACCCTGCACATGTTCAATGAATGTCAGAATTGCCTTGGTAGAGATTTGTGCTAGTGTTTGTCTATATTCAGTTAACGTTGAGTTCTCACAGTCCACAGCCTTTCTGTCACAATTTTTTGAGCTACGTTTTAACAATTGATAACCAAATATCTTCTTAATCAGGCTTATTATTTCATAAGACCAATGATGGTTGTTTGTTTCTTAATATCAGCTAACAAAGAAAACTTAATGATCATTGTAATTGGAAATATTAGTCTCTCTCAGTGCTGAATTCAGAATTTCTTTTGTCTGATTGTCTCACATCATCAGCATGTAGATATCTTTTAGTGTAACACAATTTGAAAACTAATTAGAAGATGAGACTTTCTAAGATCATGGTATGCAAAAGGCTCTCAGTGGGTTTTATTCAGACAGACGTGCATTCTCGAAATTCTTGTGTAATTTACATTAACATCTGCAGCACCGCTAAGCCTAAAGAATCATTAAATTTGATTGAGTCATAAATCGTCTTAGCCTGTCTGAGTGTTAATCTCTGACACGGTGGCACACACAATCACACATACACACACATGCACACACACACCTACGCACACATGTACACACAGGTACACACACCCACACACTCATACACACACACAATATTGTTTATTCCAAGTGTATGTGTAAAGATACCCACATAATTCAGTTTTATGTTTTGAGACAGACTGCTAGACACAACATAAACATCAAACCTGGGCTACATAAACATGAAAGTTATGGCTGGATGGGCCACATATTTAAAAAACTCAAGACTTTGCTAATTCTCCATGACGCATTCTTTGTCTCTCAATATTCAATTACAACTGAACTTTGAGGCATATTTCCTAGTTGTAACAGTTAAGAAAAATTCTGTTATTCATAACTTTTCAGGCAAAAATGAAACACATTACAGTTATAGTAAAAAAAAAAATCAAATGGTTAAAAAGTTGTCTTAAAGGGATGGTTCAGTTTTTTTGGAGTGAGGCTGTATGAGGTACATTAGATACAATGTAAAGTTATCTCCTCTCCCTCAGTAAGCCACAGTCTGTGAGTCTGTTATGCAGAACTAACCGCAAACAGGTTGTAAACATATCAAGCTAGTGACCTCAGATGCTTATTGTAGTCTAATTGTAGCGTATAGTTATTTGACAATTATTTTGGAGATGGGGTTTTTGTGTCTTTCTTAGGTGCAGAAACAGATGTGCATCATGGAGCACTCATAGCTTTTACTGTATTCCTCTATGTAACAAGGGCATGCGACAACATCATATAAACCAAAACCTACATATCTCGTTACCTGCTTGATAGATTGTGTGTACATATCTATATATGTAATTTAAATAAAGTCATGGCAAAAACTTACTATATTTTTGTATTTAGGAGATGGTATATTTATATTATTACATCATAAACAGCTTAGATTTTGTTGTAGAAGAATTGATAGGTAAATACATAGTAATTGTGTGTGTGCATGTGTATTTGTGTGAGAGAGAGAAAGATAAACACACAAAGGGCACTTATTTTCATGGCGCAGCTCAGGGGGCGCAGCGCAGGGGGCGCAGCGCAGGGGGCGCAGAGCCGGCGCACCCCGCGCAGTATTAATTCTGTCTGGCGCACCACCTTGCGCTGCCAATTTGACAATTTGGTAGACTGTCTGCGCAGAGATGGGTGAGACGGTGCACCAGGGGGAGGTGCCGACAGAGTCATGTTGGTGCAGTGACATTTTCGTGCCAAAAAACTGTGCGGAAGGTGCTCTGAAAACTCGCCAGCTCCAACCTGGTCTATTCTCGGCGCAAGCAAAGCGCACCCTCCGCAGGTGTAATTTGGTGACAGGCACACATGTACGCACAAGTCAACAAAGCCTAAGAGGCAGGTTTCCAGAGTGTTAGACACATTTTAATGCAATAAACAATCACAGCAATCACTATTTAATATAACCGTCTGAACCAGTATATACATTTGTATCTATATTAATTCTCTCGTCACATCTGATGTTGGATTAAAGCCGTTTGTCATAATGGAAACTTAACCTAATGGCAGCTGGAAGTTTGCCTTATCAGCCGTAACAGCCGATACTGAGTATGTATCTGGCTTCTCTCATTTCATGAAATTCAAAGAAGAGAGGGAGAAAAAGACGGAGAAAAAAGAGAAAATAAATGTATGTCACTAAGGATTTGCCTATGATTTCCCATATTTCTCTGTTTTAGTCTTTATTTTTAGTGTGATCTAAAAGATGGAGTACATTATTGCAAAGAGGATGAGGCGGAGACAACGGGAGAGTATACAGTATATCACCAAAGGTTCTGCTATTTGGCAGACCAGGAGTGCAGGTGGATCACAAGCATGCTGGATAAGCCTGCTGCTGTGTAACTCTCTTAATTTTGTGCTCCTATTAATGACAAAGGAACAGATTACATCTGTCCCGGGAGCTGGCCCACACGGTGACGTGCTTCTTGGCCTCCGATGGCCAGTCCGTTCTCCCAGTTGCTGAAGTGACAGCGGCTCTAACCATCTCCGCTACCGGGTCTTTCCAGCACATTGTTTCCGCGGTGGCGGGGATCATTCAGACCAATCAGACGCTGCGCGCATTTAAAGGCAAAGAGAGGCGCTCACTTGATTGGTGAAGACAACACTCGGCTGTGTTAAACCCACTCACGCCTTTTCACCTCCCTCTCTGGCACTTGCGCGGAGGGGCAGGGACGGAGGCGTGGATGCGCCTCTCTGCGTCTGCAGTGCGCCTCTCTTGGCACTGAAGGAAACTTGCAAAGTGCGCTGGATACACCCTCTCAGCGGGGCACAGATGGGGCGCAGGGCGGGTGCACCGCGCATGTGCCTGGTCTACGAAATTAGAGCCCAAATAGTCTGCAAAGTTATGGTAAACAGCCTTTCTCTACTCTGGTGACAAATTATTACTTACTTTGAGGATAAACTATCATTAGGTCGTTCGGGTAAGGGAATTGTTTTCCAGGGAAATGGAAGAATATCCACAAAACTCCAGGATTGAGAAGAGCAGGAAACTCTGTTTGATGAGTGATACAGATGGTGTGAGAGTCACCAGCATCCTCTGACTCAGACAGATCCTGAAGTTGGCTTGTTTGGTCTCAGCAGCTCTTCATCTGTGAACTCTGGTTCATCAAGATATCCTCTTGGCTCCAAAGTGGATGGAACTTCATTGCTGTCATAATCACTTGTTTTTAATTTTAGTTTTATAAAGAATTAAAGAATTATAATACTTCCTAAAAGTTTCAAGAGGATTGAACCTTGAAAATGTACTTAGTGAATTTTCATTTGAACAATCTCAAACAGAATGGATGCAACAGAGAACATCACCAACACGATAAAAACATGCAAAATGAGTTGACTTTCAAGGTTTCCTGTGAATGAAAAGTCTCTTAATTTGTTACTTTTAAAGAACTAAAAAAAAAAAAACATATCAACCTCCTCAGAAGTCTTATGTAAGCAACTGCAACAGTGTGTGAGTTGTCAGCTTGTTAAGCTGCTAGGTTGTTATATTTACAAAAGCTGAGAGGAATATAACGGAGGAATACGTTACGTGAGTCAGTTGGTTCCTGATAAACTTCATAGTTCCAAAAAGATAATGCACTTAAAACATTTCTAGGTACAGTACTCTGAAACTGTGGTATTATTTTTTGATAGGAGTCCTTGTAGGCAAAGAAAATACCCTTTGTATTTGATACATTATGCCCCTGTATGTGGCTGGTTCTGCATAACAGATGCTTACAGGCTGTGGTGTACTGAGGGAGAATTTTCTACTGCATCTAATGTACTCAGTGACTTTATGGAGCTCATACAACCCCACTTCAAAAATACTGAACTGTCCCTTTAACGACTCAAAAAAGTTATTATTCTGTAAGCCAGGGGTTGGCAACTGGCCAGAAGACGGGGTGTGCTCCTGTTACTCCATCAATGCAGAACGCCAGTCCCTATAAAATATTAAAAAATACTTACAAATGAGGGGCGGCATGGTGGTGCAGCAGGTAGTGCATGTGTCTCACAGCAAAAAGGTACCCTGTTTGATCCCCACGTTGGACAGTGGCCTTTCAGTGTGAAGTACCATGTACTTCCTGTGCATGTGTGGGTTCCCTCTGGCTTCCTCCCACAGACCAAAAACATGCTCACTACGTTCATGGGTGACTCTAAATTGCCCTCAGGTGTGAGTGTGAATGGTTGTCTGTCTCTCTCTTTCGCCCTGTGATTGACTGGTGACCAGTTCAGGGTGTACCCCCGCCTCTCGCCCAATGACAGCTGGGATAGGCTCATCCAACATACAAATGAAGAAAATGTGACAGTATTTGCTGTGAAGGATATAGAAGTTTTTCAAAGGAAATTGATCTTTCTTTAGCTGTTTGTAGCTTTTGTGCATTAATGAGCACATTTGTTACAATAGAAGTAAAACAATTGGCAATTATAATTCAGCAACCAGTGAAAACCTTTTCTGTGTCAGGTCCGTGGAAGTGAAAGGTGAAACTGTGGTGAGAACTGCAAAGTTAGCCATCAGTACAGAGTGTGGAAATGGAGTGCAGTAACTGTCGTGACTGACAATCTCCACACAGGAAAGACTGAATTTTTGGTTAATTGGACTTCATGAGGTGAAAGGGAGCCTCTTACAATGTGTGATAGCCCTCTTTGGTTTGGCTTTTAGAAAATGGACTTGCCTGTGAATTTTACACAACTTGTTTACAATTTGGAGGATTAAATATATGCTCATGCCATAATATTGAAAGAAACCTCCAAAGCAATTCTCATCCTGGACTGGTACTTTCAAACCTTCAGTGTCACATGTAACTCACAGCATCCATGGTTAAGAACAGGGAAAATGGAAACACAAGTTAAAAAGAGCTCAGTCTGGACTGATAAATCAGACAGAAATGCAAAAAGGGAAGACAGAAAATAGCAAACAAATCAAGACACAGCTGGAAACATGGAAACCCCCATACTGACGTGGACAAAATTGTTGGTACCCTTCTGTTAAAGAAAGAGAAACTCACAGTGGTCATAGAAATAACTTGAAACTGACCAAAGTAATGATAAATAAAATATACTATAATTAACGAATGAAAATCAGACATTGCTTTTCAATTGTGGTTCAATTTAATCATTTTAAAAAACAAAACAATGAAGATAGCCGGCAACATAATGAAAAGATTGAAAATGATTTGACCATGGGGACATGTTAAACTAAGGTGTGTCCTGTAATTAGTATCACAGGTGTCTTTAAACTTGTTATCAGTCAGTCTGCCTATTTAAAGGGTGAATAGTCCCTGTGCTGTTTGGCATCATGGTGTGTACCTCACAGAACATGAACCACATAAAGATAAGGAGAGAGTTGTCTCAGGAGATTAGAAAGAAAATTACAGACAAATATGTTAAAGGTAAAGGCTATAAGACCATCTCCAAGCAGCTTGATGCTCCTGTGACTACAGTTGCACATATTATTGAGAAGTTTGAGATCCACATGACTGAAGCCAACCTCTCTGGATGTGACTACAAGAGGAAAATTGATGACAAATTGAAGAGACAGATAATATGAATATGAAAGTCTGGACGAAGGGTGTGGTTGACCAGAACTTCACTATTTCAAGGGCTGATCATCTGGGCCTGGGCACTCCCAGCCAGAAAGTAAGGATTCAGTCGTGCTATTTCATACATTGCACTTGTGGGCTCATGAGGTTACTTCTGTCAAGCAGCAGGACACAGAGGGCTCTGTAGATGGCCTGGGAGGAAATAACTAGAAAGGGATGGAGTTGGTATTGTAAATTCTTTAGAGAAAAAGGCCTATCTTTAAAGATATAACAAATATGAATGAGAAAAGACAGAATCCCCTTTTGTAGGTAGAGGGATTTGCCTAAAGTTAGATCATGGTCCACTTACAATAACAAGATGAAACTCATGCAGATGCACAGCCATCTCCTGTGCTGTGGCATGCACACACACTTGTGGTCCATCTCTTGTCACTCAGTGTGCACAAACTCCACTCCAATTAACTTCAGAATTTCAACACCAATGAGCCATTTTCCCCCAATGAGCTCAGCCCAGACATCACTAGAACCTTCCAAAAACTATTTAAATACCAATAAATACTTTAAAGATATTCAAGAAACACTACACAGATTCTCTAAATGCTCCCAGAAATTTCCAGAGAGACTCAGGAAGTACTACAAAAATTCTGTAGGAATACTCCAATGATAGTGAAGAAAAACTGAAGAAATGTAAATCAGACCCATACTCTTGAAAAACTCCTCAAATACGTGAAAGATTAAAAAAAACTCTACAAATAATTCAAGCACACTCTTGAGATACTCCACAGACACTCTTTAAAAAAACTGAATTTTACTCCATACATACTGATGAAATTCTCAAAAGATACTGTATGATTACAACTGAAATAGAATTACTCCAGATATACTCATAAAATACCCCATTGATAGTCTTAAAATACCCCAGGATACTACATAGATACTCTGGATATACTACTGTTATAACCAACTTGAAGGGGAAAAGGTAAGCAACATAAAACCAAGTGTTAGTGGTTAAGTAAATTATTTATAAACAAAAAGCAAGGTGTTTGACAAAAGAGTCAGCTAAAAAAACTAAATGAGTTCTGTGAAACAAAATAAAAAGGGGAAACAAAAAGAAACTCTAGCCTATAGCAAGAAAGTTTGACTATCTTGTTTAAATAGGATAAAACAACCAAAAACCTGACTATCCTATCTAATCAGAGGAAAACAGATACAATCCAAAACAGCACCTAAAGACTAACAACATTCTCTGAGTGTTTGTAATGTGCTCTAAGGGTGAATAACAATTGTACCCCTTGGCCCTTAGATTTGCGCGTTCACATTGAGTGAAGTGTTGTCCCAGTACTCTGTAGGGCTGAGGGGAAGGACTAAGATCAAGGATTACACAGCCCTCGAAACGAAGACAGACCGGAGCCTCACTTGGAACCAAGGAGTAAGAGAATTTCCGATAATACATTGCACCAGCTGAAACAAAACAGAGTGGAGACCGAAGAAGGACTTAAGTATGTGTAATTATTTTATCATTAAGTGAATATTAATCATGTTTTTTGCTGTTGATCGCATATTTTAAAGTTCTCGTTATAACAAGCTAGACTTCACAGCCAGGGCTACAGTTTCCCCTTCCTCTTGGCCTTCAAAACAGAGGGCTAAGGGGAAGGGGGTAAGACTAAGGGGTAAGACGAAGGGGAAAGGCTAAGGGGTAGAATTGGAATTTACCCTAAGTTATACAGTATACAAATAGGTAATACAAAGGTATACTCTTCTGAATGACTCCAAAATACTTTCTTAATAATCCTGGAATACTGTAGGAATAGTCCCTTAAAATACTAAAAGCATACTCAAGTATTCCTTCTGAATTTATTGCAGATATACTCTAGGAGTAATACAGGCATACTCTAGAAAACTCCAGCCATACTCCTGAAATCCCCTACAAATGATAAGTCAACCAGAAATACCCCTGAAGTACTAAATACATACTCCTGGATTATTTAAGTAAAACTCTTGAATTACTGCAGATGTTCTCAAAAAGCAACCCTGACTCAAGAAAAAACCCCGAAAAATGCAAACTCAGCGTACTCCAGAAATACTGCAGTTTAGGTCCAGAATTATTTAAGATGTACTTAAAAGGTAATCCAGAAAAAGGACACCAGATACTCAAGATACACTAGAAAAAACATAAAGATACTCTGAAAATACTTAAGAAATATTCCTGAAATTCCCTAGAAAAAAACCTATATAATCTGAAAAATATATTTTTGAAATATTTCAGAGTTATTCGGGAAATACTGTAAATGGTCTGAATGGATCTGTGAAAAAGTAATAGAAAAAAGAATAGAAATAATGCTCAAAATACAAAATTCTCATAATACACCAGAAATACCATAGAACTACTCCAAATTTCTCTAGAAATACTCCAGAGCTACTCCAGTGAAACTGGAAAAGTACTCCAGAAAATCTTGAGGAATATACCAGGACTTCTCTAGAAATACATTTAAAATACTCAATGGATGTTTAAGAGAAAAATAGAAAAAAGGGAAAAAATAGAAACAACATAAACCGATTTGGGAAATTTCTGTGTTAGCTGAACAGAGGCCTATAGCACGAAGCAGGATTACTGTCTTAGCGAGGTAACTTCAGGGTTAACCCTGATTTACCGATAGCACAAAGCCGGTTCATTTCTTATCAGAGTAGATCACCAGGGTGACTTACTCTGAACGGCTAACCTGCTCCAGAGCAGGATAAGTTGGGGGTTGAATCTGATCCTGCGAAATGACCCTCACACTAGCCAATCAGCTTCTCCAAACCAATGGCCTGCCCTCTTCTCCTGAACCCGGTAGAAGGAGGAGCACAACTCTTGAGACGATCATGAAGATGAGAAGGAGTGTCACAATACCGATTTGACCCACTAGATCAATCTGACGACGCACCATGAGATGTACCAGTTCTCGTGGCCTGGAATCATCTATACCTGGGTGATACATTGGAGCTGTTTATTCCCTGTGTGACCTGCAGGAGCGGTGCACCAACTGTCACACTATTATTGTGCATCGCCTGCTATATAAACTTCACGTCTGTAGCACCTTTCATACATTCAAATGCATCAGAAAGTGTTTGACAAACAAAAGGGATGTAATTCTTATGTGAAACATCACATTATTCTATTATTTCATCATGTCATTCCTGCACTTTATTCATGTGTTTGAGGTTTTTTTTTCCTTGCTGATTTTTAAATTTTTAATTTGGGTCAGAAATCAGCTCAGTATGTTTTTATGATTTCATTGTGGCGACGACTTAAATCTTAAATGTAGCTGATATGACATGAAACAGACCAACCTACCAGATGCAGTTATGCTTTTGTATTTAGTTTTTATCTGCTCCCACGACCTCCTCACGACTGAGTGATTACATCTGAGGGATGATAACTGTCAGACATGCAACATATTTTCACAGTATATTGCTTCATGAGATTCATGAGCGTGATCAGTGTCAGATTTAGCCAATAATGAGTAATTTGCGCATTTTCACAGTCCACCACGCATTTTGTCTATGATTGACAGCTGCTACAGTGTTTCCTTTCTCCATTACACACGCTTTTTCATCCAAACATTTTAACATTATCAGACGCCGCTCTTCACATGTGAAATATGGAGCTCTGTCAGTGTGTTCCCGGTGCTTCTCAGCATGTTCACCACTCATGATCATGGTTGGTCAGCTGCCTCTGAGCCCTCCCCTTATATGTGCGTGTTCACGGCTCTTGATGAGACAATCCTGGATTGAGTTAGCATGTTGATAACTTGCGTCGTGCTATCGATTATCCTGATTGCCATTGTTGCGGTTACCCAATCCTGGATAGATGTGAGTTACCAGGGATAAGTTGACCGTGCTTCGTGATATAGGCCTCAGCTATTATGATTTTAGTTATACACAGGGATGTAAATTTCATTCTGAAATCTGATTTTGACTCAAGGGTCTGGGAGGGGACAAAAAGGTAGGATAACTGGCCTTTATTGCAAGAAAATTATGGCGATTTAACAAAATCATTTGAATTGACTGAAGTTGTATTAATTGTTTTGGATCATGTGGATTGTTGTGATTTAATAAAGTACTATCTAATCTGATATAATCTAATTTAATCTAATCTAAAAACACCTGGCAACAGTTGCATTGAGAGATGGTTTTCTGATTCTCATCATTGGTCAGTGAAGCAACTGGAAAGTCAGTAAAGGGCTGCCTACAGCATACATTTATGAATTGAAAACATGGCATAAGTGATTGATCTGGTTTCAGATCGTTTTCACAGCAGAACATCAACTGTGAAATGTGGAACATTATATAACCTCAAAAATGAGAGACTTTGATTCTCTTTACTGCTATAATGTAATAGAATTAACGCCAGTGCTAATTATATTCAATTTGTTACTAAAGATTTATGCAGTCGCTGTCTGACATTTGACCTTTGACCTTGCGCAAGCAGAGGGGTACTGGGTTGGAAGAGTGTGTAGTGGCTGGTTTGAAAAAGACCCTTAGATCGGACAGACACACTGCAGTTTTATGTACCGAAAGTATCCGGGTATTTTTGGCAAACAGCAGATATAGCGAATGCTCTCATACTGTATGCTACACTGGAAATATATATAATATAGAGTGAATAGCATTTATGTACTTCATCTGTAACACTTGTGCTTTTATTCGTGCAGATGACCTGAATTTTTCCAAATGCTTTTGTATATTCTTTAAAACAACAGTGACTGACACATGTTTGCATTTTCAGAAGTTACTTTAATATTTAGGAACAGTTCACAGACATCGTTTGACAGCTTGAGACAAGTCAGTCTAGCTTTGCAGACAAATTCTCAATTATCCTCACAGACCTCGTCAGATGAGTTTCATCTGTCTGCAAGGAAGCTGATTCACCCTCATACCACCCGCCGCTATACACTGATGTTTTTTTTCCCAGAGCCTGTCACTGCATGTCCTTAAATTAACTTCATACTCAACGTCAACGACTGTGTGTGTGTGTGTGTGTGTGTGTGTGGGGGGGGGGGGGGGGGGGGGGGGTTGAAGTTTGTAAAGTAAGAGGGGAAAAAAAGTCACATGCTTCTGTCTGGGCCATAAATGTCTGTGAGTTTTTATCCATGAATTTGTCTTTGCATTGTGTGTGTGTGAGTGTGTGAGTGTGCTTGCCCCCACACCACCACAGCACTAACCACAGGAAGAGTGGGAGAGAGAGGAGAGGTGGACCATGGAGCGGTTAACCTCATGACATCACATACTGAGAGCTGATTGGCTGCTGCCTGAAGCTTTAGGATTTATAAGTCGACCAGGAGGTTTGGTGTCAGACAGCAACATCACTGGGCGGAGAACAACATCCAGGAAAACCAGGAGATAAACTAAAGAGAGACCACATCAGCCTGTTTGAGTTCCAAAGTCTGTTGAGCTCCAGAAACGTCATACAACTGCGAACAAGGTCAGAATTAATGTGAAGCTTGTTATTATTGTGGTTGATTTCTTTGTTTATGTGTATTGGTGAATTAAACAGTAACTTCAGACAGAACATGTCATAATAATATTTGGAAAGTTCCAGAAGTTCTCTACTTTTTTAGTGAAATTTAAATACAACTTAGTGTACGGACAATAATGTTTGAAACTGTTGTAGTCAAAGTAACAGCATGTTAATTTTTGTACCATGGGAAAAATCATATTATGTATGTTGAGATCAGAGCAGCAAAATAAATGTCCACAGCAACAGACAATTTGAAAATCATTGTTTTCTAAACAAAAAATGATGGCAAACTCCTACACACACAGTCTAGATTGCAATATCATCTTTCACCAACTGTGACAGTGTGTAGGTGTTTGTTTTCCACGTTTCGGTGGACTTATTTACATCGAAAGCAGCTTTCTTACAATTGAAATGATCTTTTTTTTGTTTGTTTTAGTCCTTTTGTCTTTTATTCACTATATTATTTTTGTATTATTATCAAAACTTAACAACTTATAGATATGAAACAACAACAAAATACAAATTCAAAGTGATAGATCAAATCATCAGTGAAAGCTTCTACGACCAGTTTCATCTACTACAATGTCTTTAATCTGCTATAAATATTTTTGCACAGAGTATTTAGTGGAAAGTTCATGATTCATGTGGGTACTGTTACATAGTTTTTTCTGTAGAGTGCGCTCTGACTCCAAACTTTGCAACACTCTTGTCAGCAAAGTATGTCAGAGCATATAACATCTATCTATCTATCTATCTATCTATCTATCTATCTATCTATCTATCTATCTATCTATCTATCTATCTATCTATCTATCTATCTATCTATCTATCTATCTATCTATCTATCTATCTATCCGCTACATGCTCTACATGCACTTTCTGTCAGATACAAGTCGACAATGGAAAGGTATATTTATATTTCAGTAGTTTAACCTTTTAAATTAATCTTTTTAAAGTTGTTTTTCTCTTCTCCGAGTTGTTTATGCCCCTCAATGTGTTTAACATGTCTCCTCCACATGAATAAGTAGTTTATAAATAAGACAAAAATCAGTGTCAGTGCCTGGACAGTTAATTCCCTGATCCCCCAAACAAGTCTACCAATGACAGGTGCAAAGACTGAAGAAAGAATACAGCACTGCTGAAAACAAAGTATAAAAAAGTGCTTAAACTGGCCAGTAGATAAGCATTTCAGACACTAAAAATAACACAATATTTTGGGTATATTAAAATTAGTTCTATTTTTATGTTGATTGATTCTCGCAGTCTGTATCAGTCATGGAAATTGAATCTACTTTCCTTATTTTGGATGAAATAGACCTCTTTAAAGATCCTTCACAGCTTGTCTTCACACCCCATTATAATATAAATGTGGCAGCTTTTCCCTCAAAAGTAGGTTCATAATGAAGCACCATACTTATTGAGTGGGACTTAACTCAGCTGGATTTAAGCCCTGGTCTTGGGCCCACCTTTGAGATTAAATGAGATTCCAAATTTGAGCTCAAAACATCAGGGTTCTACCTTGATGCCATAAATAACTTAATTCAGAATTCATGAAGTTCTGAGACTGTGATAAATTTTACTTTATTGTAGTTTGGGGGATTTTCTGCCTAATTATGAAGAGCTAGATGACTTTACCAATGTCTCCTTTACTTAAACGAGGAGACATGGGACAGTGAGAAAGTGGGGTGAGCATTGGGAAAGACATTAGGGTTGAACCCACTCCTACTGCATCAAGAGCATCAGGCTCTCTGACAAAACATTTAGCCATTAGTGCCCAGATTTTCATTCTGTTTTTGGGAATCAATTTCAACTTAAATTCTTTGTGTCTGCACATTTGTGTATTTTTTTCATTATTTCTTCTGCAGACACTGTAAACCTGATCTTTATAATCTTTTTGAGTAAACTACGTATCTCCAAGTTTGGTGCTACCATCTGAACTTAATTCTAATGAAATCACCCTTATTTCCAAGACTTGTTTCAAGGTTTTGACATTTATATGAGAGGACCATTGACAGCATGGAAAGTAATTGTAAGGAATGGAATGGCATGCAGGAAAGGAGCTTTAGGTCGAACATATATCTGAGCTTTCTGCTTGGAGAACTATGAAGTTTGACTTTGACAGACTTTTAAACATTATGGGACATCAGAAGTCCGTTTTTAGAACAGCCACAGGAGAGTTTAGTTATACACCATGAGGTCTCTTAAAGTTTACTGCAGACGATCATGAGTTCTTTTCGGACTTTATGGAAGTTGGCCTCAGAATCAGAGATGAAGAGGGGGAGGCCATAGGCTGACTGGCCCTGCTGTAACATCAGTGAGGAAGCCTCGAGATAACATGAACCAGATCAGACAAACCACACTCCAGTAAACTCACTGACAACAGACACACAGACTGATTATACACTGGTTTGTCTCACCAGTGTGAGGCTGAAGTGTAGAACTTGTGTAGTGTAGGTCTCCACAAAAAGCACAAAGTCCTGTGGGCATCTAAAATTGTTTCTGAATTGAGAGACATCTAATCACTGCTGTTACTTTTGGAACTGCATTACCTTGGCATTAACTCTAACCAAGATCTCAGACTTAAGAGTTCAAATTGATGTCAGTTCGCTATTAAATCTAGTGTGAAAGCCTCATACTCAAAAGTAACACCAAGAGCAGGAATGAGTGACATGTTGTAAAGTTGCTCCAGTTTATTTCACCAACATCAACATTGGCAAGAAAATCTGACGATACCAAACTCTCTGCCTGAATTACCACATGGTGGTATTTCAACCAATTGGCAGAGTAAGACAGTGAGATGAAAGGTTGTTGGTGCTGCTGATCTTAGACCATAAATGCAGACTATGCTGCTGTGGGCTTATTTTTCCCTCTACATCCCTCTGCAGGGATCTCAACATTTAAATACATAAATACCCGTGATACCTCATGCTCAAGCAATATGAGCTCTTTATTTTAAGGATAGACAGAGTAAAAAAGGGTTTTAATATTTTAGGATGTTTTGTCATTTCTGTTACCTATAGCTGCTACACCTTGGCATCATTTGGTTCTGCAACATTTCCAAGGTGTTTCTGCAACTTGAAAGAAGGCAAGAGTTTAACCAGAACATGTTGAAAATAACAGGAAATATGAAATCCATCCACAGAACTTGTGCTTTCAGACAGTTTTATCAATAAAGAATTGACAGGATGATATGAATGTCCCAGAATGACAAGTCAGCATTCAAGTAAGACCCCCTTACTATTATTGAGCCCCTAATCTAAATGCAGACTGCAACCTTAAACCAAACACTTGAACCCTCAACCAAAAGTTGAAAAAATGTCTGGACCAGACAAATAATTTGTCCTCTAGGGTTGATAGCTTAAACTGTGTCAACAGTGAACTATAACACAAATAAAGTTCTTGTGACCGTAATCTGATTTATATTTTTTGACATCAAATGAACCCCCATACAGCCTTTACACTCTTTAGACATGTGTCTACTCAAGGTCTGAAACTCATTCTCGTCCTCATGAAAATAGAAATACAGAAATACACTCTTGACTACAGACATATGGGCGTTTGTCATGATTCTGTGGCTTTCCAGTTATAACCTGGTGAATTACATAGTGTAGGAAGAGTCCATCATTAAAGATGGAGGCAAACATTCAGACTGCTACTCCCACAGCATACATCGAGAGCTGAGTCTGTTACTGTATGGGCAGTAACACTTTTCTATGGTATTGCTTACACAAATCACACACAAAACTGACATTAAAGAATATTTTACATAAAGTGGAAAGTATTCATGTTTCTTCCTCTGCCAAAGCTACTGTACTGTTAGTTTACCACACATAAATCCACATCTTCACCTAGGGGTGCTGGCCCTAAGTTAGAGGTTTCCAAAAGTGCATATCTGGAGCTGTGGAAATGTGTGAAATATCTGAAAGATGTACATGTTCTGCTGAAATAATTTAAGTGTGGATAAATAATGTAATCTTCATGAAAAAAAGTGCCTGTGTTGCAGAATGGTGGTGGGTTTTGCCGAGAAAGACAACCACTCCTCCAAATGAATGGCCCTTAAAAGAAAAGACTAGACATTATGGTCCTTACAAGACAAGAATACAGGAGACTGCGTCCGCAGATGACAATTCATGCAATGGCAGTACCAAAAATGTCAGTTTTGAGGTTTTTCTCTTGCTTTGGATTGCACATAGAAACACAGAAAGTAACATGAAAACAAAGAAAAGGAATCATGCCCTTTCATTCAAGCTCCAATTAAATGTGGTCACTACACCTTTTAAAAGGCAAGTAAGATTAGTTTCATCCCTGCCATTGCTATTAAAAAATCTGGTAGCCCATTCCATCTTGTTTTGATTGTTTTAAAATGGAATAAGTAACACTGAAAATCACAGTGTATTTTTCGAAGCTGGACCTGCACAATAAATGTAGGCTGACACCAGGGGGGTTTCACATTTAAATTCTTAGTGCTACAATTCTACATCGCATTTAGTAGATGGAAAAATGCTGGCACTGCCATCACAAAAGCCTGATCTATTTAAGTCATGTCTGTTAGCTCATAAACTCAGAGCGTTGTAGAAATTTCAGACACCATCATTAGTGGACTTTGTCTTTATATTTAATTTGAGAGGTGAGCCCAGACTGATCAGAAAGTTTTCTTGCAAATGTTGAGATAAATATGTATCTTCAACCTTAAAGAAACCTCTGACGTTCTGTAGATGAACGGATGAATGCAACTAGTTTAAAACGCAGCCGTTCTTCTTTCTTTAATTTTCCTGCCAAACATCAATGGACTAACACCACTACATCTTAATAAAACGGTAATTTTCTCACATCTTTTTGCTTAAATCAGCCAGATAAATACTGTCTCAAACTTAAACAAACCACAAACCCACATAATGTGATTTCTAACATGATGACAGACAAAAAGATTTACTGCATTGAAACAGAGCTTTCAAGGACGTTAAACCTCTCATAGAGCTCTGTAATTAAGGACTTAATGATTTCCTGTGACATGGCCATGTAGCCTCCAGTTTTAGACAGGAATCTGGGTGAGAGGATTTACGGGAGAGGCTTTCAGCTCATTTTTCAGTTTGACATGTCATTGTGTTTTCTGTGGAGTAACAGCCCCTGAACAAGAGATTTTGGTATTGTTAGATTCCTGGACAAAATAACCATGCTGTATTTGTTCTATTGCTTTGTACAATAATGTTTTACTGCTGGACTTTAATGTTCATTTTTCTTTCTTTTCCCCATTTCAGCTGCCAACCTGTGACAAAATGAAAGTGGCTGTTATTTTCGTCCTGCTTTTTGCCACAGTCCTCTGTCGACCGGTCAGTTTTTCTCTTGAATCAAAACTTTTCCACAATATTTGTTGAAATTAGAATAGCAGCTTCCTGCCCTTGATGACAATAATTTTTCGGACAACATTTTCAAGCAATGTTGAATCTTTTTCTGGTCATAACTTGTATGTGTCTTTTCAACCTTTTAGGCCAGAAAAGTTTCTCTCAGCAGTTCAGAGAGTTCAGAAGAAGTGGTGAGTATCTACAAAAGAGATAAACAGAAACAAAGAGGTAAACCCACCCAACTAACTTATGTCTTGTCCACAGGTAAGACGACCAGCAGCTCAGGCTATCAGGAAACAAGCGTTGGTGGCTCCACAGGCCCGTGTAGCACCTGTACAGGTACGAAAATCCTTTAACTAGAATTTTTAGAATAACATTTTTTCTGCTTCTACTTCACACAAAGTTATGTTATCCCTCCTAACAGGGGAACTGTGTTACCAAGTAGGCAAAGTCGACAATCTGAGGACAATAAAATACTCTTTTAGATTAAGTATAGGTTCTGACAGTGGCTTCTAAATGTAGACAGGATACCATTGCTAGGACGTCCAAACAATATATGGGGCCATCGTGCAGGTTGACTTTCAGTCTGTTGTTCTGTGTCACACAGAGGGTCCATATTTGCCATAAATAAACAAAAATAACAAAATACAACTGAAACAAGTATAGTGGTGTCTGGGAAGTTATGCAGCATTGCAGAGCCGTAGAGGGATGCGTCTCTTTCTGTTAGGTGTTCTTCTTGTGATGCTCCAGATGAGAATAATCTCTGACCATAGTGGTCAGTGTTGTCTTGATACAAGTTTAATTTAAACTTAATATTTCAGCAACATAAGGTTTGAAATTGGAAAGAAGCTAACATCTGGTGTTGCCCAAAAAATAAAAAGAGGGAATGTTTTTTAGCTGGGGTCCATCAGATGCCTAAAATTAGAGATCAGCTCTATTCTTCTCAGCATGCAGGCTCCTGTAGAGGAAAAAACCCCAAAAACAAATCAAATATGTTTGTCTTTCCTGTGTTTCAGAACGTTGTAGCAGCAGCAGCTTCAGTCAGCTCAGATGAGAGCACAGATAGCTCAGATGAAGACCAGGTGAGAGCTATTCATATTTCACTAAATCCTTCTTCATTTTTCATGACATTTCATGTAATTTTTTTTGTATATTCCAGTTCCTCGATGGTTTCTGATTCTGTATTCCAATAATTTTGTGGCAGGCTGTAGCAGAGACAACGTTGGAGGTGAAGTCTGACAGCTCAGCAACAACATCATCAGCTACAGCCTCAGTTAACAGTGAGGACAGTGAAGACAGTGATGATGACGATGATGATGTTGATGATGATGATGAAACAGAGGAGAGTGTGAGTAAAAATACATCTAAACATGTTTTGGGAGGGAATTCTGTAACCATTGGTCTCGGTAATCCAGGACATAATCTACAGGCTCTCTGAAATCTCATCCTCTGCCCCTGTATCTGCAGGAAACTGAAGAAGAGGAAGATGAGTCTAGCGACAGCTCAGAGTCTGGCGAGTCGTCCACCGCCGTTCCTTCTACACTTGTCCCTGTGATCGTCACAGAGGAACCCATTCCTGAAACCACAGAGGCACCGATTTCCCCCACCATCGTCACGGACGAGGAGACAGCTCGTGGTGACAGCCTGGGGGGATACCCCAGTGACTACAAGACCATTTATTACGTAGAGGAAAAGTCTTACCACAAAGCTCCTGCTCCGTACAAGTCCTACGAGTATGCCAACTCAGGAAAGAAGGTGGCATATGACATGACAGAAGGCAACGAGGTGGAGAAGTCCCTGCAGGTGCACAAGGTACATGTGTGATTTAAGGTCCTGCTGATACAGTTCAATGGATCTTCACAGTTATCATAATTTGTAAGATATAACAACATACTTTCAATATATGGAGTCATACAATATTGTTGATACTGATATGATTTATGCTGTTGAAAAAAATATACCCATCCTAATTCTGTGAGCCACTGACATGTGAATACTGGCCATAAGATAATCTGCAGGAGATAAAATGTCAAACACTAAGGATTTTTTTAATTATTTGATAAAATAACTGAATAATACTGTTATCATTTTGATACCACAATGACAAAAATGAGCCCTTAACACCCAATATTGAGTAATTTGTTGTTTTTGATTAAATTATTTTCAGGCAAACTCCTGCGTACTGTCTGTTGTTTAAACTCTTGCCCCTGCCTGTTTCCACCTACTTTTGCAAATGTTTTCATATAAGTGTAACTAAGACAGGGTTTTCTCCTTTTTGGATACAACTGATTATGAAAATAATTAGATACAAACAAATCTGGCTACATTTTATGGAAACCTGGACATGTCTGGATGATAATCCAAAGAACTTAATGTCTGCTATAAATTTTCTCCATTAGTGTAGTTTCATATTTTAAATCTTTGCAGTGATCCAAAAAATTGTAAAATCTGTTTTATGTTTGGCCCCCAGGCTATCCATGTCCACTCTGATCTCCTCGAAGAGGACACCAGCACCCCTGAGGTGGAGAGCCAGGGCCTGGATGTTTCCTCCGGCACCTCTCAGGACCAGGAAGTCTCCGCCCGCCAGGCCTCTATCCCAGAGGAGGACAGCACCAGTGCCAGTGATGCCACCACCAGTGAGAGCGAGAGCTCCAGCACCAGTGCCCCAGAGGAGGAACAGGAGGAGGAAGAGAGCACCAGCTCTGCAAGTGACAGCACCAGCACTAGTGAGGAGTCCGAGGATGAGGAGAGCGAGAGCAGTGAGGAGGCAACAGCCACTCCTGGAGCTGCTGACAGCGACTCAGACGAGAGTGAGAGCAGTGAGAGTGACTCTGATGAGGAGGGGGCAGAACCTAACCTCACCACTGATGTTCCAGTGGTCATCACTGCCAAATAAATCCACCCCTCAGGAAATGGAAGGGATGGTGGTGTCCAATAGGTCCACATACAGAGCGCATGCTGCATCCAGACCCAAAAATCAACCCTACCACAGTCACTTTCCACTGCAGGGCCAAACAGGGATGTCCAGGGTTATGTTTTCTTGATATCAGAGTATTCAGACCATACTGTATCTGTTTAGCCATCTTCCTGAGAATTACTGTTTTGTTCACATTTGTTTTATTTGACGAGTGTTTCATTGCTGCAATCTTTGTACTTTTTGCCCCAGTAAGTTCACTTTAGACCCGGCAGGGGAAAGTACGACTGCTACGTGTGACAGAAGGATGACTAACCTCACAACCGTACTTTCACAGATCTGTTCCTGCAGACCGGCTAAAAACTAGAGAAGAATGGAAAAAATCACATAACACAGAGTCCCGATATCTACACCAACACAGCCTCTATTCATCTCCTAACAACAGCTGGGGGCAAACCTCAGATTTACATATATAGAGAGAAAACCTCTTTTATCACAACATAAAATTTAACTGGTTAAAAAGCATGATGTTGTGGTTTTACCATGTGGGTGAAGATAAAGGAAATAAATAAAGAAATATCCGGTTCAGGGTTCATTCGCTTTGGATGCAGTACACGCACACCACAGCTCTGTTCATTTGCACAGTTTGTACCTACACTACATGTTGTTTGTCCCATGTTGTTTACTGTACTGTATCATATTGTACCATTTTTAAAATATTAATAAAGTTCTTTTTCATAAAAAGAGATTTTTGTTGTTACATGTGTTTTATTTGTAAAGACAGCATGGGTGGTGATCTAAGACTGAGAGGACACAAACTGAATTTGTTTATAAGAGGACCAGGATGGTGTTCACTCAACCTGAGGCTAGCTGTGCAACTTTGTTTACAGAAGCCATCAAGCCATCAGTTTTTTCCATTTCTTTGGCTTACCCTCAGTGAAAACCTGTTTACAATCAGCAAGAGTTGCCAAGGGTGCGTATGGAGTAACTTTTAACATCCTCTTTTGCATTTTGCTTTTTGTAATAAAACAGTGATGAGTAGAAATCTGTCCAATGGTGCTGTGGCTAAAGAGGCCATTCCTGCTGCCTTTAAATTCAGCACATTGGCCAAATGTGCATAACTGTGACATTAATTATAGCCCTTCTCAGCTGGATCAGCTTGTCGATAGCTCTGCAAGTCTACGAAGATCCACTTTGGACTCAACTGCCCCACTGAGACATTAAAACTATGAAATGTCAGAGGACAACTCCTTGGTAAATGAGAGAGAATATGGTGCTCCAATAGAAGGCAGGAGTCACATGTACTTTGGCAGGAAAGTCATAATAACTACATGACAGCCTTATGACATGATAAAGCTGCCTGCTACTCCTCACTAATTAAAAAATAATAGAAGTAACCCTAGGTACCTTTTCAGCACAGTAGCCAGGTTGACACAGAGTCAAAGCTCTATTTAGCCTGTGATTCCTCTAGCCTAGACTTTATGAGCTTCTTTAATGATAAAATTCTGAAAATTAGAGATAAAATTAGCAACTCCCTGCTGTCATCTGGACCTGCTGTACCATTAAAAGTAGTAAGGCCTGACTTTTTTACCATTGGCCTTCAGGAACTAAATTCTGTTGTCTCCTCTTACAAACCATCAACCTGCCTTTTGAACTCAATTTCAACTAAGCCGTTCAAGGGAGTCTTTTCCCCTAGCTTGTTTATCCTTGTTCCATGTATAATCAGCAGGGACAACTATGATGAAGGCAGGTATATGATTGGCCCATGGATCTGTTACTAGCTTTAGTTCTTACTTCAGCCCACTTGTCTCAGCCCACCTCCCTTTCTTTGCCCACACACCCAGCATTGTGTGGATTTGCTGTTCATCATGAAACTGGGATTCACATTCAAGATTTCCTACCGTTGAACAGAGTTTCTTTCTTCTCCATGATGGAAGGATTTATGGCTGGAAATATTCATGTTGGGTGTTGGGTGTATGTATATGTTTATATTTGTATTTGTGTATTTTATATGCCTGTACTGTTAGTATGCATAAATGCGTATCCATAAAATGAAGAATTTGTCTTCAACCTGCTCAATGTAAAGTGGCTTGAGATAACATTTGTTATGAATTGGCATCATACAAATAAGGATTGACTGATTTATTGATACAGAGTTTTTGTCCATACATGTAAAAATGAATGAGCAACAGAAAAAGCAGCTTCCATAAAAGAAACATCAGTATGACTGCAGACACACTTACAGATGTGAAGTGGGGATATCCAACCTTTTTTAAGTGTAGTGGTACTACGCGTCCACTAGTAGACAAATTTTGCTTTACTAGTCTACTTCAGGTCTTTTCTTGCAGTAGTGCACCAAAAACTCTTGCTAAGCAAAACTAGTTTTCTAGTAGGTACAAGTAAACTCAAAAAATTCCACCAGTGGTACGAGTTGAATATTTTTAATGTACACAAAGTACTACCAAAGCCAAAAGATTCACTAGTAGTACTAGTAGACTTACTGCAAATAAAGTAAGAGGAATTTTAACCAAATCCAGCACCGTGATTGACTGTTATATTTTGAATTCCAATGGGAAGCCTGCGTTTGCTTCCCCTGCCCCTTATTAGAATATAATGATTACTAGTGAATGTTTTTTGTTCTTATAGTATGTTATGATAGTAACACTGACACTTGTTGACCAAAATTGAGTACTTATACTTGGGGAGTACAATGGGGCTGAAGGTGGCTCACAGCAAAGGAGGTTGTCAGTTGATCCCCGAGTTGGGTCAGGGCCTTTCTGTGTGGATTCAATTTAATCAACCAACCAATCAATCAATAAATCAATCAGTCAATCAATCTTTATTTGTATTGTGCCATTCATAATAAGTGTTATCTCAAGACACTTTACAATAGAGCATATAACTCTTCATTTCATGGATACACATATACTGTATGCATAGATACACAAATACATATAGAAATACACAAATACATACATATATCTATTTACATTTATATAATATATATACATATTTAGACATACACAAATATAAACATTCAACACTCAACATGAATCCATATAGACAACAATGAATCCCTCCATCATGGGCATCCCAATCTCATGATGACCAGCAAATCCACACAATGCTGTGTGGGGTGTGCAAGCGAAGGAAGGGAGGTAAGCGGAGACAAGTCGAAAGTAAGAATTAAAGGTAGTAGCATATCCATAGACTAATCATAGACCTGTTGCTGTCAAATTTGTTTATGCTGAAAACTAATTTATTAGAGGTTAGCCTCTTGAGATGCAACATCTGTTTTTCAGGAGGGTGCTCCTGTCTGTATGACTGTGGTGATATTTTTATAGAATTAAGATCAATAATAGTCTTACTGACAAAAAGAATTTAAGGTAGTTACAAACTCATGGGTGCCCAGACCACAAGTGCCATATTTGTCTCCATTAAGTATAAATGTATTAAAGGTAGACCTCTTGAAAAATGACATCCATTTTCAAGAGGGACCGCATACCTATGTGGTGCTAAAGAAAGGCACTATATATAGATGTATCAATCATGGATCGAAGGATCAAGCTAATATTAACATTAACAGCTATAATGATTATGAACTGGAATGGGACTGAAAAAATGCCAAATTTGTGTTATGTCTGCAATTACAGTTATTGAGGCTTCATGACTCCACATCAGCAGGCAGTCTCCACCAAGGATCCCAGGCCACCTACAAGACAAGAGCCAGTGACAACTGTGACTGTAAGAGTAACTTTAACATTTTTGTCTTCTTCTGTCAGAGAGAGGGAGGAGCTGGAGAGACAGATGATTGATAATGTTGTAAACTGGAGACTGTTGTTAGTGCAGTTCTTTTTCGAGGCTCTTTTTCTCTTTTCTCTTGAAGCCACGTGTGATTGGTCAATATGTGTGGTGGTCAAGGTCAAGAGAGAGCAGAGAGAGTCAGGGAGACAAGGGAGGAAGAGCGCAAGGAGCAACGAGGAGCAACGAGGAGCAACAAGGCCATTCTACACAAACGCAAAAAAATAGAATTTTCTGGCTATAATCTATGGTCTTGGGCCTTAAAGGAGTAAAATCTCCTATCATGCCGGCTCCACAAACAACCTTCACAGGCACATGAGAACTGTCCACCCATCAGTGCCATTCTTGTATTTTATATTTTATGTTTTTGTTCCACTATAGAGAACTAAAATTAAGGCATCTTTATATAATAAACATATATAAATAAAAAAGTATAATGCAGGGTTTTTTTTTTTACATTATTATTTCTTTTGTGCATAATTTTACATTATTATGGGTAATATATTGATTAAAGCAACAAAAAAAATCTGAAGAGCCGTTTGGGAGCCAAAAGAACCGGCTCTTTTTAGTGAGCCGAGCCAAAAGAGCCGGTTCTCTAAAAAGAGCCGGAATTCCAATCACTAGTTGTTAGCTGCTATGGCTAACAGCTAAAGGCCGTTTACTGTTGTTTGCCCTTGTAAGCCGATAGCCAATAGCTTAACCAATTTAAGCTATTATTTCAAATTAAATTATACCACACAGATGTATCATTTAACACTTACATGTGACATGAACTTAGACAATCCCTACAAAGAAAACTTATGAGAGCATATTTCGTCAAGTATAACTGAGTAACCATGATGACCACAGGCTAATTGACATTAGCCGCCATTATTTGTACAACAGGAAGTAACTTCACTTCCGGTCAAGATACTTTTTGTTGTCGTCACGCCCGCTGCATTTAGTCGAGTAAAACCTTTGGACAATGAAGGCTGGCAAGACGGAGATGCATCATTTCAGAATCAGGCAGATATGTCTGCTCTGCAAGGCTATTACTTTTATGCCTTTGAAACAAACAAATTATCTATACACTCAAAATGTATTGATGTCTGAGCCTCGGTAAGTGTCATAAGTTTATTTGCTGTAGGTCAAACAACTGAAATATTTTTGAATCTTTATCTTGACAGAATTGAAAACCAGAGCAATTTGATATCATGTGTTCATAATGTCATCTTTTCTGATAAAATCACTGTATAGTGTTAAATATTTTGTAGGGTATCCGATAAAGTTAAAGTTAAATACATGTTGTTGGCTTACTAGTGCAACAGAGGCTGATGTTTATGATAGAGAGGCAGCACACAGTCTCACGTCTTCTTTGCCAAACAAAGCAAAGAGGAAAATAAAGCCCACCACAACAATCAAAAAACAAAGGCCAGTAAGTAGAATAGTAAAACAAAACAAGCCCCCAAATCAATGCAGGCTATTGTCTTCTTGACAATGAAAGTGTTATATAGCATCTCATGTTTTTATTTTTAAACCCTGACATTTTTGATACTCAGACCTGTAGAAATCTTAGAAAGCACATTAACAGAGAGATAAAAATTCTCACATGACAGCACCAAGTTTTTGTCTAGACTTCATCTCTTATCTGGTAATAATCTCTAAACAGCCAAACTCTGTTTAGAGACATAAACACAGAGGGAGCTGTGACTGATTACAGCCTTTGAACCATCAGTGTTCTCAGCCAGCAGCAGTGAAACCCCTCAGGATAAAGGACGAGACAGGTTAAATATATTTAGACTTCTGAGTGAAGAGCAAAAGATTTATGCATCTGAACTTCCAGAAGAGTCTGGTTGCCACAGGTTGCATTTTCTGAAACACATTTATAAAAAAGATACAAGAAGGCTTCTGGTGGTGTTTTTAAAGTCCTTTTGTTTGTAGGAATACTTCAAATTGTACGTGTGCTGTAGGGAAAGTGACAATTCATTTATTCTTAAACAATTTGTGGACTACTTTGTAAATAACATCTAGTTACATATGTTTTATAACCTGCACAGTAAGACCCTGGAGTCTGCTGTCATGTCAACAACAAAAGGCAGTTCACTTGGTTTGTGAAATACAGGCCATGGCTTGATTCTTTTTTCCTCACCTGTCATCCAAAGATAATATTTACTACAAATGACAGCGTAGCCTAAGGCCACAAACATAGGCAAAGCTGATTTATTTCATTGTAAAACATTTAGTTACAGTGTCAGTGTTGTTTGAGTTCGTATCCACCTGTAACTTTCAAATATGAATTTCAAAGTGCAGACAGAAACCTTAGCTGTCAGGACCTCACGTCAGTCTGGTTGCTCTACAGCAGATGTCAGAACGTTTTTAATTGAGGGCCATATGTAATAAAATTAAGGAGTTGACAGGGCCACTTGATATATCTATCTTAAGCATATCGAAATCAGAGACTTTGGTTTTTTTTGGACTTGTGGCCTGTCATTTAAAGGATCTAATCCCCTGGATTTACTCCTGATCAAGATGAGAATGACACACAGAAGGGGGAGATTCTGAGGGCCCAGCTCAACATAAAGACACAGACCAAGAGCTTCCTGAACAGAGCACTCATGTTTGTGGATTTTAAAGTGCTATAATCCTGTAAATTCTACTTTGATATGGAGCAGATGGAGCAGATGATAAACCTGGATGTGCTGTTTGCTGCCATGAGCCAGTTATCTTTAAAATGTTTACATGTTTATGTTTGCATGTCATACACAATTTTATTTTTTGGAAACTTATGATATGACATTGTATCATAATATTTTATATTTAAGAGTATTACATTTTAATAGTGTTTTAACAACACAATATAGCACATTCAAACATAACTCTGTATTGGTCTTGTTGTAACAGGTGGCCACTGATGAATGATGAACACTGAATATTCTGGAAACACATGTTGGTTTTTATCTTCAAGTATTTATGCCATGCCTTATTTATCCTACTATATCATGAGAGAGAAACATGAGGGTGACAGTGATAATTGTGGAACATATTAATTGAATCTTAAATGTCTAGCAGGTGAACAATTGTTCTGTCAGTCACATTCATTAGGGGCCAATTTTTTTTATTATTATTATTTTGTTATTTTTTTCCCCTTGTCTGCGTTATCTTTTCATCTGAGCACTGTGTCCGATGACAGCATTGGAAAGACCAATACATTTTTTTCAAGTAGTGTCAGATAAGTTAATATGGTTTGTTGCTACAAGTGACCATCACCAGCCCTCCCTGTAGGCATCAAATCCAACTTTATTTAACCCCTGATGTGAGCTGAAGGGGAGGGCCGTGCCACACCACAGTGTGAAAGACTCAGCATGTTCTGACGGGACAAATCATTTCTTTGCAGTAAGTCTCCTCAGGAGCATTATGGGCAAATTAGGTAATGTATGAGGCAGGCGCTGTTGTGCTATTGAAGAGCTACTTCCTTATGTCACGATGTTTGTTGTGCTTATATTAGTTTTTCATTAATAAAGAAACTGCTTCTGAAGCTGTTAGCTGTTAGCATCTATGCTTATCTCTGTACCTGCTGCCACTTCCTGCTGTTGCCCTGCCCGTTGCTTCCACCTCTTTCTGCTCTAAATGATTCTGGTTGAGCTGTCCTGCTTTGGGCTGCTCATAGTAGTTTGGAGCTTGGCAAGATGGCTCTACCTGATTAAAAACATTAAATCTGGCAGGCCCAGCTGCTACTGCTACACAAAGTTACAGCATTTCCTCTGTGTAGCACAAAAGAAAAAGGCTCTTGTACTCTTTGCTACATCAGACAAATTCATTCATGATATGTAACAGGAGTTTTGCCTCATCTGAAGCTCTGCGGATTACTTAGACTTGTGACACTGATTGACACATGGAAAGGCTAATCATTAGAGAACTATTACATGTAGTGTATTTATGATGTTTTAAGTGGTTAGATTGGCAAAAGATTGGGCAACAAAATGTATTGACATGTACACAGACCAATCAGGGTTGAAAGCATGGTGTGATGTTGAGGTATCTTAGTTCAAGTTGGCTAAAATAGGGACTGTCCCGAATCGGACATGTTGGCAGGCTCATGTAGCTAATGTTTGTGAGGACAGGGGATACAGAGCCATCTGGTCACTCTATCTCTGATAAATCATCTTTTTGTTTATTATCTCATGTGTAATGCAGTGATGTATTTCATCATGTTTGACACATGTTGTTAAAGTATAAGTGAATCTGAGGTAAACAACAACAATAGACCAAAACCTTGAGACAGAAAATCATATTTGAAGCATGTAATGAAATTTTTGATGCATAATATCTGTCTTGATGACACCTATTAGAAATAATGCTTAAAGTGTGGTATTTGGACATATTTTTTGGAATATTGATGCTTTTGTTAGTGGCCCATTTTAGCTTAACCTATTCAGGTAAGTTGGGCCCCCAGGTTCAGCGAAAATGGGCCACCCTTTTTATCAGCAACAAACGCACACATGCACATGTTTGGAGGGAATGCGGCCTGTATGTGGCCTGATGAGCAAATCAGTTGGTGTTCATTTAGTCATTCATCATTTACTGTGTAATTAACAAAGTATGTTGCCATATTGACAGTTGTTTTACAATAAAAATTAATGACTATCCCTTTGCAGCTGGACTGGCCCAACTTACCTGATAAGCGTCCCATTTTACCTGATCGGCTGGCCCATTTTACCTGAACTCTGCTTGTGTAAAAAAGTTGGCTCAGCTGACCTATCAAGACCTGTAGGGCCTAAAAAAATATATTTACTGCACAATTCCAACACAATATGTAAAGAAAACAACCATTATTAGCCATAAAACCACATTTTAGTAGAATAAGTTGTATTTTGTAAGTGCCTGAAGCCATTTACCAAAAAGTGGCCCAATTTAGCTGATATCACCCTATAGCTAATAGGAATTATTTACAACTAACATGTTTATGTTATCTCAAACATAACAATAATAAAATCAGAACAGTTAATTGCAAATGACCCCCTAAAAACACAGAAAACTAGAAAAGTGCAGACCTCCGCCAAGCAGCTCAATTATGGCAGTGACTTTTCTGCGTCCACAAGACAGCCGAGTGTCCGCTCATGTGGAGAATGCTGCGTGCCATTTACATGGGCCGGGGGAAGTGGGGGTGGGGGGGTGGGGGGGGGTGAATGATGTGATCTCTGAGTCATCAGCATTCTTGGTACAAAGTCGGAAAAATCATGGTGATCTATCAGACTTCTGTTAGTCCTTGTGATTGCAGAACTCCTCTGCTGGCATAATGATGCAAACGAATGGGATTTGCAGTTATAAACTTCAGTGTTTTTGTAATTTCAACCTGCAAAAGCTTCAGTGCTTTTTTTTATGTCAATCTGAAAATTCTGGTAAAACTTTCATGTAAGTCCATCCAGTAGGTTTTGCATAATCTTGATAATAGACAAACAGACAAACAAACAGACAGACCCTGGCGAAAACATAACCTCCTTGACGGGGGTAATTATGCAACATAAATAAAATGCAAAAAGAGGATCAAACACTCAAAATTGTGGTGCAATGCAGACAGTCTCTGATGAGACAGTGGTTTTGTCTGCTCTTATATGTGTCCTCAAATAGCACTGTTTCAAGACCCACTTTTAGTTTTTGACAGATCCCTTAATCTCACTGAGGTTGACTCTGATCATGCCTTGCAGGCTTTGGAGCTGTGCCTACAGCTTTAGTCTAATTAAATGCCTTCCATCATAACAATATTAAAACTTAATTGTTTTGCACCTTTTATTCATGTGTAATTCTGTGAGATGTGAAATCCTGCAGTGAAAATGAACAAATACTGAAGCATTAAAAATAAGCCTACTGTTTTTGGCATTTTTATTTGAAGTCTTCAGCTACCAAGAATTAGAAAGAGAACACAACGTAAGATTTAAATGGATGTACCACATTTTGTGGTAGATTATTAAAAGACAATGGGACATCTTTTTGTCAGTCAAGACTGTTTGGTGTCTATACTTTTAAAGCCTGTTGGCTTTGATCTACAACAAGGTATTTTATGGTCTCCAAAAAATGGATTTATCCTGGATGACTTTAGACAGGATTATTCCTAAACTGGTTTGCAAAGCAACCAGCAGAAACTCAATAATAGAGGGCTGCTCTTAGTTTAATGTCCAAATGCCCCTTTGGTATAGCTGCCCTCCCTGTGCAAAGAAAGGAATTTCATTTTTAGACTTTAAAACACCATCCCACTTTTTTTATCTGTAGTATTTATGGCTTTTGGGGTTATGGGGACCTGGTTACACCCTGAACCTTTTGCTAGTTAATTCCTGGGCCACATAGAGAGACAGAAAACCATTCATAGTCAAACTCAGACCCAAGGACAATTTAGAGTCACCAATTAATGAGCTTATTTTTGCTCTGTGGGACGAAGACAGAGTGCCCAGAGAGAACCCAAACAGGCATGGGGAGAAAATGCAAACTTCACACAGATAGACCCTGACAAACATGGGGATTGAACCAGCAACCATTTTGCTTTGAGGCACATGCACTACCTGTGCTTCCCCAAACCTGTATCTATTCTAAATTATTCAAATTCATCCATTATACATAAGGATGTATGTTTTGCTATTGCAAACATTTTGTATGGGTGCAGAAATATGATCTCTTTGCATTTGTCGGTCCTTTGAGAGCCTTAAACAATCATATGCTGTAATTACAGAATCTGTATTCTGGTTTCAGGCTCTGCATCAAAAGTTGAAACCTGGCATTGTGATCCTTTCACATTTGGAAGCATTGGGAATAAAAAAATATATATCGGAATTCCTTTCATTTCCTGTTGGATAGTTTGATCTTTTCATCATCTGCAAATGATAGTCACAACTAGGACAGCTTCAATGTAGACTTGGCTTTATGCACAAATGATATCAACAGGCAATGGTAAACATTGAGGTCTGTAGAGTGTACAATCATTTTTTGTCACTAGATGGTGTTGAATCATTGCAAACATTCACATCAGCCTCTGGTCCCTCTCTGGATGAGAGGCTACAGTTAAAGTAAGAAGTAATGACAGGTTAAACAGTAACCAGGGCTATTTTTATGAAATCTTTCTTATTTTTGTTTAGCAAAACAATAGTTATAATAATAATAATAATCTGAGGACTGGAATACACTGGATGCACAATGTTTTCCATTTAAAGTCATTGACTTCAGGACAAAATGCCTAAATCCTTACAGCATCTATATGAGACATTTTAACTCAAAGCATGAACCAAACTGGGAAGAGCACATTCAATGCAAGACCTCAAATCTCACTGGATTAAGAAAGCTTTAAGGTAGACATGTAAAGAAACTTGGTGCTTTAAGTGCAAAACCATTAAATCAGATGGGAATCAAACGAGTAAACAGCTATTAGAAACAGCAGAAGTTCTGCTGAGAGGTATCCTGAACAATATAATAATAGATATAATAATAGATATATTAGTAATATAAAAATATCAAAAGTCACACAGTGTAGTTTGAAAATGGACTGGCCAGGAGTTAATATCAAGTGTCCCCCCTACCTGGGAGGCACTGGAAGTAGAGTCTGGATGGGGCTGGGCTACATACCATATTCTACAAATAAAGGGCTCCAAGTATTAAAAAAGTAGCCTACAGATGATCTCAATCTTTATTATTAACTATTTCCCTGGCAGCATATTTTTAAAAAGTTACCAGCCGACATCGGCCTTTTTTTGCTGAAATTTTGTGGATTTTACTTTGCCTACATTTTTCCCTTTCTTCTCTGTTTCTTTTCATTGTGGTTAAATGAAGTGCTTAACACAATCAAAAATATATATTTTTTAAAACATTCATAAATCTAAGCAGACACAAGATGCATTCTATAAAATGATAAAATAAAAATGTTATTTGTTTTATGGTGGGGTTGTTACACATTTAAGACGTGTTAACAACCCACCCCACCCTTATCAGCCAATGCTGTCAGCTGTTTAAGCAGTTATCCGAAATTAGAAAGAAAAAAATGCAACACATTTGCCATTAGCCTGAGAGAGAATGTTTCAGTCACAATGAGTCTTCGAAGTAAACAAAACAGAGTAAATGTATTGTTTTACAAAAAAATTCCATCTAAAGTTTGATGTATACTCCATATTGAATGATGAGGCTGTTTGTTGTTGGCTTGTGAGATGTGCATCACACTTCTAGCTGCCGTCAGGTTGAGGTTCCATTATGACAAACATCTTTGATCCGACATCAGATGGCGGGACACTTAACACAGATACAAATGTATATGCTGGGTCAGATGGTAACATTAAATAGTGATTGCTGTGATTGTTTCTTGCATTGAAATGTGCCTGACACTCTGGAAACCTGCCTGTGAGATTTTGGTGACGTGTGTGCCTGTCACCAAATTACAGCTGCGGAGGGTTCACTTCGCCAGGCCAAGTTGGAGCTGGTGAGATTTCAGCACACCTTCCATGCAGTTTTTTTGGCACAAAATTGTCACTGCGCCAACCTGAATCTGTCAACACCTTCCCTTGGTGCGCCGGCACACCCATTTAGGTGCAGCTGGTCTACCAAATTGCAGAATTGGCTGTGTACAGCGGTGCGCAGAGAAACAGCGCTGCTACAACACACGTACGAAGAAGAAGAACTTTTCACAAGCAACAATGGTGGGTGGAAGCACAAAGTAACAAGATTTTCTTGTCTGGACAACAAATCTGTCTGGATAGTTTTGTCTGGATAATGAACCGAGCACGGTAAGTAGCACACATGTGACTTGGTGGACGGCTGAAGCTGTTGTTGATCCTGGTGTGCGCACGAAGCCCTCATGTGAAAGAGTACTGTGCATCCGGTAACTTTAGGTTTTCACCCTGAAATGGAGCAACAAAAAATCCTTCAGACCCTGCCTTTAAGTAAAACATATCTTATTTAAACATTTGTGCATGAACTCAGAAGAACAACAACATATTTACATTGACCCTTAGATACCCAATCCCACCCAGCAGGATAAAAATACCACTTATTTTTAAATGACTGGCATTTACAAACCATTTGGCCTATCTAGAAACTGAAAAGACTGGTGTAATCGTTAGATTATCAAGTTTCCGAGTGTACCTGAATGTATCAAAAGTAACGTTGGCGACATATTGAGAAAAATGGAAGAAAACTGGCGTATTTCATCAACATCGCTTTTATTCTCATGTCTTCTTTGAAATTTGCAGAAAATTAATCATTTTCTCTGGCTAAATTCTGTAAAAAAAAAAAAAAAAAAATCTGCACTTCTTACTGCATTCAATTAGACCTGAATGATTCATCTACTTCCTGATTTCAGCGTTCAAAAAATCTTTGAATTTCTGTTCCACTGCAGTGTCTTGCAGATTCAAATTCCTGCGCAGAGCCATTCAGCAGTATTAAGAGCTGAGCAGCAACACCTGCTGTCAGTGTCTTGAAGACCTGATACAGGGCAAACTTCTCCAGCAAACTGCAGTTTTTACAAAGAAAAGAGTGCTTTACAGATTTGCATCTGCAGTGTACACAGTAAATTAATATAATTTCTATTAATAATGTAATAAAAAAAAGACAAATATTAAGATTTTTTTTTGTTTGTTTTTATTTTTTCCAAGGAATTTTAGCTCGTAAGTTTGTTACACTGCATGTAGACATGACTGAGTTACATCAGTCAATACCCATGGTTGTCCTGAATCTATAGGTGCTGATTTCGTATTGCAGAAAAAAAGAGACCATATTGAGTGAAAAGTGACGGAAGTAAAAACGGACTGGAATTCCAAATATAAAATAAGGTCAAATAATTTGTAGATTCTTTGAATGTAGGACCTACACCAATATTTTTCTGAAGTTCCTTAGGCTTGAAGGTATGTGAAAATGTGTTGTGTGCACTCATTCTTTACTTTATTTGTTTTTGAATTACAAAATCATTTGTAGCTTGTTAATATTGTTACACTGCATGTGGACATAATTGAGTTACATCACTCAATAACCATGATTATCTTGAATCTATAGAGGTGCTGGACTTCATATTGAAGAGAAAAATGAGACCACCGTGAGTAAAAAGGTAAGAGAAGCAAGAAATGACCAGAAACTGCTTGGGATTTAGAGGGTTAATACAGATTGCAGCCAAACACATTTCCTGTCTCAAAGCAGACTCAGTGAAGCACAGGTGCAGCTCCCAGTTCCTCTCCAGGACCCTGGGAAGTGAGAGTTTGCCTTATGGTGGGTTTAACTTGGAACTCTGATCAACGTAACCCAAAAGTTGAGCGCTCCCAGCTCTTCCCAGCCTGACATCCTGAAATCTATGTTTGGTTGGTGAGATTGGGCCAACTTACTGAGTTGAAGACCCAACTTCACCAGGTTTTCTGATTAAAATACTGACTTGGAGTTTGAAAATTCCAAAGTTGTTTATAACTAGAATGCACCATTAGTCAAAACACACGTACGGCGGGCTCTCAATGCATGCTGCTGACACAAACAATGATTTGCATTCTCTATTTTACCATCTATGTTTGTCCCCTTATTCTGGAAAAGTGGGAGTGACAAATCAGTTACACTATGAATCTTAGTGGGACATATTCCCTCCGTCCCTGCCATTTGTGCGCATGCCCCACTGAGTTTTTTTGTAGTTTACTTGAAGGTTTTACTGTCACAGGAGGACAGACCTTCTCCACAAGGTATGAATCCAGTGAACAGCTGGGCCCCATGTGGGATAAATATGGGCTTCCTGGGTACGAAGTGAGCATGCGCTAGAAGAGAGGAATGATATAGGTTCCCTGGAGGTCCCATCTGGGGTATGTCGGCATGAGGTTGAACTGGGCAAATGTGGAGGTGCCAAAAGGGTTATGTATGGGCTAAGTTGGCATGAGTTAGAGCTGACCACCAATGTCTTGGCTACTGTATAATAAATGATAAATGGACTTGAGCTTACATGGCGCTTTTCTAGTCTTTTGACTACTCAAAGCTGCTTTACACCGCAGGTCACACTTACCCATTTACATTCACTAACTGATGGTTCTCAGTTTCTAAGTTAGTTGTCCATCAGGATCTCTTACACATTCACATCCTTTCTTCCTCATTTACTCTCCACTGATGCAGCAGTGGGCACAACTTGGGTTTAAGTGTCTTGCTCAAAGGCACATCGCCATGTGTCGCCCAGAGCTGGGCTTGAACCTGCAGCCTCCCAATCGCTGACCAAGTGCACTATCCAACTGCACCACTGACGCTACTGACGATGGGCTAAGTTGGCATGGGTTGGAACTGGTCACCCATTTCTCCATTCTGTATTGGTTATGTGTGGGCATACTTAAAGGTTTTCACCCATGTCTGGGTACCATAAGGGTTATGTATGGACTCATCCCAAGATGAACTGCAAGCCAAGTTGAGCAAAAAAGGTGACGTGATTGGTTGACAGGGGGCACATCATCACATCAACAGGAACTGACGTATTTTTCCTTACACCTCTGAGTGTGAATCCAAATGGAGCTGCATGGACTGTAATATGCTTTGTAATTGACCAAATTTGCATTTCTACTTCGTTTCAACTAGTCTAGATATATTATTATAACTATGGTTGTCAACTCTACATGCTGAGGCTTGCTCAGCTGAGTCAGTAAGCATTCAGCTTTTACTCAAATTCAATCAAGTTACTAGCTTATAGAAGCCAATATTTCTGTGTGCTTTGGTTGATTATTTTCTGCAGGTAAAACTCACCCAAAACACTGGCTAATGTAACCAGATGAATGTTGAACAATGTTGCCTGCTGTGTTTGTGTTGACAAGTATTGTGGTGATTGTGAATGTTATTTATTAAGTAGCACTTTAGTCACAGTTCTAATGCTAGCGAAATGCTAACGTTAGCTAATGATATTCAAAGAGCATATTGGTTGGCTTGACTAGCAATTATAATTTCTTTTTATTTCATGCTAACTAAATCTGCTCTTTTTATAATTTATATGAGCTGTGTTAACCTTTTATACTAGGGACTCTGTAGATTCCTTTAGGGAATCTAAATCGACCCGTACAAGTCTGTTAATCACATAGTGTACAAACAGAATCAAATTCAGATTGCACTTCAAGACCACATGACTTTACCGCCATTACAGGGTTGTCTGCTCTGCTCCTGCTATTTTATCTTTCCCTTTATCACTTAATCAGTCAAGCAACAAGTACCCGTGAGTTCTTTGAGCACATTGATGGAAGGAGTGGATTTTGAAGTTGTTGGTGAGCAAATGTTAAATTCAGCCACACAGATTTATCTTATGATAAGCTTTTGGCTTCATGTTGTGTATTGCTAACCATGCTAATTATTCTAATCATAGTAATAATAACCAGGCTAATGCTGAACTGTGCCCATGGTGAGCTGTGCTCATGCTTAGAGGGCTAATAGCCTTTATTAGATTTTCTGTGTTTCTGCTAATGCATGACAGCCTTTAATGTAATTTTAATGTTTTGTCATTTCAGGTTTAACTTTATGTTGATTGGGCCAAGTCTGCACAAATTAAAGGAGTTTTTAACCCCACATCCTGAGACAGATGTCTAATATGAACAGTTTTGCTTGCAGGCAATTTGAGGTTTTTTACACCAAAAGGACACCAAATGTTGAGATATGGATTTTTGACCATGTCTTCCAGCTCTCCCAACAAATGACTCTTCAGACTGAGCTGCTGATGCCATATGTACATCCTTGTTTACCCTTATCAAGAGAAAGCTGCACTTGTTGCCCTATTTTGCTATATGTGTCATTTTTCAAATTTGAGAAATCCATGTAAGCATTTTGATTTTTGTTCATTCCTTATGGTATGAACACTTTAATCATCAAGGTTTGCAACTTTGTCTTGGCACTCTTCACTAAATTTATTTCGTCAAAATATTTCTATTGATGATACTTAGAGCCCAACCTACTAAAGGTTTGCGTGTAAAAACAAATGCAAACTTGATAGCGTGGTCATAGCTGATTTACTAACCGGGTGCATTAAGGATTGCATCTGTCAGATGAGCAATTAGCATGTGCAGTCCATTTAGCGTGTTTGCCCTCATGAATATGCAAAATACATGCAGATCATCAGAATGTGCAAAATGCTGCGAGGAGGACATGCAGATGCAATCACTGACTGCAAACAAATATTTTTCACCACTGACTGAATTTTTGGATTAAAAACAGAAATATTTAGAGGCTGTCTGGTATTATAAAGGACTATAAAAAGAGAGACGGTCTAGTTTGCCATGAAAATACACGTTTAAGGCAAACAACATGGCATGAGAGAAAATGACACTGAAGGCCCTAATTTCCTGGTGCAGCACAGGATGGTGTAGCCTGGTGCACCCTGCGCAGTTGTAATTTTGTCCCGTGCAACGCAGTGCTCAGCCAATTTGGTGGACCAGCTGCTCCGAGACCAGGGTAAGGTGTTGACAGATTTAGGTTAGTGCAGTGACAATTTTGTGCCAAAAAACTGCGCGAAAAACTGTGCGGTGAAAGCTCGCCAGCTCCAACCTGGTCTATTCCCGGCAAAGGTGAAGTGCACCCTGTGTAGACTTGAGGCGCGCCTGGCTGCGCCACACTGTGCCCTCCACAAAAATTGCAAACTGCTCTGGACACAGGCCGTAAATGGTAAACCCAAAACCAGTGAAGTTGGCACATTGTGGAAATCATAAATAAAAACATAATACAATGATTTACAAATCCTTTTCAACTTATATTCAATTGAATACACTGCAAAGACAAGATATTTAATGTTCGAACTGAAAAACTTTATTTTCTTGTGCAAATCAACTTAGAATTTAATGGCAGCAACACATTGCAAAAAAGTTGGCACAGGGGGATTTTTACCACTGTGTTACATCGTCTTTCCTTTTAACAACACTCAGTAAACGTTTGGGAACTGAGGAGACCAATTTTTGACGCTTTTTGGGTGGAATTCTTTCCCATTCTTGCCTGATGTACAGCTTAAGTTGTTCAATTGTCCAGGGTCTCTGTTGTTGTTTTTTACGCTTCATAATGTGCCAAACATTTTCAATGGGGGACAGGTCTGGACTACAGGCAGGCCAGTCTCGTACCTGCACTCTTTTACTACGAAGCCACGCTGTTGTAACACGTGCAGAATGTGGCTTGGCATTGTCTTGCTGAAATGAGCAGGGGCGTCCATGAAAAAGACGTTGCTTGGTAACATATGTTGCTCTAAAACCTGTATGTACCTTTCAGCGTTTATGGTGCCGTCACAGATATGTAAGTCACCCATGCCTTGGGCACTAATACATTTGAAATGTGGACTGGACAGACCACAGAACACTTTTCCACTTTGCATCAGTCCATCTTAGATGAGCTCGGGCCCAGCGAAGCCGGCGGCGTTTCTGGGTGTTGTTGATAAATGGCTTTGGCTTTGCATAGTAGAGTTTTAACTTGAACTTACAGATGTAGAGACGAACTGTAGTTACTGACAGTGGTTTTCTGAAGTGTTCCTGAGCCCATGTGGTGATATCCTTTACACAGTGATGCCGGTTTTTGATGCAGTACCGCCTGAGGGATCGAAGGTCACTGGCATTCAATGTTGGTTTTCGGCCTTGCCGCTTACTTGCAGTTATTTCTCCAGATTCTCTGAACCTTTTGATGATATTACGGACCGTAGATGATGAAATCCCTAAATTCCTTGCAATAGCTCATTGAGAAATGTTGTTCTTAAACTGTTGGACAATTTGCTGATGCATTTGTTCACAAAGTGGTGACCCTCGCCCCATCCTTGTTTGTGAATGACTGAGCATTTCAGGGAAGCTGCTTTTATACCCAATCATGGCACCCACCTGTTCCCAATTAGCCTGTTCACCTGTGGGATGTTCCAAATAAGTGTTTGATGAGCATTCCTCAACTTTCTCAGTCTTGTTTTGCCACTTGTGCCAGCTTTTTTGAAACATGTTGCAGGCATCAAATTCCAAATGAGCTAATATTTGCAAAAAAATAACAAAGTTTCTCAGTTCGAACATTAAGTATCTTGTCTTTGCTGTGTATTCAATTGAATATAGGTTGAAAGGGATTTGCAAATCATTGTATTCTGTTTTTACTTAAGATTTACACAACGTGCCAACTTCACTGGCTGTATAAGGACTACTGCACTTGAGAACAGGTTTGCCTGAGAATCCACATGGATCCTGACTGCTTTTGTAAATTAGCAGGGTTCCTCAGTTCAATAACTTCACTAAAGTAGTAAATA
Source organism: Scarus forsteni (assembly GCA_036419115.1). Classification (NCBI taxonomy): domain Eukaryota; kingdom Metazoa; phylum Chordata; class Actinopteri; order Labriformes; family Labridae; genus Scarus; species Scarus forsteni. The sequence continues at coordinate 21,420,273 of JAZDUH010000269.1, forward strand.
ATTAGTAAACTGACTTTTATATGTTTTTTATTTTGAAAAAGAAGACAAAGGAGTAAAACAATAAACCCACTTAAAAATCTACAAATCCAGTTCAGCCTATTGAAGCACATCATTTGTTTAACCACAAACAAAACCAACAACATAAAGTATTTCCAGCTGGCACCTAAACCATATTTAATTTTGGCAAAGAGGAACTCAGCCCATAATCAAAACAACCCACTGTGGTAGTAATTCAGCTATTGTTGCTCAGGGTGTTCTGACAAAAGACAAGAGCAAAGAAGACAAACAGGACACACCCTTCACAGTGTGTGCTCACACTTCTGCAGGGAGAACACTTCGTAACATTAAAGTGCAAATAAAAACAGATTGGATCAATATTCTACATTCAGAGGTGCCTGAACTGTTGACTCCATGATAGTGGTATTCCTGACCAAATATTTGAAACATGAAGTTGAACACCTCAAAAACCATATCCATTAAAACACTGGGAGTAGCAAACTGGATCATAACAGTCTTAAAAGAAACATGGAAAATTAGTAGGAGTGGTTTGGTCACCATGTCACTTTCTCTGATGGTTTGTTTTCAATGGCTTGATGTTCAATGAATCAATCAATCAATCAAACTTTATTTGTGAGTGACTTTTCATACAAGATTCTGTAGCACAATGTACGTTACATAAGAAATAAAATAAAAGATCAAATGAAATAAAATATTAAAAAAAAAACAAGCTAAAATTGAATACACTGAAAATATAAGACCCCACCCCCCCTCGCAATCCACATACAACACACACACTCACTTACTTTGATGCACAAAAACATAAAAAGGAGACTTTTACAAATAACAGAGTAAGAGGACTGTTGACACCAATCCTCAAATGATATAAGAAATCAAGCATGGTACATCAGTAATACCGTTTGATAATATAAACATCCAAATGTGAATTTTAAGAACAACTATTTTCCAGTATATCTCCAGTCCTGCAGAAATAAAACCTTACTTAAATAGTGGCTCACGGTTGGTTGCTAGATTATGCATTATCAATAAGGACATATGAACTTAGATAGGTAAGAACCTCACTGGCATATTTGAGTTTCAACAGACAATTCACTAACATATTTTCCCCGTCTATTGGTTATGATTTAATCATAATCAAAACTGTATAAAATAGTTCTTTGGTCATTTTTGGCCTAGTGGTATGAAGTATGGCTGCAAAGTTTCTATTTATGTGTTGAGCAATGGAGAAGTGCATCAAACCTGGAAAGTTTAGATCAAACCCTTTTAAGTTGTCAATTTATCTGTGCTGTTTAAAGAGCATCAGATAATTACATGTATGAATGTTTTGATAAATGATTGTTTTTCATTTCAATATTAAAATTTTGTATTACATGGTAATAAAAGGTACATAAATTTTGCTAATGTTCTCTATCACAGGACATGGAAGTATTCCTTCAAGTTTTTCAAAGTGAAATAAGAAAATGGAGGAAAAATTTATTCCTGGGAAGTCTGTCTTTAAATCATTAAATATTAGATACATATCAAAGTCCATAAATCTGGTTCTGTGAGCTCCATTTGTCATTTATTTACAGGCGTTGAGGACGATTTCTATAGATATTCTGGTCATTATGTATAAAATTGCATGGATACAATTTCAGTCCATATTTCACAGCCCTACCATGCAGGTAGATGACATTTTATCTTATAATTGAGACTTTGAACAATATTTTTTTATTTTAATTTATAAGAGTTCTAAGACATTTTCAGACTCAATTGCAATAATTCACTAAAAATCCTCAAAAAAATGAATGAAAGTAAAATTAGATGGTAACTTTTAAAGCTAGAGGATGTGACTTAAATCACAGAGCTTTAACTGATCTTTTCATTTTCAAAGGTTCATTTTTGACATATTTTCTAAGTGGTATTTGTTTGTAAATTGACCCTTGTTATCTGTATCAATGTATAAATTATTTGCTTTCTTAAATTATTCTGCCAGTGCATTCAATTCTTGCATCAATTGAGATGTGCATTTTTGACTTGAATAGGATACAACAGGATAGGGGTGTGAAAAAGATTATTTTTTCAAAAGTTGCCTGGTTGGTTGATGCTATTGTTAGGGCTGGTGGTGGTGGAGGTGCTCTTTTTTCAAAAGTTTCATTAACTGTGTTCAGATGTCCCCTCTCTTGTCTGTGATGGGAGCTGCTGTTTGATCCCCTGGCGTCGTTTGAGTTGGGTTAAAGGTCATTGTGTTTGCAGCAGGTGTGGTCAATGGTGTTGTTGCTGAGGGTGTTGTTGCAGAGGGCGATGGTGTTGCCTGGTTGGTTGATGCTGTTGTCTGGTTAGGGCTGGTGGTGGTGGTGGTGGTGGTGGAGGGGCTCTGGTTGGTTGTAGTAGCTGACTTAGTGGAGGACATGGCTGCTGTAGTGAGAGCAGGCTTTGTGACTTCCTCAGATGAATCTTCATAGGATTCACTGGATTCATGTGACCCGTCTGAGGAGGAGCCTTCATGGCTGGACATTTGGTTTGTCAACCATAGCCACCACCACCTTGGCCGGGATGGTCTGTGTTGCCTGTCCATCATCTCACTACTGTGACCCCTGTGGCTCTTAAGCTGTGGCTGAGGAGAGAATACATCAGATGATTAAGATGGTACAAAACAGGGCTGAACAATATTTTTAACATATGGGGCCCTAATTTCCTGGCCAAGTGCAGGGTGGCAAAGGGTGGCGAAGGGTGGCACGGGGTGGCGAAGCCTGGTGCATCCCCATGCATTGGAAATTTTGTCCAGCACACTGCCATGTGCAGCCAATTTGGCAGACCTTTCCACGCCAAGATGGGTGTGGTGGCACACCAGGGGTATGTTTAGGCAGTTTCAGGTTGGTGCAGGGAGAAATTCATGCCAAAAAACTGCATGGAAGGTGTGCTGAAAGCTCGCCAGCTCCGTGCAGAGGTAATTTGGATGACAGGTGCACTGTGCGCACACATCAACAAAACCTCACAGGCAGGTATCCAAAGTGTCAGGCACATTTCAATGCAATAAACAATCACAGGAGCCATTATTTTATGTAACGATCTGATCCAGCATATACATTGTATCCATATTAATTGTTCTGTCACATCTGATATCAGATCAAAGATCATTATGGAAAGCAGCTGGAAACTAACAAGTTCACATCTCTCAAGCCAACCACAAGCAACCTTATCATCTGACATGGAGTATATATCTGGCTAAATAAATGTAAGTCACTCTGTGTCTTAAGGATTTACCTGCGATTGCCCAAATTTCTCTGTTTGAATCTTTATTCTTAACGTATCTAAAAAGATGGAGTTCATTATTGCACAGAGGATGAGGGGGAGATACAGAGAGAAGATATATCACCAGAGGTGATGACAGACCAGGAATGCAGGTAGATCACAAGCTTGATGAATGGATTGGCCTGCTGCTGTGTTTCAATGTAATAGTCACTTAATTTTGTACTCCTATTCATGACAAAGAATAGGGGATTACATGTGTGTGGTCCATACCGTGACACACATCGTGGCCTCCAATGCGCACCCCAATGGCCCTTGCACTCTCTCAGCAGCTGTAACAGTGACAGTGACTCTGACCATCTTCAGCACCGGGTCTTTCCAGCACACCGTGGCCACGGTGGCAGTGATCAGTCAGACCGACTGCACCTTGCCCGCAGCACATTTAAAAGCAAGGAGAGGTGTTCATTTGATCACTGAAGATCACACTTGGATGTGTTAAAACCCACTTACAGCTTGTCTGCTCCTTTGTATATCTATATCAATATATATTTATATATCTATATCTATATCTATGTATATATACACATATATATATCTATATATATATACATATACATACATACATACATACACACACACACACACACACACACATATATATATATACATGTATGTATGAATGTATGTGTGTGTGTGTATATATATATATATATATACACACACACATATATATATATGTATATATATATATGTATGTATGTATGTATGTATGTATGTATGTATGTATGTATAATACATAATATATAACATTATATCCTTCGTTATATCTATATAACTAATATATACTATTAATGTATAGTGTAATATTTTTTAGGGCCAGTTTTTAAATAAATGGTGTGACTATTGTGTGCAGCAGTTTAAATCGTCTGCTAGCAGCTTGACAGACACACATCAACACATGGATAGAGAGCATTACAACATGTTTCTTGATAAACTTGACAATTATATACAGCTTGTAAATCCATCACTCGAAGAAACATTATTAATAACCATTTCTGACAATGTATGCCAACCCTAACAAGTTGATTCTTCATGAGCAGCTCTGATATTTTTGATCTCTTACAGCTCAACTTGTCCTGGCAAGGGTTCATGGTAAATACAGTTTAGACTGTTTTGAAGAAGCAAAATGTATTTATGTCTCAATATTTGAATCAAATTGCACTGTAACAATAACTGTAACTTTAAAATCAGATTAGATTAGATTAGATTAGATTAGAGTAGATTAGATAGAACTGTATTAATTTTATACATTTTGAAAAAAAAATGAGTTAAGTATAACAGATAAAAATATATATTAAAAAAGATAGCTATAAACAAAAATAAAAAACAATATTACTGTAAATATTAATAAAAATAAAAATATGGCTACAGGCTTGCTACTGCTCTGTTACTCCTGTTGGTAAAGTGAGAATGTAAAACTGGACTCTCTTATGAAACAGGAACTGGAAACTTCAGCTTTGTGAATGACTGCGGCCCAGAGAGAGGAGTGAAAGAGGTGGATGAGGAAAGAGCTTTGTGGGAAGCTTACCGGCCTACCAAAGGCTGTTGTAAGAGAGAAGATGACGAGGGTGATTGTCAGAAGCTTCATCTCTGATTGGTTCCTGTCTGCGAGGGAGGGAAACCACAAACAGAAACACAGTCACTTACACAGAACTAAGAAGACACTGTCACTGGATAGATGTAAGACTAGTATTTAACATGGGAATCATCACTCTCAATGGTGTTTGTGCATTTGAATTAAAGTATTTTCACAGCATTTGCACATATTTGGTGAAAGATTTTTTCATATTTGGAAAATAAGTGATAATCAATCAATAGATGAAGAAAACCTGAAGACTCACCAGTTTCCTGTTCTCAGAGGTGTCTTCCAGATCAGGTTTTGAATCAGTGGGATGTTGTCTCGCTGTGATGACTCTGCTTCAGCAATGACAGATGTCTGACTTCATCCAGGACTGGCTGCTCCTAATATACCCTGCCCAGACAGTGAAGGTGGGCAGAGCAGAGCAGTGCAGGGCGGTGCCAGGGCAGAAGACTGAGTAAAAAGGGGGATAGAGAGTACGGTCAGGGCTGAAGAGGAATTTGACCACACACTTCAAAATGGGCCCAGTGCTTTAATCCACTGCTCATTTTTTATGTGGGTAATTGTGTTTTTGGTGCATGATCCAATACTGTTGCTGTCAGTAAAAGGTACTCTTTCATAAAGAAGTTATGTGATAATGAGTTCACATAATTGACCAAAAGTCCTGCATCTAACATCATGTGTGTGAAATCTGCGGAACTGATGAGATGTTAGGTAGAAACTCGAATGAACTTAATGCATCATTGTTTACAAAGCAGTACCTCCCATTTCTATAATTCCTATAATACTGCAAACACTGATATGGTTCTAATTATTCTAGTTAAAATAAACTAGACAAACCACACTGGATTACTAGTTAGGAAAACAATTTCTATATGTTTTTATCAGTAAAGGTCAAACGTCCTGCTCCCGCGACTACAACGCAGCAGCTGGCCACCAGAACCTAAAAACCCCCAAAACTCAAAATTTTAGGCAGCCCTGCTTTGTATAATAATGTGTGCACATCAAATAATAATAACATTTTAATCCTTATGTCAATGTGACAGCAATGGGCACAAGTCATTCTTTGCAAGTCCAAGTTGTTTCTAATTTTAGGGGGCTGCCACAGGTCTCTAAAGTCTCTTGATAAAGTACGCATATTGAAAATAACTGCAATAAATTTCAAAAAATCATGTTACTCGGGATAGAGGAAAAATATTGCTCCTATTATTGGACACAATATACAATGTACAGATCATAGAAGTATATTATTGATTAATTATACTGGCTTCTAACTGATGGTCAAATGAACTGTAAAATAAACAATCCCTGCTAGCTTCCCAATCAAAGCAGTGGTCATCTAATAGTAAGCTTTAATAAATAAACTTTAAAATCAATGTAACAAGATACAAATAAAATTGTTTCCTATCCTTGCCTTTGGATGCTTTGGATAAGGATAGCAATACACACTGGGTGACTGGAGATCACTGAACACTTTTTCACATTTACTCTCATTATAAACAAAAATATGTGCACTTACAAAATGTTGACACCTGTTTCACTGCCTTATCAGGGGGTTTTGAGAATGTTACAGCTGCTCTTGTGTACATCTGCCCCTGGTATCTGCATCAGTGTCTGCTTTGACATTATAAACTAGGTATCTGTATCACAGTCACTAGTCATCAGGCTACGGTAAATCATTTTTATTAGAGGTGCATGATACTGGATTTTTGTTAATATACCTTGTATTTCCAAACTAATTTTTGTCCTGTACTGATGTAGATACCGCTTCGTACAACTTTTATTTTGTCAAGAGTTTAAAACTTCTACATTATAATTTAAATACTTTGCTTTTGGCTGTCTATTTTTGATGCAAATAGATATGAAGCCTGAACAAAACAAAGGATTCTCTAATTAATGATGTACTACACTATATTTGAACATAGCATTGTTTGTCTTTATTTTTATATGGTGGAAACACTGGCTGTAAATTAATCATGTTTGCTTGAAGTTCTTAGCTGGTTGTAGCTTGGGGCATTTTTACATAAATATGAGAGTGCCATCTGCAAATATATCTACACAGAAAGACAGAAAAAACTGTCCAAGGTTATTTTTATTGACTAGTATCAGAAAAAATATAAATATGTCTTGTTAGTAATCTACCAGGCTTGAGTATTTTTCCTAAATGAGTCTGCTCCTGGCTTAGCAGCATGAGTCGTACCTCTGTACCTACAAAACCATCCTCATCCTTAGTGCAAAGGAAATGGTGTTAAATAATTCTCCTGCAGGATGAAGTGAAGTCTGACGTTATATCAGGAGCTGTCAGGGAGACAGTGAATGGAAACAGAAGTGTGAATGAGGTGATGGAGGAATGACCCTCACACAGACCCTGAGTGTTGAGAAGGCAGAGGAATGTAACAGTTCAACCCCAGTTAAATAACACTTGATAGGACACCACTGTGTTACTTCATCTCTGAAATTTTCTCTCCCCGTCCTGCCTCTCCTTTAAGTGTGAAAATCCCTCAGTCCCCTTGGCTTGAATCATCAAAAGTTTACTTTATACCTTAAAGACATGAATGAACAGAACAAACAATTCAGCAAGAAAGGTTCTGATCTGACCAAAACACATGAAGAACCGACAAAGGAGTAGGACGAGGTGAATAGGACTGTCTGTATGACACTGTGACACAAACGCTGATGATATGGAATAATCCAACACAAGAATAATCCAACACAAGAAAAGCCCTGATAAATGATGAGCATAGGCCCACTGACTCTGAACTACATGAAGGTAACCTGCAGTGTTCTGGCCTACTAGTTAAAATGTCTCTCTTGGTAACCTAGATGCCCACCAAATATGAATTAATCATTTTAAATCGGCAGTTAAAGCTTGCATGTCTGGTATGTTTTGACCGTGTACATCATGTCTTGAGTGGTGTAAAATCTCCTCATCGATGCGTTCTGATGGGAACATTGATGAAGATGTGTCAATTCAGAGACAGTTAAAGACAAAAAACTTTATGGTATAAGTGCTTATGGAATCAGTGCTTCTCCCTCTAACTTTGTAATGGGGACCAGTATAGCTGCCTGATTATAGATATTGATCCATCTCAGTTCATCAGACTGGGGAATTGTGTCTCTGGAACACTATTTCTGGGGCTCCACAGGGGACTGTTCTAGCACCCTACCTGTTCATTCTGTACACAGCAGACTTCAACTACAACTCTGGTTCTTGCCATGTCCAGAAATATTCGGACAACACAGCTATTGTGGCCTGTATAAGGAGTGGGCAGGAGGGAGAGTATAGGAACCTGGTGGGGACCTTCAGAGACTGGAGCGAGAGAAACAGCCTTCGATTGAACACATCCAAGACCAGGGAGATGGTTGTGGACTTCCGCAGGATTAGGTCCCCATTACACCCACCACATCACCACATCTGTTTCCCAGACGGACCATTGAAATACAATATTGTACACTGATTGGTCTACCTGGTGTGCCAAGTTACATCTTCCTCCCTCCAAAAAGATCTGATTCTCTGATGTCCTAGCATTGTTTTTTCAGTAGTAAAAGCCTTGAACTGCAGTCCAGTGCAGAGCGTGGGACCTAAATAGAATGTAGAGAAGTGGCTTTTAACTGATTAGACAAATAAAGCTAATATGCTGCATCTGCAACATCATTTAGCTTAATTACTCTATACTTTTTAAGATGAACCTAAACTCTCCATGGTAAACCTTCATCAACACACAACTAAGTTACAACCAAATGTGTTTAGATGTAGGGGGTTCTCTGTGGATTTTACACCATAACTTAAGATTGAACTTACACGACGATAGTGCAACAAGCTACTGGACCTCAGATTTCCATTTGTATTTGGTGTGTATTTTGACCACTGGAATTTTTTACAAGCCCAGATTTTGGATCTACATCCTTTTCTCAATCAGATACTAGCTCTACAGATACATATTACAAATGTACTAACAGTTTTAAAATAACAAACTGCATACATTTTTGTTTTTGAGTCTGTCATACCATAATAAATCCGTTATCCAAGAATGTAAAGCATGGTGCTAAGCATACTCTTAAAAATACAATAAGACGGCTTTAAGCTGTGAAAGCAAAAATGTGATGAATCAGTATAAGTAAATGTAATTAGTAACACCGACTGCAACAGTCTAGTTTATAAATCACACTGACATAATAACTGAAACCCAAGATTACGACTTAACATGCACAGTCACACATCAAACAGTCTCATGTATTAACTCACTTCTTACTGTAACCCCCCCCCCCCCATTACACACCACATCATGTCTTACAAATCCAGTTTCGACCACAGAGGTAACACAAAAGCCAAGAAACAATCCCAGCTCTGGTCAGCTTTAAGTGCACCAGACCCGCTTTTATCATTCTGTCACATACAGGCAATACCAGCTTAGGTTTTTACATTAACTGGTCAGTTTGGGGTAATAAGCAGCCTTGAGGTTGCTCCAAAATGGTGTCATTGTTAAAAAAATAACTCTCTGCGCATGAAAAAACTTGCTAGGGAAATAAACCATGTAGCAAGAGGTAAGTGGTAAAAACTAAGGGTCTTTCCAAACATGCCGACCCACGTGCTGATTGTGGTTTCGTAGTAAATAGTTCACACATCAGTAGACTTCATTAATGTCATAAAAAAGCTGTTCTCTTCTCCAACATAGGAGAAACTCCCATGGATTCATAGTATCAAAACAATTCTACTTAAACCCCTAATTTTTCCCAGACCTTATTAATCTGCAGCCAGTTTGGTGGATTTATGAAACAAGCTATTGTGAGGGGAGGCTCTAACCTACTCAGCCATGGGCAGGACAAAAAGTGATTTTAGTCCCACATTTATTACTTGAAGAATAAACAATTAGAGCTACAGCTGCTGTTATTTTACTGTTTAAATAATCAGCTGATTTAAAAATAGATTGATGAATGGGGTAGAAAATTGTCTTCTTCTTAAATTTGTCCCTTTACTCAAAAAAGGATGACACCTGGTTATATGATACATACTGTGATACACAAGTGCAATATCTCATATTATGATAGTGCAAACAGGGCAATACATAATGGTTTTCTGCCACTAAAACATATTTCTATATTATTTTAAGATCCCACAAGGTTGTATGAATAAAAGATTTGTATTCTGCTCAGTGTTATTTATATAAAAAATGGTCCCCACAACACGGATGAGCTTTGTCGTCTGACCCTGTTACAGAAATAAAAACAATAAATGTGACAGAAAGATGGATGGTTGAGGGGCTGAATGTCTGTCTAGTGGCTGGAGGCTAACTCCAGTACAGAGAGAAATGTTCTGAAGGTCTAGAAACCATTGAAAGATAAAATATCACAATGCTGAACTAAAATGGTGCAGTACTGCTCAGCAAAGATTGACTGCCCTGATTCTCAGGACTTGTGACTCAACTCAGACTAGCTGTGACTCAGACATTTACTCAGAAAGTACCCAGACTTGGACCTGTATTTATTGTTTTTTCCTGACATCATGAAGTTACTGTCAGCTCCTCAAACATTTCCTCTGTTTCATACTTACAGGTTGTGACACCACCTTAATGTAAGTCTTTTCTTAATAACTTTTCGTTTACACTTCTGACTTCAGGGAAGGGATGTGGCTAGGAGCTGTGGGCCCAGTGAAAGAATAACACATAGAGCTCTAATTTTGTAGACCAGGCACAGGCGTGTGTCCAGGGAATTTTGCATTTTTTGCACACAGCACAGTCTGGCGCAGCTAGGTGCACCCACGCCTCTCCCTCCCACTGGCGCAAGTGGCAGAGAGGGAGGGGAGAAGACGTGAGTGGGTTTAACACAATCCAATCAAATGAATGCCTCTCCTAGTCTTTAAATGTGCTGCGGGCGAGGCGCAGTGACTGATCAATCTGACTGATCCCCACCACTGTGACCTCGGTGTGCTGGAAAAACCCGGTGGAGACGACGGTCAGAGCAGCTGTCATTTTTACAGTAACTGGGAGAGCACAGGGACCATGGGGGTTCGTATCAGAGGCCACAATGTGCGTCACTGTACAGACCACCTCACGGGACAGATGTAATCCTCTCCTGTGTCACGTACTGGAATACAAAGTGGAATACACCCATCTCGGTGCTGCCGGTCTACCATATCGCCAAAATGGCTGCACTAGGAGGTGTGCTGGACTAAATTAACACTTCACGGTGTGTGCCATGCTCAACCACCCTGCGCCACCCTGCATTGTGCCAGGAAATTCGGGCCCATAGTTTCCCCCCACATGGACCCCAATCAGCTCAGAGAAAGTGCTCCAGTCACACCTCTTATTTGCAAAATCCAGTATTATACTCTTATAATTATAACTGTGTTATATTAAAGTATTTGAATTAATAAATGCAAATGGGACATTGTAAGAATTCCATAATGTCATGGCTAGACATGTTTCTATTTCACACATTGAAATTAACACACGTGGACAGGAGAGTATGCAAAAACTCCCTTTTTTAACTGACTTTTTTTAAATTCATACCTTTACATGTTTCTGATGAAGATAGAACATTTCTGTCAAAACATGTAAAGGGATGAATTTAAAAAAACCTTGTCTGTATATTATCAGTATGATTAGTATGTTATTAACATAAACATAATGAACCTTCTTGGACTATCAACAGGAGAGTTAAGCATTAGGAAAGCTCTGCTCGGGGGCGAAGAAGGTAACCTCAGCACTCGGCAGTGACTTTTGATAAATAAGAAAATTATTTTGTTCACCTTATAGTTTGTAAGTCATGTTTCTTCTCTCCAAAAAAACCCCCAAAAGATCACAAAATGCTGACATGGCTTTGCATCTGTCTTTATTAATAAATAAAAACAAAAGGTTCGTAGGATTATAAATCACACCAAGTGTCTCATCAAGTCAGTATGGTGTTCGGAATGCCTTTGTTTTCAGTTTGTTTTCATAAAACAGAGATGTTCTTAAAGAAAATGTTGTAATCAGCCCTTTTGAATAAATGGTACCATGAAAATCCTTGTTTTCTTCCATTGTAAATACACAGTCATACTGTTGCTCAAGATAGAGCTTTAACCAGGATAACAGCCCTATTACTCACAGAATTTTTTGTTATGACATGTGTAATATAGTAATGACCGAGATTTAACTAATCGATTACTGGGCCATTCCACAAACGCATGCCATTTCCATGTTGCAAGTCCACCAAATTAAATTATTTTCTTAATGCATTTTTTAAAACAAAATCTGGGAACTCTCATATTTAACTATTTAAAATGAACATTAGTCAACCTTAAGTGGCTCAAATTTTTTACACGAGTTTGTTGAATGTAACTCCACTGTCATACACCAACAAGTGACGTATGCCATAGAGCATTCAAAGAAGTAAAAATTTGTAGTTTTTTAGTGTGGAAGTGCTCCTCCCATCCTTATCAAAGTTACATAATGCCAATGAAGGTGATATACAGTAGACCCCTCGGACCATGACAGAGGTGTCATTCAACCTGTTGTAAGGTGATATACTATCACAATGACTCTAGAAATATTATGTTAGGGTGGAAAAAAAACTAATTAGTGTTGCTTGATTGAATAGTTGGTTATTTGTTCAAATAATTAATGTTTGTTCCTAAAACATTGATACTTTTAAACAAAAGGTGTGTTTTTCTTAAACATACAAAGCCATATTTATCATTTTAAGGAGACCTAAAGCTCAATTTAAATACATTTATTATCATGTATTCTGTTGAACAGTTGGATAAATGATAGACCATGTCATCTTGCTTGTTGCTCATCAGGGGAATTAAATATTCAGTCTGATATATATTTGACATACAGTATATTTATAACTTTGTTTCTGACAGGACAGCAGCTCAGGTGTGTAAACTCACTAGCTGTTGTTTGTGTTGACTTTACAGTGAGCTCTCTGAGGTCCAGCAGAGCAGGGGCCCATGCTTTGATTTACTTTACAGAGTGCATGCATGGTTTGCGTGAAAGTATACTTAAGACATACTCTTTATTGCCAAAAGTATTCGCTCGCCTGCCTTGACTCGCATATGAACTTAAGTGACATATCTTTCCTAGTCCATCGGGTTCAATATGACGTCGGTGGGAATGCTGTCCACAAGGTTTAGGAGTGTGTTTATGGGAATTTTTGATCTTTCTTCTAAAGCACATTTGCGAGTGGCTTATATTAGTGGCTTTATTGTGGTTAGGAGTGTATTTATGTGTGCCAGAAATTGATTACACCAGCAGTACAAAGACAGTAATCTTTTCATGTTCTTCTGTTTGTTCCTTTCTTCTTTCTTGTTTTGAGAGCTTCATTTTTATGCATTTTTTTTTACTTATGTGTATTATATTTATACACAACATATATTAATACATGTAATGAGCCATTACACCCATTCGGTGAAATGGCCCTTCTAAAATTATGTGTACTAAAAGCAAGCAAACAGGAAAGTCTTAAGGCTTCTGTAATGAAAGTAACATCATGAAAAACATTATCGCTGTTGCCATTTGTTAACTTAGTTTTTGAGAGTCACGAAAGAAACTAATGTGAAACAATAAAACAGACTTTGCCTCTGCAAGGAAGTTCAGGATGATCCTAACATTTCTTTTTGCATATATTTGGCATAAAAATGAATAAAGTAAAAATTTGATTAGACAGATGAGATCCTCTAAACACTTAAGCATACACACAAAGTGTAGTATCAGACTTGGACTCTGCTTCAAGAATAACTGGACTTGAGTTTAAAAAGTGCTTTTCAGTCCTTTTGAAAACTCAAAGCAGCTTTACATCTCAGGTTGACCTCACATTAACTCACTGCTGGTTGGAGTTTATACATCAGTTCTTCATCAGTATTTGTTACAATTCACATCCTTTCATACCTGTTTTCACGCCACTGATGCAGCAACCTGAGACAAAGTGTCCTGACCAAGGACACATCACCATGTGACAGCCGCAGCTGGGCCTTAATCCACAACATTAAAATGTAGCTACCCCCTTACCTGTCCTCATCTTTATTACCTCCATCAAGGATGTTGTGCTTTTTCCAAGTTCCGTCTGTTTTTTTTTTTTTTGTATGTTTGTTACAAGGTAACGCAAAAACTGCAGGATGAATTCACATGAACATTTTATCCGAATTTTTACCAGCATTATGGGAATTGTAGTTGACAAATGACATCTCGTTTTTCAAGCCTATGTCACTACATTTTGCAGCATCCCTTGCAATGCCAGAGGAGATGTTGATGCTGATAATGTCAATACAGAAATAGACCGTCTTTGCATAAGTCTGTGTGTGAGTGTAAAAACCTAACCCCCAAATTCCACATAGAGCAAACACACCATGCGCCAAAGTTCTGCGAGTTTGCTGTCTGACAGGCTGGCAACATCGCCCAATGCGGCACACACAACACCCCTATCCGTACAACCAGCAGCAAATTGGTTCATAGTTAAAAGACCCACTACTAACTAGGTCATTTTATTGGATAATATGTCAATAATAATCACACTTACTGATTGATATTTTTCATTCCACAATGTGTTAATAAAATAAATGTTGGACTAATGTTTGGAGTAAATCATAATTTATGGGTGGAACTGAGCTGCTTAGCAGAGGGCTGAGCTCTTGGACACAAAACAGTGTCCTGTTGAAAAAAAATAACAAAATCAAGTTAGCTATGAAAAATCTTGATCCCAGCCTTTCCGTTTGGAGTTTGCTCATCTTCCCTTCATTTGTGGGTCTTGGTACTCTAGTTTCTTCCCACTGACCAAAACATGCTTTGTCTGTTTATTAGTCCCCTTCTGTCAGCCCTACGTTTGACTGGTAAATAGCCCAAGGTAAACTCTGCATCCTGGGAGAGTTTCCAGCCCTTGCATAGCCCTTAAAGTGATAAGGGCAGTACAGTATATCATTAAATAGCAAAGAAAGTGCAATCTACACGTGTGCAGATGCATTGCATGTCAGTGGTCCTGTCCAATAGTGCGCTTGGTTGGCAATCAGAAGGTGTAGATTCAAGTCCAGCTCTGTCAATGGCAATGTGTCCTTGGGCATGGCACTTAGCTCCAGAGCACTTCCACTGCTGTGTCAGTGGCATGTAAATGGGCATGTGAAAGGGCATAATTGTGTTTGTTGATGCTGATGAAGAACTGACAGAGAAACTCCAACCATCAGTGAATGACTGTGGGGGTGAGTGGGTGTGAATGGGTAGATGTGACCGGTGGTGTAAATCTCACTCTGATTAAAGTTACTGCACAGGGCTGTACAGACTTAACATAATCTGAATCCTTTTCAAATTATGAACCCTACTGTTTTAGTGGGCCTATAGAGATGATAATTAAGAGATGCTACCCTTGTTCTCCTATAATTAAGAGTTCTAATTAATTTTGCCTCTACAAGCATCATATAATGTTATAGAGAGAGAGATAATGTGTTGATGGGGTGATCGACACTTGGTGTCTCCATTACCTGTAGAATCAGTGACAATATGAATCCCTCATCTTCACACTGTTTTTATTATGATATCTGATAAAATAAGTTTATTAACACTGCACCAACATCTTTAATGGGATTTATCAGATTGAAATACGTTTCAGGACGAGCAAAGTCATAGGTTTGTGTTAATTTATTGCAATATTGAGGAAAAGTAATAATAAAGGCGGCTTTTAACAGCTCTAAATAAAAAGCAGACAAATGCACAATGAAGGTTCATATAGACATGTTCCCGAGCTTTTTAAAATTAACAGATTGCTGATGATCCAACGCTGTCCATCTCATCCATGCACATTTGCACACTTCTGTGTGTTTCTCTGAGACAGCATCAGCCAGTGAACAGTCTGCCCATGTCCAATCTGCTCTCAGATTAAACCAAGAAACATCAGAACTCTTTTTTCGCCTGTGCTGTGCTGCTTTGTGCCTTAATTTTTCTTCAGCAGTGATCCCTCATCAGTAAAGAGAGGCCCCTTAAGGATCACACTTAAGAAATAAAATATACCCTTAATTACTTTAATAATGGCTCACTTAATGTGACATCAGATTTGACGACACCAGGTTCTGTGTCATGGGAATTTCTCCAACATTGCACAACATATTTTTGGTTTCTTCATGTTATTTATCCCCTCTTCAAATCTGCCTTAAACTCTTTCATCACAACAGAAGCTTTTTGGTGAATCAGATGTACGCTGATCAGACTCAGAACTTAAAAAAAATCATCCTCAATATGAAAAAAAAGTCCCTGTCTGGCTATGTGACTTCATTCTGGTGTGGAGGCTGTACTGAGTGGCTGAAGGAGGGGGAGATGACAGCTGTCTGCTGCAATGCTGCAACTGGGACGTTGTAAATGATCGTTAAGGTTTCGTCTGTTTATAAAAAGGAGTACGTTATATCTGTTGATAGGTCTTGCTTTTCCCGCAAAGAGCCAATAAATTCCAAAATGCAATCATTTTTGTGACCAAACTTTTTTTTTAATTAGTTTTCAATATCAAACAACAACATCACATAGATGGCAAATAAACAAGATTGGGTGACATCCCCCCCCCCAAAAAAAAAAAAAAAAAAAATTGGGCTAGGAGTCAGAGAGCCAAAATAGGAAGAGAGAAGACAAAAATAAACCACAATCCACCAGAAAAATAACTACAAGGGGCTGCGAATCCGGCACATCAAGATAAGAATCTATGTGTTGTTAATCTCTAATAGAATTGCACATTTGGTTCAAAGCAAAGCAGTTATGGCTGTTTATTGTAACCTATCTGTCTTGGCCAAATTGAGAGTCACTGTCTTGTAACAAGGCTGATGTATTTCCCCTATTAAGCATAGTATAAGTCTAGTCGATTTTGCATCCCATATGTAATCTCCTCATAGGCCGCAAGAACACTTAACTGGGGAAGCCAACAGCCGGACCAGGGAAGATCCCTCACTTTCGTCCAAATTTGCTGTAAATGTTTAATAATTGGGTGGTTTTTAACTTTCGGAGGTACTTGCTCTAAAATCATATATAATGGGGGTAAAGCTCCATGGTAAATGGCAGATATAAGACAGAGTAAAGACACATTGTTATAAGGAAATGATATTTGGACCATTTGTATTAAAGGGATAAAATTGAAATGATCTGAGGTGGGGGATTAGAATAATAAAGTCAGCAGTAGGTGGGCTTCTACACAACTGGGTATAGTTGGTGTAAAGAAACTCAGCAACATTGTCCATCAAACTCAAACTGAAATGTCTCAGTTTCTTTTCTGTATCACCACAAAGAGCAGGTGCAACATCTTAACAAGTTCAGTCAACTCCTGGCTCCAGGGGGGAGGAAAAGAAATACCCAGGTTACTCACGTAAGCAGGAGCCCTTAAAAGACAGCAGGTGCTGTGGCTAATAAACATCCTATGGGGTCTTCCCCTTACATGTTCTTGATATAAGCCATCGTCTTAGGGTGGTCAACAAACCGGACATGTCCTCCAGCCTTAGTATAGAACACAAGTGCTGCAGAGAAGATCAGTGAAAACTTGATCCGTCGCTCGTGTAACATTTTCTTGCATGGAATGAAACATCGGCGTCTCTCCTCCATAGCCTTAGAATAATCAGGGAAGAGCATGATGTCATGGTCCCTCCAAGTCACATTTCCCTTGTCCCATGCAGCATTTCTCATCTTCTCCTTGTCAGTGTGCCTCAAAAAGATGCTGGCGTTGTGCCCTTAACTTGCTTCAGGAAAGCTGGCAATGCAAAGGTAGTTTCTCCGGTTTTCTAAATCCTCCAGCTTCTGTTGCTACACCTCTACTTGTGGGTGGGTTGTCCCTCCAAGCTATTATCAGTGCCCTCCAGAAAGTCAGGCCGGCTCTCTATGCTGGTTAACCATCCAGCTAGCTCAGTGATTTTCCCAGCGGTAGAAGCCGTTGTTGCTCTTGTCTTGCCTAGTTTCTTTTCATGCTCTTCGGACATTTTCTGGAGGAGGTTCTAGATTTTAGGGGCGTCTTCAGCCATTGTGTCTGGGCAGTTGTTGTGGGCTAGTCTGACCGTGAGGTCCCTGTAGCCGCCTTTATTTCAGCTCTGTTGCCGGCTGGAGCCATAAAATGCATTAAACCACGGCCAAAACAAGAAAATAGCATGTGTATAGTTAGTTAAACTGCTATGGCACAGAGAAATGTGAGAAGCTGAAACTCTAAATGGACTGGTAAATGGACTTGAGCTTATATAGCGCTTTTCTGGTCTTTTGTCTACTCAACGCTGCTTTACACCGCAGGTCACACTTACCCATTCACGCTCACATTCACTCTCTGATGGTTCAGAGTTTCTATGTTAGTTATTCATCAGTATCTCTAACACATTCACGCACTTTCATGCCCATTTACACGCCACTGACGCAGCAGTGGGAGCAACTTGGGGTTAAGTGTCTTGCCCAAGGACACATCTCCATGTGTCCCTCGGAACTGGGCTTGAACCTGCAACCTCCTGATCACTGACCAAGCGCACTATCCAAGACGCCCCACTCTAGGCAGCCATTCCTTACCATGCGTCAAGTGACTCCCCATAATGCAATTGTTTTTACTGTTTCAAACAACAGTAGAGAACCCCCCCCCCCCCACACACACACACACACACACACACATACACACACACGCACATACACAGATGGTTAAGTGAAATATATTGAGCAATCCACTACTACGCAAACGAGCAAACCATCTACTACGATCCAATGAAGGTTTTTTCTTTTTTCAGGTTAAATGTCCTCCTCAATGCAACACAGAGCAGAACTGGATCGTTCCTTTTTTTCCAGTCCTTCATGACAGTCTCAAAGTCCTTCTGTTTTTGATCACAAAAAAATGATGGGAAATATTTGGTTAATGCAACCCCTTTTTGCCATCATGATCACAGCCCCCCATTCGTAACACTGCCTTTTTTTCACCTACTTTTCAAATGTACTATATTTATATGCCAAAACACCACACACAATCGTTTGCATGTTTGATAAATCTCATTGCGGGCCTAAATGGTTACATTTGCATCTCTTCCTCACAGTATTTTACACATTTTGATAATCTGCATTATCAAAATATATTCATGAAGGCCAACGTGCTAAATGGACTGCATACTATTTTGCTCATTTGACATACACAGCCCTCAGTGCACCCTGTTAGTAGATCAGCTTTGCTCACACTATCAAGTTTGCACTTGTTTTTATACAAGCAAACTTTAAGTAGATCAGGCCCTTAGTGAGTCAGGTTACAGTAAAGCGAGTGAACAGGCTTGCAGGCCCCAGTGGCTTAAGAATGAGAATCTATACTACCCAGAGTGCATTTGTCTGTATTTGTAAATCACATTTTAGACATCTTCATTTGGGTAATGTGTCATTTGTGGATAGTTTTATATTGTGTAAGTTGTTTATTGGGATAAATGGTTATTTAGAAGGCTTTTTTATTGATTTGTTTTCAGAAGTCAGGTTTCTTGTGGGTGGTGACAGGATATACTTCTTATTTTGTGGTGGAAATGTTCTGAAAATATTTAATAAGATTAAGAGTTTCTACATTTTGAAGTTTTCTAGAGCTTGTGAATGACAATTTCATGGCTTAACTGAGATGGTTGTAGATTGTTCTCAGTTATGTTAATGTTGGATTTAATCATTTAACTTGTCAGTGATAAAGAAAGTGGTTACTCTTACTCCTGTACTTCTGTATTAATGTGCTACATAAAATGAATTTGTTGTTACAAAATAAGTGCCAGGAGTGGATGATGTCCAGCTCGCTTTGAAACTTATGATTATGCTAATTTGGCTAATTTCGATTTGGCGTTATTGGCAACCTGATACCCCAGATGGACAGTTCCATATTGGAAATATTTCACTAATCCATCTGGGAAGGAGCCATCCAAACATGTTTTCAGGGACAGAACTTTCAAAAGCAACAGCAGCTTGTGATTGGACAATCATTCATTTCTCCCACTCATCACAGACCAATCCATATCTGGCAAAGCTGTTACGTAAGACAAAGCATACATAGTGCCTAACAGCTGTAAACTGTTGTTTGCCCTTGTTAGCCGTTAGTCGTTAGCTGTAGCGGCTAAGGACCATAGTCTTAAACTACCTTAAGACTATCATTGCACATTAAATCGTACCACACAGATGTATCATTCAACACCTATATGTGACAAAGGCAATCCCTATGAAGTAAACTGCTGAGGACAGCATATTTCACCAAGTATCACTGAGTAACCATGATGATCACAGGCTAACCAGCATGAGTTAGCCTGTGGTCATCATGAAGTCATTGGACAATAAAAGCTGGCAAGACAGAGATGCATGATTTCAGAATCAGGCAGGTCTGCCTGCTCTTGAAGGCCATGTTATTGGTGCCATGGTGAATTTATGTGATTTTCACAAAGCTTTAAGGGTTTTTGAAAATGTGGTGTTTTTGTTGAGGTCCAGTTTCTTGACTGATTGTTTGGCAATTTGCTCAGCCGGTAGAACCAACTGTGCTTCCCATTAGGAAGTTTGTGCTTTTAGACAGTCATGTGATTTTGCATTTTGTAATGTTAAAAGTGCGACTGTAAGTGTGTGTGAATTTTTAAGCCCTTACCCAGTGGGAGTAATGGGAAGCATTGCAAATAAGTAATTGATCTGGGGTAAAGTCAACATGACCAAATAGAGAGTGGTAATTTAGTCCATTGCTTTAAGACATGTTCAATGTTTTCCAGTCAAGGAGTGTATTTTAGGTAGAAAAGCTCTGACAGTATCTCTGACATATCAATGTTTTGGCATGTAGGATTCAATTATTGATAACCTTGCTCCAAGTATTCTCCCAATATATATTGATTATTGCAGTATTACCTCATGATGTTTTTATTCTTGTGAACCATATTGTGTATAGGGGCCACCCTGTGACTTTTATCTCCTCTAAACAAATTGTCTTGCCCTCAACTACTTGAAAATATGTTGATTTCTCAGAAAGATTTTTATTTTTTCCAGCCCCAATAAGAAGTAAAAGAAAATCTCTTTAAGTTGGGAAAGGTAGTCCAAATGTGGAAATGTGTGAAATAATTGGGAAAGGGTGCAGAAGTTTGTAGTCCACAGAAACGCAGAGACCGGGAATTATAATCAGTGCGATTTCATTTAAAGCTCATAATAACATTTAATGTCTATGAGCAGAGGGTGAGTTGTTTACAGAATACATTTTGGAAGAAGCTGCTCTTGTGGTCTGAGGTTTCAGACTAGAATTAAATCAGACCCTCCTATGGTGGGTGTTGGTAAAAAGATGGTGACAGACTGAAATAGTGGTATTTATATATATGTGTGTGTCTGTGTGTGTCTGTGTCTGTGTGTGTGATATTGAATTTAGATGGACTCAAAGACTGTGGAACAAATTACGTCTTTTTGTCTGGTGGTGTTATGTCTGGAATAAGGCAGAAACACAACAAAGAGATACCAGCAGCTGGAATACAAAACACCGACAAGGTTGTGAAAACACCTTAAATACTTTCAAAAAAAAATATTATTTTGAAAGGTTTAAATAGATTTATTAGAGTAACACCCACACTTTTTAAAATCTCTTCACAGAACACATTTCTTCAGGTTAAACAGACATCTAGCTGGGCTGCTGTTTCCTGCTGACAGGAGTTCCTGAGTTTGGGCGTCATTTGTACAAAACACTTAGGGCATGATATCCTAAAGGTTTGTGTGTATAAAAGCACATGCAAACTTGGTACACAGATGGCCCAGTGGTAAAGGTTGCACTCCATGTGCTCTAATTTCGTAGACCAGGCGCAGGCGCACCTGCCCTGCGCCGGCCTGGGCCAAGCGGACAGAGTGTGACCAGCGCACTTTCCAAGTTTCCTGCAGTGCCAAGAGAGGCGCAGAGGAGCATCCACGCCTCCATCTCTGCCCCTCAGCGCAAGTGCCAGAGAGGGAGGAGTAAAGGCATGAGTGGTTTAACACAGCCCAGTGCTGTCTTCACCAATCAAATGACTGCCTCTCTTTACCTTTAAATGCGCTGCGGCCGAGGCGCAGCATCTGATTGGTCTGAATGATCCCCGCCACCGTGGAAACAGTGTGCTGGAAAGACCCAGTAGCGGAGATGGTCACAGATGCTGTCACTTCAGCAGCTGGGAGAACGGACTGGCCATCGGGGCGCGCATCGGGGGCAACGAAGCGCGTCACCGTGTGGGCCAGCTCCCGAGACAGATGTAATCTGTTCTTTTGTGATTAATAGGAGTACACAATTAAGAGACAGTTACACAGCAGCTGGCTTAACCGTTTATGCTTGTGATCCACCTGCATTCCTGGTTTGTCATCGCCAAATAGCAGAGCCTTTAGTGATATACTGTATACTCTCCCGGTGTCTCCGCCTCATCCTCCTTACAATAATGTACTCCATCTCTTTAGATCACGTTAAAAATAAAGACTAAAATAGAGGAATATGGGAAAACACAGGTAAATCCTCAGTGACATACATTTATTTTCTCTTTTTTCTTCGTCTTTTTTCTCCCTCTTTTCTTTGAATTTAATGAAATGAGAGAAGCCAGATATATACTCAGTATCAGATGTTAAGGCTGTTTATTGTTGACTCGTAAGATGTGCATCAAACTTCCAGCTGCTGCTCTTTTGGACTAGTAATTTATTTCCAGGACGGACATGTGGGACTCTCTATCAACTTAAATCAAATGACTGAACGTTTTTATTTTGAAAGTGTAAATAAAAAAAGGATATACTTCTCATAAAAATGGGAAAATCCAAACAAGGAACAATCAACTTGCTCTAAAAAACAAGTGTGAATGAATAATGAAACAACAGCACATATCAATTAAATTAATTAAACTAAAAGGAAGAATTATATACAGTAAAAACTTCACAATGTGTGTTTTTTTTCTGGCATTTAAACTTCAAGCAGCTTCACACCACAGGTCACATTTACACATTCACAACCACTCTCTCTCTGCTGGTTCAGAGTTTCTATTAAAGTTATCCATCAGTCTCAACTAACAAATGCAAGCCCCTTCAAAGTGGTTAACCTACCATTGAAGGAGCAGTACAAGCAGCTTATAGTAAAGTGTCCTGCCCAAGGATGGCCATGTAACAGCCGGTGCTGGGCTTGAACCTTCAACTTTCAACCTTCTGATGAGTGGCAGATTGCAGTTTAGGACAAAGGACTAAAAAATGTATTTAATCCCATTCTTTATCCATGAATTAGTAGTTAATTTGTCTGCCTTCTTGTTGTGACATACCTGTAAAGGTCTTAATCTTCAGTGACTAATTCTTATGTCTGATGATCCATCCATCTTATCATGTCCTTTACCTCTTAGCCCCCTTACAGTCTTCAGAGAAATGAAACCTCTGTGACATGTGCATGTTTCTATTTTGCCTGTAGAGTGAATAACTGTCTCTGAGTGATCAACCAATCTGCTAAGACTTTCTATAAACATGAGGACTTGTCAGCGATTAGGAAACCCATCCAGCCTGTCCCAGCCCTGATGCTGGGGATCATTATAATCCAACTTGTGCTGAAATTCAGTGACAAATTGCACGGATCAGTTTTCTTGCATGTCAAATGATGAATCTGCTGTCAGTTTAAGAGCAGAGTATAGGATTTATTTCAAAGAGGGACGCATCATAAGAAAGGAGGCAGGGGGACTGATATTTGGGGGTTCTCTTTTGAGATAGTTTAGAGCATGCAGCCCTAGATTTATGTACTCAGGTGAATTTTTAGGTAATGATTTGTGATGTCAATGTAGTTGAATCTTCAAAACAGAACTAAATTATTCAAATATTCAATAACAACATTCAGCCTGCTTCCTAATTGATACTCATGTTATTACAAGATCTGAATTAAATTCACAGATCACTGAGACAAATCAAGTGAGAAAATTATGCACTTACAATACATAAAAGTTTAAATTTGAAAAACTACAAACCTTATATACATAAACTATAGTACATGCAGCCACAATACAGACTCATACATTTATACATTTGAAATAATCTATTAATCTTAAAATATCTTGTTTGGTTTTTTTTTTACAACTAATATGACAAATTGACAAATGAATGTACAAATCAACATACAAATTTACAAGCCAATATGAACGTATTATTATTATTATTATTATTATTATTATTATTATTATTATTATTATTATTAAAATCATAATGTTTACCAATACGCCTCAATTTTGCTGTTGAAGTTCAAAAAAAACTCTGTAAAAGCAGTTTTTACAAAGGACATTTGGCATTAAGATAAGAAATTAACTGAACTGTTTTGAAGAACTATGAGCTAACATGGTTTTTAAAAAAGCTTTAATCCTGGACAGTGAGGACAAACGACATTTAGGCTCACTTAAAATCCTAAACCATGTAGACAAAGAATGCATAAGTGCATTCTTTGTCTAGGTCTTGAGAGGGTTATGAAAAGACTGAAATGTTAAAATTATGATAATTACAGGTAAGCAGCCATTCTGGCCTATTTTAAGGAGCAGAAACCCAAAATAAATGCCCTAAACTTTTGGGCAAACATTTGATCTAAAAAAAAAAAAAAAAAACTGAGCACAGAGCTGAAACCTGAATTGGTCTTTCATGCATCCTTTGCTCTTTGCTATGTGTCAAACTGAAAACTTTGAGTTAAAAATGAATGTCTTTCTTAAGGCTCAACTATTCGGTAGATTGTTTAACATCATTATTTTAATATGAGTGTGTCGAAAAGTGCTTTGTTCGATGTGTGGCCAAATCATGTAATCCTGCAGTTTGAGTTTGACGGAAACCAGAACAATGTATTTTTGTTCCAATGAAGAGAGTGTTTGATATCACTGCAGACTTACTCAGAGAACAGACATGCAGAAGTTCTGCTTCAAAACTGAACATGGATGATGTTTGCCAAAGGCATCTGCTAAAAGAGTGACCCTGTCACATGGGGACTTTCAGCTTATGTTCTTTGTTTCTTTGGCATTATTTCAATCATGAGTACAAAAATACATAATTTTTGTCCTTTAACACAAAATCAGCTGCACTTAACTTTCACTGTCTACACTTCAACACACTCTGATGGACCTCATGAGCTCTGGCGCTTATTGATTCCTCCGTTCTCTGTGGTCTTCTTTTTCTCTCTCTCTATATATATATATATATGTGAATATATCAATATGCTCTGTGTGTAGTGCTGTCTCTGCCAGAGTCAAAGTTCAATTGTTTTACCTTAAGAGACTCTACATTTACTGAGAAAGTTAACATAAAAATATGGAAACATTAGCTGCAAGAGGAAAATAAACTGTGTTATCATTTTCCTCCATGACCTTCAGCCATGTTCTCTGGGTCAGAAGTTCAAAATGAGAAATTTAAGCTCTCTGACTCTTTAAATGCCCCTTAAGCATCTGCAGCTCTCATTTCAAACACAAACTTGAACACCATGTGATCCACCGTGGCAAACCTTGGTGATTAGTGACATCAGCTGGTCACACAATGTACATGCAACTATATGTAACATAACATTTGAGCTCTGCAAGCTAAATTAGAAACACGTTTTTAAGTTAACAAAAACAAATATAGCAACCAGTAACTTTAATAATAAATTGACATCCCTCTAACTTATGATTACAATGCATATTACCACATAATGGAGATGAAAAGTTGCAACAAAAAAACCCAATCAGTAACCAATCCTACAGTGAAGGCACTGGTGCCAACTTAAGATCCCCAGCAGTTAGTTTGTCATTCGTCTAATAATAATATCTGAAAAAACACACTCAAAGTATAAAAACAACATATTGATTTTAATGCAAATCACCCCTCCTGCTTTAGTAGAGTTTAAATTCCCCTTATTCCTGGTCCACATCATGAAAAATTAGAAGCAAAGGTGTTTGAAATTATTTCAGCTGAATGTTGCTTGGTTGGACTGAAACTGGGAAGACAATCAGGTGGATGTGTTAGTGCGTCTCATTGAGGTTTCATGTTAACATACTGCAAATGCAACAATCAAATCCACAAAGGCTTTGTTTTTTTGTTCCAAATCCCACTTGAAAGTACATTATAGTCCCCTGTTACCACTTAATAACTACTGCTTTGTGGTAACATTTTAGTAACTGTTTAGGAGTGAGGGTACAGCTTTACAGTTGCTGTGATAATAAAAACATCAGAACTAATGATGACGCTTTGACTGATGCATGAAGTCTTCTCTTCCTTCTATAACTGATCTTTTGTTTCAGCTTCAGGTTGATTTGTGGGTTAGTGTGGCTTCATCAAACAAGTAAGAATTCTCTAAACACCCGTGTTTTTTTTTTTTAATGTATTTTTTGCCTTTATTGATAGGAGAGAGACAGTGGATAGGCTTGTGAAAGGGCGAAAGAGAGTAAGGGGAGACACTCTGCAAACTGGTCACAGGCGGGATTCGAACCTGGACCGGCAGAAGCAAGTATATGGGGTGCCTGGTTGCTAACCACTCCGCCAAACCAGCACCCCAAAACACCTGTGTTTTTAACTTGGTACACCACATGGACCGTTAAATACATTTCTGCCTGATTGTAGACATTAAATCAGGCAGGTCCAGCTGCTGCACGAGGTGAAAACTTGATAACTAATGAAAAAGAGACCGGCAGCAGTGAAGCCAATGTGAGGCTGAAATGAAACCTTAAACGGGGTTTCCATAGAAATGAAACTTAAGATTATCTGTTATGTGAGAGAGTCTGATATGGTGCAGATAAACCAAAAGTGGGTTTGTGCGGTTTTAAGTTTTCAACCACAGTCACAAATGTTTTAACACATCTGTTCCTTCTCTGAAATAGGTTTTGTCATTCCTCTATTTGTCCTTTTAAACTCTAAAATATCATACATATACCCCCCCCCCCCCCACCCCACCTGAAGAATTTAGAAAGTAACCTAAACTTTGCCTATTACACAATAGTTTCTCTCATTTTAAGTAATTGCCATTGCTATTCTGATCTGATGCTAAACTGGATCATGCCAAAAGAGGACATTTGGTTGTAAGCAGTTTTGAAACTTGAATGTGTGCAGCATGTACAAACATCCCTCCATAACCACCTGTTAATGCACAGTTTGTGGTTTCACAATTTTGAGGAATGAAAAATCATAGAGTGAGAAGTGTGTTCATCTAACATCTACCCCTCTATATCAGTGAACATGACCAGTGTCTCAGAAAGGGCTGCTCTGCTCATAGCTGGCTTAAGTTGTTATAAGCGTTTGACTCTGCCTCCAATAAAACATGAGTAACATAAGGAAGGTGCTCCTGACGGGGATGCAGGCACAGAAAACTTCTTCATGAATGTCTGATATTAATTAGCATCACCTGAATATACAGTATGTTTTATGAATTAATTGAACACTCTAAACAACATCACTGTAATTCAAAATACAAAGAAAGTTTTAAAGAAGAAAGGAAAGGTTTCAACAGTTTCATGTGTCAAATGGGTATTAAATACTTGTCCTATTGTTTATGCATTTAATAGAAAAAATGGCTAAATTATGTTTTTTTAGTCTTATGCCCTGTGGTGAGTCTTACATGATCCCCTCACCTGTTTATTGCACCCGTTGTTGAAACTTTTCCTCTTTTGAAATGTTTTGGTGCGAGTTTGTTCGACAAAGTGTCTAAAGGTTGGCCTGTACACCTTCCACTACATCATCTGATTGACTTATAATGAATGTTATTGACGGAGGGATCATCTAATCACCAGCAAGATATGCTAGCCACCCCGAAACACTTTGTATGAGCTGTTGCCTTGATACCAAAATATACTAAACGGTCCATGTGCAACATGGTTGTGAACACAGGGCCCAATCTATTTAAAGTTTGTGTGTATAAAAGCACATGTAAGCTTAAAAGCATGTGCAAATCTGATCTACTAACAGGGTCCAGTGAGGACTGTGTCTATCACATAAGCAAAATAGCACGCGCAGTTGATTTAGCATGTTTGTCATGCAGATCACCAGAACGCTCAAGATACTGGGAGGAGGAGATGCAAATGCGATCAGCAACCGTAATGTGATTTATCAAACCTGCAACTGAATGCTTGTGTTTTTGCTTAAATTTAGTATTTTGTAGTACTTTAGTACTGAATTAAGTATTTTTGAAGAGCAGGTGCAAAAACAAGCAGTGTCATGAACGGTGGGCTGATCATCGTGACAAACAGGGATTGCATTGAGAGAATATTTTCCATCACTGACTGAATTTTTTGATGATATATATATATATATATATATATATATATATATGTGTATATATACATATATGTATGTATATATATATATGTGTAAAAATATATATATATATATGTATATGTGTGTGTATATATATATATATATATATCTGTATATATATATATGTATATATATATATATATATATACATAGGCTCATGAAACTTAATTTAATTTACTTCATGAATTTCATTTTTTGATGATTTCATATATATACCTATATATATAGGTATATATATAGGCTCCACACACACACACACACACACATATATATCTATATCTATATATCTATATATATCTATCTATCTATATATATATATATATATATATATATATATATATATATATATATATATATATATATATATATATACATGTATATAGGTATATATATGAAATCATCAAAAAATGAAATTCATGAAGTAAATTAAATTAAGTTTCAATGAGTCAGGACTGAGTAACATCTAAACTGGAAATCTCAAATGACATAAATAAAATGTAAACTATCAAAAACCAGAGTGAAGAGCTGATTAAGTGATAAAGCATTGTGCCTTTTATTTAAAGGATAACTTCGGTTCCTGCAGCCTTTACATTGTTTATAGAATGAAGAACAACAATATACTCACCCAGAAGGCTTTCCTGATGCAAACGGTGCTTTGGGAGATATTTAGATCCAAAATCGAGCAGCGGACACCGATATAATGTAGCCTGTAGGGCATAGATCGCCGCCTCCTAAAACTGCATTAATCATCCAAAAACTCATGTTTTTCACCAATATTCCATCATGATTCGCGCCGAATGGACGGCCATTGCAGCCTGTGTCTCTCCACACAGCGCTGTGTGGCTGAACTAACCTCTAAACAGACGAGTCTGTTTGCATGCCCTTCGCGCATGCGCAGTACTCTCTGGAGCGTTGAGATCGCTTCCTCATTTCTATCAGCTCCTTATCTGTATAATCTGGCTCCAAACTGTAAGGACGTCCATCATATTCAAAGTCCTCCTCCACAACATCTTCATCCCATAGATATTCTTCCATTTTGCACAAAACTGGAAGAAGAAAGTCGATTTGTAGCTGCCCTGAAACAATGAGCCGCACTACGCATGCGCATGCGCGAAGAGCATGTAAACAAACTCGTTGGTTCAGCCACACAGCGCTGTGTGGAGAGACACAGGCTGCAATGGCCGTCCATTCGGCGCGAATCATGATGGAATATTGGTGAAAAACATGAGTTTTTGGACGATTAATGCAGTTTTTAGGAGCGGCGATCTATGCCCTACAGGCTACATTATATCGATGTCCGCTGCTCGATTTTGGATCTAAATATCTCCGGCACCGTTTGCATCAGGAAGCCTTCTGGGTGAGTATATTGTTGTTCTTCATTCTAGAAACAATGTAAAAGCTGCAGGAACCGAAGTTATCCTTTAACTCAGTAATTGCTCCATATCTGACTTTTTGTGTGGAAGTTTGGGGAAGTGCTTGTAAAATATAAACCCATTCAACACTTTTTTTTTTTTTTTACAAAAACAGCCATGTAAGCGGTAAGTAGTAGATAAAGAAATCCATCAAACCTGTTATTTATGAAATCAAAGCTGTTAAAATCTTATGAATGAGTGGATGTCAGTATTGTTCAAAGTGTTTAAAGCTCATAAGAAAACTTTATCAACAAACAGAAAATATTTGAAAAAGAGAGAGTCAGTATAGCTTAAAAGTAGGGGCTGGAGCCTATCCCAGCTGTCATTGGTTGAGAGGCAGGGTACACCCTGAACCACTCGTCAGTCGATTTCAGGTCCTCATAGAGAGACAGACAACCATTCATACTCACACTGATACCTAAGGGCTTTTTTTTCCCTTTTGAACAAATGTTTTATTTAAATTGGTGCACATAACAAATTAAAAAATAGACTTTCAAAACAAAACAAAACAGAAACAATTACACCTTAGCAGACAGTTCTGAATCCATACGTCTTTGGACTCATCTACACCAAAACAAAAGGAGGCAGATCAGAGTTCAGTGGTTTCTTTGAGACTATGACATAATATAAAAACGATTTAATATAAAAGGGCAATTTAGGGTCACCAATTTACCTTATGAGCATGTTTTTGGTCTGTGTGAGGAGACCAGAGTGCCTGAAGGGAACCTACGCATGCACAAGAAGAACATGTAAACTTCACACAGAAAGGCCCTGACCGACCCAGGAATCAAACCTGGAACCTTTTTGCTGTGAGGCACATGCACTACCTGCTGTGCCACCGTGCCACTTGTTGCAGTCCTTTAGTGTCATCAATATGTAAATACCAGTTCTGCACCTGACCATTCCTCATTTTTAGACAAACACACTTCTGAGCCCAAGAGGAGTACATATTAATTTCCTTTTAACAAACAAGAATGCAGGTCATAAAAATGAAAACTGCTTTATAATAATTTTATCCCGAAATCATCTTCTTGTTTTGTTGTGCAATGAGCTTAATGAGTGTAGGTCAGTGAGATGTAGAGCGAACATTAGTGCAGTTGAAGCTGTGACTTAAAGAAATATGAAATGGAACACAATGAAAAGCAAAACAGGCAAGAAGCAGCCTGCAATAGCCTATAGACCAGTCAGTTGAGTTTAAGTCCCGCCTCTGACAAACGTATTATAAAACGGTTCAGAGAAGACATATTTTGTGGGCCAACTCGGACATTTGCATTGCACTGGCGCCCTTGATTTAAAGCCTAAGGGATTTTTGAAAATGTTCATGGATCACTGCTGATAGCAAGGGCTGTGGCATCAAAAATGTATAAAACATACATATTTTATTTATCATGATCTTCACAAACTTAACTTTTACAATTTTTCAAGAGAGTAAAATATTTAAACCAAGGTAGTATGGAACTACAACATGGCAGTTGGATTTAAACGCAATTACATCTCTAATGCATAAGGCCATGCTGTGACATCTTGTTTGAAAATTTTGCATCATCCACAAACAGAAAGACATAATTTAACATAAATTCCTGCCCTCAGACCAGTTAAATCAAATTTATTGGCTGTTCAGCTAGATACTGGTATATTAACTGACATCACTCCTCTCTAGATTGTATTAAATGTAGCTTTTAATGTTAATATTAGATTGATCTCTCTATCCATGGCTGTATTGATAATACATTCTTAGTAACTGTTTTTACACCCATATACACACGAGGTTCCACTTAAAAATTAGAAGCCACATCCCAAAGGGCTTACCTTTAATAACTTTAAATTTAATATAGTGCTATACATACCATATAAAGATTTATTAAGTCTATAGTCAGCAGAGACAAATGTGAATTTAGTCCCTATGTCTCTGCCTGCATGGATACACTTCTGGATAGATAGATAGATAAATACTTTATTGATCCCCCGTAGGAGAAATTCAGTTGTCCAGCAGCTGTACATACACACACATACACATTCAAAAACAGGTTAAAAGTTACTAACAATAGAAATAAATAAATAAAAAGGTGCGCATGTTCAGACTGAGCTGTAATACAGTCTTATAGCAGCAGGAACAAAAGATTTCTTAAGCCGTTCCGTTCTACATCTTAGAGATGGAGGCCTGTCACTGCGGTTGCTCCTCTGAGCAGACAGACATTGGTGAAGTGGGTGCCTGGTGTTACTCAGGATGCCCTGCATGAGAGTCCGCATCCTTCTCTCTAGGACCTCCCCCACAGAGTCCACCCTCCTCCCCATCACAGAAACACACCTCCAGATCAGCTTATCCAGCCGGTTCCTGTCCCTCAAGGTAATACTGCCCCCAACAGACGACCCAGAAAAACACTGCACTGGCTACAACAGACTGATAAAAGATGTACAGCATGTCCCTGCTCACATCAAAGGCCCTGAGCCTCCTCAGGAAATGGAGCCTGCTCTGTCCCTTCTTGTAAAGGGAAGCACAGTCCCTCAGGATCCTAGGTGCTACTCCATCAGGGCCAGCAGACTTCCCGATGCGAATCCTCCGTAGCTCACCACGCACCACATCCACTGAGAATGCAGCAGCAGCAGAGGTGGAGTAGCCGCTGGGTGGAGCAGGGCAGGAGGCAGCAGCAGCAGAGGTGGAATAGCCGCTGGGTGGAGCAGGGCAGGTGGTAGCAGCAGCAGAGGTGGAGTAGCCGCTGGATGGAGCAGGGCAGGAGGCAGCAGCAGCAGAGGTGAAGAAGCCGCTGGGTGGAGCAGGGCAGGAGGCAGCAGCCGCAGAGGTGGAGTGGCCGCTGGTTGGAGCGGCCGCTGGGTGGAGCAGGGCAGGAGGCAGCAGCAGAAGTGGAGTAGCCGCTGGGTGGAGCAGGGCAGGAGGCATCAGCAGCAGAGGTGTAGTAACCGCTTGGTGGAGCAGGGCAGGAGACAGCAGTAGCAGAGGTGGAGTAGCCACTGGGCGGAGCGGGGCAGGAGGCAGCAATAGCAGAGGTGGAGAAGCAGCTGGATGGAGCAGGGCAGGAGGCAGCAGCAGCAGAGGTGGAATAGCCGCTGGATGGAGCAGGGCAGGAGGCAGCAGCAGAAGTGGAGTAGCCGCTGGGTGGAGCAGGGCAGGAGGCATCAGCAGCAGAGGTGTAGTAGCCGCTTGGTGGAGCAGGGCAGGAGGCAGCAGTAGCAGAGGTGGAGTAGCCACTAGGCGGAGCGGGGCAGGAGGCAGCAGCAGCAGAGGTGAAGAAGCCGCTGGATGGAGCAGGGCAGGAGGCAGCAGCCGCAGAGGTGAAGAAGCCGCTGGATGGAGCAGGGCAGGAGGCAGCAGCAGAAGTGGAGTAGCCGCTGGGTGGAGCAAGGCAGGAGGCAGCAGCAGAGGTGGAGTAGCTGCTGGGTGGTGCAGAGCAGGAGGCAGCAGCAGAGGTGGAGTCGCCGCTGGGTGGAGCAGGGCAGGGGGCAGCAGCAACAGAGGTGGAGTAGCCGCTGGGTGGAGCAGGGCAGGAGGCAGCAGTAGCAGAGGTGGAGTAGCCGCTGGGTGGTGCAGAGCAGGAGGCAGCAGCAGAGGTGGAGTCGCCGCTGGGTGGAGCAGGGCAGGGGGCAGCAGCAACAGAGGTGGAGTAGCCGCTGGGTGGAGCAGGGCAGGAGGCAGCAGTAGCAGAGGTGGAGTAGCCGCTGGGTGGAGCAGGGCAGGAGGCAGCAGCAGCATAGGTGGAGTAGCCGCTGGATGGTGCAGAGCAGGAGGCAGCAGCAGAGGTGGAGTAGCTGCTGGTTGGAGCAGGGCAGGAGGCAGCAGCAGCAGAGATGGAGTAGCTGCTGGGAGGTGCAGAGCAGGAGGCAGCAGCAGAGGTGGAGCAGCCGCTGGGTGGAGCAGGGCAGGAGGCAGCAGCAGCAGAGGTGGAGTAGCTGCTGGGTGGAGCAGGGCAGGAGGCATCAGCAGCAGAGGTGGAGTAGCTGCTGGGTGGAGCAGGGCAGGAGGCAGCAGCAGCAGAGGTGGAGTAGCTGCTGGGTGGAGCAGGGCAGGAGGCATCAGCAGCAGAGGTGGAGTAGCTGCTGGGTGGAGCAGGGCAGGAGGCAGCAGCAGCAGAGATGGAGTAGCTGCTGGGTGGTGCAGAGCAGGAGGCAGCAGCAGAGGTGGAGTAGCTGCTGGGTGGAGCAGGGCAGCAGCAGCAGAGGTGGAGTAGCTGCTGGGTGGAGCAGGGCAGTAGGCAGCAGCAGAGGTGGAGTAGCTGCTGGTTGGAGCAGGGCAGGAGGCAGCAGCAGAGGTGGAGCAGCTGCTGGGTGGAGCAGGGCAGGAGGCAGCAGCAGCAGAGATGGAGTAGCTGCTGGGTGGTGCAGAGCAGGAGGCAGCAGTAGAGGTGGAGTAGCTGCTGGGTGGAGCAGGGCAGGAGGCAGCAACAGCAGAGGCGGGGTAGTTGCTGGGTGGAGCAGGGCAGGAGGCAGCAGCAGCAGAGGTGGAGTAGCTGCTGGATGGAGCAGGGCAGGAGGCAGCAGTAGAGGTGGAGTAGCCGCTGGGTGGAGCAAGGCAGGAGGCAGCAGCAGAGGTGGAGTAGCTGCTGGGTGGAGCAGGGCAGGAGGCAGCAACAGCAGAGGTGGGGTAGTTGCTGGGAGGTGCAGAGCAGGAGGCAGCAGCAGCAGAGGTGGAGTAGCTGCTGGGTGGAGCAGGGCAGGAGGCAGCAGAAGCAGAGATTGAGAAGCTGCTGGGTGGTGAAGAGCAGGAGGCAGCAGCAGAGGTGGAGTAGCTGCTGCTTGGAGCAGGGCAGGAGGCAGCAGCAGAGGTGGAGCAGCTGCTGGGTGGAGCAGGGCAGGAGGCAGCAGCAGGAGAGATGGAGTAGCTGCTGGGTGGTGCAGAGCAGGAGGCAGCAGTAGAGGTGGAGTAGCTGCTGGGTGGAGCAGGGCAGGAGGCAGCAGCAGCAGAGATGGAGTAGCTGCTGGGTGGTGCAGAGCATGAGGCAGCAGCAGAGGTGGAGTAGCTGCTGGGTGGAGCAGGGCAGGAGGCAGCAGTGAGGCAGCAGCAGAGGTGGAGTAGCTGCTGGGTGGAGCAGGGCAGGAGGCAGCAGCAGCAGAGATGGAGTAGCTGCTGGGTGGAGCAGAGCAGGAGGCAGCAGCAGCAGAGGTGGAGTAGCCGCTGGGTGTACATGTCGAAGGGGCGGAGTCGACATGTACATGAATGTAAGTGTATATACAAATGTGTTTGTTGTGGATGTGCTTATCTATGCTTATACCATGGTCTGGGTGAATACACGATTCTGATTGGCTGCAGGGTGTCCATTAAAAGGTGATAATGGACACCTAGAAAAGAAGTTCCGGTCAAATAGCCTGATGGTTCTAAATTACTGCGCTGGATCAAACAGTAGTTGGTAAATCGTGGGCAACGGAAACTCTTAACATCGCCTAGCTCATTGACAGTAGACAAAATGAACGATTTCATGGTTTCCTTCAACCTGTTTGGTGAATTCGAAAATTTTAAAGACTGGGATGCAGCAGAACACCGGTGACACCAGAGGAGTTGAACAATTTAGAGGAGGACAAAGACGAGGTGAACATCCTATTTATAAAAACGATGTAGGATAAACTTACTTTCTTGATAGCAAATTTAATGATCAGAATGAATGGTGGACAATATTTCTTGCAATAAAAACGATTTAGTAAACTATCTGTTGACTTTGATTCTTTGAAAAAAAAATCGCATCATCCTCTGGATATACACAAACGATAAGAGGTGCACTTGCCCTCTGAAATCACACTTTTCTTCACGTAACATCCCGTTAAGCAATCATCTCACTTCCCTCCACTAGGCCTAATACAACAACTGCGGCCAACCGAGCTGCAGGTTCTGTGGCCAGAGGAGGTTGCCTTAGCAACGTGTCACAACGAGCGATATTAAATAGTCGGCTCAGCCGCTTCTTGTTTAAAATGAATGATTTTAACGGTATAAAAACAACATTAAGGTGTTAATAATTGATTAAAGATGTATTTTTTTATAAGTGACCATGGTATAAGCGGGATAATGCCCTCCGAGGTGTCCATTATCAGAAATTAATGGACTTCGCGGAAGCAACCGTCCAACGCTTTGCGTCGGACGGTTTACGCCTCCGCGTTGTCCATTAATTCCAGATAATGCACGCCTCCGAGGGCATTATCCCTTACATATACGTGTGTCAAAGGAAGATTATGGCTTCAGTCTGCTCTACTGTAAAGTGTATTGAGATAACACTTGTTATAACTGGTGCTATACATAAAAGATGGGTTGTTTGATTGTTTGATTGAATGTTGAATTTCCTTTTAATTGAATTAACTTATGAAGTTGTTGCCCATGACTGTTGTTACGTGTAAGCCTATACATCACTGAATAAAACCATAAATAATGACTGCATCAGGGTCCTTGGCTATTTTCTGGTCCCTTCAAGCAGTCCATTTGAACCATCCTTTTGAGAAAACAACTAAACTTTAAAAGTGAGAAGCAGGGCAACATCTGATACATTTATGTTGCAAAGTCAAATGTTTGAATCTCCAGAAAGGCAAATGCCAGAGACTTTGGGATGTGGGAACAGGAGGTGTTTGAATATCAACTCACTTCCATTTTTGGACTAATTCCTGCTCCTCTTTTGTTGGAGATTTGGGATGGTCGATCAAATTTGGACAAGGTAATGTCTTAGAGCTGGACATGGTGTTTCTAATGTAATAAAATTTAATATACATTTCAGTACAGTTGCAGTGTTAATCAAAGTTGAAAAATAGGATCGAGGTAAATATTACATTGTAAAGAGAGAAAATGTGTTAAACATTGAAACTGAACTACAAGACAACACAATCGTTCTCTTCTGTCCACTTTTTTAGGTCATGCAGTCAATGATTGTCCAGTTGGTGAACATTCTTACATCTGATTTATTTAGAATATTTTAAATTATTTACAGCCCTGGGGGTTACACATTAAGATTCTGAATGGAGCTTAAGAGGGAGGTTGTAAGAGGTCAGAGAAATAACACTGATGAAGGGTTAAGCAGGAAGGAACAGTGGAGCGTGGGCAGGAGGAGTGTTTCTCTGAGAGGGGTTTGAGAGAGGAGAATGGATGTGGTTACAAAGGGAGGGCTGTGATGACAGGATAGTTATTACAGCTTCCACTAATAGATACTCTGCAGCCCACTGAGGACCAGAGACAAAGACAACGTCCGTAACTCCAGTGTCATATTTGCTGTATACTTTGCAGAAGTGTTGGCACAGTTTTCATAACAGATGTCACTGATTCACCCTTCAGATGTATTCTTTTAATTAAACACTTTACTCACCTTGCTTTTGTATTTCAAGATATTTTCCTTGTAAACCAAGACATTTCTATAATTTTGTTTTCAGGTTTGAAATTGTGAAATCAGTGGGCACAGCAGGCTAGTGTGCGTGCCACAGAGCAAGAAGGTTACTGGTTTGACTCTCCATGTCAACCAGGATCTTTCTCTGTGGAGTCTGCATGGTCTCCCTGTGCCTGTGTGGGTTCTCCCAGTGCACACTGGCTTCTTCCATGATTGTTAGGTTAGTTGGTGACTCTTGGTGACCCGCCAATTCCTCTGCAGCAGAACACATTTGAACCTTAAAGGTGTCCAGGCCTTTTCAATCCCCATTATTAAAATGACTTTGACCTGTAGACCTCTTATGGGAAATCTAATTTCATGTGGCATTATCGTGGAAATTATTGTGTCTATGTATTAAGAACTTAAAAGAAAACAGTTTGTATATGGTTTTATTTCTATTGAGGAGCCCCTATCAGTCAATTATATTCAGCCTTTATCATGACTATTTTTCAACAGGGTTATGTTATACTTGCAATATGGCAAAAAACACAATCAGGTAGGTTCTGAGCTAATCTCATGTCCTTTGAGGCATCCAGTAAATTTCACCATGCAGACAGTCAAGACAACAGATACGCACATTTGAGTTGACAAGATACAAAAAAAGTAGTAATCATAGTTACTTAATATCTACATGCATGGCTAAAGAAACAAATAAGCCTTTATTATTATGATTATAGAATAGAACTTTATTTGTCATTGCAACAAGTACAACAGAATTGCAAAAACCCATCTGTCAGTGCAAAACAGTGTGAGACCTTGTGCTTATTATTACCTCGGGCAAGGAGGTTATGTTTTCTGGAGAGTTTGTTTGCCTGTCTGTCCGTCTGTCTGTGAACAAAATAACTCAAAAAGTAATGAATGGATTTTGATGAAATTTTCAGGAAATGTTCAGCATGTGAAAAGGAAGAACTGATTCGATTCTGGTGTTGATCGGGATCAGTGTCTGGCCGCCATGGCGAAAAATGTGATTTCTGTGAATAGCTACTGAACTAAAAATAGAGATTATGAATCCAATTGCTTATGGTATGTTTTCATGGGCAAGGAATCTAAATATTTCGATGAAATAAAGGTAGGACTAATATTTATGGTCAAACACACAATATGGCTAAGGACTGTGGAACTGGTGGAGGTCTGCGCTCTCCGAGTGCTTTTCTTGTTGTTATTGTTTTTGTTGTTATTGTTGTTGTTATGGTTAGACCTAATGTCTGTGACAGTCCTTGGGACTCTTATAACCTAAACAAAACCAAACTTACTTTCTTTTATTCATTTTTCATTTTTATTGCTCCAAAATGTCATTGCAATAAGTCATACAATATAAGTAAATTATAAGAATCCAAACTACCACAAAATTCTCAGATATTAAATCAAATACTGACAGATTAAAACTTACAACCAAACGTTTCTTGCTGCAGCAAAATCACATCAAGAAATCACACCAATGAAATGAAAATCACACCAGTCAGATTCATTATGAAAAGACTCCGAAGCAATTAGTCATAAATAGAAAGTTGAAAAGTGACATGATATCTTGTCTTACCTAAAATTTACAACAAATGAATCCCCGTGTGGGAAAAGAGTTTTTTATTCTCTTTTTTTGTATGAAAAACACTCTTACATAAAAACTGATCTACTAAAGGTTTGTGTGTTTATAAATGTGAAAACTTGATAGTGTGTGCAAAGCTGATCTACTAACAGGGTGCTCCGAGGATTGAGTCTGTCAAATAAGCAAAATAGCACACACAGTCCATTTAGTGTGGTTGCCTTCATAGATTTGCAGAGTACATGCAGACTGTCAGAATGTTCGAAATACTGGGAGGAGGAGATGTAAATGTAATCATTTATGCGCAATGTGATTTATCAAACCCTTCCCTGATTGTGCTCATATGCTCTCACAGTCACAGCAGATCACCGGCAGCACTCCCAATAATTACAAGTGCAGTCTTTTTAGTAAGCACACACAATTTACCACTAGTTATTTTGGATTTTAGCAGATTTGTTTCTAGAAAATCTTACATTGCCAGCATTGGCATATGCATTCCTTAAAATTGTCTCCTTCAAGCTAAAATTCATTTTAAAGTTTATCAAACCTACACTTTTATTTTTCTGCTGAAATGTACAAAGTATGAGTTCATATTTCACTCACAGTAGAAAAATACAATTTTGTCAGTTTTTGATTGGCAAAGCCATTACCTTAGAATTACAAGATACACTTGAAGAGTATTGCTGACATGACATACTTAATGTGAAAACAAACTTTGTTATACAACTGTATCAGCCCCAAATCCCTATAGATATTCAAAAAATGCTCAATGCCTTGCTCTTCCTTTTTAATTACTTTTTTGATTTAATTCTATTTGTATTTATTATAATCATCCTCATTGTTATTATTATTATTATTATTATTATTATTATTATTATCATTAATTTGTTTATTCATTTATTTAGATATATCTTTCTATTTTTTTGTGAGATGTAGAGAGGAAGACAGAGAGAATGGACTGAACTGAAAATTCATAAAATGTCTGGATGCCCAGTCCATACATTTTCATTTATCATATTACTCAAGAGGGTCCGCCGTGGTTGTAAAGGTAGTTATTATGGTGGTTTTATTAAAACAATCACTACAAAATAACTACAAAGCAACTGGAGAATTGTTTTGTAGGTTGTTGGTCTAGAGCATCCTACCAGACAAAAACCAGTACAAGTCAAGAACAACAAAGAGGGAGAGGGGTGAGGGAGAGAGAGTTTTGGAGAGACAGAGAAGGAGGAGCTCAGTGTGCCAAGCTATGAGCAGGCAGTATAAGCATATTACATCTTAACTATGAGCTTATATACTGTAGGTCTGAGCTGGTCTCTAACTGAAAGCTCTATCACAGAGGAATGTTTCAAATCTAACCTTAAAGATAGAGAGGGTGTCTGCCTCCTGAACTGTTGCTGGTAAATAGTTCCAGAGAAGAGGAGCCTGATAATTGAAGGCTTTGCCTCCCATACTACTTCTAGAGACTGTTGTTCCCACGAGCAGGCCAGCATTTTGTTAGCTTAATGTTCTAGAGAGGTTGTATGATACAACAAGCTTTTTAAGATTAATTGGTGCCTGTCCACTGAGAGCTTTATAGGTGAGAAGAATTTCAAAATCTATTCTATATTTTTATTGTAGTCAATGCAGAGAAGCTAATACAGGAGTAAAGTTCTAGAGGAGTTTTAATGCACTACAAGCTCTGTAGGAGATGTTATTACCTCACCTTTGAGATGAATGAAGAAGGCATGACTTGGTTTGGTTGTTTGGTTTCATTCCAGCTGACCTAATATTGCAAAGCTGTTTGAGGATATTTTCAAGAGGAACTCAAAAGTGTTGCTGTTGCTGTGGCTACCTGATGTGGTCAATAGACATGTCACATTTGATTTACACTTTGCAATTATGTGTATTTTTGCTGCATGCCAAGAGTCAAAGTATTTTAAATGTGACCACCACAAACTTTTTCCACACATGTACACACACAAAAAAAACACACATTATCAACATCCTGGAAAACATTTCATATCCAGATGGAGAAGTTAGGGTCGATGTTTGGTTTCAGGGATCGTACATGGGGTTACTGAAGTGTCCTAAAGCACTGTCGTCCCGGAGAGGTCCATAGGATCTATTTCTGTGCATGGAAAAAGGAAGAGAAAAAAAGCAGATCAGTGGTTAGCAACCATGCATGTCTGATGTGCATGCTTCTGCTGGTCTGGGTTCCAATCCAGCCTGTGACCAGTTTGCAGAGTGTCTTCCCCTCCTCTCTCACCCCATTTCACAAGCCTATCCACTGTCTCTCTCCTATCATAGAAGGCACAAAATGCCCAATAAATACATAAAAAAGTCAATCAGAAAAAAGAAAAAGCATCTCCAGAGACTGAATATTAGCATTAGACCTCAACATTCATGTATGACTAGGGGTCTAAAATATTATTGGTAGGATAACATCAGCTTCAAATCATAGCTCCTATTTGAATATTATAAATCAGGATTCAGTCTGGAGAGGTTCTTCATTATAGTTTTATATGAAAGAAGATGCTTCAAAAAAGTTTAATATTTCAACAGCTCACCAAACCAGTTTTTTAAGA
Source organism: Scarus forsteni (assembly GCA_036419115.1). Taxonomy (NCBI): domain Eukaryota; kingdom Metazoa; phylum Chordata; class Actinopteri; order Labriformes; family Labridae; genus Scarus; species Scarus forsteni. The sequence continues at coordinate 21,461,182 of JAZDUH010000269.1, forward strand.
TCTTAAGAAGGCAGATTATTTTTTTACTCTAAAAAAAAATCATAGGACAATGCATAAAAAGGTGTAATCCCAATGATGTACTTTCAATGATTTCTGCTTATTGGTATTGATAGCAATATTTGCAAAAAGGAAACCTTTGAAATACCTGCATTTCAGCAAAAGTTCACTATTGTGTGAGCCCTATTTTTAAGGACTGTAAAGCATACGTATATGTACAGTGTATATATATATATATATATATATATATATATATATATATATATATATATATATATATATATATATATATATATATATATATATATATATATATATATATATATATATATATATATATATATATATATATATATATATATATATATATATATATATATATATATATATATATACATATATACACACACACACACACACAGACTGCGTGATTTATTAGACCTTTGAGAAAATTGAGAAAACAAATAAATACTTGTTAAAATTAAAATAAAGAAAAATACAACTGTAAATTATTTTTTTGGAGATGCATCTGAAAATTAGCGGATATCAATAATAACTTTCAATGAGCAGACCCGGCAGCAATTCTTGCAACAAAGACTTAAAGATTTTTTATATCTATAAAAAACAGTGTTGCTTTAAAAATAGCTAGTTCGAGTTCTAACACTAACAAATGCAGTTTTTGACATGTCATACTAAGCATGTTGAGACTCCCTGCCTCTGCTGTGCATCTCTATACACTTTTTTTTAGTCCGAAGTCCAGCCTCCTCAGCTCAGTGCAGTTAAAGCCTCATCAATATGAAGCCCCACCCTTTTATTTATTTGCATACCAAAATAAAAGTGATTGAATGTTTTAACATTAAGCATGGACAGTGATGTACAATAATGGTCTTTGTGGTGTAGATGTACAGACCATGATGTTCTTGACTATTTGTTCACCTCTTGTCGATTTACCTCCACATACTTTGTATGAATGCAGTGTAGGTTGTAGACTCACCTGAGCTTGAAGACGTAAAGGCCTCCCATCACTAGTAGGACTATTATGATAAAAAGACAAATAATGACTGCAACAGTCCCTATAGAAATAGAGAAAAAGAGAGCAAAGAAAGAAGACATATTTAGTTTAAAAAGATAAGAATCCAAGTTTATGTTTATGTTTTACAATTCTATAACTTTTCATCTTCTTTGAAATAATATACATTAATTGAATTGCAAATTGGCCGGGTCGGACAGGGGCCTTTCTGTGTGAAGTTTGCAAGTTCTCTCGGGGTACTCCGGCTTCCTCCCACAGATCAAAAACATGCTCTTTAGGTTAATTGGTGACTCTAAATTGCCCTTAGTTATGAGTGTGAGCGTGAATGGTTGTCTGTCTCTCTTTGTGGCCCTGTGATCGACTGGCACACTGGTTCAGGGTGTACCACGCCTCTTGCCCAATGACAGCTGGGATAAGCTCCAGCCCCCCTGATCCCGAAAGGGATAAATGGGTATATAAAATGAATGAATGAAAGAATTTTGGTCAAATATTTTTCCCCTTGAGAAATACCAATTGGTTTTGTATTTTATATTGCTGGAAATACACCTTTACAAAAAGGAACAGCTTGTAAGGACTGTGTATTCACAGAATGAGCCATACAGATAAAGGTGAGGGTACTACCCAAAAAACATGTTTGCACATTTTTTGGGTGCTACCCTCATGCTTAGCTGTGTTGCCCATTCCATGAATGCACAATCCTTACAAGATGTACCTTGCTGTGAATGTGACTAATCAGGCTTTCCAAAGATATACACACCACACCAGTTGGTGTTATTAAAGGGGAGAAAAGTTGATCAATCAGTCAAACTTTTTTTGAGTTGTATGGATTGCAGTAAAGGATTTAACCATTTTATTCATTATTAGATATTTTAGATTTGTTTGGGGACTATTGAGGAAAAGGCTGGGCAACATACAAAATCAAATTAATATCACCCTGAGGCTGGCAGAGCAATATTTCCAGCCACCATGTCTCTGAAGACATTCCACGTTTTGGAATGACAATAAAAGGGTGAGTGAGAACTTAGACTGACCAACCACAAATATGTTACAAAAAAAAAGATAAGAATAAGTAAATAAATGTGTTTATGTGAAGAAAAGGGGTCATCAATATCAGTCAATATGGTTCATTCTGTGAGAGTCATGAAAGTGCACCCTAAATTATATTGATGAAAGATTTGAAGGATACACTTACACTGAATATGAAAGTTTTACCTGACGGTGGTGCTACAGGAAAGGCCATATCATCAACAAAACTGGGGTTCATACTCTTGTTGTCAGTAAATTTGAGAAGATTTGTATGAAAACTTTTCAAGAAACATTTCGTTCAAATTTAAAAGTTCGCCTGATGGTGGGGCTAGAGGACAGGTCAACTCACTGATAGGTTTCATTATTAAAGGGTTATTTATGTAGCCAAAAAAATAACAAAATGGTCAGATGGACCCCAAAGGTAAACTGTGTTTGAAATATTTGAGGATAATAGGAGAGTTAACAAATTCATCTTAACTTTGCCAACTGTGAATGAATACAGCCCTAAATTGAATTGTGCCAGGACTAGCATTGTAATTTATCTAATGCCGAAACAATGTCAGTCTTGACCTTTATTAGAGATCAATAACTGATGAACATCTGAAACGTTCTTGACATTGCATAATGTTATCACCTGTGCACATCTAATAAGAGACTCAGTTATTGCCCTGAGTCTTTTATTGCTTTTACTGCTTTTCTGGCCTCAGCTCATTCAGCCTTGTATCATAGACTTTAATCTTTCACTGCTAAATCTTCATCTGCATCGAACTGGACTTGACCAAAGTACTACTTCACATTTCTATGATACTCTTACGGATGCCTACGGGAGCTGCGGCTCACCAAACACACAAATGCGCACTCTGCAATAACTAGGAGCGTAGAACAAGAAATCCCACATTCTGCTGTGAGCGACGGAGCCGTGGACTGACACAAGAGGGGTCAGCAGAATGTGGGATTTCTTGTGTTCTTGTTTCTTGTTCTACGCTCCTAGTTATTGCAGAGTGCGCGTTCCTTTGGTTTGGTCAGCCGCGGCTCCCGTAGGCACCCGTAAGTGTATCATAGAAATGCCAAGTAGTACTGTTTAGGCTATAAACATGTGCTAAATGATGTCATTTCGAGTAAATGGTGGACGTTACCCGCTCAGGACACTTGGATTACAGCGCATGAGCAGTATGGAGGAATATTGCCGACTTTTTGTGGACTTTAAAGGACACTGTTCGTTCGGGCTCTTATCTAAGTCATGATATCAATGTCAGTGGACAGCGAGTATACCCCCAGATCTCCGGCTGCATCCTAGATGTTCCAAAACTACTCCACAGTGTTGTTGAGCATGAGGGTGAGTAGAAAATGAGGCCAAGTCGTTGTTTGGGTGTAGTGTTCCTTTAAGCTCTCATGTGAATTAGTCATCAGCTTGCAAGAAACTGGGTGTAACATCAGTCTGAGGCTTTACCTGTTTGTGTCGCTGAGCCAAGTCCCAGTAAAGAAAATGTAAACAACATTCATGAGGCAGTTAGACAACATAAATAATAGCAGATTGAATCTGTGTGTCTTGGTACCACCGATAGAACAATCTCAGATGTTTTTGGACTTTGGGTACTTATACCTCGGCTTGTTTAAGGGAGTTGTTTAAATCGAGTGAGATCACCTACAGAAGGTTATTTCGCTTCCAGTCAAACTCATTTTTCAACAGAGTAGACTGATTCTCAACAACACTGACTGCATCAACAACTCATCCATGACCCATCAGACAGTCCAGCCACTTGAAGCAGGAGAATCTATCATTTATTACCTTAACCTCTTTTTTTTCAAAGCTGCTCTCTGCTGCCAAATATCCCAGAGTTGTGTTTTATTACTGTGGCATTGTAAATTGTTTCAAACACATGCCTGTCTATCTTGAGGCATGACCTTCTCTGTGCTCTAAATTAAACCACACCTCACTTTGTTGGTAGGTTATCTTCTTAACTCTTATCTCGTAATGCAGAGCGTTGTAAAGCTACAATGAGTAATCAGTCGTGACACAATGGAATGAGGACAGTCCTTATTTCCTGTTTACTTTGGCCTCGACATCAATATTGCAGTGTGAACATGAAATGACCCAAAGAAAATAAAAATAAAAAATGATTCCATTTATCATCTGAAGCAGGACATCAAAAACAAGCTGCAGATGTGAAAACCCTGAATATATCAACACAAGGAGTTTTTAGAAGGTTTTCAACTATACACTTAGCCCTTGGTTTGGTTTGTACCTGATGTTTTTTTTTTTGTTTGTTTTTTGCTTGTTTTTTTCAAGTGGTGACAATATTTTGTTGGTTGACACAGTTTTGACCATCTTGAATGCCTTTTAAAAAAAAACATTCTGAGTTCAAATTTCACATTTTAGTGAGACTTACTGAGGAGACAAAGATTTTTTATTTCAAAACAATGTCTTCTTTCCTTCTAAATTATACAAGCCAGCTTGACCATACACTCCTCTGAGACAATATTGATATGCCATTGCTCAAAAGTATCAAAGACTGTGTGGCCAAACTTTTAACTTAAATATATACTCAGTCCTTAGCTACAGGTTTCTTCCCAAACAAAATGAAAATTGCAAAAGTAATACAGATGTACCAATCAGGTGAGAAATACATATTCTTCAATACAGGCCAATATCTTTGTTGCCACAATTCTCTAAAATACTGGAGAAAATATTTTACTCCAGACTATATGATTTCATCATGAAACAATGTACTGCATGACCAAAAATATATATTCACAAAGAACTGGACCACTTCAATGGCTCTAACAGATTTGGTAGAACAGAAAACTACTGCCAGTGAAATAAATAAATATGCTGTGGGTTTTCCTGGACTTTAAAAAATAATTTGACACAGTCAAACATGAAATACTGAAAACAAAACTACAGAAGCAAGGAATAAAAGGAGTGCCACTCACTTGGCTCAGAAGCTATTTAGATAACAGCTATCAATCAGTGAGGAGGTCAAACCAGAAAATAAATTGTGGGGTCCCATAGTGATCAGTATCAGGCCCTTTATTGTTTATTTTGTATATTAAACACATCAGTAAATTCTCCTGCTATCTCAGGACGATCTTGTTTGCTCATGACTCAACTTTCCCTTGCTGGGGGAGAATTTGGAAAAACTTTTGAATACTGCATGAGGTGAACTGGAAAAGCCAAAGAGTTGGTTTTATTCAAATAAACTTGCACAGAACCTCAGTAAAACTAAATATATAATATCTAGGAACTGATCAGCTCAAACTAATGTTGAAATCATAACCAATGATGTAGAATTAGAGCAAGTGTCTGAAAGAAGCATTCTTGGAGTGATGATTGATTTGGAAACTCATATTAATTATATGTTATCAAAAATGTCAAAGTCAGCTGCAGTATTGTACAGAATTAAAGATCCTTTAAAGCTATCTCTGTTCACCTTACACTGCTCCTTCATACTTCCATACATGAGCTACTGCGTGGAAGTGTGGGGGAACACATACAAGACAAACACTGAACAGTTATTTATACTTCAGAGAAGAGCAGTAAGAATCATCACAAAATCAATTTACAGATAACTGACAAATTCACTCTTCATCAAAGCAAGAATACAAAAATAAAAATTTCAGGACCTGGTTGACTTCAAGACAATCCAAATCATGTACAAAGTTAAAAATAATCAGTTGCCGAGCAGTACTCAAAAGTTTTTCCTTCTTAGGGAGAGTACACTTAGGGCCACATCTAATAAGGGTCTGCGTGTATAAAAACACTGGCAAACTTGCACAAAGATGATCTAATAACAGGATGAAGCGAGGATTGAGTCTGTCAAATGAGCTAAATAGCATGTGCACCCCATTTAGCTTGTTTGCCTTCATGATATGCAGAATACATGCAGATTCCCTGAATGCACAAAAAAATGGGATGAGGAGAAGTAAATGTAATCATTTAGCACATGCAACAGGATTGATCAAACCTGAAACTGATTGAGCTCAATGTTTCTGCGTCTATATTTAGCACCTTTGAAAGGTGCAAACTGGCGCAGCATTATACACAGAGGGCTGACAATAGAGAGAGAATCTTCCATGTGCATGTCAACATGTTTGAACTGCCATAAATGTCACCAATTGAATATTTTTTTCTGTCTTTGATGGAATGGACTTCTGATAAATGATGAAAAGATTTGGGGGCTGCCTGTCATTTTGAAGGACTGGAAAAAGAAGAGTCAGGACAGTCACATACACTGCTTATCAACAAAAGGTGTTAATTTGTGGAACAGCTGCAGTAGAGAAAACATGTACAACTAGAAAAGCACTCGGAGAGCGCAGACCTCCGCCAAGCAGCACAGTTCCCAGACGGTGATCCGGATCAACACCAAAATTTAATCACTTCTTTCATTTCCCGTGCTGAACATTTCCTGAAAACTTCATCAAAATCCATCTATAACTATTTGAGTTATTTTGTTCACAGACAGAAAGACAGACAAACAAACAAACTCTCCCGAAAACATAACCTCCTTGGCGGAGGTAATGATAAGCTGCTTAAAACATATATTAAAAAATGCAAGAACAGTATGAAGTAAAAGATATTGTGCGTCTTGAAATAGTGTGTTCGTAAAATTAGAATGATTTTTATTGTGGGTAATGTTTAGATTTCCGGTTACAGTTTTGCATTTACTTGTATCAAACTGTATTATTTGATGTCTCTTTGAATGCCATAAGACCTGTTTTTCATTTTTTGAAAAAAAAAGAGGTATGACTAAAAAGTTCTGTACTTCATCCTACACGCTTTTGGAACAAAATAAAAGACTCATTGTGAAAATTCTGTACTGATTTTGATCTCCTGTATCTTTCGCTTTTGTCATATTTATATGTTTCTAATTTTTAAGATGTTTGAAAAACTCTTATCCAATTTCTGATGTGTTTAATGAAAAACAGACAGTTTGAAGTGATTTTGCTGCCCTGCTAACATTAGATCTATTCTTTGATGCTAAAATCTAACAAATTCAGCCTTTAAACAACTTTAACTATTATAGTTTTGAGACAAGAACTATGTGTTATTTCCTTGAAATATTTAAGCACATGGTGATGACTTTCTATTAATTTGTCCAAAAGTCCTGCTTTTGGAGCTGTACTTGAACATATCATATATTAATGTTGGTGTTTGCTTGTTAAGACCACACAGGCCTGTTAAGTTTTTATATTGAAAATCATTTATCTGACTTTAGCAAAGACTCATAAACAGATTACAGCCGCTAATGTTACAGAACTTTCACCACAGACTTAGAGAGACTTCCACTGTGCTTTTGAGCTAATGAAGAGTTTCTCCTGCAGCAGCAGCAGCTGCTAGAATGTTTTGAGTGTGTTGTTAAGTTATAAGAGTTATTAAAAGGTCAAGAGGGAAGACATTTTTACTTCATCCAATGAGCAATACTTGTGTGAGAGTTCATTATCCCACTACAACACTTGGTGTGTTTGTGCACCACTGGTTTAAAAAAGTGACACTGCATGAACAAGCAGACTGTCACAGGACCTATGAGACCCGATAGTTGTATTGATAAGTTCACACATTATTGATTTTCAGGTTTGGGAAATGCTGAAACATCTTTACCACTGCTCCAACAGATTAAGAAAGTGGTGTGCCTCACAAGTGAGTTTGGGTGCATAAGGTTGCCTCCCCTCTCATAATAGTAGTAGAACATTTGGACCAATTTTGTGCATTGCTAGCTGCAGCAGGAGTTTCCTAATCCCTGCTCACCGACTCACAGGCACAAACACTGCATAAAGTACCAAAGAATAAATAAAATGCAAAAATGCAAATCCTTGAAGCCCTCTAAAGCCTCTTTTGGATCCTGCTCAGTCTTGGCTTCACTGCGATGACAGACAGGACTGAAATCATTATCTATCTGCCTCAGCTGTTTGTCCGGTCAAAGGTCACTGCAATCTCAGATTAACACAAGGGTCTGCAAAGACATTTGACATGATCCACCAGTGTATTTTTACTGCAGGGTGCTTGTATCCCTGCAGTACCAGACAGTGGCTCTACTTCTTGGCCAATGGCTGCAAATGGCACTTAGGACTGGGGAATACGTCCCCCTCAGATTCGTAGGGTCCTTATTTCATGGAGCATTGCAGGGTGAAGCAGGGTGGCACAGAGTGGTGGAGCCGGGTGCATCCCATCAGTGGTAAATTCATTTGGCGCACCACTGTGCCCAGTCAATTTGGCAATTTGGTAGACAGGCTTCACTGCGATGGGTGTGACGGCGCACCAGGGGGAGGTGCTGACAGATTCAGGTTGGCGCAACTGACAATTTCCTGCGCCACACCTGCACCTGGTCTACGAAATTAGAGCCCATAAAGTCACAGATCCATGCCCCCACTTTCCCAGCATAAGGGGACAAACATTGTTGATAAAACAGAAGATTCATGTCAGCGGGCTTTACCCTGTTCTATCATTGATAGCCTGGCGTTTGTGTGTTTCAACTAATGGTGCGTTCCAATTGTACATGAATGGTGGAATCTCCAAGAATTGTAATCATAAAGCCCTGTGAAGTAGGATCTCAAGGTTTATGAGATTAATCTTAAAAACCTGCCATAGAATTCATGCTATCTTTTACTGAAACAGTAGTCACATGCTTTGTTGTATGTCTGTCAAGCTCTCCAGGGTCCTAAAGAGAAACTAGAAGCTGCGCCTGTGCGCAGATTGAAAGACAGTGCAAAGCCCAAAATACACAAAAATAACTTTTTGAGTTGAAATTTGACAGCTTGGTTGGTCCCCTCTAGTACAAAAATCCCTTCTGCTCCCCTGTCTTGGCCTATTGTGATATAGATATTAGGTCAGATTTCAGTACCTGGTAAAGCACAAAGTTAAGCCTTTGGGTTTCACAGTTTTTAATGCGCAAGGAAAAATTGTTGTTTAGATCATTGCTGTTGAAATTAGCCCTTGATGCAGTTTGGATTGAGTAACATAACTTTTGATCTTGCTTGCAGGTGAAACGTCTCAGATTTAGTCCATAAATTTAAATTATTTTGTCACCTTTAATACTATAAACCAAAATGTCACCCACAAGCAATCAAGATAAGAAACATTAACCTAAGAGACATCATAAAAGGTGTGTGTCAGACATTTTATCAGTCTCTGGTCTCAGTCCCAGTGGTTACTGATTATTTAGAGTTCAGTTGCAGAAAATAGATATAAAAACCTAAAGCTGTTGGGACTTTGATTCAATAAAAAATGAAAACATTTGATAGATAAGGGCTGCGTAATGTGTTTCTGTGGGGTAGAAAACAAGTTTCAACTTTTCAAACAGCTTCTCTCTGATTTCAGGCTTTTAACCTGAAAAGATTAAAGTGCAGTCAACAAGGAAGTGTTAGAAGAAACTGTGGTGTTCACATATTAACCACAAAGCAGCACAGTGCATCAGAAGTTGTCTGCATACATGTGATTGACCTCCCTTTTTCATGCAGATGGGGTCTCGTGGGATTTCTCGGCAACTACAGGTGTTTACATTATAGACAAATATAAAGCCCACATTTGCTTGTTTAGAGTGAACTAATGCTTCTCTGCTCTAAAACAAGATAAGACAGTTTTTTATGTTATTAATTCAAATATTTACTTTTAAAATAAAAAAAAAGTGTGTACTGGTTTATATTATTCACAAATGTATTATCTATCAACCAAATATATTGATGTTATAATATCGGGGGTGAAAGTTGAACGGCAGTCTGCATCTGTAGCTATTGTGTAGTTTTGGAGAAGGCATATCTGTGTCTTGGTCAGAATTCAGTCCCCAAAGTCTCCTGGTTTGATTATTAAACGAAAATTATATTTCAGTTGATTTTAGGCTTTTTATGTCCTTATTCAGGCGAAGAATGTTGATAATTTAAAGTAGAGAGAAGGATAATATAACCACCTATCTGTGCCCCACTACACGGGGACTCAGCCTAGAGGTCTGCCTGACGGTCAACTACCATAGCAACAGAGCATTTATGATTTACTGCATCTTCAAGCACTAAATATTAATTACCCGTCATTCAAAGGTGACACAGTGATGTCTGTGATTGCCGTAGACCACAGCCTCTCCATTTTAGCCCAACAAACCACAAGAACAACAGCCTGAAGGCCTTGACAAACAAAGGCCATTCAAATGAAGGCATAACAATCCCAGGTTTTGGAGGTAATTTTGCTCTTATGACTTTCTATTGACAGTAAAAGCTATAGAGTTGGCCCTACCCAATGGGGGCTCCTCCACACCCCCAACACAGACACAAATTATCTTCCTCCATACATTTTTTATTCATCGTCCTTGTCATGATTGTGAGTTTATCTGATCAAACATGCTGCTGTGATACAAATGCTCAATCAATAACTGCATACAGGTAATTAGATGTAGTAAAAAAGTAACCATAGTCTAAAAATGTCACTAATGTGTGAGCTTAAATTGACTGACCATGGAATCAAAAAATGAATTATTCCTTAATAAAATTGGATCTGGTTAGGAAATGTATTTGAGTGTCACAACTGCAGCTGACTTTTACAGTTGTTCATGTACAAAAGAGGATTCAAATAGGAAAATAGTGATTTATGAACTTGCAGAATACACAAGTGAGGATGTTATGATCATTCTTATGAGACAAAAATTAACAAAAATTTAATTGGTCTGTGGGCAAACTACATCCCCCAGTCCTTGAGGGTCATTGTTTGAGCTGTCCAGTATGTTTGTGCCTGCACCTTACTGTTATGCTGAAGATACAACCTTGGAAGAAGTGGGTGGTCCCTGTTAATTTCTGTTGTGAAGAATTCATGGCCTGACTCCAAATATCAGCTTGCTGTAAAGTTCAGCTATAGCTGGGCTTGTTTTAATGCAGCATAAGGAATTTGGGTATTTTGGATTAAAATGTCAAGACTTGAAGATCTAAACTTATCAACAGTAGTTTCAATTTATTTGGTTTTTACCCTAAAGGAAGCCAACTGTTTGGTTGCATTTCAGTTCTTCACTGCACCTATACATCACTTTTACTAGAATATTAATATTTTGTTAATCTATAAACATTATATTTTGTGCTTACCTGAGCTCAGAGCCCCTGCTTCGTGTCCAGTCATGACCACTGTGGTGGCCTTAGTGGGGACAGTATGACTGGTGGTGGGGGGGGTCTTTTTGGTTGTGGCTGGGAGTCCACTGGTTTGCAGAGAGACTGAGGTGATGCTGGAACTGGTCATGCTGGTGGTTTCTGTTGGTAAAGTGGGGGTGCCAGTTTGTTTTGTGGGGGTCAAGCTGGGACTAGTGATGCCCTTGGTTGTCTCAGTGGTAGTCTCAAGAGTGTTCTCAGTGGTTTTTGTCTCAGTTGTTGGCTCAGTGGCTTTCTCAGTGGTTCCTGTAATGGTTGTCTCTGTGGTTTTCTCAGTGGTTTTTGTCTCAGTGGTTGTCGCAGGGGTTTTCTCAGTGGTTCTCTCAGTGATTTTTTCAGTGGCTGTCGCAGGGGTTTTCTCATTGGTTGTCTCAGTGATTTTTTCAGTGGCTGTCGCAGGGGTTTTCTCATTGGTTGTCTCAGGGATTTTCTCAGTGGTTGTCGCAAGGGTTTTCTCAGGTGTCGTCTCAACGGTTATCTCAGTGGTTGTCGCAGGGGTTTTCTCGGTGGTTTCCTGAATGGTTGTCCCAGTGGCTCCCCCACTGGTTCCCATAGTGGTGGCAGATGTGCTCGCTATCGTGGTGGGATTTGTTCCCTGCACAGTTGTACAGCATAAGAGCAGACCTAAAATTAATGACAAAAAAAATGTTATTTTATGGAAAAAAATATTTGTGTAAGTAACAGCTCATTATTATCAGCAGATATGAGAGTTTTAATTAAGAGTAGAGTTTATATTTTGCATGTAACGTCTATGTGGTCTTGAGTAATAACTTTTTTTCATTATTTATTTCTGTAAGAAAAACAAGGAAACACAAATGTAATTTGTTGTTAAATCCATTTATTTTTTCTTGTTTGATGTCAACTTTTTGAAAGAGTTTGATGACGGTTCTGGTAAACAAAAAACTCAATGTCCTTTTAAATAAGTTTAAGTTTGTTTATTTTGAGCATATCAACAATGAAAATATACACAAAGCAACCAAGAAACCAAAAAGAAAGCACCTAACTAATTTACAGTGTTGATCAGTTATGCTACGGCCACACCGGACACGAATTTGCAAAGACACGCGTTGAGATTACGTACAAAGTCAATGCAAAGACGCGTTTGGATGCAGATTCACTCCAGGCGGTGTGTTGGACGCGTTTGGCTTGGCACGTATGGAGCGTCCGGCATGTTTGGGGCGTCAACTGCCTCTACGTTCGAGTTGGAAATATTGAACTTTCGACGTAAATCTTCGCGACGCTGTGCTGCGGCAGCCAATCATCGATGACATCCCCCCCGACATCATTGATTTGATGACGTGTGATGCTCCGGCCACCTGCTCCTGCTCAAACCCCGCCGAAGGTTGGAGGAGAGGTTGATCTGCTCTGTTTGCCATCATCCGGAGCTATATGATTCCACGTGTGTACTCTACAAAGACCGGAACAAAGAGGAGCAGGCTTGGGTGAAAGTCGCTGAGGAGACAGGTTTTTAAGGTTCCAGCGTCCAGCCTCGGGCGTTACGTGCACCGCGTCACAGGCACTACGCGCATTTAAATTGACCAATTCGCATCCGGTGTGGCCGTGGCATCACAGTATACATGTTTGAAACGGAGTAGGAAGATGTAAAACTTATCTGGTCCTTCAACTTAACCTCTGTTACATGTTTGACTTAAGTTCCACCCATGTACTCCAATAGACTTATCATAAAAGAAACTAAATGGACTTATGACATAAATCTATATATTAAATTACCTATTTACTATACACATACCCCTCTACCTATCTGATTACCTACTCATATCCATATATCCTTTAACACCCACACCTATAGATAGAGAAAAAGTATTTGTTTTATACCCTGTTCTGGTAAATTATGATTTAGCCTCTTACAATAGTAAAAAAACAAAATATTTGGTGAGAGAATTATGGTATTGCATGCTATGTTGTGCTCATACCGCCTCTGTGATAAATTAAGCACACCCTCCCTCACTTGGTCTTCATTGCTGTGTCTGTAGACCTGAAGTACACACTCTTATTATTGGTTCTTCATAAAAAAATTATGACTGAGTTCACTTCAGAGACTGAAAATCAGTGTTTATGCTTTAAGAGACACCAAGAGTTTTGAACTGTATGAATGGCATAGCAGAAGATCCACTGCAGCTAGCAGTCTGGCTTCAACTTGTTAGTTTGTTCTGTGTTTGTAAAACTTCTGGGCCCACATTCATACAATATTTTTATTCTGCATTTGTCAGTTGGCTGATTTATTGATCAGACTAACTGACAATCAAAATTTAAATCACATCTATCTGACGTTGCTATTTGGAAATTCTCTCCACCCAATTGTGTTGTTTCTTGTAAGTAATAATAAGTAACACTTATTAAGTTACTCGAGCCCTTCGTAAGTTAACAGCAAAATAAGAGAAACAAATCCCAGTACTTTTTAGCCATATATCACACAATCTCATGATGTCACAAAATACATGGGCTAAATGCTGTTTTAAACAATTGAAAAATGGTTCATTTAATAAAAAAGTACTATTTTAGTCCACATATGTGTTAATGTATCCATACATGTATAATTGGAAAAAGTCACGGAAGACAGAATCATGGATTTAAAAGTTGCAAACAAGGCATTAATTTATTACTTAAAATGGTGAATGAGAGTGCGGAGACAGATAAAGGTTCTTTTAAAAAGCAAATATAAGAAAAAAAAGAATATAGAGTTTACTTTAGAGGTTAGTCTTGTTTATTTGTTGTTTTTCTGCAATTATGAGACACTAAAATGTAGTCACTTTTTGTACCATTTTTAGAGACACATTGATTTATTTTCCAGTAAAAATAAAAATATAGAAGAGCTTAAGAAATACAATAATTTAAACTCCTTTCTTATAATGATAATTTTACGCTTATAAATCTATGAAAAATATCTTCCAATAGCCTATTTATCACATATTCCTAGTGGTAAATAGAAGTTTCATCAACAATGTCTCGATAAATAGGAAATTACTTTAGCATGAAACAGAAAAGGGTCTACCACAATCTCTGCTCAATATCTTCAGTCAGTAAACGGCAAATGAACTTGAGCTTTTACAGCATTTTTCTAGTCTTTTTGACTACTCAAAGCAGCTTTACACCGCAAGTCACACTTACTCATTCACACTCATTCGCTCTCACATTCAGAGATCAGAGTTTCTAAGTTACTTATCCATTAGTATCTCTAACACATTCACATCCTTTCATGACCATTCACACGCTACTGACCCAGCAGTGGGGACAACTTGGTAAGTGTCTTGCCCAAGGACACATTGACATGTGTCACCTGGAGCTGAGCTCAACCTGCAACCTGCCAATTACTGACCAAGCGCACTATCCAACTGCACTTCAGATGCCCTATACTGCACTACCAACGCTGGATCAGTCAGAATCTACATTTACTTTGTTCAATTGGCGACTTGTTCTTTATCCTCACCGTTCTTTCTGTGTTGCATCTTGAAGCCTGTAAAATAGTTTTGTCATTTTTAAAGCTCTGCCTACCTGTATTTTTTCTTAAGTGCTAGCACAGTAGACACTGGCTTAGAAATAGAGTAAAATTATGCCACAAATTTACAGACAGTGTGATTAATAATGTTCATCTGCCATTTTAATCACTTCTGGCGCTAACTTTTTTATCATATTATTTATTTAGTCTTGCAGTTGGCATATTCAGTCAAATGTTATGTGTAAACTGTAATGCAGTGGCACTGTCACTGCATCACCTGCCAGCGGTTACTACCATACAGACACAATACTTTACAACCTGGATGTAAACATTACAAATGACTGTCATACAGCTCAGTTTGTCTTTGTTTTGATACAGAAAACAAATATATGATTTGATGTGTATTTGCTCATCGGAGCGAGATTGGGCCAGTGATGTTAATGATGTCAGTATAATGATCCTATTGGTGTATGACCTGTAGTCAACTTCTTGACAGAAACAGGTATTAAAAGTATGTCTTACAACACAATGACCTCAATTTTGGTTGTTTTCTGAATACTTAATATATTCCAGACAAACTCAATAAATACATCAATGTATTGCAAGATTTTACAGCACATAACTGTATCAATATTTAGTGCAGTATCATGATGTTTTATTTTCATTAATTTGTAAAAACGGGACATTGTGCAGCCTCTGAACACTAGTTGGCAGTAGGTCTTCAGCCATTTAGCTGTATTTCTGCTTATACATTTATTGCAGTTATTTCTGTCTCTGGGGCACATAAATACAATTAACTGTTCCAGGGACCATGATTTATATTAATAACACTCATTTGCCACATTTTTACACAAACAATACTATGGGTTCTTCACGATATTAAAAACTAAAAAGACTTGTGAGCGCAAAATATTGATAAGATATAATAAGACAATAAAATATTGTCCTGTTTATAGTATCGAGATGTATTGTGATATATTGTCTCTTACAGGTATGAACTCATTCCTTTGAAATCTTGATATCGTGACCAAACACTTTTGTTTGAACCAGCTCCTTTGGTAATTGACTAAGAAAAGTTGATCTGGTAGAAACGATTATTGAAAAATATCTGACCGCCTTTCAGTGGGCATCACCAAAATGTCTACATGCTTAATATTGGAGGTAAAAAGCCTGCACACAGCTGTAGTGTGTAAAATAAGAACATGGTTGTTATATCATAAATGAGTACATCTAGTTCATGGTCCAGATTAGGATGTTAATCACAGCCCACAGTTTACGAAACAATACGTCAGACCTGTTAAAAAAGTTTCCGTCTATTTAATTTTCACTACTTTTGAAAGACAAATATTTGACATCTGCCTGTGACTGAACACATTCAGAGACCTTGTAGTCTAACAAAATTACTCATCAAAAATAACAGGTCTGGCATCCTCTCTTTTTCCAGAGATCTTAGAATTGGCTCTTAGTATGTGAAATTCGTCTCAAAGCAGGCAGTACTTTGTAGTTTATCTGTAATGTTTTCAGCCAAACTACAACTGTTATGTTATTGATTACTAATACTTTACACAGGCAACTTGACAACTTTTTTTTTATACCTGCTGTGATTCCCTCTGAGCTAACATATAAACAACTTAATGTCAGTAGCTCTAAGCAGCACAATCAGCCCTTTTCTTCACCAACTGAACAGTCTAAATATCTCCATAGACCCTTGGTATTTAAAAAAATTAAGTTTTATCCATTGAGTTTACTTACATGTTATAAGGCCGACCCTCATCATTGTGTTCCTCTGACTGCAAATCAAACACGTGTGAGTGCTCTGTGCTCCCTGAGGGCGCCTGTGGTGTGTGTGGCTGCAGCTGCCTTTAGGTGACTGATTGTGAGAGCCAGGGGGCGAGGCTACATAATGACTCCACAGTTTAAACCTACAGAGGAGATTGCACAAGGCTTTGTAATCAAAGAAGGAAGTAAGATTGTAAGGTGACACACAGGGATTGTAAAATCATTTTGATCTATTTTCTTACACATGAAATAACTTACTGACCATGTTCAATATTATTATTTTAAATGTGGAATTATTGATGCAAATTCATGGTACTTTAATGGCAAATTATATTGTTGTGGGGAAAAAATGCCTTGCTGTCTTTGTCTATGAAAGAAGGACAAGATTTAACCATTATTTTCTTATATTTGCTGTCCTACCATCACTGTGATATCTCTGAAATGGTAAATATTTTCACTGTAAAATATTTATTTTGATGTTAATTTTATATCAGAAGAACATTTTAAAATGTTTCTCTTTTTTAAATTAACATTAGACTTTGAATTAGTGGATCATTTATTGCAATTAATAAAGTCAGCCAGCAGAGAGCAACACAAACTTCTGAGTATGGCTCTGCTGTCTCAACAAGCAAAGACATGAGAAATATATCAAATAGTAATATATTTGTATTTACATATACTCTACACAAAGTTGTTTGTTCCAAGTAACAAAATATTGTCCATTCCTGTGCCAATATAGATGTAAGAAAATTTAAAGTGTATCTTAGCATAACATAATCAGAGCAATAGCCTTGATAATTGATTGACATTTGGGTTGCATGACATTGGATATTTCAGTACTTGTTTTTTCCCATAACAATATTAAAATATTGAGCTGTTCTGTCATGAGCACAAAGTCTCCTATAACCTAACACTGATCTTCTCTTTTGCCCTGTGATGGTCTATTTGTGTTAGAACAGATGTGAAGAAAGTAATACAATACTCTATTCTTTTCTAAAGGGATGCTTGATTTGTAAAAGTGGACATTTAATGATGATGATGAAGGAGACCATGACATAACCACCTCCTCAATTGCGCTGCAAATTGAAACTAAAAGTGTTATTATTACATTTTAATAACTGCTAGAGAACGCTTACAATCATCCACCCATTATCTATCACTTGAGGTTGCGAGGGGGCTGGAGCCTATCCCAGCTTACAATAGGCAAGGTGTGGGTTCAACCCTAAACTGGTCACCAACCAATCACAGGGCATGTTTACAATCACTGGTGTTCAACAAAACCTCTGGTGTACGCGCACGGAGTACCCCTGATCCAGCTGTATTCTCTGCACTCTCTGTCTAAGATGCCCTATTAGCAATCCTGCCACTTGATGTGGGCTGGTACTGGCCTGTCTTCTCTCGGGAACTTCATCAGGCCCTCTACATCTGTTTCATGATGCTAAATTAAAGGATCATTTCAACACCCTTAATGATGGCCCAGGATCCTTTACTGTACTGTACCTATACTGTAAAATACAAAATGAGATACTGACAACTAAAACTCTGTTAGCTTAATGTCAACCAAAAGCTGGCTGGATATGTTTCATTTAACCAACGATTTTCCAGTGGAGATGTTTTTTTTATTTGCAAAAACAAACAATACAGACAGAGACTGACACATATAACAAGACAGGTTACATAACATACAAGCAGACTGGTTTTACCATTTTGGATGATGGAGATGATGGATCATCACTATGTGTGGCCACAGCAGGATAACAGCCCTGCACAGCCAGGAGATAAGAGTTGATTTCAGCCATAATACAAAGACTCAGATTATTTTGATAAATATATTAAGCAAACTAGCAATACATAGATGGATACTTTATTCGTCCTCTTGGGGAAATTCAAATAGCTCACAACACTGGACACAGTATGTTATACAGAAAGTCAGAGGGGTCTGGTAATAAACAGTCCAGGTCGTGAGCCTTTGATCAGGACCCAGACCCAGGGGAAGGCTGTCTTATAGGTCTACATTCAAGAAATGTATAGGAGGCCACTGATGGGAATCAGTAAACAAGCAGTAAAAAAACATTGATCTTGAGTAACATTTAAACTATTGTCTCTAACTACATTGAATTTAAAGTTTAATTTGAGCCAAAGTAAAGGTCCCCTTCAGCCAAATTGTATGAGCGCAGGTTAAGAGTGAGTGGGAGGAGGAGGGTGTGTGCAGGTCTGTTTATTAAGATAGACTGAAGAGTGCGTGCTGTATGGTTTTAAAGTAGATCATTTGTTCAGAAAACCATGTTCTATTATTTCCAAACTACAGTAAATAAAATGATCTTTTTCTGGTTTAGTGGATTTTGCTTAATTCAGTTAAAGCCCTAAATTTACCCTTTCACTATTTTTGGCACTAACTGAACCATCCTTTAGGTACTCTGTCAGTGGGTTTCTGTTTCCAAAGAAGTGTTCCTTTATCAGCTACTCTATAAGCTGTTGTGAAAGCAAAACCTTAAATGTACTGCCTCTTGTTTAAAGGCATACTAACCATCAGCAGGTTTGTGACATTTAAAGTATCATAATGGTTTCCTTCCTCATCACTGAATGCCCACTGTAATAAATCAAAAGAATCGAACATGTTTTTGAGCAGGTCCATCATAGACAAAGAAAGTTTTTTTTTTCTCTTGACAAAAAATACTGGGATCAAAAAAAAAAAAAAAAAAAATCTGCTTATGGATTTTGGTAGAAAATCATGATGATGCACCCTCCAAAAAGGCACTGAAAAAAGGTTTTATATTTAGAAAATATTAATTTTAATCATGTTGATTTTAACGTATTGCTTTATCATGGCATTGTTTGAGTTTGTAACCTGCTAATAAAAAGAACAAAATCATTATTAAAACACATTTAAGAAAACTGTATGATTCTATACCCATATATCATATTTTAATAGTTTATGATTTATAGGAATGATAATCTGCTGGTTAATGGCAGTTTCTCCTTCTCTCATGATTATTGCTGTTATTTCTGTCAACAAAACTGTCAATGAACTGCTGTTAAAGAGACCATGGTTATTATTAATAACACTGACTAGAATTTTTCTAATCCTATGCATAAAATTTCTGTGTTCCTAAGGCTCTTTATATTTTTTCACATTTTGAAAAAAGAGATTATTTCTAATTAAGTAATTATCTGATCCATCAACAAAGCAAGATTTAAGGACCACACAAATAGACTTTCCTTTAAACTACAAGCACTAAAGCTTCAAGATTTGATTCAGTTTAGAACAGCACACATACTATTCAACATTCATTCATTTTCTATGCTGCTCATCCCTTTTGGGTTCACAGGCGGGCTGGAGCCGATCCCAGCTGTCACTGGGCGAGAGGCAGGTTCACCCTGAATCTCGATCTCAGGGCTACATAAAGAGACAGACAACCATTCACACTCAATCCGACACTTAAGGACAATTAAGAGTCACCAGTTAACCTAATGAGCATGTTTTTGGTCTGTGGGGGGAAGCCAGAGTGCTTCACACAGAAGGGCCCTGCCTGTCCCAGGGATCAAACCAGGGACCTTCTTGCTGTGGGGCATATGAACTACGAGGAGAATTAAGGGGAGAGCTGAACTTTAAAGTGCATCATGTCAGAACCTCACTGAAAAGTATGAGTGTGTCAGTCTCCAGGGTTCAATTATTGAACAGTTTAAGAGATGAATCAAAGAGAAGTAACCCCATAAGCAAGTTTAAAAGAATATCCAAAACATAGATTTTGAAATAAATTTAAGAATGAAGAGTAGCAGTTTTTCC
Organism: Scarus forsteni; assembly: GCA_036419115.1. NCBI lineage: Eukaryota > Metazoa > Chordata > Actinopteri > Labriformes > Labridae > Scarus > Scarus forsteni. The sequence continues at coordinate 21,481,375 of JAZDUH010000269.1, forward strand.
CAGGTCAGTAATGGCAGAATCTACGATAATATGGATATATTGTCTTGTTTTTGTAATATCTTTTTTGTGTATGCATGGGGATGTATTATATAGAAATTAAGCATTATTTATAGGAAGAAGCCCTTTCATAAGTCACTACATTAAAATGAACTGAGTGGTTAAAAAAAAAAAAAAAAAGCATATTATAGGCTAAAAAATCAGTAAACCACAGACTGATTGATTGGTCACTATCCTCTGAATATGATGCTTGAAAACACTTTTGACTGTGATGATTTTAGGAAAAAATGTATAAATGTATATCTATGATGTAGTGGGCAAAACTGATGTCATGGCAATTGAGTGATTACAAGTCTAAGCATGTTCAACCACCTCTGCGATCAGAGTGATGGTTTTTCTGTGGAGCATTTAGTAGTTAATCTCATCTACAAAGCACCAAAAGGTGGAGCTGTTGGCTAAGATTCAGTGGACAGATCTGAGACGTTTGTGTTGGTGTGGCTGCTGTCTTACAGGATGGAGCTGCTGACTTATTTCATCTCTCTGAGAGGGAACATGTTTAGTCCGTCTGTGATTCTGTCCCTCTGTTCATCTACTGATCAAATGTGCAGTTACTATTTTGTGTGCACAGTAGTTTTTTAAGAGCTGTTGTGCTAAATGTGAATTGGATTGTAATACTTAAAACATTTTTATCATTATTTTTAAGGTATAAATATAAAACACAGAAGAAAGTGAGCAGGGATTGTTCGTCATAAGCACACATCAACGCATAATGAGGATTTCATCTTTACTTGGGAAAAGGTTAAGTTCCAGGCTCACTCTTTTTGTTCATGTCATCTTACCCCCTTCATGTTTTACATGCCCTTTACATGCCTATTAATAATCCACAGATAAAATGAAAAGAATTTCTCAAAAGAAAAAAAAAATTAAACACATTTAATCAAGCAGAACAAGAGCAGGGGCAGAGGGCGGGGAGTGGAATCAACCCAGACTTTCAAAAAAGAAAAATAATTTTCAGCTTGTGTTTGCTGACCTTTTTAATCCAGAGAAAATCTTATGCCTCACAGGAGTATTAGTTTCTGTGTCAAATCAGCAATAACAAACTAAAAATATAATTGCAAATTAACTTTTCCAAAGACATAAAACGCTAAGGTTTAAGGTACATTTGTCATTTTGAGAGTTATGACAAAAATATCACATAAATCTTTGGTGAAAAGGTGATTTTCTTTTTACTGATTTATCTGGTGTATGATTTTAAACCAGCAGAGATGTTTTTTATGCTCAGTTGTTTTCAAGAACACTCCGGCTTCCTCCCATAGACCAAAAACATGCTCATTAGGTTAATTGGTAACTCTAAATTGTCCTTAGGTATGAGTGTGAGAGTGAATGGTTGTCTGTCTCTCTATGTGGCCCTGCGATTGACTGGCGACCGGGTGTACCCCGCCTCTTGCCCGATGATAGCTGGGATCGGCTCCAGCCCCCCCGCAACCCAGAAAGGGATAGCCGGGTATAGAAAATGAATGAATGAATGAATGTTTTCAAGAACGGCATGGTGGCGCAGCTGGTAGAGCGTGTGCCTCCCGTCCCGGTTCGAATACCGGGACGGGAGGGCCTTTGTGTGAAGTTTACATGTTCTTCCCGTGCATGCGTGGGTTCCCTCTGGGCACTCTGGCTTCCTCCCCCAGACCAAAAACATGCTCACTAGGTTAATTGGTGACTCTAAATTGCCCTTAGGTATGAGTGTGAATGGCTGTCTGTCTCTCCCTGCCATTGACTGGCGAACGGTTCAGGGTGTACCCCACCTCTCGCCCGATGATAGCTGGGATAGGCTCCAGCCCCCTGCAACCCCGAAAGGGATAGCTGGGTATAGAAAATGAATGTTTTTTTTCAAGAACATCAAGTCATTTCTGTTCTATGAATTTTTTGTCACCAGTTTTCCCATTAAATAATCATAAATACAGTCCCACTCAGCAGGATTGTGCCCGACAGATATATTTTTTTTTTTTTCTTTCTAGTCAGTTGTAGGATCAAAAGATTGAATGTGTTTCTGATAGCTGGCACATAGTCCCTGTAAAGCAAAGTCACTGTTTTCCTCTTAGCATTTTATAAATGTGGGATTACTTTAACAATGGGAATAAAGTCACAGTTCATCTGCATTGCTTTTCTCAGTAAATTTTAATGTCACAGAGAGATCAAACCAATGCCAAAATGTAGGTCTCATCGACACCCAAAAATCACGTGCAGATACCCCTGACCTATCTCAAACAAGAAGCTGGCAATTTGCCTTCTAAAATAAAAGGTTAAAAAAGGCCTTAAATGGTATCAGCTTGAAAAGTTGACATGTGACAGGGGAGGCATTGATGAACAGAAGTTATGTGGGAATTTGTTGTTTCTGAAACGGTTTCCAAATGACAAGCCCTCAAAGTTTGTGAATCCCAAAAAAGCCTTGGCAGCTCCATTCAAATGAATGGGGAAAGAAAACTCAGGACCACACCACCTCTGGCAGTTAGGCCTCTACAGTCAATACTAAAGGGGCCACAGCATTAAAATTGCAGGACTGGATTCCTGACAAAGTAAACCATCAGGAGATTATGAGGGATTTGGTCAAAATTGTGGCATCTGTAAGGAGGTGTTTCACAAGTTGCCACTCAATCTCAACGTGATTTAGAGAGGACAATGTCACTCTTCTCCGTCTTTGACGTACACAGCTGATCATGTGACTGAAGGAGGAAGAATAGACTGTGTAATACACACCCATTATAAAGACCGAGGTGGAGAAAAAAATACATCACTTCAACTGTGATATCTCTAAAACATCGACAGATAAACATGTAACACTGAGATCTGTACGTAAATGTCCTCCCTAAGGGAGAACTAACCTAGTAAAAAAAGAAACATTAAAACTTGCAGATGTTGTCACTTACTGATTGACAGGTTTAGTGCAGCTGACTTACTGAAGACAGGGAAATGGTCTGTGTAATATAACCCATGTCTGTGTAATATAACCCATTATAAAAAGGAGGAGCAAGAAACACATTAAACTTTAACTGTGATGTCTCCAAAACACCAACAGATAACAAACATGTAAAATTCAGATCTGCACATTGATGTCCTCCCAAAGGGAGGACCAACCTAGAGGGGTGCAACTTAAATCTGAAACAGACAAACTAATCAGTGTCCATCTGTGATCAAACTGAACCCCAAAAATGACAAAATGTGCTCTCTAGCATCACACACTGTAATATCTCCAAACAGTAACAGATTTCAAACATGCAACATTCAGAGGACTAAAAGTTTGTGATACATAGGGAGCTGGCCACTTGCCTTTCAAAATAAAACTAAGCAAGACAAACACATTTTCTTTAAACATTATCTCCTCCTAGACCATAAAAGGTATCATTTTGAAATGCACAGGGATGACATACTACACATTGAAGATCAAAAGTTTTGAAGGAATTTGTTGTTTCTCACACGGTTTCCGAATGACGCACCCTCAAAGTTGATGAACCCTGATGCAGCCATCCCAGCTCCTCCCGGTCAAATGAAGTCATTGATGATCATGTGCTTACTGTCTCCCTGTTTTTGTGCCTGGACAAAAATTATGCTACCCCTAGAAAAGATGTCTGATTGTCCTGAGGTGATTTTCAGTACATTTTTATTTATTATTAGTTTTGTCATTTTGAAGTTATTTCAGTGACCACTATGTGTTTTTCTTCGTTTAACTGAAGGGTACCAACAATTTTGTCCACATGTATATCTGTGAGGGAGCAGGGCGGAGCAAAAATCTGTTACACACATTTGTAAAGTCTGTCTGTTTTTCTTGGGTTGCCTTCTAAAACTGTAAATTATGAAAATGTTTCCAAACATTTATGTTTTTAATTGATTTTTAGAATGTTTTCTTAAATATTTTGACAGCCCAGGGATGTTAAATAAGTGTTAGTTTTCTGTTTTAAAAATATATGAGATCCATTTATCAATCCACCAGCAGTACTCCTATGAATAAATAACAGAAATAGTCGTTAGCAGCTGCTCTAAGTTTTTAGCAACCTGTTTTGTCATTCTAAAAATTGTAATCCTAATGTTGGCTCACAATACTTTTGTAGTATATCAACAACTTTATGGCTATATATGACATTGTCTGCCCTTATCTTGTTCAAAAATGCTTCAGTAGTTTTAAAATATGTTGATAGGCTGTATATCCCAGGAAAAGCAGGAAGATTTCTTTAAGTGGAGAGAGGATTGTCTTGCTGTACACAGCCAGAGTTTCAGCACATTTGGCAGACATGGTCTGAGCATCCTTCCATCCAGAGATTACATTACAGCAACGTATATCTTTTTTTTTTTTACACACTGAAATTTGGTCTAGTGGGTTTTGACTCAGTCTCGTTCTATATTGCTAACTTGTGATGTATGACTATCCTGTCAGAGGTTTATTATAAAAATATGTTTTTTTTATAATATATATTTACATATCTTATCAATAGTAAATTTAAAAACTGTGTCTCTAAAGATTAAAGCCTGCAAAACCTTACCTTACATGGAATCAAATGCTGAGAAGAGTGAAGATTTTATTTGTCAGTATTATTTTCATCAAAAATATCCATCAGTTTGATGTTTTTATTGACCTCAGAGGGAGAAGAGAATAATGGACACACTGTGCAGTGGTTTGGCTGTGATGATCTCCCTCAGTAATAGCCTCGCTGCTGATAGCCCTGCATTAGTTTGCAAAACAAATGAGGACAGCAGCCATGCCACTGAAACCTCATGGGAAAGGACAACAATGGAGGGGTCAGCATGAAAGAAATCCACACTCAGATCTCTCCAAAATTAAGAAAATAATGTAAATACATACAAACATTTGAGAGAGCATGGCCAGATTGTGTGAACCACTGTCTGAGGTGCATCATGTGAAGAGAAGATGCTGGATTTTTGTTTTTTCTCCAGCAGATTGACATAAGTGGACATTCAAACTGCCCACACAGTTATTGCTACCCTTTTGAAGAACTTTTTCCTTTGTGCTAAACAGGAGGTGAGCTGCTGCTGCAAAATTCAAATGAGGTATAAACATTAAAGGGATTTTTCAGGAGCCACTTCATCAATGGAATAATGGGGGTAATTATCCCTGGAGTGGAGAAAGGTCTGCAATTTAAACAGACTGCTTAATTGAGGCTGGAGTTTAGCCACCATTAAATTAAAGCCACAATACAGGTCTCCATCTGTTGGGAGGTGTGAATGTGCTGGATGGATCTTACCTGTAAAACATCTGGCTTCTGTGTGAATGTGACAAGTTGGCACAGTTGACAAAAACCTTTAAAGCTTGTGGGCGAAATTTCTTCTTCAAAATTGATGATTTCTAGTCCACTGAAGAAAAAAAAAGCATGCAGTGTTATTGACACAAAAATCCTTCATCTACACATGTAGCATGGAGAGAAGTCCTCGAGAGCTGTCCTCTGCAAGATAGAAGGACCTGTTCAGTTGGAAAATACTTAAAAAAAACATAAATCACTTAAACAACTAGGAGCTCAGAGAGCGCAGACCTCCGCCAAGCAGCTCAGTTCCACCCATAAATTATGATTTCCACCCAACAAGAAAGTCCTATAATTATTTATACACAAATTGTGGAATGAAAAATGTATGTATAAAACATGCAAATTTGATAGTGCATGCAAAGCTGATCTACTATTAGGGAGCACTGAGGATTACATCTGTCAGTTGAAATAGCATGTGCAATCCATCCAGCACGTTTGCCTTCATGAATATGCAGAATACATGCGGACTGTCAGAATGCACAAAGTACTGGGAGAAGATACAAATGTAATCATTCAGCACCACAATGTGTTTTATCAAACCCCAAACTGATTGCTCTGTGTGTTTTTGCATCTAAATTTAGCACATTAGAAAGGTAGGTGCAAACAGACATAGCGTTACACGTAGAGGGCTGTGGTTTTAGTGGAGATAAACAGCGGTTGCATTAACAGAATATTTTCACCATCAACAGAATTTTTTGATGAATAAGGGGAAGATTTGGAGGTTGTAATTATGGACTGGAAAAAGGGGGATGATCCAGTGTTCTGTCATTTTCATGCAGACAAGGGCGTATTTGGGATGTCAGTAGATTAAGCTCTAATTGTAGTTAGAGCAAAGTGGCCCAGTCATCATACTGTCAGTGATAAAGTCTGAACAGCCCTGACCTTCATAATCAAATGAGCTTAATCTTTGTCCTGTATGAATGAAGAGATGGAGTGACTACCCAAAAACAAAATGGCATGGACTGTTGCCAGTAGGGCATCAACCCAACCCCCTAAGCTCTTTTTAAACCACTGCTGATTTTCACTGTCTCACAAATGTGTAACTCACAGAGGCTAAAGCCATCGTGGAGTAGTTTAGCTTTAATTAATGTTATTATTTTTAATGATTATCAACATACTGTTCCTCTAGTTCTCTGCAGGCTGTCCTCTCTGTAATTGATGTGTTACATCATACATCTGCCCCAGTTCTGAACGTCTTTAAAAGCTGGTCAGCTTTGCTGCTCATTACAGATGGAAGACCTGTCATCCTCTCCTGCGTGCTGTTCATGTTTTGGCTCACGCTTAATCTTAACGAACCAGCGACCTTTCACAGCTTCACTTTGCACATAGTCTACTGCTAAGTCACATCCACACAACCCTTTTACCAGATTGTATGATTTGCATTTATATTGATGGAAAGGACATGCTGATTGATGCAGCTGTGGGTGCAGCAGCTGCAGCCTGGACTGAGTCAGATGAAATGACTTATTGGATCACTCAGGCGCCTTTTGGTCTATAAGCTTGGATAAAATCACAGGGTGTTTCCTCTCCACCATCACACATCATTCTGGTGAAGTCTGAGAGGTCTCAGTGGTGATGGGGGTCACTGATGATGAAAAGTCAGTTGCTGCTGGAAGAAGTTACAGAAACAATGGATGATATTTAACATTTTTGTCTTCCAAACAATATACCAATGGTTCATGGGACATAAAACCACAATCAATAACAGCAGGACTACAAAACCTGATCAACTTATCAGAAAAGTTTTTCACTATTAAAGGACTGCATCTCTGTCCACCTCCTTTGTACATAATTGAGGCCAAAATACTCCACCATGGATGCTGATGCAATGCCCTGTCAGTGTGCTTTTGAGAAGAGAAACACCTTTTCTGTTCATCACAGCATGAATGAAGTTACCGGAAACATATCATAGACCCTGTAGGTGGGTGCACAGCAGAGCTGATTCCTATGTTGGTCTTCAGACAGATGCTGTTCGTTATTCAGATTTTGATGGCTGTATTTCCAATTTGCTCTTTATATTTCTCTCTCAAACTTTTTTTTGTCCAGGTACCACTTAAACACAATCCTATGCACACATGTGCAACCAGGCATGACCTATACAGGCTGCTGCATATATACAGGTTTGAATCCAGCCTTTGGTCAATTTGCAGAATGTTGTCCCCAAATCTCTTTCACCCCCTTTCACAAGCTTTTTCACAGCCTCTCTCCTGCCAATAAAGGCACAAAATGCCCAAAAAATAACTTAAAAAGAAAGTCCATTGTCCTTTTTTTTTAATGGGGCACAACGTTACTTTTCCCACCGAATAATCTGACACAGGTGCTGCCTTCTCAGCTGCCAGCATTAGACTCGAGCAGCGTTGCCAAGCCCGCTCATTATAATGTTCGAAGAGCTGCAAATCTTGTGAGTCACGGCTGAGGGTAGTGTTTTTTGGGCTTGTTTCTTAACGTGAAGTTGCTTCTTGGGGCTCTTCTGTCTGAGTGAATCCTCCTGATTTTCGTCCAGCTCCTAACAATAAAGCAAAGCACGACTGCAGTAAGCAGTTTGTCCACTTTCTTGTTTCCTGGTTATCGCGCACACCCCCAAACACACTCATACACATAACGCATGTGCTAGAGCCAAGGTTGTCAGGTCTTCTGATGTTCTTTCTTTGAATATGCTTGGCATTGTGATATTGAAATGTAATGCAGATGTAAATTAACACACTTTATGTAGACTTCTCTTTTTAAAAAGTTATATATTACATTAGGAAGGGAAATAGCTGGAGGTTGCTTATTTTGGGCTTGTTTTTATCGACCAGGTTGTTTCTTTTAGAAGCAAAATGTGGAAACACTGGACAGGAGCACTCATTCCACAGGGTACGTGACATGATTTTGAAAAATTAAAATCACAAAAGAAATAACTGTTATCTTCTCTGTAGTAGTGTTTTTGTAGGCCTTAACATTAAGAACAGATATGGAGTTCTGTCCAGAATGGAGCAATGGAAAAGTAATGAGTAATGTGAAGAGTTACTTTTCACAGAGGGAAACTAAGTAAAGTAAGGCAAGGCAAGGCAAGGCAAGCTTATTTGTAGAGCACAATTCATACACAAAGCAATTCAAAGTAACACGCTACTTTTTTAAAGAGTAACGAGTAACAAGAAAACTACTTTTTAAAAGTACCTTGACCAACACTATTCATCATTATCACCAGAACAATCCATCATTTTCTATACCCTGCATGTTTTGGGGTCACATGGTGGCTGGAGCCTATCCCAGCTGACATTGAACAAGAGGTGGGGTACACCCTGAACTGGTCACCAGCCAACCATAGGCCACAGAGGCAGACAGACCCCCATTCACCCACACACTGACACCTAAGGGCAATTAAGAGCCTACGTTCAACCTAATAAGCATGTTTCTGGTCTGTGGGGAAAACTGATGTCCAGAGAGAACCCCGCATGCACGGGGAAAGACCCTGACTGACCTGGGGAACAGACCAGCAACCTTCTTGCTGTGAGGCACCTGCATGACCCTCTGCACCATCATCAGGACAATCATAAACACAAGAAACATAAATTGTAACCATTATCAAAGATTCTGTTGCAAGTACTCAAAGAACTATGTAAAGGTAGGAGAAAATCTTCACATTATTACAAAAGTATTATTATTATTATTATTATTATTGTTATTGTTACTATCATTATTATTATTATTACTACTACAATTATTATTATCTTTACAAACTAAATAATGTGTATAAGCCAAATGTTTGTTATAGTTGATAGTTTTCCCGATAGTTTGTAAATCAGTGACGGGGGTTTGTTCAAAAATAAACTTTCATTCTGGGGGAGGCTGTGCACAACGAGAGCTGCATAGACACGATCAAAAGCTGCTGCTTTCCTCTGATCCTGACACATCCTGAAGGAGTTGTCATATTGAAAGTTTTATTTCACCCAGCATGACAACGTGACCTCACCAGCATACCTGTATCAACAGGTTACATGGATTTTCAACAATCCTCTAGTTTGCTCCATTTCTAATTCAGACCTGCTGACTCTCCATCTACGGAGTTTTTCCTGGCTATACTCCTGGTTATTTATACAACTATTTCCAAGTGTCCAAAGTAAACTGTTGTTATGTTCCCTGCAAAATCATCCATTTATCCATTTTGGTAGCAGTTGTTCCACCTGTGAGCAAGACGGTAGATGCTGGTGGTGGAAAGACACTTAGGCTGTGCCGTGTAGCAAAGTGGTGTCTACTCAAAGTGGCATGGTAGTGGAAAACACCTACACTGTTTTTTTGTTTTTTTTTTATCCAGAGCTCTTTAAATTATGCAATGCTGATGGCACCATTTGCAGCGAAGCTTCCTCTGCTGACTATTTCTGCACTGATGCAGAGCCAAGCTTTGTGACGGTGATATATGCTCAGGCTAATGGCATGTACCTCATTTTTAAGTCTTGAACATTTTCTTTAAGTATGTGATACTTTACAGTGAGTTACAAGGGAAATTTAAGGCTATCTGGAGGAAGAAGAAAGGCTGTTATTGTCAAAGAAAGGTTTCGTCTTTTGGCTCTTCTTTTTTGCTGACTTACATCAACATCATGGACACTTACACCTGGTGATTACTGCAGTACTTCAAATGTGTCTTAGGAGTTTGGGCACAGAAATGTCTGTAGTATAAATTATGACCATGGGGAGAGAGAAGAATCCGTGTATGGTTCGTTCTTTCATTATTCTGTTTCAAAACAAAATCATAAAAACGAAAAACAGATTTGTTTTTTTGTTTTTCTGTTATAAAATCAAAACGGAAAAACCGAATAACAGAAAAACAGAAAAAACATGTTTTTCTGTCCTGGTTTTAAAAAATGGAAAAACTAAAAATAATAACTAAAGATTTTGTCAAAATTGTTTGTGTGATATTTTGATATTAAATGTGAACCGGAACCGTAATTGTTCCGATTTCCACCCGGAAAGAAGAGCACTGAAACGTTGTCCATGCGTTCAACGAGAGGGGACGGTGAACAGCGATGGCGACGATGGCGGGTTCCAGCGCGAGCTACCTGATGTTTCGGGGGAGCAGGCGACTAGCTTTAAGAGCAGAGGACCTAACGGTCGACAAAATCGCCATGGTTTTTCAGGTGAATCATTTTGAATCAACATAATTTGCTAGAGCTAAGGCTAAGCCGAGCTAAGACGTAGCTACAATGAACAGTGGACCTCCCTGCCACGGCTTCCGCTGCCGGAGATGAATAGATTTTTTAGGTCGATAATTCAATTCTCATTTGATTGAGAACTTTCAGAGAACTGCCGTGATATTCTTGAGTCAAAGTCTGTGGTTGACAAATGTTTAAAGTGTGCCTCGGCCAAGTAAAACTATTCATAAGACAGTTATTACATGTATTATCTCATGATAATTTGAGCGACAACCACATCTGACATTTTATTCTTATATTAATACTATCAAGCTAAATAGTTTAAAAAAGTTAAATTATCGATGTGTGTGTCTGTCAGTGTAAGTTGTCATGAATAATTTCAAGCTGTCTATAAGACATTGCAGACAATATGAACTCTCTTAACTGAGTGGACACTTGATGACAGCAATCACAATCATTCCGGTAGTTCTTATAAGATGTACAATTATAGTAATGACTGTGTCTTGTCATTCTAATGTGCATCTTTTCAAAGTGTTTTCCAAAATTGTTTATTTCAGGACCGTGCAGACAGCATTTATTTAACTGATGACAGCAATCGAGGCATTCTTCCTGGACATGATGGCGCGTTTAACACCAATGAGCTCCAAATCAGTGGCCACTATGAGATACATGGGGTGGACACCACTGATGAGGGCTCTCCCTGGCACAGTCCTGTGCGCTTTGCATTCCGCCGCCCAGCCAGTGGTGGTCCCTCTTCTTCCTCAGCATCTCTGTCTCAGCCTGTACCCAGAGCTACTGGACCAAAGATGATGCAGAGGTAAATAAACCAAAAATGTTCTTTGTCATTGTTATCTGTTACAAATTCTGTTTGATTGAAATGTATGTAAGTACAAAAATGGAGGAAAAGTAGGGTACTCTTGTTTTTTAACAGTCCTCTTGAAGATCTACAGAAGTGAAATCAAACTAGCCTTGCTTCTGAAAGCCACAAATGGGCCTAAATGCTTTGTTGACATTTGGCTTTAGGAATATCTTAATAGCAGAAGTGGTTGACGGTAAACCTGAAACACGGAAGACAATGAGTCTCAGGTTCACTGAGTTCGAGTCTTCAGTCGGCAGTATAAGGGCTAAAGTGGCTGATGCCCTGGGCCAGGATGAGCCAATTGTTTTAATTGACAACCATGGCAATGAAATAATAGACAGTGAAGGAACAAGAGGTATGGACTAACATTCTGTTCTTATAATTTAATGATGTAAGTAATGTATTGACCATATTAAACAATTGTTAGTGTTTATTAAATCTTTTTCACTATCTCTTCAAATTGGGTCTTTATGTTGTGACCTTCTAAACTTCAGATTCTTCGTGTTTATTTTATATCCCAAAACATTGCTCCATGTTGTTAATAGATAATTCTAATCCATCCATGCAGGTTCTGCATTTTGGAAACAGCATGCAAGAAAAATTTATGCTGTGCCAGAGGAACAGCTTCAGAGGTTAAGGGGGAGTAAGAGAAGGAGAGAAAGGTATTTAATAGGGATGTAACAATATGAAAATTTTGTATCACGGTTATTGTGACCAAAAGTATCACGGTTATCACTATTATCGTGGTATTGTTTCAGTGTGCTCAAAATGTTAAAATAGTACTTTAGCACACAATTTAAATCATTTAACCCCTTTAATATTATAATCATAACACTTCTTTTTTTTGTCAATAAATGTGTCAAGAAATGGCCTTTGAGTACATTTTTTACCCTTCTTTCATGAGAAATAAAAGTAAAAAAAGTCTAGCAAGTATTTGTAATTATTATGTAATAAATGCTTAAACTGTGCGTAACTACAAGAAAAGAAAAAAACAGATATGAACTTTAAACAGGTTTCTCTTCATAAACAATTGTAAATAAACATGTTCAAAGTTTTGAGACAGCCAAAAATAAATGCAACCTATTTTGCATACACATTTTAGTTTGCCTGCAGCATTGGTGTCCATGTTACAGCTCGTTATATTAGACCATGGTCAAGTCTTTTTATTTATTTATTTCTGTTTTACAGATGATAGTCCGTTAAGCAGTTAGCCCCCTTCATGACTCTCCCCTGGTCTCCCCTTTCAATGGCAGACCTCCTCAACATCTCCTTCTTTAATATTTTACAAATTACTATTGATAAATTGATATATTGATCCATAAAACACAAACTTTGACGGAAGAAGACGATCTACTTTAAAAAAAAAACGGCAAATACGCGGCAAAAACACACTCCAGAATTATCTTAATGCTGTTAATTACAAGATCTATGTATTATTTAGACAGAAAATACTGATAACCACCTGCTATTTACTCAGGTATGGCTCACTGAATCTTCTCTCTCTCTCTCTCTCTCTCTACCTCTACGGCTCGATCAGTTCATTTACTCGAGGAGTTACAGCAGTTTTATCCAGCACATCTTTTTCTTTCGCTGCAGCTTCATGTTTAGACAGGGTGACTGTCTTCTATCAGTTTCCCCTCAGCATCTTTGTAAAATCCAAAATTCATCCAGACTTCAGAGTCCGTTTTGAGAGGAAAGTCTCCACTGTAGTGTCTCTAACTTTTGCTCTCAGACTCAGAGGCCAAACAATGCAAACTGCACATGCACGCCTCGCGCCAGTCTGCTTAATCGAGGACAGATACATAGAGCAGGCTTTTCCAGTCAAAGAGCAGCATCACCGTGAGTTACTAAGGCAGTGTGTTAATCTAACACGGTATAACGGTAATTTTAATTTACCATTTTACCTGTAACCGTTACATCCCTAGTATTTAAGCATTCTTAGTGCATGTCAACACAATGCCTGTGACAAATCACATATTGAAGGTCACAACTGATATGTTGTGATTGGCATTATATATATAATTCTGAAAGGATTCTTAGAATATATAAAAGCTGCTCTTCAGTAGTATGACATCGTAATGTCCTGGTGAATACTAGCCTAACACTGTCTTTTATTTATTTTTTCAGTCGTCATGAGGACACAGTACTCCCTGAGGTCATTGACCAAATTGAGGAAGTCATTCTTACCTCCCAGGGTCTGAATGAAGTCTCCAGGACTTTAAAAGAACTTGTCCAGCTGCAGCTGTGAAGGCAGCCTTTGCCTGCATCATCTGTGGAGGTAGTGTACCCAGGCCAGAGATAGTCTGTATTTACTTTAAAATGTTCATTGCTCTACATTCCAGTGTTACTTTGTTTCCCAAAATCATGAGGATGTTTTAAATACATTAAATCATATGGAGATACCATGGATTTGTGACATCTTCACTTTGTCTGTGTAATAAACAGATCCTATGAAGGAGCCCATATTCTCCACCTGCTGCAAGAGTCTCCTGGGTTGCTGTGCCTGTATGGACAGGTGGAAGGAAGGCCACACCTACTGCAACAGTGCAGAGCTGTTGAGCTGTTGGCTGCACTGCACACATTATTTAATTGAATAGTTTTCTTTAATCGAAATGTTAACTTGTTATGTTCAGAAGACGCTAGTCTTTTCCAGTTTATACAGCAAAAACTAGAAAAGCACTCAGAGCGCAGACCTCCGCCAGCGCCACAGTCCTCACCCATATTGTGATTTTCACCATAAATGTTAGTCCTACCTTTGTTTCATTTCCTGAAAATTTCATCAAAATCCATCCATAACTTTTTGAGTTATTTTGTCCACAGACAGACGGACAGATAGACAGGCAAACAGACAAACTCCCCCGAAAACATAACCTCCTTAGCGGAGGTAACCAGTTGACAGTTTTGGATGCAGTTTCATTGTTCAACATGCTTGAAAGCTAAATACGCCCAAATTGTTACCTCCGCTAAAGAGGTTATGTTTTCAGGAGAGTTTGTTTGTTTGTCTGTCTGTCTATCTGTCTGTCCATCTGTCTGTGGACAAAATAACTCAAAACGTTATGGATGGATTTTGATGAAATTTTCAGGAAATGTTCAGCATGGGAAAAGGAAGAACTGATTCAGTTTTGGTGTTGATCCGGATCAGCGTCTGACCGCCATGATGAAAAATGTGATTTTGGTGAATAACTACTGAACTAAAATAGATATCATTATGAATCCAGTTGCTAATGGTATGTTTTCATGGTCAAAGAATCTAAATATTTAGATGAAATAAAAGTAGGAGTAATATTTATGGTGAAAATCACAGTATGGCTAAGGACTGTGGCACTGGCGGAGGTCTGCGCTCTCTGAGTGCTTTTCTAGTATTGTTCTGTGCTCATTTTATTCAAACATTTAAATTGTGAATTGTATTTTTCAATAAAATGTTATTGACATTTCTTATATCTTTTTCAGTGTAAATTTTGCCCATGTAGACAGTACAATATACACATGCAGTGACACCATCAAAACATATCACATGTGCCTCTCTGTCACACTCAGCAGACAGACAAGGGCTTCATTGAAAACTGTTTGGTCACCGTTGATCACACTGTCAAAAATAGCAGACAGATCATTGTAGGCAAAGGCAAATCCCTCTTCTGCCCGGCTCCTGTCCTCCTCAGAGTGGAATGGGTCCACACCGAAGGTTGACTCCCTGCTAAGGGAGGATCCCACTTCCTGCTCATATCTATCTGCAGCAACAGAACCACTGGGTAGCAGGCCCTCTGATATTTTGGCTGGGCATCCTCCTGCTGCAAGGCTGTTTGGTATTCCTCTGCCTGGTAAAAGTAAATAATTGTAAGCCCCCCTTGCTTACAGCGGCCAAAAACATGCCCTTACAAAGCCCAAGATGTCCTCAAATCTCTTTCTACAAACAGTCCACAACTCAAAGATATTCACTTTACTGTAATAATCTAGAGAAACCAGAAAATATTCATATTAAAGTAATTGAAATCACAAAATGTGGACTTTTTGTTCTCAGAAAAAAAGACTCAGAACAATCAACTATCAAAATAGTTGGTAGCCTCCCCTATTTTACATTTGCACCAGCAGCAGGGGTTACTTTTTTAAACTTATTTTTACTAATATTTTTACTGATTTTGTAAAAAAAAAAAAAAAAAGAAAAAGAAAAAAAAAAGCACAGGTTAACATTACCACGATATTCGGATAAACATTTCCATACCTGGAATCCTATGTGCATTCCATGACTCCACAACCCTTGTCAATCCAATACGGCTGAGTTGACATGCCAAGTTTGACACACAGAATTTCACAGTGCTGTCCTTCATATCTATGGCCTCTTGGTCGACCAGGTGCACCAAGGCCTGCTTCAATGGGTAACTGACCCGATTATTTATCTCTGGCCAGATCAGCTCCACCCTTAGATTCTGTTGTTAGAAAATTAATTAGGAAGATGAACTGTTTAAATTAGCTGGTAACTACTCCATATGTTAATTACTGCAATTAAACCTGTCAGCTAGTCCAGTATATTCTGGTTCCATTTGAAAATCCATAAATGTAACACAGAAAACCATGCCCCTATGTAGACTATCTTATAGACCTAACTAACTAAAAGAGGTAACTTCAGTTCTTTTATCTGAATTATGCTCTTATTGGAGCACTTTATTTTGAGAACTAAGGGTTAGGAAGATGTAGATTGGACATAGGGTTGCCTGCTGAGGTCATTTCTGTGCCTGGAAAGGATTTCCTGAATGAACAGGGACAGAAAGAACTCCTTCTCATGGTCAACTCTCACTTGATCCCACATCCCATGGGTGACCACTGCACATCTGCAACAAATGAGAGTATGTTAATATAACATGATGACTTGGTGTCACAGACATGAAGTCAAATGTTTGACATTGCATGAATTACATGCAGAGCAATATATACTGAAATAACATTTAGCTATTGTGATGAGCCTTATGAAAAATGACTTTACCACTAAATACATATGCCTTTAAATAAAATAACTTACCTGTACACCTCCTCATAAATAATAAGATTGTTTTTTATTGGCATGGTTGCATTTGCAACAATTTTGCTGCTGTATCCATCAACTGCCACCACATGTGTGACCCCAAACATGGCAAGCTTCTCGTTCTGATCCATGTGAATTTTGTGGCCCATATACTCAGCATGATAGGGAATGGGATTCAGATTACGAGCACCCTTTAAAAGAGAGAAACATCATTATAACTCATTCCTATGTGTCAAATCCAGGATGATAACAAACCATGATCACTTGACATCAGCTGCAATTCGTACCAAACATATTTTCTCGCACCTGGAGAATAAGGTGTTCAGAATAATTTGCACACAAACACACACAATTAAGATATTCATTACTGAAGATATTATATACTAATATGTCATTGTCGGAGTAGTACAGGAGTACATATACTATATAGCAGTGTTTCTCAACCAGGAGTTCACGGACCCCTAGGGGTCCATGATGGAATTGCAAGGGGTTCTTTCAATTACAGTGATAGTGATGAAATTTATTTTTAAAAAATTATTATTTTACTCAAATGCCACTGAGACTTTAATCACTCCTGATTTTATTTTCGAAAGCAGTGGTTCTTAATAATCATTTAATTGCAGTAATTAAATAACCCTTGCAGTAACTTTCAACAATAAAATCAGGAGTGAGATTTCTTATCAAAACACAATAAATTACACTTTGAAACATGTAATAGAAGAAAAAGTCATGTAACCCTCTGTAGATTAGTTAGATTTAAGTCTCAGTCACATTTGAGTAAAATAATCTTATTTTGTATAAATTTAATCACTATCACTGTAATTGCAAGGACTCCTTGCAATTACATGACGGACCCCTAGGGGTCCACAGATCCCCATTGAGAAACACTTGTTGAAGTTATTGTGGTTACTACAAGGGGCTGTTAACAGCCCCTTAACACAATCTGCATCCTTCTCAAGTTATAAGCCCTTTACTTTTCCAGTGGGCCCAGAGAGATGATTAATAACAAATGCTGCCTTTGTTTTCCTATGATAAAGAATTTTATTTTATTACATTATTTTATTTTATTTTTTCAGACGGAAACAACAGTTTTCAGGACCAGGAAAGTCATTTCTTTTTGTGAATTTTGGCAACTGCAGTTTTGAGGAGAATTAATGAAGGCGGCTTTCAACATCTCTATATAAAAATTAGACAAATAACTCACACTGAAGGTTTATACAGACATGTTCCTGAGCATTTTTTATAAGTAACAGATCGCTGACGATCCACTCCATCTTATCCGCGCGAATATACGCACTCCCGTGTGTTTCAATGAGACAGCATCAGTCAGTGCACAGTCTGCTGCTGTCTGATCTGCTCTCAGATAAACCAAGAAACATCAGAGCAGATGATAAAGTTTTTCTCTCTCTTTTTCACCTGATCCGCGAGTATGACTCATTTCATGCGTAACGGCTTTGCGCCTTAATTTCTCTTCCGCAGCGCTCTCTCATCAGTAAAGAGGCTGCATTTAGGATCAACAGAATTAAAGTATACCAATAAGTCATTTTATAATGGCTCACTTCATGCGTAACGGCTTTGTGCCTTTATTTCTCCTCTGCATGGTCTCTCTCCGGTAAAGGAGCCGCCTTTAGGATCATAAGAAATAAAATATAGGCTATAATAACTTCAATATTGGCTCACACAATGTGACATCAGGTGTGAAAACACCAGATTGTGTTATGAGAACTTCTCCAACATTGCGCAGCATGTTTTTGGTTTATTCGTGTTATTTAGCCCCTCTTCACGTCAGCCTTAAGATTATCACCACCACAGAAGCACTTTAGTTAATCAGATGTGCGCTGATCAGTTTCATGATTTAAAACCTCATCCTGAATCTGCAGAAAAACACGTCTGTGTCTCGCTCCGCGCCTTTAATCTGGTGTGGAGACTGCATTGAGTGGCTGAAGGAGGAGGAGATGTCAGCTGTCTGGTCCTGAGTTGAATTAATGGACAGTCAAATCCTTCATAAGGGCGGAACCTTGGTTGGGTAGGTGTTTCACCCGGAAGGTCAAACAGTTTTTGACCGCTGAAGGGTAGAGTAGTGTGGCTGCATGACACGCAGCAAATGTGTTGGTGATGGTATTTTTGTACTTTTGTACACTATGGATTTGCATAGAAAATAAGTGGACTAATCGTTCAAAGAGCAAACATTACGTGGAGTTTCATTCATCGACAAGATAAAATTCAGCGCGTCAACTTTAGATGGTGGTACAGCGCCACAGTGGCTTAAAGCACTGGCTTGGCCTCTACAGCTAATTTTTTTGTTTTCTTTTTCATATGAGTTGGGGGGCGGGGGGGGCAGGTCAGATGTTTCATTTCAATAAATGCCTACGTTACTTACATGTCATCGCAAATCATGGTAAGGCTGATGGACTTCTCTCAAGACTCGCCCAACCCTGCTTTCCCCGGCATGCACACCAATTGAAGACAGGTATCCTGTCATGAATTTACGGCCATAGGAAGGACCCATCTATTAAAACAGATCAAATAAAATAATAATATTCTCCAACAGATAAAGCTGGCATGTTCATTTCAAGACTTTAATCACATACCTGGTAGATTGAAGAAATCACAGCTGTTTCCAGCTCAGTGTCGGAGACGTGATTTCGTCTTCTGAGGTTGTGTGCTTGGCAGAACCTCCGAACAGTCATGTTGGAGCAGTGTGGAGCACCAAAGCACTGCAAAGCAGTGCTAATGTCTGCATGTGTCTTGCCGCCCTCAAAAAGTTGTGTTATGACGCCAACGTAGGGCTGAAGTGCTGCCATATTATCCTTGTCGGAATTATTCTGGGCGGGTGAAAATCAAAAATAATCACCAGCGTTTCCGGTTCATGTATAATACCAAAATATCACAAAAACAATTTTGACAAAATCTTTTTTTATTATTTTTCGTTTTTCCATTTTTAAAACCTGAACAGAAAAACGTGGTTTTTCTGTATTTCTGTTATTCCGTTTTTCTGTTTTGGTTTTAAAACAGAAAAACGAAATAACAAGACCGTTTTTTTGTTTTTTTTTAATTTTGTTTTGAAACAGAATAACAAAAGAATGAACCATACACGGATTGAGAAGAAGGGGGATGCTGTTTGTGGATGTTACAACAATAAAGTGTTTAAACTGAACCTCATTGTTTGAAAAAAGAAAGAAAAGAAACAGATCTGCTGTTAGGTCACAAAAAGGGAGACAGATACACAAATAAAACTGATTCATTTGACATATTTTAATCATTTAATTTAATCATGAATCAACGGCAGTGACAATTTACCAAATGAACTATCATACTAAGATGTAAAGGCAGCAAAGATCACTGAAAAAAAATAACCCTGTGGTTTAGTAAATGAACTGATTGAATTATTTTACATTTTTTAATTTAGCTGTTTTTTTACAAGCAAAATTCAATGTATATACTGATTTCATTTATGTGGAAAACTTATCTGTATGAAAGGAGTATTTTCATCGAAGATTTTCTCTCGATTACATTTTTCTTAACACAAGACACTAAAATATTGAGTAGATTTCTCAAAAATTTTTTGAGCACATCTGAATCTGCACCCATTCTGTGCACAGAGGGGACCATTGACAAAGAAGCAGCTGTATTTCTGGAGTCTCTTGGGCTTAAGGTAAGTTATTTCTTCCCGTGTTAAAGCACAATATACTATAGCATCCTTAAAAAGACAGTTATTAAATGAGCAGAATTTCATTGCTCACTTACTATCTTTCGTGAAATATTTGTGTCAAACTATTGGTTCATAGTTTATGATATTCAATTAACTACATAAAATGGCTGATTTATGATAATTGCAGACGTTAAGTGCTTAATAGGAGTTTCAAAACTTAAGGTTTGGCTTTGCAAGGCTGTGATGGACAATTTTTACATTTTTTTTAAAGGTTTTGGAGCCACATTTGATCAGGAACTGAATGTACGTCCTTTTGGAACATATGAAGCTAGAGTCAGAGTTTTCAGTTATTTTGTATTCCACACATTCTTGAAGTCTTCTCTGGTGATATTTAATATAATTTCAGACTGTATTTAAATACACTGCTCCTCATTTAGGTGACCTCCATGATGCTAATGACCACTGTATATCGCCAGCAGCTATGAAATAACATACTGGTATAATTATCCTTATCGGTCCTGTCTGGTATTTAATAACGTCCATATTGTAATTACATTCTGACCTGCTGACCTTTAGATACTCAGGTTTTAATTGGCTGCTGCAGATTTCCTCCCAGGATTTTTATAGTGTATAAAGAAACCATGAACTCCAGCTGTTTCCCATGCACTGACACACTTAACTTACACAGAAGAAAGAGCTTTGTGTTTT
This sequence comes from Scarus forsteni, assembly GCA_036419115.1. Classification (NCBI taxonomy): domain Eukaryota; kingdom Metazoa; phylum Chordata; class Actinopteri; order Labriformes; family Labridae; genus Scarus; species Scarus forsteni. The sequence continues at coordinate 21,502,046 of JAZDUH010000269.1, forward strand.
CCAACTCTTAACTTTTCACAGTGTCCTGATGAGTTTTACTTTGTTTAATGACTTTCAGGAAGTTTGATCCTTTATCTCTTCTGGTGCATTTGTTAAAAAATGTTGTTAAAAATGGTCAAATTCTTAACAAACTCCTACTCACTGTTTAAATGTAAAGAAACACTGATAACATTTACAGGTACTAGGTTTGTCATCTGTACACTGCCCAGCCAAAAAGTTGCGACCAATAAAAAAGGACTCTAATATTCTCTCTAGATATACAAACTCTAATATTTCATTGAATCGCCTTTAGCTTTGATTACAGCGTGCACAGCAAGCTTCTGCAATGTCACACTATTTATTTCCATCCCGTATTGCATTAGTTTCACCAATACTTGTATTGATGATGGGACCCTCTGACCACTGCACAAAGCCTCCAGCACATCTTAAAGATTCTCTTTGGGTTAAGGTCTGGACTCTGTGGTGGCCAATCCATGTTTGAAATTAATGTCTCATGCTCCTGAACCACTCTTCAACAATTTGAGCACACTGAATCCTGGCATTGTCCTCTTGGAATATGCTGTGCCATTAGGGAAGAAAAATTCATTGATGGAAAACCTGTTCATTCAGTATAATCAGGTGGTCAGCTGAGCTCATTCTTTGGTCACATAATGTTACTGAACCTCGACCTGACCAACTGCAGTAGCCCCATGGATGTATTATAAGAACTGGATAGCGTGGCTCCGCCTTCCACCATGTAACGGATTTGAAGCCAGAATATCCCTCGTCAGGGCGCCGCCATTGTGCAACCAGTAGAGAATCTGGGCCATAATCCGGACGCAGCTGTCGTAAATGGTCGCAACACTCCACAGCATACGCCGTACACAATCATTGTGAAGCTGCCGTAAACCGTGGTTATTTTTAAAGTCCAATAACTTATAAAAAAGAAACTTTTCAGAAAAAAGAGGACTTGAAAAACACGCAGCCCAATAATACTTTCATATCACCACAGCATACAGATGGGAGAAATATTTCTACGAGGTGTAATAATTTTTTGAAGTTTCACTACGGCCCGTCCAGATGAATGGGGGAGACAGAGATTTGACCTATACTGCAGCCAGTCACCAGGGGGAGCAGTTTTCGTGGAGGCTTCAATTTGAGCCCAGCGACATGGCGTCCATGTTTTTTACAGTCTATGAGTAGCCCCAGATCATAGCACTGCCCCAACAGGCTTGTACAGTAGGAACTAGGCACGATGGGTGCATCACTTCACCTGCCTCTCTTCTTACCCTGATGCTCCCATCTCTCTGGAACAGGGTCAATCTGGACTCATCAGACTACATGATCGTCTTCTAGTCCTCCAGAGTCCAATCTTTATGCTCCCTAGCAAACTGAAAGCTTTTTTCCAGTTAGCCTTTCTGATTAGTGGTTTTCTTAAGGTTACACAGCTGTTCAGTCCCAATCTCTTGAGTTCCCTTCACACCGTACACGTGGAAATGCTCTTACTTTCACTATTAAGCATACCCCTGAGTTCTATTGTTGTTTTTCTTCAATATGATTTGGCCAAACGTTTAAGCAAACGCCAATCACAATCATACAGGATTTTTTTCTGACCATATTTCTTCCTCGAAGACAATGGTTCCTCACCATCCTTCCAGAATGATGCAAGGCTAGTCTGGGACCTCAAGTTTTCCTAATTGTTCCTCTCACACATAAGCAGGGACCTGTGAATGGCAGAGGCAGTCTGATATTATTCAGAGGTCAGCATTCACTCAAATGAAACAAAGGACTTGAAAAAAGACAAAACATCTTTTTATTTCTTTATGTTCTTTATTTCAATCAACTTGAGCAAACTGGATGAGCTTAAAATATCAATTGTCGTCTGGCTTGTGGTAGTGCAGAAAAGGAAGAAAAAACAAAAAACATGCCAAGGAGTTGATATTTTTTCATGTTTTTACAAAAAATGTCATTGTTTTTTCACTTTTTTATGATTTGGTTTTGCAAATAAAGTAAAAGCAGCAGGGAATTTACAGCTCTGTCAGTATAGAGGCACCAAGAAAGACAGAGACTGCTAAATCCGACACAGGGGTGTCAGACTTTTGTCACACAGATCTCACCATATGGAGATCTCAGATACACCAGTGGTGAGAAACTTTACTTTGATCAAACCAACAAGTAAAATAACTTCAATTTAATGACAGTGTGAGTTAAAAATGCATTACTTAAAGTCAAATTAAGAACTAGATAAAACACTTAAGCATAAAGTAAGATTTAAAACAAGTTGGTGTTATAATTTAAAACTCTTTAAAGAGGACACATCATGCTTGTTTCTCCTTTTCACTATGCCAGACTAGGATGCCTGTAAAGCATTTCTGCCCTCAGTACAAGTCATTTAGTTCCTTCATTGCCCCACAATAGCGTTCTCAATATCCTCATTTTAGGCCATTATGAAGCCCTCGTTGAAACACTCGGATCTCAGGATGACCTAAAGTTGCCTTGCAACGTCACAGCCCTTTGTGGTCTGATTGGTCAATTCTATCGGGGGCTGAGCCAGCCTGTCCTTCTTCTTCTACTGTATTTTCCAGCAGGCTCAATGCAGCGACTGCGTATTGAGTCCTCCTGCAGGCCAGAACTAGTAATGAGTGACTGTGAGCTAGGGAGCTATATACTGCTGCTGGTGGATGTGTTCCTCTGTGACGGTTTTGTGGCTAACGGACATCACAAAGGAGGAAGTGTTTTATCAGATTACTCCAATAAAAAGAAAGGTACCTCGTGTCGTCACGACGTTTGAAATCTCGCGGACATCTCGCAATGACCTATTTTCAGAGGCATCAAATCTCGTTCTAGGATATCAGAAAAATACAATATCTCATTTTTTGAAAATTAAGGGGGTGTAAGGTCTTGTTTTCAAATTTATTATATTATATGTAAGTATTAAATCAAAAGTGCAAAAGTGGAACATATGAAGTGGTATGATCGAATACTATGTGAAGCGATTTGATTTACTTAAATGAAGATACATTACAGTGTGGTACGATACGACATGGTATGTGATGTTGTACAATGTGATGTGAGATGTGTAGGTACGATATAATTGGACATGACAAGAAGTGAAATACTACAGTATGATGATACAATACCAGTTGATAAAATTATGTGACACGTTATGATATGGAGCGATATGCTCCATATCATAACGAATAATATAGTAAGATATGATACAATGTGGGGGAAGGGATACAATATCATTTGATATGGGATATAATGAAGTGTTATACGGATCAATATGATACAAGGTGATAAGATGATTGTCAGGTATGATATGATTTGAGTAGATACTACGCAGTATATGCGGAGCAATATAAGCAATAACAGGGCTCCAGACTTAGTTTTTGCATTGGTTGCAACGGTGCACATTAAAAAAAAAAGAATAAGGTGCACCAGCACAAATATTAGAGGCACCCAGATTTTATATAGTGTCACGTTTAACGCCATAAGGTCACCATTTTATCACTCTCCATAACTTTTACTTTCCATGCTGAAACCTGACATCACAGTCAGGTTCCGTCTGGGCTCATTTGCATACTAACAGCTAATTGTTTGATTACTGAGGGCTGTGTTTGTGTGTGTGTGTGTGTGTGTGGGTGTGTGTGTGTGTGTGTGTGTGTGTATGTGTGTGTGTGTGTGTGTGTGTGTGTGTGCATGTGTGTGTATGTGCATGTGTTTGGGCGGGCCAACAGCAGGGACAAAGAAAAGAAAGGAAGCAGGTGCTGTGTCATGTCTGTTTTAGCAGATTTTTCTGCAACCTCAGTTACTTTTTTCAAATTAAATTTGTAAGAGTGCGCCAAACATTTTTTCTTGATGCACTAATGCGCCAAAGAAAAAATGTTAGGTGCACTCTCACTAATTTTGGGTGCATGTGCAACCAAAATGGTTGCACTCTGGAGCCCTGAATAAGCATTATGAGAATGAGCTATGATATGGTTAAATGAGATATATGATATACAGAGCGGCATAAGATACGAATCAATGTGGTATGTGATTTGATGAGCTATGATATGACATTACATGGAGCGATATTATATGAAGTGATATACGATACGAGTCAGCATTTTATAGAACAATGTGATATTATATGATATGATAAAACCATATGGAAGATATGATATGACTTAAAAAGAACGATATGATGCAAATCAATATGATGTAATTGATGAGAAACAATAGGATATGATGTAGAGTGATAAGATTTGGTTCTATATATTTTAGTGTTATACAGAACTGTGTGATACAATGAAACTACATAAGATTCTGATTGGTAAGAAACAATGTCAATTTGAGGAAGGATATGATGAAAAATAATTAGAGGTGATCTGATGAGCCATGATATGATAAAATATATAAGCGATAAGATTTAATTCGAAAAATATTAGTGTTATAGGCACCAAGTGATGCGATGAAACAATGTAACATGTACAGTTGCACAAGATAAGATGCCATTTAATAAAAAGGAATTATGCACTTTGATTTGACATGATTTGATATGTAACCTTACTATATGACACAGCACGATGTGAATCGATATAATTTTGTGTTATACAGAAACATATGGTATGATGAAACACTGTAAGATATATGACTGTAAATATATGAAGCCATTAAAAAGAGAGATATAATGCAAATTAATTTGATATGATTGGATGAGCCACGATAATACAATGTAGGGCAATATTGTTCTATTTGATTCATTTTAGTGTTATACAGAACTGTGCAATATGATTGAACTATGTAAGATGTGCAGTTGAATAAGATGCAATGCCATTTATTAAGAATAAAAGTTGCAATTCAATTTAAATAATTTGATGAGAAAGATACAATACAATTTGATTGTATATAATTTATTGTTGTATAGATATAACTATGTGATATGATGAAACAATGTAAGACAGATTGATAATAAAGCAATGTCATTAATGAGGAAGGATTTGATGCAAATCAATTTGAGGTGATTTGATAATCCACAATATGATCAAATTTATGAGCGATGAGGTTTAATTCAATATAATTTAGTGTTATAGGCACCAAGTGACACGATGAAACAATGTAACATGTACAGTTGCACAAGATATATGATACAATGATGATACAATATATACAATACAATATAATGTAGAGTGATATGTTTTAATTCAATATAATTTAATGTTACATGGGAACAATGCAATACTGTGTGGTACGATACAATAGGATATGATTTAATAAGATACAATGCCACTTAATTAGCTGACAAGATGCAATGTCATGAAAGATATTACACCATATTACATTGAAAACTGATACAATATGATTCTATGATATATGAAAAGATCTGATGATGCTGAGCAGAGAGCTATATTAATAGATGGGAACTAACTGATAAATCAGCAAAAGAAAATTAAGCAGACTATCAGTATGTTAGGCTGTCATTGGTGGTCTCCTGCTGTTGTCCAATAACTTTGTGTGGAGCCCTGGATTGTTCCCTGTGGAGCCCTGAAGGGGTGTAATAAAGTAACGTTATTATTATTCTCATCTTTATGAGTCTTAATATTATTATTTATTTATTATTAGTTTTTTTTTATTTTTAATAAATAGTTTTTTATTCAAATCTTTCTGTTTTTTTGAATGACGTATTGATGTTTTGCAGTAGCAGTTTTGATTACCTCAGACCTTTCCTTAAACAGGGATCATTTTAATGCGTGATGACGTCATTGGGTTATCAACTAGGCTGAGGCTGATGAGAGAAAAGTTTGTTTTCATTCTTGTCAGTTTAAGAGAATGCATTTTTGTTCATTGTTTGTGTGGCTGCAGGGTAGCCTGGGAGCTTGTGAAGAATGGGAGTGATGATCATTGTGCTGACACACCAGCGGGGCTCTGCGGTGTGCAGGAGCCAGAGGAGCGTGGTGGTGGCCAGTGAATGGACTATTGCCTGGTGCAAGGGAGGAGGAGGGGATCCCCATAACTCTGATGAGCTGATGGGCCTTCATAATCTTCGGTTTCGAAGCTTTGGGAACATCATGAATGTAACAAAGATTGATCGGATGGATTAGGCTTGATGAGAAGAGGTGCGCCAGCTTGAATGACGACCACAGAGGAAACATGCTGTGCTGGACTTATTTTTAAGGCTTGTTTTTCGGACCCACTCAGTCTGGATGGCTTGTATGGTGGACGGCGTGATTTTCAGCTCTGATGCGTTAAGGCACATTTTAGCTGTTGAGTGCCTCAGCCACACACAACATCGCCTGATAAGATTGACTTTTTTTCAAACTTTGGTAACACACGACGAGCAAAGTGATCACCTTAAACGCAGCAGTCACATCGCAGGAGGGTTAGCCCCGCCCCATCGTGGCCGCGGTTCTACATTGACTTTGCATGGAGAGTGATCACCAAGGATGCTTAAGTCACTTTTTGTGTGTAGACACCTTGAGACACCACATGACTCTGCAACAGAAAGTCTCGCAGGTTTGACTTTTGTTCTGCCTCCGACAATGTTCCCTCACCTCAGAGACACTAGCCAATGAGAGCACTGAAAGCTCTGCACAGTCTTAGACGTAGATAAACAGGTCTGCATTGTGCTATGAGACAGAGAAAAAGTGTGTAAAGCTCTGAAAAACAGCATCCCTACTCTTATGATGTGTTGAAGAGGAGCTAGTACAGACTGTACACAGAGAAACAGCTGAGAAACACGGAGAGACTCTTATCAGCATCCAACATCATTCAACATCATGCCTGTAGATCCAAACTAAAGACCTGTCCTCTAAATACAGCCTGTTTGTTTGTTTTGGTCTTCAGTGCTGCCCCCATCCTTCCAACATCATAACATCAGCTGTTGCAGTCTGTTTCAATAGTGTAGTGATGGGGAGTTCGGCTCTTTTCAGAGAGCCGACCCTTTTGGCTCAACTCCCAGAGAAGAGCCGGTTCTTTCGAGTCCCGAAAGCTCTTGACCTAGGATCTTTTGATGCCCTATATGTTACCTTTGTGAATTAATTCTCTGAGACAGAACCAATCTTATTGCCAATGTCTTTAAACTGCAGCCAGATGCTGCTTCGCTCTTCAGTCGATCATAGTTATACTACACGACAGCACAATGCACTCACACTCTCCTCGCAGCTGTCTGCTGTCTCAGTCACTCCCATATCTTCACATGTGATTGTCCAGATGGCTGCTATGCTAGCCAATCAAAAGAAAGTTCTACCATGCGCAAAGTTAGGGCTAAGCACTGTGAGAGCTAAGCAGCGAAAGGAAAAAAATGGAAGCCGGCACTTACTCAATGATGAAAAAAATTGTGTGGTCCGACCTCAGCATTAGATCCCACATTTCAGGCTGAAAAACAATAATATTTTACTCTTTCCTTCTTCTGTTATGATGGTGTCCAACTGCAGCTTAGAGAAGCTTCCTATCTGTTTACTGAAACACGTTGCTCTATATTAAAAATCCTTGGCTTCAGCGTGAATATTTTGGGAGATTTTATTTAAATGACAGTTCTTTATAGCTGCAGCATTCATTAACAGCCAGTTTGCTGTTGCACACATTTTATAAATCACATGGGAGCTGATGTGATAAGACTTCTGCATCCAAATCATCACAGACTTATACCCTCAACTGATAAGTGTCAGTATGTGTAAGGGTGTCTGACTTCAATTCTGTACATGAGGTTGTAAATTTGTGGTATTTTGTTAATAAAAGTTGAAGAAAACAATAATGGTATGAAAGGGTGGTAGGTGGTATGGTAATACAATAAAAAATAACAGTGTTTGTATTTTATGTGTTTGTGTGGTTGCATGTTTATATTAATTAATGTGTGTTTGTGTTCAGGTGTCAACAGTTGTCCTCAGGTCTTCACACACTTTGACATATTTTGCTGCAATGTGAGATGTTCTGGTGCTCAGTTTTGTACCCAACTTTAGTATATGTTTTTTGGGGACAGTTTTTCTGTCTCAGAGCCTCACATTGAGGGCAGGATGTGGGGAAATGGAGATCTGTCTCTTGTCGTTGGGTGTTATTGTGGGGGCAGAGTTGGTCCACCTCTTTTTGTGATGACCCATCTCTGTAGCTAATCTTTGTGCTTCGTTTAGACTTTTTTCAGCATAGGATCAAAACAGTGCCCAGGTAATCTGCAATCTGTATTCCGTACTTAGTGTCAAATAAATGTTAAATTTGCTAGTTTCTGGGATTACTTATTTCTAGTATTTCCCATTGATTTCCTTTTGTTGTGTAATAACCAGATTTGGTCGAATTTGGGGGACCTCTTCAGGTCAGTTCATGTAATGCTGCATTCCATTTACAACGAACTAGAAACAGTGTAGTGGGAATGACGTTATATCCGAGTTATCAGCGTTCTCCTTACAAAATCAGAGAAATAGGTGCTGATCTATCGGGCTATTGTTAGCCATTGTTAGCAGGCCCTGTACCACATGAAGAACGTAACTAACACTATAGTAGCATTTCTATGTATGTAAGCCGAACAATACTATGTATGTGATTGATTTAGTATGACACACTCTAATCAAAAGTGCTAATAAAAGGAATCTTACAGGAGCTTCATAGCTGTTTTCACTGGGGACAGCCATCTTTAATTGACTCTTTAATGACTCTTTAATTGGTATCTCCCAACTTCCCAGTAGGATATTCCGACTTTCACAGTATTCCAGTTGAAATTTCCCACTATAAACTTGGAAAACCTGACTAGGAGAAGCTTTTGGACAAGCAGGTTGAGGGGCTTTTTTCTGGTCAACGTGATGTGATGGTAGTACAGTGGGTCACTAGTTTTCTAATGCTGGTGCAAGTGCCCTTTTTAATTTTGACCATGAGGGAACACTGGCTGAGATCAGTCTCTCTCTTTTTGCTCTTTGCACCTGCGATCTGTTCAACAAGACTCTAGATTGAATTTCTCCTTAGAAGACGGTTTCATGTTTACATTTCTGAACACAAGTTCTTGATGGACACAAACACTCATGCTGTCTCTTAAGTCCCTCGCACTTGTGAACACATACATAAATAGGAAGCGGACAAACTCCTCAGACAGCACATTATACCCATTACAGAGCATGTTGAAAGTATTCTGTCTCAATCAGAGGTGATACAAAGGGCCTTATCAGAGCTGACGAGCCCCACACTCCAGTCTCCTTCTTCTCTTCTTGTGCTGATTGAAGCTATCAGTGGCCGCGTGTGTGGGCGAGATGCCGCCTGATAACTGCCCCCTCTCAAATGAGTCCGTCTTGAGCGTTCATGCCTGAGAGGTAATGTAGGCAGCAGATGCTGCTGAACATTGTCACACAGTGCACGTTTATTCAGGCTGCTTGTTAAATGTGTGTTTAACAGTTAGTTATCAAAACCATGAGGTGAAAAGGGAAGTCTATATATCTTCAACAATTGCACCTACCTTATTGTATTGATGGATTAAAATTGATCATTCTGATAAAAAATCATCCCAATTCCAGATCTGACATATCTGCTACCTAAGCTGTTAGCATCTATGCTAATCTCTGTACAAGCTCACTTCCTGCTTTCGTCATACACATAGCTCCTGTCTCCCCCTGCTTTAAAGAATTTTGCGTGGACAAAATGTTCAACAAACACCTTCACAAGCTAACAAAATTCTCTTAAATCTAAGATGGAAAAATAAATATTCTATGAAAATAATTTAAAGACGTGAAACACATGATTACAGAGCATTCATGTGCTGAAGGAATGGTTTTTGCATTGATGGACTTTGACATTGATGATGATTTTTTTACCGTCTTATTTTTTAGGTTTATTCTGATACGTTGCATATTTCTTTTGTCACTGTATTCGGATGTTTTGTGGGCTGTACTGCTTGTTTAATCAATAAATCTTTATTTATATAACACCAATTATTAAAAAGGGTATTTCAACACATCTTACCATAGAGCAGGCTGAAGACAAGCTCTTCATTTTATGGATACACATACAGTATATGCATAGATACATATATAAAGTACACATATGCATATTCATACAAATATATACATCCAACAGCCAACATGAATCCCGAAGCCAATTAGGAATCCCTCATCGTGGCTGCAAGAAAAAACCTTCTGTTAAGCAGCAGAAAATATTAAATGTGGATCCCAGTCTCATGATGAACAGCAAATCTGCATGATAAAGTGTTGTGTGTCTGAGCGAAAGAAGGAAGGTAAGCAGAGACAATTGGACCTCAGTAAGAACTAAAATTAGTGACAGATCCATGGACCAATAATAGACCGTGTTGTCATCATATTTGTTTCTACTGAAAACAAATTTATGAGAGGTTAGCCTCTTGAGATGCTACATCTCATTTTTTGGAGGTTAATCAGGTCTGTATGATCGTGGTGATACTTTCAAAGTAGTATAATTAATCATAGTCATACTAAAAATAAGAATTCATGGTAGTGAGAAACTCATGGGTACCCATGCCACAAATGCGTCCCTTTTAAATACAAATTATCCAAGGTAGGCCACTTGAGATGTGACATCATTTTCAAGAGGGACCTCATGCCTATGTGGTGTTAAAGATAGTTACAATAGATGTATAATCAACCATGGATACAGAGATCATGCTAATTTCTACAGTAACAGCTGTGATGATTATGAACTGGAATGGGGCTAAAGAAGTGGCCAAATGTGTGTTATGTCTGTATTTGTAGTTAGTGAAGCTTCATAACTCCACAGCAGCAGGCAGTCTCCATCAAAGATCCAAGGCCACCTACAAGACAAGGGCCAGAGACAAAATTGTCTCTCATTGTACAGGAGCAAACAAAAAGAGGGGAAAAGCATATATGAAGAGAGAGTATGAGAGAGAGGGATAGAGCCCAGTGTGCCAGATCCCCCTGGCAGTCTAAAGTCAGGCATAACTGTATGACTTTTTCGATCACGGCGTTCAGCTGTTGCTCAAACTGTAAGAGTGAATCGCAGGGGTTAACAGTTCACAGCTCACGATTCTCCTTCTCACACTATACGACCCAATGCTCAGATGTGATCTGACTGCTCACACTGTTCGTCCATGTACGACACGCATGGGTGTATTATAAGCACTCATAATAAAGTCTTATAACACATCCATGACGACACGTCGGACTCTTATATCCAGAAATGCCACGTTAAAAGTAGAAGTAGAAGAAGAAGAAGTAGGAAGTGGTCGGATGCCTCCATTGCTGTGATGCCATGCTGCTCCGTCTTTTGCATTTGTTTTCTCTTCGTTTGCTTATGTGTAGTGTGACATAGCCTCACGAGGGGTGACCAGGATTTCAAACAGGTTTCATATTCATCCGATCCATCGGGAGGTGGTCGTGAGGTGTTAATCGCTTCTCGTTACCTTGTGTATAATACACGATATGAGACACGCGATTGAGCCAAAACTCGGCCCGATCTCCAAAATAGTCGCACGGGTGAGAAATCTTGTCAAAAAGAGCCAAAAATTGCACAGTGGATGCCCGGCTTAAGCCTCATACATCGTAACTATGTGTCTAATTTATGGAGTATGATCTGGTCCCTAACTGAAAGCTTTATCAAAGAGGAATGTTTCAAGTCTAACCTTAAAGGTAAAGAGGGTCTGCCTCCTGAACCGTGGTTGGTACATGGCTCCATTGTAGAGTAGCCTGATAACTAAAGGCTCTTCCTCCCATAACACTTTTTAGAGACTGATGGAACCACGAGCAGGCCAGCATTTTGGGAGTGTAATGTACTAGAGGGGTTGTACGGCACTACAAGCTCTTTAAGATAAATTGGAGCCTGTCCACAGAGAGCTTTGTGTTTAGAAGGAGAATTTTGAATTTTATTCTATATTTTATTGAAGCTAATGCAATCAAGCTTATACAGAGGTATCGTGGTCGATTCTCCTTCTCCATGCTGCTCCATTTTGAACCAGCTAAAGTGTCTTAGGCTACTTGCTAGGACAGCCTGAAAGAAGAGAATTATTATAGTCCAGTCTAGAGGCAGTAAAAGCATGGACTAGTTCTTCAGCATTGCTTTGAGACAGGATAGGCCTGATTTTAGCGATGTTACATGATGAAAAAAGGCTGTTCTTGAAATTTGCTTCATGTGAGAGTTAAAGGATAAATCCTGATCAAATAGAACCCCAAGATTTCTAATGATTGCGCTTGGACCACGCTAATGCCATCTAGGGCAGTTAAATCATTAGAAAAGGTTTCTCTAAGGTGTTGAGGGCCCAGCACAATGATCTCTGCCTTGTCTAAGTTAAGAAGGAGAAAGTCTTTGGCCATCCAGATCCAAATGTCCTTTATACACGCTTCTAGTTTGAAGCTTCTAGTTTCATTGATACATACAGTTGAGTATCATCAGCGGAACCATGAAAATTAAGAGAGTATTTCCTCATGAATTCACCAAGGAGATAAATAGGACTTAAGCCAATTAGGGCAGTCCCTGTAATCCCAAGATATTCCTCTAATCTCTGTTGAAGAACATGATGATCAATGGTGTCAAAAGTAGCACTAACATCTAACAAAACAAGTACCTAGAGAAGTCCCTCATCTGAAGCTGAGAGTAGATCATTAGTTTCCTTAACTAGAGCAGTCTTTGTGCTGTGATGAGCTCTAAATCCTGACTTAAAGTCCTCAAGCAGACTGTTGTCTTGAAGGAAGTCGTATAGCTTATCAGCAGTGGCAATTGCTCTAAGACTGCAAGGGAAGCTCAGCTTCCCCTAAAATGTCCCCCCAAAAAGTGGTGATATGTACTGCTGTGTGTACATTTCATTGCCTAAATATGCGCTAGAATACCTTCATCTTTTGTTCAGAATCAGCTACTTATCAAAGGTAACTGGCGAGGCTTCCTTCTCAGTCATCCCCGCAGCGTCCCAGCGCTTCAACACAGCCGGACGCTGAGCGTCTTCAGACTTCAGCGGTTAAATATAGAGTGGGTTGTTCCACGGTGAAAACTGGACAGTCATTGGATAAACGCTGGGCTTTGTCCCGCCCATCGGATGCTCAGCGTCTCTGGGGGTCTATGAGGCAGTGGGCTGGCCTGGACGCTCAGCTTCTGCATGATGATTGGATGATCTGTCTGAGGCCGAATCCTTTTTTGATTGACAGTGAAATGAGCCAATCAGCGATCTTGAAGGCTCACCCTTCACTGGGGTATCTTCTAAGTTTTACATTCAGTTGTTCTGGACTGATTCAGAGGATTTATCGGTCACCAGCAACTTTATCTTTCTTAAAAACGACTAGCGTTGTGTTTGAAGATTCTCTCCTGCCACCTTTTCTTTTCACCAACGAGCAGCTGTGGCTGGGGAGCTTCTCTCACTCACACTCACAGCCTGTCAAACAGTAGTTTCACGTAGCAGCTCCAGCTGCTTGCAAGCTGCACGTCATGGCAGATAGTATGAATCTTGGAGACCAGATTTTGGCGAGGCCATTTGATAGTCTTCCTTACGAAGAGAAAATTAGAGTCAAACAGCAGGGCAGATCAACTCCTAAGATTGATTTAGTTCAAAAGGTGGGGAAAAGTATCAGGTCTTTTCAGCATTCCTGGTATGACAAGGTGAGATGGCTCACTGTAAGGGCTGTCACAAATAAAATGTGTTGTCTGGTCAAAAGTGGGTTTTGGGGAATAAAATCCCAGGAAAAGACACCTAGTTGGTACAACAGGGTCACAGATCATTTACATAAATAAATAAATGTATGATGTAGGCCAGAAAAAAAATGAGCTTCCCCTCCCTGACTGGCCAGCATCCGCCACTGCTTATCAGCCACTACTTTCTCAAGGATCTCTGAAGCACATGGAAGGTTTAATATGGGCCTATAGTTGGCCAATTTTCCTTAATTGAGGTAAGGGAAAAATTGGATTAATCAGTGGGTCTGGTCAGTCTTAAGGCCTAAGACAATCTCCTACCTTTGCCATTGGGAGAGTTTGTCTCTGCCTTTTTCTTTAGTGGAAAAGATGTGGGATCCTAAAAAAAGGGATCCTGAGCTGTAGTACAAGTTTTTTTTTTTTTTTTGCCTGTTTCTGAAATGTGTTGTGCTTATAATCATCCCAAGTCCGAACAAAGTTTACATCTACTCATTCTTTTGTAAAAATCAATTAATGTTACGCATCGTGGTTATGCAGAAGTTCTATAATGAATGTGGTGTCAGGCTTTTTAATGTGGAATTAAAGTCACACATGGCCATAATAACTGCATGTGTGAATCACTGTACACACTTCCTTGTGTGTTCAGATTGATCAAGTGGGGGACCCTTTCATCAGTAATGACAGTAATTAGCAGCCAGTGTTTATAACAAAGCTGTGTGAATTTAAAGCAGGGGGTAATAATGAGAATTATCATCAGTGAATCACACAGACGGCAGTTTAGACAGTGTGTTTGCAGACAAACCTTTTATCAGCCGACTGTATTTGATGTAAGTGGCTGGACAAACACTGAAAAAGTAACAGTGGGTGCAGCCTGTTGAAGTTTGTGTTACTTTAAGTGAATTGAAGTTGTTCACTCTTGCATCTCTTTAAGGTTTACACTTCTTGGCCACAGTCTTCAGATAATCACACAAGTTTTTCATATGCTTTGGTTATATCAAACAACTAGAATGAATTTCCAGAAAATATCCTCGAAATAGGTTCAAGAACTTTACCCAGTTTAAGATAAAATGATAAACAGACTTGAGCTGGTTTAATACTTCTATAGTCTCTTTGAGGTGGCATGGTGGTGCAACAGGTAGTGCACATGCCTCACAGTTAGAAAGAATGCTGGTTTGAATCCCAAAGTTGGTTAGGGCCTTTCTGTTTGGAGTTTGCATGTTCTCCCTGTGTATGTGTGAGCTCTTTCTGGGCACTCTAGTGACTGGTTCAGGGTGTGCCCCACCTTTAGCCCAATGTCAGCTGGGATAAGCTCCAGCCCCCTTTGACCCTGAAAGGGATAAGTGTGTAGGTAATGGATGGATGCTCTCTGACTACTCGAAGCAGCTTTTCACTGCACGTCACATCTACACATTCAAACCCATTCACTCTCACATTCACTCACTGATGGTTGGAGTATGCATGTAAGTAGTCCATCAGTATTGGGTAAAACATTCATGCCCCAACCGATTAGCTTAATACATGTGATTGGCAGAATGATCACCTTAAGCCGGGCATACACTGTGCGATATTTTAAATCGTTTGACACAGCTCCATCTCAAACTGCACGACTAGATCGCAAAGTTCAAAAGTTCGCAGCCCATGAATCATGTTCTCACACTACACGACCAGATGCTCTGATGCGACTTCACTGCTCACACAATACGTCCATATACCACACGTCGGACTCCGTATCATTCTTCTTCTATGGTGTTTTGACCGCAACGTCAAATATAGGCAGGAGAAGAAGAAGACGCACCCAGAAGTGGGAGACGCATATGGAAGATGCGCGACAAAAACAAACGCGTTGCCTTGGTAATTTGTGCCATTCTGTGCGCAGAGACGACCACAAAAAAGAGAAGAAAACGTATATGGGTAAAAAACTGGCTGGGCAGACGTGGGCAGTACGGTCTGTCAATTCTTCAGCGGGAACTGGAGGTAAGCAGCGACAGCTACATAGCACTTTAGACCAATACTACCTATACACAACTTTTTACACTCCTTCCTTACTGTCTTTTTTACACCAACGTTCAAGCCAGTCACAGTTAAATCCAGAAGTAGGCTAATTCTAGTTCACGGTATGTTTTTGTGGTGTTTTATTTATGTAATTTTTACTTTTACTTTCATTAGGCTACATTTAATTATACATTACTGGTCATAGTTAAGGACAGTGACTACTAGTCAAGTTACTTTAGCTTTACTTGAGTAGTCTGAGTGGCCTATCAGAGTCAACTACTACTGAAATGAGACTTCTTGGTGCTTTATACAAAATTAGTTAAATGTCAGTGTTTTGTTAATTCTATAGCACAAAGGCTTCCATCAGAAATTAGTTTCAGACCCTTAAATAAACAATAACATCATATGCAGTGATGCCTATAATGATGCTGTATTTATAAAGGACGTTATGTGTACATAGGTGGATGATATGAAGGGTTTTCGGGACCTTCTTCGAATGTCTGTGGAGGAGTTTAGTTATCTCCTGGGTGAAGGTAACTCCTCACATCCTCAAGAAGGACACACATCTGAGGAAGGCCATCAGCCCCAGGGAGAGGCTTTCTGTTACCCTACGATTTTTGGCAACAGACAAATGCATGCACATATAAATTACACTTTTGTAATGCTCTCTATGAAAGTATATAAAGGCGGACATGAGACAAGGTTATTGAACACATTTTAAATCAATTCAGCCACTGAATTATATTCATCCAGGCTACATCGGGCAATCTTTCACCTTTCTAGATCAGCCACACTGGCCCAATATCTACTCACCAATATACTACTACTAATACATACATTTTGTTCTTCTCCATCCATAAGACATAATCTGTTAATCTATCAAGGTTCATCCCTGTCCACTTTTTGATATAATATCCATCTAAATCCACCTGACACCTGACAATTTCTGCTCTTTGACAGGTGAGACTTTCAACTCATTAAGTTTCCAGTATAGGATTGGAAGCACCACACTGAGCAGGATTGTCATGGAAACATGCACAGCCCTTACCTCCGTACTGCGTGAAGATTACTTGAAGGTAAATTTGACTGGAAATACACCAGTGTTACTGAACATCATATATACATACTATTGAAAGGAAGACTTGCATATTTTCAAATGTCCTGTTAACCCTTGTGGACTGTTGGGGCTGAAAACAGCCACTTTGAGTAAAATTTTCTCCGTTATTTGACCATAACTTTTCTTGTATTGCAGCAAATTGAATGAATTTTGGGCAGAAAGCTTATTTTTACAAACATTATGTAAATACAATTTCAAATTTTCAAAAGGTCAAAAGATCACTGTGGACAAATTTACTGTATACTCGTACTGTTATGGCTGTTTCAGCCACTATACTTTTAACTGCTCTAAAAACATATTCAAATCAATTTTTTTCTTTACTTTGTCGCTTATAAATCTTCATTCACTTCTGCCCTGCTCAAAACTACCAAGCATTGGAAAATGAATAATATATTTAACCTTTTAATGGCCATTTAAAGAAATATGGGATGGATAATGGGAAGGGTACAGCATCACATGACGTATTTTTCAATATAAAACATGATCAGAGACAGAAATTTTTTTACGTGGGATTATAGTCTTAGATATGTCAAACATTAGTAGCATCATTGATTTTTAATCATTTTTCATTTATTTTGTAGTATCAATTTTTAAAAAAAAAAAAAAGTTAGGCAGGTACTGTGATGGCTGTTTTCAGCTACTTTACTTTTAACTGCTCTAAAAACATATCAGATCAATATTTTTCTACTTTTTTTAACTTAAATTTCCTAATCTACTTGTGCCCTGCTCAAAACTACCAAGCATTTACACAAAAAATAAAAATTGTAACCCTTTGAGGGC
Organism: Scarus forsteni; assembly: GCA_036419115.1. Taxonomy (NCBI): domain Eukaryota; kingdom Metazoa; phylum Chordata; class Actinopteri; order Labriformes; family Labridae; genus Scarus; species Scarus forsteni. The sequence goes on from JAZDUH010000269.1 coordinate 21,519,474, forward strand.
TGTTTCAAGAAATAAGGTCTCTTATCATGGGTAAAACACCAATCAACCCATCTTCAATATAAAAAATATAAAGAAGTTTTATGTGCCTTTAAGGTGTTAAGATTTATTTATTTTTTAATGCTTGGTAGTTTTGAGCAGGGCAGAAGTGGATTAAGAGTTTTATGTGAAAAAAGTAGAAAAAAATATTGATTTGATATGTTTTTAGAGCAGTCAGAAAAGTTAGTGGCTGAAAACAGCCATAACAGCTCCTTGTATAGTATACTTTAACAGTGCACAAGGGTCAATACATTTTTCTTAAACAAAAGCAATTCTCTGAGTCAAAGATGTATTTATTCAGTCTTTGTGTAAGGTGCAATCAAATAAGTTAAGTGATGTTATGTGATAAAGAAAGAAAACCTACATTCACCTGAAAACGTAACGCTTTGTACTTGTGTTTCACAGACACCATCGACTGCCTCCGAGTGGAAGGCCATTGCCAGAGACTTTGCACACAAGTGGCAGTTTCCACACTGCTTAGGGGCTGTAGATGGGAAACATATCTTCATTCAGCCCCCAGCCAAGAGTGGAAGCATGTACTACAATTATAAGTCGAGGTTTTCCATCATTCTTATGGCTGTAGTTGACGCCACTTATAAATTTGTGTATGCAAGCGCAGGAACACAGGGAAAGGTGTCTGACGCTGGAGTGTTTGCACATTCTGACCTGAAAGGTGCTATGGACACAAGCACGCTGAACTTCCCCCATTGATACTCTGCCAGGCACAGATGTCATGATGCCGTACATGTTCATTGGTGATGATGCTTATCCCCTCCGACCCGATCTCATGAAACCATATCCCTTTCAAAACCTCAACACCAATCAGAGAATCTACAACTACCATCTCTTTAGAGCACGCTGTGTTGTGGAGAATGCTTTTGGAATCCTTGCCAATCGCTTCAGAGTGTTCAGAACCACTCTGTGCCTGGATCCAGACAAGGTTGTCAGCATTGTTTTTGCATGTCTTTGTCTGCACAACTTTCTCTGGCACCAGAGATCTGACACCTATGTACCACCTGGTTATGTGGATTCTGAAGATGCAAACCATCAGCTGGTGGAAGGAGCATGGCAAATGGAGGGAGTACTTCAGTCTGTTTCAATTAACAGAGCAAGGAATCCCTCATTGGAAGCAAAGAAGCAGCGGGAAGCCCTTTGCCAGTACTTCGTCTCACCTGCAGGCGTTTCATGGCAAGCAGACATGGTGTAGGTAGATTAGGGACCAAAGTTAGAAGTGATATTCTGACTGGAAATGGCCTTTAAAATCCACTATTCTGTCTGTAGTACCATTTTCTTTTCTAATGACTGCACTCTGTGACCTCAAACAATAGGGCTATGAATTGATTCATACATGGCTTCTCCCTTTTTTACTTACAATTCAGCATGTTTGTTTTTTAAATAAAACATCACAATATTGGCAAAAATGTTATATCTTTATTGAAAATATGATCTCTTTTTTTGAAAAACTGTTTTGTACCACACAATCAGTGGTCTCTCTTCACTTGTGGTAGATAACAAAAAGTTTGTGTATTTCTTTTTGCACATAAAAAATTATAAGTAAATAATTTAAACGTCCCTTTTCCAAGTATAAAAAACAATAAATCTTGTGTAAAAGTACAAAAATGATATGTGCCATTAAATTAAAAAAAAATTGGTAACAAAATGTACTAACAATTCTGCACCAAACAGCAGCAACGAGGTAGATGTCAAGGTGACATTATCATTGTCATAGTGTAACATCAAGAACATGTACATAAAGTTAGTGCAACAAAGACACAGCTTTTGTGTTAACAGCAGTAACTGTAAGCTACAAAAAAACAAGGATCCTTTCTTTTTAAGCTCCACAGCTAATCAGAGTTTAACATGTTCAAATAAGACATTGGCTGGGTTGATGGGGCCTGGTTGTCTTGGGAGGGTGGCTGGACATAGTAAGGGTGAATGGGATACAAAGGTGGCCTAGCAAATTGAGCATGGCTACCATGCTCTGCCTCCTGTGTGTCATAAATAATGTTCATTATGTTTCTTCTGAGTCTCTACTGTAAAACTCTGTCCTTAATGTTTCTTAACTCTGATGCTACTTGTTGGCCAAACAGCTCCTCAGAATCTGCATTAGATCCTGCAAGGGTTTTCTGGGCCTGCTGAAGCAGGGAAAGTTTGGCCATCTCAATTCTGTTCTCTGCTGATTTTGGTGTAGGTTTGATCAATCTAGGTCTTTTGACAGGCTGAACTGTGGCCTCCATGACCTTTGAACTGGTTGAGGAGCTTTCCTCTTCCTGCGCCACTGAAACCGGACTGGTGGTGTTGAAAGGAGTACATACAGTACATCTTCCTCAAATTCCACAATGGACTGATCTTCATCCTCCTCATCATTTGCGCCTGTGTCTTCTGACTCTGTGCCAAGCTGTACAAAACACCACAGAAAGCCGACAGAGAGATTACACAGATGTGAAGATGTATTCAGTGGTTTGTTAGATGCTGATCTCACACACAGTATTATCACTCCACCTAGACTATGGCAAGAGTACTGGGTACATTAAACTTTCCCATACAAAATATACCTTCTGTGATGTGTGTGTATTCAAACTTGGTTATGAACTTACTGTCAGAGTGGACTCTGTCTGTGTCTGTGTATGACATGAGGCCTCAAAAAGTCCAAGTGTTGTTGGATCCACATCTGTTTGGGAGTCAGAGGTTTATGGCCACTGCCGCTAGGCTTGGGTCTCAGCAGTTTCCCATACTGCGTCCGCAGAGATGTCACACGGGTTTTCACCTCATTCACTGAAAATGTAATATGAACACGTAATGACGTAAATGCTACTGGTACATGTCACAATGTTTTTGACCGGCTTTCTATCACTGCTGCGTCTCTTGATTCATATCTCTCTCTCTCTGTCTCTCTCTCTTTCACAGACACACACACAAAACACCACAGGCGCACACACACGCGCGGTGCAGGCGCTCAACTTTTATTTACTGATATCAGGAAATTGACAGTCAATCAACGGAAATACGTTATAGCGACTCCATCTACAACATGGCATAAACACGAATCAAATTCAAAACAATCCAACTCTACTGTCAACTTTGCTGAATTGCTAGTCTGGAAAAAATCCTGTAACTTACCAGGAAGATGCAATGCAGCGGCAATCTCCACCAGGGGCGGACTGGGGTGGAGGGGTGGCCCGGGAAGTCATTGACAGAGAGGCCCACTTCATGCGCTGTAAGCAACCAACTGCACACAGTTTTCCCATACCATGAGGGAAAAAAGACTAATTTAACATTGTTTTGGACCATAATAATATAGCAGGGCTGCCAACTTTTCAGAAAACCTTGGAGTGAGATTTGGTGAAGGCAATCAAAATTTTGCCCGCATACATGGCGACATTTAACACAAAATACCTGATTTTGTGCAGATTTAATCAGACTATATAGCACTAAGAAGTAACAAAAAGGTGCATGTGCAATCAGCTTAGGTTAAAGGTAAAAAAATAAAATTAAAACAAATGCTATATTCTGCTGTGTCTGATACGTCAAGCCCTTTAGACCTACATAGTGATATTTAAACAATAACTATAATGTCATTGTCCCTCATAAGTCTATGTCCTACCTGTCTACAGGTTTGTGTTCATGCACAACCACTAGTTCCAAGACAGGGTTTACTCACCAAAAACACTGGTCTGATCACCACTACAGCAGCTTTACAAGAATTAAAAGCTCAAAACTATATAAATCTAAATGACATTTTTAATGAAAAGCTGAACTAAATCAAACCACACTTTGATTTTACTTTTTTTTATCAAACTGTCAACAAGCAGCAACAAAACAAAATCTGAATATATCACATAACTTCACAATACACAAACCTTTACATAATTAACCAATTAAAGCCTGTTGTATCTTATTTGATACATATGTATTTGATACCTTTATCAAATCAATATGACCTACAAATACAAAAGAAACATCTTATTCAGATAAATGGTAAAAAAGTGTCTTTAAATTGATTATCAGTTGCCAACAACAACTAATTCTATCAAATGAGATACATAAAAATATATGTGCTAAATTTTATATTCTTCTTTTTTTCTTTGATTTTAGTTGAAAGTAAGATTAACATTTCAGCTCCCCAAAAAAGTAGAATTTTCTGGCTATTATTTGTGCATTCATTTTTTAAAGGGTTAAATTATTTAATGCAATTAAATAAACAATTAGCCTAGATTTAATTTTCCTTTAGTAAATGAACAAAGTTTTGGTATCAATTTGTAGGCTATAAGTCCACATTACTATGAACTATCTATTAAAAAAACTTTGAAAATATGTGTAGTAATTTTAATTGGAGGACAATAAGGAGTGAAAATTCAGAGTCAGAATTTAATTAGAACTTGATCTGTTCAAGTTAACATCTAATATTTGTGTCATGAATGAGAGGATGAGGATGTCACAGCCAGGCAGAGGGGAGTGGGAGTTGGGGTTAAAATCTTTCAATAGTTAAAATTGTCAACTAAAATGTTTATAAGACTTGACTTGTATTGTACAGTCAGAAAAAAACATAACCATACAATTGGAAAACCTTTATTTGTGTTCACAGTGGGATTTTGGGGGACAACTTTATAGAAGGACGGACACGATCAGTTGTTTAATTTTTGTTTTATTCTAGTGGATAAACTCAGACATACTCGGATGATGTTTGTCCTTTTAGGCCCCCACACACTAAAGACATTTTTACCTCATTTATGCACCGTCCACTAATAATGGCCCTGAGACCCACTTATGGGCCTCCAACCACAGGTTGAGAACCTCTGCACTAGTAGATTGTATTTGAAGCTTGATCCTTAAAAGATTGCTCACATCATGAAGAATATGTGATCAAGGGAACCTCAGGATGAATTTATCATTTAGAAAACAGTGAGTGAGTGAAAACAGCAGCTCTGATGGACTGATGAACAATGTTGCATTTTGATTCATCAAAAGGTTGACTCCTCTTGTTTTAAGTCTTTGTGTTCATTTTAAATGTGCTCATGAGCTATCAAGACACAGTTTGAAATATTAAATCACACATAGTGACTGACGATCTCTCACTGTCTGCTGGGATGCTGCCTCTCTGCGCCTTTACGCACACCGGCACAAAGAGGAGCGCGCGTACACGGAAAGTGAAAGTTAAAGTCACACAACCATCCTATAAGTATGTTTTATAGTGGTTATATGTTATTTCTTGGCATTTTCTAGTGGGCAAAGGGTGCATACCTGCATATCTTGTACATTACACCACACGACCTCTGCGTTCTCTGCGCTTTTGTGCCTCTGACTTGAGCGTGAGAAATCGGACGTGTGGCGTGAGTGCGTGTGAAACCAACCAAATGCGCGAGTCTCACGGCTAATACGTGAAAGTTGGCAGCCCTGTTATACATCCATGACTGTCCCCCGTTTGAGCAGCGTGATTGACAGGCGACTCTGCCACAGCCTGATCCGCCATGCCCCCTCTCTCTCATGTTGCGGCCGCGGCCCACCGCCCTTGGCCAGACACTAGGGAAACGGTAAAGCAGCGGTGGAGTCCTTTTTTTTTTCCTCAGTCTTGGCCGTACCGGCCCACTGAGGCAGCGGCCCACCGGGAAACCTCCCGGTGCTCCCGATGGCCAGTCCGCCCTTGATCTCCACCCAGCCCTTTTCCCGGTTATTGCGGTAGTGGTAATTCTGTGAGGACACGTCAAAGAGGCTCGGTTGAGCCTGCCAGAGTTCAACAAGTTGTGCCTCCATTGCCTGTGTCCAGATGACCCGCTGTTGTTTCCCGGGTTTCCCATGTTTCCCGGTCCGCTTGGTTTGAGGTCACTTAAATGTGCATTGCGTATGCTCTGTGTGAGAGGTTGAGGCAAGTCGGCTCATAGCACTGCTTCTACTGTGCAATACCTTCACGAGGAGTGACCAGGATTTCAAACAAGTTTGATTTTCTTGCGATCACCGATTTGTGATTGGGAGCACGTCGTGAGACATCAATCTCTTGTCGTTACCCCACGTATACTACACGAAGCACGACACACGATTGAGCTGAAATTCAGCCCGATCCAAAAAATAGTCGCACGACTAGCAAATCGGCTCAAAACGAGCCGACAGTCGTACAGTGTATGCCAGGCTTTATATGCTTAGCATGCTTCTGAATGCTTCTGGAAGGCTCTGCCCTCCCCAAATACAGTACTGCCTATGGGTTCTTTCCTAGATAGACAAGTGAACTATATTGAACGGTCAATCTAGTGTGACACTTTAATATTATAGTTAATTAAAGGAAATAAGATGAGCATGGGGCAATTTTAACAATGAGACACAGAAGTTGACTCTTGTTGCTGGCAACACTGCGCTGAAACTAGGGCTGAGAGCTCTTCTGATGGAAAAAATGCTGCCTATAGACACAGACACTTGTAAAAAATTTAGCTTAACCCAGGCTGAAACTTTGAAGCACATCACCCCCGGAAAATTTGGTAAGGCTCAGTCTTCCTCATCGCATGTTACCTGCTGTCCCTGGAAGGCTTTAGCTTTGATCTCTGTAGACTTTTAAACAAATCAATTTCCAAGAAAAAAGTTCACAGTATTTAAAACTTGTCATAATAGTGACTTTTTATTTTAATAGGGCCCTTCTTTCTTATTTAAAAAAAACGTTGGAGCATGATTTCATGACTAAAACAGAGATGACTTTATTGGACGATAATGTTAAGCTTTCAGTTTGATAAATGGGCTTCAGCCCTTCTTTGTAAAAATCCTGAACTGATTAATTTTATTTGTAAAGGAGAAACTGTCCCCTACACTAACTGCCTGTAACTTTTCTGCTAGGGAATGTGTCATTAGTCTTTGCTTAGTTAATGAGATGTCAAATGTTTCTTCAGCTCTGTGGTAATTGATCCTGCTCCCTCTTCTGTCTCTAATTGACCAGATTAATCTCACTGTGACATCAGATCAATGACAATAGATTCTACTATTCATGTTGTCAGACATGGTCAGTGTTGATATGTTGATCCAGTGTCTTGGCTCATTGATAAAGAACATCAGGATGATTCATTATTACTTTCCTATTGCCAAAATGTTAATTTATTCAAGGAATCCAGGTTGGACAAAACTATATCAGTCGTTGTATATGTGTCACAAAAAAAGAAATAAAAAAACAAAATTATATATGTATATATATATATATATATATATATATATATATATATATATATATATATATATATATATATATATATATATATATATATATATATATGTATATATATATATATATATATATATCTTATGTGTAGCTGAAATGTGGGTAAGATGAAATATCATCAGTCCTTGAACCTTCAGTATTCTGTTTTATCAGTGCTGAGACAAAGTATAATTAAGTTTCACCTCTTGAAGGGGGAAAAATTACATTTCACTGCAACAGCTGCATTGTGTGATAATGGCTCTGCATCTGTGAGGATTCATCCCTGCTCTCAGTTTCCTGTTCTCTGCTGGCTCTGGGCGTGATATCTTCTCTCACCTCGGCTCCCTCACCACACACCTGCAGAGGATTCCCTAATCACCCCCTTATTTAAGCTGCCAGGAGTCACCTTGTCGTTGCTGGTAGTTTGCCTCACCCGAGGTGATTGTTGGCTGTCACTGCTCTCTCAGCAATTTTTGGCTCTCGGCCTTTTGTCTCTCCCTCTTTTTGGGGTCTCTAGTCTTGTGTGTTTTTGGTGTTTAATGTACTTTGTCATTTACCTTGTTTTTTGTTCACTCTCTTCTGCAGTGATTTTCCTGGAGCCTCCACCCAGCCACTTGTGTGTATACTTTAGGGTTCAACTAAAAAGCTTATGGGTCTGTACCCTGACAGCATCACTGCAAACACACTTAAATAATATGCTCAATAACTTCTGTTGGGCTGTACATAGTGAAGAGCCTACACCTCGGTTCTCACAGGCATCTATTGAGAAGTCAATCAATCAATCAATCTTTATTTGTATAGCACCAATTCATAACAAGTGTTATCTCAAGACACTTAACAATAAAGCCTAAAGCTCTTAATTTTATGAATACACATATATGGATTGATACATAAATACATATATAAAATACAGATATATGTATATATATATACATATATATATATATATATATATATATATATATATATATATTAGGGCTGTCACCTTAGTGCATTAATTAGATTAATTAATTACAACGCAAATTAATGCGTTATAAAAATTAATCCGTGATTAATCATAGCACACAAACATTTTGATATTGGCCAGCTGGAGGACCCGTACATGGCAGTGGCACGTCACTTCACACATGCATCAAACAAAACAAAGCCCAGGTGACAACAGGAATGGCATATTTAAGACTTAGTCTTATTTTATCTTTGAATTTATTTATCTATATTCACTGAATTCTATAATAATGCATCAGGCCTAATTGGTTTGCTGGATGTCCTCGACCTTTTTCTTCTTTTGAATTTGATTTATGAAACACACTTAAAGTGTAATTTGAGTTGCCTGATTGAGCTTAGAATTTTCTGGACAAGTTGCCCTGACTTTGGTTTTATTCTGTCACCAATAAAAATGTGGATTTACAAATCTTCCCTTCTTAGTGTTTTGATTTGATTGGTCATGCACTACAATTTTATAATATCCTAGAATTCAAGTTCTTCATTTGGGTACTTTAAGCTGAGATTTTATGAGATTAAAATGCGATTAATTAATTGTAGATTAATTAATTGCAAATCCGGTAATTAATTAGATATTTTTTTTAATCATCTGACAGCACTAATATATATATATACACACAAATATAAGCATGCTCAGTTGAAGAGCACTGAACAATCAGAGAGCATTTATCAATATGCTGATGTCTTGTACCGATCACAGTGCAGCTATTTTGCGCTCCCTTGCTCAAAGTTGGCAGTGCTCTGTGTTTTCGCAGAGAGAGTATATTTTTGTTTTTTTATCATCATTTGACAGGTTGTGTCCAGCCTGACATAGAAAACCAACCTCCTTGTCAGCCTAAAATATTGCCGCTGTCTTCCTTAGAATATGGCTGGCTTCACCATCAGTTAATTTGTGCCATTGTTGTACACAACCCCATAGTTGTGTTTTTATTTACAGCCAGAATTATCTTGGTGTAAAACAAATAGATTAAAAACTAAACTCTGGTATATTTGAGTCATGTTGAAATTGATTCCTCTGGTGACTAGGTTTATTTAGAATTTCATAGGTCACCAATGACTGATCAAAAATTGGTACATGGACCTTTCAGGATTGATTTTGATCCCAAAGACAGACTGTGGTTAAAAAAAATAATAAAAAAAAAAACTTGAAAAAAGGTCAGCCATTGATCGCTTTTACAATGCAAAGCAATGTTTGCAAATTTGTCGAAAGGCCTTGACAGCACTGACCTTTCAAGGTACAGATATTTAAAGGTTTAGAACCTTGTGGTTTTACCATCACATGGTCTTGAGTTCATAGCTACTCAGTAAAGTTCATGTTTTTTTGCTAAGGCATTGAAATGATTTGCTTAGATTTGAGTAATTAATTAACTTGAAACTTTGATGAAATTGTACAATACAGCTGGATCTTTTGTGTATTGAAGGGATATTTTGGGTGTTTTGAAGTCTGACTGTGTGAGGAAAATAAGCCTGAACATGTGCCACAGTGTCACAACTCAGTTCTCTCTCTGTTCAGAAATCTCAGGACTTTTGATAATGCACTAGTTTAAGCCTAGGGGCTCTAATTTCGTAGACCAGGCGCAAGCACAGGCGCACCTGCCTGCGCCGGCCTTCGCCGCGCGGACTGGGTGTGACCTCCGCACTTTGCAAGTTTCCTGCAGTGCCAAGAGAGGCGCACTCATGGCGCACAGGGGCGCAGAGGTTGCGCGTCCACGCCCACGTCTCTGCCTCTCCACGCATATCCAGAGAGGGAGGAGAATAGACGTGAGTGGGATTAACACAGCCGATCGCCGTCTTCACCAATCAAATGAGCGCCTCTCCTCGCCTTTAAATGCGCTGCAGCCGAGGCACAGCGTCTGATTGGTCTGAATGATCCCCGCTGCTGGAGACGGTCACAGCTGCTGTCATTCAGCAGGAATGGACAGCGGGGCGCGTCACCGTGTGTGCCAGCTCCCGGGACAGATGTAATCTGCACAGGGGCGCAGAGGTTGCGCGTCCACGCCCACGTCTCTGCCTCTCCACGCATATCCAGAGAGGGAGGAGAATAGACGTGAGTGGGATTAACACAGCCGATCGCCGTCTTCACCAATCAAATGAGCGCCTCTCCTCGCCTTTAAATGCGCTGCAGCCGAGGCACAGCGTCTGATTGGTCTGAATGATCCCCGCTGCTGGAGATGGTCACAGCTGCTGTCATTCAGCAGGAATGGACAGCGGGGCGCGTCACCGTGTGTGCCAGCTCCCGGGACAGATGTAATCTGTTCCTTTTTCATTAATAGGACGGAGTAAAAAAATTAAGAGACAGTTTCACACCCGCTGGTTTATCCATTCATAATACTTGTGATCCACCTGCATTCCTGGTTTGTCATCGCCAAATAGCAGAGCCTTTAGTGATATACTGTATACTCTCCCGGTGTCTCCGCCTCATCCTTCTTGCAATGCTGTACTCCATCTTTTTAGATCACGTTAAAAATAAAGACTAAAATAGAGAAATATGGGAAATCACGGGTAAATCCTGAGTGACATACATTTATTTTCTCTCCTTTTTCTTCAACTTTTTCCTCCCTCTTTTCTTTGAATTTAATGAAATGAGAGAAGCCAGATATATACTCAGTTTCAGATGTTAAGGCTGTTTATTGTTGACTTGTAAGAAGTGCATCACTTCCAGCTGCCGTCAGGTTAAGTTTCCATGATGACAAACGGCTTTAATCCGACATCAGATGTGACGGGAAGGTTAATATAGATACAAATGTATATGCTGGTTTAGAAGGTAACATTAATTAGTGATTGCTGTGATTGTTTATTACATTAAAATGTGCCTGACACTCTGGAAACCTGCCTCTGAGGCGTGGCACATGTGCGCTTGTCACCAAATTACAGCTGCGGAGGGTGCGCTCCACCCTGCGCCGAGGTTAGACCAGGTTGCAGCTGGCGAGCTTTCAGCGCACTTTCTGCACCGTTTTTGGCTCGAAATTGTCACTGCGCCAACATGAATCTGCCGACACCTCCCCCTGGTGCGGCATCACCTCCCCTTGGTGCGCCGTCACACCCACCTCTGCGCAGACGGTCTACCAAATTGTCAAATTGGCAGCGCACGGCGGTGCGCCGGACGAAATTAACACTGCGCGGGGTGCGCCAGGCTTGCGCCCCCTGCGCTGCGCCACGAAATTAGAGCCCTAGATGTCCTTCTGCCAGCGGCACTGACTAGTTTGCTTTACAAGAGAAAACAGCCGCTACCATATGGGATAAATTGCTGATTTTTGTAGCAAATATGATTGCGATTTACTTGTGTGAAGTGGAGTTCACAGGAGAAACTTCTCTAGACTCAACAGGTCTGGACCTGCTCTAAAAGCTTGAATTCATTCATTTCAATTCATCGACACTGTGCAGCATGACTCCCAGAGTGTGTTGTGCATAATGTATATTCTTGTACATTATTTAATTCAGATGTACATGTGGCTATATCTTTTTATTATTCATCGTACAATCTATAAAGTATTTATTCTAACATACATTTTTTGTGATTTATTTAGCAAGTACAACACTTGGGAACAACTTAACCCTCACAGAGAAGCTTCATTTTTTGTTTGAAATCCTGTTTTGTCACTGTAACATGTTTGTCCTGTAAGTAAATTTTTAGGGTTTTTTTTAGATGTGCTGTAATTTCTTCCTTTTTCTCTTAGGTATGTTCTTCTTCAGAGTAAATATATTCTCTACATGCCCTGATGATCTTTTTATGGTACCATGTATAAATATGTTAAGTCCATTTCCTATGTGTCCACATGATTTTAAAAGGAGGCATTCAGCATGTACAGTCTCACATTTTCCCACTGTTCTGTCCTGACAGCTACCAACTTACCATGTGACCAGAATTTCACTTAATACCTTTTTTCCACAACATCGACCACAGAGTCCCACTGTTCGGCGTAACCATGACGACTAAAAGCATTCTGTCATGCAGTATGTCTTAGTCAAAGCATTTACATGCTCATTCCTCACTGGAAGAGTTCATATTTATGGCTTGAAAGGGCTGTCCGATGGAGACATCATCATCAGAGACAGGGATGGACAACATGCTGCCTTATGAAATGTACCTTTAATTTTAAAACAGACCAAGAGGCAAGTTGAATTTTCACCTCCACTGTGCCATAAACAAGGGCCAGTTAAGGCCCATGTATGTGTGTGTCTGTGAAGTTGGCATGTTGTGTAAATCGTAAATAAAAACAGAATACAATGATTTGCAAATCCTTTTCAACTTATATTCAATTGAATACACTGCAATGACAAGATATTTAATGTTCAAACCGAGAAACTTTATTTTCCTTTGCAAATAATCATCAACTTAGAATTTAGTGGCAGCAACACATTGCAAAAAAGTTGGCACATGGGCATTTTTATCACTGAGTTACATCGCTTTTACTTTTAACAACACACAGTAAACGTTTGGGAACTGAGGAGACCAATTTTTGAAGCTTTTTGGGTGGAATTCTTTCCCATTCTTGCTTGATGTACAGCTTAAGTTGTTCAACAGTCCGGGGTCTCCGTTGTTGTATTTTATGCTTCATAATGCGCCACACATTTTCAATGGGGGACAGGTCTGGACTACAGGCAGGCCAGTCTAGTACCTGCACTCTTTTACTACGAAGCCACGCTGTTGTAACACGTGCAGAATGTGGCTTGGCATTGTCTTGCTGAAATAAGCAGGGGCGTCCATGAAAAAGACGTTGCTTGGTAACATATGTTGCTCTAAAACCTGTATGTACCTTTCAGAATTAATGGTGTCTTCACAGATGTGTAAGTTACCCATGCCTTGGGCACTAATACACCCCCATACCATCACAGATGCTGGCTTTTGAACTTTGCGCCAATAACAGTCCGGCTGGTTCTTTTCCTCTTTGGTCCGGAGGACACGACGACCACAGTTTCCAAAAACAATTTGAAATGTGGACTGGTCAGACCACAGAACACTTTTCCACTTTGCATCAGTCCATCTTAGATGAGCTCGGGCCCAGCGAAGCCAGCGGCATTTCTGGGTGTTGTTGATAAATGGCTTTGGCTTTGCATAGTAGAGTTTTAACTTGCACTTACAGATGTAGCGAAGAACTGTAGTTCCTACAGTGGTTTTCTGAAGTGTTCCTGAGCCCATGTGGTGATATCCTTTACACAGTGATGCCGGTTTTTGATGCAGTACCGCCTGAGGGATCGAAGGTCACAGGCATTTAATCTTGGTTTTCGGCCTTGCGTGCAGTAATTTCTCCAGATTCTCTGAACCTCTTGATGATATTACGGACCGTAGATGATTAAATCCCTAAATTCCTTGCAATAGCTCGTTGTAAAATGTTGTTCTTAAACTGTTGGACAATTTGCTCACGCATTTGTTCACAAAGTGGTGACCCTCGCCCCATCCTTGTTTGTGAATGACTGAACATTTCAGGAAAGCTGCTTTTATACCCAATCGTGGCATCCACCTGTTCCCAAATAGCCTGTTCACCTGTGGGATGTTCCAAATAAGTGTTTGATGAGCATTCCTCAACTTTCTCAGTCTTTTTTGCCACTTGTGCCAGCTTTTTTGAAACATGTTGCAGTCATCAAATTCCAAAAGAGCTAATATTTGCAAAAAATAACACAGTTAACCTGTTTACTTTTTACTTCGGAAAGGCTAAGTTATTGCATGCTACTAGTTTAGATAGATTGAATGATTTTTTAGGCAGATTGAATAATCAACTAAATGACAGGAGCCATAGAAGTGGCGAGAAATATCTGACGACAGGCCTCTTCTAAACACTCAGGCTTACATTTGGGGTTGAGTCTCTTCCTAAGCACCACAGAGAGTAATCTACATAGTTGATGTCTTTAGCCTCGTGCCTGTCTCTCCCAGGTGCTGATTCTTGTCTATATTAGGTTTGGCTGCCCATGCACCAGATAAATGGCAAATAGACTTGAGCTCATGTAGCACTAGTCTTTCTGATGGCTTGAAGCAGCTTTTACAACACAGGTTTCATCTATACATTTACTCTCTGATGGTTTGGGATAATCTATGTTAATTATCCATCAGTATCAGCTAAAACATTCTCACTCTTTCATAGCCATTTACATGCCACTGCTGCAGCAGTGGGAGAAACATGGGGATCAGTGTGATGTGGTGTATGTACCAAAAACCAGAAATACTAAAAAAAAAATGACAGTGCATGAGTTTCAAACCCCAAGCGCACGTCAAGATTAAGACCAGAGTAGGCTGTAGGCCATTCTTGATGGCTCTAAAGGCTCTAAAGGAAAACATTCGGCAGCCCTGTGCTTTAATGAGTACTGTACATAACAAAAAAAATACAAAATGAAAAGGGAGATATTAAATAGTATTAAAAAAGGTGCCAAACAACAGAACTGCTCTAATATTTTATTGATAACAATATAAACAAGTACAATAACAAGTATGATGTGGCAGCCTTAGTATTTATTTTTGAAAATGTGGGACCAAACCTGGCAGGAAAAAAAAAACATCATCCATTGTTATCTGAGGATTGGGATGATAACCTTATAGGGAGAAATCCCATTTAGATGTTCCTCACAGCAGTGAAAGAAAAAAGAAACAATAGATATCGTAAAATAAATGTAATCGCAAAGTGTCTACTGATTCTAATGAAATTTATATGAAAGTTCCAAAAAAAAAAGATCATTGAAGGTATTTCAGAACCATTAGAACCATAGGCAAATATAAATTGCTTTCTTTCAAGTTAGTACGGATTTAGAGAAAACAGTTTGACATCTCTGGCATTGACAGAATCAATTGAGGAGATCTCAAATGCTAAAGATCACAAATTGCATTTATTTGTGGTATTCATGGACCCAAAAAAAGAGCTTTTGACCCAATCAATCATGACATTTTGGTGGGCTTTACACGAGTACGAATTTGTAAGACTCCGGTAAAATAAACTATCGATCTGGTGATATTGATACACAGAGACGCGTATTTGACTCTGGATCTTTTTGAAAACAGGTCTGCAGGTGGATATCTGCGCGTCTTCATGCTGTAGTTGGTATAAACAGATAAGTCCAGAAAAGATGGTGACCTCATAGCAGCCCTCCTCCTCCCCGCCCCAACCCACGCTTGTCACACACAACAACAACAACAATGGCAACAGCCGGGCTGATTCTGATCTTGTTCCAGCAGCTACAAATATTGCTTCAACTTTTATACCAACATTTGCTCACAGAACACCAACAACACCAGCTACGGCAACAACATCAACAAGTGCTAATGAAGAGAGACAGCATGTTACGCGTGCCTGAGCACTTGTTGATGTGGATTTTGCGTTGTCATGTAAATGCACAAGCCTATGTACAGTACGATGTGTAAACAGCGATACATGTTTGATGCAAATGCCAAGACAATGGGGCTGTCCTCGTGTGAGGAGGGCCTTTAAACAATAAACTTGAAAGGTGTAGGATTAGGTTCTTCGTATTGCACTGGGTGAGAAGCAACAGGAAACAATTTGTGAAGTTCTGGGACTATTCGTCTTCATGCTTGGAAATTGCTTGTGGTGTCCACCAGGGGTCAGTATGAGGTCCAAAACTATTTGCAATTTATACCAATGATGAATACAAAGTTTCCAAAATATTAAAATAAGTATTATTTGCAGATTTTATTCAGGGAGGGATTGACACAAACTACTGGGGAGGATCAGTACCGAAATGTGCAAACTGAAAATGTGGTTTGACAGAAACAAATTATCATTAAACTTAAACCAAATTCATGATATTTGGCAACTGCAATAAAAATAGACAATCACAGATACAAGTAGATGGTGTGGTTATTGAAAGAGTTCATGAAAATAAGTTTTTTTGGAGTCGTATTTGATGATAAAATAAACTGGAAGTCTCACATAAAACATGTACAAAGTAAACTGTCCAGAAGCATTTCAGTACTGGCCAGAGCAAAACACATCCTGGACAACAAATCACTCCACATTCTCTATGGTTTACTTATATTACCATATTTACATTACTGTGCAGAGGTCTGGGGTAATACAAATGTACAACACACTCTCTATCCATACTTTAGAATAGAGCCATATGAATTATTCACATACTTGCTATAGAGATCACACAATTTCACTTTTCTTAAAATTTAAAAACTTTAAACTTCACTGACCTGGTTCACTTTCAAACAGCACAAATCATGCATAAAGCAATGAACAACCTAGTTGTTGAACAACAACTGGAAACTGAAAGAAAAAATAATTTACAGAAAATCAACTAATGAAAATCAGACATTGTTTTTGAATAATGACTCAGCAGAATTATTAAAAAAAAAAAAACTAATGAAGCTGGCTTGGACAAAAATGATGGTACACCCAGAAAAAATGAAAATGATTTGACCATAGGGACATGTTAGGCGTATTCCTAAATTTGCATCACTGGTGTCTTCAGGCTTGTTATTAGTCAGTCTGCCTATTAAAAGAGTGAAAAGTAGTCACTGAATAGGAATCACAGAGAGCTAAGGAGACTGTTTTCTCTGGAAAATAGAAAAAAATTATAGAGAATCATTTTATAGACTAGGTAAAGGCTATAAGACCATCTCCAAGCAGCTTGATGTTCCTGTGACTACAGCTGCACACATTCAGAAGTTTACAGTCCATAGGACTGTAGCCAACCTCCCTATGCATGGCTCCAAGATGAAAATTGATGACAAATTGAAGATACAGATAATTTGAATGGTAACCAAAAAACCCAGAACAACTTCTAAAGTGGTTAGAGGTGAACTTCAAGGTCAAGGTACATCAATATCAGATCGCACCATCCGTCACTGTTTGAGCCAAAGCTGACTTTATGGAGGACACCACTGTTGAAAGCATATCATAAAAAAGTAAGAGGAGATTTTGCAAAAAAATATATATTGACAAGCCACAAAGCTTTTGGGATGATGTCCTTTGGACAGATGAGACAAAACTGGAGCATTTTGGAAAGTCTCATAAGCTCTATGTTCACAGACGCAAAAATGAAGTAGGCTATACAAAGAAACGAACACTGTACTTACTTTGAAACATGGAGGAGGCCCAGTTATGTTCTGGGGCTGCTTTACTGCACCTGGCACAGAGTGTCTTGAATCTGTGCAGGGTACAATGACATCTCAAGACTATCAAGAGATTCTGGAGTGAAATGTGATACCCAGTGTCAGAAAGCTTTGCTTCAGTCGCAGGTCATGGGTCCTCCAACACGACCATGACCCATGACACACAGTTAAAGGCACCAAAGAATGGCCAAGAACAAAATATTGGACTCTTCTGAAGTGGCCTTCTATGAGCCCTGATCTAAATCCTTTTGTACATTTGTGGAAGGAGCCGAAACATGTAGTCTGGAGAAGACACCCTTTACACCTGAGACAGCTGGAGCAGTTTGCTCATAGGAGTGAGCCAAAATACCTGTGGGCAGGTGCAAAAGTCTCATTATAGAAATTGGCTGATTGCAGTAGTCACCTCAAAAGGTTGTGCAACAAAATATTCAGTAAATGTACCATCTTTTTGATCAGGCCAATTTCATTTGTTTGTTTTTTAAAATTCTGTCTGAACCACAGTTAAAAAGCAATGTCTGGTTTTCATTAGTTAATTTTCAGTACATTTTTATTTATTATTACTTCATTCAGCTTCCATTTTTTTCAGTGACAATTGCATGTTTTTTTTTCTTTAACAGAAGGGTACCACTAATTTTGCACAAGTCTGTAAAACATGGTTGGTCGAAAGTTTGTAGACTGTTTCACTTAGAGGCTTTTACATTTGTTTTCTACATAAGTAATGAGGAAATTATCAATGTTTCATCTACTAATTTTTTTGGGTGGCTCAGATCAATCACAAACTCAGCTGGAGTAAATAGGTTTGTTTTGTTTGTAAACAGGTCGCTAAATCTCCATGCATTTTAAGAAAATAAGGGGACTTGAGAAAAACTCTTGCTTCCTGACATTATATAATTGTTTTAGTTGTCCATATTGATTATATTGTCACATTGTTTGGGTCAGCACATATCCCTCATACAGTATCTCCAAAAATACTGAAGCTACAGAAACAATTTTTTAGATTAGCCACCTTCTCCAAATCTTTAGAACGAACTGCTCTTCTTTTTCTAAAATTTCAAACTAACTATTCTTAACGTAACTATTCTTTCACATTAACATCTTCTAAATATACATTTCTGTCTTTAAAGTCTTACATCAAAATTCAAATTTACCAGTTTATTTATAAAATTATTTTATCAGTAACTCAAAATTTCATAATTATTCAGTTATTCAGTCAACAAGCAAACAAACTTTATGTTCCCTTATTTAAAACATCCCTTTGTTTATTTAATTAAAGATTAAACAGTTACCTGGTGGAACAAATACATTCATCTGATTGCTTCATCTGTGTTATTGCCTTTAAAGAATTTTTTGATGACTATTAAAATGTAATTTATTTATTGTTCCTAAGCACCTTCCTTGTTCTATACTGTTACTTTTTTTTATTTCTTTCTTTTTTCTTCTTCTTTGTATGAAACTGTTGCACTTTATATCTGATGCTTAATATTTCATGTTTAGTGATTCAATATTTACCTTTCATTGTCTCTTGGGTGTCATTTATATACAGTACAGGCCAAAAGTTTGGACACACCTTCTCATTCAACGTGTTTTCTTTATTTTTATCACTAATTACATTGTAGATTCTCACTGAAGTAATGATGGTCACTTGTTTCTCTTAACTTAGCTAGTTCTTGCCATAATATTAATTTTAAAAGTTTCTAATAGGGCCGTCGGCTGTGCATCAGCCTGACTTCTGAACAACACAAATGATGGTCCCAACCCCATTTATAAGGCAAGATATTCCATTAATCAACCCTGGAGAGGCACACCTGAGAAGTGAAAACCGTTTCAGGTGACTACCTCTTGAAGCTCATAAAGAGAATACCTAGAGTCTGCAAAGCAGTAATCAGAGCAAAGGGTGACTACTTTGAATAAATATAAGCAATATAAGACATGTTTTTATTTATTTCACACTTTTTGTGAAGTACATAATTCCACACATGTACATTCATAGTTTTGATACCTTCGCTGAGAATCTACAATGTAAATAGTGATGAAAATAAAGGAAACACATTGAATGAGAAGGTGTGTCCAAACTTTTGGCCTGTACTGTAAGCTATTTGCAGGCAGGCTTCTATCATTCCCAATTACATGCTTTTTTAAACATGTTTTATGGGCATTGTCTTTCTTTATCTGTGTAAAACAAATAAATAAAAATAAGTAAATGCTGTTTTTAAATTCATGCCACAGAGTATGGTATGCAGGATCAACCCTGATCATAAATCTGTTTAAAGACACCTTGGCCATTTTAAAAGTGTCTGACCACACTAGCACACAGCACAGGCAATCATTCAGTGAACTCAGCCATCACTGAATGAGTGTAAAATATTTATTAAGCACTTGATTAGGGACTAATGAAACCTTTTGACCCAAATCTATCTGTGAATCCAGGACAAACCGAATGTGACACCACTGTCTACTCTGAGTCACAAGTTGTGAAAACTGATGCCTAAAATATCCATTGTGGCCTCAGAGGTCTGAGGTGTCTAATAAAGTGTGGAAATGAATTATTTTGTGGAGTTACATCATTAACATGCAAAACTGAAGTCAACAGTATAAAAGCTCCACAGAGAACAACATGGAACCTCTGCTAATCTTTCATTTTAACACTTTTTGTTGTCGTCTTAAATACAGCGACCTGGCCTCAATGTGTCAGCTTTGTATTGTGAATCCCCTATGGGCTCAGACTCACGAGAATTAGTGTGCTCCTGAAAACAATCCAAAATAGAATGACCACCTGACCTGAAAGGTTCCTGTGGATTTGCTGACATTAATTGGTGGCATATTTGGTGCACTCAGTCTCCAGTACTCGTCCTCCAGAAACAAGAGTCCCTGTGTATGTTGAACATGAAAGTATAGGATGCATTTAGACTTTTTGATATGTTCCAAGTGTGAAAGGCATCTCATTTCAATAATCAGTCAACTCTGATAGGTCAAAATCCTATTAACCAATGAGTCAACAGCATTTAGCAACAAGATTGTCTGTGTTTTTCAACCAGTTGGTTATCCAAAACTTCATCATGGCCACTTTAAGGGAAATGCATGAAATCATTTATGTCATTTACATGCACTTGCCTTATCTGAAGTGGAAAAGAAAATCATCTTAGTTTGGGTCTGAACCCCCATTTACAACTAAAGGCTTGATTATCTGGATTATCGCACATCTAGCCAAGGTGGTTTTCTTGTGGAGAAGGAGAGGGTAAGCTTCAATAGCTCGTCTGAGGTGCTAGACTCATCAACTTATAAGTTGGGAAGATGGCTGCCACTGAGAACCATCAAAAACCATTGCAATATATGTTTTCACTACTGTTTCAATTTTTAACTGCTACCCTATTTGTGTATGTAATTGTAAATTGGTACAAACTTCATATCACTACAAATCATTCTGTAACAGTCCATCCAAAAGATACAGGAGGCCAATACCTCCTGCATGTGAGATACCTGGACAGAGGACATGACAGACCACTGGTACATGCCGGTGGTCAACTGTTTTCAGTCGCTCCAGGTCCCTGGTGCACTTCTGTGTTGTCCTGCTCCTTCAGCATCCCCTGCTGCTAACAGGGGATGTTGAAATAAATCCCAGACCCGTATTCGAAGCCACAAACGACTGCCACAAATCATCGACAGTGCGAGGAAGGCTAGCCCAACCACCCCCACCAGCAGTGCTACTCCCAGATTCAACAGGGCAAACCCGGCCTCCACCACCCCAAGTGCTAGCAGTGCAAACCCTGCCCTCCACCCCCACCAATGCTTGTGGGGCTAATCCGGCCTTAATCACCACTGCCAGTGCTAGCAGGGGTTACCTGGCCTCCACCACAACTGCCAGTGACGGCAGGGCTAACCCAAACTCCATCCATGCCTGGCCACCACCACCACCACCACCAGTGTGAGCCAGGCTTACCTGGCCACCGCCAGTGTTTGCTGGAGCTTACCTGGCCTCCACCAACACCGCCAGTGCTCCTGAAGCTCATCTGGCCTTCATCACCACCGTCAGTGCTTGCAAGGCTAACCAATCCACCACCTACACCAGTGCTGGTGGGGCTAATCTGACCACCACCATTAACGCCAGCTGGGCTAGCCCGGCCACCACTATCACCAGTTCCAGCGGGCCATCAAGACTATCATTGCGATCACTGCTACCACCATTGAGGCCAATGGGACCAGCATTTTTACCTTCACCAGCAGGAAGGCGCCCACAACCGACAGCTGAGAAGCTGATGACCCCCTCACTGAGCTGCGAGTCAGTAGCCCAGCAGTGACAGCAGCAGCATCCAAAACTGACGCTCCTCCAGGTGAGCAAGAGGATCAATCTCAATCAATCAATCAGTCTTCATTAGTATAGTGCCAATTTATAACAAGTGACATCTCAAGACACTATAATAGAGCATAAAACTCTTCATTCTATGGATACACATATATGCATAGATACATATATACATATAAAGAAACCCATATACATATAAAACCCAAAACCAGTGAAGTTGGCACATTGTGAGGGGAAGCATATATATGGAGAAGAGAATTGGACCTAGCACGGAGCCTTGAGGAACTCCATAACTCACTTTAGTGTACACAGAGGACTTGTTGTTCACGTGTACAAATTGGCTCTATCAGATAAGTAGGACTTTAACATCATGATCAATGGTGTTGAAAGAAGCACTAAGATCTAACAAAACAAGTACAGAGAGAAGTCTCTCATCTGAAGCTGAGAGTTGATTGTTGGTTACTTTAACTAGAGCAGTCTCTGTGCTATGATGAGTTTTAAATCCTGACTGAAATTCCTCAAGCAGGCTGTTGTCTTGAAGGAGGTTGCATAGCTTGTCCTAAAATAAGCAAAAAAGGGTTCACATATTTACTGAAAGGAACAACAAATAGGGTTTATGTTAAAGACGAGAACATCAAAGGACAGTAGCTATTGACTAAAATGTACAATAAACATATCTGTGAAACTCAACAACTACTGCGCTGCCCACAAGAAACAGGCAAAAGTACAGTTCATTACTATCATTACCATCTTTTCAGTTCATTTTGCACAATATTTAAATATGTATATTTAAGTTCTGAAAGATTTGTCAGGTCAGTTGACTTTTTTTGGATGAACAGACAAAAACTCATTCACTAGTTAATCTATAGACACAAATAACAGTAATAAATATAGTTACATAGGTTTGATTCATTTAAAAATGTGGAAAAAAGTGTATTTCTGATGCATTTTTAACTTTAGGATTTTACAATTTTGCCACTTAAGTCAAATTTTAAAAATGCACTTGTCAGCTGAGTCAGTGATAGGAATTTGAAAACACCTGCACAAAAATCTTGACATGACAAGCAAATAAGAGAGCAACAGGTAGAAGGGAAAATGGCTCAGGACCCAGTGAACATTGCAACTGCACTGAATGATTTGTTTTTTATTCTGTCAACAAATTAGCACAGTGCTTCAACTATCAGGCGCAACAACTCTGACCCATGCAACTGGATGCCACTGCACCCATCTGAAATGTTTGCATCATTTCTCAGTCTCAGGTTGACATGATGATTGGTAGTTTTAAAAAGAAAAGGGCAAAGATCTATTTGGTATGGATATTTTGTTTCTGATAATTCAAAAGGAGTCTCTTTTAGCACCGTTAACAAGCATAATAAACACAGCTATATTGGAAGGAGTTTTCCTAGATTCTTTGGAGCACTCAGACATTACAGCTGTTCTTTAATCAGGTAATCCTGCCAAAACCATCAATTACAGACCCATAAGAATTCTCCCAACAGTCTGTAAAGTATACCACTCCACTGAGATAGCTGTTTGTTTCCTTCTGGAAAATATAAAATCAAAGCTGGATGCTGGTGGAGTTGTAGGAGCTGTCCTCATCGATCTGAGACAGGCATTTGACACTTTCAAGCATTATATTCTGCTGTCCAAACTTTCACATTTTTGAAACTTTCTTTGAATGTAATGGGATGGTTTGAGTCATACCTCTCATCATGGACTCAGGGAGTTAGGGTACTCGACCTAAAATCACAAAACAGCAACTTTGGAGTTCCCCAAGGGTCAGGTTTGGGCCCATTGCTCTTTAGTATGTTTATCAATGACCTCCCAAGTTGTTTTCCTTCATATGAAATATATGTAGATGACACAATTCTACGTTTTCATGCAAAAGACAATGAGCAAGCTGCCCAGGAGTTGACCTAAGCCATGACTAATGTGTATCAATGGCTCAAGAGCTCCCAGCTGCATCTCACCTTCTCTAAAACCGTCTGTATGTACTTCTCAAGAAAAGCAAACAACAACAGTGATCCTAACATCTTTGTACAGGGTTCAAGAATTTGAATTTCAACTTCACTTCAACCTGCAGGTCAAAAAGAATGCAAGTAAAATGAAACTTAACCTGGTCAACTTTTGATATATAAGAAACAACTTAACCCCAAAGTCTGCAAAGTAATTGATGCAATGATTATGCAACAAGTAATACTGCCTAACCAGCTGGGCATCTGCCTGTAAAACGACCTTCAAGCCATTTGAAACAGTAAAAGTTTTGGATAAGATGAACCTAAAACGTACCATCACTTCCCTATATTGGATCAGGATAGCACCTAAACTGAGACAACACTATAAAATATATTGATTCCATACTTGTTTATTAAATCTTACATGAGAAAAATTCCAACTCCCCTTAAAAAATGTAAAGAAATTCCAGTAGACATACCATAGCAGGCCTCAGAGGTGACTGCGTTGTACCATTTCAAAAAAGTGCCTCTGGTCAAGCAGTGTTCTCACTTTGTTTGTCCCAGACCTGGACCCAAATACCAAGCTCAATATATGAACTACGGACTTTGACTTCCTTTTTCAAACACCTTAGAGCATGGCTGATAGAAAACCAAATCTGTGATCATATCTACGTCTAACTTTGTATGTACATCTAATTGGCTCAGTGTGTTGGGGCACCATCCCAAACTGTCCACTGCTGTGTACGATTCAATCTGTCACTTTATAACCCTGGCAGTAGGGTAATGTGCAATGCAAAAGGCACTTTTATTTCTGTGTCCTGTTGTGCAATGTGCAATATAATGGGGCATGAGCTCTCAGGCAGCTACCACTGTATACTTTAGCATTTGGAACTTTAGAATAATGGCACTATAGTTTGCACTTCAGCTCTTTATAATTCATTGTTTGTAATTCCCATGGTCCCCCAACCCTCAGCCTGTTTTTATTTTTGTACTGTATGTCAACTATATTGTTGCTTGTCTTATAATAAACTCTGTGGGCCAGATCCAAAAAGAATGGATTGCTCCTGCTAAATGCGCCATAATTTGCGCAGAAATAGCTCACGCAATCTGCCCTGTTGTAGTGCCTAATCCTCAAAAGAATTTGCTCTAATGATATGCAGGCACAAACATGCCCACACAGTTTGGCATCTGAGTGCACTTTGCGCCTCTGACTGCAATAGTTCCGTGGCATGTAGTTGGCTTTGTCCCTGCAAACTTCGAGATTGACGTCTCCTTTACGCTGAGCAGTAAAAACAAACAATGGCACAAGAACAATAAGCAGTGACAGCGGGGCACAAGACGCGAACTTGTTGTTTTCTAATGGTCAAGGCTTTATATGTTGATTTATTGATTATTTATCATATTGTCCTAATGATCTTAAATAATAATATAAATATATGATAAATAAATAATATAGATAAACAAGTTGACATGGAGCTGTCTATGGTTCTGAATCTTTTGGACTGATATATTTCCATTAGCGCAGAGCTGTCTATGGTGCTGTCTTTAGGTCAACATAAAGCTCACTCTGACCTACCACTGAGGGCATTGAATTACTATTGTCAGGATGAGAAGTTGAGTTGCGTTTAAAGTATGAGTTGCGTTTATTTCTCAGGTTTGCTTTGGGTATAACTGATTTATCCCCTTATTTAGTGATGCACTCGGCATTTAGCGGAAGACCCTTGCCTCCTGAGACACAGCCGCCAAGTGGATAAATGTCAAAGTATTAACTGTGCCCCTTAAGAAAAAAACTTCAAATTATTTATTATGACCACAATGTGATTCAAAGTGGTCAAAGGACCATAATTCCATAAGTGTTGTTTTATGTCGTCTTTTTTCTGTTGTTCATCCCGTTTGTTTTGTTTTTGAAACAGCCAATACAAATGCAGAAAATACAACTCAATTGACCAAAAAGTGGTCAAGGGGGTCATAGGGTTTTTCTAACAGACTCTATTTAGTCTAATTATTCATGTTTCCTTAAAATGGTGGAATATTCGCAGAGACATACAGTCGGCTATTTTACTGTCATCATTGATGTCATTTAGTAGCACAAGGATCATGTGGTCAGGCTACCCCTATCTGTAAATTATTTCATTATCACTTAAATCATAAAATGATACTCTCCTCCAATAAATCCTTTTTTGCATGCCTGCAATCTTGCCTGCCTCGGTGCCTTCGCTTGGCTACAATCACTACTGCCATGATTACCGGAGAGTCCTGGCATGACAGCCCTTATAAAGGCTCTGCTCCACGGTTACCTCCAACTCCAAACATTTTGAGCAAGAGAGAGAGTGAGCGAGGGAGAAAGAGAAATTGCACAGATTTAATACACGGGTCTCACAGGCGGTAATTTGCACAGCTAAATTGCGTGTGGATATTAGCGTTGGTCTTTGGGAATTAGGCGGTATTTTCAGCGACGCTCATTTGCAGAGGAAGGAGGCAATTTTGGGCTGCATTTATGAATATTCCCTAATTTACATGCATGCAAATTGGACCGGTGCAGCCAGGAGCGGCAGTTCAGTTTGGGTTCAGTTTGCGTGCATTTCACCCTTTGCACTACTATGAGGATGGCGTGTTATTTTTTCTATCATTTGTCAAGGTTTAGTGGTCGCATAAAAGCAGTGCAATTCTTTTGAGGATCTGGCCCTGTGTGTTTTATTCCCATTATTGACATTTTTATTTATTTTATGTGTTGACACCAACCTGCTAATGGAACTGGGGATGGAAATTTGCCACTTTGTGTTAATCCCATGCATGTACATGCAAATGTTTATTTATACATACTGTCCCATCTTTGAAAAAAATCCTAAAACAAACACATTTCAACACAGGAAAATTCACAGGAATTAAAAAGAACTGAATCATTTGGCAGAATTCATAATGGCATTGGTATCAGTTAAAATCTAATCATTTCCCATCTCTTGTCCTGTACTGAAACAGTTTGGTACAAACACATGCACTGCTACACCCCAGGTAACTTCTATCTTTATCATCTTAGTCAATAGGTCAAAACACTTCAGGAACATTCTTTTGTCAGCAAAGACAAAACACAAATAAAATCAGTTAAGTTTGATCTACAAACCAAAATAATTACAATCTAAAGAACAAGATTTCTAAATTTATTTTACCTTTAAATTCTCTGTCTCTGGACTAGGACTTTCTTTGGTCTCTAAATGTGAGTGTTACGAGGTGCTGGTTTGGTGGAGTGTTAAGCAACCAAGCATGCTCCTCATGCTTCTGCTTGAATCTTGCAGAATGCCCTTCCCTACTGTCTCACCCCCACACAAATCCATCTATTATCTCCCTACCATCATTATAGGCACAAAACGGCCAAAATACATTTACTTCAAACATGTGTGTTGTTGGACTGACCAGTGCAGCTCATTTGGTACAGTAGTGAGCTTTATGTTATCCCATTGGATCATTTGTCTTCTTGAACATTTGTGTACTGTTTGTGTTTACAATAATTGTGTGTTGAAGGGTTTGGAGGTCAAGCTCTTCAGTGCTCCTCAGTCTTTCTTTGACACAGAGACTCATTAAACAGAGAAACCAATTCCTGCCTGATGATTGTCATGAAGAGTCCTGAACCACTGGCATTTTGTCCCTGAGCATCTATTAAAAACTCATTCATCCTCAGACTGTGTGTTGATACTCTGAGTGTCAGAGCTAAGTGATCAGAGATGGACTCTTATCTCTGTGATGACTCCAGATGAAAAACAGATCCTAAATGTACAACCATGTATTTTGTAAAGAATTAAAAGAGCTGTCTGGCCTGTTTTAATCAGCTAGGAGTTATACCTAAGATTTGTTTTCTTATCTGGCATTTTGTCATGATCACAAAAGACTTTGGAGATGTGCCTTCAGATAACACTTTCTGTACTGAAAGTGTTATCTGAAGTGTACAAATAAATACTGATCAATGACTGATTGAGATAAGTAACATTTTTCCGCCTAAAAATGATGAATAGCAAAAAGGATTTCCATGTGGTGTATTTATGAACATTGAAACATCCTTGTTTGAGATACAGAGCTATGGCCTAATAAGAGTGAGAAGTTGTTTAAAAGTGGCACAGTCAGATTGAGCAATGATGCCACTGCTTGCATTACACAATGTGTGTGCAGCCATAATGACCCATTTTATTCTGGTTTAGTGGATACTTAAGAACATGGATTGTTTCTATGCTTCCTTGCCAGTGACAGTCAGGGGCCAGAGGCATTATGTCTTTCACACTGCCGGTCCAACTTTCTGTATAAATGTATAAAGATGATATTGCACTTTAGACCATCACGTGCTTGTATTTGCAATATCTCAAGAGTACCAGAACAGATTTCCTTTAAACTTTGCACTACTGATAGTTTTGACCTGAGGATGCCCTGACTAGATTTAAAAGGTCAAGAATCGAAGGTTGGGCACATTAAGTCTTATGGTCAACCATTGCTCATGTACTCAACACCTTTATGAATTTTAAGATATTTCTTTTAACTTAGCTTAGAAGGAAACCAAAAAAAGGAAAAAGTATCTGGTTAGATTTTGAATGTAAAAGGTCAAAGTTCTGACATCATACATCATTTGGGGCTTATGAAAGGCTTTGAAGTCGAGGCAGACAGCTGACATACAGCATTTGCAATGCTGTATAAAGGGAGGACAGGACATTGGATCATGGCCCAACCGGCTGTTCCTGAGCAATCAGATACATTTTAAAATGTTTGATTTTTTGGTCTTATGACTCCTTTTCCTCATACAGTGAGAGAAACCAGAACTGAGCCTCCACATGTTCTCTGTTCTTGTGTTGTCAGGAAAATAAATTCTGAGCTTCAGTGACAGGGAACATGTGCATGATTTAGCCAGTGGTGCCATGAAAGGCTGCCACTATTAGAGTGCTTTTCCATCTGTGTGCATAAAGCTTTGCAAAAGAAACAGCTGAAATAACACCCTTTATGCAGATGGGACTTGAGTCTGTCTGCTACTTTGTTGAAAATACTTTTTATTTACATCTGTCACTGTTCCATTCTGACTCCACCTGTTTGGTGTGAGCATCAGGTCATACCGGTCCATCTTGCCGTACAGTTGGTGCACATAAACCATGCAACAGTTTGTGAGTTGTTGGTGATTCAAGACAGCATAAAAGCTTACATTTCATCACAGAGTTAAAAATTGTACTGCAGACTGTGTGCCTGGCTTAATACACGTTTTGGTAAACATGTGGCAGACCTGCACCTGAACTTGAGGATGAACCAACTGACAAAGAAGGGTCAGAGGTCAAAGCTATCTCACATTTCCACAAAATAACTTTAGCCCATCTTCTTAGCCCATACAGCCATATAAACAGCAGACAGATGTTCTAGTTTAGATGAAATTAAAGATGCTTTTACCTCATGCACATGATTTGGAATTCCTCTGACATCAAATCATTGATGACAGCCCAAAATGTGCATCTATTCCCTGATGGTTGGTTCAAGCTACTTTCAAAGTTTGAAAGTTACATCAGATGAAATGATGTTAAGAATGTACCATTTTTTAACATGGTTGTTTAACAGCATAAGTGTGCTGGTATTCAGACCCTGGGTGTTAATGTAAAATATATTACTTACAGTTTGTCAAATGGCATCAATCAGATTTTGTTGTTTATGTACTTCAACAAGCAACCATGACAACCCTCAAACCCCCCTTAACCAGCTCTGATTCAGCCTCTGTTGACATCAAACCCACAGTTAGACAGCAAATCAGTGGTTTGCCAAAATGTAAGGAGCAGCTCAGGGATGAGGATATTTAGATGTGTCGGCCGCAGAGCGGTGCCGTCCTGACAGCTGGTGAGCACAGGACATCGGCTGACTGAGAATCAATGTGGACAGCTGAGCAACCGCGGGGCTGCCCCATCAGAGGGTCGTCGTCTGATGACCTTGTGCCATCTGCAGATGAAATCCGATCTGACAGGGTGGAGCCTGAGGCCCAGCACATGCATGTGGGAGCTCAGATATGCATCAGACTGACGGACATCATGTGGAGGGGACTGGGAGGCGCTAGACCATTAACAAAAACACTCTGCATGTCAATTAAACAATTAGTGCTCACTTTTCTCTTTTGGATTGAACAGAGTGAGCCAAGTGAGCACTTTGGCTCTGACACCATAGGCTAGTCAGTAGATCAGTCTCCACAGCAAGACAGTCATGAGTAAGATATGAAGCTCCCGAGGTGTTGCTCTTGATCCTGCCTGCCAATCCAGGCCTTATCTGGAAAGAGCTGACAAGACCACAAACGATGGCTGAGACCTGATGCTGGGCTGGAATTTATTCACCCTGACAACGCCTTGCTTCACCTCTTTCTCAATCATAATTACTGATAATTTCCAATTTTGCTAAAAGTCTAGGCAGCAGGGCTGTAGCTATGATTTGGGGGGGGGGGGGGGGGGGGGGGGGAGTGGTAGCAGAGCATCACTCTGAATTTCATGAGGAATTCTCACATATCAATTTTAGGATTTGTTAAGGCTAATTACTTGTTGGCTTTTGGTCTTAAAATGCATCATTTCTATGCAAATGCCAAATCAATTCTGTCAAATTATAATAATAACATGACGATAAATGCCATTTGTACTATGGCTGACCAAGGACATATGCACCCCAAATTGCAAGTTGCAATCACAGGAATGATGCAAAATCAAAAACACACAAACACATAAAACACATGCAACAGAAGAAAACTGTGTAAAAAAAAAACAAATGATGCAATCACAGAAACCCAGAAGAAGCAAAAACGTAAAAACCGACAAAACAAATGCCAAAGAGAAATGCTGCATACAAACCCCCAAAACAACTGCAAGAGAAAAACTACAAATTCAAGACCAGGGGGATGGACCAGACCCTCTTTACAGACAGGTTATAGGAGAAAGTTGGCTAAGAAGAAAGTGGGATACTCAGAAAAAAGTTAGCAAATGTTTTGAAAGGAGAATAAAAAGGTATGTTTTCCGTTACATATTTTTTAAACACTTGGCCATAACCTCTTAAAATATTATCAAACAGCAGCACATTTAGTAGCTAATGTTGGCTGACTGTTGCTAGGGATGGCATACCATACCATGTGATTAGGCCCACAGCGCAATACAGTGTAAACATGAAACAATTAAAAGGACATATACATACCGGTATTTGTGTCATTTTTTTCAGCTGAATCAGAACAAAGCATTCAGGAGACACACTTTCTGTTGCTGTTCCTGTTACCCTAATTACAAACTTATAACACAATCGAGCTATGTGTCATTACAACTTAGTCTAGTTAATATATTTAATAAGAAATGCATATATGTTTCACATTCTCTTAAGAAATGCCGTCCTACTTTCTTCAACATGCTGTGATGTCAAGCGGTGAATGGCTGCATTCGATGTAATGCCGTCTATCAGGGATGTTGTTTGTAAGTGCAGTATTTTGTATTTGAAGAAAAGATGTTTGGGCATCCACTCAAGGGAGTCCCACCGAGATCCTCCTGGTGGTCTGTGTTTGATTTACAGGGTCCCTCTCACAAATAAACATGACATTTCCATCATCCTGCTCATGTAACTTTGACTATGTGTGACCCTCAGGTTTCAGGGTCTTACCTTAAATGAGTTCTGTAAGTTCTGCATTAAAAAATTCCTTATGTCCAGTGTGCCATCGAGGTACACTGAGCCTATACATTTACCACAACCAAATTCAGATCTTTCTTTTTCATAGTGCAACTCAAAGACACAGCACACTCAACAAAACATTAAAAAATCGGTACATTAATATGGTAAGTGTACACTAACATGAGCCTGCCTTTTTTTTGTGGGAACATCCATATCAAAGAGATTAACCTCTCTAACCCTCGACCAATTACTTTTATCAGTGTCTACTACAGTTATAAACAGAGAGAATTAGGTGTGACAACAGAAATGGAGCACTGCAAAGCATTATTATCATCCTTACGAAACATCTTTGACTTTCATCAGCAATAACCAAACACTTTTGAGTACATTTTGTGAGGAGAAAAATCAGTTCTTACCATGATCGCAGTCTCAGGGAAATCCTCAATATCTAGGATTGAAATCATAAAAGCTAATTATAACTTACACTTGTAACACTAATGTTCTTTTCTCCTCTTCAATTATGTGCACAGTTTCAGGTTACATTTTCACGCTGTTCCCTTACTTCCTAGGAGCTGCAAATGAGCTGATGCCAAAAAACACAAAAAAAAAACAGAACCACATACTGTAAAAATGCCTGAATATCTATATTTAATTATGATCATGTAACAGTGTGATCCCTGACATAAATTTTCTTTGCAGAGCTCTGTTTTTCTAGGGCCTGATCAGTCATGGAGCTCTTTATTCATGCAGCCCTGGTATTGACTCAGGTAGAGTCAGACTGAAAAACTCTGCTCTTGCACATATGTAATGTCTGGATAGTTACATGCTTTTGGCAGGGTGAACAGGGTTAAAGTTACACAAAAGCACAATAGTGGTAACTTTTCAGACAACAGAAAGCGAATATCAGAAACAGAAAGAATATCTCCTTAAGAGTTAGAAAATGTCAGCTTTTCCATCCTGTTATATGATAGATGATAAGAAACTCCAGCGGTGGAGACATCACTGAGCAACGTTGACCAAAATGATGTATTTATTGACACAACTTCAGTGGGCGAGACGATTGTGGTCGCAAAGTCGCATTTGGTGAAAATGCAGCTTTAGAGACCCATACTGTATTTATCCAAAGACTGTCAGTGTTGAATGTGCAACACAACGAGTGCACTAAATTTCATTAAAGCTGTCCTGCAGGGAAAAGAAGCTTCCATGATAATACCCACATAAAGCAAAAACATTGCGAACCGGCCACAAATCTTACTGCGGAGCACTTTGCTCCAGCTCTAGTCTATCAGAGAATTCCCACAGCCGTCATGAATTCCCTATCATTCAGAAAGAACCAGAAAGTCAAACATGTGGAGTATCTGCTTCTTTCAAAATGAAACACACTGCACAGACTCCCAAATGTAAATTTCCTCAACAGAATGCCATTACATCACAACTGGAGGCACAAGCATCAGATCAACAGTTGGTCAGTGAGTCCTAGAGGCAACACGACACCATGGACAAAAAGTTAATCGTGGAGGTGGAGAAATATAGTATTATGACACCAAACATCCTTTCTACAGGGAGCATAAAAGAAGCAATACAAATCACAGAGCTGTATATTGGGAGCACCACAGTGACCTTAGAGAATATATGGATATTGCATTTCACACCAAAGCTTGTGGTTCTCAAGGGATCTCATGCTACCCCCCTTCCAGGTGCACAGGGCTGTGAACTGCAGCACTGTGTGATGTGGCCAGCCTTTCAGTTGGAGTAAAACTGCGGTACTTTGATGCGCAGCACTTTTGCTCGCTCTATGTGGAAATCCAGGGTAAGTCACTTACTGTGTACCAGGAATGTGTCAATCAATCAATCAATCAATCAATCAATCAATCTTTATTTGTATAGCACCAATTCATCTCAAGACACTTTACAATAGAGCATAAAGCTCTTCATTTTATGGATACACATATATGCATAGATCTATATACATATAAAATACACACATACATATATATACAAATATATACACCAGACACCCAACATGAATCCATATAGCCACTCATGAATCCCTCCATCATGGCTGAAAGAAAAAACCTTCTGTTAAGCAGCAGGAAATCTTGAATGTGGATCCGAGTCTCATGATGACCAGCAAATCCACATGATGCTGTGATGGGTGTGAGGGTGAAGGAAGGGAGGTAAGAGGAGACGAGTGGACGAAAGTAAAAACTAAAGATAGTGACAGATCCATGAACCAAAGACCTGTCGTCTGATTTTTTAGAGGTTAGCCTGTTGGGATGCTACATCTCGTTTTCAGGAGGGTCCTCATGTCTGAATGGTTGTGGTGATAATTTTATAGGAGTATAATCAATGTTTTTCTTACTGAAAATAAGAATTTATGGTAGTGACGAACTCATGGGTGCCCAGACCACAAGTGCATCCCTACCATATTTGTCTCCGTTGAGTCTAAATGTATTAAAGGTAGGCCTCTTGAGAAGTGACATCCCATTTTCAAGAGGGACCCCATGACTAGGTGGTGCTAAATATAGATACTGTATCAACCATGGATATGGAGATCATGCTAATATCTACATTAACAGCTATAATGATAACGGGAATGAAATGTTCCTAATGAAATGGCCAAATATGTGTCATGTTTGTAATTGTAGTTATTGAGGCTTTGTGACCCCACAGCAGCAGGAAGTCTCCACCAAGGATCCCAGGCCACCTACAAGACAAGAGCCAGAGACGAGTACAGGAGCAAACAAAAGGGGCAAAGGCAGATGTGGAGAGAGAGTGTGAGAGAGAGATAGAGCCCAATGTGCCGGATCCCGCCCCCCCTCCGACAGTCTAAGCCTATTGCATTTAACATATGAGTCTAATTTAAGTACTAATTTATGGACAATAAGCAGTGTTGGTAATAACGGCGTTAGAGTATATCAGCGTTACTAACGGCGTTATTTTTTTCAGTAACTGGTAATCTAATTAATTACTTTTTTATGCGTTACAACGCCGTTACCATTACTAACAGGGAAATGTGGCGCGTTACTTTGCACCGATCTCAAGCAGCTGTTATCCGACCTGCCTCCCCCCAAAATTCCACGACACACGGAAGCGCCGTGCCGCGGTCTTGCCCTGACAGACAAAACCCACTGAAAGTGCGCACCGAGCAGAGCTGCGGCGTGCAGGGGGAGGGCTGATCCCCGGAGAGCCACAGGCTCTAATGATGAGCACAGCAATGTCACACTCATGAAGTATGTTATAGACTGAGAAAAGAAATAAACAACACCTCACTTTGCTTCTCTAAGGTCCCGTGGCTGGTCCCAACCACACAGCTTCGTGATTTATTTTACTTCTCCGTGCAAAAAATAGATCTGAAGCGAATCTCCAGCGCCATGGCGCGCAGCGCTGCATTGGTGAAGCCTACAGCGGAGCACTTCACTCCCATTCTAGTCTATCAGGCAAATTCCCCTGCACGCGCTGTTGGAGAACTGTTGATGTCAGAGCTGCTGCAGCAGGTAACAACAAGGAAGGACACAGAGACAGACACACACAGTTCAAGCAGAAAAAGATTTTTCAAAAAAGTAACGCATCAATTACCTTACCTGGCAACTAATTACATTTATGAAGGAGTAATTCCATTAGTAATTCAGTTATTTTTTGGGGAATGTAACTAGTAACTATAACTAATTACTTTTTTTAAGTAATGTGCCCAACACTGACTATAAGCTGGTCCCTAACTGAAAGCTTGATCAAAGAGGAATGTTTTAAGTCTAGCCTTAAAGGTAGAGAGGGAGTCTGCCTCCAGAACTGTGGTCGGTAAATGGTTCCAGAGACGAGGAGCCTGGTAACTGACGGCTGTACCTCCCATACTACTTCTGGAGATTGATGGTACTAAGAGCAGGCCAGCATTTTGGGAGTGTCCTTGTCTTCCTTTACAGAGCTGTCCTCATTAAACTGAAATTAACTCAAGG
Source organism: Scarus forsteni (assembly GCA_036419115.1). Classification (NCBI taxonomy): domain Eukaryota; kingdom Metazoa; phylum Chordata; class Actinopteri; order Labriformes; family Labridae; genus Scarus; species Scarus forsteni. The sequence goes on from JAZDUH010000269.1 coordinate 21,554,593, forward strand.
TTAATCCCTTGAGATGAGGCATCTGGTTTTCAATAGGGTCATCCTGTCTATGTGGTTGCAAAAGTATTTTTATGGATATATTATTAATAACAGCCATTTACAGAGAGATCAATCCAATAATAACATTTATATCTATAATGATGATAAACTGGAGAGTTCTAATGTTGATTAATATAACAGCATCTAGTTGTGTTGCCATTAAATTGTCTTTAACTGGTTTAAAATTATGAATGTGTGTTAAATGACGTAATTTCTGTTGATGGTTGATGCAGGACAGAGCCCATGGAGTCGAGCATGTCCACAGCTGGAGGTCATCTGAGACTGTCCGTCAATTTCATACTAATATATGTGTGCTGTTCACAGGAACTACCATGTATTTAATTTTGTCGGTCTCTCTGAAGTTATTATCAGGAACTGTAATGTGAATGGAATTGGGCTAAAGGAAAGGCCAAAAATTAGTTTATCTTTTTACCTTTTTAAGAAAAATGATTAAAGTAACAGGAAGAATGAACAACAGAAAGCTGTGCCATGTGTGCATGCATGTTTGGATGTGAATGTTCCCAATGATGAAGCGCCCGGCTGGCACTGACAAATACTGGACTATTTCTCAGTACCCTGGTATTGTGGACCAGGGTAGCCAAATATATCCAGAAATTTGCCAGTGCTGTCACAGATGGCCTGGAGCTGGACTGAGTGGTACAGCTTCCTGTTCAGGTAGTCCAGAGCATGTGGTCCATGTGGAGCCTTTATCCTCACATGGCACCCATCTATGGCTCCAACACAGAGGCTAAAAGCTGGACAGCTGGCGAGGTCCTGAAACCCTTGGCCCACTTCATGACACTCTGCCAGGGATGGAAAGTGGGTGACCTGTGTGAGGAGAGTCAAGATGGCCTCACACATCCGGTGCACAATATCACACACTGTGATCTTTGGTACATCAAAGACCCTGGCCACAACAGTGTATGACAAGCCATGCGCCAGCCAGGACAAGACCACTAGGACCTCCACAAACTGGCTCCAGCCATGGCTCTTCTCTCTCCTGAGGAGGGCCATCAGGGCTTCAATGGACTGCCAAGACAAGCGATAGTCACCCCTTGTGTTCATTGAAGCATCTGTATAAATCTTGATAACAGGTAGGTGGGAATTCAACCTGTCATAAATGCTCATTTTGTCCTGTCAAAAATAATCAATTGTAATGTTAAATCTTGGAGGGTTTTTTGTATTTTATTCAATTCATGCATTCATTTGTTTTGAAGCAAAAACAGTATGACCACATGCAATAAAAGACGCACATGCAAACTCTGAAGTGTTAAATTTAACTATGATCCGTGGAAAATACTCAACTTCATACCATTTCCAAAACCAATGCTATGGCCCTCCGCAGCCATTCTTTCCTCCTCTTTTGGATACGTCTTCAGTTTGTTTGCAGAGTCAGCCACAAAGAAAACACAACAAGCTGGGAATCTTCCATTTGCTCTCTAACTGCAATCCAACTTTTCTCTTTTTATAGTCCACTAATTGATGCTACTCGTCAGGCAAATTCTACTCAGCTTGGTTGAAGGGTTAGATTCATTGGGAAGTTCAATCCTATTGTGCTCTGATGCCCCAAGTGTTTTCTGTAATTATATAACTGCAAAATTACATCCTGAGCCCGTGTCAAATTTGGCAACACCAAGCAAGATAAAGAAGACATTTCAAGGTCCTGTTTTGTGATAATTAAAATACCATTAACAGGTTTTGTAACTACATTGTAATTTTCCTGCTAATCTAAACATTAAGGTCTGTGTTGAAAAGAATGGTAAAACACATTTGACTTTGTGTTTATCTTTTAGTTTAGTGGGACTATGGAGATATGTACACGTACAGCACTGTGTAAATGTTTTACAAGGTATAGCGTAAAAGATATGCTTTAAAGTCAGTGTGTTCAAAAATTAAGTCTTTAGTTCATATATTTTTTGATCATTTTGATCATCAGGAAACACACACTGCATGACCAAAGACAAAACACTATCACAGGTAAATCCTCTGATCATGGACACGAGACACGAAAGGACCCTGTGAGATAAGGCGGAGGACAAATGCGCTTCTCGTAGTTCATTTTCGGAACATTGTAGTTCGTGGCTTACCTACGTCATAAGTAATTGTCGTCACATAAATATGACGTCAAAGTGAAAGTGCGGTCGAATTCCTCTTTGGCCGCAGTTCTCCTTTCCTCTTGCCTTTCTCCCTCCTTCCCTTTACCCTGTGACATTTTTTATCAGGGTTAAGGTAAAGTGGATAGGAAAGGACTTAGGAAGGACTATTCGGATCCACCCCCTGTCGCTAGGTTGTTGTTCCTGAGTGTCACGTTCCAAGCCTTATTATCACAGTCATAGTTCATCATGCCAGTTTTGTGAGACTTCACCTTTTTTGCCTGCTGTTTATTGGAGACCTCTGCTTGATTCTGCCTGTTTTGTGTACTGACTTTTGGACTGTACTAAGCCTGCCTTTTGCTTCACAGACTTGTTTTGTCTGCTTATTTGAGTTCCTTCTGTGTCTGATTTCTACTCAAGCCATGGCAGATTGACCTCCGAAGTCATAGTTCAAATATAATCACATATACAGAAAAATGGATGAAAGAACATAGTTTTGGTCTTCACATGGCCTTTAGGACATCCAACGGATGCAACGTCTTATTGTGCATGTGACGTGTGCAATGTTCCAGATTAATCAGATGGGATAATGTGTTAGGGTAACAGGACTGAGTGAGAACATAGGTATGCAAACATGTATAACTTATACTGTCCACAATAAAAGGCCACAGTCTAAGGCACACCTGTGCACTAATCATGGTGTCTGATCAGCATCTTGATGTGAGATACCTGTGAGGTGGGATGGATTATCTCAGCAAAGCAGAAGTGCTCACTATCAAACATTTAGACAGATTTGTGAACAACATTTGAGAGAAATGGTAATATTGTTTATCTGGAATGAATTTTAGATCTTTAAGTCCATCTCATGAAAAATGGGAGCAAAAACAAAAGTGTTATGCGTTTATATTTTTGTTGAGTGTATGAACTTAAGACTTTTCAACAAGCAAAAGTCTCACATAAAATAGCATGCTTAATTATTATAGATCGAGTCCTCAAAGGGATTTTAAATTCCTTTGTGGTAGACTTATTAATTAATGACCTTATTGTTGCACCTTTAATCAGGACACCTGAATCAGTAGAAGCTTCATACATCATCCTTGGCTTAACATACTCTCTCCTGTAATACACTGTGTGCAGAAGGCTAACAGTTCAGACTGAGGCTATAATATTATGCCCTGTCTTAAAACCATGCATCACACTGAAACACCGGTGAATGTGTCTGTGGTGAGCAGGACATGATGGACACTCTCATGGGTTAACAGTGGAAGGCCAGTCTCAGAGCACTTAACAGCTCCCTGCTAGTCTTTAGTCATACACGTAAAGAAAGAGACAGTCCAATCAGTAAAGTCCTTCAGCTCGTCAGAGTGGCTGCTGCTCGCTCTGATGGAAATGGTCACATTAGCTCTTCACATTAAGACCTCATGAATTCATTTACATCTGTTTGGATTATTAACTGGAGGGTTTTCTCTGCTGAATTTCACTCCGTACTGTCTTTATAACATTGCTGCTGGTTTCAGCACAATCAGTTCAACCATTGTTTTCATCTTCCACTTGAACATCATCTTAATCACCATGTTCTTTCCTTTTTTTTCTTTTAATTTACTCTTCTTTTTTATATTTCCAAAGGTGGTCCTGTTGTAAAACAAGGTTTCATTCTAAATAGTGACCATGTAACTGTTACTTGTCACTATCAGTTCCATCTAGTTCATTTTTGATGATAGTTCTTGTTGTCTCTATTATACAAAGTCATCATCCTTTCCTTTAGCTTCCTCTTCAATAGCCAGATTCTCTTATCATTACACCCTCATGTTAAACTTTTTATATTTTAAGTTCAGTCATCAAAATAAACTTGAAAACATTTTTTCTTTCCTTTTTCGGATACTTAGATTGGTCTGCACGGTCCTGTGGAGTGGCCTCCCAGATCCTCAGATCTCTTCCCTCTTGATTTCTATCTTATGGGGCTCTTGTAGGCCATGTTGTATCAGGTGAAAATATGAGACATAAATCATCTCAAGGAATGTATCACCAACGTCATTACAAGCATAATTTCAACGGTGCAAGTGCAAGCTGATCAACAGTGGAAAACACGTATTAATATGTGTTTTCGAAACAATGGTAATCACGTAGAGCACAATATATAATTAAAATAATATTTGTCCAACATGAATGATTATTTTTCCTATGTATGGCAACCACCCTGTATTAGAAGGTTTTCATACAAATGAATTAATAAATCTGTCTTGGGCAAACAATTTGCCCCAATCCTTGATAATCCTCGGGTATTTTAAATTTAAGGATGAACCCATCCCAACCACCATTTCATGAATTACTCTGTTCAGTTTGCCTTTTCAGTGATAAACAGCTGCATATACATACAGATACTCCACATGTTAACAGCTGTCAAAAGATGTGTGTGAACCAGAACGCGAGTCAGTCACGCATTTTCAAAATTGGGCATCACTTTACTTTTTCATTTGTCATCACGGTTCTTTGGCATTGTCATCTTTGCTAGCAATCAAACAAGTGTTGTCTTGATGAGTCAAAAAGCATCAAACATGGGACACTGAGAGGTGGAAGAAAGTTTTATTCTCTGATGAGAAAAAATTAACCCTGACGGTCAACGTTACAGGCACGACAAGTAGATCCACCTGAGATGTTTTTTACATGGCACAGTGGAGGAGGCCCATCATGATCTGGGCTGCTTTTTCCTTCAGTGAAACAATCAGAGCTTCAGGTTGTGCAGGGGCACCAAACTGCAGCTGGTTATATGGAGATGTTGCAGGGGCGTCCCTAATGACTGAGGGCCCTGGTCTGTGTGGTAATGACTGAGGGCCCTGGTCTGTGTGGTAATGACTGAGGGCCCTGGTCTGTGTGGTAATGACAGGGTTTTTCAACAGGACAATGCTGCAGTCCACAATGCCTGTCTGACCATCCTGTGTTTTCCCTGATCTATCTTCACCACTTGGGGAAACATTCCCACTAGCCTCCTGAAAACACTGGCATCAAGCATGCCGAAACAAATGATTTAGGTGAATAACAAGAATGGCTCAGCTACTCAATACCAAGTCCTTCTTTGAAACATTTATTTTATATTTTAGGTGTTTTTCAGCTACGGTCTTAAACTTTTGATCAGCTGATTAACAGCCTATGCCAGTTTAATTGTCGTTTGCAACAAAATTGTTACTCTCTTTACTATTTTTTTTTTTTTTTTGCTTACTCCCATTTCTTCTTTTTGCATTTTGAAGCTCTACTTAGAAATTTCTTAAGATCCAACAGTCCAAACTGTAAAATCTTGCAATTTTTCAACTGGTCTTTTGAGCAGGGGGGTCTTATCATGCAGTTGTGCCGAGCTTAGCCTGCTGGCTTTCTATCATATAATGCACAGCGCTCCTTATGGTCAAAGCAGTGCTTGCTGAGATGTAATGATGTAAGGTCAACTTTGGCCTCTTTTGTGACTCAAAGTGGCACTGTTGCAAATCTGCCTGGGCTCTGCCCTTGTCATAAAATGATCCTGTCTCTGTGAGTGGGTCTTCGTCTCCCTGCACTCAAGATCCTCTCCAGGAAACTGCAGCCTCTTTCACTAACATTTGCCCAAAAAATTAAAATTGTAACCAAACTAACTCAGGCACTGAAGGCCAGCCATTTTGTGTCAGTAATGGTCCTTTAGGTTTTAAGACGGTGTCCAGCTCCTGAGTCTGTTTCCAGCAGGTTGTCTGGGTCGATCACTTACGTCCAAACTACAATTGTGCTCCTGATAACAGATCTTTTAATATTACTCGCCCCTTCAATATCAGAGGATTGAGAGAGTGCCAGGCAGGGATATTGAGTGTAGTGCTAAGAGTTCCTCCCTCTGGCCCGACATCAAAACTTATTAGACAGATAAATGAGAGCTGGACTTACGTCAGGACCCGGCCCTTTTCTATGCTCATGTGTCATTTATCCGTCTGTTGAATACCGGCTCCATCAGATATCAGCAAGCCTTTCACTGCAGTCTCCATCTCTCTGCATCTGTTGACCCAAACCGGCACCAACAGGACTAATGTGAGCTGCTTTGGTGGAAAGAGAGAACAGTTTCTTTTTCAGCTTGAAAGCTAGTTTTGCTCATTTTACCCAGATAAAGCCTGGATTTAAAGGTCAGACTGTGAAGATGTGGTCCAGGTTCTCTGTTTAGACTTTGGTTCCCATTTTTAATAAAGCAGAATAGCCTTTTAAATTCTTTGAACACACAATATACAAACACAAATTCCTAAAAGTAGGGAGATTGACACCTTGGATTTTTCACAGGTATGTAGATCAAAATAGCGTCATATAAGGATTTGGTTTTGTGGATCTTTAGTTGCAGGTGAATATCTCTGAGAGTCAGTGCTCTGTTGTAAACCACACAGCTTCTTCTCTTTCTTCTGACAGACAACATGCACTTTGTTAGCAAAGAGAGAGTAATGAATCCAAATGTAAAAGTTGTGATAAACTATGGGGCCAGTATTGTAGCAAAACTATTTACAAATGCGTATTTTGATCTGTGTGTGTTACCAGATCCACAAATGTGTAACTACAACAATTTACAAATGCGTATTTCGATCTGTGTGTGTTACCAGATCCACAAATGTGTAACTAAAACAATTTACAAATGCGTATTTCGATCTGTGTGTGTTACCAGATCCACAAATGTGTAACTAAAACAATTTACAAATGCGTATTTCGATCTGTGTGTGTTACCAGATCCACAAATTTGTAAAGAAATCTGTCTGTGTGTAACTACATCCTTAAATGTGAAAACAAAATCTGTGTGTGTGTAAAATAAACTGAGTCTAATTTAAAAAAAAATCTGTTTGTGTGTAAAATAATTTGTGTGTGTGTAGTCAGATCCACATATCTGTAAAATAAATCTGCAGCTGCGTAAACTGATCTGTATGCGTAGACAGGGCAGAGAATACATTCATTACTATGGAGGTGTGTGGTCTGTGGATATCTGGCCACTACATTGGATGTTTTCTCACACGTGACTTTTGCTACACTCCTGCCGCGGCAGAGGAAAACATTCGTGCAGCGATTTGTACCTGTGTTGGGAGACTTGTCTGTAAGCCTCCGTGGAGGTCCAGTTCAGACCACCAGGGGGTGCAAGCACCAACGCTATTGTTCACCTCTACTGTTTTTAGCCTGGCTGGCTCAGTAGACAGCAGTGCGATGGAGTCAGGATGGAGGTGTATTAGAACCAGGTAAAGAAACTCCAAACAGGCTGCTGAGATCTGCTGCTGCACACTGTCACCGGGATAGAGAGGGTCAGCAGTGCATGAGTAAATAACGCTGGTGTACAGCCATCAAAGCCACCGGCGTTAAGTCTCTATACGCCGACAGTGTGCAGCCATCACGGCCACCCGGCATTATACCCACCGCGGACCCTCTCCATACGCCACCACCTATTAGGGACATTTAAAGAAATAAAAAGTATTACAGAAAGCTTGAAATTTTTCAAGTTTATGAAGTCACAAATTCGTTACTCTATAAACTAATGGGATGGCTGCACACTATTGGCGTATGGAGAGGGTCGGCTGTGGGTACTTAACGCCGGTGACTTTGATGGCTGTACACCAGCGTTATTTACTCATGCACTGCTGACCCTCTCTATCCCGGTGACAGTGTGCAGCAGCAGATCTCAGCGGCCTGTTTGGAGTTTCTTTACCTGGTTCTAATACACCTCCATCCTGACTCCATCGCACTGCTGTCTACTGAGCCAGCCAGGCTAAAAACAGTAGAGGTGAACAATAGCGTTGGTGCTTGCACCCCCTGGTGGTCTGAACTGGACCTCCACGGAGGCTTACAGACAAGTCTCCCAACACAGGTACAAATCGCTGCACGAATGTTTTCCTCTGCTGCGGCAGGAGTGTAGCAAAAGTCACGTGTGAGAAAACATCCAATGTAGAGGCCAGATATCCACAGACCACACACCTCCATAGTGATGAATGTATTTTCTGCCCTGTCTACGCATACAGATCAGTTTACGCAGCTGCAGATTTATTTTACAGATATGTGGATCTGACTACACACACACAAATTATTTTACACACAAACAGATTTTTTTTTTTAAATTAGACTCAGTTTATTTTACACACACACAGATTTTTTTTTTTAAATTAGACTCGGTTTATTTTACACACACACAGATTTTGTTTTCACATTTAAGGATGTAGTTCCACACAGACAGATTTCTTTACAAATTTGTGGATCTGGTAACACACACAGATCGAAATACGCATTTGTAAATAGTTTTGCTACAATACTGGCCCCATAATAAACCCCTTAACTATATCATCCATGCTGAGCGATTAACTGACTTTCATTTGCATTTGAGATTACGACCTCCTGTAATCATTAGACCTGACTTAATTAATCAGGTGATCACATGCGTTGCATCCTGTGCTTCTTTTGAGGAAAGTGTGTGTGCGTATGTGGGGGGGATCCTCTCCTTTATACTCTCATCACAACAAAACAGTCTGAAAACACAACAGTGATTCACTTGCTGTTGAAATTACATGAAATGATTATATCAGAGGTGTTTGATAATAATAGTTTGGAAAACTTAAAACAACTCTTTAAAGACATGGCAAGCACTGCTTGAAATGAATTTCACAAATAGAACAAAAGTGATTAAATGTGTTTATTTCAAATATTGATTAGGATTTCATTAATCACTTTGCTAATCAAATTCAAGTCCAATTATATTAATGTGTGATTAGTTTAAAACTATTTTAAAGACAATGGCATATAATTTACAGAATATTTTACACAGCTGTGGCTCCATCTTAACACAATATGATTCATTTTTAATGCCTAATAAATGTGATATCAATGTCAAGCATAATAATTGTGATTTTAAATTTTCCATGATGGAGCTGACCTAAAGAAGGGAGTAATTTTATTTTAAATGTGAAAATGTGACTTTACCTCAATTATTTGCTTTCCCTTATTATTTGCTTACTTGCATGTGAGTATGTTGTGCATTTAGCTGTTACCATTCTGTCTGTAGTCTATATCATAGTCTGTTACATGCTTATTAGGAGATGTGTTTAAATAAAAATGACTTGACATATGTTAGCAGATTGAATAAAAAAAAATAAAAAACTTGAAAACAATGTCTTTACTCGCTGTATTGTTTCTTTTAATGATAGCTTGGGGTTCCCCTCTTAGAAAAATTCATGGATTAACAGTCAAGTACTTACATTTTTTTTTTTTTTTTACCTGCAATTAATACTAATCTGGATTCTTCGCTTTTTATTATCCATTATATAGTCAACATATTTAGATTCTAATGAAACCCATACACTTTGTTTTTTGAATGTTTTTTAATTATTCACTTTAGAGTCACTCGTAAATCTGCTGTTAATGTAAATCTTGCATCAGTATGTATGCACACTGTTTCTTATTATTACTTAGTTGTATTTAACACCTTCTGTCCCACAAACCAATGGACACCATTTTACTGCAGTCTATTCAGTCAGCAGAACCTGACAACACCTGTGACCTTTGACCTTTGATCCCCTCACTACACAAAAATGAGCATTGTTTTCATGACAGTACCAAGGGTCCTCAGAAACACTTAAACCATTGCCTGTTAACACAACATGCTGCTGCCTCTAAAATGTCTGATAATGTTCTATAATACAAAGCAATGTAAACATTCAGAGGCACAGATTTTCTGATCCAAGCTCATTTGACTAGAATCAATCTGAACTACAAAACTGACAATTTGAAAGAAAAGCTGCCATAAAGTCAAAGAGAAAAAGGACCATCCAAGTTCCCATTGTGCCTAAAGTAACTTGAATGGACACAATTAAGACTATGGGCTCTAATTTTGTGGCGCAGCGCAGAGGGCGCAAGCCTGGTGCACCCAACGCAGTGTTAATTTCGTGCGGCGCACCACCGTGCACTGCCAATTTGACAATTTGGTAGACCGGAGATGGGTGTAACGACGCACCAGGGGGAGTTGACAGCGCACCAGGGGGAGGTGTGGCAGATTCATGTTGGCGCAGTGACAATTTTCTGCCAAAAGCAGTGCAGAAAGTGCCCTGAAGCTCCCCAGCTCCAACCTGGTCTATTCTCCGCGCAAAGCCGAGCGCACCCTCCGCAGCTGTAATTTGGTGACAGGCGCACATGTGCGCACACGTCAACAAAGCCTCAGAGGCAGGTTTCCAGAGTGTTAGGAACATTTTAATGCAATAAAAAATCACAGCAATCACTATTTAATGTAACCGTCTGAACCAGCATATACATTTGTATCTGTATTGACTGTCCCGTCACATCAGATGTCGGATTTAAGCCGTTTGTCATAATGGAAGCTTAACCTGACGGCATCTGATGTTTGATGCACATCTAACAAGTCAACAATAAACAGCCTTAACATCTGATACTGAGTATATATCTGGCTTCTCTCATTTCATTAAATTCAAAGAAAAGAGGGAGAAAAAAGAGAGAAAATAAATGTATGTCACTCAGGATTTACCCGTGATTTCCCATATTTCTCTATTTTAGTCTTTATTTTTAACGTGATCTAAAAAGATGGAGTACATTATTGTAAGGAGGATGAGGCAGAGACACCGGGAGAGTATACAGTATATCACTAAAGGCTCTGCTATTTGGCGATGACAAACCAGGAGTGCAGGTGGATCACAAGCATTATAAATGGATAAGCCAGCTGCTGTGTAACTGTCCCTTAATTTTGTGCTCCTATAATTACAAAGGAACAGATTACATCCATCCTGGGAGCTGGCCCACATGGTGACGCGTAGACTGATGCGCGCCCCGATGGCCAGTCTGTTCTCCCAGCTGCTGAATGACAGCAGCTCTGACCGTCTCCAGCAGCGGGGATCATTCAGACCAATCAGACGCTGCGCCTCGGCCGCAGCGCATTTAAAGGCGAGGAGAGGCGCTCATTTGATTGGTGAAGACAGCGATCGGCTGTGTTAATCCCACTCACGTCTATTCTCCTTCTACTCTGACATTTGCGCAGAGAGGCAGAGACGTGGGCGTGGACGTGCTCCTCTGCGCTCTTCTGCGCCTTGAGTGCGCCTCTCGTGGCACTGCAGGAAACTTGCAAAGTGCGCCGGTCACACCCTGTGCGCACGGCGAAGGCCGGTGCAGGGCAGGTGCGCCTGCGCTAACGCCTGGTCTACGAAATTAGAGGCTTAAGAGGTACAGGTTTTTGAGGCCCTTCTGTTGTCCCACTGTGAGGCCACCTCTACTCTCTGTCCAAGGTATATTACAAAATGTAATCACGGACGTGGCTTCAGTTCTGATTAAATAAATCTAAAACAAAATCAGGTTGACACCTTTAATGAATGAGCCAACATTTATTTGTAGATGTCAAAAATAAATCTCCTGTTTGCCTCATGTATGGGTTTTTTTCTGGAATGATTGTGTTTACTTAGCTGTGCGATGAAGTAACCAAGAAAATAAAAATAACCATGGTCCTACTACTTTCATGTTCTCTACACGTTGCATGGCTTATTCAGCATGTATTATCTAACATATAACACACACATACCCTCACACCTCACACCACACGCACACACACACACTCCACCCCCACACACATACACCTATATATATACATATATATATCTGTATATGTATATATATATATATATATATGTATATATATATATATATATATATATATATATATATGTGTGTGTGTGTGTGTGTGTGTATATATATATATATATACACAGACATATATGTATACATATAGGTGTGTGTGTGTGTGTGTCTACAAATTGAAGACTTGGTCTTCAGCCTGCTCTTTTGCTAACACTTGTTATGAATTGTTCAAATAAAGATTGATTGATTAATTGAGCTGATACAGAGACTTTTTGCTCTTGAGATTTCCTGAGTCTGTTATACGATAAATGAAACAACTTGTAAGAAGTTGTTCTTACTTTCTAAACTTTTTGGACATTTAAAGCCTGAAATGTCTTTACTTATGGTCCATTATAATCAAATGTAATTTATGTAAAGACGAGGCTGTGGCAGCAACAGTAAGCAGCCAACACGGCACACATGCGCCTGGTCTGAAAGCTGTCACATTGAGGGGCAAAGGCTGACACATGCCCCACAGTCAGGCATGGTAAAAACATTCAGAGCTTGACTTGTTCTGTATTTCACTGAAAATAGATTTGATGGTAACGGAAGAGTCCTTTTGTTGAATTCACTTGACTCTCCTGTAACCCAGTCATCAGCTGACCATATGAGCTACCTCTTTAAGTGTTCTCAATTGTTTTGTTTGAGGTCTACATTAGGCTCAAAGTGAATTCCTTAAAAAGACATCCTTGACCAGTTTCCTGTAACCATAGCAATGGGAAGTGCTGTCCAATCATATCTCTGTACGGTATGTTGAGGAAGTGTTGTGTTTCCTGTCCTTTCTCCGGTTTCCCACCACTGGAGAGACCTCAGGAACCTGCAGCTTGTCCTGGAACATCACAGCAGGGCTTCGGTTAAGTTCTGATTTTTCTCATAATACTCCAATCAAAGGCATCCTATAAAGATGATCAGGTAAGTTAAACATCAACAATATTTGTGGAATATGTGAATAACATGAAGTCAGTTACAAATAAGAGCAACGAAGTCCCAATGAAATATTGCACCAGCTGCTTGCTTCAGCAGTTTTATGTTTTAACATTGATTGGCGTTGTTATATTCGAGTAACTGCAAAGCTTATAAATAAATTGAATATATAATGTAAAAAATGATAGTGAGGAGCTTTCAAAGAAGCAGAACAGATCAAATATTTCAGGTTTGTAGATCATGAAACTGCATCCAAATAAAAAGTTTATTTATTCTTTTTGATGATGTAAAACATTTCATTTTTAGCAGAACCGGGATCCAGGAGTTTAAATAGATTTTAGAATTTTAAAGGGAAACTTTTATGTAACTCCAGTGTGCATTTCTAAAGCTTTTGTATTGGCTTTATATTATAGATGACATTCAAATATCATCAATAATAATAACAGTTTTATTTTGCAAAGCTCCATCAGCCACAACAGCTCTGGACTGTGATTAGAGAAGGGTCTCTGTCCTTCTTTATCCCACGGTGAAACAGGTTGCCAAATGCCATCTGACAAGACTACACTGCATTCCACATTATTATGCAAATGATTTTGTTCTCTGCTTGTCCTAAATTCAATTGAAAAAAATTAATGGTTGATGACTTGAAAATTACTTTGACTGTCATTTGAATCTAGAGTATAATTTAAATGTTGAACAAACATCCCAATGATAGCAGATTTTATTTTTTAAATAAAAAACATAAAATGCTATTTCACTCAAAAACAACTTAACAGGTTAAACTACAATTTAGCATCAGACCCCTTATTTGATTAAAGCTTTACTGTTCTTGCATCCATTGAACATGTGAGTTTCTGCTTGAATTTCTTTACAGGATATCAGAATAGCATCCCAGAGCTGCTGTTGAGATGGAAACTCTCCTCCACCTTCACAGATCTTTTTCTTGAGGGTTCTCAATAGGGTTTGGGTCAGGGGAGGACGGGGCAACACCATTAATTTTTCTCCTTTTATGCCCATGGCAGTCAATGATGCAGAGGTATTCCTTGCTGCATGAGCTGGTGCATTGCCTTGCATGAGATGACTTTGTTTCAAATTGCAAAGTTCCTATTGTGCTATTTAAGGAAGTGGTCAGACAGAAACTCCCCATACTTTTTCAGGTCATTTTTAGAGAATAAATTGATTATGTGGCACAGCAGGTCATGTACATTCCTCAGAGCAAGAAGGTTGCTAGTCTGGTCGACAGTCAGTGTGAATGGTTGTCTGTTTCTCTATGTGGCCCTGCGATTGGCTGGTGACAGCCTAGCATGTGCCCTGCCTCTTGTCCAGTGTCAGCTTGGATAGGCTCTAGCCCCTGCCCCTGAAAGCGATTAGCAAAACAGATAATTGACGGATATATAGAAACTGATTATTTTGTTTCTCAGCCTTGGTTTTCTCTCAGTTAAAGTGGTCTTGAGGACAGTGCTATAACAAAGACTCCAAAACCAAAAACAACATCCAAAATATATGTAATTTTTTAAGCCTTATAAAGAGTTTCCCATGTTTTTTATAAGGTTACAATATTTTCACTCATAAAATAATTGATAACTTGATTAAATATTTTAAAGGCCCTGGGGTGCTGGTTTGGCGGAGTGGTTAGCAGCCAGGCACGTCCCATGTACATGTTTCTGCTGGTCCGGGTTTGAATCCAGCCTATTACCAGTTTGCGGAGTGTCTTCTCCTACTCTCTCACCCCTTTTAACAAGTCTATCCACTGTCTCTCTTCTTTCAATAAAGGCACAAAAATGCCCAAAAAATGCATTAAAAATATATATTTTATAAGCCATGATCATAATTATCTTAGTGTTTGTATAATGCCAGCCAGTGGATGGTAAAAATAATTGTAATTAATGATAAACTAAAAACAATTGTAATTGCATCTGTAAGCTTTTGAATCCACCAGGTCCAGCAGCTGGTGGGCTATAAACTGAATTATCAACCCTGTATGAGTTTTGTGTGAAAACAGTCTTTCTTGTATCAGTGGCTACACCAAATATAAGCAGGGTAAATTAGATATTAAAGTGCAAAATAATATCAAAATAAAATTTTGATGAAGAAGAAATGTATTCATATGCTAAGAACCTATGTAGGAAATGTATAGTGTAATGTCTTAAAAATAATACAAAGGACATTCACTTCCAGATCCCCAAACCAACCACGGGAAACCTAAAAAACATCCGCCTCACAAAAGCCATAATTTTGACCAAATTTCTCTAAAAATAAGATATTTGAAATGTAATTTTTTTCAGGAATCTATCAATGTAATTTCAAATGCTGGAGGACTGTAGCTGTATTTCCTTCCTCCATTCATTTGAATGGGAGAATCTGGGAGGTCTGCACTCCCCCACTTTGAAGACTTGTCATTCAGAAACCGTTTTGGAAACAACAAATTTCTTCAAAAAATCCTTTTCTTAAAAAATTCAAGCTGATACAATTTACAGCTTCAGAGGAAGCTGCCATGCTGTATTTTGTTATTGGATGACATTTCATTTGTAATTTTATATTGAAAGGCAGATTGCTGGCTTACTGTTTGAGATAGGTCAGGGGTGTCAGCACAGGATTTGTGGGTCTCAGTGAGATGAATGTTTTGACATTGGTCTGATCTCTCTAAGACATTCCTAGTGGCCGTGACAACCTTTTTTATGCATCATATTGTTATTAGGGGCACTAGGATCACATTTTTTAATATGGGGTTATATAAGTTGTTTTCTGAAATTCTGTGCCTCATCTGGCACGTGTGTCAATTTTGGCATGACTGTGAGCCTGTTAGGGTTGTCAAGTCAAGGTGCAAAGTGGGGATGATCCAGTGAGTGCTTATTTTGAAAACCAAATTCCAAGCTTTCTGTTTGAGATTAGTCAGGGGTGTCTGCTTGTGATTTGTGGAATTCGTTTAGACAAATGTTCTGTTGGTTTGATCTCTCTACAACATTCCCACTGGCTGTGAGGACCGTTTAAAGCTGTGGTCTACGATTTGAAACCGCAGCCTGCCCCCCCTTACCTCACCTCTCCCCCTCCCGTGTTCCAAGATCCCGCCCCCAGCTTGTGTCGCCTCATAAAGCCCCCTCGGACTGAGCTTCGAGCAACTAGCACAATATATCAGCAGCAAACTCAGTCAAAAACAGCTCAGCTCAACTGAAAGTATCAAACACGACAGACATCCCCCTTGTAACACACAGCAGTAGCCATTTCAATTGGACCTGCGGCAATGCGGGTCTGGCGCCGCCAGAGCGGAGCCGAGTGTGGGGGAGGATTTATCTTTCTCAGCCTGTCCTCCCCAGCTCAGCTTACAGTGCAAACGATTAGCGGCTAACAGGCTAACCCGCTCCCCTACAAGTTATTAGCCCGTGCAGGCACAAACTAACCAGAGTTATTCAGCAGACATCTCCCACTGTAGTAAACAAAGCCATTACCTGATCAACCAGGGGCGAAACGGTCGATGCTGAAGGTCTGACGGCCGGCTGAGGCTATTCGTTAGCCGTTAGCCGTTAGCCCGCTAACAGGCCTCAACCCGCGGGCAGAGCTCCGTTGGGCCCAGCGGGAGAGGGAGGCGGCTTCGGTCTCGGCGCTAGGCTTTTCCGGCTCCATGATAGTTCAGTAGCTGTGCCGAGGGGTTACTAGAAACCTAATTTTTTGCATGATGGGGGTTATTTTTTTTCATTGTAACAAATCTTTCGCCCAATCAAAAGCGGGTGCCAGTTTTGGTGAGTTTTTGAGATGTTTAGGGGTGAAATAAAAGTTTAAAGAAGCACCAGGAGAAAAAAAACTGTCAAGTATGAACAATCGGATTCTTGCCCTAAGGGCGCTGCCAGCATTGGGTGGTTTCAGAGTGATGAACTCTTACTCCTTGTTTATTCTGTTGTAAACATGAACTCATGTGACCACAATCATGCCACCTTAGGTGACCTTACAAGAGCGTTGTTTCACATCTATGTAACTGCATTCACTGCAGCAGAAAATTGATTAAAATTTGACAAATTTCAGGTTTTTCCTTCCAACTTTTTGATTGATACTTTTTGATGTTACAGACACTTGCTCAGGATTTTCACCAGTCAGATGAAGTCCAACATGATGAAATAATTGGAGGGTATCATACATCCACCCAATCCTCTTGGATCAAACGTGGCAGTGATGGTCGCCAACAGCACATCACAGCTTCCACTTCAGCCACAGACTCCCGTCTTCAAAAACAGACATCCCATCTCTCCGGACACCATCCACCCAGCCTTGGTTCAGGCCATCATAAATCCTAAGCGTGGTATGGAGGGGCCCCTCCAGACTCCCCAGACCCCCAAGACCTGTAGTTCAGCTGGGATGGAGGGTAAACCATGCTGGAGTCCAGATGTGAGGATGGTGGTTCTTCTGGTGGCAGCAGCTGGAATCATAATCCTGCTGCTGCTCTACAGGCTTCTGCAGCTCAGACACAGGTGGGTTCATGATCAAACTGTATTTTTTCAGTTCCTCTCATTACTATATCCTGTTTTTACAAAGAAGTTTATCTGTCATCTACTTTATGTACTTTAGTTCATTTGTGTATTTAGTATCACCTTATTGGAGAAATACATTGTTGTTGTGTGTCTTTTTTAAAATGATACAGATGAAGAAATGTTGTGGTGGCAATTTAATCCATTTATAGCCCTTTCACATACCTTTTTCTTGCATGGCAGCAGGCAGCATGTGTGTTTTCATTTCAGAGAGCATGGTCAGAGTGATCAGTCTATGGAGCCTTACGACTGCCACTCACAAGATTAGGAGGCTTGCCTATTTTTTTCTGTGAGCGGGTTACAGATCTCAGCCAAAACTGACAGAAAAATGTAAAATTTTGACTCCATGTTTATCTGATTTTTGCAGTATGTGCACAGCAGTAGAATATGTTGGGTTTTTTCATTTGTTTCGAAATTGCTTTTATTATGACATGCGCTGCTGACCTCTTGGCCAAGTCACCCTTGTAAATGAGATCCTGATCTCAATGGGAAATTGGTTTAAAAAAAAAAGGTGAAAATAAAAATGACCAGACAAGATAGAAATTTTCCAGTCTGTTCCTTTCAAACTCAAAGTTTAATCATTTCCAGGTAAGAAATAAACACACTTGAGTGTAAAGGTTCATTATACGTCCTTTTCACACATGCAAATTTCCTAGAAAATTTCTGGTCAGTGGACCTGTAGCATTTTCTGACTGACACTCATAGCAGGAAGTTTCACTGCACCTTGAAATTCAAGTCAGAGAGATGAAGGTAGGGGTAGGGGTGGGGGTGTTTGTGGGCATACTAGGGCAGAAGCAGGAAGATCTCAGGGTCAGGTCTTGTCAGAAATCCTTGCTGTTTGTGATCCCACATGCTGCTTATCCAGGTTCTTCAGTTTTTAATTTTTTTCTTTAAACTGTATGTTTTTAGAAGATTAATGCTCATGTTCATTTACAGATTGAGGATGGCTCAAGCCTTTCATGCTCTGGAGTACCACAGCTTCTTCCACAGTGCCACCTACACCCTCAAACACCCTGATCCACACCTGGACCCTCCCACCAAAAATGGCTCTATCCCTGAGGCTCCTCCGCCTGTCCTGACTGTGACTCCTCTACCCACCGCCACAGTCACACCACTCCCACCCCCACCAACGTCATGTCCACCCCCTCTGCCTCTCCCCCCTCCTCCAGTTCTCCCTCCTCCCTCTCTCCCTCAAGCAGCTCCTGTCCCAACATTCCCTTTCCCCCCACCTGTAATCCACACAACCCCACCAAGCCCCCACCTGTCATGGGGCGCCTGCTCTGATGTGGATATATACTCTCGGATTGGAGCTTATAGACCTTCAAGGCTCTCCAGCATCTCCAACCAGTCAAAGGTCATCCTGTTTGAGCACTCGTCTCTCTGACCTCAGACACGCAGCATGAATAGAGACTCCGAAGCTCAATCCACTGTAGTTGTGTGCAAGATTAATTTATATCATTAGATGTGACGAAAAAAGGCCATGATGGTCTGCATCATCAGAGGTAGGCAACTGGCAGCCCTGGGGCCACATGCATCCACTGCCCAAGTGTAGCCCAATAGTCAGTTCTAAAATCAATATAAATAAATAGAAGTATCACTTTGTTTAAACTGCTTCTCTGACTTCAAATGTTTCACAAAAAGCATTTGTACTTAAAACCAGTTTAAATTAATTTACTCTCATTACAAACATGTGGCCTGAAATATATGTCGAGCCCAATTACTTAAGCATCACAATTTCCATTTGATTAAAAAGACATAAATGTAGATATATGACCTGTTAACGAGAGCTCTTGTACAACGGAGGATTAGGGCCACGTTGAAAACTAAAAAAAAAGGAAGGTTACGAGAATAAAGTCATAAAGTTATGAGAATAATCTCATAAATTACGAGAATAAAGTCGTAAAGTTACGAGAATAATCTCATAAATTACGAGGATAAAGTCGTAGAAATACGAGAATAATCTCATAAATTACGAGAATAAAGTCGAAAAGTTACGAGAATAAAGTCATCTCAAACTAGGAAACATCTGCTTGGCTATATTTAGAAAGATATTCACAGATTCTGACTTTTTGGCTCAATAACTCATCTACAAAAGAACGTAATTCCAAACCAGACCCCTCTTTTTGATCACTGTAATGAAGACTGTGGGCTATAAACTCGTTTTCCCCCAAACGAGCTGCCAATACGCTGAAGCTGATGGCTCAGAGGCTTAGGGACCATCGGCAAATTACCATATCGGAGGAACAGTGTGAAAGAAAGTTGAATAACTTCCCCATACTGAGAAGTAAAGTTTTCAAAATCACAGCAAATACAAAGGATCGTATGTTATTCATACTACAGGTCATATTTTCATTTAGATTTATAAATTAAAATATTTTACAGGACTTTCTGATTGAAATTAAAGCAATGCCATCAAAGTAATGAGATCTACCAACCAAGTCATAACAAAACATGTATGGTGATCTCCTCTTCTTTAAACTACAGCTCTTACTTCAGCAAGAATGTTTTGATTTGATTTTATTGATGATGTTTTGTTTATTTAATTGTGTTAATTAATATGCATGGATTTCTTTCACACTATTCCTCCGATATGGTAATTTGCCGATGGTCCCTAAGCCGCTGAGCCATCAGCTTCAGCGTATTAACAGCTCGTTTGGAGGAAAACGAGTTTATAGCTCACATTCTTCATGACAGAAATCAAAAAGAGGGGTCAGGTTTGGAACTATGTTCTTTTGTTGATTAATTCTTGAGCCGAAAAGTCTGAATCTGTGAATATCTTTCTAAATATAGCCAAGCAGATGTTTCCTAGTTTCAGATTACTTTATTCTCTTAACTTTTTGACTTTATTCCCATAAATTTATGAGATTATTCTCTTAATTTTACGACTTTATTCTCGTTATTTAGGAGATTATTCTCGTAACTTTACGTCTTTATTCTTGTAACCTCCCTTTTTTTTTAGTTTTCAACGTGGCCCTAATCCTCCATCATACTCTTGTGTTTCTCTTGGTGAATTATAAAAAACTGTTTTTCCCCCCTTGAACCAGAATGAAGCTAATGCGGTCTTCTTAAACATTGCCCATCCCTGATCTTCATGTTAGAGGTAGGACAAATGTATTAAATGTATCAAAATCTCACAAATCATGATTGCGTTTTCATCTTTATTTTTTGACTTGTTTGAGCATTGAGTATTGTGTCAGCATTGTGTCGGTTATAATAAGATTAAGGTCAGAAATCAAGTCATTAGAGTCTTTTTATCATATTAACAATGTGCAATGCTCTCCTCCAGGTATTTCTGAATAACATTCATAGCTTTTTATGTGCGTTTGGTCTTATAAAATGCCATTTTAGATCAATTAAAACACATATTTTTAAAATTTTCAGGGCCTCAAGTCAGGGTGTCTTTGGGTGGACAGAGAGACAGTTCATGCCCTGATTTCAACGTTAACAACCCCGTTTACATGAGAGTTGTGCTGCGGCAGAGGCAACAGATAAACTTCTGCTGGTATCACTGTTGCTAACTGAAATATTTACATGCTAAACACATATCTGAAGTAGCTCCCTCACTATGACGTTACCCCAGATTTCCACATTGTCTGAAAATGCAGCGTTATGTATGTGCAGCAGCTTTGGGCTGACCAATGGTGTGCCTGAAACATAATCAAGAAAGAATTTTAATGTTTCGTGGTCACAGCTATGTTCATATAGGTAGAGCAACATGTAAGCAAACTGGTTTACAGCCCGCCTGCTCTGAAAAACACTTTTCCACTGATTACATTTTACTTTGATTTCTGAGTCCTATCTGCTTCTACAATTGGGGAGTACATCAGAAAATTATGTAGCACTATGTTCTTAGCTTATTTTGTCCTTAAATGACTACTATTTACATTTCATGATCATATGTTTAAATCCATGGACAAAGGAGAAAACACATTGGTGCATTAACTGTTATTAATTAGTGAAATCTGTTTAATTTCTATGATATGATATGATATGATATGATATGATATGATATGATATGATATGATATGATATGATATGATATATGGAATTTTCTGGAAGCTCTGAGCGATTGCTTTCCAGTTTTGGTGGATCTGCTTGGCAGTGATCGACAGAAAGTTGAAGCATCTTGTGCTGAAAATAGATTTGCTGCATTTTTCAAGTGATAGGGTGCAACAGGATGCTTCTGGTACATACCACAGAGTATGTTGAAAATTAGGGTTGGATTAACAAATGAGGCTGACATTATGAATCAGCATGGTGTCCATCTACAAATGAACAACTTTTGTAGGGAAATTGCTAAAAGTGTTTCATGTCATGGACATTGTTGCATGCTAAAAAACAGCATTTAATAGTGCAGTCATAGAATTTTTAGGTTTTAATGTTGATAAAGATGTTTTGAAAACTCCACATGTGGACGGGATTATTTTAAAAGAGGTGAACCTCCTTTTTTCAAAATTACTTGTCTACTTGTGGAGAGATCCTGAGCGTTGTTCTGCTTTCACAGTGATTTAAGATAAAGAACCTGTGTCCTGTTGAATGTTTTGTTCCAGTTTGACAATCTCACAGATTTCCCGGTCAAAAGAAATCTAAACCTTGGAACATAAAACCATTCACTTTTACCACAGTTTTCTTTTTTAAACTCTTTATTGAGGGTGATGGGGTTAAGTGATGTTCCCTCAGATCATCAGATCAGTAAAAACACAATGAAAATGCCTTTAGTTTTATAGCACAGACAATTACACCTGAAAAACATTTCAGCCCATGAGTCCTAACAATCTGATTCACCAGATTCAATATATTTCACTGGTCCATTGGGGAGAGCCCAAAGAAAGTGTTTGAGGAGGGAGGCAGAACCTTTTAGAATCATTTCACACATAGTATAGGCAGTTGCTAATGTGCTAAAGAAGAGCCAGTTTGTTAAAAAAAAAAAAAAAACACTTTTTGTCAAAACATGTTGGAAGTGGAGGGAAAATATCCTGACTGTGGAGAAGTTTGTAGTGATAACATTTGTTTTTCATTTAATGAGGAAATGCAGTTAAACTCTGACGAAACTGTGATTGAAGCTGTTTGCATCTATGCTAATCTCCATACAAGCAGTCACTTCATGCTGTCGTCTTGTAAGTAACTCCACCTCTTATGGTTTTAAAGGGCTCTGACTCAACCATGTCATTTTGGGCCACTCAGGATCGTTGCAGAATGGAGCTTGGCAGGATGGATCTGCCTGATGACAGACACTGAATCAGGCAGATCCAGCTGCGATGCAAGGTTACCATGAACTGGGCAGTAAAAGTAAAAGAGGGTTCCTCAAACAGATGGTGTCATCCAGGCTGATGGATGTGACAGTGCTCCGTACAGCTTAAAAGTATTGTTTTAACATCATGACTGCAATGAGTGTCTGTACAACAGTCATAAGGCTTGTTTTGCTGTTTTTAATGGACAAAAGCCAATTTTCTTGTTTCTTTGACTGCATTACAAGTCCATCTGAAGTCACCATTTCACTAAGAATTAATCACAGGGTTTCCTGCATGTAAGCTGTTAACAGAGGTTTTTATCAATATCCTTTAACTCCAATTCTTACTTGAAAAACAATGCAAATAGTTATTACAAAACATAAAGCTTTAGTGTGCGGTATTCTTATTTAAACATGTAACTCTTCCTTTTTTACAGTGTAGGCACTGTTTGAGAGTCCATTGTTTCCCAGAATGAGGCATTTCCTGAGCTCCTCCCTATTTCACACTGCTCACTGAGCTCAATGTGCTTCCTCTTTCAATGCACTGGCCAGCAGTTGCATTTGATCCTGAAAGTGGTAAAGTCAGCAGGAGTGTTGTGTATCTGTGCCTGTTTGCAGCTTTTCACTTTGATTTCACTTTCTGTCCTTGTTGCTGAAATGAATACAAAGCAATTAGGGGCAGAACAGACTTGACTGATGGTTGACTATCTGTTGGATCATAAATCTGCCTCTGAGTGACTATTTGTCCCAGAGGTCCTTGACTTAAATGCCTTTTTTGTTAATTAATTCTTGATAATTAATAGTGATTTGTCTTTTTCTCAGTCTCCAATCTTTGCCGTCTTAATCAGCGGACATGGTTGTTGCTCTCATTGACCTCCGTGTTGACATCTTTTAATGATTGTAGAGGCTCTAAATGTCGTTTATACGAATAGAAGTGTGCAGTGAGAAAGTTCATGCTCTGTCTGGACGGGAAACAAACAAAAAAAACAGAAACATTTTAACTCTGGTGAGAGATAAGGATTCACCAGTAGCATATTTATGATTTCAACCATTAATAGAACGATATATGAGTTTCTACCCTGAGAGATAGTTTGGGTTTTTGAAATGGGGTTGCTCCCTCCCATAATGCACAGCATGACTCAAAGCTAAAGCAATGCTGGCTGTGAGATAAAGACATGAGGCCAACTTTTGCTTTTTGGGCCACTCAGTCTGAAATCTGCTCTTTTCAAGATACTGTAGTGTGAACATGAAATGATTCAAGGGATTTAAAAGCACATATTAAGGTTTTTTTTTTTCAACTAAATCTGAACAACATAGGTGTGAAGACCCCCTCTGAGAGACTGACCGTGGAGATCACTCCAACACAGGTGCTCTGAAGACAGAAGACGTTCTGAAATAGACACTATAAATATGTGATCATTTTTACAATGATGAGTCTAAAAGACCAAGGAGAGAAATTCAGAGAAATTAACAAGGTCACTTTTTGACCTTGGACACTTCTGCATCTGGTAGTCAACGGTGCAGTCTGAGGCTACGTTTACATGGACACTCCTGACTTGAAAACGCAAAGATTTTTCCCTTGCGCTTTCAAATTCTTCTGCGTTCAGATGGTGTCTAGTGAATCTGCTGTAGTGTGCATGCCGGTTCAGTAGATGGTGCTGTAGGTCTGCAGAGAGGCCGCGCTGCTAGAACACACGTACAAAGAAGAAAAACTTTCACAAACAACAATGGTGAATAGACGCATAGAGAGGCAGGAGTTTCTTTTCTGGACAACAAATCAGTTCAAACAGCAAATCTGTCTTGATAGTTTTGTCTGGATAACAAACCGAGCACGGTAAGAGGCTTACACGTTACTCAGCAGACGGCCAAAGCTGTTGTTGTTCCTGGTATGCGTGCGCAGCCTTAATATCTGAAGCACAATGAAACACAAATTAATCACAAATGAAACACAACAAACTAACTGATAGAAGGGGAAGAGCAAAAGTTCAAGCTTTATGAGAAAGGAAGTTGAAGGTGTTACATACTTTTCTGTGTATTGGAGGCAAATAGAGGTAAAAGAGGATCTTTGAGTCAATCACTTGTCTTTGTTTATTCTGTCTTCAAAGAGAGAGGAGCAATTTCACAGAGTAATAAAGCAGTCTAAAAATCTTAATGTGGGGCAGTCCAACTCTGAGATATATTACAGAAAAAACAAGGTTGATAACATGACATGATATGGATAACTGAACAATCACATCATGAAAGATTAAAGTCAAAGGCAAGGACATGCATTTGGTAAACAACTTCAACAAAGACAAAAACTAACAGCTGCAGAGTCTACAAGGTCCTCATCTTAGTTTCTAAGAACAAGTAGCACAGCACATAATTTTCTCCAAGTACAAAGGTGACAACTTAAGTACCATGTTTAAGTTACACTACAGCAAAGCAAAGTTCATACATGTGGTACACAACAGACACGATTAATAGATAATAATGGGGCACGGTGTCCCTTCATTTCACATAAAAATGGCTTTTATTCATTGGTTGTTTAATGATGCTGGTGTACTGAGGCTGTTGTCCTCAAAGATGGTGGTCTAATGCTTATGTCTGACCCCTGATTTTGATCCTATATGTTGTTCCTATTCTTTCTCCTTCCCATTTTCCTCCTCTCTCTTATGTCCCTTGTCTGTCTTTATTAAAAACATTAAAGCCCTCATATAAAGAAATCTATCATCAGATTGAGGCTCAGAGGGTCATGACACAAACTTCTGAGGCAGGAAGAAAATGTCAGGAGTGGATCCATCTGTAATATCTGAACAAAGACATCTGGATATCACTGTGTCTCTGTGATGGCATTTCAGAGAGCTCCAAATGAAACAGACAAAAAAGTCAAAGAGGTCCACAGGAGAGATTGTTGCATGTTGGATAAGTCATTACGTGCAACAATCATTGGCAAGACAACAAACAACATGTGTGTATATATATATATATATATATATATATATATATATATATATATATATATATATATATATATATATATATATATATATATATATATATATATATATATATATATATATATATATATATATATATATATATATATATATATATATATATATATATATATATATATATATATATATATATATACTTCCTGTTTATTTATTAACACAGAGCAATAAAGAGTCATGCTGTGATTATCAGGGCCACTCGAGTCTGAAAAATGCATGAAATATTCATCAGTTATGAAGAACGGATTAAGTTCCCTTAAGAATCTCTGAAAGATGAGTGGACAATGTGGAAGGAAAAATCATGTCAAAAGCATCTTTGCTGTAATGCAAATATTTCTATTCTCACTAAAATATGCATTGCCTTCAGGTCTTTGAAGTGTTGAGGAAACATTTAGAGTGTTAATGAATAAAATGATATATGTAGTAAGTTTAAGCTGTTTGCATATTTGGCCACACCAAAAAACACTGTCTAGTTGTTCAGATATTTATCCGTTCGCATCTTTACAGCCTCACATCACCTATTTTAGACCAATAATTCTGTAATTATTGGTTGTGTCTGAATGCCTTCTGTGTGCTGGTGTCCTAAGATAAGTACAGCTGCCACCCTATCTTTTGATTTAAAATGTCCTATACTTTCCTGCCTTTCTGCAGTTTAACATGGATCCTTGATGTCTTCATGAAACATTAGTAGCATGCTTTGTTCCAAAAAGCCTATAAATAAAGCACAGTTGTCTCCAGCAGCTGTGAAGAGAGATACTCAGGTAGACCAATTAGGTTAGTTGCACAAATCAAAAATATAGTGTTGTGTAACAGTATATCTACAGAGTCAACAGCTGGCTGAATGCCATGACTTTACATTCATGCAGCCTGCTAAATACAGGTTTTGTTATCTACTATCACATTTTGTGGGCCAGGAGGAAGGCCAAAGACCCCAAAATATGTTCAAAAGCCATGAAAAACTGATTTTTGCATAATATTTCCCCTTTAAATATTATCCCCTTTGAATATTTCATCACACTGCTATTTGAAATCCTGTAAATAATTCTGAATTAGTATCAGACTAGACCTCTCAGTGAAGTCAAGTTATATTATTCTTGTTCTAAAATCACATGAAAGGAGAAGAAGGAAGATTGAAATCCTCAAACAGCAAGACAACAAACAAAAGTCCTGTGTGATGACTGTGAAACAAAATAAAGTAACAGAGTGAACACCTGCTGCAGGTTCAGGTGGGTCAGGAACAGGAAGCTAAAAATAGAGAGGACAATAAAACAACAAAAGGATGAGAATAGAGAGACAATGACCTTAATTCTTTTCTCTTTTTGGAAATAAAAAAGATGTTATTTCTCACCCTCCAAAACAACAGCATAAAGGCAAGACTCAGAATGTCATAAAGTTTAACAATATTCTGTTCGAAAATGTAAGAGGAAAAAGTTAGAAATTTATTTTAAACAATTTTAAACTTTTTTGAATTAATTTCAAAAATGATTAATTCTACATGCCTCAATATGTCCTGTCTACATTTTAAACAGGGTATACTGGAAGCCTTGATTATTCTCAATGACAAATGTATTTCATATCAATACAACCAAACTGAAAGTAACATGTTAGGAAGTACTTACAATGGAGGACTTATCTCAAGGTTTTAATGTGTTTATGAAAATATCTTAAATTGTTTTTTAGCTCACATTAAGCGCTCAATCCACCTCTGTGTTTTAGAAAATAGCAGCTAATGTTTCGTATGATGAAAGTGCAGACTTGAGGACAGTATGGCAAACAGACTTGGATATGGGTTGACTGGTCAGGGCATTGTAAGTCATTCATAGATAGATACTACTGGATCACATTTAAACTTTAGAAAGCTTGGTCTGATTAAGACCAGTGTGTGTTGGAAATTTAAAGGGTGTGGTGATTCCTGCCAGTCTCTTTATTCTGGTCCCAGGTGGCTTGGGCTTTGAGGAGTGCCTGGGTCTACTATTGCCAAAAACAAGTGAGAGGCAGAGTACATCCTGAACTGGTTGCCAGCCAATCACAGGGCCACAAAGAGAGACCATTCACACACACGTAAGGACAATTTAAAGTCACCAATTAGCCTCCTGAGTATGTTTTGGTCTATGGGAGGAGGCAAGAGTGCCCAGAGAGAACCAACACATGCATGAGGAGAACATTCAAACTCACTGACAAAGGGATCAAACCAGGAACCTTCTCGCTGTGAGACGTGCAACACGTGCCGTGGCATCATACTGCCCCCGTAACACAATGTAAAATGTAAACTATATATATATATATATATATATATATATATATATATATATATATATATATATATATATATATATATATATGTGGGGAGATAGATAGATAGATTGTGTGTGTGTGTGTGTGTGTGTGTGTGTGTGTGTGTGTGTGTGTGTGTGTGTGTGTGTGCGTTTGTGTGTGGAGACATATGCATACGCATACATATGATTTAACACAGAAGAAAAATTACGTGAAATAACTGTTCATACCAGCAGCAGTGAGTAGTCTGAGCTTGTTCTCCTTAAAAGTTTAACGCTGTTGTGGGCCCTTTGAGCCACTTCACTCACTGTTGTCAAGCACCTGATACAACTTGACTTCAAAACTACTGAAATATCCATTTAAGGGTTGCACATGTCCCACCCTTTGTCTCCCAAGTTTGCAATACTTTGTACTGCCTAACCTAAAGAAATACATAAAGACTCCCAAATGATTCTTAAAGTCCAGTCCATTTAATTTGAGGATTACATCTTGTTCATTTAGCTCTGTGGTATGTTGTTTCAACTTTCATGCAGCAAAGATTTCTGGGCAAAAAGATACGCTGACTGGGATTAGCTGTTTATCACCTAATATGTGCCAAGCAAAATAAAAACACCAGAATGACCATGAGGGTCCTCGCTCTCCGATGACCCTTGTCACTTTGACTGTCTGTATTGTAATTCCTCTGACAGGAGATATCCCTCAGTGCTGCTACAGGATGAACATGGCTGAACAGCGGAAGAGTTTACAGGTGAAATTTTACTCCACAAAGGCCTCTCTGAGGCCGGGACAGACAGCAGACCAGAAGAACCCACAACCTGGTTGAAGTTGGCATGGATTTCTGTGAATCTGGGATTATATTCTTTTCTGTCAAAGAAACATCTGACTTCTCAGTCTGCGGGTCATCATCTCCCCTCAGAATGTAGTTTTGAAGAACTTAATTTAAGGTAACAATATTCACATTTAATTAGTTGCTTATTTTCATGCTAACTAACTAGTGGCATGATGGCTGCTTATTAGACATTAAAACTTATATGTAAAAGAGGAGCAGTCTCAGGGTTTTTTTTTTAGATCACTGCTTCATTTCTCCTCAAACCTGAACTCAAAGACAGAGTCACAATGGGAACCTGATTTAAGGGTCACATTTACTTCTACATTTGATTTAATTTGATTTGACTGACTGTTAAATCTGGTCAACTTGACAAATGTCTGTTTCTGTCTGGTTTTTGAAGCCAGCTCTACCTCTGTGTTGGACAAATTGAACTTTTCAAAATGAACTGAATATTTCAGTGTGAGCATGCACTGATCTTCTTTCTACATGCTGTTGTTATGTACATCGTAATTTTGTCTGTAGTTGTCAAGGTCTGTGTTTTTGTTATATATAAATATTGAAGTATGAATAAAAATAGGAAAAATATTTGTACTATAGGTTATATATTATATATGGAAATTATATATTATCTTTTCCTTTTAAAAAAATAATGATGATATAATGTCGACAACAATACGCCCAATGTTTTCTTTCAGTGCCCCCAAATAATTGCATAATGTCTTTAAGTTAGGAAGTTCTAAATAAGTTATGATCCTTGTTAGCTTTGCTCCTCATGGCCTTTATGAATTATCATTCTTCCCTAATCATGCAATGCTTGTCCACAGACTTACAGAGCAGTCAGCAACTGGAAAAAAGTCCCAGATGTCCCCTGAACACAATGTTGAAAGTTGTCTGGTACATTGGATTTGGTATAAACCCATCGATTTCAGCTGCTTTGGAGTAAATCCTCAAGAGCTGGGTTTTGCCACACCCATCTCAGGGTGACTTTATCTATTCAGTACTGGGCTCTTCTGTTTACTGTGGCTGGACTGACAACTTTCTCTGGACGAACCTGTAGGCTGACCAAACACAATTCATATCTGACAGGATGCTCGTTCCCTGATGAGGCAGGGCTTTATGGAGGTGCGGTAAAGAGTGCTGAACCCTTACAGGGAGAAGGTTGCTGGTTTTATTCCCCGTTTAAGCCTTTCCGTGTGGAGTTTGCCTGGTTTTCCTTGTCAGGGTAACCAGTGAATCCAGATCAGTGATTCTCACTTGTGGTCTGCCTTACAGCAGGTACAGGTGTGCCTCTGGGTGTGTCTGTGAATGCCTGAAAAGGGGAGTAATGAGTAAATGATTCACATATACAAACTCTCTTCAGGCCATGAGTGTAACGACTGAGAGGGACTTGTGAAGTATATTGTAAAGTAGCTCAAAGCATTGTGCTCCCCCTGCTGTCTCCCTCTGGCAACTACAGCTGTTGCGAGTTCTGCTGAGGTTAGGAAGGCACTTCGAACATCAAACATAAACAAACACACACTGTACTGAACTATTATAACAGGAAGTTAATATTTTAAACCATAGACTTATACAAATGGAGGTGTTCATACAATTCCAGGATATTAAAATACTCAAAATGAGGCCAATGATGTTAAGATAATCTAATCTATCACATGTTCACATTGTGATCTGCAGTTCAAAGCTAACGAGCTAGCCAGACAAGCTACATCTGCATTATGGTGCATTCATATTTAAATCAGTTATAAATTATGACTGAGTTAATGGTCTTTTACTTATTGCCTATTATTTATTATACAATTGGACTATAAGATTGACTTAGTATTTTCAGTCTACCAGTAATGTTGTTCAGTGATGAAAGGTCCATGTCCTGCAAAATTTAATTAGGCTATTTGCCTTTTTATGTTTTTGTAGGGGCTTCAAGAACATGACGCCTTCTACTAAACTCTCAGTGCTCTATGCCTCTGGAAAGAAAATGCCTCTTAACCTTTTAATACCTGAAAACACAAATTAAAGCAAGAAATTTTTAAGTATCTGAAGCTGAAATTTATTTCACTTTCTACTGAAATCCTAACAAAATTAAAATGTCCATAAAATTTAACATATATATTTTTTTGTATCGCATGTGATAGATTAGGTGTTGTTGGCAACTAATAATCCATTTGAGGACATTTTTATCATTTATCTGGTTGTATTCAGATATTTTTTTGTAATTTGTTACCATATACAGTAGATAGAGGTATCATGTAAACATATTAAATATGAAACAAAAGCTGTGAAAGGATTAAAACACTCTGTTCTTCACTTCCTGGGGCTGATGATGTCATAGCTATACAGCCTCCACCTGCATATGTTTTCTTCTTGTCACAGGCAGATGCCATTACTGCTTTGAAAGTCCAGTCAATGACCTTTTACCTTTGATTCCTCCTCACTCCTTGTAGGCATTAAATGAGTGCAGAGCTAAATATCTTATCCTCCTGTAGCTCCGCCCCCTCAGATCTAAAGGGAGGGAGGAAAGGTAAGGACTTCATCTGATCCTCTACAGAAACAAAGTTTTGTTTAAATCCTTGTTTAATAGACGCTGAAGACATGATGCGCACAAGCCAGCACAAGGATGTGTAAGAAACAAAGGCTTGAGCAACTCAATAAAGCAAGGAGACAGGTTCAAAAGTTTAAAAAAACAAGGTTTATTCCAGTCCAGGGTTCAGTACACAAAGATGGTTCTCAGACAGGCTTGGTTCAGGCACAAGGGTAGTTAAACGAAACAGGTTGGTAACAAAAAGGTAGTCAGAAGAGTTGCAGAGGTTTCCGATAGGGCAAAAGGCAGAAAAACGTGGTCAAGACAAAAAGAGGTTCATGAACAGACTACGACTATGAGAGAGCGCCGCAACAAGCGCAACAATCAGGCACAAGACAAAGAGAGACAGGAGGTTAAAAACAAGAGGTAATGGAGGGGTCATGAGACACAGCTGAGGAGGGACAGCCAGGGAACAGGTGTGACAACTGAAACACAAAGAAAGGAACGTGAGTGTCAAAATTAAACAGGAAGTGAACACCAACACATGAAACACGAAGACGGACAAGGTGACTTGACAGACAAACATGGCATGATCATGACAGGATGTGGACCTTTAACATGAAATCATGTCATTGAGTAATTTAGCAGTCTAACTGTAGGGTGCTTGTTTTGTTGCTTCTGATAAGCTTTTGGACTTTTCTGCTGAGTGAATTACAAATTTGTGGTTAATACGGCTGATCAGAGTAGAGCAGAAAATTATGAAAAAGTGGTCAAAAGGAGTCAAATCAAAGACATCAAATGATATGGCTAAATACTAATTCTTTAGTCCGGTTCAAAAAAATGGACTTTTTTTTTCACAATTAGGAAGCTGTAAGTCTCCCTGCCAGTGTGTTGTGTCGTCTGGTTTCTCTTGGATTTTAGTCAGTGTCATGCTTGCGATAGATCCACCTGTAACTCAGAGGGGTTGGCACCTTATTGTGCAAGACCTATAGCCAAAAAGTGTAGGCCGCCATTGAACAGACATTTAAGAAAATGTTTTTGGCTCCCATGGGTCCATGTTTGGCTCCATACAACAACCACGGTGATGAGTCAAGGTGCTTTTTTGTTTGCAGCCTCTAAAACCTCACAGCAGCACTGCCACTGGGATGTAAACAGTGAACTTGAATGATAAAGTTTGTGTTAAAGTGATTGTCACAACATTATAGTTGACATTGTATGACACGATCAGCCAAAAAGAGCTTCAACAGAACAGTTCCTCTTTGTCCATTGAATCTCCCAGCTGTGGACCCCTCTCTCACACCTCTGTACTCTTCTGTCCCTGCAGGCCTTTGATCAGCTAATTGCCCCTCGGCCCAGGAGTTTGCATCCCCCATATGTCGCTATGGAGACCACCTCTCCATCATCCATCTGTGTGCTGCAAATAAGGCCTTTTTAAGAAGAAATTATATGTTATGAAGCCACAAGTGATGCAGGAAAAGGGCAAAGAGGCACAAAATTAAGGAGCTCTTCACAGCAGCATCTGTAAGACGGTGTCTGTTTTGCTAAGCATTTCTTTATTGTCCACACTCTCATGGGTTAGGATACTTTTATGTCAGCACCAATGATCAGCTACTCTTCATATCGCTGGATATTGATACATTTGGTTTGATTTTTAAGACTAGATCTGATCAAATGAAAGGCTATTGACACAATAACAGGATTCAGTATAATCTTCTGAAATACTTGTGTTATGAAATGATAAAATATCCTCTGATCCACCGTCAGTGCTATCAAAGAGCAGCTATTAAATGATCCACAGTCATATTTTATATCCAAAAAGGGAAGGGTGCAAGGAAAATCCTCATCTTTGTTCAAAAAGACATTCATTTTATTTATTTATTTTATCTGTATACTTTATTATTATGTTAACCATTACCAGAATTTTTTAATTACATCACCCTAAAGTATTTGTATGTATTTTAAACCACAGTAACAAGAATAGAGGACCTTAATGTCCACTTACGGGTAACTTATTGGGTTTTTTTTGTTGCCTAATGTTCGAATTGGGATAATGGAAATAAATATGAGGATCTTTCAACTTCAATCTCATATTTCAGTCTCAGGTATGTCAGTTTCTTTATTTTATATATTTTTTTGCCATTTTTAGTTTTCAGGGGTGCAGTGTTTTAGCTAGGTCTCTCTCTCTCTCTCTCTCTCTCTCTCTCTATCTATCTATCTATCTATCTATCTATCTATCTATCTATCTATCTATCTATCTATCTATCTATCTATCTATCTATCATTTAGTAGAATAGAATTAGGATAATTTCCCAATCAGACTAAGCATTTCTGATAGGTTTTCTAGTTATCAATACTCAATACTCAGATAAATGTTACATGTCTTTTTGCTGAGCATTAGGCCTGGCATCTATTTTCAATAACCCAAAATGATAAGTCAGTAAATTAATAACTGTATTGTCTTATGCTGCATGTCATATATATCCATAAATCCTTAATATTTTTCTATTTTCCAACTCAAATACAGATGTGCAACAATATCAGCCCCACATCATAAAGAAACTCTTCGATTCAGGTCTGATGAAGTGCTGCACAATGCAATATCGCATTACATAATGAAATTACAATTAAGGAAGTGAGTGACACTAATTTTTTCAGGGTTAAGTCAGGACTCATTCGTTGATCCTCTGGTCCAAGTGTTTACACTGACAGAAACAGCCAAAGGCTGCATCTTTTAAAAAAATATTGATGATATTACATTTTTTACCTTTTCTCACCTCAAATTCAGTCACACATAGAATCTTTGTCTCTTCCAAAAAAATCTATTTCTGTGGATTCATTAATGTTTGTAGGACTTTAAGATGACCTAAATGACCAGGAAGAGGTTATGTGGCCTAATAAAGTCACAGATTTATAATTTTCCTTCTTCTATGACAGCTTCATTTTCAAATGTGTACCCTCATGTGTCTTGCTTGAGGGCTCTGTAGAGCACAGATGTTAACTGTCCTCATCTTCAAGCAAGGAAAGATGAAATTTGTTTAAAATCGTACCAGAAGAATCTCGTTAACAGAATGAAAGATTGTTTCGGATGAGGAGGCCGTGCGTGTTTGTTGTTGGAACAGTTGCCAAATGGTCCATTTTGGTATCATAATAAAAAACGAATAAGGAATGGTGTGTTGATAAGAGCTTCAACTGACTGATGAGAATGTATTAGATCATTCACTTTTGATTTTTAAATCATGGCTTAAACAGAATAAAGGTGTTTTAACATGCTTGGTGTAAAACAAGATCTGATTTAGAGAATTTAGAGCTGCAGCTTATGAAATTTCACAATGCATTCATTTCTGATTGTGATTTTTTCAGTCATTTTTATTTAAAAATACTTCTTTATTTTTCTGTTTAGTGTTTACATTCACTTCTTTCTTTTCAGCAGCAATATTTTTGTGGTTTTATTGCTGGTATAGAGCTCTCATTAACCTGTCATCATTATTGATATTTTAACCAGATCATACTGACATCCTCTACAACCATTATTTAAGTTCCTTGTTGTTCGAAACACAGCTGGAATTATTCATTTGAATAAAAGTCTCATACCCTATGAGCAAAAAAGCCAATCATAGCTCAGGAGTTTGAGGGCAGCGCATGTGATGGTGAATAAGATTTGGAGAGGACTATCCCCAGCTTTGCTCCTGAGGTCTTAAGTTGCTAAAAATATTGACAGCCGTTGGTGACTGAAGCCCTTTTTTAGGGAGCTGGAACACCCCTAACTTTCATCTTGTACATCTCAATGCAAAAGCAGATAAATTATTGACCGATACATATTACTTCTTTTCACATGATGATGATGATGAACCATAGCCAAGTGGGAAAATGCTGAGTCAGCAGATGTAGCACTTCCTCTCATACATGCTGAAAGTCCACTCCGTTGTTAAACTTGTTCTCTCTCATATTTACTCACAGCTCAGGGCTGTTTATGAGTACAGTACCATGTGAACCAATTCAGACTAGAAGCTGGTCTAATATATAGATGTTTGTACAAATAAATATGATTCTCAGTCAGAATATGGGTTTCTTTTTTTTTGTTAAAAAAAATAAAATACATTTGCTGTACCGGGGTCTCACAGTCAAATGGTTCTTTGGGTTTCTTTGGGTTTCCCCAACAGTCGAATTAGTTAATTAACAGACCCTGACCGATGAAGCAGTCTCCTTGCCGTGCTGTCCACAGCTACGAAATTTAAAAATGTATTTGTTGGATTAACTCTTTAACTTTGACATTAACACAAAGAGGAATATGAATTCAATAAATGTAATTAAAGATAGATAGATAGATAGATAGATAGATAGATAGATAGATAGATAGATAGATAGATAGATAGATAGATAGATAGATAGATAGATGGATAGATGGTGAACTTACTTTTTTCCAACCACTTGGGGTATTACTTTCCAGTTGCTCACAAGTCAACATTGATTTATTGATGAAAACACATTCACAATTTATAGCCTATTTGTTTTGCTTTTTGTTTGTTTATTTGTTTGTTTGTTTTTGGTAAAAGATCATTTTCAGTGGTGCAGATACACTGAAAAAGACAGTAAACATTACACTGAAACTAAAAAATGTCTCAATATGAATCGAGAAAGAGCAGCCAACATGTGAAAGTCATCTTTGAAGGAGGTTGAATCTTCTAACGAAAGGTCGAGTATTAATGCACCAACAATCAGAGGCTGAAGTGACGTCATCATAATGACTCGCTTTAGCTTAACTTTTAATCTAATTTTGGAGCGCTAATGAATATCTCCTGTCGAATCAATAGTCTTGATATTTATCATTAAAGTGTGACAAGATGAAAAATTTCAGAGCTGCAACTCATGACTGTAAGTAATGTTTTGCTAATTTTGTCTCAGGTTTAGTTAGTAATCATTAAAAATCTCATCAGTCTATTCTGACTGTGTGTGTGTTATTAACGTAAACAGTCAACCACTCTGAAAAAGTATCTCTTTATTGAATATTACAGAACAACATATGAAAAATGGCGCTCCAAACGATCACAGTTTTATCTATGCATAGACTACAAACATGTCAAAGAATGAATCAATGAAGATGATCGATGGCCCATCATCACGCGTCATCGAGAAGCATTGTGCTGTCTCTGGTGTAACTTTTAGAGACTTTAATACTCAGTCTTGATCCTCTTTTTTTTTTTTTTTTTTTTTTACTTTTTTTTTTACTTTTTTTTTACTAACGTTTGTCAGGGTTTGCAGAAATGACACTTTAGAATTTTCTTGAAAGCGCTCTGGAAGTCTTTGTTAAAGTACGCGTAAATGATGGGGTTTAGTAAAGAGTTGGAGTAACCTAACCAGTTAATAACATCATCCAGGGCTCGGGGGATATAGCAGCTCTGACAGAAAGGTCTGACCAACGCGACGATGAAGAAGGGGAGCCAGCAGAGGATGAAGGTACCCATGATGATGCCAAGAGTCTTTACCGTTTTGCGCTCTCGTGCCAGCGCGATCTTCCTCTTCGCCTCCGTCGCCTTCTCGTGCCTGTTCTCGAACAGTGGCACCGAGTTCGGGGTGTTGGGCAGCGGCAGGTTGCCTTTAGAATTGCTGTGAACTTCAATGATCTCCAGAGACTCGCCGTCCTCCGCGTGTTTCACCGCGCCGTTTACGCTTGGTAAAGGCCGGGGCTCCACGCTCCTCTTCCACGTCTTCCCTTGCGCGTCTCCCGGGGACTTTTTGTGGAAGAGAGCGGGGGAAAGCGCCAAGCAAGAGTCGGTGACTTTTTTCTTCTCGGTTTTACGCACAGTCCTCCTGATGCGGAACCTCGCTGCTTTAAATATGCGCCCATATAAAACCAGCATCAAAGTCAGGGGGATGTAAAAAGCACCAAATGTTGAGTATATCGTGTACCAGCGGTCTTGTATGATTTCGCACCGCTGTGGGTTTGCTCTTTCCCCTGCCATGTTGCTCGGCTGGGAGCGCATGATCAACATGGGCGGCACAGAGATGGAGAACCCAACCAGCCAGGTGACACTTATCAGAACCGCAGCTCTCCTCGGCGTCCTTTTCTTCATGTAGTCTATGGGCTCCGTGATCGCCCAGTATCTGTCCAAAGCGATGGCGCACAAATGCAGAATGGATGAAGTGCAGCACAACACATCCAAGGAGATGAAAATGTCGCACGGGATCTGCCCGAGAGTCCATCGGTTTAACACTTGATAGAGTGCCGCCATGGGCAGCACTAGGACCGACACCATGAGGTCCGTGACAGCCAGAGAGCCGATCAGATAGTTGGCCACGTTCTGGAGAGAGCGCTCCAGGGCGATGGCTGCCACCACACACGCGTTCCCGAAGATTGCGCACAAGATGAGCGCGCCGAGGAGGAAGGATGTGACCACCTGGTAGCTCACCTTCACCTCCTCCTCCGCAGTGTATGTTTGGTTTGAAGAGTTTAGGAATTGGAACCAGTCTGTGGTGTTGTTCACGCCGTCCATTGTTGGTGTTTGGAGAGCTTTGGTTACTTTGTGGAGAGCCGGGTGCGCGTCACTCTGCCGCACCTCCAGGAGCGCATTGTGGGGCGGCCTGAGCGCGTGCAGCTTGGAGAGAGTGAACTGTGGGTGTCGGCTGCTGATGGAGAATGATGCTGGAGATTTATACCCGTGATGGAAAATGCGTCATTTGTCAGTGGAGACGGGGCAGAGAAAGGCTGTGGGAGTCTCTGTCAGTCTCAAGGGTCAGTCCATACTGATGCACGCGCATTATTGAACAAACATAGTGGTTCCTGATATAAATGTCAGTCCAAAGGCCTATTAGCTGCTGTTTCAGGGGGGAAAAAAACTTTAAATTGATGTAAACCTGACCGTGAGGATTATTATTATCGATATTATAATTATTATTATCATTACCTTATGTGTATTCCTAGTTTTGGACTTTGACTCCATAAATTAAGGGTTACATGTTTCTTATTTCAACGGGAGCACATTCTTTCATTTATCTGAATTCAAAACACTAAAAGAAAAACCAATAACCACAAAACAAAAGGGCAGTGAAATTCGTCATGATTATAGTTTATACTCTCATAGTCACAGAGAGATTGATAGCATCAAAGTTAATGTTTCACATCTGAGGGTCATTTGTGGTTTATTTTCAGCACCAGGGTCAGCACCCTCAAGATGTGACACTGCCACCTAGTGCTGGATCTGCTTCACCGCAGCTCAGTCTAAACAGACACTGACGCCGATACAGTGTCAGTAAACTATAGGCTGTCATTTACAGAGAAAAATCCTCCTCAAACACGACCTCTGCTTTTTAAGATGCGTTTATTGATCCTTTTTTAAAGGTAATAAGACTAACGGAGAACAACTCAGCACAGTACTGGTCCACAATAACAATAACTGGCAAATGTGTAAAAAGACAAAACACAACAACACATGCAGTGCACCATTTACAGAGTTAAAAACATAAACATTGGGACATTAAGAGCACTAACTGGTAGTTTTAATCCACAGGTTAGGAGATAAGGGCTGCTTCACCCATTTGGCCCTGGAACCAGCTGCAGAGGTCCTGAGGGGTCTGGATGCATCATAGGAGACCAAATGATCTGAAGGGTACTTCATTCAGTCAATCAGTCAATCTTTATTCACATGGTAACTATTTCAAGACATTTTACGATGGAGGAGGCTGAATTCATACTCTTCATTTTATAAAAATACGGGTATGTGAAGGAATACACTTTAAGAGACAAAGGGACTAAAATAAGAATTTATGATAGAGATAAACTTATGGATGCCCACATCAGAAATCTGTCCTCATCACATTTGTCTCTATCCCTGTATGCCTTCACACTGACCTGCATTAGGGGCAGAGATGGAACCGAGTCATTGTTTCTGCAAGTCTCAAGTCTTTGTTTTCAAGTCTGGAGTACTGGAGTTGGTACTGAATACAGTAGATTTTGGGGTGATTTTAGCACATGCTGATTGGGAAGTGAAAGGAGAAATTTAACCTTGCAAAGCAGCTGGATTTGATTAATTTAATTTCTGTCCTCAGGCAGAGTCAGCTCACAAACGTCAAGCTGGAACAAATGATTTAGCATCTTTTAGAGGACAACAAGGCTGCAGCTGTAAATGTGGTTCAGTTTTTTTCTGAAAGCAAAAAGTGCCTGGCTCACCTGCAATAAATGTAGACAAATCATTCA
Organism: Scarus forsteni; assembly: GCA_036419115.1. Classification (NCBI taxonomy): domain Eukaryota; kingdom Metazoa; phylum Chordata; class Actinopteri; order Labriformes; family Labridae; genus Scarus; species Scarus forsteni. The sequence goes on from JAZDUH010000269.1 coordinate 21,593,834, forward strand.
TTCAACCACCATTAATTCATTGCTGATTTTATAAGTCTGTGCCTTTCCCAATCACTTTCTGTCAAAAGCAGCCCAAGACTCAATGTGGAGCCCGAGGCAAGATTTTATGTGTTACCCCTTCCAACAGGGATTTAAATATGCTGACTAAAGAAATCAAAAGTGTTTTCACCATTGTCTTTAATTTATAAGATAACATGTCTTACCCAATTTGAAAGCATTACAAATTTCAAATAAATACAAAAAATCTGAAATACAAAACAAATACTCTTAAATCAATCATTTAGACTTTTTTGTTATTGCACATGTCACAATACAGAGCAACAAAAAATTTATTTACAGTTCAGCTTATCCAAGAACATACAAAGACAGTCACGTGCATGGGGAGACACGATCTGGAAGACTGACAAAAATCTCCAAAATAAAAGTCATGTTTTTAAGTGAAGTATTACCCCCACCAGGACGTTATGTGATTACTGGCGTCTGTTTGTTTTCTTGTTAGTTAGTTAGTCTGTTAGTTTTTTTGTTTCTCTGTTAGTAAGAAAACTCAAAAATGTATGGACAGATATCGATGGAATTTTCAGGAAATGTTCAGATTGGGACAAGGAACAAACGATTCGATTTTGGGAGTGATCCAGATCACCGTCTGGATCCGCCATGATGAAAACTGCGATTTTCATGAACAACTACTGAACTAAAATAGATATCATAATGCGACATGTTCTTGATCAAGGAATCTAAATATTGATATGAAATAAAGTTAGGACTAATATTTATGGTGAAAATCACGATATGAGTTAGATTGTTGCGCTGGCAGATGTCTGCACACTCAGAGTGCTTTTCTAGTTAATATCAAAATCATCATCAACCAATCTAGGTAACTACATAGTCTGTACACAGTTACTCCATACATAAGCTACATCTACACAATGCAATAACTATATACAAAAACTAAATAAAATAACTATATAAAGTTCTTTGTTATTAACACTTGTAGTGATCTTAATTGGAAATTGTGCCCATGGCATGGGTAACCTGCACATCTGTGAAGGCTCCATTAATGCTGAAAGCACCATATAGGTTTGGAGCAGCATATACTGCCATCTAAGGGACTTTTTGTACATTATTTCATGAAGATGATATGTTAATCCATTCTGCTTGTGCTACAGCAGCGTGGCTTCAGAATTAAACAGTGCAGGTACTAGACTGACCTGCTGCAGTCCACACCTGTCTCCCATTAGAAATGTGTGGCCCAAAACTTTGACGCTTTCATGAGTGAAAAGTTATAAGTTGAGAAGAAGTCATGGTTAAACCTTGTGCTCTTCCACTTCTGCACATAGTAGTAAAAAATATTTGGCTCTGTATCATGTGTGTAACTGAAGGACAGTCCAGGCACATGAGAGCACTCAATAGAGCTGATGGTAAGAACCAATAAATGCTCATCAGTGATCCATACAAACATCTGATCATCAGCTTGGACCGTTGATTGATGGTTTAGACACACACTGTCAAAACCTTACAAACTATTTGTAAACAATTTTTTTTACATGAGGACACATCACAATACACCACACTTTTTTGTTTCAGAACATGCAGACACAACACAACACAAAAATTGACATATCTATTTTAGCTTTTGTTTTTACACATCCACAGCTCAACACATGAAGAGACATCACTGCACAACATGGCATGAACGATTTTTCTGTTTTTGTTCTTCAACGTGCAGAGGCAACACAGCACACAAATGTAACACCTATTTTTGAAACTTTTATCTTTTAACTTGAAGACAACACACAAGCCAACACATCACCACTGATCATTGCACAACACAGCATTCAACATCTGTTTTATTTAAGGACACTGCATGTTGGATTTTTACCAGCATGCGCCATGCATATATGTCTGAAATCATTATCGCAGTTACTGATACCCATATTCTTTGGTCAAAAGTCTACACTTAACTGAAATGGAGCTGTTCCTCACAGTGTTTGTTTGAGGTAGACACCACAGTGAGAGGGCAAACGAAAAAAAGCCCGAGGGTGCCCCTGCAAGGAAGTACCCTGCAAACATCTGACCCTTGGAGATCTCATTTTATTTCATTTAATATGTTTCAGTTCATGTTGTATTGTTGTGCTTCAGTGGGGCGGCACGGTGGCACAGCAGGTAGTGCGAGTGCCTCACAGCAAGAAGGTTCCTGGGTCAGACTGGGGCCTTTCTGTGTGAAGTTTGCATGTTCTTCCCGTGCATGCATGGGTTCTCTCCAGGCACTCCGGCTTCCCCCCACAGACCAAAAACATGCTCATTAGGTTAACTGGTCACTCTAAATTGCCCTTAGGTATGAGTGAGACAAGAATGGTTGTCTGTCTCTCTATGTGGCCCTGAGATTGACTGGCGACCGGTTCAGGGTGTACCCCCCCAAACCCGAAAGGGAATGTTGTGGTTCACTCAGTTCATCATGTCATAAATCTTATTTCACACATAGCAGATACTGCTTTAGAGGTTTTGTCTGTAACGGACTCCTTAGGTCTGTTCCTGACATCTTTTTATGATGACATTATAATAAACTATACAAAATAAAGTTGAGTTATTCCCACCTGATCTGTCCAGAGACAGGATAGTCACCAAATACCCCTAAAATAGAGACGTTATTGCAAGAACAAAGAACGTTTTTTTCACAAACTTCATGCTATTTAGATGGAGTTTCATGGCATTTCACTGAGCATTATGCTGCACAGGTTTTGGTGTCGTCTATACCGATGCAAACACACAAATTCACTTACAGATAAACTCTCACTGAGTCAGGAAAGTATTGTGTGTCAGGACTGAAGGTACATTTCCATACAATACCACGTAAGCTACATCTTAAGCCAGGGGTGTCCAAACTTTTTACATCAAGGGCCACATAAAGAGGAATACATGGACGGCTGAGCCACTTGCTGCATCTCACTTTAATGGTGCATTCAAGTAAAAGTTTTAGGGTATAGGCGTGGGTTATCATCTGTCAAGGGCTATCACTGGATTCTCACTTCTTCAGGGTGAGAATGACCTTCTGAGCAGCAGATGGGAACACTGAGCATTCACACTGTCAGACACAAAACAAGAGTAAACTGCTAGAATGTTGGTGGTTGAAGCTGAAAATTGCAATATACTTGGTAAATGAGACCTTGCAACAAATTAAATACAGCAGAAAACGTGCATTATTGATTTCCTGCTATGATCGAAATATCTATTTATTCAACTGTTTTAGGGACCATTTGGCTCCTGGGCCACAGTTTGGACACCCCTGTCTTGAGAAATATGACACATTTGCTGTATAGTGGTGACAGAATATTTTGACAATGAGACAAGCAATATAGTTTTTTAAAACTTAAATAATAAACTACTTATATAATGTATTAGAACCTACAACAGAAAGTATCTTCATTAAAACAATTTTCATCTGTGTTGTTGCAATAATCTTTATTGTTGGTCAGACAGACAGATTTACTCACAGTAACAGAGTGTTACACTGCTGAATGTCTGCTTTCCAAAGGCGGAACAGAACCGCACAAAACTTTCTTAAACAATAATAACATATTACAGATATTGGGCTATCAGATATTAATACGATATTACAAATAGATTAGTTAAATGATCTTTTGTTACACACATTTGTAATAAAAGTTTGATTATTAATTTTATTCATTGTATAGAATTCTACAATAGCTTATTGTATGAATGAGACATTTTACTGCAGGCACTAAGAACTAAGTTCTGCATTTTACATCAAGTTATATAAATCATATAATACGTTTATGATGGATAAAGCATATTAGTGAAAACAGAAACTGAGATCTAAAACCAAACTTTAGTGTCAAATTAAAAGAGTTCTTGGTCATAACAAACTTTGTCTGTTTCCCCCAAAAGTAGCTGATAAGTACAGTTGTTTCATGATCTAACCATTCGATGGTCCTAGTCTGCTCTGGAATTTGTCTGTGGTAACAAAGACTTTGGTTTTATTTGGATGAAAATTCACCAAAAGATACACCAAATATGTTATCAAAGACAGCTTTCATTTTGAAAATTCACATCAGTTCTTCTCATACTTGTGGTTAAGTCCTTTTAGAAGTTTGTCAAGCCCACTGTGTGCTTGTGTCTGAATTCTGAAGCTTTATGTGTTATCACTATATTACTGTAATTTATGTTTTTAACAGAAAAGGTGAGTGATGGCTGGCTTGACCACACTCTCTCGACTGTTTGTTAAGAGGGCAAAAATAAATAAGTCATGATGGAGATAATGTTAGAAAGACAGAAAATCAAAAAAGATAAATTCATTGATAAAAAAAATGACAAGGTAAAACAGAGATGACCTCCCATTGCACATGATCTGTGACAAAAGCAACAGCGACACCTGGTGGTGAAACAGAGACATGGCAGAGAGGACTGATCCTACTTGAGTGTGAGGCAGCCCAGCAGAGATAAAATAGTCAAACCATTTTCTCCATGTGAACATTGAGCTGATAGACTGCTGAGCTTCATCCAACAGGAGAAAATTGCCACATGGTTGATCCAGATCACATACACTTGCCAGTGGTTGTTCAGTTTCAGTGGTTCAGCTTGAAGAGGGAAACCTTTGCAGCTCTCTCCTCAGCACTTCCGCCCCCCTGCACCCAAGTTTCCAATGTATTTGTTCAGTTTATCTCCTCTTTAAAGGTCATGTGTCCTGGTGAGATCGACTGTCTACATCATGTCTTGGGTGTCTATTGAGCTAGGGTTTACAAAATATGAATTTAAAATGTGAAAAATGTAATCTCTGTAGAGGATCAGATGCAGCTCTTTTTCCTTCCCCTTTGGAAATGCTTAGATAAGAGAGGACAGGGAGGCTATGATAATGAAATTTGCACTGATTGGCTGCCCTAATGTTGGGGAGAGGTGACGGGCAGGGGAGCCAATCAGTGCAGGGTTAGGGTTAGAGGAACAAAAAAAAATGCAGGTGGAGGCTGTGTAGCCAAGACATCAGAAACCCCAGGACGTGAAAAACAGAGCCTTTCAAGAGCCATTTTAAGATGCATAGCACATTTTCATGAGAACTGAAAGATTAGTAAAGGTGGCATGCCCCTCTGCTCCACAAACCCCACCTAACACAAATATAAACTGATTTAGTCCAACATGGGACCTTTCAGTTTGAGATCCTAAGTTTTTTTGTGTTGTAAATGTTCAAGTAACAGAGGCTTTATCATTTAACAACAGAAGTGTAGGAGTTGACATGCTTTATATGAGATTTCTGCCAGTATTCTGGTATGCCAATATTTTCTGAACTCAATATTGCCACTTAAAAATGTATCTTAAACTGTGAAAATAAATTTGTGTTAAAAACGGATGTGGATAAAATATTCTGAATGGCACCTTTGATTTTTGTTTCTTAGCAATTCATTGATGATGAGGTGAAAGGTCATGGTAGATTTAGACATTTTGGTGACATTCAGCTGATATTAAGAATTTAAATGGCCAATGCATCTCAAGTAAAGAGAGTTGAACATGTTGTCAACATCTATGGGTAAATATGTTGCATAAGAGTTTTTCTGCCTTCTCTTATCATACAAAAACGGATATCTGCCTTGTATCATATCTCTAGGGCTTCAGGTTTTATAATTGCTTCATCTTTTATAAAAACTTAAAACGATTGCATTGTGACAACCACATCATTTTTCTATTACTGGAAAATCATGTCAAACGTGAAATATGTTGCCATGTACGTAAAAATTGACATATAATTTTTAGAATCTATCATTCAGTCTTTTGACAGGGACATTTTCTGATGACAAATAACCAAATTGCTGAGAATGTTCAGCAGCTTTAATGAAGTAATCCTTTTCTTCAGACAACACTGCTGACAAAAATGTGTCTAGATATATTATTTTATTATAATGTAAAATATATTGTATCAAACACTGATTTTCAGTATATTGAACAGGAGTCTTCATGTTGAACACAGAAGGGCTCTTTCTACAGTCCCTCAAGTAAAACCTAAGGAGGGTCTCTGGGCTCAGAGAGCAGCCAGCTCCTGCAGGAGTTTCTCCTTCTCCCGCTGCAGCTCCACGATGCTCTGCTTGTTCTGTTCCAGTCGGTCCTCCAACCACTGCAGCAGGGGCCCGCTCACCGCAGACATCTGACTGCACAGGTTCTTGGTGAAGACTGAGCCGCTAGGATCTTGGTTACAGGGTCCAGGTGTGCCAGACCGTGGATCTTCCGGTAAGTGTCCTGCTCCTCCTGACACAGGATTCTGGGCAGCTCCACTGCAGATTCCAGGCACACTTTCCCTGAAAAGAACCAACATGTTACTGATGTGGTGATTTTTCCAGGCAGTAAATGATACAATCACTACTGATTAAAAATGACAAAAGTGTTAAAAACATCTTTTCTTTTAGGCTGGTGGGCAGTACAGACTTTCAGGAACACTTCATTCTGTCTTCCCTGTGCCACATAAAGGTACAGTTTCAGGTCCAAATCAAGGTTATTTGTTTTGTACAATTAAGATAGTTAAAAGCCGTCAATGGTTTAAGGTTCAATCAGGCAACATCCTCCACTGGGTGCCTAAGACTTCCAGCTGTGAATCAGATACTGCCTGTCCTCCTTTAATTCTTTGTGTCCCATTTTTCTCTCATATTTTTGCATTTATTTCTGTTATTTACACCATTATTATTTCTATTACCACTGCTGTCACAACTTCTATTTTTCATATTGTAGTTATCATTTCTGACATCACTATTGTTGCTCATTGATTTCCCTCCTTGTATTACTGCCATAACCACCATTTATATCATGTATTATATGTGAATTATACACAAACACACACACTCATCCACACACATCATACCTTCATACACACAGAGGGAAGTGTTGGATTTTTTCTTTTTATATATATTTTTTTGTTTTTCTTTTGTTTCTCCCTCTCTTTCTGTGTTGCATGTGTAATCATTGGGACTTATTCATAATACAATTGTTTTCTCATCTGTTATGTATCATTATTTCCCCCCAAAATTGTAAAACTGACCCGATTATGTCATATATTGTCTATTCTGTCCTGTTAGCTCTCACTCTTTGTCTGAATTGTTTCGTCTTGCAATAAAAGAAATATAAAGAAATGAAAAAAGCTTAATTGTTGGACTAGCATTCTTGTTTACTTTCTGAGGCTGCAGATGTAAATATTAGGAGAAATAACCCTTGTTGCTACTATCTCATTGCAATCCATATGAGTTTGCCTTGAACTTTTTCAGAGGCACATGGCAAGTTAAACTTTAATGTATAAAAACTGCACACTGCAAATAACCATTGGGTGCCTCTTACCTCTAATGGATATTTTTGTTGTGTGCAGGTTATATCACCTTTATGCCGACAGTATGCAAAGGTCATTGCAGAGGTCAACTTGCATTTAGACAAACACACTTCAGCTAACATAACAGCCTCATCTCATATGTTCATACATTATTTCCCCCAAGCATCTGTAAGGAAAACTTTTTTAATTTTATATGTGTCTATTCTGTCCTTGTTAGCTCTCACTCTTCATTTGAATTGTGTCTATTGCAATAAAAAGAAATATAAAAGAAATGAAAAAAGTTTCATTTATTGTCTTTCTGAAGAACAACAATATACTCACCCAGAAGGCTTTCCTGAAGATATTTAGATCCAAAATCGAGCAGCGGACACCGATATAATGTAGCCTGTAGGGCATAGATCGCCGCTCCTAAAAACTGCATTAATCGAAAAACTCCTGTTTTTCACCAATATTCCTTTTTCAGAGGCACATATGGGTTGCCTTGAACTTTTCAGAGGCACCGGGTGAACTAACCTCTGAACTGACGAAGAAGACCTATGGATATTTTTGTGTGTGGGTGTGCATTATATCACCTAAGGACACCCATCATATTCAAAGTCCTCCTCCACAACATCTTCATCCCATAGATATTCGGCCCATTTTGCACAAAACTGGAAGAAGAAAGTCGATTTGTAGCTGCCCTGCATGCGCCAAGAGCATGTAAACAAACTCGTTGGTTCAGCCACACAGCGCTGTGTGGAGAGACACAGGCTGCAATGGCGGTCCATTCACCCAATCATGATGGAATATGGAAAAACTTTTTAATGTTGGTATAAAATGTGTTTCTAGGCTACATTATATCGTGTCCGCTGCTCGATTTTGGATCTAAATATCTCCCGAAGCACCGTTTGCATCAGGAAAGCCTTCTGGGTGAGTATATTGTTGTTCTTCATTCTAGAAACAATGTAAAAGCTGCAGGAACCGAACTTTTCCTTTAATGCCCTTCAAAAAATTCACTCAGGTGTCATGAGGCTTTGAAAGTACCAGAATTTAATTAAATTTCCACCCATAGACCTCAAGCAGCTAGAAACATAGCTGTAGTCTTATAGAAAGAGACCTGTAGATAGTCTGTCCCGGTACTCTGTAACAATGAAAACTTCACATTGCTGCCATCAAATGAGTTTTTCAGTAAGGAAACATTTTTTGTGCAGTACTCTTTCACATGGAGGCTGTGCGCGCATACCAGGAACAACAACAGCTTTGGCCGTCTACCGAGTAACTTTTGTGCGGCTCACCGTGCTCGGTTTGATATCCAGACAAAACTATCCAAACAGATTTGTTGTCCAGACAAGACACTCCTGCGTCTTTGTGTGTCCACTCACCATTGTTGTTTGTGAAAAGTTTTTCTTTTTTGTGTGTATATCGTAGCAGCGTTGTTTCTCTGCATACCTACATCACCATCTACTGGACTGGCATGGACACTATAGCAGTCTCATTCATATCTAGTATCTCCGTCTGAACGCGGACTGACTTTGATTACGCAAAGGAAAAATCTTTCCCTTTTAGGTCACAGTGTCTCCATGTAACAATGGCCTCACTCTAAGGGAAATTTGGAGTCACAACTCAACCTAATGGGCATGTTTTTGGTCTGTGGGAGGGAGCAGGAGTGCCCAGAGAGAACCCACGCATGCACAGGGAGAACATGCAAACTCCAAACAGAGAGGCCCTGACTGACCCAAAGCCCCCGGCGGGGACAGTTACCTTGATATTTTGAGGGTTTTTTTTACGGTGCAGGTGATCCTCTGGTAACTGCTGACTTTATTTTAACCTAAAAACAAGACGGATGCATCTGAACACCTCAGACCTCCGTTTCCAGGTGAGGGACGGGGTATGAGATGATGACGTCACCATCCTTACCTATTGCTTCCCGGGGTATGACGTGAATGGGGATCTCCACGCGCTCGTACTCGGAGCCTTTCTGCGCCTGCACAGACTGGAAACAGGTGTAGAGAACGCGGCCCGTCTTTGTGTTCTTGTCCTCGATGAAGCAGGAGAAGATGAGGCCCACGAAGCACTGGTCCAGCATCTGGTACATGGCCTGGGTCCTCACGTCCACGTGAGAGGGCCACACGGTGATGTGGGGGTGGGAGTGGTACCAGCCCACCACCCTCATGGGCCTGCCGGTGATGTCCGCCAGCCGCTCCGCCTCCGTGGAGGCCGCGGACAGCTGCTCGGGGGAGATCTCCACCCGGTCCTTCCTCTTGTCCGAGCGGCGGAGGATGATGACGGAATGGATGTGGACGATGCGGGCCACCTCCACCTCCCCGATGCACAGCCCCATCACCTCCTCCTTCTCCGTGCTCAGCGCGTGGTTCATGCACACCAGGAAGGCGTCCGACTCCAGGTGCACCGCGGTGACCGCCATGTTTGTCGACTTAAGGAGTTACCGAGCGGTTTAGGGCAGGAGCGACCACATAAACAAACAGCAGGGCTTCACTTCCGCGTTACTGGTGCGACACCGAAACGGTCCGTACAGCTGCAGCACGGAGGCTACCGAGAGAAGGTTCCGCCTCCTCTTCTTCTTTTGGTTTTATGTTGGCAAACTGCTTTTTTACCGCCTTCTACTGAACTGGAGTGTGGATCAGGATAGCAGGAAATGTCTCTCTTACATTATAAAAGCAATAAATACATAATGATAAAAAAAACCCCACAAATAATAATGAATTATATCTGTTAGATGTGTTTGCTTTAAAAATAAAACTAATTCATTACACTAGTCGCCAGATCCAAGAATACTTTAAATGGTGAAAATCCATCTTTGCTTGTCTGTTCATTTTTTTCCCTCAGCATTCTCCTTCTCTTTCATTCATCTTGCACTTCATTTATAAATGTTTCTCTGATTCTAGCTGGTAACAGTACTGTAATAGTCCTGTTGTGTGTTTCCTTATCATGCATAGTGCATTGTTGAATTTAGTGTGTCCTATCCAGAGCCTCTTCTTTTGTGGCACTGTGACTTTTGTATGAGCTTTTTTTTTTTAGAATATTGTAAAAATGCCACCCAGTATCACATATATCCCAGATTTCCTGCCAGATTTTTGCTTGTTCTTTCCCTGATGATTGTTTTAGCTGCTGCTTTGCTTGATATAATTTTTAATTCTCCAGCCTGCACCTTGACTGATTGTTTGGTTGCCCCCTCATTTCCTTTTCTTCCTATTTGAGCAGCAACCCAGAACGTCCACTCATAACGTCAGTCATTTTTAGCCAAACCAGCCCAAAATGCGTTTTATTATTATTCTGTAAATACACAGAGTAAATGATATATGTGAACCGAATCAGAATCAGCTTTGTTGACCAGGTATGTTTGAATACAGACACTTACTCTAAAATGAAAGATGATGTCCTGTGGATAACATTTTGAAAGGCTTACTACTGCAATGACAGAGAAAAGCCAATAAAATTATTCACTGGACTTTCATAAAGCATCAGTGATAGTCTTAGCACAATCATTTAAGATTATAGAGAAAATGTAATTGTGGCACAGTCTATAGAGGAATTTTAATATCTTTAATCATCCCTGTGGTTGCTCACTGAATGTCATGTGCTCCAAAGGACAGCTGGGATCTATTTTAATTAACTGCACTTGTGTTAATTCTGAAAAAATATTTATTTTCTTTGTGTACGGTTTTGACGTTGCTAATCCACTGATGTCAATGTTAGCATCACAACCTTGTTAATGTTGTTTAGTAACTGGCTAATCTGGAGAGCACAGAGCATAAATAATCAGTTGTGCTTCGTAACAAGAACCAGATTTTGATTTAGCAACATAAACAGTTTTTAGGAACCATTTTACAGTAATAAGTAAAATAGGACAGTCCTCACCCGTAGGTATGTTTTAAACACAGAAGTTGATTCATTTTGTTCTGCTTGTAACCATAAACAAGATTAGAAAAATAGGATTCTAGTTTTAACATAGTATTTACTACACAAGGTAACACCAAAGTTTGAAGTCAGATCTAGTACAATACAGTATTTCACTGTTTACCTCATTGTTTTTGGTGTCTATTAAACCATGATTTGATTTATGAAGAGTAAAAAAATTGAACATTATTGTCTCTGTCCATCACTGATCATCAACTGCATCAGATCTCCCACAGCTTACCATCTGACCTTCAAGGATTTTTTTTGTGATTCCAAATATGTTTATTGTGTTGCCCATTTATGTATTTATATGACCCAGAAAACAATTGCAACTGAAACATTTTTAAAATCAAGAGTAACTTGATTTTTGATCTGATTTCCATCATTCTAACCATCAGCCATATAGATTTAGAGAATGTGCAGTAATATGTATGTTATGTTTCAGACAGGTAAGTTATGTTAGCTTTGCTCTTCCTTTGGATGTAATCTTTTTTTTGCTTTTGCCTTTTCCTCCTCAGGGATCTATTCAGGGACAACATATCACAGGATGTTTTGTTCTTTAGTTTTCTGAATTTTATGATAGTCGAGGAGCTGGTAGGGAAGCCTTGAGGCGAAGTGATGATCAACAGGACATCTCTGATGTTTTCAAATCTATTGAGTTGGTACATTTTGATGGACATTTGTGTGTTTTTCCTGTCCAGATATCATAAAACTAACAGTCTCCAATTTATTTCAAGCTACATATTTGTATCAAATATACGATCAATGTCGTAGTTGTATATGATATTCATTTGTATTAAACACATTGTTACTTTATTATTATTTAAGGAGAAGAAGTGAGCAAAGCAGAAATACGTGCAATGTTATGTTTTAACAAAACAGTTATACAGCCAGCAAGCCCCTTAAAAACACTTCAACCAGCAAACTTGCACACACAGGTTTATTAGTTTCTTCTTTTTTTAATAGTGCAGTTAATAGTTAACATAAAGGATGCCAAATAATGAAATAAAGTTTATTTTTGATATCCTCGGGAAAAAAATCGCAGACGTGATCATTACACCATTTAAAAAGCAAATTGAAAAATATCTTCGTTAATCACAAAAGTACAACTATTGAAATTAAGTAAACATTTTCACATATAAATGGTTAAAACAATCTAATCAATGTACAAGTGTAGACATATCTAACCTCACAAAGGCTTCTCCTCTACATTTAAATTAATGATTGACACTCCAGTTATACATCTATGAAAGAGGAGAAGTAAAAATGCTTTTATAAGCAAATATTTTTCATCTCTGTCTTACCCAAGTACTCATATTTCCACATACATTACATATTTCTGTTAACTCCTTGATTCCATCACATCATTTTGCAATACTTTCGATTTCAATAAAAAAAAGTTGGGACAAAAACATATTCTTACTTTCCTTTGTTAACATGTTGAAAAAGTACCTCTTACATTATAAGGCTTTTTATGTCAGTGCCAGTGCTTTTGCTCAAGTAGATCATGGGTGCATTTCTGTCATTTTGGAATAAATCCATCAAGTTGTTCCTTCCTTTATAATATGAAACACAAAACATTGCTAACACTAGCAAAATAAAAAGAAATCACAAACAAGTGCAAGATAATATTCCAAGAACTCATCTCACAGAGCTAAACTGGTGCAGTCGCAGCAAAGAGAAACACTACAAGAAAGTAGTAGAAAACCTCGTCAGCCAAAAGCATGAAACATGAATAGAACATCACTTTATCTTTTTGCTATAAAGATTTTTGTAAGTGTCATAGTTAGATACAATACTAAGAATATGAAAAAGTGTCCAAGTGTGGTATTTTGTTTTCCTGTTTCTCATTAGCTCTAATCATAGTAAACAAAAATCAATAAAGAGCAAGAAGCACAAGATTATGTATTGAAAAAAGGTAATCTTAAGAAAATCGCTTTACTAACACTAAATTATAGCTGTATTAGCATAAAAATCATAGTTAGAAAATAACAGTGCCTAAATATGCTGTGTTTCTAGGCCCATGCATTGATATTGAGTCTACCGTCTGGCAAATGTCTGCCTTGTGGCATAGAAGTGCTTTTGTATAGTTCTAGTTTTTCTGCTAAATAATCACAGTGTCTCACAAGTAGATAGTGTAACAACATTCATTGATAAAATTACTTTATCTTAGAACATTTTTGGAAATCTATTAATTGTAGTTCACAGTCAAATCATGGAATAAAAACAAATCAGAACAAGTTTTGCTAAAAAATCTTCCGAAGTAGCCTAAAACTAAAGAAGTTACAACATGTGGCCTTGTCTGAAGGAAATAGTTTTACATTTCTGGATTATGGCCCATTTTATCTAAATACAGCGCATGAGAGAGTTAAGGAAATGCTGCATGTAGGTCTCCCTCAAGAAAAACTTGGTCCCTGTAAATCAGGCAAAACTTTTCTGAAGCCTTTGCTTCCAGCCTGGGGTCTGTCCTCTAAGGGGTCCATTCAAAAGATTAGGGACTACTTCTATTCCCACAAGTATTTGAGTATCCAGGCTATTGGTCCATTTTTAATGTGGCTTTGTGCTTCATCTTGAGATAACAGGTGTACATTTCAACACTCTAGGCCATAAAGAAAGTATAACATTTTTGAATCCAAAATAACTTATATGCTGATCGCTAAATCAAGAAGCAGCTTATTTCCATAGAGCTTCCCACAGTGATGCCTGCTAATTCACATTTACTTCAGCTTGCAGAGCTCAGCAACAGATCCCTGACTATCTGTGGCAAAAACCCCAAGGCCCTGATGGAGTGGCTGAGTGAACGTAGTCTGGACTTGGTGAAGGAGCATCATGTTTTCAGAGACACTGTAGAAGCTCAGGGCGCCAGCACAGTAATCCAGATACACTCCTATTCTGGAGGACACAGGGCCGTGAATGAAGGTGCTGCTGCCGTTGTGTCTGAACTGATAGCTGCTGCTGAAACACTCCAAAGCCCAGGACTTGTCATCGTTACCAAATCCACTTTCATATCCGGTCCTGCTGAGGTCCTGGTATGTGACTGCAACTGAGACCTCTGACCCGCGCTCCACCTCCCAGTAGTGACACCCGCTCAGGCTCTCTTTACTCATGACCTGAAACATGTCCATGAAGCGGTCAGGGTTACTTGAATAAGGCTGTGTCTCACTGCAGCTTTTCTGTTCCCTTCGGACAACAAAAGTCGCATGTTTGCTGTTTTTGGATCAAGTGTAGTCTCACATGCATACTTCAGGAGCTCAGCTCTGGTCTCAGCTCTGTTTTTTGGCCCTTCTTGTGGTGGTAAAACATCTTCTTGCCGCTCTGATTGTGAGATTTTTGTCCATGTACTGCTCAAAACACGCTGTAGTTTGTCTCTGAGCTCCGATACAGCCATCTTAGCCTCATCGAAGAACTGCAGAGGCCACATGCTAATGCTCGGCGGGTCTATGGGCTTGCTAAGACAAGACAGGGAGGGGTAATTTTGCAGAAACCTGGTGCTGTCATCCATGTGTGAGAGCTTTTCCAGTTCAGTATCTTTTTGGGACAGTTCAAGAATCTCTGCATTGAGCTTGTCCTTGAGCTCGTTGACCAAACCAACCTCAGTTTTTTGATGGGATCTGATCTGCTGCTTCACATCAGCTCTTTTATTCTTCATAACATGCATCAGCTGACTGAAGATCTTGTCGCTGTACTTCACTGCTTTATCTGCTGAGGAGTCGATGGCCTCCAATCTCTCCTGGAGTATCTTCATGTCTCTCTCTCTCTGTTTGATTCTCTTCTGGATCAGTTGTCGATTTCCTCTCAGCTCCTGCTGCCTCTCCATGCGCTCTGTCAGGGCTAAAACACAGTCATGGTTTTGGTGTTCTTCCATGGAGCAAAGAACACAGATACACTGATGATCTGTGCGGCAGAAAATCTTCTTGACTTCACCATGACAAGGGCAAATATTCTCCTGGAGATCCTTGGAGGGGTTGACAAGCTTGTGTTTCTCAAAAGCTGGGGATTCATAGTGAGGCTGGAGGTGTTGTTCACAGTAAGAGACAAGGCACTGCAGACATGATTTGAAAGCTTTTAGTTTTCTTCCAGTGCAGAAATCACAGGCCACGTCCCCTGGTTCAGCATAGCAGTGGTCAGTCAAAGCAGCCTTAGTTCCCGTCTTCTTTATTTCCTCCACTAAATCTGCCAACACAGTGTTTTTTACCAGGTCAGGTCTCAGCGTGAGAGTCTTTCGACACTGAGGGCAGCTGTAAACTTTCTTCTCATCCTCTTCATCCCAGTGGCTCCTCACACACTCCATACAGTAGCTGTGCCCACAGGGAATAGTCACAGGATCCTTAAGAAGATCCAGACAGATCGAACAGCAGAGTTTTTTCCGATCCATGAGGTTTCTCTGCTGCGACATTCTCCTCAAAAACAGATGGTCAGCATGAAATAGTTTCACTTATAACCATTCAGGGGAAAAAAACTGAGAGGCAAGCCAAACCAAATATTCAATGTCTTTCCTCATGTTCACTCGCTGATCTACAGTGAAAAAGGATTCAGTTTCACAGCATTTGTGACCCATCTGTTTGTATCCAGATCTGTGAAAGAGAAACTGAGAAGGAAATATGCGAGCCACATGGAACCGACCGTCAGTGGGACTGGCTGTGGTGGAAAGCAGGAAGTGGAGGGAGGAGTCTGAGGCTGATTCATTCAAGGAGAAGGAGGACCCACAATGAGTCAACATGTGCTCATTAACCTGTTTACCAGAGATAGAGAGAGATACGTTGTTCTAGGGCAGGGCAATGTGGAGCAACATCCTGTCTAGATGTTAGCTGAACACTTACCGGTCATTTTATTAGGTACACCCTGTTAGTACCAGGCTAAACTCCCTCTGGCCTTCAGATATGCCTTATTCTTCAAGGCTCACATACAACAAGGATCTGGTAACATTCCTCAGAGATTATGCTCCATGATGACGTCCCATAGTAAAAAGTAGCTTATCCAAGTGGACTATTAGTACACTTCTTTTATGCTACAACTGAAGCAGTATATTTGAAGTTTCTTTAATAAACAGTGGATTTTATATAATTTAGAATAGAGTAGTGAAGCGTACTTGGCTTATACTGACAAGTACAAAGAAAAGTCTGAGACTAAGTACACTAGAAGGTTTTTTCTTGCCGCCATGATGGGGGGATTCATGATTGGCTATGGCTATACGGATTCATCCAACACATGCTGGGTGTTGGTTGTTTATATTTGTATATATATGTATATGTGTATTTTTATATGTATCTATTAGGGCTGGGACGATTCACTTTTCTTCCGATTCGATTTATTGCGATTTTTTAGGTGTCGATACGATTTAAATTGCGATTCTACGATATTGCCAATTTTTGCAATCTTTAGTTAGCTTTTTTAAAACCAATAAAAAAGATGAACAATGATGATGCCTACAGACTATATCAGGAAAAATACACATCACATGTGAGTCTGTATTTTGGACTTATTCAGCAATATATATTAACCAGCTGTTTATGCTCCCTCTCTTCAAAAGCCTGGATTGCATATAAAAAGTGGCTTATTATCCCTTCAGGCAACAGAGTTTTTTCAAGAAATATTCAATTTTGCTATCAAGATTTAAAAAGGCTATAGTTTCAAAGTGGTTAGTTTTCCCACCCATCGTCATCGCTGTAATTTACGGGCCGAGCATGAACGCCTCTGCTGCCTGCACTGTTTACCCCCGGCTTCTCTCTCGTCTGACCAGAGCTCTGCGGTCTTTCTCATTCTCCGCTAACACCGTCACTTTTCGCGGTGTTTTGAGCTTCCCTGCATCCCATTTTTGAATAAAAATATCGATTTTAAAATCGGCAGACAAAAAATCGCGATACTTAGGTGTATCGATTTTTTCTCCCACTCCTAGTATCTATGTATCTATGCATATATGTGTATCCATAAAATGAGGAGCTTTATGCTCTATTGCAAAGTGTCTTGAGATAACACTTGTTGGCGCTATACAAATAAAGATAGATAGATTGACTTATACTTAGACTTCACTTATACTTTAATACTAAAACTTATACTTTTGGTTTTTATTTACTAATACTTTTTACTTATTTCTGCCACAATGTTCTAATACTTGGTAAATCCTGGTCCAGATACAGAATAATGTGCTTAATTTTAGTTTCACAGAATAAAAACCATTTTCACTACACATTTGATCTGAGGTATTATGGTGCGTTCCAGTAGTAGTCAGAAGTCGGCATTACAGAGTTCTGAGTAGGAAACTGGAACTGGAACACCCTCCGAGGTCAGAATTTCCCACTGGGAACTTGGGGGAACCTCACCAACCCCAAGCTGACAATTGAAGATGGTTGCCCCCAGTGTAAACAGTTAATAAGCTCCTGTAATAATCTATTAATTAGCACTTCTGACTAGTGTGTGTCAGACTTAATAAGCTGTATACACAGTATTGTTCGACTAATATTTATAGAAATGCTGCTGTAGAGACATTTACATTCTTCACATGGTATTTGTGAACTACAACCCAGGGCATGCTAACAACGGCTAACAACAGCTAACAATAGCCTGGTAGGTCAGCATGTTTTTTCCGACTGTGTAACTGGAACGCTGATAACTCAGAGATAATGTCACTCCCACTTCCTTCTTCCCAGTTCCAAGGTTAATGGGAGGCAATATCACCCCTGTTGTAAACTTACATGTTAAAGATCATAGAGTGCTGGAGTTTAAAAGTTTACAGTAAATAGTATGTGTGCTCTTTTTCACTCTGTTCATAGTTGGAGAGACTATTATGTTGACATTTTTCATGCAAATGTGCACTTTTTTCTTTGATTTTTTTTCATCAAAGAAGGGCTTGATTTTGTTTTTTTTAAAATTCATATCTTTAATTACTTAAACAGGTTTTTGTAAATACACTACATGGTGTGTTTCAAATTGTTAAATATATCAAACTTTTTCTCAACATTCTGTCTTTTGATTTTGTAAAAACATTGCGGTCTTGTGTAGGAGTTAACTTTAAGAAACACCAAGGATGTGGAAGTATATGCCTAGTTCACTAGTAGTATCTAGATAAGTGTACTTGCTATGTACTTGTATGTTTTTAAATCTAAAATGACCCAATAAAGAAAACTTAAAGTACACATTTAAAAACTTTAAAAAGTCCAATTTTGTCCAAAGAAGTATTAAATTACTGAGCTTTTTAGTGCACTACACATACATGCTCAATAGCATACCTGCTATACTTATTCTTAAATATACCTAATAAAATGAACTTCAAGTATACTACTAGCACCATAAAGATGATGCAGATTTGCAAGCTGCATATCTTCCATTCCACCACATCCTAAATTTGCTTAATTGGATTGAAATCTAGTGGCTGTAAGCTGGAGAACAGTAAACAGTAAAATGTTGAAGAAACTAGTTTGAAATGAGCCTCGAGTCTTGTAGCATGATGGGTTTTTCTGAGTATCAATCAGAAGATGATGCACTGTTGTCATGAAAGGATGGAGATGTTCAGGGACAACTTTCAGATGTGTCTTGGTGTTTAGACTATGCTCACTTGGTACAAAGGGACCTAGTGTGTTAAAAAAAACATCCCTCACACCATCACACCACCACACCACCATCAGCAGCTTGATTTGTATATACAGTCCAAGATGGATCCATGATTTGTGTTGTTTATGCCAAATTCTGCCACATGTGTTGGAATGTTTGGAGATGGGCAACTTTTTTTAAATCTTCTGTTGTTCAGCTTTGGTGGACCTGTGCAAATTGTAGCTTCAGTTTCCTGTTCTAGCATCAAGATTCAAGTTGCTATATGTTCAGAAATAGTTTTCTGTAAACTTTGGTCATAATAAATGGTTACTTTAGTTTCTATTGCCTTTCTGTCATCTCTGTCCACTTTTTTTCTGGACCACTCATTGTGAATCCAGGACAAAAATGTGTGAAAATCTCAGCATTTTATGAAATGCTAAGATCAGCTCATCTGCACCAACAAGCATGCTACATTCAAAGTTTCTTCATATTGACCACAACTTCATGCCTATATGGGCCATTCTACCGAATTTGTCCAAAGTGCAGGGTTGGAAATTTTTTTTTCAAAGTGTTTTTTTTCCGAAAACTTTTTCCATACATATGTTGTACCATATCTAAGGAACATATATCTTGTATAGTGCAGTCAATATTCATATTTTAATTTCTGCCTGTTCTTGAAATGTTTTTTCTGCTCCCAAAATGTGTCACAACCGAAACATAGCAACACACTGTAATAAAAGGTTATTATTTTAATCTGTTCATATTGTACTTCCATGCCCCCTCTAAAGAATATTTTTACAAATTTTTCTTGAAGGGTTTTACAACAAAATCTGTCACAATCTCAGTCTTCAGCCTCAGTCTCATCTGCAGCCTGTCACTCCCTGCTCCACCCTAATCAGCCCAGACTCACCTCACCTGTGTTGCTGCTCACACCTGTACCTCATCTCCTGCAATCAAGCCAGCTACTTAAGCCCCAGCTCCACACTCAGTCGTTGTCAGACTGTCGTCGCACTCATGCTGAGAAGTCCAGACTTGTTTCCCGGATTGATCACCCGTTGCCGACAAGCTTCGTCCCCGACTCTGCCTCATACGCCTGACCCTCGGCTTGACTCCAAGGTATCGACTAGCTTCTGTCCTGCATTCACCCGCCTGTCTGAATCCCTGGCTTTCGATCCTGCTTCCGTCTCCTGTTGCCGAGTCCTGTCTGCTCTTCGTTGTGAACCACGTTTGGTATCTGATCCTGCTTCCGCCTCCTGTTGCCGAGTCCTGAATAGCCCTGGGTTAGCTCAGTTGGAAGAGCGCCCGCCTGCCAATCTCCTGGTCGCGGGTTCGCGACCCGTCCTGAACTGTTTCTGGTCTTGGTGTTAATAAAGACTATTCTCATTAAAACTGCTTGCTTCTGGGTCCTAACTGCAACCGTGTCAGTACAGTCTGACCAGAAGACGGACCCAGCGAGCAGTTCACCATCAGCAATGGATAGACTGGAAAGAGTTGAAGGGTTGCTGGCTCATCATGAGGGGCTAATTGCCACGTCAACCATCCACCTTCAGAGTGCTGTGGATACTCTCACCCGGACTGTTACCGAACTGGCCTCCAGGCTTCAGGAGTCACCACCAGCTCCAACCCCTGCACCTGTTCCTCAGCCTGCTGCTTCGCCCGATGCTCCAGAACCACGAGTGGGCTCCCCTGAACGATATGAGGGTGAACCTGAAACCTGTGCCGCCTTCATCACCAACTGCACCCTGCTTTTCGCTCTACAGCCCCGCACGTTCTCCTCTGAAGCTGCGAAGGTTGCCTACACCATCAATCACCTGACGGGGCGTGCGAGACTCTGGGGAACTGCTTAGTGGGATCGTCAATCTCCTGCCTGTTCCAGTTTCCTCACATTCACCTCTGAACTTCGCAAAGTGTTTGGCCTGAATCCTGATAGGGCAGGAGTAGCAGCGGGACTTCTGAAACTTCAACAAGGTCGACGGTCGGTGGCTGACTTCTCCATAGATTTCCGCACTCAAGCCAGCCGCAGTGGGTGGAACTCTTTGGCCCAAATCGATGCCTTTGTTCATGGGCTGGCGGACTACATTAAAGACGCTCTGGTCTCCCATGAACTCCCTTCGACCCTGGATGGCATCATCGACCTCGCCACCCGGATCGATCTCCGCATCAGGGCCAGAAGAGGAGCAAGGAACTCAGTCCCGGCTCATCTGCCCATCACCTGTCCACCACACAGGAGTGCACCCCAACAGGCTTCTGCTCCCCTGGTAAGGGACCCCGAACCCATGCAGCTGGGCCGTACCTCCCTCACCCCAGCCGAGAGAAAGCGACGGGTCTCCTCTCACCTCTGCCTTTATTGTGGAGGACAAGGACATTTTGTTAAGGACTGCCCGCTAAAAGAGAGAGCTCACTTGTAAGGGAGGAGGTACGAGTGAGCTCATCCCTCCAGACTCCTCAAGTCCTTCGTCCTTCCCTGCCTGCCCGCCTTCTTCTGCCTGACGGACCTCAGACTCTGGCTTCCCTCATTGACTCTGGGTCCGATTCCTGCCTCATCAGCAAAAGAGTCGCTGACCAACTGGGACTAAGGCTGGTTCCCCTCAATCATCCGATTCCTGCCAGAGCATTGGATGGCCACAAGATGGGGGTAATAACTCACCAAACATCCCCGGTTACCATGCTCATCTCTGGAAACCACAAAGAGACAATCCAATTCCACGTGCTTGATCACCCTGAAGTGCCACTGGTTCTCGGCTACCCCTGGCTTCGACGACACAACCCTGTCTTGGATTGGTCTTCTGGCTCCATCCGTGAGTGGGGATCTTCCTGTCATCTCACCTGCCTGAAGGATGCCTTGTCCCCTCACCCTCCTGTCTGCATCAAGATCCAGCCTGAACTCTCCAGTGTGCCCCCCGAGTATCATGACTTCAGCGCTGTGTTCAGTAAAGTCAATGCCACCTCTCTGCCTCCTCATCGTCCGTATGACTGTGCCATTGACCTTCTTCCAGGCACCTCACCTCCAAAAGGAAGACTGTTTTCCCTGTCAGCGCCAGAAAGAAAGGCGATGGAGGAGTACATCAATAACTCTCTGGCTGCTGGTATCATCCGCCCTTCTTCGTCCCCTGCTGGTGCGGGGTTCTTCTTTGTCGAGAAGAAAGACCACTCCCTGAGGCCCTGCATCGACTACAGAGGACTTAACGACATTACGGTTAAGAACCGTTATCCTTTGCCTCTCATCTCCTCGGCATTCGAGTTACTTCAGGGGGCCACCATATTCTCCAAACTCGACCTCAGGAATGCCTACCATCTTGTCCGCATCAGGGAGGGGGACGAGTGGAAGACGGCCTTCAACACTCCCATTGGCCACTACGAGTACTTGGTGATGCCCTTTGGATTGACCAACGCCCCAGCAGTGTTTCAGGCCTTGGTAAATGACGTACTCAGAGACATGTTGAACAAGTACGTCTTTGTCTACCTAGACGACATCCTGATCTTCTCAAAGAATCTCAGCGACCATGTGCACCAGGTCCAGTCAGTACTTCAGAGGCTCCTCGAAAACTCACTTTTTGTAAAGGCAGAGAAATGTGAGTTCCACGTTCCCACGGTCTCCTTCCTGGGCTTCATCGTCTCCCAGGGTCACATACAAATGGACCCCTCCAAGGTCTCTGCTGTCACTTCCTGGCCGGTTCCTGAATCCCGCAAGCAGCTTCAAAGATTCCTGGGTTTTGCCAACTTCTACCGCCGGTTCATTAGAAACTACAGCACTGTCGCTGCCCCTCTCACTGCCCTCACCAGCAGCAAGAGAACCTACCTTTGGTCTCCTGACGCAGACACTGCCTTTCGTACCCTGAAAGGAAGATTCACCACTGCTCCAATCCTCCAGATGCCTGATCCTGATCTCCAGTTCCTGGTTGAAGTAGACGCCTCTGATGTGGGAGTCGGAGGTGTTCTGTCCCAACGTTCCCCGTCAGATCACAAACTCCATCCCTGTGCCTTCTTCTCTCGACGACTCACCCCAGCAGAGAAACTACGACATCGGCAACCGCAAGCTCCTGGCGGTGAAGTTAGCGTTGGAGGAATGGAGACACTGGCTCGAAGGTTCCAAAGACCCATTTCTGGTTTGGACTGATCACAAAAATCTAGAATACATCAAGACTGCAAAAAGACTGAATGCCCATCAAGCCCGATGGTCCCTGTTCTTTTCAAGGTTCAACTTTACCTTGTCATATCGACCTGGCTCCCGCAACACCAAACCTGACGCCCTTTCCCGCCAGTACCTCAGAGACGATGACAACCCAGAGAAACCTGCTCCCATTCTGGCTCCCCCTTGTGTCGTCGCCACCCTCACCTGGGACATCGAGGAGAGAATCAAGGCTGCCACTCAGGACCAGGCTGGTCCTAGCTCTTGCCCTCCTCATTGTCTTTTCGTTCCTGACGCCCTTCGGTCTGAAGTTCTGCAGTGGGCCCACTCTTCAAATCTGACCTGTCACCCTGGATCCTTCAAGACCCAGGAGGTTCTTCGGCAGAGGTTCTGGTGGCCCACTCTGGAGGAAGACACTGGACTTCAAGTAAAGCCTGCCAGGTCTGCTGCCAACACAAGTCCTCTCACCAGGCTCCTGCCGGTCTCCTCCAACCTCTGCCCATTCCACATCATCCATGGTCCCATGTATCCTTAGACTTCGTCACCGGTCTACCTCCCTCCGATGGTCACACCACCATCCTCACCGTGGTGGACCGATTCTCGAAGATGGCACACTTCATTCCTCTGCAGAAGCTCCCGTCCGCCAAAGAAACCGCACAACTGGTCCTCCATCACGTCTTTCGTCTCCATGGCCTTCCGGTAGACGTGGTGTCTGATCGTGGGCCCCAGTTTTCGTCAGTCTTTTGGAAGGAGTTCTGCCATCTTCTGGGAGCCACCACCAGCTTATCCTCTGGGTTCCATCCACAATCCAACGGGCAATCTGAACGGATGAACCAGGAGATGGAGACGGCTCTTCGGTGCACCGTGTCCCAGAACCCATCTACATGGTCTCAGCAGCTTCTATGGGTGGAGTACGCCCACAACTCCCTGGTCTCCTCCTCAACTGGCTTGTCCCCATTCCAGTGTGTTTACGGCTACCAGCCCCCGTTGTTCCCGGCCTTGGATAATGAGGTCTCCTGCCCGTCTGCCCTTGCCTTTGCCCGACGATGCAGAAGAACCTGGGCCCGAGTTAGGGTTGAGAGCAGGAAGCTCGCACCTAAGTTTGTGGGTCCTTTCCCCATACAGAAAATCATCAACCCGACGGCGGTGAGGTTAACCCTTCCCCGATCCATGAGGGTCCATCCCACCTTCCATGTCTCCAAGATTAAGCCAGTCCATGAGAGTCCCCTGTCTCCAGCCGTGGCTCCCCCTCCTCCTCCACGCATCATCGACGGGGGTCCTGCATTCACCATCCGTCGGCTGCTCCGTTCCCGTCGGCGAGGAAGGGGCCTTCAGTACCTCGTGGACTGGGAAGGGTATGGTCCCGAAGAGAGGTCATGGGTACCTTCCCGGGACGTCCTGGATAAAGCCTTGGTCAGGCAGTTTCATGAGGATCACCCGGAGCAGCCGTCCCTAACTAGGCGGGGACGTCCAGCTCGGCAACCCTCGCTCGCCAGCCCAGTAGGCTCTCCCACCGCGGAGGACTCTGAAAAGGAGGAGGAGGTTCCCGATCCACCTGACGTCCGAGAGGACTCCGCCTCGGAAGAGTACTGAGGTACTCTTCCCACCCGCCCCACCCTTTCTTGATGTTGTTGGACGTCGGGAGCTGTCCCTTGAGGGGGGGGTTCTGTCACAATCTCAGTCTTCAGCCTCAGTCTCATCTGCAGCCTGTCACTCCCTGCTCCACCCTAATCAGCCCAGACTCACCTCACCTGTGTTGCTGCTCACACCTGCACCTCATCTCCTGCAATCAAGCCAGCTACTTAAGCCCCAGCTCCACACTCAGTCGTTGTCAGACTGTCGTGACTCATGCTGAGAAGTCCAGCGTTGTTTCGCGCATTGATCACCCGTTGCCGACAAGCTTCGTCCCCGACTCTGCCTCATACGCCTGACCCTCGGCTTGACTCCAAGGTATCGACTAGCTTCTGTCCTGCATTCACCCGCCTGTCTGAATCCCTGGCTTTCGATCCTGCTTCCGTCTCCTGTTGCCGAGTCCTGTCTGCTCTTCGTTGTGAACCACGTTTGGTATCTGATCCTGCTTCCGCCTCCTGTTGCCGAGTCCTGTCTGCTCTACGTTGTACCGTCCGCCTGGTATCCGACCCCCTGCCTGTCTTCGACAACGTGAGTTCGTCTGGATCTCATCTCCGAGTGTTCCTGAACGCCTCAGCTCGTCTGTGTGTGAGTCCAGTCTGCATCACCTCCTTGTGTAAAGACTGTGTGAGCTTCTGTCAGTGCATCCCCTGGGTGGCTCAGTCAGTAAGGCCTCTGACTGCGGATTGAGCTGTCGCGGGTTCGACCCCCGCTCAAGCCACAGCCTGTTTTCTGTTTAAACTGTGTGGGTCTCAGTTTTTGACTCCCTCTGCGTGTTGCAATCCAAGAAGTGTCCCTCTCCTAAGTTTGCTGTTGCGGGTTGAAGCCCCGCTCAAGTCACAGCTACACCTCTGTAAAAACTGTGTTCCGAAAAGTGTCCCTCTCCTAAGTTTGCTGTTGCGGGTTGAAGCCCCGCTCAAGTCGCAGCTACACCCCTGTAAAGACTTTGTGAGCCCCGCTCAAGCCGCAGCATCTCCCCTGAAAAGGTTGAGGGAACCCCCATCTGAACAGCCCTGGGTTAGCTCAGTTGGCAGAGCGCCAGCCTGCCAATCTCCTGGTCGCGGGTTCGCGACCCGTCCTGAACTGTTTCTGGTCTTGGTGTTAATAAAGACTATTCTCATTAAAACTGCTTGCTTCTGGGTCCTAACTGCAACCGTGTCAAAAATCAATAAAAATGATATTTTAAACATTTTCCAAAGTTCAATTTCTAAGACTCATCAAAATCAAAATCCAATCTTTTCTTGTAAAATGAATTCCACTGATTATATAGATCTCAGAGTTAAGGAGTTATGAAATTGAACATACATTTAAAGAATAGTCATCATAAAATGTTAGTTGATGACTCAATATCTTTTATTTTTTACTAAACACCCAGTGTTTCGGTTGTGACTGCACCGTTTCGGTTGTGACTGCACTATTTTGGTAGTGACCACAATTTTTTTTGTTTGCAAGGTTGTATCATATTCCCTCCACCTCATTGCTTAATATTAACTTTAAACATGTCTTACATTGGGAATATTATGAACACAAATGTTTATAATCAATCAAATGACATTTACTTTGAAGGCCAGCATTAGCCCACTCAAACATCACAACGCATCTACTGTAACATTACTTAAAGGTGCTATGAGGAGAACCTATTACCGGCGACATTTAGACTCTGTTACCCATGAGCACGCGCGGCGACTGTCGTAATGCTGCGTTCCAGTAACCTCAGAACTAGGAGTGACATCATCTCTGACTTATCGGCGTTCCAGTTGAAGTCGGAAAAAAACATGCCGATCTACCAGGCTATTGTTAGCTGTTGTTAGCACGCCCTGTGTTGTTGTTCACAAATATCACATGAAGAATGTGATTATCACTATGGCAGCATTTTTGTAAATATAAGTCTAACAATTCTATGTATACAGCTGATCTAGAGCGACACACCCCAGTCAGAAGTGCAAATAAATTGATTATTACAGGAGCTAAATAACTGTCCACACTGGGAGCATCCACCTTCGATTGTCAACTCGGGGGTGGCGAGGTTTCACTGAGTTCCCAGCAGGAAATTCCCTCCTAGGGGGTCGTTTCAGTTGTAGTCTCCTACTTGGAACTTAGAAATTCCTACTTCCGACTACAACTCGCACCACAAGCCAAAGCGTGTGTTTGTTGTGATGCTAAATGAATGGAAATCGGACCTTCCTCAGAACTCTGCATTGCTTTACAACTTCTTTTTTCAACAACTTTCAGGATGCAAAGCGACGAGGTAATGTATCTCTTTCTAGTTACGTAGCGGTAGTTTTTGATGTGTGACAACAAGCAATTTTTGGAAAACTTAGTATCGTAGTTTTGTAGCCGGCTATATATCACTACTTACAGCCTGGTGCTCTAAGACGTGTCAGAATAATATAAATTTGCTCTAGTTTTAATTCTCTTGTTCCTGAAGTTGAGTATCCAGGCCAGTCCAGCCCTGTCCGACCTGACCGGAAGGCTAAGGAATAGCATTTATAGATAACCTATTTTGATGCTATTAAACTCATCTTAAAGTGTATATTTCCATCAGGCATATATCTAAAAGTGAGACTTTTTTGTAATTACTTAGAAACTCCTCACAGTCCCTTTAAAACATCTTTAAAAAATAAAAAAATAAAAAAATACACACACCAGAAAGTGTTATGCAAGAACTTTAATGAACTTAAAACAAAACAAACAACTTCATAAGAATAATGTGGTCGACACCCTTTGGCTAAAAGTCTAGTTTTTTAAATATTTTGTTTTGCCATATTGGTGTTTTGTTCATTTCTCCCTGTTGCTTTCTCCTGATGCTTTATAATATAAAACATGAACATCAGCATTGTCTACATGTTTTAAGAGGTAATAATGACCAAACATTGACTTAAGTGAGTGGACCATTACATGTTGTCACAACCAAAACTCTACCATCTGTTTCGGTTGTGACAATTTTAGCTAATTTTAGCTAATAACCAAAAAATGCTACTAAGCACATGGCCAGCAAATGGATGTTTGAACAGGTGTACACCCATAAAAACATAATGTGTTTCATTAAACCTCCAAAAGTTTACCTAATTGCAGAGAATCTGTTTGGTAGTGGCGATGAAAAATGTTCCTGACAGATTTTCAGATTTTGGAACACATTTACTCCAAAATGATGAGAGGTAACTACTCACCATGATGCCACGAGGTAGAGGGATGCTGAGTCTCTGCCTGGTCAAAAATGCAGGGGTGTGGCTAAAAACAGGCTCAACCTATGTGGTAAAACTATCTGTGTTTCAGGTGTGACATGAAAAGCATGGGACAGCATTTTTTGAATGATCTTTTTAAATTAAAAAAATAAACCTGCAATACATCCAAATCTTTTCAATGCTGTTTAAAAGAAATCAACAAGATATTTTAAAAAACATCATTGAAAAAAACCACAAAATTGTTTTAAGTATTATTTTCATAGGTCGAAATTCAGGGCTTAGGGGTTGGGACAACCACTTCACAATAGAAAGTACACTATAAATGATGATTTTGTATATATTTAGCTTATTACTATCTATTTGCTGTCTTGTGTGTTAAATAGATCATAACAGAATCTTAGTAAATATGTAAAGTCTGAATTCTTAATTGTTTTGTTACATAGTTTTTTTAGTGTGGGACCACAGTTTGGACAAATTCGGTAGAATGGTTCATATATGTTAAGTTACTGTCATGTGATTATCTATTATCTATTTGCATCCATGAACAGTTGAGTTGGGTGGACCTAATAAAGAGGCCAGTAAGTATAACTGACACACACATTGAAATTCCCTCACAGTGTTAAGTCCCCTGACCATGGGGTGCTGGTTGAACCCATGCTCCAGCTGGGCTTTTCCATCTGCTGCACGTCCTCAACTCCACTCAACTCTATACCATAACAGCTCTGTGAGAACCAAAGGTGTTTGAGATGTGTTCAAGTGTAGGTGGGTTTTGGTTTACGCACTGATTGGAGGGTGTGGTTTTTGGTGGTGATCAGTTAATTCATTTCACTTTTGTACCTGTGGTGTACTTCTGCTGGAAGCCGGAGTGGGGTGAACACAGGAAAGACAATTTCTATTGACCACACATTTTTGGATAGAATTTGACATTGCAAATTTTTGTTCCGTAAAGTTGTTAAATGTTACGATGCAGCACTATGTAAATAAACACAGTTTTGGTGAGATAAAGTTGTGAGCGTGTGTCATGACTTTGACTTCCATGTTTAGCCTGCAGCAGCTTTAATTCTGGATGCATTGGCCACTGTAAGCTCAATTTCTGTTACAGTTTGCATTTTAATTCTAGCC
Source organism: Scarus forsteni (assembly GCA_036419115.1). Lineage (NCBI taxonomy): Eukaryota > Metazoa > Chordata > Actinopteri > Labriformes > Labridae > Scarus > Scarus forsteni. The sequence continues at coordinate 21,622,638 of JAZDUH010000269.1, forward strand.
ATTTCAGAAGGTTATGTCTCAACAAAACTGCATGAAACCATTGTGACATCCTCACAACAGCAGCAACTAGAGAACACTTGGAGAGCACAGCCCTCCTCTAAGGTAGCTCATATATTGCTGTTGCATTGACACTTTATTGCCAAAAGTATTCGCTCACCTGCCTTGACTCGCATATGAACTTAGGTGACATCCCATTCCTAATCCATAGGACTCAATTATGGCATTGGTCCACCCTTTGCAGCTATAACAGCTTCAACTCTTCTGGGAAGGCTGTCCACAAGGTTTAGGTGTGAGTTTATGGGAATTTTTGACCATTCTTCCAGAAGCACATTTGTGAGGTCACACACTGATGTTGGACGAGTAGGCCAGTCTAATTCATCCTAACGGAGTTCTATCAGGTTGAGATCAGGACTCTATGCAGGCCAGTCAAGTTCCTCCACACCAGACTCTGTCATCCATGTCTTTATTAACCTGCTTTGTGCACTGGTGTACAGTCATGTTAGAAGAGGAAGGGGCCAGCTCCAAACTGTTCCAACAAAGTTGGGAGCATGGAATTGTCCAAAATGTCTTGGTATGCTGAAGCATTCAGAGTTCCTTTCACTGGAACTAAGGGGCCAAGGCTAGCTCCTGAAAAACACCCCAACACCAAAATCCCTGCTCCACCAAGCTTTACACTTGGCACAATGCAGTCCCACAAGTATCGTTCTCCTGGCAACCGCCAAACCCAGACTCGTCCAATAGATTGCCAAATGGGGAAGTGCGATTCTTCACTCAAGAGAATGCGTCTCTACTGCTCTAGAGTACAGTCGCGGCGTGCTTTACACCACTGCATCCGACGCTTTGCATTGCACTTGGTGATGTGAAGCTTGGATGCAGTTGCTCGGCCATAGAAACCCATCCATGAAGCACTCTGCGCACTGTTTTTGAGCTAATCTGAAGGCCACATGAAATTTGGAGGTCTGTAGTGATTGACTCTGCAGAAAGTTGGCGACCTCTTCGCCCTTTCCAAAACAAGAAATGACACACAGAGGACAAGCTACAAAATAAAACAGGGAACTTCAAGAAATTAACAAAATACAGAAACTACATAAAAACACACCAGGGTGTGGAGAGATGATATCAAACATTTAACAAAGAAACAGTCATGACACCTCCCCCCTTTTTAAAAGTGATTTAATCTATATCTCAGTGTTTATCCCCATACACTGCCTTCTCGACAAATATGCATTATCTGCAGTGACGTGATGTTTCCCCTCTAAATCAAATCCTGGTTAAACTTTGGGTATTCAGTTTGCTTTCACCCCGTCAAATAACCTGAGTTCATTCTTTATTGCCCTGATTTATTATTTGACATTTCCTGTTTTTAATTGAGAATATGTACCCTTGTTTCTGCCTACCCTCCTATTATTCTGCCCCCCCCCCCCCCCCCCCCCAAATGACCTCACTGCATCCCGTTTCCTCTCATTGTCTTTGTGTGTATACTCTGAGTTTCCTCAATATGGTGCCAGTTAGTTGCACACAAACATCTTACTGGGTCCACCCCCATTCCCAAATAAGTAACAAGGTGTTTGGGTAATTAAGACTGTTTGCAGGAGTTTGGATGACAATTTCTACATTTAAAAACAATAGATTTATGAATAGTCAGTGTTTTGGATTGTTATTTATTGTAGTCTGTGAAACACGTAAACACTTTCTGCTTCCTGAGAAAAAAGTCAATAAAAGACTTTCAAGAAAATAAAATTACAATTCCTTATCAGACTGAACATTTCAGAAAGAATGCCTTGAAGTCAATAAAAGTCACATTGCTGGTTCTTACTGTACAGGTTAGGAAAAAGGGTTTTATTTTTTTCAGCAGTTACACAAACTTCTAAATAGTGACTCAGCAATATTGTCCCTTTCTTATGCAAAAGTATATCAAATCCATTATACATTTAGGCACACCTTATTTGTGCCTGGTTGATGCTCCTGTTGCCTTCAGAACTGCCTTAATTCTCAGTGAACAGAATCAACAAGGTGCTGAAACACCAGAGATGTTGCTCCACACTGGCATGACACTACCATGCAGACACTGAAAAGAATCTCATGTTCCACCACATCCAAAAGGTGCTCCGTTGGACTAAAATCTGGTGACTGAAGAAGCCACTGGAGTGCAGTGAACTTATTGTAATGTTGAAGAAACCAGTTAGAGCTGGGCCAGCTGTGTCCCCCTAACCTTTCAATGTTGCCCACCAGTCAATTCAATACATATTTATATAAAATGACTTTTTTATGCATCTTCCAAGAAAATAGAGCTGTTACCTCCTGCACCTGTTTCTGTTTTCTGAAGTCTGTAAAATGTCTGTGGGCTGTCTCTCTCCATCAGAAGATGGTCCACTGTGGTCAAAAAGGTATAGACATAGTCAGCAACAACACTCAGATATGCTGTGGTTTTAGGGGGCACAAAGTGTGCTAAGAAAATCCCTCCTACCATCAAACCACTAGCAGCCTGAACTGTTGATGCAATCCAAAACGGGGCCATGCTTTAACACTGTTTATGCAGAACACTGACTCTACCATCAGAATGCTGCTGCTGGAATAAAACCTTACCAGACAGACAATTTTTTCCAACCTTCTGTTGTTCAACTTTGGTGAGTCAGTGTGAACTGTAGCCTCAGTTTCTCTCTTATTTGGTCCACTATAAACAGTAAAGACAGTTATGCATGAAAATCCACGAGGATCAGCACCAAGCACTGATAACCATGCCATTTTCAAAGTCACTTAAATCCTTCTCTTACCCATCCTGTTGCTCAGCTTGAACCTTTGCATGACCATGTCTGCATTTCTGAATGCACCGAGTCACTGCCAAGCTGTTGACTATTTGCACAAACAAGCAGTTGTTTAGGTACAGGTGTACCTAACAATGTGACAGATTAGCATATTTCTCAGGTCTGATGAAGAGGCATTAAAATAAACTCCAGTTTGATTCAGATGGCTTAAAGGCTCACAGCTACTTAAACATGTTGTGACAGTTCCCATGTCTCCTGAATAATTGGACCATGGGAACCATGGCACACTGAATCCACCCTCACATCTCCATGGCAACCAAGCTTTACATCTGCACATGCATGATCAAGTGAGGAGTCATTCAAGCATATACTCACAACATACACACACACACGCAACAAAAAACCATCACATCTGCAGCACAGGATCATACATATAGACTTTATGTCAGTTACAGTCACATAAGTAAGATTTACTGCGGTGTGTTCAAGACCTGATGGAGCATTTTTTTTTTTACAGTATCTTGTGTTCTCAGAAGAGCTTCAGTATCCATTATGAAAGAGTAAATACAAACTAAAAGTGCTAATAGCTGGAGTCAAGAAAGCACATATATATAACAATAATATAACAATATACAGGACTCTAAATGATAAAAATTGACCCTAATGATCAGAGAATGTTTCTTCTTTGCCCCAAAATGGCAACAGTTGTATTAGAATCCATACAATGTAAACAGCACCACTAAAAACTAAAAGCTGTTTATATTTTGATATCAAGCAGTTTGAGATTGAGATGCGTTTTTAAATTTGTGGGGATTTTAATTTCTGAAAATGTATGAATAGTTTTATTTTAGTTTTGTGTTTGCAAAGGAATATCATATTTGCTATTTTCATTATGCATACTGGATCCAAAAACTACAACTCGATATATGCAATTGTTGAATTAACACTTCTCATTTCCTATTTCTGCTGATGAGACCTTGCTTTGAGTTGTGAGAAATATTATCTATGAATTCCCACATGATAATTGTTTCTGCTCATTAGATCAAAACCATTAAAACTGAGAGAGAGGAATGTTTGTGTCTCCACCTGTTGAACATCTAGGCCAAAGTGAATGAAGAAGTGAAGCGGAGGCGCTAGGACCAAGCGTGTTCTCTGCCTGTCTGTTTGGATAAAAGAGGAGTTCCCATGCTGCCTTCATGTACTGCAGGAATTATCAGTTTTATAATCATTATTATTATTTTTTCTATTTGTTTTTCATTTTGGCAAAAGTTTAATTAAATATTTTTTAACACAAGCTTCAATTTCATCATCTCATATATTGCCCAAAGTTAAAGGTAACTTATATATATATATATATATATATATATATATATATATATATATATGTATATGTATATGTATATATATATATATATATATATATATATATATATATAGATAGATATAGATATAGATATATATATATATATATATATATATATATATATATAGATATGTATATATATATATATATAATGGTACAACTCTCAGGAAAGTTAAAAATGCAAATAGTACTTTTTTTTTTTTTGCTTGAAACATTTGCCAAGCTTGAGGCTGTCTGCCAGAAACACAATAACTCTTCAGCCTCTTCACATATCAGCCATCCAAGAAAACAAGAAAACAAGTTGGTGCACTCATGAGATCATGTTCCATTGCGTGTGTTCTCTCACCTGAAGGCTATGGCCAATCACAAGCTTGCATTTGATTCACCAACCAGGTCACTTGAAAGTCCTTGAAGTCAAATAGGTTAGACAAAAACTGGATTCTGTTGTTTGTTTGTTTTTCATCTCTTTACTGCTTCCTTCATGATGCCTGAGGCTTCATTTAAACATATAAACACAAAGCTGAACTGAAAACACCTTGAGACTGAGTAAGATCATAAATCCATTGGTGAAATGATCACTGGCAATATTATATAAACTGAAAGGTAACAGTAACTTAAAAGGCAAGCTTAGACTCTCTTTTGTCCAGTTACAGTCGCCTTGAGCTGACCAAAACAAAGGAGGCTGCCAGTTTGACTTTTGTGGAGTGTGTATGTTCTCCATGTGCATGCATGGGTGCTCTCTGGGTACTCTACTAACATGGTCTCCAGGTCAGTTGGTGATGTTAAACTATTCTTACACGTGAATGCATGCATGAACTGTTATCTGTATCTATATGTCTGCCCACTTAAAAAAAATGACCTTTTTTCAAATAAAATACAGGACAAATGTCTTCTTAGGGCTTCTGTGTATCCTTTTATATCCAGCACACATTAGAGACCTGCTGGTGGGTCCATCCAGCCATTTAAGAACCATTACCCTCAGGATAATGCTGATGAATCTCATATGGCAAAAAGTCCTTTGTCCTCATTGAATTAAAAAAAAGGTTCAAAATGATGCCTCGTCAATATGACAGACCTGGAGTTTCCCCTACTTTGATTATTTGATAATTAGGTTATCTGGATTATAATCGAAACACAAGCTTTACGCTTTATTTTTCAATAAACTAATTAAATCGTCTCAAGAATATTAAAGTTACAATGTTTGCTCGGAGATGACAAATACGAGCTTCTGAAGAGTCCCTGAATGCGTCACGAGCGTCAAACCTCCACCCCTCGAGGAAGCCGAGCGACATCCATCAGACTGTTTGGACTCTGTGAGGAACATCAGAGCTCCTCATCCTGAAACACCTTCATCTAACACCCCACCGGGCCACCGCGAAGAGCTCCAGTCAGGTTTGGCGGTCTGCACGCGGCTTTCTCCTCCATCAGGACCGGGGGAGAGATGCGACGTCTGGGAGGAGGAGGAGGAGACGAAGTGTGCAGGCAGCAGCAGCAACAGACACCAAAGAGGAAGATCTGAGTTTGTTCCTTTCGCGGCAGAGAAAGGTAAGCCCCAGAGAGAGCTGAACGGGGATTCCCGGGCCAGCTTCGGGCTCTGTCTGCTCCTGCTGCATGCGGAGGCTGGTTTTTGGTGCGTTTCCGTGTAATTGTCTTTTCCAGCGTCAGGAAGGCTGTATGAGTCATAGCACGGTGCAGAGCTGCCGGAGGAGCAAAGTGTCTGCACCCTCCTAAAGCTCGCGCAGCTTTATCAGCCCGTGCACATGCAAAAACCTGCTCCACTGTGCGCTTCACACTAATGACTGCCGACTGTACGCGTAAGTGTGGAGATGAGAGGAGCAGGTGTACGTTTTGTTAGGTGGGGTGTGTGTGGGTGTGCGTGCACGTGTGTAGTCCCGAGTCGTGACATCATAATTCACCTGGTAAGTGTGAATGAAGCAGGAATACAAGGGGCTACTCCGGGTACTCCCGCTGCTGTTTCATCGCATTAATGTGCAGCTTCAGACAAAACAATTTGAGATGAGCCTGTTGCAGCAGTTTGGATGTTATTATTTTGTTTCATCATGAAGCACCTTCCCTGCAGAAAACCTTTAAACTAAATACCAGTACAGCTTTTAATTAATCAAATATTTGCACCATTTCTACGAGGTCACACCCTGCAGGAGCTAAGGATGCATTTTCACAAGTCCCTCACATTATAGCAAACATTAAAGTTCAATTTCCAACCTGTGTTACACACGAATTGGCCGCTTTATTAGGTTTACCTTGCTTACACCAGGCATGACCCCCCCTGACTTCAGCCTCTATAATTGGATATAGATTAACCAGCATGCTGGAAACAAAAGATGTTGGTATGCTTGCATCACACAGTTGTTGCAGATTTGTCACCCGTACTTCCATGATATGAATCTCCTGTTCTTCAGCTTCGCAAATTTGCTTTATTGGATTGATATCTGCAGACTGTGGATGCAGCTGGAGTGCAGTGAACTCACTGTCATGTTCAAGAAACCATGACATGGTGTGTTATCCTGCTGGAAGTGGGTGCACTGTTCATAAAGGCATGGGTGTTGGGGGAATCATCAGCACAGGAACAACATTAGCAGATAACAGATTGAAAAGTAAAATATCAGCTCCTGTAGATGTGAAAATTCCACACATATCTCCTCCGTCAGCTCAAACTTAGACAGGGTAGAACCCACACTGACTGGTTTTGTAATGTCAGTGTTAAACAATTGATATGGCAATATATTGTTATCTGCTCCTCATCGACATATGAATACAGATTTTAGAGAATGGATGCGCCCCACAGGCTGATAACACCTGTGAAATTGACCTTTGGTAATGTCATCCATAATCAGTTCAGAAGATGGCAGTAGATGCCATACTACTTGATGTAGAGCACATTTTAGGGTTTAAATGCCTTCTAAGATCAATAAAGACCTGAAAATTAAGTTTCTCAGATCATAGGAATCTCTGATCCCTGTCCATCCTGGTTTAGTTTTTTACTGTAAAGGTACAAACTTGTGGGGAAGTTAATGTCAACAATTTAGTCATGTCATACATGTTGTGTTGCGGCCTCTGTAGCTGAGATGTGTGTCATATCACAAGGTTGCTGGAAGTATCCAGCACTTATTGGGTAAAAAGTTGACAGCAGTGGCACATTGGAAGTTTTGAAACTGCCCAGTAAGCCAATGTAAGCATGTGTGGAGATGTCTTGCTTCTGGATTTGAAGCATTAATATTAACTTGAAACTGGTTTTAATGTAAGGGTTTAGGGGCAAATTCATGTCACTGATGAAACTGGCTACACGATGATGACTATTGATACACAGAAAGAAAAACCATTGCTGTCTCAGACTGAAATAGTACAAACAAAGGTGGAGGCAGTGAGTTTTTCTATGTGCATCAATGGCCGTCAGTTTCATTACTGATTTGAATTCAAACCATTACGTCTGTCATCAAAATCATTTTAAAGTTATTGAAGTGCTTATCTTCAAGAAAACAGGGAGCTTCCCAGTCAGCTTATCCAGGCCGCTGGGGCTGTTTTGACCCCTTCAAATCTTCAAACCCTTTTCATGGTGTGGATCTTGTTGTGTTGCAGCATCGACTTGTAAATGTTTATTGCTGAAATATCAGTAATGTATGAATGTGGGCGGCTCAGTAAACGAGCAGGTAGTGCTCATAACAAAAAGGTTACTGGATTGAATCCTGTTTGAGCCAAGGCCTTTCTATATGGAGTTTTTATGTTCTCCCCTTGAGTGTGTGGGTTTTGTCAGGGCACTCTGACTTCCTCCCACAGACCAAAAACATGCTCATTAGGTTGACTGGTGACTCTAAATTGCGCTTAGGTATGAGTGTGGTGTGAATGGTTATCTCTCTATGTGGCCCTGCAATCAGCTGGTGACCGGTTCAGAGTGTACCCCACCTCTCATCCAATGTCTGCTAGGCTCCATGACCCTGAAAGGGATAAACATATAGATAATGGATGTCTGAATGTACCATAATGCGTCTCCTAAGTATGACTGAGAGTCTACATTATTTCAACATGGCCCTTTATCAGAGAATATTGTGATTCCCCCCCCCCCCCCCCCTTTTTTTTACATATGCTCTTACACAAATGAACTGTTGCAGCATAAAAGCCAGATTGGGTATTTTTTCACCCAAAAATAATGGTACTGATGTCTTTAAAGGTTTTGGTGATAATGAGTTCAGAAGTATTTGATAATGGCAAAAATTCATGCATATATTGTTAGTCCGTAAAGGACGTGGTCAGCAACAAAACCCAGTCTGTGACATTTCAAAGATGCTCATTAGGCACTGAATGGTCCAAAGAGGCAGGATGGCTCTGTGTTGTTTCTGATCCACCATCTGAATCGGGAGCAGAAATCCGGACCAGAAGACATTTTAAAAGTCCTGTACTGTTAACTTTGGTGAGCCTGTTTGAACTGTATCCTCAGTTTCCTGTTCTTAGCTGACAGAAGTGGCACCTGTTGTTGTCTTCTGCTGCTTCATGATTCAACGTTCTGTGAATTCCTTGGATTGAACAAGTCCTTGCAGTTTTCTTCATATCATTCGGAAGTGGTGTTATCAAACTGGGGCATTCATGCTGTTAAGATGCCCCATGGAATATTTGAACAAAGCAAAGCAGGTATCTCCAGATTACCATAAACCGCTCGCTGTCTGCTCCTCTGGGAAAAGCTTAAAACACCGGTCTGACTCCCAAAGTGTCTATTAGCCTGGTTTGTAGAGCTTTGGCCCGATTTATATGCCTAGGCCCAGATATGAGACTCCATCCATCAAGTACCTGCCAACCAAGGTATTATAAGACTTATGTTTTATACATAGAATTCATATGAAAAAAATCGTAATGAGTCATTCCTTTATGAAAGCCAAAATTGTTATTAAATTATCTGATTTATTAGAGCCAGTCTAAGAGAATCTATAGCTCTGTAGGTTATGGAAAGGAAGTCAAATAACTGGGTGTATTATGGATAAAAAATATGATCAGGTTCGACTTCTTACCACTCTTTTTTGAGTACAGAAACACCACATCATAATGCATTGTTTTCAGAGTTTTTTTCTTGTATTTTTTTTATCCTGGTTGTATGCGTTTTTCTGTTGATGTTCAAAATAAATAAAAAAACACAGTTTAATGAGATGTGCAATATTGGTCTCGTAACTTGATGCATGTCATGCTGTTATTTTTCTTGTTTTTTTGTCCAATAACCAATTTCATTTTGATTTCAACCAGGAACTGATTAATATGTCCACGTGCCACCTTTGTGCAAATTTAGGCTGCAGGTCATAGACCCCGACATGGACATCTGAAATGGTTGTCTGAGCAGGCTTACAGGGAGCAGAAATCAAGCAGTATAAAATGTAGGTTAGTTGTGAAGAAAGCATGATTGCAAAAAATCTGACTAGCCTGTAATAATTGTTATACAATTTTTTTTACACCCCATAAAAGGCTCTACTCTCCCCGATCATGTTCTGTTGGATGCTGCCCAGGTGGTCTTCAAATATATTACCCTGACAGATGGACATGTCAACATACAGAGTGTAATTGACTTGTCCATCTGAGCAGTAGCTCATAGGAAGTGCCTGGACACTGCACATTCTTTACAAAACACATGCACCAGATGATTGGACAATTATGTCAATCACATCTATTACGAACCGATCAGATAATGTAGTAGTTGGGACAATTGCCTCAGTATAAAGGACAAAACATTAGAACATACTATCGCCAAAACCTGTCGGGAGTGGAGCGAAAATATTCTTTCTAAGAAAGTGCTTTCATTATAGTTTGTTTTTCATTTAATAAAGCAGTTCAGTCCTGATCTGATAAAACTGCGGCTGAAGCTTTTAGCATCTATGCTAATCTCTGTTGGCAGTTGCTTCTGCTTCCATAGCGCTTGTAGCTTCACTTCTTTCTTACTTCAGAGGACATTGACTGGGCTACACTATGGGCCAAGCACAGTCAATTTGGAATGGAGCTTGGCAAGATAGAGCCGCCTGATTTCAGATGGGGAATCAGGCAGATCAAGCTGCACTGCAAGGTTACAAGTATAACCCACGGTTATGTTAAAAAGTCCATCAGGTGTTTGTTAGCTGCTTGCTGGTGTGTGGATGTGAGTCACAGGCAGCTCGACACAGTGAACTTTCATCATAAGTCACTAAACTTTAACATGGTCAGAAATGGTTGATGGAGTAACACAATAATACAATTTATTTGAATAATATAGGAACATGTCACTCTCCCTTTTTCTGCCCTACGCCACTCCTTCTGCTCTGTTCATCCATTTTCCAGAAAGCTGCACTCAGTGTGAGTTTAAAGATGGAGGGGATTTATATTTGAAATGCAAAGTAACTTTTGACCAAAACAAGAATGAGTATGTGAAATTATGATTTTGAAATTGAATATTGTATGAATGTTGGTCAAAAAGAATAAAAATTTTAAAAAAAGGACGTGAACTGCTTTAGTAACCCGTTAGAGAAAAATGTTTGCAATGTTCAATGTTCACTTTTATTCCAGTTCTGTTTCTTTGCAAAAAGTATTCTCAAACCAAGGTGAAGAAGAAATTGAATCTGGCTCACTGAAATTCAAGCTGTCATCATCCAAATGCAGAAAAAAGAGAATAGCAACAGCCCTCTGCAGAAAGTCTCCATTCACCTAAAATTGCTTGTCCAGGTGTTTTTCTGAATGAGTGATTGTGTTTTCTGTCTCTGACAGTAATGAGTGTGTCTCTTAATCCCGTTGGCAGACTCATGCGTGTTGATTCATGATTCAGTTTGTAAAGAGCTGAAGCAGCAGAGGTGATTAGTGAAGCAGACATTCTGATAAATCTCCCCTTGTCCCCTGAGCGGTTGGCAGCTTCATTGTCTTACGTCTTCACCATCAGTTCAAGCTGAAACCTCGCTGATGGACTCATAATAGAAATAACAGATTACATTTGGCTCATGGGGTTGTTATCTCTTCTGCTGTTTTGATCCACTGAAGGCATCCGTTTACTCACAACCACTATTTATTGCAGTTAATCAACAAAGACAAAGGAAAAGAGAGATGTTGACAACTTAATTTTCACATTTGTACTGCTCTCATTACCTTACCATATTGGTATGCCAGATGCATTCATGCCATTTCCTATTGATTGTAAAAAAAGGCTCAGTTACAAAATACTAATGCAGAAAGTGAGGTTTGTTTTATGTTGAAATATTCAGATGTAAAAAAAGAAGGTCTTAATGAACTGTTCTAGTTTATATCACTGTGACATCTTAGATCATGGTTGTTTTTACAAAAATTTGAGACTTGGTTATGCCGTAAATATGATCCATAATTATGATGTCTTGAGTTATGATTGATGCCTTACAGTCACTGTGACTGGAATGCAGGCCTGGAGGTCACAGAGGGAGATTTTAGGGATTAATCTGTCTTTGCTAAACACTAAATGAAACTGCAGCCAGTGCTTTTTAAATTTTCGTCCCTATGAAACAACCTATTTTACTGATGACTGTGCAACAGTTGAATTAATTGTATCTAAAAGTTTTGGCCACTTTGGGCTTTCAAACTGCACCAAAGTGTAAAAAACTGCCAGTTCTGACTAGATGGTCATCTCAGTGATGTTTCCATGCTTTCGAGGAAACACTTTGTCTTACGCTGTGGCCAGTGGGATATTCTTGAAGGGATCCTCGCCTGGAAAACACATTTTCCTGGTGCTTACATGCACTCTGTAGTTGTGTTGAGTTTAAAAGAATATCACTTCCTTTGTTTGGTGTTTTTGTTTAAACCACCAGGAGCCACACTCTGATACACAGGATTTCATTCAGCCTCCTGAGCTGAGTAAATTGCAGGAGGCCCTCTGCATCAGTGACAAGCCGTTACCACCGAGGGATGAAGCAAGCACAATATCTCAATAACACCAACGCGCCAACTGTTCGGTTTCAGATGGTGAATCAGGCAGATCAAGCTCTACTGCAAGGTTACAAGTATAACCCACGGTTATGTTAAAAAGTCCATCAGGTGTTTGTTAGCTGCTTGCTGGTGTGTGAATGTGAGTCACAGGCAGCTCGACACAGTGAACTTTCATCATAAGTCACTTAACTTTAACATGGTCAGAAATGGTTGATGGAGTAAACAATAATACAATTTATTTGAATTAATTTAGTTGAATTGTTGCACTTTTTACTTGATGCTTTTTAAAATTATTTTAAATTTTTATTTTGTTCCTTTTTGCTAATTCTGGTCACTTGAGCAGAATGTGCTGTATGTGTTGTCTGTGCAGCAGACCCCTCTATTCAAGACAACAAAGATCCTTTGACTAGCTGAATTGCCACAATCAGCACAAAATATCTTTTCCATCCCAGCAGAAGTGGATAAAACTATTAATGATCAATGGATGTAGTTTATCTAACATAATAATATTCCTGTCATTCTATTTTTGCCTCCTGTGCCTCTGCAGAAACCACCTGTCACCGGACTTTTTTCCAGTTTAGGACAGTACTGTGCTTGTGCTAAGAAAGCCTCCAGCCTATGTTTGGAGAGAGAGCTATTCCAACCACCTGGGACTTAACAAGTCTTACCAATTTGTGCAGCTTTATTGTTTATGAGACCCTGAGGAGTTTGGTAGATGGCAGCTAACTGGTTTTACGCTCGATGCGAATGTTATAGCACTACATAGGTGAGGTTAGCAGACACTCAAAGTGATACAACTTCACCAGTCAGCAAAGTCTCATTGTAAATGGTGTGTTTCTTCCATAATAACTTCAAGTAATTAGTTTATCCAAGTGTAAGACAAATTTCTTTTGCTAAAGAAAAAATCCATCACTTTTCTATACCAATTAACCCCTATATGGTCACAGGGGGCTAAGGCCAATCCCGGCCAACACCACGTAGGCAAGAGGTGGGGTACATCCTGAAATGGTTGCCAGCCAATAGCTGGGCTGACGTGTCAAGACAGACAATAACTCACGCAGACACTCACACCAAAGTGCGATTTAGAGTCAACACATTGAACCAGAAACAGAATATCTTATTGTCATTGTAACAAGTACAATGAAATTTAAGTGCCATCCTATCAGTGCATCGTTCTAATAAATACTATAAGTGATATACATTAAAAAGGCTAAAGTAAGTAAACAAGCAGAAACCATGCACACACACAAGCACATACAGTCATTATTGTACAGACCTCCTAAACGTATCAGATGATGATTTTTGCAGAGCTTTGTGTGGTGAGTGCTGTTGCTTACAAACTGACATTGGTTGGTCCTTGGTCCAATTATCTTCACAAGCATGTTTTTGCTCTACATTCCTCTTTGAGGAAGCTGTTTCTGCAGCCTCTCATTGGACTTGAGGGTTGATATGACCTGTAATTAGGGATGTATATCGTTATGATGTTATCGATACTGATACAGATACCGATACTCCTTATTGGTATTGATACTTATCGATACTACAACACGTAATTTTGTGTAAAAAATAAATACTTTACAAGATATTAAAAGATTCAACCTTTTTTTGTTACCACAAGGAGGTAATAAAGCTTCAACAGAATAGAAATAATGAATTACAAATGCTTCTCAGAGGTAAAAAGAAAGCTAAGGAGATGGCAAAGCCCCTTCATGCCAACCAACAGACTGCATGTACAGGCAGACCCAGATATCTTGTGGTGCTAAAATCGATGCTGTAATGATGACTACTAGGGCTCTCACTTTGTATTGGATGGTCGTATAACCGTTCGAATATGGGGATAAATATCCGTGACTGAATAGTAAATAAATATTTGAATGTAAAATATTGAGTGTAGCAGCACATCAGTGCGCCTGGATGCAGAACAAATTGCTTTTTAGAACTTTGGATTCATGATAATTTTTTTTCCAACATTTATCTTCACAATTGAATTCCTATTTTCTCTTTTAAACACATTTCTGCCTTCCTTTAATATTCTATCAAAATTGAATCTGAACACAAGTGTTTGTCCATGTTAAGGAGTGCGCTGTCATTTATTCTCCTGAGGTGTACTCGCAGTTTCCATGGTGATGTTTGAATAACTGGTTGTACTTTTGAGGTTGTTCCAGAGAGAACCGCAGTGTGTGAGAGGAAAGACGAGGCGTTCATGTGTGATGATCCTCTGTGACCTTTTAACTTGAGGATGGTGCTCCCTAACCGGTGTGCCCTTTCCCTCTTGCTCCCCGTCTCTCTGAGTGTCTGTCACTGCCTCCATCTTCTCTGACTCCCACCTGCTGATTATTGACCACAGCCAGCAGGACTTAGCCTCCCAAGATGATTAATGCATTGAGAAGAGAACCTCCTTATGGCATTGGGCATCGGGCTCCAGATTCTGTGTGGTGTGTTGTTTTTCTGATTTGCTGTCGGCAGAATTCCATGACACTGATGGGTGCATCATGGCAGACTTGTTATTTAAAGGTGTAGTCAAAGATTGTTACTTTAAATGGTGACCTGGTGTTTCATAGGTGTGAGATAATCTACTGCAGTTTTTATTGTTATCAGAAATGTGTCCTATTACGGAAATAGTGTCTGTCACAGGACTTCATTTTAGCCATCTTGTACTGTAGGCTGATCTTAATTGAGTTGATCAGGTCTACAGCGGATCTCTGACATGCATTGCCCACTATATTAGGCACGCCTGTTCAATTAGAGGAGTCAGGAAGAATGGATTCATGTCAGAATCATGAGCCCAGGTCTCTGAGATTCTGAATTGCTTCAACGTTTTATAAAAAAAACGTATTAACAAAGATGTTTGTGGTCCTATTTCAAGCACTGTTTGATTTCCATCGTACACGGTTGTTATCAAGGAGCATGCTGGTAGTACAGTGGTGCTACTAAAGTTAGACCTTTAGGTCGTTGTGTCAGTGATGTTTCCCTTCATTAAAGCGTGTGGGTGCATTTTGGATTTTGCAGTGTCCCCAGTGACACATCCATTAGCTTGGCATGGCGTATTCAGTCTGCAGACTTTGCAAATTAAAATGGAACCAGTCAAGCTACACACATTACCTGGGGTTGAAAGAAGTGGAACACTGACCTACAGACTCCTGACTATTACATGCTGAATAGTTTTACCTGGTAATTAACAAAAGATATTTAAAAAGAGTCGGAGGCTATAATGTTAAAGGTAAACGTAATTTAATTTGCCCCATCGTTCACTGAGCTCTAAAAAGTGCATTTCTGTTTGTGGTGTCAACTCTAGAAGAGCCTGGATGTCACTTTAAAAATGTGTAATAACATAAAAATGTTTTAATTACCCTACAGACAAATATCAATGGATTCATAAAAGTAATATAACAAAAAAATGCTTTTATACCAACACATTTTGATTTCTTATGAATAATATGAATTCTGTTTATTATCTGTTTACAGTCATGAATTATGCCTTACGCGGAACAAGGAATTGGACTATGCCTTACGTGGAACAAAGGATTAGTCATAATATGTCAAATACGGACACTAAAGGACAGTCAAGAATTATGTCATACTTCTGTAAATGGACTAAAAATTTATAATAATTTGATGATATTTCGAAAAGAGGAGACTAAATACTGAGAAAATGGGGACGGGACTAGATAAGCTCTGCTTCTCCCGTCTTCCCTTTCGGACATGTACATTTGATCAACTATTGACAATGTGTGATGCTGTATAAGTGTGCTGACGTGACCGAAATAAATAAATCAATTCAGTTGTAACACATAAGTGTAGTTTACAAAAGATACATTGTGGAGAAGTATATTGTATGTATATAATCAGTTATAAGATGGATGGTCATGAAAACAGACTTGCAAACATAAACCAATATGTTTTTTGTATATTCTGTGTGCATGATACAGTTTGTAGAGACATAAATAAATGTATATAATAGATACTTTGATGTTTTTGGAGGTGCTTATTATTTTAAGAAAGCATGGAGTGCTTCCTAGGCCTGGGAAAAAAATCGATTTAAAAGATTTAAAAATCGAGTTGGCAAGCCAAATCGATTCGTTTTTCCTGAAACTCGAGTTCAAGATTTTTTTTTTAATTCAACCGTTCATTTCACATTCGCGAGGACCCGAGGCTTTCCATTGTGCACTTGCTGCAGTTTGTCACTCTCCTCCTCCTGAAACGCCACAAGCATAAACAACATAGACAACATGGTGGTGGCAGCCGTAACTGGCAAGGAGAAAGAGGGGCTCCTGCCTAAGAAAGGTCCCTCAATGTCCGTAATTTGGAATTGGTTTGGTTTTGCAGCGTCTGATGAACACCAAACAACACCTCGCTGCAAATTGTGTCTGAAGGCGGTTTTTGTCGGTGGTAGTAGCACTTTGTGTCGACTTCTTTGTTGATTTTTTGACCTGGAGGCGCTTTAAATGCATATTTAAGTACAATATTGTATAAATAAAAGCATATTTTGGAATTTAATTTACAGTGAGTAGTTATTTCATTTTAAATGGGGCGGGGGCATCGAATCAAATCTTGAATTGTGAACCGAGGTTTTTCTTTTTTTTGGGGGGGTCGCCCAGCTCTAGTGCTTCCTATGCTATGCTGTTATTCTATGAAGATTTACCATAGTTTGTAAAATGAGCCTGTGACCCATGTTTTTATATTGTTTCCTTGAATAATGACAGCTGGGAATGAATTATGACTTTGATTCATTATTGGATCTGATTTGTAAGGCATGGGCAGAACCAGAAAAAGCCCTTTGCTTCTTTCTTCACCTCAAACTGGTCGTGGTGTTGACATACATATGAATGCACTCCTGTGTAAATTCAGTTGATGGACATGTACAGTTGTTTTGATGTACTCGTGTGTTATTTTGACTTTGTTGTTTTTTTTTAGATTTTGAGATGAATAAGAAAGACAGAAAGAATCAAATTGTCACCTTCAGAATTGAAGCCGAATCCAGTCGTGAGTCATGGAAAAAATAAAATTAGTATTAAAAATAGCTGATTAGCCAGTTGCATGGCAGAAACTCGATTATTTAAGAATGTAAACATGATGAAGATGACCTGCTGAAGTTTAGACTGAGCATTTGAATGGAGAGGAGATGCGTTTTTTAGTGACTTTGAACGTCATCTCAAGGGTGTGAGCTGTGATCAACATACAGTACCAGTAAAAATGCTAACATGAGCTCCATGACACTGAAGCTGCCACTGCACAAAGAGGACGTTTCATGAGCAGCTGTTTCACTACATAAATGCATATTTGAACTTTTAGAATTAGGAACAGGCTAGTGGCTTCGTTTTCTAACAGCTTTCCACCCTCATGTCATAAGACCACTTATGAAAAAACACATTATCACCTTTTTTGGCAAACATCTGTGGATACCAATATAAGCTTAATACAAAGGCAGACATTATTAAGTCTTAAGACATAGAAACCAGGAGTCCTCAGAGTGTTGGCAGACATGATGTTATTTACTGTGTGTACTTTTCAGAGCTGTTAAGACTCTGTGTTTTTGCCCTTGCTTTCGATGAATAATAGTCTGTTAGCCTTGCACTGTTTGAATCTCTTTGTTGTGTTGTGATAGAGATGGTGTGACAGATTTAGGTTAACATTTTGATCTCCAGTGTGGGGCCCCAGTCCATCCAGTCCATCCAATCAGTCTGTATAACTTACAGTCAGATAAATGCAAGAGCGAGAGAGGGAGATAAAAAAAAAACTGGATATAATCAAGGCTGACAACCAAACAGAAACCCATCTACACCATTACAAAATTCCTGACATGGAAAAATACTGTAGCAAAGATTCAGCGGTTGACTCCAACCTGTCTCGTGATAACGTCTGTAATGATTTTGCACTTTATAATGTTTGATTGATTAAAAAGATAAAACTGAATAGTGTAATTATTAGATTTACACGAAACACAATGTAGTTGATTTTTGTTAACTCATTTTTAAAATGAGTTCACCCTTGTCTGAATGACGTGCAGTCTGGTTACTGACCATTAAAATTAGTCTTTACGAAATATTCTACAGTAGGGGACACAATATGTGTTTCGGACTAAGAGCAACATCTGGTCACTTAAGTCAGTGGGAAGAAACTGGGGAATGCTTTAATTCAATCCCTAAAATGTGCCATGTTTTAGGTCATTTGTACGATGTTTCAGTTTGTTAACCTAGCATGTGATGCCTTGACTTGATGAGCTTTCATGAGGAAAAAACTGAAATGCAGCATCAGTATTGAAACAAATTGGAGTTGTTGATTGATGCGTTTCATTATCTTGAGATTGGTGGCATGGTGGTGCAGCAGTCAGTGCACGTGCGTCACAGCAAGCAGGTTCCTGGTTCAATCCCTGGGTCAGTCAGAGCTTTTCTGTAATTGAGTTTGCATGTCCCCCCCAGGCACTCCTGCTTTCTCCCACAGACCAAAAACATTAGGTTGATTGGTGACTTCAAATTGTCCTTAGGTATGAGTTTGGGTGTGAATGGCTGTTTGTCTCTTTGTGTGGCCCTGTAATTGTCTGGTCAAGGTGTCTGAATCTTTGATCTGACCAAAGCAGATGCAAAAGGAGCCAGGGTTTAACCAAAAAAAAGAGTCACATGAATCATTATTTTACCCCCTTCCCTTGATAAGAAGCTATATGATCCTATACAAAGTTGATAAGAGAATTACATTGATTCTCAATCACAACACACATTCTAGCTCCAACAATTACCTCATTTTTAAGATTCTACATTAAAAATCTCTTTCTCAGTTTTACTTGGAAGAAGTTAAGGGTATTTATTTTCATTTAGGTTCTATATAATGTTGATCAGACAAGAACGAGCAGGCTTTAGCATCTGCAGAAAAATAAAGAAACTCATTTGGTGTATTCTGTTAAGCCTGATCTGGAATGTATTGAATAGATATTAAAGGTGCTATGAGGAGAATCTATTACTGGCGACATAAAGACTCTGCTACCCATGAGCACGTGCGGCGACTGCCGTAATGCTGCGTTCCAGTAACCTCGGAAATGGGAGTGACATCATCTCTGACTTATTGGCATTCCAGTTGAAGTCGGAAAAAAACATGCCGATCTACCAGGCTATTGTTGTTGTTAGCACGCCCTGCGTTGTTGTTCACAAATACCACATGAAGAATGTGATTATCACGGGACATTCCAGTTGCAGTTTCCTACTCGGGACCCAGAAATTCCTACTTCTGACTACAACTGGAACGCACCAAAGACGTGACTGAAGCCAAAGCGTGTGTTTGTTGTGATAAATGCAGTTCAGACCTTCCTCAGAACTCTGCATTGCTTTACAACTTCTTTTTTCAACAACTTACAGGATGCAAAGCGACGAGGTAATGTATCTCTTTCTAGTTGTGTAGCGGTAGTTTTTGATGTGTGACAACAAGCAATTTTTGGAAAATTTAGTATCGTAGTTGTAGCCAGCTATATATCGCTACTAACAGCCCGGTTGCTCTAAGACGTGTCCAAATAATATAAATTTGCTCTGGTTTTAATTGTCTTGTTCCCGAAGTTGAGTATCCAGGCCAGTCCAGCCCTGTCCGACCCGACCAGAAGGCTAAGGAATAGCATTTATAGATAACCTGTTTTGATGCTATAAAAGTCATCTTAATGTGTGTATTTTGATCAGGTATATATCTAAAAGTGAGACTTTTTTGTAATTACTTAGAAACTCCTTACAGTCCCTTTAAAACCCCAGTAAGATTGGCATTCTGCTTTCTAATGGCCTCTATGGACGCTGAGTGTAACTACGCTGTTGTAAACAGAGCACCTCACACCAATGTGCATTTTTTGACATACAGAGGGAGGCAAAGACAACAGAAAGTCCACAGAGACAATTAACCATGTGGACTGATAAGGCACAGTATGATCATGTTTTTATTAATAAATCACCTTTCAAATGTCAGCTGTCAGTTGTACAGCCACAACCGGGCATGACCACATCTCACACAATATGACAGACAAGATCTGGGTGACTTGGGCTCCATCCACACAAAGACAAATCGCTGAACAGTTTCCAAAACGATCGTCATAAAGACGAAGGCGTCTCAGAAAATGTGTGCGTCCATATGAATGCACTCGATACGCATCAAAACGCTGTAAAACACATGCCAGACCTCTAGGGGCGCTGTAACGATTTGATGGAAACAAGCGGAAACAGATGAAAAAACAGTGGGCATGTGCACTTGCGGCAAAAGTTGTACACAGAGATTGTGATAAAGTGTTCATAAAGTGCCGTAATGTGTCCTCGATAATTGTTTGTTCAACTCGGTGGTGATTGAGAAGGAGATTTTGCTGCAACAGGGATAGTAGCTTCATCCGCACATATGCTTTACGTACGCCGCCATTGTTGTTGTCGTGTGTGGCGCATGCGTGTCAGTGACTATATAAAACTATGACGTAAGCGTATCTGAAAAGTTACAGAGAGCCAGTAATCACGGAGCTGCGTATACGGCATTTCAAAATCTTTCCACTCTGGAACCTGGTTTCAAAAATGATCGTTTACAGACCCCCAAAACGCCGTCTTCGTATGGATGATACGCAGATTCGGCAAAAAACTTATGCGTTTAGACCTCGGTTTGGCTTTGTGTGGATGGGGCCTTGGTCACATCTTTGGAGACATGGGGCCGCCCCCATGTTGCTGCAGATGGGATCTCTGGGGTTGTTTTGGTCACAAACCAGGTTACTGTGCTTGGTCGCCAAAGTTGAAAAATTTAAGTAGCGTTCCGTGTGTGAACGCACTTTTAGGCTGCGCCTGAAGGCTCCTCTGGAGGAGCTCGTTCATTGAGAAAACTTTACATGTTACAAACTTTCTAAGCTAAGTTGAGGACCCTCTGAGACATGACTGTGGTAGGACGAGTCCATGGTCTCAGTAAAGCTGCTAAATATGAAACAAAGTATACACAGATGACTGAGCAGACAGGAACACGTCATGAATAAACTCCATCAGCAGTGAAAAACATAACACCTGCATGTTAGAAAGTGTCAGCTGGTAAAAAGCAATGTTGTAACATTTTGTCTGTTCAGTTCTGTAATTTTATCTTTCTGAATGAATGTTAGATACAGGACTGAGCTTCCATTTCAGACCCCTGAAAACTTACAGGATCAGGAGTCATGGAGGTATGATGAGAACTCAGATGATCAGGAGATTCATGGAGATCTGAGGAGAAGTTGGATGATCAGGATATTCATGGAGATCTGAGGAGAAGTTAGAGGATCAGGATACTCATGGAGATCCGAAGAGAAGTTAGAGGATCAGGAGAGTCGTGGAGATCTGAGGAGAAGTTAGAGGATCAGTAGAGTCGTGGAGGTCTGAGGAGATAAATGAACTCTGAAGGTGCAGTAGTGGTGTGGTCAGAGAGTGAGATTCATCTGACCAGAGGACAGTTTATTTTCCTCTGTAATGATGTACAATACTCACAAATTTAGTGCTGTGCAACTAATTCTTCATGATATTATTGAAGTTACTTTTACATATTTCAAGCCTTAGGTGTCCATTACTGTGAAGAATAAAACTGCAAACCATCTCAATTCAATTAAAAAAAGTGAAGGTCACGTATGTAACCAAGGTTCTATGAGTCCTGGATGACCCCCAGAGGCAGTGCTTCAAAGCACTGAATACTCTGGCGGTCAGAAAGGATTAAATAGAACTTTATTTATTCACAAGAGGCAATTCAAACCTCCTGAGCAAGTTTGTGCAGGACATTGAATATCAAAAGTTAAAAGAAAATAGTAGAGATGCACCGAAATGAAAATTTGTGGCCGAAGCCGAATAATATATAAATGCAGGGCCGAATACCAAATACCGAATATCCAATGCGGAGGCAAAGTAGTTCTCTATATTTTTTGATAGTGCATTCATAGTTTAGAGTACATTTTTAGACATGTTTTTAAAAGAAAGTAATTGTTTATTAAATATTATGACATTTTTCAATATTCCAGTAGCCTTTGCTTTTCAAAAAAAGCCCCTCAAAGTTTTTCATTCATATTAAGCCTTCAAACAAAACAAAACATGCATTAAAAAATATTAATGTACACTTTTATATTCAAAATATGAATAACCGATCAAATATGGGAATAAATATCCGTAATCGAATTGTAAATAAATATTTGCATGTAAAATATTGAGTGTGGCGACACATCAGGCCTGGAGCAGTGGACCGTTCCGTCCAACAGAGGGCGCTGTGAGCACAGCTTGCCCCTCAGACACATCCGCTGCTCTCTCGACCCAAAGAGTTTCCGCTCCGAGTAGAGCGGACATAAACAGCTCTAACTGTTCTGAGGAGAGCTGTGTGGAAGTAGTTTTGGTTCTACACCGTTGATGGCAAACTTAAAATCAAAAACCAGGCTGTGTGTTCCGTGAAATACAGTTTAGTCTCTCGTCCTCCACTTATTTGTGGGCTTAGCCGTCGGCTTTTCATCCAAGCTATACGGCCGAGTGCAGCGGAGCTTCGTCAAGAGTTAAACCCCGTGTGACTGTGTTTTTTTCGGCAGGGTGGATAAGAGAGTGTCTGACCCTTACTGAGGGGGGATGCTATTCGGCCTTATTTTTGCCTCACTCCACCGAAGGCCTTATATGGCTTTTTTTGCACTATTCGGCCGAATATATTCGGTCACCGAATATTCAGTGCACCCTTAGAAAATAGGATAAAAACTAAAAAGCAAACAGAAAAATCTTGACACTGGAGTTTTCAGTGATGTTCTATTAATATTAGTGCAGATGAATGTTTCATTAAGTTGAAATGTTCTTAATAATTTCTTGCATGTTTGAAAAGAAATATTTTCCATTTGTATGCATTAGTGTTGCTATTTTGCATAATAAACTATGTACTATCATCTGATGATTTAGTGCCAAATACAGAAAAATCCAGAGATGATAAGATAGAATGTAAGGCTAAATTATTACCACAGAGGTAAAGATCGAATTGGCAAATATAAAAATGCCTGAAATGCAACATGTAGACATTCTGTATTAAGTTAAGTTACAGAAGCATGTAGAAATGTTTTGATTCAAAGCAAATATGCAGGATATCAGACATGACTGAAGAAGAATGAGCACATGCTAATCTCATGTGCTAATCATTTAGTGTTTACTTATTTGTTCACTGTAATATATATATATATATATATATATATATATATATATATATATATATATATATATATATATATATATATATATATATATATATATATATATATATGTATATGTATGTATATGTATATGTATATTACAGGTTAAAACCTCAGCTGCTTAAATGAAATATAAATTTTAAAGACTTCTTTACTCACCCTCTGACAGCAGCAGAACAGCTCCGTCTGACCTCAGCCTGTTGCTTCCAGAACTTCAAGCCAACATGTCAAGCCTATCCAATCTCCACTCTGGTCCGGCTTCTTGCTCTACCTTCCCTCTTTTTTCCTGTTTGATTCTCATCCGTCACAGTCAGCTTTGGTACCTAAGACTAAGCTTTCATGAAACTGGGAGCACACATATGCAAACTGCCATTAATGTTGCCCATTGTTTTCCTAACTCTAAACTCACATTTGTTCCGTAAAGCAGTACGTACTTCTTGCAAGGTGACTGCGGCTTGCTGTCAAGAGTTCCATAGTCTTAGTGAAGAACCAAAGTGTACATAAGAGGGAGGGGAAAACACCATTCACTCTGATTTAGACCCACCCCTCCATTGTTAGACAGACTTTTAAAATCATTTGAAAGGTGTGGGACTTTAATAAAACTTCAAACTAAATACATCAAGTTATTTTGACTTTGGGACTTGGTAGTTGTGAATAAGATAACTCTAAAAGTTATAAACACATTTTGCTGATTTTTAATTTCAACCAAGAATTCATTACATTTTGGTTTGTTATCTGAAGGTGGTTTTGATTTCAGGAGTAAGTCCAGTTTAGACTGAGTTATATACTCTTTGAGCAGAGCCACGGATTTCTAAAGCACTCTGAGTACTTCGAGGCTGAAATTATTGAGTCTGAACTTATCAAAAAAACATTCTTGAAAGTCTGCTGTTCTTCACTGAGATGGAGAAACAGACGGATTTACGGAGCGAGCAGAGAAATGTGTGTCTGACTCTTTGATCAATAATGAATACTGTTCTTCTTCTGGACAGTAAATCAGCTCAGCAGAGCATCCTCTCCTCTCTGTGGGCACTTTTATCCTTTCTCATAAATACCCAGATTACTTCTTCTTCTCATGATGGAAACTCCTCACAGCATCGAGCTGTTTTAATGATAGAGAATAATGTTGATTTATAGACAGCAGAGCTCCTCTCTGCTCTCTTAAGGATCTGTTCAAAGATGGAAATGTTTGTGCAGCTTTTTCTCAGGGTTCCTAAGACACTGATGAAGAGCTGTTTTCCCTATTTAACAACCAGAAATACATTTTTGTTTGAATCTGGAATTAAAGTTGCCGGTATGAGAAACTTTGTTGACAAGAGTCATCAGGTTCAGGGTTCCCCTTTTGAATGCTGCCTATTCAGCAATACACTGACCTCCATCATGCCCTCTCTGTGGGTGGTGAGCCCACGGGATGGCAGCTCCATGTTATTTTTTGGACTGAGCTCCATCTGGCCCCATGGAGGAATGTCTGGCCACAAGACTCTTGCCCGCCCGCCCTTAGATCTTTATCATAATACATGTTGATTGACAGAACGATCGTCCAGTCACCTGCCATTTCTGCTTAAAAAAAGCTCTGCCCTCCCCAAAACACTTTCTAGGGGCTCTTCCCCAGATGGACTTGTGAAATATACTTAACTGTTTGTCTGGTGTGTCTGGTTATGTGGATTGTTGTCACATTGTTAATGGTGGTTACCCATATTCATAACTTGAGATAAGACGATCCAGGTTGACTCATTATAACAAATGTTTATATATTTCCTATCAGAGGTCTTCAGCGGGGTTTGATTACTCCATTACCACATTTTAAAATTCACTTTTATATGAACGAGTGGATCAGTTTGATCGTTTGCTTTAACACGAGCTGGCAGTTTCACAATGAAAAGTGTTTTATCTAGTAAGGATGAACTAATTCAAAGCAATGAATGGGATAAACTAATTATCTCTGTAAATTAAAAAGTAATTGAAATCTTAATAGAGAAGTTGGAAGGATCTGATCATTAGAGAATAAAAGAGCTGAGATAATTTTAGATAAACTGACCGCAGAAGAATAAACAGAAAGTAATGAGATCTGTATTTCACAGCCAACAAGCAACACGGGACCAAACACAATCTGGACTTTCTGTGTGTTTCTCATCTTCCCATCAATAACTCATGTTTATTCTTCATTTACAAGCTCAATTATCCATGCTTTTTTCTGGCTGTACATGTCCATCATGCTTTTTTCTGGCTGTACATGTCCATCATGCTTTTTTCTGGCTGTACATGTCCATCATGCTTTTTTCTGGCTGTACATGTCCATCATGCTTTTTTCTGGCTGTACATGTCCATCTTCCACATAAGGCCTCTCTAAGACAAATATAAATCTGTCTTTTTGATTTCGGGGTCAGCTATGACAGGAGATGATTTTTCTGAATTCTTCTGGATCAAACAGACTCTGACTTGTAGACACAGAAACACAGAGCCATGGAGTAAATTTCTCAGATATAAACCTGCACCTCTGAAAAACCAAGTCCTTCTCTCCTCCAGGGTAAGCAGCTGTCTCTGTCACTGCTCTGTCTGAATCTGGTTTAAAGTGTTTTGAGGAAGCGTGCATTTGTCTGGTGACTCCAGTGTTTCTGTGCTGTTGGATGAACGTAGTCTGACAATCTAATTGCAGCCTTTTAATAATGTATGTAGCCAGCAGCAGTGGATGTTCAGTATTCAAAGAGATTACACACAGGGGAGTGTGCAGAGCGCTCAGTGTGTAAGCAGAAGGAGGAGGTTGTGCTCTGTTTCAAATGTTTAATGATATTTGGTGGAAGATTACAACACCAGAGTATGACTACCTGATCTTCATCAAACAGCAGAGCAATCTGCTTCTCTTCACTGATTTATCAAGGAGAGAATCTTAGTCACAGTAAACTCTCCGGTCATTTAGTGTGACACGACACTGTGGCCTCCAACGAGAAAACCCTTTAGAAATGTCATTTTTATGAATAACTGTAAGCAAAACCGCAAAGCTGAAAAATTAACCGTATGAGGAAAAAAAGATACAAAGACTTTGAGCTGTCAGCTGTGCCAGGAGCATCCCTGTGGTGGAGAATGGTGAATACATTTCATTTGCTAGAGATGCTCCAGTTGATCAGAAACAAACAGACAGTATTCATTAAACACATAGTAGTTATATACGAATACAAAGTGCTTCTGTTTGTAGCTGCTGTCTACAGCTACCAAGCATGGATGCTTGACAATATCATACCATTATTAGTATTGCCAGATATTTGCCTTCGAAGCTGAATATTGGCACTGGCAGATATGAAAATATTTACCAAAATTACTGACAGAATTTGATCATGCAAATTGACCATAAATACCCCATTAACTGTCTGTAAAAGCAGCAAACTTATGATAGGCCATCATATTTTACTTCAGCGACTATCATAATTCACTGTTATAAAACAATAGTCTCAGGAATCTGTCACTTCTTGTAAAGTAAAGACTTTGCACTGTTGACGGTTTCAGTTATTGAGTTGGAAATATTGGTATTTCGGATTCTGTCAAAAATCAAATATGATACATCCCTAGTAGTAAAATAACTGTAATGCCAGTCAGTAAGATATAAGGAGACCTTGTTAAAAATCAGACTAATCTAAAATCCAGACTGTCTGCTTGAAAACCACACTGTCACCATAATAGGAACTGCTGCAGGTTGTAGGGGTGTCAGTATGGCAGAGTTGCAGCTGCAGCCTTATCATACAATGAGGCTCTTGCTTTGTGTGGGCAACCTTGGTTTAACTCCCACTTGAGGCCTGTTTGCCCTGTTTCTTTCCCCACTGTCTCTCCCTGTAAGAAAACCCATTCTCTGTCCCTCCATTGTCAATAAAGACCATAAGACTAGAAAAATAAAGGCATGAAAACAATAATGGTAGAAAGAATCCTCCCAGTATCTGCAGCTGGAGCCTATCTCAGCTGTCATTGAGCAAGAATCGAGGTATACCTCGAACTCGCTATGCCAGCCAATCACAGGGTCAGAATAAAGGCAAACATGCACAGTGTTACACCTGAGTGTATTTTGGGGTCAGTAATTGACCTAATGAAGAACTGATAAGAGAATAAAAAAATGTAGAATTTGTGTTGCATTGCATGCATGGAAGTTTTGTACTGCTTTGTTGAACAAAGTCAGTAAAAGCATGTTGTTAAGTTGGTGAGACTCCTCTGTAAGGCTTCAAAACTACCTGCAGGAAGGCCCAGTGTGCCACCGACCAATCGCTTAACCACACGTCCTGTCATCATATCAGCACATCTCAATCTGTGGTTGCTGGTTTTAGTGGCAGTCGCAAGACACACGATCAGGAAATCCTTAAAAAAATCACTGAGCGTAACATGATCTAAACTACTTACAGATTTTTATTAAGTTTGAGTTATCAAAAAGGGAGAAGGCTTTTAATAAGCTGCTGAAAACTTTTGACGGCAGACATCAGACTCTCCTTATTGGTGCTTTTCCTTTTCCATGCTTTTACTCTTCTCTTCCCTCCTTTCTTCTCTCCTCTCCTCTTCTCTCTTCTCCTCTCCTCTCCTCTCCTCTCCTCTCTGTTTCCTGCTGTGAGAAGCTGCCTTGATATGCGTCAAAGTCTCTGCATGACGCAAAGTTAGAAAAGCTTTAAGGGGAAACTCTTTGGGATTCGACTGAGCTGAAAAAAATCACGTCAAAGACAGCAGGATGAGTGAAAGATGCCTGAAAAACAAGGAGTGGGAGGAGAGGTAAAGGTCAGCCAGGACAGAGAGCTGCATCAGTAAAAGCAGAAGAAGAATGATGTCAGGTTTTTGGGCATCACTTCAGACTCTCATTGTGTTTGTGAACATCTGAACATATTTAGAATCTTTTAAGGTATTATTTTCAAGCTCAGTTATGATGATAACTACAAGTAATGAGATTTTTGAGGTCGAAGGTCAAGGTCATGTAATCTCCTGCTAATTTTTTTGTTGTGAACGTGATAACCAAAGGATGAATTTCTCTAACTCACCAATAGGGATGTATATCGTAGGGCTGGGCAATTAATCGGATTTTGATCGTGATTTCAATTTTGCCATCTGACAATCATAAAAACATTATAATCGAAGAAAAATGATTAATATGCCACACAGTGTGGAGTGCCATGTATGCAAGTTCCTGCACTTCATTGTGCTTCTGTGTTCCACGTGCAGCCACAGCAAGTGTGTGTGACTTATGTGGATCAATAATACTGTATGTGCCACTCACTGGTTCTTTAAAGTTGTGTTTAAATCAATACTGAAGTTTTTAAATAAATGAATAATTGTGTATATTAATTGTGATTTCAATATCACTTAAAATAATCAGGATTCTTATTTTTACCATAATCGTCCAGCCCTAGTATACCCTTGGACCGGTACTTTCATGTACCGGTCCCTAATTGGGTTGGTACCCAAATACTGTTAAGAATCTGGAAAAGCAGTACTGTTATTGGTACTTAAATGTCTCATCAACTGTCATGTAGTTATGACTCTACCGCCGTCCGGCTCGAGCATGTCGGTGAGGGCTAAGCGCTTGAAGGTTTGAGCTCACTTTAGCAAAGTTAATGAAAACTCGGCCCGATGCAATCTTTGTCAGAGAGAAGTTGCGTCCAAGGAGGGACATACTAGCAACATCACCAAACACTTGAAGCGCGCGCATAGTATAAAGCTAAAGGAGTGCAGGATGTTTGATTGCTATAGCAACACGAGTAGAGTTAGCAGCCCGGCTAACACTAAAGACTGCAGTACCGACAGAGACAGCCCTTAGATGAAAAGCCGACGGCTGAGCCCGCAAGTTTGATGTGGAGGATGAGTGACCAAACTGCATTTCACATAACACACGGCCTGGTCTTTAATTTTAAGTTTGCCATCAATGGTTTAGAACCAAAACTACTTCCACACAGCTCTCCTCAGATGATTCGGAGTTGTTAATGTCCGCTCGGAGCGGAAACTCTTTGTTTACTGAGGTCAAGAGAGCACCCTCTGTTGGATGAAACGGTCCACTGCTCCAGGTGCCCTGACGTGCTGCTACACTCAATATTTTACATTCAAAAATGTATTTACTATTCGGTTATGGATATCTATCCCCATATTCGAACGGTTATTTGAATATCGAATATAAAGTGAGAGCCCTAGTAGTTACAAGATATATGTGTAGTCTGTCTGTACATGCAGTCTGTTGGGTGGTATGACGGGTTCTGCCATCTCCCTAGTTTTCTTTTTGCCTCTGAGAAGCATTTGTAATGCATTATTTCTATTCTGTTGAAGCTTTATTATTACCTTGTGGTAATAAAAAAGGTTGAATGTTTTAATATCTTGTACAGTCTTTACAGTCTGAAGCTTTATTATTACCTTGTGGTAATAAAAAGGTTGAATGTTTATTTTAATATCTTGTACAGTCTTTTATTTTTTTACAGTACAAATTACGTGTTGTATATGTATTGATTAAAAGAGTATCATAAGTATCAATACTAGTGAGGATCTCCGATATCTGTATCTGTAGTGATAAAAAGTCATATAACGATATACATCCCTTCTCATCAAGGATGTTTTAACATTGACTCTAATATAGACTGATTACTTTTCAGAGGAGATCACAAGATCAAGATCATGGATCACTGAGGCATCATGTTCAGCACTTTGCTTGTAACCTGACGATGGTTTTGCACACTTTTGGAAAGGAGGTTTTGAGAGTGTTTTGTCAAATTTTGCTCTGATGTCCACTCCTAAACAAGGATGAAGGGTTTGCATTTTGGAAGTCATGAGTCAAAGTTCTTCATCTGATCACCCTATGATTGTGAATAGAGATCTAAAATTCTGCACTGGGAAGTTGGAGCCTCTAGTTAGCAGAAGATCTCACCACCCCTCCTGCTCCTGTTTCATGCTGGAGAAAACGCTGGAGTTTTGTGTTCAATCCCTGCAGAATATGCTTGGTAATCTATTGTAGTTATAGAGTAAATATGGAACCTGGAAGTGACACAGCTGAGCTCAGATGATTGAGAGTTGATTTGATGCAGCTCAGATTTTACACTGTTTGAAAATCTGAAGCTCAAACCCCCGGACTGTGTGAGCTGATGGTTCAGAGAACAATCTTATTTAACCGTCTCAATGACAGTCTGTATGACAGGATACTGTGTGTGGTGCTGACAGCCAGAGAAGAGAAAAAGAGGGAGTGACAAAAGAAGAGACTAAGGAAAGAAAAGCTGCAGAGAAAGAAAAGAGGGAGGAAATGCTAGTTGCCTGGTTGGACAGAGGCAGTCATAAGGAGAGAAGGGAGCAAGAAAGGCTCCCTCCTGAAGCCATAAGGAAGAAGAAAACGAGGAGGAGGAGAGTTGTTTTTCCAAGTGTACAGACTTAGTGGTCACGATGTTGTTATACTCTCTGCGCACCTCAGAGGGTGGAGAGGGAGGTGTGGGGTTTTAATTTGACTAATATCTTCTGATCTGACAGTGATTAATAGTTTTAATTGCTGTTAATGAGGTGCCGTTGTTATAAACTGGCAGCCTTAATCTGACACAGCATTTCAGAATACACTTGGAATTTTTACAAGGACTGTGTGTGCCAAGATTAGGCGGAAAAACTAGATTCTTCAGGTGCCTCAGGAAGTGCTACCTCTGCTGAAGTTCAGCTCCCTCCTGAGCCCGCAATGGAAAAAACAGAGTCAGGTGCTGCAGGTTGGACTTGGATCAGCAGGCTTTATAATAAAACATTTGGACTTTAGACTACTGGGGTCTTCAGGAGAACCACAAGAATCAGAAGTAGGGATTTAGTGGTTTAACCTGAATGCCCTCTTTTGTAAATCAACAGTATAAAGCGATTGAAGTTTTTTTCTTCTGTTTTCAACACAAATGGACGGTCACCATAAAAGCATCAGGTCAGTTTTATTGATGTGGAGGCTTTTTGCTCTACCGGTATCAGAAATAATGAGTTAGGAAATATTGTATTATGTATCTCTGAAACAAAATACATTTAGATATCATTTAAAAAAAGGATTGGATGAGCTGTAGGAATAGAATAAACTACCTCTCTATTGTAAATAATATCAAAACTACATTAATATAAACATACAGTTTTGTCCAATGAAGTTCTTTTTTAACTTTGAAAAAAAACCTCAACATATATTGCACAAGAAAAAAAACCCCAGCAATGTTATTTTTTTCCTGTATTGTTCTGGCCTTGATTCTGGTGTCACATAGGCTTAATACTTTGTGTAATGTCTTAATCACAAAAGTGCTTATTTTCTCTCTCTCTCTCTCACTCCCTCTCCATAATGTCTATTTACTGCTAGAAAAGATAAGACTCATTACCGTAGGAAAGAGCAGTGAAAATCTTTTAATAAACATTTCTAACCTGTGATTATTATCTGGCCTGACATTCAGTGACAGAAACAAATGTCTGGATAAGAAAAAGAAGAAAGCGAGCATTTAAAGGTTTTGGAAGTTCAGCAGTCACTGCACGATAAGAACAGCTGATAACTCAGCCATGTTGTCCTCCTCTGAACCAAACACTGATGTTTGTCGGTCTGACGTTTTTCTTTATTTTAAAGTTTAATATCTTTCAGCAGCTGAACATCTTTCAGTCATCTGACTCCCTCTGCTCTTTTGCATTATTAACAGAAAAAATATCAATGTCCTACAATGTCTGTGCACATGCAAACATCAATCACTCATTAAAGTCAATGTGAAGGAGTGATTTATTATTCATGGCTGTGGTCGTTTAGATCTGAATCTGCGGGGGATCATTACTGCTCTCATCGATATGTCAATGCTTTATGATTTACTTTTTGTTTATCATTCTTTAGATCATGGAGAGTTGTGATGTAAGTACATTTGTGCCTCAGCTTGGCTGGAGTGCAGTTTTATGGAGTTAAGTGTTTACAGTTCCAGAAAATAATTAATGTATTTTAGATGATCACATTGACTGACAAGAAGCCACAGTTTGATGCTACTCTTATACTTTAAATAATTCAGCTTGATAATTGTAATAAGTGGTCAAAAGAAGTCAAAGAATTAGACTGTTAGACTCATATTTTCTTTATCTCACTGTGTGTAAGACCAAGGTCAAATGTCTTAAATGGGCACATTAAGAAAAGTTTAGTTAAATTGTTTTAAGACAATATAAAACTGAGCCATATCTCATAAGGCTTACTGTTTTGTACTGGTAGGAAGTGTTGTGACAGCATGTCAAGAGTTCTGGAGGATATTGAGCCTCTGTGTTTGTTTGAAAATAAAGCAAAAGAGCTATAGGGCTGGCTCGATGAATTTCACCGGAAAACTAACAGACGCTGAATTGTACAGTCAGCCACTTTATTAGGAACGTATCACTCCCAACAGATTGGACCCCCCTTCACCTTCAGAACAGCCAAATCTTCATGGCATAAATTCATCAAGGTGCTGGAAACACTCTGTAGAGTTCTTGGTCCACACTGACATCTGAGCATCACACATACCTCTTTTACATCGAGCTGGAGCCGGTGCCTGACCTAGCACCAGTTCTCTGTTCTTCTGCCACCTGAACACTGTCCCCAGGCTCTCAAGACTGGTGCCACAGTCAGCACCAAGTCTTTGGTGGGCCAGTCTGATGTCAGAGCAAGAACTTCTCATGGCAGGGGACAGGGGGCAGAGTTATTGCGCCCAAAAATGATCACTCTGTGTTACAGATAACAGCAGTTTAATCTGATGTTACTCAAGTATAGCTAAAGCTTGGTAATGGTAATGGTAATGGTTAATGGTTAGCTTTAGCACATGCATGATCATAATCTCACATTCCTCCACATCCTCAAAGGTGCTCTATTGGATTGAGATCTAACTAACTGTTGAGGCCACTGGAGAGCATCAAACTCATTGTCATGTTGAAGAAACCAGTTTTATTCGACCTATGAGACTTGGGGTAGTGCCCTGCAGGAAATAGCCATCAGAGGTGAGTACTCTTTGGTCATAGTGAGGTGGACCTGATCAGACACTCTGGAAGGTAAATGGACTTGAGCTTTTGAAGCAGTTTTCTTGTGTCTGTGACTCAAAGCAGCTTCACACCCCAGGTCACATTGACCCACTACTCTTAGGATCAGTCCCAATTGTACCCCTTAGCCCTTGGTTTTGGGTGTTCATGTCTAGTGAATCGGTGTCCCAATTCTCTGTAGGGCTAAGGCAAGGGCTAAGACCAAGGGCTACATAGCCCTCGAAATGATGACATGCTGGGACCTCACTTGAAAGGAAGGGATATGAGAATTTCCCATAATACACCATGCCCGCCGACATGAAGCAGAGGGGAGACCAAAGGAAGCACTTAACTATAAGTAATTATTAAATCATGAAGTAAATATTAATCATTGTTTAGGTTGTTGGTCGCATTTTAAATTTGTCGTTATAACAAGCTAACTTTCTCAACCTTGGCTACGGTTATTGATGCATCTGCTTATGTCACAGCCAATGAGCGGTTCTGGGTGATGACGTAGCGGGAATCGAGAGGCGTCTCGTTTCTCAGCAGTGTGTTTTCATTCCTTCCCCTTGGCCCTCAAAACAGCGGGCTAAGGGGAAGGGGTAAGACAAAGAGGTAAAACGAGGGGGGAGGGCTGAGGGGTAGAATTGGGATACACCCTAACATTCACTCACTGAAGGTTCACAGTTTCTATGTCAGTTGTTCATCAGTATCAACTAATACACAGTCATGCCACACGCCACTGACAGAATTCAAACCTGCAACTTTACAATGAAAAACCAAGACGTCAAACTGCACCACAGACTCTGTGGTGTTACATGATTGTCTGTCCATTTCAACTTGGGAGACTGCCAATTCCCAATAGAATGATTCTTAACACATCTTGCACCATCTTTTGATCAGACAAGGTCATTTTTTGGACAACCACAAAACTGGTCCTTTACTGACTTTGTTCGGAAGCAGAGATCTGAACTGAACTCCGGCCTTGTGTGCCCTGCTTTAATTACCATTCTTCCGCATTTTGTTGTGGGTAAGAACTTTTGCAGGTCATCTTTTTGCATTAACAAACAGGTAAAAGGTGTCCCAAATACAGTGACCACTAAGTGTTTGTCTGTAGTGGTGTTGACCAGTGTTGGCTAGTGCTAAAAATTTTAAGGGGGGCGCAGCTTTGGAGGAAACAAACCAAAGAAGCACTAATTACTACATTGAACAAAAACTAAGCATAATTACAATGCAACCTACTAGGGATGTAATGATATGAAAATTTTGTGTCACGGTCATTGTGACCAAAATTATCACAGTTAGCATTATTATCGCGGTATTGTTGCAGTGTGCTCAAAATGTTCAAAAAGTACTTTAACACAGTTTTAAAATCAATTTAACCCCTTTAATGTTATAATTATAGCAACCTTGTAAAATCCAAGAGTCCGTTTTCAGAGGGAAATCTCCGCTGTGTCTCTAAGTTTCGCTGAGGCCAAACAATGCAAACTGCTCATGCGAGCTTCCCATGAGGCTGGGGAACAGACTCGCAGTTCAGGCTTTTCCAGGCAAAGAGCAGCATCACCATGCGTTTTTGACGCAATGTGGTGATCAAACACGGTAAAACAGTAATTTTTATAGGACGCG
This sequence comes from Scarus forsteni, assembly GCA_036419115.1. Classification (NCBI taxonomy): domain Eukaryota; kingdom Metazoa; phylum Chordata; class Actinopteri; order Labriformes; family Labridae; genus Scarus; species Scarus forsteni. Next base: position 21,657,406 of record JAZDUH010000269.1, read on the forward strand.
GTAATGATAACCAGGGGACATTTTACAGCAGTTTACCATTTTACCGGTAACCGTTACATCCCTACAACCTACTTTAAACAATGAATTTGAACAGAGATTGTCCTCCTTTCCTTCTGGGCTGCAAATTTCTCAGTGACCCTCTGATTAAAGTCCATCATCTCTGTCACCAGTTTCTCCTCCATTGACGGCAGTATATTCAACCTGTCCTGGTTCATAGTGTTTCTCAGGAAAGTTTTGATTCCTTCTAAGTTTGAGAAACACCTCAGTTCTTCAGTGGTCATGGGTGTGGTGTAGGGCTGCACGATATTGGAAAAAACTGACATTGCGATTTTTGGGATGTTTGCGATATATTGCGATATATATTGCGATATTAAGAATAGAAAAATTTTCATCAGATGACTTGTATAGCTCTGTTTGGAAAGAATTTGGTTGACTCACAATGACACCATTGTATTCATATAAAACCATTTAATCCAGGCTAAGGGGGTTCATCTGTGAATGATGAAGATTGCTGTATATAAAAGGGATCCAGGAGGCCATGTCTCTGTACAAAATAGAATAGGTTTCAATTTCAGTTTCTGTTTTTCATTTCCCCAATAAATGGGGGAAATGCGATAGTCACATTGCATGCGCAATAGTCACATTACATGCGCAATGTGACTATTGCATCATGTTCAAACGATATATTGTGCAAGCCTAGTGTGGTGATGAGGATCTTTAGCAGAGTGATAGTCTCTGAAAACACTTCTAACTAAAGATTATTTTCCGTGAACAGCTGGATAAGGTCCACAGCACAACAGCAGGCCTTGAACTCCTCCTTGCTGTTGATTAAGACTGAGCTCTGTCTTCAGCTTGCTTCTGTTGAGCATTGGGTAGGCCTTCAAAGAGGCACTAATGAAATGGCCAGTGAAGGACAATCATTACGTCTATATGGTGTTGTAGAGCTACAGAAGAGCAGTAACAAAGTACATACAAAGTTAACATCAATATTTACTGAAAAAAAATCAACGAAACAGCCAAAGTTTAACCTGCTCCCATAAAATAAAGCTGTAAGTTTATGTCATTTTCACCATTTCAAGAACATTTCCTGTGTCAACTGAACAGTGTCTTATTTTATACATGTCTCAAGGCTCAAGATTGTAAACACAAACCGAGTCTTATGTACCACTAAACTAATGCTTTACAACTACTGCTTTGCTGCGGTGGGCCCCTCGCTGGTCCTGTGGCGAGGCACGCTGGGGTGGGGGCATCCTGGCTCTGGGCCGTTGGCGGCGCCCAGTGCAGTTGGCCTCCTGGCGTTTTCTGACCTGGCTCCCCTGTACTCAGCCACACGATTTAAAACCACACATTTTAAACCATGTTATGTGTGTGTGTGTGCGTGTGTGCGTGTATGTGTATGTGTTGGGGTGGAGTTTGAACGGGGGGGTGGGGACTGTTTTTAACATGTATAGCACTTTTTGCTGCATTTTTAATGTATGAAAAGTGCTTGATAAATAAAGTTTGATTTGATTTGATAAAGGTAAAAATATGTGATATAGTATTTGGTATAGATTAACAATAAAAAGTATGCTCAAAGCAAAAAGAAATAGGAAAAACAACTTCAATTTTAAAAAGTCAAAGAAATATACTTTACATTACAGGAGTCTATTCCATCTGCTGGAGCATTTGGATCGAACATTTACTTTGTACCATTGTGTGCAGTATTCAGTCAGCAAGAAACACCACCAGAATGGATAACTTTTGTATCCAAATAGAAAATTTTAAAATAGCAACTAAACATATGATGTACAATTATATAAAATAACAATATTGTACATATTAATATAGATCTTTATTATTTTGTATCTCACGTTTAGTTACAATAATAAAAGTACTGCATTTGGAGGCAGGTTGATATATTTTGTTGGTCTGTTTTCAGTGAATTTATACAATGGACAATGGTACAAGCTAGAAAGGTTAAAGGTAAGTGTAAAATCCAAAAGCTCTAATAAATTTAAAAAGTACTTTTGTAATGGATATACAGTTAGTTTTCAGACAAATTTCAATGAAAGTGGAAAGTAACCTATATGGCACAAATACCAGAATTGAAAGGTTTTCTTTAAAATATACTGTCGTAAGATGTAATAATTTATTGGTAGGGTGATAAGCTCTGTGAAACATTTGGGAGGTAAATAATGTGTTGTTTATACTTTTGGGACAAAAATTATTTTAACCAGTACATTGCAACACATAAATTAATAGCATTATCAAGGGTTTTGACACAGTGTAACAGTAGTATTTAATGAGCTGTGCAACAAACCTTTGCAATTTCTACATGCACATGTGTAATGTTAAAATTAAAGTTGTCCTATCTTAAATCTGTTTCTTTGTACTTCAGACTTTGTGTGTCCATTTTTACTCTTTATTGGTGTGCATTGTTCCTGCTTTGACATATTTTTTTTGCATATAATTTTTCAGGTACCTTTATATAATAATTTCAACAAAAAAAGTTGCAATGTATTAATTTTGTCTGTTAAAAGGACTTTCTAGTGGGATAAAAACAAAGTTAGCCACCCATTAAAAGCCCACATTCTTTACAAAATTATGTTGTTTTTGTAAAAATATGTTGGAATTTAAAAAAACTAAATTGATGTTTCAGAACTTCAGTCTGCAAAAGGATAATGTTCTACTGAACAAAGAATTTATATCCTCTTGGCAAGCTCAGTTTGTGACTCCTCATCTATAGTTTAGTGCCATGTGTGAAATAAAATGGACAATTTGGCCCCCGAGTTATGCTATGTGTACACGTTAAGACACATCTAATCTAATCTCCAGTGTGACCTTTTAATGATTATTTTCCAATACAATCACATCTTTTCTGTGATCCTCATGGTTCTCTGGACTGAGCACCCAATGCCCTGGTTGGATGCATGAGGGCGCGTGAGATGGTCTGCATGATTAAATCCAGCACTGCTGTGGCTACAGGTTGATATGATTGATAGCTCTCGCTGTCCAGTCAGGAAAAGAAATAAAAACACCAGAAAAATGCTAATTTGCTGTCAGTCAAAGTGAGAGTGTCCAGGGTGCACACTCTGCACCCTGCAGGCAAAGTTGAAGTGGCCAATCCCAAAGATGCCTCTGGTACGTGCTGAGCAAAAGAAAAATGACGCAGATCGGCCTCCATTGGGCCGGCGCCCCGTCGTACGCAAAATATGGATTCACAACATAGATACTACGAGAAAAAAAGTAAACCCCTGTTATAGAATGGAGATAGATGCCTCTGACAGACTATTATTACTGTGTGTTAAAAAAACATGTTTTTATGCATTTTTTTATAATTTAATGACCAATTATGTTGTGTTTTCATCATCTGCTCTCCTTTCCTCTGCTGTCATTCCCTCCTTCTCCCATAGTTCCAGCTGTTGTTATTACCTCACGCTCCTCCCCATTCAGGGACTTGTGACTCGTTCTCCCAGAGCTTCAGCTGATGTGAGTTCATGTCAGTTGACCGGGTTGTCCTCTCCTCTCACACACATTCAGATTTATCATCAGGATGTGTGACATGGGCACATGATGACTCTTCAAGCTGTTCTTCGTTATCTCTTCTTCATCCTGGCTGTTAAATGCTAACACCACACACACACACCCCAACACTCACACACACACATACAGACTATCTGCTGGAGGTTGAAGACTTCATGCATTTTTTAACTGAGATGTTGTAGTCGACCTGTTCTTCCTCTTTTCATCCTTCCTCACTGTTTTTCATTTCCCTCTTTATTTCCCTCACTCCCCAGCTTAAAGATTATTTCAATCTTGTTACATATCCTATCTTTTAATCGGTGCTAATGAACAAAGAACTACCAGGGTATTTGTAGATTGTAAAAATGTTCATTATTTAACAGAAAATGTTTTAGAGTTTGTTTGAGGTGGTCTGAATTGTTGAACTGCTTTGCAAAAATTGAAGCACTAAATACCCATAATTTTATGATTATTTCAAACATTTTGGGTCGTGTTAGGGGTAAACCATTGTTGATTAAAATAGATCATCAAAATAAGATCCTTTTAGGCCCCATCCACACGAAGCCAAACCGAGGTCTAAACGCATACATTTTTTGCCGAATCTGCGTATCATCCATACGAAGACGGCGTTTTGGGGGTCTGTAAACGAACATTTTTGAAACCAGGTTCCAGAGTGGAAAGATTTTGAAATGCCGTATACGCAGCTCCGTGATTACTGGCTCTCCGTAACTTTTCTGATACGCTTACGTCATAGTTTCATATCGTCGTTGACACGCATGCGCCACACGCAGCAACAACAACAATGGCGGCGTACGGTGTAGCATATGTGCTAATGAAGCTAGTGACCCTACTATCCCTGTTGCAGCAAAATCTCCTTCTCAATCACCACCGAGTTGAAAAAACAATTATCGAGGACACATTACGACACTTTATGATCACTCTATCACAACGTCTGTGTACAACTTTTGCCGCAAGTGCGCGTGCCCACTGTTTTTTCGTCTGTTTCCTCTTGTAACCGTCATATTGTTACAGCGCCCCTAGAGATCTGGCATGTGTTTTTACAGCGTTTTGATGCGTATCGAGTGCATTCATGTGGACGCACACATTTTCTGAGACGCCTTCATCTTTATGACGATCGTTTTGGAAACTGTTAAGCGTTTTGTCTTCGTGTGGATGAGGCCTTAAATTCTATTGTTTTTTTTAAGTAGCACCCACAAATAGGCAAAACAGATCCCCAAATGATGTTTGTAACATACAGATGGAGCCATTTACATTGAGTGTTGATGGTCGATGACAGAAAAGTGCTCTGACCTGCTCTGACCTATGTGATTAACATGTGACCTTTACCACTTATAATTTATAGGATATGCATTACGCATTTATCCACTTTTTATTCCTTTCATCATTATTCGATAATTTTAACTTGATTCTTCTTTTTTTCACTGCTTATTTTAATGAGCACTGCACTTTAATGTTCTTTGTGCAGTAACTACAGACCATGCTTATCGCCAACCTCATGCTTATGTAACTGTTATATGTTGTCTAGTGCTTTTTTATGTATATCATGCCCTTAACTAGTAGCCCTGCTGTCTAAGACAAATTTACTGCAAGGGACAATAAAATTGATCTGTCTATCTCTATATCTCTATCTATATGTTTGCATGGAAAATGCCTCTATGTACAGGAATTGAAAACAAAACAAAACATATCACAAAAGATCCTTGTTCAGACTTCCAGTGGCTAGAAGTTGGCTGTTAACTTGTTGGAGCTCAGCTGGCATTTAGCTGGGAAAGTTGAAATGGCTGCATCTGCATCAACAGTAAAAATAATGTGGATGTAAGTTGAAACAGATACACAGATCATTCTATTTTGTTTCATGTATGATTTACACAGTGCCCCAACTCCATTTGAATTAGGATGTGTATGAACATGAGGGATAACTTGTTATAGAATGAATCTATACAGTTACAGATTGATTGATTTATAAATTGATACACTTAGCTCTGATTCGTACCTTGGTCTTTTGCCCAGTTTTGAGTTTAATCATGGTTTTCACATTATTATGTTTGTTTCTTGTGGTCATCCTGATGACTTCAACAAAGACCCAAAAATGGATATCTGTATTTAAAGTCTGGCTGTGCTTTTTGCAGCAGTTTTGAGCAGATGAGGAGATTTTTTATTGTTTTTGCTGCAGAGGCCAGGATGTCATTAGTGTGTTCAAGAATCAGCAGTTTTTTTCCAGGGCTGCAATGAAAAGGAGCTCCATTAAATGCGCTATACTGATGTGCTTGATGTTTGTTTTCATCCCAAAACCTGGTTTGTGCTTCTGAAGCTTTGCCACAAGACCCATATGGCTCCACAGCATTTCTGAAAAGCCAAACATGATTGATTTTCAGCTTTTATACACTGAACTCTCTATATCCCTAACCCCCCACAGATAAGAATAAAATGCCCCTCACCCCTGTGCACTGACTCACAGGTACAAACACAAAAGAGGAAATGTGGACAGAAAAGAAATGAATGCAATTGTTTTGCACTCAAAACCTAAAATGCTGTAGTTCACACAAGTGTACTGAACTGTGGTCATTGTACCAATTGTTTCAATATTTTATGCAGAACTGTTGCATTCTTGGTAACCAAAGGCTAGCAGTGCTAGCACTGCTAATGTTACCCATTCTCTGCTTGATATTGAGTAGAAGTGCCACATTACTTTGCTTACTGCTGAGTCAGTGTAAATGCAAACCTTGATGCACTGCCCTTTATTTTGCTTCTCATGTTTGGTCCTTTTTAATTCACCCACTGCAAACTGAGCTCCAGAAGCAAACCAAGACTCCTGTTTTCAGGTAGACCAGAGTCCAGTTCCTTAACTTTCTTTGTCTACACTTCGCTACAGCGCTGAGAAATGAGCCCACAGAGTCTTTTGAAAACATCTGTCTGTGATCATATGAACACAAATAAGATAACCTCTGATTTTGATTTCAGTATTTTCCCAAAATTAATAGCTTTTTATTCAACTTTCTTCTCCCCAATTAAACTTATTCTACAGCTGTTAATATCCTGCAACAGTCCTCATCCAGTGGCTGCAGGGGGCTGGTACTCTCTCTTCAGATGCAGCTGAAGCCAAAACCTTCACGTTTTTAAGTTCTTTGATTGCAGCGTCTGCCGCTGACATCCTCACAGACGGACAAAAATCAATGAGTTTTTAATACATTTGCTGTAGCTTTGGTTAGAATCTAAAATGCTGTTAGGTCATGACATCAGGAACTTCAGCATCTGCCAGAACATCCCTGTGGCCTGTGAAGAGCGTGACATGGTGACCTGATCATCAGCTGCTCAGATACACACAGCTCCATTGTTCTGTCTGGAACAACAGTGTGAACTCATGAGTCACATTTAACCTCAGTGTGTTTTAACAAATACCTGTTCAGCTCGTGACAGTCGTCTGTTCACAGGGTGACGATCTCAGTTAGGATGTTTCATTTTAGAGGTGATGAAACCAAGATTTTGTAATCTTAACATCCACTGCTGTATTTTTCTCTTTTAAATTTTCAGCATAATCAGTAAAGAATGTTCAGGCCAAGGCTGCAGCTTTTTCTACAGAGACCAGTATGGTTACCTCTGCCAAGGAGGTTATGTCTGTCTGTTTGTCTGTCTGTCTGTCTCTCCGTCCGTCCGTCTGTCTGTCCATCTGTCTGTCCGTCCGTCCGTCCGTCTGTGAACAAAATACCTCAAAAAGTAATGGATGGGTTTTGATGAAATTTTCAGGAAATGTTCAGCACGGGAAAAGGAAGAACTGATTCGATTTTGGTGTTGATTTGGTGTGATTTTTGTTAATAACTAACTAAAATAGATATCATTATGAATCCAATTGCTACTGGTACGTTTTCATGGTCAAGGAATCTAAATATTTCGATGAAATAAAGGTAGGACTAATATTTCTAGTGAAAATCACAATATGGGTGAGGACTGTGGCGCCGGCGGAGGTCTGCGCTCTTTGAGTGTTTTTCTAGTTGTTTTTGTTTTGCAGTGTTCTCTGCTCATTTTTCAAAGCATATCTCTTTAGTTATATGCTGAAGTCTGCAGATTACTTTATTATCAATCAGGCTCTGCTTTACACTGAGGTCTCATGTTGACAAAGTGGCCCATGTGTTCAGAACCAAAATATCAGATCCATACCATTTGTGTGCTCTATTGTTATTTATGATAGTAAATCAGAAAAGATCCTAAAGAAAACACAGGTAGCAAGTGCCTGACAATGTTGTTCTTTCATGCCTTTGTCATTTGGGGTTTTATGAATGTTCATTAAAAGTTATTTCCAGTCAGACATGTTTTTTTTAATTACTATCAGGGCTGCCTAACTAAAGAACACAGTTGATGATGGACTGATTCGTTTCTCTTGTGTCTGTCCAAATCAGCTTTTTCCTTGCTGTGATTTGAACCACCGGCCATTCACTTACAGACTGTCATGTTCTCTCCGCTGATGCTGATAAAGAGCTGATTGTCTTGGTCTGCTGAGTTTCTCTCCTTGGATAAACAGTTTAAAATGTTAGAAAACATTCCTATGGTAATTTTAACAGGCCTGCAATAAAAACTGCATGACTGGCCCATTGTTTTTATACCTTTAGCTCAGTTTACGTGAGGTACTGCAAATATACTCATATATGAAAAGATTTTATATACGAAGTGACATTAGTACAGCTTGAACATAAGAGATCAGCACTGCACCAAATACCCATGAAATTAAAAAAAAGCATTGCAACTCTGTGATTTGAAGAATAAAAAAAGCCACAATGACAGTAGCTGTGTTTCCATTACAGTTTTTCGCAAAATAAAAGCGATATTCCTAAAATTTCGACATAGTACAGTGTTTCCTCTAGGTTCATTTCGGCTAATTTCCTTTAAAAAGCTTCAGGAAGATATTTTTATCTAAATTTTCAGTTAAGTTTAAAAGAGATGCTGCTAACCCTGGGAACTCCCTGCACATTGTTTTCTTGTTTGACCTTAAAACAAAGAAGAGTTAAAGATAAAACAACATTTCATTTATTTTGAAATTTTGGATATTTATGTTTACTGGATAAAACTTTAGGCCGCTAATTTATTTAAGAGTTTATTTAAATGTTATAAGGCATGCTGCTGATCCTGAAATAAACATATGCTTAAAGGCATTGAAACAAAGTGTTGGACTTTGTATTATCCAAAATTTGATGCCAGTATTTTCACTTTTACTGCAAATGAATATCGGCTTCTAATATCGGTTATTGGCCTCCATGACTACCGATAACCAGTATCGGTATCGGCCCCAAAAAACACCATATCGGTCTATCTCTATTCTGTAGGGTAGCATGCATCCAGTACCGACGTTGGCGCCTAGCCACAGCTGACTTTTCCACAGCAGGTACAGAGCAGCGACGGTGGTAATCGGAGCCATGTTTGACGATGAAATGATACGATGAAATGATAATGGCGGATGATGCTGCAGCGAGCGCTGAGCGTTTTTTTGCATATTTGTGCCAGTGTCTAAACTCGAGCGTCTAGCGCGGCGCAAATTCACTTGATGCACGAATACATTCGCTTTCAACGCTTTCGGTGGGAACATGCCGTAAGACTGGTCCACCACTGTGGTCATAATTTAGAGAGATTTCCATGGAAGAAATCCTCTGATGCTTGGCCAGACCATCAGCACTGGAAATGAAAACTTGTTCTCTTTGACCTAACTGGGGCGTTGGTGACTCAGTCCGATGGATGGACAGTTGCAGGTTCAAGCTCAGCTCTGCCTGTCACATGGTGATGCGTCCCTAGGCAAGGACTTAACCCCAAGTTAAGACCCCAAGTTAGCCCAAGTTTCTCCCACTGCTGTGTGAGTGGCGTGTAAATGGGTATGAAAGGGTATGTATGTGCTAGCTGATACTGATTAACAACTTGTATACAAACACCGAAGCATCAGTGAGTGAATGTGAGAGTGAACTGGTGTGAATGTCTCGATGTGATCTGCAGTGTAAAGCTGCTTCAAGTTGTAAAAGACACCAGAAAAGTTCTATAATCCACATCCCAAGCCCATTTACCATTTACCTGGTAAAATAAAGGTTATTTTAGCCCTTTTCAAACATGCAACCCTGATATTAACAGGATAATGTCAAGGCAGCCTCCCCAGGTAATTCACTAACATGACCATTCACACTGCTCTCAGTAGGAACTCTGTCCTGCTGGATGAGGGAGAAGTGGTAGAGGGAGCAGGGAGTCGTCAATAAGTAGTAGTACATGATGTCAAATACACACTCCGGAAGTCAGTGTTCAAAATATGATCAGGAACATTTAATATCCTTACTTCAGTTTCATGTCAAGAAATGTATCAACAGCATTGGCTAAGGAGTTGAGAGGAGCACTGAAGCTCACAAAAGTGAATGTGAAGCAGCATCACAATGTGCATTACGATTTCACCAGAGAGCAAAGCCGCAGAGTTAGCTCCATATTCAACGAGGATGAGTCTGGGTTCAGTGGTTGCTAGGAGAACAGTACTCGTCTGACTACACTGTGCCAAGTGTATGGATTGGTGGCGGGGGATTATGGTGTGGGGGTGTTCTTCAGGAGTTCGGCTTGGCCCCTTTAGTTCCAGTAGAAGGAACTCTTAATGCTTCAGCACATTAAACATTTTGGACAGTTTAAATACTCCAGACTTTGTGGGTCCAGTTTGGGGACGTCCCTTCCTGTTACAACATGACTGTGTAATCAAAGCAAGTCCATAAAGACCTGGATGAGGGAGTTTGGTGAGGAAGAACTGGACTGACCTGCACAGAGTTATGACCTCAACCCCATAGATCACCTTTGGGATGAATTAGTTCAGCTACTATGAGCCAGGCCTTCTCGTCCAACATCAGTGTGTGACCTCACAAATGCTTTTCTGGAAGAATGGTCAAAATTTCCCATAAAAACACTTAAACCTGAGAAAAGCCTTCCCAGAAGAGTTGAAGCTGTTAGCTTAGCAGACTCAACATCATTTTCATTCTGGATTAAGAATTAACTTGTCATAAGTGAGTGAAGGCAGCTGAGCCAATTCTTTTGGCAATACAGTGTAATATCCATGATTGGAAAATTACAGTTTTGCCCAGAAACTTAAATTAAATGTTACAAGGGGGTTATTTTTTCTCTCTTTTTTATGTTTTTGTTGTGAAATAGTCATACCTATAACATAAAAATAAGTTAGTGTCTTTAAACATAGTGTCTTTCTTTGTTAAACTGTTTACATTGTTTGACCTGTTGGCTAAAATTAACAGTTTTTTTGTTTGCCAGTAATTTTGGTAATTAACTTGAACAAGTTAAAATGTGTGTAATTTAGTTATCCTTTCTGTACAATACTTACTGCATACACTTGACAAGAAACAAAATCTGAAACAGGACCAGTTGTGGTTGTAAGATTGGTTGATCTTACAAGCTGTCGTTAAATGATCAATATCAACCTCAAAAAGCCTGGTCCGGAATCTGTACCGTAGGTTTAACATTTAATGTTTTCTTCTTGTAGCGTTTAAAGACAAATATAGTTATGTTAATTTCCAACCATCATACTCGTTTTTTTTTTTCTTTTTTTTTAGCTGTGCACTGAATTTTTTTGTAGAATGACACGTCTGTTATGCAAAAGTTTAAAGATGCATTTCTCACTTTCCTGTGCTCTGTAGTAAATGTTTGTATTAAAATTCTGCCATCATCCAAAGATAATTTCATTATTTACTTTTCTTTCTTTTCTGCTGTTTTTTTTGTCTGTTTTGGCTGCATGTTGGAAGTTCCCATCAAATTAAACAGACTTTTGTAGACTAATGTGATAGCTTTAGTTATACTGGTGCAATCAGAGCTGCATCCTTTTAAGGCTGTGCTGGACAGAATTCACCAACAATACACCACCATAACTGACCAGTCAGAATCCAGAATTAAAGGTAGCTGTAGTAATAAAACACAAGCAGGGGAAATGACTTTACTGCAGGCTTTTTTATTTAAAGTGTACTCTAGAGGTTTGTGTCTGTGCTGTGTCAGGCTGTTAGGATTTTATTATAGGCAGTTATGAAATATGGTTACACACAAAAACAAACGCAGAAAGACACCCAGCGTTCCCATCATTGACATTCTGTAGTCAGAATTTATAACAGCAATAACATTTGTATGACCAGTGGACCCTGATGAACTAATGCTGCCTGTGTATCTTTGTTCTGAGCATTAGTGCATACATCTCTGTGACAATCGTGCATCTTTGCTACATGCCACTGAGACCCATCCAATATATTAACACAATTATTTTTAAGGGCCTCCTTCTGGTTCACTGGGATTTTTGGGAATTGCTGTCCCCCGTCTTGGAGCACGTCAAAGTCGGAGTAGATTGCTTTGGACCTTGTTGCCCTTTTCACATTCAGCTAATGTGGGTGGAGGGATTGCAAATGTTTCCAAGGATCTCTGCTTCTGTCGTGGGCACAGTTTGGTGTCACAGCTAACAACAAGACGGGGCAGGGAGACGCCCAGTGTGTGTGTGGATAATGAAATCTCAGAAGGATGTGGGAATTTCATCACAGCAATGGAATTTGTTTGTTTTGAGCAGTCAGCCACCTCAGTGGTCTTTTGTATCATCCGCTCTGTATAATTTACTTATCAAACAAATCACTTGCAGAGACATGATGGATCTCAATCTTCACAGCACAGAGAATTCTTGTCCTGCTGACTCTCATACTTTTGCTTCAGCAGTTTTTAGGCAGATACAACCCGAAGACCAACTGTTTTTGTACAGGGTGCATTATTTTTTACTTAGTTGTCTGACTGCTTGTGGGCAAAGCCAACGATGTGTCTTCGCATTGAGATTCATTCAATTGTCTTTTTGATCTGACACAACAAAGTCCAGTATAGAATACAGCACATATGTCACTGGTCTATCAGGGTAACAGCTCATCAAGAGTCATTTGGTGATGATTGGACAATCATTCTGTCAATCATATTCATAGCCAGTGTTGGTAATAACGGCGTTAGAGTATAATAGTGTTTCTAACGGCGTTATTTTTTTCAGTAACGGGTAATCTAATTAATTACTTTGCTTTGCTTTACAACGCCGTTACCATTTCTAACAGGAAATGTGGTAGCGTTACAAATGTCAAGCTGTTATCCGACCAGCCTCACCCTCAAATTCCACAGCACATTCGCGGTCTTGCCTGACAGACGAAACCCACTGAAAGGGTGCACCAAGCAGCTCCGCAGCGTGCAGCCCCGTAGGGGGAGGTCTGATCCCTGGAGAGCCACAGGCTCTCATGATGAGCACAGCGATGTCACACACTCATAAAGCATGTTATACACTGAGAAAAGAAATAAACAACACCTCACTTCGCTTCTCTAAGGTCCCTTTGCTGGTCTCAACCACACGGCTTTGTGATTTATTGAACTTCTATCCGCCTATATCCTTGTAGAAAAGATGTTTTTGTCATGTATGCAATGTTATGTATTTCTGTACCTCTAAGATTCACTTCTTCGTCTATGGTGTCATGTTGCCTCTGGGACCCTCTGACCAACTGCTGACCCGATGCTCGCGCCGCCAGTTTTTGCATAATGACAAACAATTGAGGAAATTTACGTTCGAGCGTCCGTGCATTCTGTTTTATTTTGAAACTTCCGGATACTCCACGCATTGACTTCCTGTATGGTGCTTTCTTAGCGACAGTGAATTTACGAGGTTTGGACGCGGCCGCGCCAAAAATAGATTTGACATAAGCAAATTCTTACAATATGGTACAGAAAACATGTAGATGTAGAGCAACACTATAAAAATAAACTTTCTATGAAGGAATAAATGTTGTTCAGATTTGACAGATCTCTTGAAGCTTGATGCGGCTATGCTAACTCTGTACAAACTGTTGTCACGATCAAAGTGTCTTCATGACTCAAAGGATGCTGATTGGGCAGTGCCTCTGAAGACTAAGCTCAATCGTGTGGTATGGAGCTTTGCACAAGCTTTGCACTATCTGATTACAGTCTATGAAATAGGCAGATCCAGCTGCACTGCAAGGTTACTGTCTTAGTACAAATGAGGAAAAGTGCAAACCTTTCAAATTATTGTATTTATAATAAATTCAGCGTTGATTAGAGACATAGTCTCAATAATGTTTTTTAATCACTTTATCCTTTCACATATTAAGATGTTTGTGATTGGAGGAAGCTAATATGACTTACAACACTGATTTCCAGCTTCTACATCCTGGTAGAGGATAAATGGTTCCTCTGTGAAAGCTGAATCGCAGTAAACATTAATTTATTTCCATTAAAGTCGGCCTACCTCACATGGACTGTAATGAGTTTTTGGTCTCAGGTGTTGTGCTGTACGTCTTCTCTGGGCTGATGAAGGAGATGAAGTCCAGGTTTACTTTACCCACAGGGATAATGAAGTTTGCTTGTCAATAGAGGCTGCATGCTGCAACTTACCAGCATGAGAGCTTTATAGAAACATAGTTATCAAACAACAATGGGAATTATCTCTAAATTGCAAGCCTTTCCTAATTTGATACACAAAAAATGTTAAATACACACTAGATGAACAGATTCCATATTTTATGTCTGATACCATCCCAGTGATAGTATCAGACAAACACTAACTGCTTCCATTTAACAAGAATATTTATTGTAAAAAGGATGCTCTTTAACCAGGTAAATATATTCCACCATGCCTGATTGGATGAATAACCTATCAGAGGCAACAAAACTGAGGCGGCCCTGCTTTATCAATTTCAAATTAATAACTTTCAGCGTAACAGCTTTTACAGCTCAGTTCAACTCTTGAAACCCATCATAGTCCTTTCCCAGAAAAGAACTTATAAGAAACTGTACAGATGTACAACTTAAAACTAACTAAAAGTATCAAAACATGAAGAGAGGATAATTAGAGGCAGCATTACTGCTCCAAGTTGATCTAACAAGAATATTCTCCTGCGTCCACAGCAGCTATGTAATGGTAAAGTTTTCATTTGAAATCATTTGACCGAAGCAAAGTGAGTGTTCTAAACCCTGTTTTAACATTTACAACCACTAAGATATTACATTTTGGCCAGCACAGTTTGCACGTAAATGTTCCCTAGATGTTAGCCTTATATTTTGATATCTTCAGAGATGACAGTAACCTTGTGCAGAAGCTGGATCCTCTTGATATTTGTAATCAGGAAGATTCATATTGTCAAGCTCCAATCTACAATGATTATGAGCAACAACAAAACAGGCCTTTCAGAGCCCTTTGGAGCAGGAAGAGGTAGGAGCTACACATAAGACAGCAGGAAGTGGATGCTCATGCAGAAATAAGCATGGATGCTGAAAGCTTCAGCATTTTTATTAAATTGAAATTAAAAATAACATCAACACTTCCCTATAGTAAGGGTATTTTCACTCTACTTCTGATGTGTTTTGATGACTTTGTTTTAAAAAGGGACTCATGTCCTGTAGCACAATAGCTCCCACCTACTCCATTGTCTAATGGGCCCATAATAAATATTCCATCACCTGCTGGATAAGATCCAAAAGCTGCTCGTGTTGCCGTTGTCATGTCGCGTGTCCATTAATACCTAATTTTGGTCACTGTTGCTGTGGCTTAGTGACATCACGTTCGCTAGAGTGTCACCGCAATCATTTCATATATCATGTAATTGGATGTATAAGCTGACATTATTCCAACAGTATCCTTTTCACTCACCTACCAATCACAAAACACTGCAGCTGATGGCCCTGCAGCAGCATCCTCTGTGAATTTTCTGTAATCCATGTCAGCAGAACTAATGTAACTAACCACTGACTAATGTTTCCCACTCAGACAAAGATTGTTACTCTGTAGTCCAGAAAAAAAACTGTCTGTCACTGGTACTGTCACACATGCACACACCGCTGATAGGCTGTTGCCGCACAGCCACACAGGACTTTGCCTGAAAAGATAAACTTTTTCAATTTTGACAATGCGTGGTGAGCAAAGTGGTCGCATTGAATGTGACCAACACGTCGCCGGAGGGCTAACCCCGCCCCATCACGGCTGTACATTGATTCACATGGAGAGTGATTGGCGAGGATGCTCAAGTCGCGTTCGGTGTGTAAGACTTGAAGAGGTTCTGCCCTCCTAAACGCTCTCTTTGGGCTCTTTGGTGAAATACACTGAACAGTCAGTTTGGTGTGTCAGGTCAAGCTGACAGAGCGTTGAAAATATCCAAAGAGAAGTTTTAAGAGTTCTACGAGCTGAGAGGGAGGTATTAAAAGCAACTTTGAATTTTTAACATAAGTTAAAGAGCTTTTGCTCATCCTTTGTGGTAAAAAGAGATGAATGTGTCAGTTTGATGGGATTGAATGTGGTCTCTTGCAGTCAGCTTTTCCTCCTGTTCCTGTGATGGATCTCGTTTTGTCATAGTAACTGTCTCTGTTGTGGTTATGTGGCCTTTAACGACTCCTAAAGGTCACCAACAGAGGCTGCATGATGCTTCACAGACCGGACACATGTAGACTGTAAACCAGCTGAGAGGAGGCAGGAGAAGATTTCTCTTTATTTATTTAAAATTCACCTCTATCTCTGTAGCCAGAGGTAGTTTTTATTTCTGTCACGCTGTCTCACACATGCAGTTTCTGGAAGCATATGCTGAGGTTGAGATTTTTAAGCTTTTTTACAGATAATTCGGTCTGCTTGCTTCCACCTCTGCAACATCAACCATCTCTACCCCTCCCTCACCCCCCACAGTGCCTCTATTCTTGTCCAAAGCCTCATCACCTCCTGTTTAGATTAATGTAGCTCACTCCTCTTTGTATCTGTGCTATTCTCTGTACGAGCAGCCATTCCTTCTGTCATCTTGCTAGGCCTGTGCTCAAAATATCGATACGGCAAAATATCGTATCGCACTCCTTTGGGATACGTGTATCGATAAGGATTCTACAGAATCAATACGGGATAAATATTTTGACAGTTGTTGTAAACACACTTTGGGTAATGTTAACAGTGGCACAGTTCAAAGTAGAAGACGAGCTACATAATGAAGCATATGTTCTAAATTTGAACTTAGGTCTACCACCTTTGAGGATCTGAATTTATGTCTCTCAAGTTGTAGAACCACTTAAAACTCATCCTTGTTCTTTTTCTTCTTATCAGAAAAAACTAAACTTGTCAAGAATTTTGCTTAAAGCATCGTCAGTGTTCACAATTTACGTGTATCGGGATACATATCGTATCGTGGCCTTCGTATCGGGATACGTATCGTATCGTGAAGTTGCTGGAAATACCCAGCCCTACATCTTGCTCATACCTCCGCCTCTTCCTGCTTTAGAGAGCTCTGATTGGGCCTTCAAGCTTAAGCGAGGCAAGGTGGATCTGCCTGATTACAGACCTTAAATTAGGGGGATCCAGCTGCTGTTGCTTAGATCCAGTGGTGGGTGAAATGCTCAGTTTTTGTTGTTTTCTGAGTGTTTAATTTACTGTCAACTAGTTGGCTCATAATTTGCATTTGTATGGATTTAAAATCATTTGCCTTGGTGGATCTGAAGTTTAAATGCAAATTATAAATGTTTTCAACTAACTTTCAAAACCTAAGGAGTCACCCAGTCAACAGTCAAAATTAAGTAGTAAAACTTGAAAGATCCCAAGTTGTTACTCATTTTCAACAAGTTACACAAAGTCATGTAAGCTGTTTGACTTAGGCATGCCTGTAAACCCTGCATTTTCAGCCTGCTCAGATCAGGCTGTCTGAGTTTTAATCCTCTTTAGATGCGTCAGACCTTACAAGAAACATTGTTGCCAGAATGGATCATTTTTGCTGAAGGATCCACATGATAAAACAGTGATTTCCTTCTTTTATTTTCTTGATGAAAAATGTTGCTGTATTAGATAGCTATTTTGACACTCACAGAAAAGAACATTTTTTTTAGTCTGTGGTCCAATAGCATGTGCCCCATTTCTTTTCTCTTGTTTATGAAGTGTCCAATCAGGAGCAGCCAAAGGTAGAAGAGAGGCAAGATACAGTAATTGCCTACCAGTTTCCAAAATATTTGAAAAGGAAGTAATACAACGTGGTCCTTCATAACTTTTGAGACATAACTGATTCCAAGAGCTGTAAAAAACTATATGGAGTCAACAAATGTCTTCATGATACATTGTAAATTTGTACTTATTTTTTGCTGTACATTTTTTTGGCTTAGTTATATTTTTCTCAAACTCAAGGAGTAATAAACATATTTAGATGAAAACACATGATGGATTCCTGTGTGATTTACAGAGTGCTGTGAGTGAGAGAGTTTGAATTTTAATTTTTCAGTTTTTTTTAATATATTAATCTGAATTTCTTAAAGCAGCACAACGGAAGATCCCCACTTGACCAGATAGAGAACTCAACTACCCATGAGCTCTAGGGCGCGCATACTGTCGTAAGGATACAGATCTGCCGGTCACGTGCGTTTGTTTAGCTGGCCTATCTGTAATTCGCAGGAGATATGAGAATTGATATTAAATGTCACAGTTACAAGAACAATTTATCACAACTGGGACAATGCAGTTACATGGCTGAGATTAGACCAATTAAACTAAATCTGAAATATGTACCCCTGTGCTCTACCCCCTTCTTTTATCAAATGATTTTAAATATTTGTTACATATTTCTGAATCTTTTTGTTGAAGATATTCTGGAGGTAACAATCTGTCACCAAGTTGTCTTCAAGTAGTGGAGTAAGAGTTTTTCCTGCTTTGCATGAGATATAATGGTAGTGCTCTTCCTCTGTAGAAAGAATGTTTTCTTTTCTTCTTCCTGTTTTACCTCTGCGATTACTATCACACACACCCACACAGACACACACTCACGCTGCATAACCTGAGACCGACCTACTCTGCATCAACTAACTGATAAGGATGTGTGTGCGAGTGTGTGTTCACAGCTTGATCTTAAGGATCCACCCTCTTATTGCATTTAGAGATAAAGAGACAACATAAAAAATGAGGAAATGGAAAAAGCTGAAAGAATCATCAAAGCTGTGTTGAAAGGCCTGAGAAAAGCAGTTTATTTTTTATTTACCTTTTCATAGATAAAATGCAAAAATGTGTTTAAGTGCAAAATTTGATGGTATGGTTACAGTAATAATAGAAGCAGTGAAATTTAAGTAGTACATAGTAGCTTTGATTTTGAGATAGTTAAAAAAATACAGTAACACCTTACCAATACTGAATTTGCAAAATTACATCATGTATACAGATATGCAAATGTATATTACAAAATGTTTATATTCACAAATTATTAATCAGACAACTTTTATTCGGTTACCTAGGTGAAAAAAGGTCGTGCAATGCTTAAGTTGTTCCTAAACTTCAAGAGTCCTTTAGTTTGGTAGTTCCTTTTTAGTTCGTTGTGTTAACATTCTACCATTGAGATAACAAAAATGATGGTCATAAATTAAGTTGATCTGGAGGGTCGCAGGATTGCTTGTCTGTTTGTCATAATTCTGTCCTTTGACAGTCAGTCAGACATTTGTTTCCCAGAATTGCCACGGTCTCTGGACGAGGATGAATTTTTTTCATAATACTCTGAATGTAGATGGGGATTCAACAAAATGTCAGTGATGTATCAACATGTGAGACAGGGACGTTTTCCACATAGTAGCTCATCTAACAATTTTAGAAATGCCTTGGCAGAGGCTCTGAAGATTGATTTGGATCCTATCAGTTTATACAGATGTTAACAGATTTGCTGCCATATTTACAGATCACATCTCACATGACACATTGTTGCACCTGAGGTCGTGCCCTATAGTGGATTCCTTTAGTAACACCTGTAACATACAGGAAAGTATGTAAACAAAGTACTTTTAATGCTGGCAAAGCAAACATGACCGTGGATGCTGTCCTTTGCATTATGTGTATATAAGAAGATAGGGCAGGAGATAGACTTAAAGGGACTGTGAGGAGTTTCTAAGTAATTACAAAAAAGTCTCCCTTTTAGATATATGCCTGATCAAAATACACACTTTAAGATGAGTTTTATAGCATCAAAATAGGTCATCTATAATCTATAAATGCTATTCCTTAGCCTTCCGGTCGGGTCGGACAGGGCTGGACTGGCCTGGATACTCAACTGCAGGAACAAGACAATTAAAACTAGAGCAAATTTACGTTATTCGGACACGTCTCAGAGCGATATATAGCCGGCTACAAAACTACGATACTAAGTTGTCCAAAAATTGCTTGTTGTCACACATCAAAACTACAGCTACATAACTAGAAAGAGATACATTACCTCGTCGCTTTGCATCTTGTAAGTTGTTAAAAAAAGAAGTTGTAAAGCAATACAGAGTTCTGAGGAAGTTCTGAGCTGCATTTACTATAGCATCACAACAAACACACGCTTTGGCTTGGGTCTTCTGGTGCGTTCCAGTAGTAGTCAGAAGTAGGAATTTCCGGGTTCCGAGTAGGAAACTACAACTGGAATGTTCCCCGAAGTCTGAATTTCCTACTGAGAACTCGGTGAAACCTCGCCACCCCCGAGTTGACAATCGAAGATGGATGCCCCCAGTGTGAACAGTTAATTAGCTCCTGTAATAATCAATTTATTGCTAACAACAGCTAATAATAGCCTGGCATGTTTTTTTCAGACCTCAACTGGAACGCTGATAAGTCGGAGATGATGTCACTACCAGTTCCGAGGTTACTGGAAGGCTGCATTACGACAGTTGCCGCGCGTGCTCATGGGTAGCAGAGTCCTAATGTCGCCGCAAATAGATTCTCCTCATAGCACCTTTAAGAAAATCCGTACGAGAAATGGCCCGTGTGGAAGGGGTCCAACGCCAGATTTGAACCAGATTGAAACCACTTTTTAATAAGTGCTGTTGCCGTGTTTTTTCCATGAACACACCTGCCAGGCCTGTTGCTGTTTGTGTTCTGACCCTGATAGCTAACAGTAACAGTAAACATTGACCTTCCTCTGCACAGCCAGTTCAGCAGACTTTTATGATGACTGCACAGTGGGCTGGTGTTGCTTGATCTCCTAGAACAGGAACTGACATATTTCTGTCTGTACTTATCAGGGGGTAGAGTATCAGGTAATGACTCTCTTGGTTTCTTGGTGCCATCTTTTGCTACTGCTTGAAATGGGAGCCACTTATTGGAGGAATTACATTTAGTGTTCTTAATCTGTCAGGTTTTAGTTTCTTTGTTAATTTCAGCTAATTACTGACCAGCAAGGCAGTTCATATGATTGTTGATCACAGTTACATCACACATATTATATTAGTTAGATCCCAGTTGCTCAGTGAGTAATTCAGCTACTTGGATAGTAATATAGATAGTGAACCACCAGTCTGGTCTGCAAGACAGTTGTTGAGCTAGTCATGAATCCTCCCCTCCAGGAGGGCAGAGTGTCAGCTGGTCGACGAGGGGAGTGTCTCTGTGCTCTGCTGCCTCCAGCTCAATGAGAGTCAGTCAGCAGTCATCCAGCCGCTCATACACTCAGTCCTCCAGTCCCTCAGTCGTTTAGTCCATCTGTCCGTGGATCTGTGGGTGTAGATGCAGGGCTGCTGGTCAGCTGCTCTGGTCGGCAACTGGTATCTCCCCTGAGGATCTTGCTCTGTAGAATCAGCTGAGGAGCCGCTGACTGAGAGGTAAGACACTCAGCAGGATGTTTGTTTGACTAAGTTAATTTCAGAAGCTGTTTGCTGACTTTTAAAGCATGTGACAAGCTGCAGGCAGGGAACCGTTGTTTTCAGGTCAAGAGACCAGAAAACAACATAAAAAGTTTTAATGAGGGAAGTGTTCAGGCCTTTCTTGATGCAACTGTTTCTGCAGAATGAGCTCACATCCTTTTTTAACAAGTGCTGTTGCCATGTTTTTTGCTTTCAGCTGCATCATTCAGGCAGCTTGTTATCTGGACTCTGAGGGTCTGACAATGGCAGCAGGTCATAAGTTTTATTCTTATGCTCGGTCTCATGATAGAGAAGAAGTTCTCGGGTAAAGCAAGAGGCTAAAGGATGCTTTTACTTTAGCTAAATCATCTTTCATACAGAAGTTTTGAGATACATCTATATGTACTGAAATTAAGTATTGAGGTAGGACAGTTCTGTTCACAAGATTGCAGTTATTTTTCATGTTTTTAAGAAAAAAAGGATTTTTGGCCCAATGCCTTGTTAGAGGCTTCTTTACAGTTCGAAGCAGCAGCAGTGATTCACTTATTGACAACAAGAGAATGTATTTTATATGTTTTTTTAAGTTATCACTCAACAACTGATATTATGAACTAAGTTATACTGATACAGTTGATTAAACATTAAATAAAAATAGAATTCCTGAATAAACATGTAAGGGTTATTTCTTTTTTTCTAATGAACAGAATTTGAGCAGAACTTCTACACAGTGTCTAAACTGCATACAAAAATGTTTGCAGAATCTGGAAAAGTAGGTGGAGCTAACAAGAACCACCCATGTTTCAAATGTTTAGAACACTTTTTAACAGTCCTCTGTCTCTGCTGGTAAATATATATATATATATATATATATATATATATATATATATATATATATATATATAGATAGATAGATAGATATATAGATATAGATATAGATATAGATATAGATATAGATATAGATATATAGATATATATATATACATATATATATATAGATAGATAGATATATAGATATATAGATAGATAGATATATAGATATATATATGTGTGTGTGTTTATATATATATATATGTGTGTATATATATATGTGTATATATGTATATATATGTATATATGTATGTATATATATATATGTATGTATATGTATATACATATATATAGTTTATTTTAATTATTTCAAAAAAATGATATTTAAGTGTTAAACATTTATCACCTCAATATCAGAAGTTTTGCAAATGTTTGTGTTACATTTTAATAGTATCAATAATTTTTTTTGCAGTTTTTTTTATATCATAGACTTAGAATTATTCAATATTGGGAGTCTTTTTTGTCAACCTCTGTCAAAGAGGTAATGTTTTTGTGAGCATTTTGTGCAATTGACCATCCATCTAGATCAAGAGAACTCAAAATGTACTCACTGAATTTAGGGACAATTTCATGATGTGCTGGTCACAGCACGTAGAAAATAGTGACTCGATTTGGTGGTTATCTCATTATGGATGGGGCTCCTGGAAGTTTTAAAATTTATATTAACACTGTGATATTGGACAGTTTTTCATGTTTTTTGTTAACTAGTGTATCAGTGTCAAAAATGATCTTCGAACCGTTCAAATTTTTTACTGTGTATTTTTTTATTATAAATTTAATTGTTTTAGGCAGTTTTGCCAGAAAATAAAGACAATTCAGATAGGTTTTACTTTCCTGTCCCTTATACCAACACTCCAGATGGATTGTTCATCGTATGTATGCGAAATGTTTCACTTGTCTATCTCAACAGCCCCACAGAATGTGTTTTGGAAAACAAGAACCTTCAAGATTCCTATCTAAAGGGAAGTTGGATGATTATTTTGTCAGTCACATTTAGTATCAGATCAATCTGATGATGTTGTGGGGAGACAGGGCCCTTATAGAGAAGATAGCTACATAACCTCAGCCAGTTCATTAAAATCAAACTCTCACAAGTTCCCCATACAATAAAGAAATAATCACCAGTTCTGATAAAACTGACATCATTGAAGTCCGCACTAATTTCTGCATGAGCAGCCAGTGTTTGCTGTCCTCTCACCAATAGCTCCCGCCTCCTCAGAAACCTCTGCTAACCAAACTCAGTCTCTCCTGATAAAAGCTTTGCTAGACTGATCCGATCTTGTACAGACATTAATTTAGGTGATCCAGCTGTACTGCAAGGTTACCCAGCCCTAAGCCGTACACAGACCACAAGACCATCAGGATCCCTGCTTCCGCAAAAGTTAGCTAAAGCTTGATTTTCTGGTGGTCCTAATGAATATCCTATAGTGTGAGATTTATCCTCCACAATCCTGTCAGAAGAGGATGAGGGACAGCCTGACTTTAAATCATAAACATTAAGCATGTCGAATATTAAATAAATTCAAACTAAAAGGATCAGAAATCCTTGTGTGTGGAGGCCAGGCACATCCTCTATGCTTGTCAGATGGACCAGAGCCAGTCAGGGACCTAAAGCAGGACGCAAATGCAGCCATGGACGAGAGTAAAGGCAAAATATTAAGTTAGATGGACGTCAAAATGAAGGTCCAACTGTCTTTACAGCATGAGCTGTAAGTAATATGGAACAAACTGATTGGGAGAGAGGCTGGACGGAGTCACAAGCTACCTGCTAGCCGCATTTATCTTCAGTTTCTTCAGATGTTGTCTGCCAAGTTTGTTTAAACCTGTGCCTAGTTTTATTACCCAAGGCTACATGCCCTGGTTGGTGTGCTGTATTCATTTCTTTATATCAGACACACAACACTGCAATACAACCGTGCTACGGGGCGTCGGTCGCGCAGTTGAATAGCGCTTGGTCAGCAATCGGGAGGTTGCAGGTTCGAGACCAGCTCTGGGCGACACATGGCGATGTGTCCTTGGGCAAGACACTTAACCCCCAGTTGCTCCCACTGCTGCATCAGTGGTGTGTAAATGGGTATGAAAGGGCGCGAATGTGTTAGTGATAGTAGTGGACAACTAACATCGAAACCTCAGAACTATCAGTGAGTGAATGTGAGAGCGAATGGGGTAAGTGTGACCTGCAGTGTAAAGCAGCTTTGAGTAGTCAAAGACTAGAAAAGTGCTATATAAGCTCAAGTCCATTTACCATTTACCATTTAAAAGTCTGTTAGGATTGAAATCTCTTCATGGTTGTTATAGGCCTTAGTCTTAATAGAGTTGGCAATATGGCACTTCTTTGTCATGAACTGGTCTTTAATATACTCTTTGGGATAACCTTTGCACCCTCACATCAGTCTTAAGCAGCTTCTTGTAAGTTTATCAGGAAGTAAGGCATATCTCTTGAGCTACAGTTCAAAAATAAGACATATCATCAGGCATTCAAAAAACAGGAGGACTAGCTTTAGCCTTTAGCCGATAAATGTTATGGGTTGTCCAGTGGCAAAGCATTTTATGTAGGAACAGCTTAAGTTAAGTCTATTTTTCAAAGTTAGCTGTTCTACAAAGTTTTTAGCATTATCTCTCCAGTCAGAAGGAGGACAGAGTTAGGAGAAAAGTCAGAAAAACCAAAAAAAACCTCACCAGAGCAGTTATCTCTTCTTTGAGAGGGCGCCTGTAGAGGCTAATACAGGATTTGTCTTCCTTCTTTATGTCATGTCTCTGAGACATGGTTGTTCCACCAATTAGAAGTTCTTGCAGGCACAAAGTTACTGATAAGACGTCAGTGTGAGCAAAAAAAAAACTCTGTGGGAACCTACCTGGGTTATTCAGTTAGTGAGCAAGTTCATAGCTTTGTATGTGGCGGTCAGCAGTGGAGAGAAATCGTTGCTCTGTAACATTTGGGCTCCCAGAGTGCAGGCATGTGAGCTTATAAGGTACATTTTCGTTAACCTAATGGCTAATCTCAGCCATGTTCTGGTATCAGTTAATAAGAATAGGCTTTGGTTAATTAATGAGTATATAAAGGACAGATTTTGTATTAAAGCAAAGAGCTGAGGGTATTAGAGCAGGAAGGAATCATCCATTCATCAAATATACTGCTTCGTCCCCCTGTGGTCAGGGGGGATCTGAGCCCTATCTCAACAGACAGTGAGCTAGAGATGTTCATCTCTTTGGCCCAAAATGTAAAACTCAAGTCTCTGAGAACTCACAGCATTCTTGGCTGCCTTATCCTAAATATCAAACTGTGCAGCCCTGCACATCTGACTCTAGAGAGGATAGATGTCAACTTTCGAGTCACAGGGTCACCATACAAGCAGATTTATGAAGTCACACTGAATAGGTGTCTGTTATGTGTCAGAGCTCGTACTGCTTAGAGACATATTAACAGCAGGGACATGTTGTTGTGTTACCATGGCAAATGCTTATTTTCAGGCATTCCCGCAAACAATGTTCTGCTTGTCTAAATATCATGCCAGAATCAAGTAAGGCTAAAAAAAAGACGAATGACTGTAGTGCCCTTAAATGATCTATTTACTCTTGTTTTTATATAGTTTGCTTTAGGTGCCCAGACATGTTTGTGATGCTGGAGCCTGTTTAGAAAATGAACATGTTAATTCTAATATTCTAAAAGGTCACACAATCTGATGGTTTAAGTGCTGGAAGCACAATAAATGAATTAAGATTAGATAAATGTTTGCTGAACAATTGGGATTAAACTAAAATACAATAAATTTCTTTGGAAAAAAAAGAAGAGTTATTTCAAATGAATGCTGTTTTATTGGCTTAAATATAGAAAAAGAACTTACAATGACAACACTTCTTTGGACAAAGGTTGAATTTAATTAAAAACTATTACTGAAGAAACATGTTTTCTTTTGTTTTGGCAAAGTGCAGTATCTTACATCTTAATCCAAAAAAGCCATATTTTTAAAAATAGTATTACAATATAATTCTTAATCACTTAATCTGTTAAAAATCACTCTGAGAACTAATCTAACTTTGGGATGGGTAACAATGGTTATCAGGATTTTCGGGATTTTTTATCAAGCAGACATTTAGAAATATCTGTATTTTAATAAAAAAAAAAGAAAAAAACACTCAATGACACTTTGCAAAATAATTAAAATAATTTAAATGAATAAAAACAACAGAGAAGAGAGACAAATAGAAACAATAGAATAAAGAAGTCATGGGGAATATGCAATTATAAACAAATGGGTTTTGAGTTGTGTTTTAAAGAGATTAGGTAGAGAGTCTAAGTTTCTGAGGTCCATTGGGGGAGAATTCCAGAGTTTTGGGAGCACAGCTTGAATCAGGATTTAATTTCTGAGAGGCAGTGGGTGAGGGAGGAAGGTGGGAGAGAGATGTTGGGTTTACTGGAAAGATAAAGCTGGGTGTCATCAACAAAGCAGTGAAAATGGATGCCAAATCTATGAAAAATATCGCCAAGTGGGAGGAGATAGATAATGAAGAGGAGGGGCCCCAAGACAGAGCCCTGGGGCACACCTATAGTGACGGGGAGGACTATTAAGTGAAGGATTTGAGTTGGATGAACTGAGCGCAGCCTGTGAGGTAAGTGTGAAACCAGTGAAGAGGGGTGTGAGTGATGCCTATGGAGGAGAGTCTGTTGAGGAGGATGTGGTGAGGAATAGTGTCAAAGGCTGCACTCAGATCGAGGAGGATGAGGATGAGGATTGAGATCCAAACCGGAGTCAGCTACCATGAGGAGGTTGTTTGTGGTTAAATGAGGGCTGCTTCGGTGCTGTGGCAGGGACGGAAACCAGACTGGAAATGTCCATATAGGCTGTTATGGGTGAGATAGGAGTGGAGTTGAAAGGTGACAGTGGAAATGAGGGGAGGTGAGAGATGGGACGGAGGCTAATAAAGTCATTTGGATTTGAACCAGGTTTTTTCAAGATCAGACTGATGGCTGCAGATTTGAAGGGAGCGGGAACAATTTCAGTGGATAGGAGTGGATAATGGCAGATTCGAAGGGGAGCATCTGGGAAAGAGCAGTTCAAAAATGTTTCCGAGGCGGAACCTTCAAAAACAACTGCAGCTAGTGATGGGGCGATCTTTCTGCTAGTCACACTCTGTTGAGGATTTCCGCATCTCTCCAAGGTTTTCAGCAGTGATCCCTGGTCGCGAGAAGAGCAAAAACACAATTTACCATAAGAAGAGCTTTGAGTGATGTCCTTTGCTCCTCTTTTAAAGAAAAGAGAAGCAAAGGACGTCACAGGTCATGAGTCCATTTCTGATTAAATCAGCAGATATTGCACATCCATTGAGACTGCTTCAAAAGCCGCCATTGTTTTCAAACATGCAGTCAGTTCCTGTTGTCTTCACGTCTGCAGCTCCGCCCTGATTGGGCCGTTCAGCATTTAGCCAGTGAAGCCGTTGGACAATAGAAGTTGACAAGACGGACATGCAGGATTTGAGACAATGAATCAGGCAAGTCCATCTGGCTAAATCTACTGCGATTTTCATGCACAATCACTTCAAGGGTTTATAGGGAATGGTCTAAACAAACAGAAAATATCCAGTGAGAAGCAGGTCTATGGCTGAAAGGCCTTATTGATGCCAGACGTCAGAGGACATTCAGAGTGGTTTCAGGTGATAGAAAAGCAACAGGAGCTTAAAACAAATCACAAGGAATACAGAAGAGCATGTATTAACGCACAACTTTCCAAGAAGTAGACCACACCAAGGGCCATTCCTGTCAGCTAAGAACAGGAAGGTGATGCCACAGTTCACAAAGACTCAACAAAATTGGACCGTTGCAGAAATAAAATCTGGATTTCCGCTGCCACATGTAGATGGGAGGGTAAGAACTTGGCATGATGACATTACATTAATAAAAAAGTGTTCTTATTTAAGTCCTTAAATAATCGCTCTTATCTAACCAGACAACACCCAGCATTTTCCTGTGATGTGTGGAGAAACAAATCGACTGACACTAAATGAAAAAAATTAAATCTACAACACAAACAGCTGTTATCTGTACTCCATCCTTAATCTGGGCTCACATTAAGCAGATCTTTAAGTCACAACTCCTGATTAAACAAACCATGAAATGATTCGTACACATGTGAACATTTTCCTGTTTGTATTATTTTGTGTCTGCCTGGCTCGTAAACCTCACCTCTCAACAAGGTCTTGTGTGCTTGGCAGACAAAAAATATGTTTACTTCAAACTGGCCTGGCAACAGAGAGAACATGTCACCTATTATGTAAAGTGTCGTTTAAATCCCAATAATAACGTTGATGATTTTAATTATTGTATCTTGGCTGCAGATTAACCCCCGTGAAAGCCTTCTGTGTGATAGTTCTGTGTTTATTTGACATTCCCTCTTTCGTGACTGGTGACAGAGGAGACTCCAAAGTAAATATTTGACTTTGTCATGCTTCATGCATGCTGGGAAAATACAGAAGCCCATTTGAAGTTTGAAATAATAAGATATGATGTTTTCTTCTGGTATTTGAAACTCCTCATGCTGCCAGATGCTGAACTCTATCAGTGTTGTTATTGTCCTTCCAGGCAGAGTCGAGGGAAATTCATATTGTTGATGTTAATTTGATCTTAGGGCGATAGAACAAAATGCATATTCATCAGCACTGAACCTGGGCAGTAAAATGACCCACATATCACTGCAATCTTTAATATTTCTGAAAGGAAACCGCAAATGATGGTAATGAAGCATCAGCTCTGGTATTTCCCTCCTGGTCTGTCTTTTAGTAATTTAGTCCATCTGACAGTTAATGCTCCTGTGATGCTGTGGACAGTTTACTCAAAAACACGTCCTGTGGGTACTGTGTAAGACGGAGCGACAGAGCTCAACAGAAACCATAAGCAGCCTCTAAAGGCAGAGCAGTCACACTTTGTAATTATCATTGAATGCTCCATCCAGTGTGTTTAAGCAGTCAGACTTCGGGCTGCAATCACAAACAAAGATAGTATTTAAATGTTTATAAAGGAAAATAAGGGGCTTCATTACTTTTAGCTTCAAGCTTCCTTTGTCAAAGGCAAAAAAACAGGCATTCATTCATAATGTCTCTTCCCTGCAAAAAGCTGTTAACCTGACACTACTGCTTTTAAAAACCTTATATTTGCCTTTTAACCATGCACTCATTCAAGGACAAAATATAAGCCACTCATTTAAAGTCAGTTGGTCGGTATTATGTCCCCCCCATATCATTCAGTCACAGTATTAGTCCTGATTTTATAAACTTATTTTTGTACCTTTATAACAGTCATAAATTTCTGATTCATCATACCACATAAGCCAAGAAAATCATTTAAAAGTGCTGCAATGACAGAGTTAATTCACTTAAAGTTAGCCCATGTGAGACTTATTGTTTTATTTCACCTTTGATTGAATGAAGTGTTATAGTTGTGTAACACATTAAATGTCCCAATTCATAACATCATTTCCTAGTTTATGCAGACAACTCTAGGCTCACATGTTTGTCACAAAAAATAAAATTACATTATTTTAACTCAAGTAAATAGTAAATAGTCTGAATAGTTCAGGTCAAAGAAGAAACAAGGATGGTTCTCCAGCTGATCACGATGTGTGCTGACCTGAGGCAAACAGTAGGACCACAAATTCAATCAGCTGATTAATCACATGACCCCCAACTCAATAAGCAACAAAGAGGAGCAGATTCAAATTAAAAGGAACAAGAGTAGAAAACAAAAGAAGCCAGGAGAGAAGAACAAGGAAGAGTACCTTTGATAAGATTAAAATCATGCTAAGTGAAAACAGAAAAGGTTATTGATTTAATACTGCTGCAGACTTAACACAAAAAACGGAGAAGGCATGGAGCATGTGCATACATCATGAGACATGTGAACAAACTCTGGCATCTGCTGTTCTCTGTGTCCTCTTGTTGCTTATGGTGGTCATAAAGGAGCAGAAGACTTTACTGTTTAAGCCAAAACAAGCTCAGGAGCTTCTGCAGGACAAACAAGATGCCAAATGCAGACATTTTTCTTTAGTTGTTGGAGCCCACACACAGTTCAAGTAGATGGGGCTGTGACATCATTGTTTTTGAAACGATCCATATTTGTTGTCCATATGGAAATGCTTGGCTGATGTTTTCACATTCATCAACTCTGGGAGCCGTTTCAGGCACCTGAAAGGCTGTTTTTGTGTGGACCAACATAACCAAAAACTGAGTACACCTGAATTCATCTCTGTGTGGACCAGCCCTCAGAAGGATTACTGATATTTCTTATAATAATTTTTTTTTACAGCCCAGCTTGCTGTAAGGGCCATCCTGTTGTGCATCTTCAGCCCCTTGAATGTCTTATTTTTTATTGTAGTGGGCCAGTTTGGAAAATTTCCCCTCATGATGTCATTAGGCCAGTCGTTCTTGTCTTGTTTTTCCTTGGGGCTCCCAATTCGTACCCAAAAAGAGTCAAGCCCCTTGGGACTGTCAAAGAAACAACCCCGGAAAAAAATTGTACAAAAGACTGTGCAAAGTAAACTCGTTTGATTGTTTTCATGGGTAAGACAAAGCTAAAAATAGGTTTACCAACATTTTGTTGTACAGTGACCTTTAAGCGTGTAGGCTTTTCCTGCAAGCTTCATGCATTTCCAAGCCAAAATAGACAGGAAAATGAAAAATAGGGAGCCTGTGTAGATTCTCATTCATCCAGGTCATGGTTATCTTGAAGATTAAAAAATGAGGCAACTAGACTGCGTTGAGTTTTGGGAAAAATAGGGATCAGTATGTAACTTAATCCAGCTATTTTTGGTTCCACAGTACTAGAATTTGTCAAATAAAAGATGGAGAACGGTCTATTTACTCTTCCTCTCTCTGCTTACCAAAGTTAACGCCAAGTGTGCTTCTTTTGTAGAGAAACTTAACTTGATTCCCAGAATTCTTTCAATTCACAGTTTTCCGTTATCCTTGAATCAGGCTCTGTAAGGGGAGATATTCTTGGTTCTTCATTAACATTCAATGGAAGCTTATTAATAGAGTGATATATACAGTATGTAGAAATAGCAATGTGATAGTAGGAAGATGCATCAACAACTAAGCAAACACACATACCTGGTGTGAAAGCCATAGCAGCTTGGCTGACACTGTCACGCCTATTAGCCACACACATCTGGTGTGAACCAGTTGTGAGAGCTTGATTCTGGAAAGCTGAAGCCTCATCCACTTCTTGACAGAGGCATGGTCAGACACAGCTCCTGAGGGTTTGCTCTTAAACAGCTGTTTCTGAGCAGGGCTGAAAACAGAGGGATTAAATGGCATGTCAAAACCATTAGAGTGGACTCAGGAAGGAAATTTTAGAAGTATGCTCTAGAGAGAGATTTAGGATCAATTTGAAGGACTTAAATATGTGGCATTGAAAGGGTGCAGAGCTCAGACATCTTTATGAAGTATGGAGTCGAACCACTGCCCCTTTCAGTCAAAAGATTAGTTGGTTTTATTAGGATGCCTTCCAGTCACCTCCCTTTGGTGGTCCTCTGGGCATGTCTATATAGAGGAGACTACAGGGGAAAACTAGAATGTGTTGTGGCTTGTAATGTCATGGGACTGATGAGACTTTTGTGGTGATCCAGATCCAGATTTAAAAATGTCTATAGTATTCATAAACTTCTGGTTCAGAGTTTGAGTGTTTTGTTCTGCAGAGGAGAAATGATGCATATTCTGCTTTTTTTTAGTTTCTTATGCCCTTTTGCTGTGTTTTACATGTTTACCCCACCTTACAGTTCCGCAAAATCAAATCAGCACACACCAGACTCCTGTAAACCTGTGACCTGACCTGCCGTCCTATAAACAAGTCAAAAAGTCAGAACATCAGGACTTAAGCATCTTTGCCTAAAAAGGCTTGTTACCCCCCAACAAGCCTACCAGTGACATCCCACAAGTTTCATCATTAGTTCAGGGTAGCAACACCAGTTCAGAACAGAGACCGTAGAATTTATGCAGGTGTTGACAGCAGGCCCTGCTAGAAGAGCTGAACTGACCAATGACCGCAGACATAACATGCAACCAATCAGAGCAGGATAAGCCTAAGAAGACACTGGGAACATGGGTAATCTGAATATCAGAAGTAGAAGATATTTTGAACACAGGTGATTGTGAACATTTGAATGATTAAATAGAGCTTTATTTGTCATTTCAGTCTGGATTTACATGAGAAAAGTATAAAAGTAGTTACTGAGGACATGGTATTATCCATAAAGAAATGTAAAATCAATAAATAGGTGGTAATCATTCAAAATAAGGACATTTACAACATTACCATAATAGAAAGCCATTAAAATCTAGCATAAATAATAAGGATCATTTTTACAGCATTCACCTGAAATAGAATCTCAATAAAACCATATTATTAACAACACTAACATAATCTAAGGCCAGTAGAATCTAAGTATAAATATAATGCTTATATTTATAACTTTAACCTAAAATGAAACCTTAATTAGAACAATGATACTTTTTACAACACTAACCTAATCTAAACACAGTGCAGACCAGAGTACGGAGCAGCAGAATGAGTGGAGTGCAAAGAAGCTTTGTTGTGCAAGACAGATCTACAAGTAAGTCGTACAACATTGAGGCAGTAGTATCCATTCCGCGATTATCATTTTCATTATTGCACATGTAGTGTCCATCTCCCTGTTTGAGCACCTTACAGAGCAGTCCCAGAGTTCAACAGCCTTTTCAGTCTGGTGGTCCTCCGATGCTCTGCAGCCTTCTCCTTGAGGGAAGAGGTACAACCAGTGCGTGTGCAGGGTGGGTGGGGTCCGTCATGATGCAGGGTGGCCCTCTTTCTACACCTTGTGTTGAAGATACCTTGGCAGTCATTAAAAATTAATATATGAATCTGATTAAAGGCAAAACATTAGCTCTTCAGACCTTTGTGTCACAGTTCTCCCACACTTACTGCTCCCCCACTGCTTGTTAAGAGGTTTGTTTTGTACTCGGCCATGAAAGGTAACAAAGTTTAAGTCATCAGGACTGCTTGAGTCATAAGACCTGCGGGTTTTAACACAATGATCACCAGTGTCTTCACACATTAGTTTGAGTTCCACAGTAACAGTGGTTTAGTGTGGATTATAATTAATCAGGTTTCATGTGGCTTGATTTAACAGAATTAAGCTCTACACTTGAAATCGTCATGGCAGGATACATTTTAGACTTGATATGTGAAGCTCATCAGATCCCTAAAAAAACTCTCCTGCTATACTTTTGTTGTGTGCTTTTGGTGTTTTCAGTATTGACATCAGCAGTGGAGTTTACCACTCCAGCTCTCCCACAGTTCAGTTGTCAATGTAACAAGATAAACTTTTACAACTTTGTGTCTCTGTTCTGCATGCGAGTTGATATAATGCCAAACACCTTCACTTGTGCATAAGCAAAGTGCTGCAAGGCATTGAGCAAACACAGATATCCTCATGAAGAGGAAACACTGTGAACTAGATCTGTGCTCTGATAAACAGCCACAGATTGAAATCATCAGAACATGTTGGTGAAAATGTTTATGTGACAGGTTTTAACAGCAGCCATATAAACACTATCTGCCCGGTCACTGGTCTGTTAAGCATAGATGTGTAGGGTCCAGAAAAGGCAGTAAGACCAGAATGTGTTTTTATTGCCTGAAATCTTCTATTTGTTTGAGATAAATGTTTACTTTTAAACAACTGTTCATACTTGATTGTCAACAGCAGACAAGGTGTTCGGGGTCCAGGTGGTCCATCAGTTTGTCACTCCTATGAATATAATATCCCAGGAGGTCAATGATGATTTTTTTTAAAGTTTGTACAAAATTCCAGCTGCAGCTAATGTCACCATGCATGGGGTATCTTGGCAACATACTGAAGTGTTTTATGTGTTTTGGCCTTTCATACAAATTTGAAGTGTTTTTAGTCACTCTCAAGATCATATATTGTAAAAACATAGTTTATGGTGTTAATAACTTGGGATAATGATCCAGAACTGAATCTGGCTGAAGAGATAGTTTGAGGTTGGACAAAGTGAATAGCATAAGCCTGAGCATTTAGCCACAGTGAAAGCAATCTGATCAGTAATAATCATCCTGGAAGGTAGAGCTTTATATTGCTGCATATGTTCTGCATGATTCCAAAAGTTTTGTATGAAAGTGAGCCACAAAAACAGCCTAGTTTGATTTCATTCAAAACATTTATGCAAGCTTACTTTTCCACCCTAACCTATGTGTCCCTCAGCCAGAGACATCCTGATTCAAACACTGTCTCACTTTTGCTCATGTTGCCAAGTACATTAATATTACCACGTCCCAAGTAAATATTAGCAAAAATTACATGTTTTAAGATTATCCTGCAGATCAAGCACAGTAATTTGACAGTGTTATACTAGTTCAGTTTATCCCCTCACCAGTTAGCATACAGTTTATGTTCACCAAGTAAACTTATCATTAAAACCATAAAACAATTAGTTTTAAATGCTCACTTTGATTCAGTTTCACTAGTTATTCATTTGAATTTGTAAAACTGGGGCTCTGTGTATAAATGTTTATGACAGGGAGGATCTGCATTAGGACAGATGCAGACTGCAGAGGCATGTATAATATCTGGCACTATTCTCTGATCCTGAAACATTCTGAGGTAAGGATGGGTACCGAATTAGGTACTTTAAGAGGTACCGACCGAATTCTGTAGGTACTACCGAGTACCGATTCACGTAAAATCAAAAGGTGCCATGTTTAGGTACCTAAATGCATCCTTGTGACTGTGAGGGAGTGGAAGAAGCAGGCATACTATTGGGTAGAGTAGGTGAATTTCCATACCAGACTTAAACACAGCATGTTGTTCATGGTGAAGAAGTTTTTGGAACAACTACAGTGCTACAATACAAAAAATTAAATGTTGTTTTGATATATATCTGTGAAATTTTATATACTGAGAAATAAATTTACATTGAAAAAATTTGAGATCTTAATATCAAACAAGTTAATATTTATTACCCCATAAAACACACAAAAGTACCGAAAACTGGTACCGTTGAGTACCGATACTGATTTCCAGGTACCGGGCATCAGTATGGTATCGGTTCTAATGTGAAAGCTACCCAGCCCTATTCTGAGGTGCTTTTTCATGGCTTTACTCTTTGTTTCATTCAGTTTGATGACATGAACTCATGACATACACACCTGTATCCACAGGTAACATGGGATTAACAGGTCCTCTGGTTCTCATTACAGTTTCTTTCATTGTTATTCAGAGCCGAAGACCCTCCATCGACAGAAGTTTTTCCTGTGTGTACTGAAGTGCATTCAAGTACTCAAAGAAAATTTAAAGAAATTTCTGGCATATTCACAGGAAAAATCATTTATTTATCTAGTTTGTTAGCGGTTGTTTTCTCTTGTGAAGCCTGCAGGCTGTAGTGGACTGGCAAGCTGATGGCAAAAGGACATTTTTGTTCTGCTAACCCCTGTAGCAGTACCATGCTCACAGGTGCTGCCACTTAGGTGACAATCAGAAACCTGATTTTAAAGACCTGGGGGTACCAGAAACTCAAAACAAGAGTCTGTGAACAGCAAGAAAAAGTTGTTTGGCATCGGCAGAGAAAAGATTTGTTGGTAACGCTTCCTTTTACGGTACTAAAATTACATGATAATTACTAGGTAAGTACCATGTAATAAGGGGTAGTTACTGTAAAATTACCATGTAATTACAGGGTAACTATATAGGTAATTACCTTGTACTTTTAAAGTAATTACCTAGTCAATTCCAGGCAAATACCAAGTACCTACCTGGTAATAAGTATTAATTACTGGGTAATTATAATGTCATTATATACTAACTATTTTGTTAATTGCCAAGTACTTACTAGGTAATTGCCATGCAATTTCTTGAGAAGTACCTGGTAACAGCTAGGTAATAAGAAGTAATTACTCAGTAATTATTAAGTATTTATATGGTAACTATGTGATTAATTATTAGGTACTCACTAAGTAATTATATTATTTCCTAACAACCACATATAATAATTCGTAATTACTGGTGTTCCTTAAAGTAATTACAAGGTAATTGCATAGTAATTAATAATGTACTTATTTCATGAGTACCAAGTAATTTTCTGACAACTACCAAGTAACTACAAGGTCAATAATAGCAATTACTGAGTAATTACTAAGTAACACATGGTAAAAACCTTATTATTTACGCTGTAAATACTTAGTAAATATATTATTGATTATATTTATTAAACAAACATTATTGATTGTATTTATTTTGTAACTACACAGCAACTACCCTTTAATTGTACATGAACTACAGAGGAAGGCTATGTATTGTATTGGTAAATACACAGTAAGTACTACAAAATTTAGAAAGAAATTATGACACTACCAGTTACTTTCCTATTGGCTATCAGGTGTAATTACCAAGAAATTATAAGTTTTACTAGATATTTACCATGTAATTACTAAGACATTTAGAGTATTTACTACGTATTACTAGGTACTATTAGGTATTAACGCCATGTATTTCCATAGCAGTCAATAGGTTTTTATTACTTACCTGGTAACTTCTTTGTATTTACCCAGTAACTACAACATTTACCTGGTAATTACAGTTGAACTGTACTGTAAAAGGAAGTGAGGTCTGTTTCCATGTTATTACCTGGTAATAACTGATTTGTTACCCAGGAACTACAAAAATACCTACATGGAAATTACATAGTTATTAAAGTGTGACTGTACTGTAAAAGGAAGTGAGGTCTGTTTCCATGTTATTACCTGGTAATTACTTATTTGTTACCCAGGAACTACAAAAATACCTACATGGAAATTACATAGTTATTAAAGTGTGACTGTACTGTAAAAGGAAGTGAGGTCTGTTTCCATGTTATTACCTGGTAATTACTGATTTGTTACCCAGGAACTACAAAAATACATACATGGAAATTACATAGTTATTAAAGTGTGATTGTACTGTAAAAGGAAGTGAGGTCTGTTTCCATGCTATTACCTGGTAATTACTTATTTGTTACCAAGGAACTACAAAAATACCTACATGGAAATTACATAGTTATTAAAGTGAGACTGTACTGTAAAAGGAAGTGAGGTCTGTTTCCATGCTATTACCTGGTAATTACTTATTTGTTACCAATGAACTACAAAAATACCTACATGGAAATTACATAGTTATTAAAGTGAGACTGTACTGTAAAAGGAAGTGAGGTCTGTTTCGATGTTATTACCTGGTAATTACTGATTTGTTACCCAGGAACTACAAAAATACATACATGGAAATTACATAGTTATTAAAGTGTGATTGTACTGTAAAAGGAAGTGAGGTCTGTTTCCATGCTATTACCTGGTAATTAGTCAGTATTTTGCCCTAAACTAGGAAACTATCACATCACATGACACTTGGACCGAACATGCCGCAAAACCAACCAGTGACAATGATGCAGTGTCAGAGTACACTGATACAGATACAGAATCTGGGTCTCCCCCCTGAACAGCACACTGTATCTGTCTGGACATAAGAGTTCCCATCAAAAACCACCATTACCAACCATCAAATTACATGAAGATGAATGCATGATTTTTACACTTCCTCACTCAAAACACCTCGCTGTGACACATATACAAAAACAAGTGAGCTGCCAAAGATAAACGTTTTAATCCAATGGATTTCAAATTCTCTTAAAAAAACAATTTCAAAAACAGTGCAAATTTTGGTAACACTTTGTAAGTACACACTATTAAGCATTAATAAATATTCAATTCATCATTTATAAAGCATTTTTCTGACATGAATAATTAGTAATAACACATTTATACACGCAATTATAAATATTTTACTCATCATAAATAAGCATATCAGTAAAGGATTTTACTGAATTCATCATTTACAAAGCATTACTGTTCATAATTATATTATCATAGCCTGTATGATAGTCAATGTCTTGTACCATAGTCATAGCCTAGAAACAACCTGTATATACCTGTATCTATAGTATTTAACACATAATTTCATCTTTGCACTTTTTATACCATATTTATAACATACTGCTATTGCATTTCTTGGTTAGATGCTATCTGCATTTCGTTGCCTGCACTTGTGACATGTGCAATGACAATAAAGTTGAATCTAATCTAATCTAATCTAAATTTTTCTGACATGATTGTTTAGTAATAATTCATTTGTACACACAATTACAAATACTTTTACCCATCAATAATAAGCTTTGGAAAAAAATAATAATTGCAACTTATCAGCATATTGTGACTGTAAAACATGAACAAGGGCAAAAGCGTGGCCAAATCAAAACTTGCCAACACCAACTCGCATCACAGAAAATTTCAGTCATAAAATAAATTCAAGTAAACAATTTTGTATTTAAGTACACAAAATAAATGTTTAATTTATATATATATATATATATATATATATATATATATATATATATATATGTATACACACACACACACATATATATATATTCATTTATATATATATATATATATATATATGATGTGTGTGTGTGTTTATATATATATACAGACACACACACACAAATATTTATATTTGTTCTTCTAGTATCAAATATAAAAGTTCAAAAGTTCAAGATATTTCACTGTCACTTACTGTTTTTCTAAACCCTTTCTCTGATAAAATTATTCAGCTAGACAAAACATTCAACAGCAGAGAAATAATCCAATGGCAATTTTAATTTTAAAGACACTACAAAAACAAACTGCAGGGATTACCTCACTACCACCTCCAAAAGAAGATTCCTGCATTGTTAACATTGACTGCAAATTACATGTACTTTTTGGAAATGTTATAAATTAGTCTGTCAAAAGCAACATCAGGGTGATTCTTTGCGAGCCACTCATTCCATTCCAATCAGTGAAAGGTGGTCAGAGAGCAAACTGTCAGTCTTGGTTTCTCCTCCAGATCTGCTCCTTGTAGGATCTCCAGGCCCTCTTAAGATGCTTTGTGTGATCACCAGCTTGGGGATCTACATACCACCTCCTGTGGTTAACAGTGTGATGGTTGTATCCTAGTCCAGAGAGCATCAGATAAGCATGCCACTTGTCACTGAAAACTGAAGATCTAGGCCTCACATGATGAACAATTAAAGGCATCAGATGTCTTCCAGATCGTCTCTTCACAAGGCGCAGGATGGGTTTTCTTCGTCCTTGATGATGCCTCACACCCAACATCCCAGAGACCCACTTCTTTCTTTTCCACCCACCGGTCATTCTTCCTCTCATTCTTCCTCTCCCAGACTGAGGCATAAACAAACAAACATAAAAGACCTAAATTTACACATTCTATGTACAACTTTCTCAACTCTCCTTGAAACGTATTTAAATTCACAATTGAATTAACAAACTTTTCTTTTGTGCTGAAAATGAAAATGGCTTTAATGTTTACACTATTATTATTGTTATTATTATTATTATCACCCACCTGTACATGAACTGCATCGTTACTGAGAGAGACATTTGAGTGACTGAAGATGGACGTGTGCCTCACTGAAATTTGTTTTTCCTGTCCTTTATGTGGTATTTGGCAACCAGTCCTTTTAAAACGAAAAGGAACAGACTGTAATTAGGACACACACTGGCACATAGGTTTAGGTAGCAATAATAAACAATAAATATACCCAAGATGGCATTATCAGGTTACCATAAAATGATAATATAATCAGCACAACACAAAAATATGTGTAATTAGATTGTAGTTTGTCACAAGGATTATTTGCTTAGACTTTTTATTTAAATGTGTCAATTTCATCATTATAAAATTACACAGTAAAGCTGTAGACCTTCATGAACACTTTGCTTTTTGTAGGGGGTAATTGCTGTGACCTGTTCTAAATGTTTGATAATAAGTAATTTACTCCTCTCAGGTTGCTACTTTTTGAAATGGCTATTCATTGATATGGTCGTTTGTTTAATGAATTAAAGATACAGTTTTGGTCTTCTACCTGTTTGTTCACATTAGGAAGTTAAGGATTAATTACAATTATGCAACATTCTAATTTCATATACTGTATGTATACATATATATATATATATAGCCTATATATAACTATATATATAGGGCTATATATATATATATATATCTATATATATATATATATCTATCTATCTATATATATATATATATATATATATATATATATATATATATATATATATATATATATATATATATACATATATATATATATATATATATATATATATATATATATATATATATATATATTTAATCTATGTATTATTGCTCATTAAACAAATTTCATGTAATTATTTAATCCTGCAACATTACATCTCATATTAATCCGACTCCATGCACATAAATCAACAAATAACTGCACATTTGTTTAATTTACCTCTATCTATCATTGTGTCTTACCTGCATATCTGTCTCCACTGTTCGTACTTCTCTTCAGTTTCATGTCCGTATGGCAAATTCTGCATTTAACTCTTCTTTGAAGCAGTCTCCTCCTCTGTAGCCACTTTATTAGCTTCAGGGCATTTCTTTTTGATATTTCTTTCTTAATCAGTTGTTTTAATCGGGTGAATCCGCTCATTTTCACTGAACCGCTCTGATTCACTGAAGGACTACAATCCGCTCTGAATACGTCATCAGCGTGGGGCAGGATGCTTCTGCTGCGTCATCAGCGTGTCGTCGCAGGTAAACGGCAGGGAGCACACACTTTTCCCTGGAAGAATCTTGAATGTCGCCAATATCATGCCGAACTCTGGCAAAACACGAAGATTTGTGCGAACGCGGGCTAAAAAGATTGTTGGTGTGGATATAAGAGGGTCTGGCACCAGTGGTAAGTACCTACGTTTTTTTTTTTTTTAAACTGACATACATTAATCATGCTGGCTGGTGTTAGACCATAGAGCATCACCTCACTATACTCTGGTTCAGTTTGTTCAATAAAAACAAAGTCTTTTTTAGGAAATATTACAAAAATATGTATCTATATTTATGAATTATTTTTATGATAATTACAGCAATATAAATGAACAAGGGCTTTACATAAAATAAACCACATGCTCTGAGTGCTTCAGGCAGACCTATATAAGTATTTACATGTATGTATGGTGATCAAAAATAGATACATGCCATTAAGCTCTGAAATATTATTGTATTATTTTTTCTTTAATTAATGCCATCAAATTGGGCTAAAATAGTCATACAGGTAGGCCTGATAGTGTGTTGACTGCATCATACCAGAACAGTTTTGTCTCCACCTGCATTGAATGGCTGGTACACAAACACAGTGGTGAAAGGGTTTCTCTGCAGATATTAAATCTCAGTTTTAACTGCTGAATAAACACCTTAGATGTTAGTATAAACCAGTGTCTCTGTTATTTACGTCCCAAATGATGCAAGAAGCTGTTATGTTCACAAATTTGCTGCATAGTAAAGCTTTTTAATTTATCACAGAGATTTCCAGATTTATTTTCACAATTAAAGTGTTGATCTGTAAATATGGCGAAATCCCTTAGTCTAAGAGTATTAGACAAAGGAAAAAAGAAAAAAAGTTGTGTATGTTCAAATTATGATCTAACAAAATACAGGAGATCCACTGGATCAGTTATTACAACAGACTAGCTGAGATAGAGATGAATGAAAACCTTTGTTGGTACTGAATGTTTTGAATACATTTTAAAATGTTTGTTTTTTTTTTTAAAGGTTTTTCCATTGCCCTGCTACCACAGGATTTGGAGATGTGTTAGCTGAGGGTAGAAGTCCTAAAGCAGAAGGCTGAATTTACCAGGATCTAAAAAGAACAGGAAGAGTTACAGGTAAGAAAAGACACAGAAAAGACACAGTTGTCTTACTTTGTTAGCAGGTAAGATCTCTGGACACTTGAGTATCTATATATCAATATATCTATCTTTATATACATATATATTTATGCCTCTTTGTGCCACATTAGACTGATGTTTGTATTTATTCTAACAGCTCTTAACACAAAATTATCTATATATCATATCAGGTATATACGATATTGTCTGACTCTTCATACATCCTGATCTGATTAGACAAGAAGAAGAAGAAAAGAAAAGGGAGAGAGAAAGGCCAAGAAGTCAAAGAAATGGAAACAAAGACACCTAAGAGAGGTAAAGAGGTTTTTAACCACTCCATTA
This sequence comes from Scarus forsteni, assembly GCA_036419115.1. NCBI lineage: Eukaryota > Metazoa > Chordata > Actinopteri > Labriformes > Labridae > Scarus > Scarus forsteni. The sequence goes on from JAZDUH010000269.1 coordinate 21,699,584, forward strand.
CTTTGCTCACTAAATACATATTCAAAATAGTTTTTCTTCTTATTTGATTTGGCAGCAACCAAAATTGGATCATTACAACCTACAGTTATAGATACCGTTTTGGAGAATAATTCAGCTACATTAATAAAAATCTGATCCATGTATGTAGAACTAATGTAGGACTCTTGTAGAACTCACAGTGCCACATGCTGTTAACCTTAATCTAGTTAATAATCTGGGATAACCACATGCATCTGCAGGTCTGAGTTTGAGTTTTACAGAGCAGTCTGCTGAGCCCCAGTCTATATTCAGGTCACCAAAAATAACTTTGTTTTAATCACCACAAAAATATTTTTTTAATATTTTGATTTTAAAGCAGTCATTGTTACAGTCTGTTACCTGATCAAGGATTTAACTGCAGCCACAGTACCTCGATCTCATATAGCATGAGATCATGCATGATTTTTACCGAAATAATCCTGAATATGAAAAGCAACCCTGCCACATTAAGCATATTTATCTTTCCCCAAACACCTTATTTAAAAGTGCTTGTTCTGTTGTTACTCAGCAAGTACATGTTGGTTTTCCAATATTTCATGTATTTTCAGGTCAATAATATAACTGTCTTTAGCCTTTTGTCTTTAGACTGATGTTTAAGATATTTTATTCTAAAGCTCTTAAAAAAACAGAGCTGTCCAAGAAGCTAAATTGTTTCCCTTCACTAAAGTGTTATAATTTGGCGGTGATCCAGATAACTACCATTAGCAAATGACTGTTTTTGTTCAATAACTGCCAAACTAACAATGATATCAGTATGATTCCAAATGCAAGGTGTATTTTCAGTAGATCAATGAATCATAAAGCATAAATGCTATAGTAACTCCAAATTATTCTAATGCTTCACAAATATCTCTTCAGCAAAAATTTATTTACAACCTACAGTAGATGTTTTAATTTCCTTATTTCAACTGATCCATGTTTTAGGACTCTTGTAGAACTCAGTGCTCTGAATATCTAGTTAATAATCTGGGATAACCCACATGCATCTGCAGGTCTGTTTGAGTTTTGCAGTCTGCTGAGCTAGTCTAAATTCTTCACCTAATGCTTTGTGTAATTCACATTCTTTTAATATTTAAATATTTTTTGCAAACAGTCTTATTTGAAACAAAGATTCAAGTAAATTCATTTTTCAGAATTTTAAGAGATCATGCATGATAGAAATAATCCTGAATATAGCAATGCTTCAAAAGCAAACTATCTTTCCCCAAACTACAAAAATTTAAATTAAAAAAGATCTGTATGTTCTCAAAATGTTTTTTGGTTTTCAATAGATGTCAACATTCTGACACAAGTACTGATGCTTTTCTTTACCTTTTGTAAAAAAAATTGCTCAAATGAAAAAAGTTCATTGTTTAAATTCTCTGAAGAAGCTAAATTGTTTCTCAGTTTTATAATTTGTATAATAAAATTATGACTGTTATTTGTTCAATAATGTAACAATGATATCAGTATGATTTGCAAATTTTTTTGAATCTTTTTATGAAAAATTACAAGATATTAGTGAAAATAAAGTTATTTGAACTTTTACCCTATTTTTTTTATTTTTTTATTTCTATCTATCTATCTATCTATCTATCTATCTATCTATCTATCTATCTATCTATATTTATATCTATTTGTTCATATATATATATATATATATATATATATATATATATATATATATATATATCTATTTATTTATAAAATTTATTATATTTTATTTTTATAATAAAATTTATTTTGAATTTATTTTTGTTTTTTTTTTTTTTTTTTTTATTTTTTGGATTTCTTCATGTCAGAAAAATGCTTTATAAATGATGAATTGAATATTTATTAATGCTTAATAGTGTGTACTTACAAAGTGTTACCAAAATTTGCACTGTTTTTGAAATTGTTTTTTAAGAGAATTTGAAATCCATTGGATTGCGTTTATCTTTGGCAGCTCACTTGTTTTTGTATATGTGTCTGTGAGGTGTTTTGAGTGAGGAAGTGTAAAATCATGCATTCATCTTCATGTAATTTGATGGTTGGTAATGGTGGTTTTGATGGGAACTCTTATGTCCAGACAGATACAGTGTGCTGTTCAGAGACCCAGATTCTGTATCTGTATCAGTGTACTCTGACACTGTATCATTGTAATTTCACTGGTTGGTTTTTGCGGCATGTTCGGTCCAAGTGTCTTGCGTGATGTGATAGTTTCCTAGTTTAGGGCAAAATACTGACTAATTACCAGGTAATAGCATGGAAACAGACCTCACTTCCTTTTACAGTACAGTCACACTTTAATAACTATGTAATTTCCATGTATGTATTTTTGTAGTTCCTTGGTAACAAATAAGTAATTACCAGGTAATAGCATGGAAACAGACCTCACTTCCTTTTACAGTACAGTCACACTTTAATAACTATGTAATTTCCATGTATGTATTTTTGTAGTTCCTGGGTAACAAATAAGTAATTACCAGGTAATAGCATGGAAACAGACCTCACTTCCTTTTACAGTACAGTCACACTTTAATAACTATGTAATTTCCATGTATGTATTTTTGTAGTTCCTGGGTAACAAATAAGTAATTACCAGGTAATAGCATGGAAACAGACCTCACTTCCTTTTACAGTACAATCACACTTTAATAACTATGTAATTTCCATGTATGTATTTTTGTAGTTCCTTGGTAACAAATAAGTAATTACCAGGTAATAGCATGGAAACAGACCTCACTTCCTTTTACAGTACAGTCACACTTTAATAACTATGTAATTTCCATGTATGTATTTTTTTAGTTCCTGGGTAAGGAACAAGTAATTACCAGGTAATAACATGGAAACAGACCTCACTTCCTTTTACAGTACAGTCACACTTTAATAACTATGTAATTTCCATGTATGTATTTTTTTAGTTCCTGGGTAAGGAACAAGTAATTACCAGGTAATAGCATGGAAACAGACCTCACTTCCTTTTACAGTACAGTCACACTTTAATAACTATGTAATTTCCATGAATGTATTTTTTTAGTTCCTGGGTAAGGAACAAGTAATTACCAGGTAATAACATGGAAACAGACCTCACTTCCTTTTACAGTACAGTCACACTTTAATAACTATGTAATTTCCATGTAGGTATTTTTGTAGTTCCTGGGTAACAAATCAGTAATTACCAGGTAATGTAAGTAATAAAAACCTATTGACTGCTATCGAAATACATGGCGTTAATACCCAATAGTACCTAGTAATATGTAGTAAATACTCTTCATGTCCTAGTAATTACATGGTAAATATCTAGTAGAAACTTATAATTTCTTGGTAATTACACCTGATAGCCAAAAGGAAAGTAACTGGTAGTGTCATAATTTCTTTCTAAACTTTGTAGTACTTACTGTGTATTTACCAATACAATACATAGCCTTCCTCGGTAGTTCATGTACAATTAAAGGGTAGTTGCTGTGTAGTTACAAAATAAATACAATCAATAATGTTTGTTTAATAAATATAATCAATAATATATTTACTAAGTATTTACAGCGTAAATAATAAGGTTTTTACCATGTGTTACTTAGTAATTACTCAGTAATTGCTATTATTGACCTTGTAGTTACTTGGTAGTTGTCAGAAAATTACTTGGTACTCATGAAATAAGTACATTATTAATTACTATGCAATTACCTTGTAATTACTTTAAGGAACACCCAGTAATTACGAATTATTATATGTGGTTGTTAGGAAATAATATAATTACTTAGTGAGTACCTAATAATTAATCACATAGTTACCATATAAATACTTAATAATTACTGAGTAATTACTTCTTATTACCTGGCTGTTACCAGGTACTTCTCAAGAAATTGCATGGCAATTACCTAGTAAGTACTTGGCAATTAACAAAATAGTTAGTATATAATGACATTATAATTACCCAGTAATTAATACTTATTACCAGGTAGGTACTTGGTATTTGCCTGGAATTGACTAGGTAATTACTTTAAAAGTACAAGGTAATTACCTATATAGTTACCCTGTAATTACATGGTAATTTTACAGTAACTACCCCTTATTACATGGTACTTACCTAGTAATTATCATGTAAATACATGGTAATTTTAGTACCGTAAAAGGAAGCGTTACCGATTTGTTATTAAGAAGTTACCACTGAACACATTTTGTTTACTTTTTGTGTTTAGTTCAGATAATAAATGATTACAGGATGTAGGCAGTGATGAGTCAGAGGTCAAGATTATTAAGCCTCATTATCACACCTTGCTGTTGAACAGGCCTTAAGAACTTGGGTGGTGTTTTCTTCAAACTGCTGCACAAATGTCTTCTCTGACCCCAAAAATGATAGTTCAGGTTTTATCGGGAATGAGTTAGAGGTCCTCAGGCCTTATGATCATGCTCACTTAGAAAAAAGCTACGTCAAGGATACATTGAGAAATTCTCCGTTTTGCAGACTTATTCACTGAGTGCTCAAGATGAACTGATTTGAGTTTTGAGATCATAAAGTAAGATCTTTGGGCGTTATGTGTCCAAGACAACAAAAATTTCATAAGCCACAGTATCCCCCAAAAATCCTGGCCCCTCTGCAAGATCAATATTGTCCCTCCACTGTCTGGTAGTTTTATACCTTGCAGAAGAATAAGGTGTTGTCCTTCATGTTTCATTGCTACTGTTCAAGCTCTCACCTGCTGCTATTCATTGTTAGGGTTTCATGTTATGTGCTGACCTTTGTGAGGCTGGTTTGGATTGGTGCTGTATGAATTATTTCTTTATTATTGTCACATAAATCACTCTGACAGGGAGTTTTGCACTTTGCTCCGCAGCCTCAGTGTGAATCCTTGCACAGTCATACCTCCCAGTATCTCCCACCTCCATGTTGACCTTTCAGTCCAGCTGCGTTCACTCTTTGTACAGATGTTTCCCTTACCTGCTGTGGGATTAGGGAGGAATTGAGGAAGCCATGATGAGACTCACAGAGGGGTAACTCTACACTTAGACACACTTGTTTGTGTCATAGTGTGTTTATTTTATCACATGTGCATGCTTACGCTCTAAAACCAGGTTAAATGTAACCTGTAGATTAAATGCTACCATTCACACTTGCAGTGGAAAGCTTTGTAGTGCAGCTCAAAGCAAAAATAAGAGTAATGTCAGTGATTACAGTTTTTGTGGAGGGAAGTGGTCCACAGCTGGCCGGTTTAGCTCCTTTTCATTGATCTCTCCGCTCTGCTGTCTCAGATGTTCCCCTCTGTTTTGTTAAGTGGATGTGACGCTGAAAGGTTTCAGACGATCTGAGCGGCTAACCCTCGAGGACGTCTGGACAAATTGGATCATCAAGGGTCACTCTGCATCCATGTTAGCGGTTATTGATTGTTGTCCTCTGGAGAATAGATCGGTTAAAGAAAATTAAGGCTGAGAGTTTGCAGGAGGGATGGCAATCAAATCAGACGTCTGTTCTGTTTAAGGTAATTCAGAGACTGCCAATGTCCAAAATTAATGTATCTGATGAATGTCTGCTGACATTTAACAACATATGTGTCACTGGAATTCTAATATCAATTTAGAAGGCATGTGCAAAACATATATGTCTTAATATTGCTTACTTTGACTTTTATTTTTACATTGATACCTGGTATTCTATATTATTTAGTTAGATACATATCTATTTTGGAGTCTTATGGAGCCACTTCAGACCTAGACCTATGAAAAGAGACTTCGATGATTTGATGTGGCTGCCTTTTGATTTATGAAGTCAGGTAAAATGAATACAGATGCAAGGCATGATGGATCCATGCTTTCTTGTTGTTTGATCCATATTCTGCCCCTAGCATCCGAAAGTTAAAAACTTGTCGCCACACTCAGTATTTTTCCAGTCCTGTTTTGTCTTATTTTGGTGAACCTGTTTGAATTGTCAGCTTAGTGTGCTGTTCTTAGCAGGCACCAAACACCATGCTGTGTTTGGTGCATGGGCGAAGAAGCCAGTCCTGCACCAACAACCATTCTATGTCAAAAAACAATATGAAGCTCAGTTTAAACTTCAGTAGGTTTACTTGATCTTAAATGCATTAATAGCTTATAGATAGATAGTAGATTGGATAGATAATAGATTAGCTATTGTGCTAATTAGCAGTTGAATAGGTGTACCAGATAAAGTGGCTCAGTTTGTGGTGTGTTGCAATGGTTGAACCTGCAAGAAGCTAAAGAAGTGAAAAGAAAGTACTAACAATGGGTCACAAACATCTACATATGTTTCTTTAAAAGTTGAGGAAGCTTCTGGTTGGTTCTATTTTAAAGGAATGTCATTATGGGTGCTTCTGTCACCTTAGCACCCTGCTATGTGCCAATAACTGCTTCACAGGGAACTACTTAAATTAGCAGTGGGCAATTTCAGTTGTAGTAGAGAGATTAATCCTGGTGGAGTTGATCAATAATTAATACAGAAAAGGCCAAGTTAAAAGTGATTTCCCCAGACTTTTTGGTCTATGGGCGATATTTTTAATAGGGAGATTTGAATTGAATTGAGATTTATTTAGCTGAAATCAATTTCTATTGAGGATTGATATGCATTGGTCACTAGGGTCTAAGGTGTCAGAGGTTTGAATCCTTGGTAAGGAGGAATGTTCAGGGTTAGGGAGAGTCTGAAGTCCAGTCCACATGGAGACAAGAAAGTCTTTGTATTGAAAACATAAAGCCGTGCTCACATCAATTGTCAATCTCAGTTTTTTTTATGTGCAGAAATACGTTGAAAGTGAATTTTAAGATGAACATATTTTGGGTGAACAACTTGAACAGCAATGAACAACAAAGTTTTAGCACGAGCAATGCAAGTTTTACCTCTTACACCCTTTCACTGTAGTTGAAAATATCCAACCTTTGCAACAAATTAGCCTGGAACCATGGCATGACAGCCAATCAACCTTAAGAGTGAATAGTGATATGATGATGCCAGAGGAAGGAGTAGACAAGACCACAGAGAGAAGAAATGGAGAGAAAGTCTCTGGAGAGTTTTGAGTGTCCAGAAAGTTCAGCTTCATTAGTTAAAGTGTGAACACAGTCTGCCAACACAATGTCGAAATGGCTGCTGGTGTGTTTTCTGGTTTACTTGCAGTGATAAGACATGTTTTTCATTAGAGAAAATATGCCAAACTTCATGGAAAAACAACCAATGCATCCCTGAGAGAAAGGATAGTGTGGGGAGAGAGAGGAAGAGAGGGTCTGCGACAGTGGCGATATAAGACTGCAAGGGAAGCTCAGCTTCCCCTAAAATGTCCCCCAAAAAAGTGGTGATATGTACTGCTGTGTGTACATTTCATTGACTAAATATGCGCTAGAATACCTTCATCTTTTGTTCAGAATCAGCTACTTATCACAGGTAACTGGTGCGACTTCCTTCTCATTCATCCCATAGCGTCCCAGCACTTCAACACAACCGGGGCCTGGCGTCTTCAGACTTCAGCGGTTAAATATAGAGTGGGTTGTTCCACTGTGGAAACTGGGCGGTCATTGGATAAACGCTGGGCTTTGTCCGCCATCGGACGCTCAGCGTCTCTGGGAGTCTATGAGGCAGTGGGCTGGCCTGGACGCTCGGCTTCTGCATGATGATTGGATGATCTGTCTGAGGCCGAATCCTTTTTTGATTGACAGTGAAATGAGCCAATCAGCGATCTTGAAGGCTCACCCTTCACCGGGGTATCTTCTAAGTTTTACATTCAGTTGTTCTGGACTGATTCGGAGGATTTATTGGTCACCAGCGACTTTATCTTTCTTAAAAGCGACTAGCGTTGTGTTTGAAGATTCTCTCCTGCCACCTTTTCTTTTCACCAACGAGCAGCTGTTGCTGGGAGCTTCTCTCCCTCTCACTCACACTCACAGCCTGTCAAACAGTGGTCTCACGTAGCAGCTCCAGCTGCTAGCAAGCTGCGTCATGGCAGATAGTATGAGTGTTGTCAACCAGATTTTGGCGAGGCCATTTGATAGTCTTCCTTACGAAGAGAAAATTAGAGTCAAACAGCAGGGCAGATCAACTCCTAAGATTGATTTAGTGCAAAAGGTGGGGAAAAGTATCAGGGCTTCACAGCATTCCTGGTATGACAAGGTGAGCTGGCTCACTGTAAGTGCTGTCACAAATAAAATGTGTTGTCTGGTCAAAAGTGGGTTTTGGGGAATAAAATCCCAGGAAAAGACACCTAGTTGGTACAACAGGGTCACAGATCATTTACATAAATAAATAAATTTATGGTGTAGGCCAGAAAAAAAATGAGCTTCCCCTCCCTGACTGACCAGCAGCCGCCACTGATCTGCGATTGTACCAGGAAAAAGGACAAGCAAAGCTGGGCAGGTCCCTGTTCTCAGAAGATTAGGATTACTGCCTAGCAAGGTAGCTTTGAGGTTAGGTTCCGGTTTCCCTGTTCTACGAGACGGGTTCACTTCTTAGCGAGGCGAGTGTCCATGGCAACGTACGCTGAACGGCTAACCTGCTCCGGGGCAGGTCAGGTTCCAGATTGAACTCGCGGACTACAAAAACCCCGCCCACTGACCAATGCTGGCCCTCTGAGCCGATGGCTGCAGATAGTCACTACACACTACATGACACTTTCTACAGGTAGTTAAAGGGAATGAAGAACTCTCATTGCCGTAACAAGATCTTCAATGCCAACACTTCTGTTCCATAACAATATTTTAGTGCCTGTCTTAAAATTATGACAGGAATTCATGTAGGGCTCATGTGGCCTACATATCACACAAAAAAATGTCAACAAGATAGGAATGAACAAATGAATGAATTCATCTTGGAAATGAATTAGACATGTCTGGTGCATGTTAAAGTAAAAACGCATGTTGAGCAGTGCTATTTCAGGATGCTGATGGCACAAAAGATTTTTGCACGCTATACTTATGCATTGAGACTGTCAGCAATTTTCTGCCAGCACTCCTTCCGTGCTTTTGCAGCGGTGACGGTGTTGCTTTTGACTTTCATTATATGTTTTAATTCTTCATACTCTGTCATGATCACCTCCTGCTCCTCCTGTGTGAAGTAGGTTGTCCTTTGCTCCCCGGCCTGCTCTGACGCTCCAGACTGGTCCATGTTCGCGATTAATTGGTCGATCTGGCGGGCTCCGCCTTATATGCGTGCACGCGCTCATTGCAAAGCTGGATCCACTTATGAGGTTGATAACCAGAAGCGAGACCGCCGGCTACCACGCTCAGTTCAGCGAGGTAGCTCCAAGGCTATCTCACTAGGCTGAACTTGCTTCGTAGAATAGGGCCCAGGTTGGGGTACATCCTCTGGACATTGCGATGACATTCTCCATGTGCAGCTCCGAATGGATCACCAAATGGGTGCGTTTTACTTCAGACTTTTCTGGAACATGGAAGTTTTTTTGTTTTTGAGAACAGGAGGTAGACAGTGGCTGTATAAACATCCACCATGGTTGTTCACGGACCAAGAAGGCAGAAACACACCATGTTGTGGTTAGGAGACAGACCCACCCCTTTCTCTTGTCCCCTTTGGGTATGAGAGTTGAAAATTGGACTCTTGTACATGTTGGCCTTATTTTCATGTGACACACTTATTGATGTAAATATGTGTTTAAAGCAGTATCACTGAAGTGTTGAAGGTTTCACTCAGTCTGTCGAGTAGATTTATGCTCCTCCATTGAGCTGTCAGTTCCTCTTATGGTGTAAATGATGTTTACCACAGTTCAGTATTTAACTCGTCGATTATAAAACACAAGTTCTGAACATTTGCAGACCTTGTCAGGCAGACATTTCATTGTTAAAGACTGTAATGGGGGGGCTTTAAAGACTGCATACAATCATCTTTATACCTATATGTTCACCAGCTATTAAACTGATTTAAGAAAGTAGTAAATAATATATTTTTTACTATCTGGTACTATGATGAAAAACTCATGGTTTATAATGCTGCAGGAAGTGAAATTACTCAGCCAAGAGTGATAAAATATCAAAATGTAAAACGTATTGAAGTTTTAGCTTGGTGTTTTTAACCAGTAAGATCCAGCCTCCATTTAAACTTTAACTCCTGGTTCACAAAGCAACAGACTGTTGAGTCGGGTGTGACTGTCAGAGGGGTTGTCTTTGTTTTTTTTCCCCTTCAGTGAACGATGACAGAAGGAAGATATGCACACAACTGGTTGATGATCTGATGGTGACACTGATATGTCCTTAAACGAACTTTTCTTTTCTGCAGCTGGATAGCAGCATTTATCTCTAATTCTTTTGTCCTTTTCTCTCTCTCTTCTTTAATTCCTCCTCTCTTCTGTTATCAGTTATGGCTCATACATTTTTAATGTGTTTTATCGTTGTGTTCTTGCTTGTTGAGACAAAGATTCAAACTTGAATCATTTCATGTGTTTACTAGTAATGGGTAAATTTCTCTTTAACTGTTCATTTCTAATCTGCTTTTTTTATTTTATACTTTAGCTCTTACACAAGAAAATCCACTTCGTTCCCAAGTAGGGCTGGACAATGTGTAAAAAATGAAAGATAAAAAAAAAATAGTTAAAAAAAAACAAACGGGGTGCTGGTTTGGCGGAGTGGTTAGCAACCAGGCACCCCATGTACATGCTTCTGCCGGTCCAGGTTCGAATCCTGCCTGTGACCAGTTTGTAGAGTGTCTTCCCCCTTTACTCTCTCACCCCCTTTCACAAGCCTATCCACTATCTCTCTCCTACAAATAAAGGCACAAAATGCCCAAAAAATACATTTAAGAAAAAAAAAAAAAAAACATGCAAACAACACAACTACCCAGGGTGAAACTAGCTCAACGACTCTGCCAACAACTCTCTGGCCATGCCCACCCTGAGAAAAAAACCTTCACTGTGAAGATCACTTTGTTCCAAGAGATGTGTCTGTCTACATGAAATCACTGAAAGCTCTTCAGTTATATACCAGGCCTGCATTTGGCACAATAATGCTTCTGCAGACACACACCCAAACCATGAGAAATGTGAACAAACTCTGCCTTCTGCTGTTCTCCATGTCCTATTGTTTTTCACGGTGGTCGTAGAGGAGGAGATTTTACTGTTAAACAAAACGAGCTTTTGCTGCCAGAAAAACTCAGGAGCTTCAGCAGCAAACATGACACCATATTCATACATAGTTTTGATCCCTCTCAGGGTTTGTACACGTTTTAAGATTTATCCACTCGGGGACCAGTTTTCAAAAATGTGCATCTGTGTGGACAAAACACCTAAACAATTAAAAACTTATGAATATGTGCAAAGTTGTCTCCGTGTGGACAGCCCCTAACAACATTTTCTAACAACCAAAGTAACCTAGTTAACTCCTCTAGGGTGAAACTAGAGCAATAACCATGCCAACAACTCCCAGAAGACCACCTACACAGCCAGGTGGACAAAATTGTTAGTACTCTTCTGTCAAAGAATGAAAACTCAAAGTTGTTACTGAAATACGCTGAAACTCACAAAAGTAATTATAAATAAAAATTTAATAAAACTTAACCAATGAAAATTGGACATTGCTTTTGAATTGTGATTCAACACAATCTGTTTAAAAAACTAAATAATGAAACTGGCCTGATCAAAACTGATGGTATCCTTAAGTTCATATTTTGTTGCACAGCCTTTTGAGGCGTTCACTACAATCAGGCAATTCCTGTAACCCCAAATGGGACTTCTGCCAGGTTGACAGTTATTTTGGCTCCCTCCTCATAAGCAAACTGCCCCAGCTGTTATAGGTTTGAAGGATGTCTTCATTAGACTGCATGTTTCAGCTCTTTCCGCAAAGGTTCAACAGGATTTAGATCAGGGCTCACAGAAGGCCACTTCAGAAAAGTCCAATATTCATCAATGACCTGCGACTGAGACCAAGCTTTCTGACACTGGGTAGCACATTTGACTCCAGAATGCCTTGATAGTCTTGATATTTCATTGTACCTGCACAGATTCAAGACACCCTGTGTCAGATGCAGCAAAGCAGCCCCAGAACATAACTGAGCCTCCTCCATGTTTCACAGTAGGTACAGTTATTTTGTTTGTATGCTTCATTTTTGCATCTGTGAACATAGAGCTGATGTGTCTTGCCAAAAAACTTAAGTTTTGTCTCATCTGCCCAAAGGACATTCTGCCAGAAGCTTTGTGGCTTGTCAATATGCATTTTGAAATTCCAGTCTTGCTTTTTTAGTGACAGTGGTGTCCTCATCAGTCATCTTTCATTAAGTCCACTTTGGCTCAAACAGCGACAGATGGTGCGATCTGATACTGATGTGCCTTGACCTTGGAGTTCAATTCTAATCCCTTTGGAAGTTGTTCTGGGTTCTTTGGTTACCATTCATATTATCAGTGTTCTTTAATTTTTCATTAATTTTCCTCTTGTGGCCATATCCAGGGAGGTTGGCTACAGTCCTGTGGACCTTAAACTTCTGAATAATATGTTTAACTGTAGTCACAGGAACATCAAGGTGCTTAGAGATGGTCTTATAGCCGATACCTTTAATATGCTTGTCTATAATTTATTTCAATTTCCTGAGACAACTCTCTCCTTTGCTTTTAGTGGTCGATTTTCAGTGTGGTACACACCACAATACCAATTAGCACAGTGACTACTTTTCACACTTTAAAAAGGCAAACTGACTGATTATAAGCGTGAAGACACCTGTGATGCTAATTACAGGACACACCTTAGTTTAACATGTCCCGATAATCAAATAATGTTCAATCTTTTCTAGGGGTATCAATCATTTTGTCTACATCAGATTCATATTTTTTTTTCTTTAATGATTTTGTTGAACCACTATTCAAAAGCAATGTCTGAATTTCAAGAGTTTATTTTCAGTTATTTTTTATTTGTTATTACTTTTGTCAGTTTCAACTTATTTCAGTGAACATTGCCTGTTTTTCTTTTCTTTTTTTTTTTTTTTTTTGATGGAAGGGTACCAACAATGTTTTCCACGTATGTAGATCATTTGAATATTAATGGTTGACAGAGCCTCATATTTTTTGCTTTTCCTGTCAGCTCTTGGATAGGTGCAGGAGGGCGGAACCTTTAAGAAGCTGTCGGGTGATTTGATGATCGTCCCATCAACATTTTGATAATGTTATATTCAGGTGCTACTGCCCTACAAAACATAAGCCACTTTTGAAAACAAACTCTCATCAAAATGTGTCAGAAGTGTTGCAAAAATATTGTTTCTATAGAAAAGCATTTGATTTTAATTTAATAATGTTGAAGTTGAAGTTGAATGGCATGGACCATAATCTGATTAAAAGCTCCTACTGAACTCTAGCATCAAGGCTAATCTCTGTTTGTACAGTCACTTTCTGCTGCTGTCTTGCTCGTAACTCAGTTCTCCTCCTTCTCTAAAGGACTCTGATTGGACTGTGGTGCTTTGGGTAACTCACAATTGTAGATTGGAGCATGGCAAGATGGATCTACCTGATTTACAGACATTGAATCAGGCTGATCCATCTGCTGAGCAAGGTTACATGAAATATAGGACTACTACAGTAAAAATGACTGGAAAAGAAACTACCAGTTTTTAAATTAATGAAGAATGAAATACATTGAATAAATGATAAAAGTAAGTAAAATCAGTGAATGATAAAAACATTAAATACAAAAAAAAATGTTCCTGGAATCAAAGTGTACATGTGGTCAAAATTTGTGAAAGTCCCATAAAGACTTGCCTTCACAAGATCTGCCCTGCACCAAAGTCTGTATGTTCTTATAACTGTTTGTTAGACAAATGAAAAACATATGAAACATAACACTTCAGTCCTAGCCGTCAGTTTTACTGAGCATGGAATAAAACTGAAAACATAAAAACCTCCAACAGCCTGGCTTGCCAGCATTAAACTGAATCGCTGTCTTCATTGCAGCATCCCACACATAATCCATGTGGTCCTCATAACAATGTTAAAGATGGTGGCAAAGGGTCAAGAACGGTCCAAAGCAGAGGTTAAATATGGGCATGAAGATCTGTTCAGACATACAGCCTCTGGCCTGAGTCTGTTTGTTGGACATAGGCTCTCTGATTCTCGATGTACAGTCAGCTGTACAGGGCGGTCATTGTTATCAGATCTGGTTAATCACTGTCTTCTAATAAAGCTCCGTGTTAGACTCCAGTGTTCTTCCTCTCAGCTGAGTGAATTAGAGTCTTATGATCCTTCGTCTAAATATACCACAACATGCTGCAGGCCAAACAGGCTGCAGATTCAAACTCTCCAGAGACATGAGCACTCATTACAACTGCATTCCTTTGCTTTTTAGATCTGCAGTAACAAAACTCAGGAGGAATCAGGTTACCAAAAATGAGAGCACACCTCTGATGATGTGCTCTCTCTGAGGATGATGCTCTGACAAACTTCTGGTGACGCATAAATAGGCTGTCATGTTTGTTAACTACTCTTCTTTTGAGTAAAACTGTGCAGTTTTAGTGTCAAAACCAAACTCAAATCTTTGTTCAGTACTTTTGACATGTGACTATGTACTTTGTTTCTGATTGTTATTGAAGATAAAAAACAAGTTTTCAATGTCTGACTCCACCACACAATGACAGACTGGTTATGGACTCAGTCCTTAGTGATGGGATGGAATCGTTTCAACCAAATAACCAGTTTGTGTATGGCCCCACACACTGCAGATTAAGCCAGAGCCCCACTGATATCAAATCCTAATTTTCAAAAATGTTTGATATTTATGATTTTAGGTTGTGTTGCCTTTGGTGGATTGCCTGCTCAAGCCAGCAAGACCAAGCAGGCCGGGAAGCATCACCAAGTGGATTTTGTTTTTTGTTACAAGTCACAACCAATTTATGCCAAACACCTCCTTAATTTTAACCTTTTTTCTTTACAATAATTTACCCCAGGACAGCCAGCTGGAAATCCTGACCACCTTTCCATTGAGGTCTTGTGTGATAGGGTGTGTAGAACTGTCCCTTCAGATGATTTTGATGTTAAAAAAGTGTCCAAGCTGTCCTTATGTCTGTCAGCTTGGGACAAGATTTTACATAAAATGCCTGGGTGTTGCAAACCAAAGCAAGAGATGGAGCACACAATCGCACCACCCATACAATACAAAAATTGGAGTGAATCATAAGAAGCCAGTGAACCAGGCCAAAAAGAACCGGCTGTGATTTAAACTTTTTTTTATTTTACCCTGAAGGCTTTTCTAGAGGAATTTGAAGAGTTATATGTATATATTTTTGGAGTGGGTTTGTATGATGTGTATTTGAGTGGTAATCCTATCAGACGCAGTACTTTTGATCAGCTCTGCCCCTGTTAGGAAAGAACCAGCACAGACCCTGGGCTATACGTTGGTGCAGATTGGGGCCAACATCTCAGTTAATTGGAAAACTGAAACTTGTATTTGCCCTAATTTAAACCCCACTTACTCTGATGGAACCCCCCTCAAATACTTCTGAAATTACCCAGGAGAGCTGCGTATATGAATGCAAGTAGCAGATCAGTTTTATATTTTCTTAATACAAATAAATTCACGTGCTTCACCTCGTAGTATTTTCCCCTCCCAATTCCTCCATAGCCTTGCAGTGCAGCTAGATCTTTAAGATTATATCCATGTTTAGACAAATACATTTTGCCAAACTGCTTACTTCCCTTCAGAGCAGGAAGAGGTAGAAATTTGCATGACCCATCTGCAGGAAGTGACTGCTCATCTGGAGATTAGCATAGATGCTACTGTTTTTTGGCATTAAAAACAATGAAAGCATTTCTCAATAGAATGGATATTTTATGCATCTGTTTCAACTTGTCTTGGTGTAATTGTTTTACAAATGGAATGATCATTCAATCACCTGCTGAATATGCTTTTGAAAGGTTCTGCCTCTTTCCAAACACCTATTTGCTGTTGCCCTGATGGACGGGTGAAAGACTAGATAAGAGGTTTTTTTTTGTTTGTTTGTTTTAGCCATTGTTACTGTGAGACTCCTATACACCACGTTACCAAATAGCACACTTCAGGCTGCACTTTAGCTGGCCAAATGCTGCTGAAATGTATATATGTTTATAGGAGTACATATGTGCATCTAAAAGTGGAGAAAATGGCTCTATTCCAATCTATTGTCAAGTTAAGTCTCTTGAGATAAAATTTGTAATGAATTGGTGATGTAAAAGTAAAGATTGACTTATAAATGAGATTGATTTTGATTAAATATATTGAATGGTTAATTCCTCTGGAATGTAAAATGTAAGGAAAATTGCTTCTGGTAAGATCAAGTGTGAGCAAAACATGCCCACACTCAAATACCTGGGACAATACCTGGGTAGGTTACCCAGCTATTTTCTAGGAAGTATCAGGGTTACCTATGTGAATACTAGGGCCCTTTAAAAATGTTACAGGGACTTTTCTCGTCTTTTTGACAACTGAAAGTAGCCTCACATTGCAGGTCGCCTCTCGTTGGTGCTCTGCTTTACTTTTTCTGTCAAACTGGATGTAAGAATGCTTCTTCCTCCGAGCCCCCCACCCTCAGAGCTCCACCCTACACACTAACTTCAGTTTTCCCAGAAAGCCATGCTCTGGTCAGGATGACCCTCTGACCGCAATGACCGCACTCCCATCGCTCAGCAAATGATGGTTGAACACACTCACATGCTGAGTATGTCCTGTTGGTTGGCTCAGCTCTTTCTCCCATGTGTGCTTGCCCGCTGATGAGTACTTCTGTGTCTGTGTCATTCCAGGTTTATTGTGGTCATCACTATGACTGATGGGGATTATGACTACCTTATAAAGCTCCTGGCCCTGGGGGACTCTGGCGTGGGAAAGACCACCTTCCTGTACCGATACACAGACAACAAGTTTAACCCCAAATTCATCACCACAGTCGGCATCGACTTCAGGGAAAAAAGAGTGGTGAGTTCAGGTTATTGTATTAGAGGATGTTGTAACTTAAAAATTGTGTAAATTTTGCTCGTTTTGTACAATTTGCATGTTTGAGTTTGTCTGCAAGTTTTGGTGACTCAGAATGAAACTTCATTTGGTATGAATGACTTATAGTTGTTGTTCTGTGGGTTTAGTATTGTTTCAAAGTTTTAAAAGGATCATAGCATTGTTTGACCCTCTAGTAATGTATCTATCATTTGTTTTTTCTGGGCAGTAAAATTATAGAGATATAACGCTAATATACACATGTCCTGATGAAGACTCAGCCAAGTCAAAACTACTGAACTATCAACAAACCATCCACAAAAGCACTGATTTAAGAAATATGACCAACAGCATTCATCCTCAAAGAGCTGCTGATTCTTAAAATCTGTTATTTTTCTAACCATCTGCCAACAAATATGACAGATATTTTAGATTCATATTGCACTGCCCAAGCTCTCTTCTATGGAAGAAAAATGATGTTCTGGTCTGTGGGACCCGTTTCTTTCCCGTTAGCTTTACCCTTATCCAGGGATAGGCAATGTGAAAAAAAAATAAAATAAAACTGCATGATGACTTTTTTGGTAGCTGGTGGCTATGATCAGCTTGGTTTGCATACATATGACCACAGATAGAGATGGTCTTAGAGTGTTTCCAGTCAAACTTTATAAACCTGCTTCCAACAGGTAACTTACATATTGCTGTGTCCTCCTGGTTCTGTTGAGATTTCTGCCATTTATAAGTCTCCATCAGCAGATGTTTTTGCTGAGCGAACTCTGTGTTCAGAAAAGTCTCCTTATGTACCAAAAACAAATTCAGGTCATAATCCCTGAAAGGTCTCTCTGGGGCCTGGTTGTTTTTCCTCTTTTGAGCCTCCCTAATTACAGCCGATCCACATGCTGTCTGACTGCTGCAGAATGTGTTACAATACGATCTCTGCTTGCCGGTGCTTGTTTTTCTGAGCATTTTAAGGTGACCATACTGATGTGACAGACTCAGTTGCATTTTTGTTCCAAAGTAATGAACCTTTCTTTTTCTGTAGAGTCTTAAAAAAGCATCTCCATTATAATTTTCTACCAAAGTGTACACTATAGTCTATTGACAACAGCTTTACTTCTGCCTCCACAGAGCAGAACACGTCATGTTTGTCATGTCTACAAAATGTCAATTGCAGATAGAATGAGTTCTTTTTTTTATGTATTTTTTGGGTATTTTGTGCCTTCATTGACAGGAGAGAGACAGTGGATAGGCTTGTGAAAGGGTTGAGAGAGTAGGGGAAGACACTCTGCACACTGGTCACAGGCGAGATTCGAACCTGGACCGGCAGAAGTAAATACATGGGGTGCCTGGTTGGTAACCACTCCACCAAACCAGGACCCTGCAGATAGAATGAGTTCTATAGATATAACTACGCTCTGCTAAAATTTAGTTCTTCTCTATCTATCGTTTTATGGCACACCCCTACCCTCATCATTACAAATATCTCATATATACTGATAAACAACAATCAGATATTTACCTTGAAGCTGGTGATGCATGTTGCCATCGTTACCTGTGCTTCGCTCAGGCGTTTTCTTTGAGCTGAACTTATCACAGAGGTATCTTCAGGTCAGATCAGGTCTATTTTTCAGCTTCTTCTCTTCTCAGCAGCAGCTCTTGTGAGTCACTGTCCTTTTGTAATTTCTCCATGGAGGGGTTAGACCAGGGTCACATTCAACAATAACCCTGGGAAAAAATATATTTGCCCGTGGGTGGCCTTGTCACCTCCTTTTGAACAAAAACGAAATGTGATGATAGCCATGGACTTTAAAAAGAAATAAATACTCTGAGCATATATATATTTATATATATATATATATATATATATATATATATATATATATATATATATAAATATATATATATATATATATATATATATATATATATATATAAATATAGATAGATAGATAGATAGATAGATAGATAGATAGATATACATATATATATCGATATAGATATAGATATAGATATATATATTTAGATATAGATATAGATATAGATAGATACATAGATACATATATAGATACATAGATAGATATAAATTTGTATATGTATATATATATGCATATATATAAATGTATATGTGTATATATATAAATGTATATGTATATATATAAATGTATATGTATGTATATATATATATATATTTGTGTGTGTGTACATATATATATGTATATATGTATATATATGTTTATATATATGTATATATATATTTATATATACATATGTACAAACCCAAAACCAGTAAAGTTGGCACATTGTGTAAATTGTACATAAAAACACAATAAAATGATTTGCAAATCCCTTTCAACTTATGTTCAATTGAATACACAGCAAAGACAAGATATTTAATCTTCGAACTGGTAAACTTTGTTATTTTTTGCAAATTTAGCTCATTTGGAATTTGATGCCTGCAACATGTTTCAAAAAAGCTGGCACAAGTGACAAAAAAGACTGAGAAAGTTGAGGAATGCTCATCAAACACTTATTTGGAACATCCCACAGGTGAACAGGCTAATTGGGAACAGGTGGGTGCCATGATTGGGTATAAAAGCAGCTTCCCTGAAATGCTCAGTCATTCACAAACAAGGATGGGGCGAGGGTCACCACTTTGTGAACAAATGCAGGAGCAAATTGTCGAACAGTTTAAGAACAACATTTCTCAACCAGCTACTGCAAGGAATTTAGGGATTTCATCATCTACGGTCCGTAATATCATCAAAAGGTTCAGAGAATCTGGAGAAATTACTGCACGTAAGCGGCAGGGCCGAAAACCAACATTGAATGCCCGTGACCTTCGATCCCTCAGGCGGTACTGCATCAAAAACCGGCATCACCGTGTAAAGAATATCACCGCAAGGGCTCAGGAACACTTCAGAAAACCACTGTCAGAAAAAAAAAAAAAAAAGAAAACCACTGTCAGTAACTACAGTTCGTCGCTACATCTGTAAGTGCAAGTTAAAACTCTACTATGCAAAGCCAAAGCCATTTATCAACAACACCCAGAAAAGCCGCTGGCTTCGCTGGGCCCGAGCTCATCTAAGATGGACTGATGTAAAGTGGAAAAGTGTTCTGTGGTCTGACCAGTCCACATTTCAAATTGTTTTTGGAAACTGTGGTCGTCGTGTCCTCAGGACCAAAGAGGAAAAGAACCAGCCGGACTGTTATAGGCGCAAAGTTCAAAAGCCAGCATCTGTGATGGCATGGAGGTGTATCAGTGCCCAAGGCATGGGTAACTTACATATCTGTGAAGGCTCCATTAATGCTGAAAGGTGCATACAGGTTTTAGAGCAACATATGTTACCAAGCAACGTCTGTTTCATGGATGCCCCTACTTATTTCAGCAAGACAATGCCAAGCCACATTCTGCACGTGTTACAACAGCGTGGCTTCGTAGTAAAAGAGTGCGGGTACTAGACTGGCCTGCCTGTAGTCCAGACCTGTCCCCCATTGAAAATGTGTGATGCATTATGAAGCGTAAAATACAACAACGGAGACCCCGGACAGTTGAACAACTTAAGCTGTACATCAGGCAAGAATGGGAAAGAGTTCCACCCAAAAAGCATCAAAAATTGGTCTCCTCAGTTCCCAAACGTTTACTGAGTGTTGTGAAAAGGAAAGGCGATGTAACACAGTGGTAAAAATGCCCCTGTGCCAACTTTTTTGCCATGTGTTGCTGCCATTAAATTCTAAGTTGATGATTATTTGCAAAAGAAAATAAAGTTTCTCAGTTAGAACATTAAATATCTTGTCTTTGCAGTGTATTCAATTGAAAATAAGTTGAAAAGGATTTGCAAATCATTGTATTCTGTTTTTATTTACGATTTACACAATGTGCCAACTTCACTGGTTTTGGTTTTGTATATATATATATATATATATATATATATATATATATATATATATATATATATATATATATATATATATATATATATATATATATATATATATATATATATATATATATATATATATATATATATATATATATATATATATATATATATATATATATATATATATATATATATATATATATATATGTATATATATATATATATATATATATATATGTATATATATAGTGTATATATATATATATATTTATATGTATATGTATGTGTATATATATATATATATATATCTATATATATATATATATATATATACACACACATATGTGTATATGTGTAGAAATATGGCAGATCTCCTCGAAATCTCCTTCTGTAATATTTCCAAAGTATGATTGATTAAATCCCTAAAACAGCAACTATGACGAAAAAGGAGATCTTTTACGAAATACAGTAATACACGGTGACTTAACAGCACAAGAATGGCAAGAACACACTCCAGAATGATACTAATGCTGTTATTTACGACCTATACATTATTTACACAGAAAATACTGATAAACAACTTATAATGCTGCTGTACATTCAGAGGCTAAGCAATGCCAACTGCATTGCACTCGCCTCTGTTTGCGAGAAATGACTGCTTCATTGAGGGGCAGACCATAGTTCAGGCTTTTCCAGGCAAACAGCAGCATCACCTGCGTGATGACGCTGTTATTGTTGCAAACATAGTTTATTGGTAATTTTATTAGGACAAGGTAACGATTACTGTGGGCAATTTTACGGCAGTTTACTATTTTACCAGTAACTGTTACATCCCTAATATATATATCCTTAAATTGTGCTGAAGGTGCTTTAGCACCAAGTTTTAGCAACTGTAAAAGCTTCAGTAGCCACACAACATTGTCAGACTGCAACTCCAATGCTGTTAGCCATAAATGCATCCATATCCATAGACTCATTATCCATGTCATGGCCCAAGAGACAGACCAAGAGTGTGTGATGAAGCCATGCAGCCATGATGCACAGTTAAGTGGTTGAATGTTTCAACTGTGACAAACTGTCTGATTTGAACAATGTGTTGACTCCAATTTGTCCAACTTCCTCCTCTTTTGTTATGATAGAGACATTTCTATGATTGTTATTCATCGTAGACAACAGTGGGGTTGATGATTAGATTGGAAAAACTTTCAACCCTCAGACTGTCTGATTCTATGATCTTCTTTGGATGAAGTGCCACTTTGAATTTCATCATTGCATTGCATCATCTGTTTAAAGTGAACTGTCATTTCAAAGATCTCATCAGGATAAACACATCTAGACATCTCAAATGTTGTTATCATAATCAGGCGGTGGGAGAGGCTTATCATGATGCTTGGCCACATTGATATAATTCAGCTTTTCGTACATTGGATATACTGATGAAGCTGCTTCAATCCCACCGCTCCAGATGAGTAATTCCATTGATTTTTGTTCCTCATTGTTTAGTGTGTTGAGTGTTGAAGTCTGTGTGTGTATATGTGATAGGAAAATGCACAATGACACCTGTGATCACAGCTGCTGCACTTCTCCCTCTTTGTCTTGATTGAACTTGCTAAAAACTGAATGTAGAGCCACTTAGTATAAAAGTGTAAGAAACACACCTGTATCAAATATTCTGCATGACTCATTTTGAAACTAACCATTTTGATCAGCCTTTGCTTGGATTAGAAAGTTAATATGACAACAATAATATATTTCTGAAGTTTAAGTGTAGCATCTCAGGCTGACATCTTGATTTTGGAGCTAGTTGTGACCCTGGCTGTTTTCATACACCTGAATCATGACTTGTACAACAACGGTAGTTGTATAGACAATAGCTGCCACTTTGTAGCTTTATGTCACTGTGAGTGAAGGATAGTGGAGGAGACAGTGGAAGAGCAGCAGTTTAAGAAGAAGGGTTTGGGTCATTGTGAGATTAACACAATTTTACAATTAAGGCTTGTACTGATGTCCAGAAAGCAGTTCATCCTTAGGTCAGAATAGACATTAATAGAAAGTTTAGAAAAATCCTTCGAACATCCATAAGATGTTGTGTTCACTTCAATTTTTGTGTCATAATGTCAGAGAGAACATGTTTTGCCAAATTGACGCAAATGGCACCAAGCGTTCTTCAACCCCACAGGAAATTTCATAATGGAAACAATTAATGCGAGAAAATACATTGGTTTGGAGTAGCTAAGTTTGCAGGCAAACCCCTAAATGCCTGAAACAATTAATCCGGCTAATCCTTGCAAATTCCAGGTGGGGTTTTTTAATTTTGTCCCAACATTACTTGATCATCCTCGCTCACCCAGACCTGGTGTTGGAGAAGATTCTTTTAAAAAGTAGTGTTTGCTCTTTTCTCTTTTCTAAAAGTTATGGATGGATTTTGATGACATTTTCAGGAAATGTTCAGCATGGGAAAAGGAAGAAGTGATTCAATTTTGGTGTTGATCCGGGTTCACCGTCTGGGTACTGTGCTGCTTGGCGGAGGTCTGCGCTCTCCAAGTGCTTTTCTAGTGACTTTTGTGATTTTTATTTTGCAAAATAATGTCACATACCCATTGGAATGAGAGCTCCTGCCCAGTGTTTCCACATTTTGCTTCTGAAAAAAGCAACCTGGTAATATGAACAAGCCCAAAATAACCAACCTCCAGCTATTTCCTTTCCTAATGTGACATATTACTTTTTCAAAAGAGAAGTCCACATAAAGTGTGTTACTATACGTCTGCATTACATTTCAATATCACAGTGCCAAGCATCTATTCAAGAAAAGAATGTCACTCATCAGACTAGACTTATCAGACTAGCAGACCTGGAAACTTTGGTTCTGGAGCATGCGCCATGTGCATGAGTGTGTTTGTGGGCATGTACAACCAGGGAACAAGGAAGTGGACAAACTACCTACCGCAGTTGAGTTTTGCTTTATTATTGGGAGCTGGAAGATAATCAGGGGTATTCGCACAGACAGAAAGGCCCCAAGACGCAACTTCACATTTACAACCAAACCCAAAAAATGCAACCCACCACGACTCACAAGATTCTGTTACTTTTTAATAAAAGTAACACTTGAGAGATTTGTCCAGATATGGAATTATCAGTGTATATCTGTCCCAGTATATGTGTTACTGGGACAGAATAAATGAAGATAGAAAACAAAGTAATTTGAAAATGTCATCCTCTCTTAAATAAAAGCATTTTATTGTGAATATCTCCTTGGAATGATGCAGTTGCAGATTTAGAACTCTATGAATAAATGACCAAATATGTGAACATTACTGCTACCAAGTTTAAGTCTGATAAAGTGATGCGGAGCAAAGTTAGAGAGGTTTCAATACAGAGTGGTCAGGCAGAATCTTGGTACAATGTGGCACACTTTGGCCCCATTAGTCCCATTTGAAATTTCTGATAGGCTTACTAAATTTTATATTTCACTTTTATATCACTTTTGGTGTTCATCACACGCAATTTAAAAAAAAAATACCGTTTCTGCTCATCTGTGGCAGTGTTTGACTGTTTTTGATTAAAAAAAAAATCATGTTTCTGATTTTCTTTTTTTCTTTTTGAAAAAAAAATAACCAGGGCTCTATACATTTTCCAATTGAAAAAAAAGTATAAAGCTGAAAAATTCCTTTTTAATTTGATGTGCAACATGACTTTTAATGCTTTTGTTGGAGAGCATGCAAGCACCCAAATAGGGTACTTTGGGGCTGAACAGGTTAAAGAGGTCATTTTTATGTCTTAATTCAGGTTCATATATTTATTGCTAATGACTGGAGGAATATGTTCAAAATCACTCATGTTTTAGTTGTTGTCGAGTGTGTCTTCAGGGCAGTTTTCCACATTTGTCCAGTGCCCTAGTAAACAATGTTAGAAATTTCTTTGCAGGTTGGTTTCTCTGAGAGCCTCTAAGTTGCTGTTATTACTGCCACTGGGCCACACAATTTAAAAATGTTGCAGGGACAGTGCTTTATAGAGACAGCACCAATCAGAAATTGTTGATTCCTAAAATGTTTTTAAAAATAAAGTCTTGGTCAACAAAAAAATGTAAAATATAACCCCATCTGAAGTTTTGCAAAGTATTTGTATCCATGGTGAATCATCATTTATGTATTTCAATATGTATCATATATGCAGATTTCGTCCATTTCACACCCCTGGCACTTCTTATAAACGTTGCGTTCTATATTTTTGGCCTGATTTGGCCTTGTAACCTGACACACCAGATGGACAGTCCCATAGAAAAGCACATCCGCCAGTACCACATCCTCATTGTGATTTTCACCATAAATATCAGTCCTACCTTTGTTTCATGTAAATATTTAGATTTCTTGACCATGAAAACATACCATAAGGAATTAGATTCATAATGATATCAATTTTAGTTCAGTAGATATTCACGAAAATCACATTTCTCATCATGCCAGTTTTCCACTGACCCAGATCACTCGCAAAATCTAACCATTTGTTCCTTGTCCCAATCTGGACATTTCCTGAACATTTCATCAATTTTCGTCAGAGACAATCTCTACCAAGTTTTCCCAGTAACCTTCAGAGGAAAGCATATTTTGCCAATTATCACTGATCACTTCTTTCCTCTTCTTTTAAAGAAACAAATTGAGTCCATTTCCGATAAATGAAAAACACAGTTATTGAGACCACTTCAGAAGCCGCCATTGTTTTCAAACAAGCAGTCACTTCCTGTTGTCTTCATGTCCACAGTTCCTGCCTCTCTTACCTGACCGGGTCGTTAAAGAATAAGTTCGGTTCCTGCAGCTTTTACATTGTTTATAGAATGAAGAACAACAATATACTCACCCAGAAGGCTTTCCTGATCCAAACAGTGCTTCGGGAGATATTTAGATCCAAAATCGAGCAGCGGACACCGATATAATGGTAGCCCGTAGGGCATGGATCGCCGCTCCTAAAAACTGCATTAATCGTCCAAAAACTCATGTTTTTCACCGATATTCCATCATGATCCGTTCCGGATGATCCGCCATTGCACTCTGTGTCTCTCCACACAGCGCTGTGTGGCTGTACTTACTCTGAACTGACGAGTTTGTTTATGTGCCCTTCGCGCATGCGCAGTACTCTCTGGAGCGTTGCCTTCGCTTCCTCCTTTCAATGAGCTCCTTATCTGTAAACTCTGGCTCGAAACTGTAAGGACACCCATCACATTCAAAGTTCTCCTCCACAACCTCTTCATCCGATAGATATTCGTCCACTTTGCACAAAACTGGAAGAAGACAGTCGATTTGTAGCTGCCGTTCTTCCCCTGAAACAATGAGCCGCACTACGCATGCGCGAAGGGCACGTAAACAAACTCGTCAGTTCAGCCACACAGTGCTGTGTGGAGTGAGACAGACTGCAATGGAGGACCATCCGGGACAGATCATGATGGAATATTGGTGAAAAACATGAGTTTTTGGACGATTAATGCAGTTTTTAGGAGCGGCGATCCATGCCCTACGGGCTACCATTATATCGGTGTCCACTGCTCGATTTTGGATCTAAATATCTCCCGAAGCACTGTTTGGATCAGGAAAGCCTTCTGGGTGAGTATATTGTTGTTCTTCATTCTATAAACAATGTAAAAGCTGCAGGAACCGAACGTTTCCTTTAAGCATATAGCTGAGTGAAGTCATCGGACAATGGAGGTTGGCAAGAGGGATATGCAAGATTTCAGAATTAGGCAGGTCCATCTGCTCTGCAAGGCTAATGGCCTGGATCAGTGTGAGGGCAGGCCAACCCAGAAACGGGGGCAGAGGTACAATGATGCTTCAGCATAGTAAAAAAATGCTGGACTGATTGTGAGGAGAAGGCCCTTAGTAAACATTAAAAGGTATTAATGCAGTCAAAATTGTGTGCTGCGTGTTAGAGAGTCAAAGTCATATAGATGTTTTTTTTTTCTTTTTTCTGTATTGTAGGTAAAAGGGGGTATTGAAGCAAGCTCACTGATTACATTTCAGCAGTCAAAGTGGTTTTTCAAAATATAAGAATAAAAGAGGAGAATAAAACTTCCAGCTGAAGTGGTCTTTAGTTCCTCAGGGCCATCAGCAACGTCAGCTGGGTGTGATGGTGGGCGTAAAATTCCCTTTAAGAACGTCAGAGAGAATGACTGGATCTCATGAGGGAGAGATAGAGGTGTGAATCATGCTGAAATATGTATGTATACGTAAGTATTTAACTCTTATTATGAATATACGCAATACAAAGAAATCATTGATTAATTAATTGATTGACTGAGTTTGATTGGTTAATGTTGGCTTTGTAAAAGAGTTTTGATGAGGCAGGAGCATAAGAGCTTTAACCCTTTGATGCACAGCATAGGTACACCCCTTCTAATGCACAGTATTGGTCAGAAATGACCCACATTCATTTCTTTGGCTATTTAATGCTGGCTAAGTTTATCTTTGTTCCAACTTCTAAAATCAATTAATTTTATGACCCATTACATCATGTATTCTTTGTGTGTCCTGTTCTTGATTACCACATATTCCTATTCATTTTTCCCTTTTTATTCCATGAACAGAACCACTTTTT
The DNA here is from genome assembly GCA_036419115.1 of Scarus forsteni. Classification (NCBI taxonomy): domain Eukaryota; kingdom Metazoa; phylum Chordata; class Actinopteri; order Labriformes; family Labridae; genus Scarus; species Scarus forsteni. The sequence goes on from JAZDUH010000269.1 coordinate 21,726,919, forward strand.
ATATTACAATATCAGGTTTGCACACATGGGCTAAAAACAACTCATGTGTAATTTATAATTAATCATTTTTTTCTCAGCTTTCTAAGCGAGTGTCACCTAACACTAATGTAGTCAATACTTTGGACATGTTTATTTGTAATTTTGTCACACACACACAGCTTACAGGTAACGGAAAACACTGAATAGATATCGGACCAATATTCGGATATCAGCAAAAAAACAAATATCTGATTATATTGGCCTGCATCTAAAATCTTCAATACAAGCACTCCGATACAAGCAGTCCATTCTAATTTATTTTTACTTATTTCATTCAGTTGTAAAGTACTCTTATGTTGAAGTTAAGCACTGTGGTTAATTTGCGATTTTAAAATATATGTTTTTGTTTTTATAGGATTTATTGAGGTTATTATTCAGGGTCTTCTCATTTATTTTTTATTTATTTTATTTCATTGGAGTATCTTCTTATGTTCAAGGTTAAAATTTATTTAACCCATTGGTTAACAACAAATGGGTCAGTTTTTTCTCGTACCTACCATTTCTGACTACTAATCTCTGTTTGAGTAATCTCACTTGATCAAGCCTTTCCTTACAGTCCACCCTACAAAATAAGTCATAAAAGTATGTATGATATGATTGTATTGGATCGATGTCGGTGTGGACCAATACTCAAGGCTGCAATATCGGTATCGTATAGGAGGTAAAAAAGTTGTATCGGGACACCCCTAATTAGTAGTACTTGAGACACTTTTTGCTTCACTAGTAAAGTCAGCTTGCCCACTAGTTGTCCAAATTGAGTACATGTACTTCAAATCGGAGTAATGGTACAGCTTAACTACGGCTGATGTCACTGATGGCAATTTTATGCAAGCAGCCTAGCTATTAACTTAGCTAAGCAGATAGCTTGCTATTTATGTTATCAAGAAAATAATTACCATAATGGATTATGTCAACAGCTAGCTAGTTTGCTTACAGTTACTACTTTTAAGTCTCTCATAAGAAATGTATTCTTTCTCTCAAGGTATCCTAAACTTTATTACAGTTGTCTTACAGAATTGTCATCTAATTTTTATATGGTAAGGTTGGAACAATCATTCAAAAAACAAAAAAAAATAAAATACTTACATGTACTAGTTCCTCACAAAGTACTTTTATTCATAAGGTGTGATTGTTTATAAAGTAAGTAAGGGAAAATAAAATGAATGATTTGAACATAAGTGATTAATGCATACTTGTAACAGTTATTGATAAAATAAATGTATTTCTGATAAATATCACTGAAACACTCGTTTATCCATCCATGAATAACACAGAATATAGATGTGGGTGTTTTACACAACAAGTAAGGTAGGGAAAAATAAAATAAGGATATAAGATGGTAAAAAAAAAACAAGTTTATTGAGGAATACCTTGAAGACTGGACGATGAAATAAATTAAGTGCAAAGATATAGACTATAAAATCTCACCTGGGTCACTTTTGACCCATGTTGTGCAACAAAAGGGTTAAAATGTTATTTCAAGGTATCAGAATCTTGTATAAATAATGTTTGGGGCAAAATGTTTTTTTTTTCTTTTAGCCAAATAAAAGTTTACATAAATCACACAATGCATCTAAGTTAATGTTCTTTAACCTTTTGCATTTTATTTAGTCTTAGTTTGGTTAGTCATAATGTGTGTTTCATTCTGTCAATGCTTTTGTGATCCATTCACAAAAGTGATACAAGCAGCAAACAAGTGTGTAATTCAGTTTTGCTGAAGGATTCTTGTTACTTTATTCCTTGAGCACTGTTCATTTTTTTTTGTAAAAATTCAAACCAGTTGTTAAAATACAAAGCTTCAATGTTTTCTAATCTCACAAACAGCCGACAGGCATCCGAGCAAAAACCTTGATTGGGACACCCCAGCTTACAGGAACGCTTGTATGTATTGATAAAGTAAAATGGTCAAATCTGGTGTTTTTTCTTGTCCCTCAGGTGTACACACAGACCAACCCCAATGGAACGGCAACGGGGAAAACCTTTAAAGTTCATCTTCAGCTATGGGACACAGCTGGACAGGAGAGGTGAGCTGACGTCAGGGCTGAAGGGCTGTGTTATTCAGGACGTATCATGAAAGAAAATTTAATGTGCAAAAACTGTAGCGTCAGTCCCCCAGGGTTTGTGACACCTCAATGTTCTGATCACCTAGATAAGCTTCGAAGGAAAAAAAAAGTGTAAGGGTATAAATGAATCACAGCACAATCAGCTGAATTCATCAACATCGCCATGAAGCTCCCAATGGGTGATGTCACCCATTGGGAGACATGAAAAAGCATCAGAACACTGTGTTTGTCTTATGCCACAGAAAATGCCCTTAGGTTTTTGAATACAACAGACCTTCTTTCAGAAACCTGAATCGGATATCCTACAGACTCTGGGACGATGGACCGTGAATGGTGGTGTGAAAACACTCATCCATCCCTGCCTTATCAGACTCATTAATGCACACTTGTATGATATCATCTTCGCTGGATGTTGCTGTTTTTTCCACGTGATTTCTTAACAATGTGGCATCCATCAATCATGCATAAGTGTGTGTTGGCGTGTGTGGTCTACAGCTTGAACCGGCCTTGATCCGCTGAATCACTTTTCTAAAGGTCTGATGACTCAGTGCAGGATGACTCAGTGTTAGTTACATAATTTAAACTTTAGAGCCGAGTACTAAGGCAATTCTTATTTCCATAAACTTATCCTCACGATGGTTCAATCAAATTCATCATTCAGCTGGTATTACCAATCCATTAGACGGTTCATTCTGATATCTGGTGTCTTCTCTCCATTGTTTGTAGGTTACTTGTCGTATATTTTCCAACACTGTGTTTGCCTGGGGTTGTGTTTTTACAGGTGTCTCACCAAGGATCTATCCCCCCAGCTTGTGCTAAAAATATCGATAAGGCAAAATATTGTCACACACTACTTAGGAATACATGTATCGATACAGATTCTACAGAATCGATATGGCCTCAGTGTTTTGACAGTTGTTGTCAATACTCCTTGGGTAATGCTAACAATGGCACAGTTCAAAGGAAAAGCCAAGCTACATGATCAAGCACATGTTCCAAATTTAAACTTCCGTCCACCATCTTGAGAACCTGAATGTACGTTTCTTAAGTAGTAGAATCATTTAAAACTCACCCTTGTACTTTTTCATAGTGTAATTAAAAATAAAACTTGTCAGGAACCCTTTTGAAAGCATAGTCAATGTTCACAATGGGCGTGTATTGGGATACATATTGTATTGTGGTCTCAGTGTCGGGATACATAGTGTATCGTGAGGTTGCTGGAAATGCCCAGCCCAGCCTGTCTATGTACAGACATTATAGGTGACCACAGCTGATCATCAGTTATCTCTGCAAAATGAAGACTCCCTTTTTTTTGGCTGAAAAAAAAAAAACAATGTAATAAATGGACATATGTCTGCTTAGAACTGAAGCCAGTGCTGAAGGCAAAAGCATGTGTTTCAAAGTCAACTTAAGGTGTTTACTGAGAGGAGTTTTATGACACCACTTATCTGATAGTAAACAACACAGCTTTGTCAGAAATGTACTGAAGTAGTGGTGTTAAATGTTTCAAGGTTAACCTTTCTGATCACTGGTCACTGACACTTATGGCTTTCAAATATCTCTAGCTAGCTAGCTTCTCTTTAACCATAGAGCAGGTGTATCTATGTTCAAAAACATGCCAGTGTACAAAGCAACTGAGGCATTATGCAGTCATCAGGGGAGAATATGTCCAAGTGTTGAAGTAAAACAGACTCTTTACAAAAGTTAAACAAGAAAAGCAATAGTTTTACTCATCTGATGATGGTCTTACTGTATGACAAAACAGGCCTCCATTAATAAAAAAAAACTATCTGTTGCACTTGATCTCTGCCTAGTAGAAGTGCTCAGATGGCACAGTTCAACAATGCAGAAAGCTGTGTAAATGCACACTCAGAATGCTTTAGGTTTCCACACAAACATACAGACAAATGCAAAACCTCCTTAGTTGAGTAATTATAGCAAACAAAAGGTTGTTTTTGCAGGAATTCGAGGCATGGAAAACATTTAAATAAGCTCCCATCAGCTGATGAACAAGCTCAGTTTGACAACAGGACAGAAGTAGCTATGAGGCAGGTCATGATGCAGAATCAAACTTGAGTGATTACAAACATGGTGCTGGAACCATAATCCATGTTGCACATGCTTAGGACATTAAATTGATACACAATGTCTTTTAGCAGGACTTTTTTTTCTCTTGACTCTGTGTTTTAGGTTTCGTAGCCTGACAACAGCATTTTTCAGGGATGCCATGGGGTTCCTGTTGATGTTCGATCTCACCAGCCAGCAGAGCTTTCTCAATGTCAGAAACTGGATGAGTATGTCTTTAAGTTGTTTTACTTCATTGGACATTAATTAAATAATTTTTCTTTGTTTTCCTGGTGATATTTAACAACCAAATTTATACAGTATTTCATTAACTGCCTCCTAGTTTTGCTACAAAGATCCTTCTCCTTTTTTTTTTTTTTTTTTTTAACAAATTCAGCTACCTCTTAAACATCCCCTGCAGCAGTAATGCATCTCTGCCAAGCCTGTTATCTCACGCCATCCCTCTTTGGAGAAACATGATTGTAGGCTTGTTAAAGCCTTATGATATTTTCCTGTTTCACTTCTGTATTTTTGGTACATTTTGATTGTCTATTTCATATGTTGGTGTTATCCCTTCTCCAGGCCAGCTACAGGCCAATGCCTACTGCGAGAATCCAGACATCGTATTGGTCGGAAACAAAGCGGACCTGGCTGACCAGCGGGAAGTCCAGGAGAAACAGGCCAAGGAGCTGGCTGATAAATACGGGTACATCTGTGTCTCATGACCGCCACTTCCAGTTAGCTCACATTTTCAACACCTTAATTACAAACATTGCATATTGGTATATGTGACTGGTAATTTTACTGTCTCTTTCTTATAACCTTGTCACATCATCAGGTTTTTGCCATGTAGTACACATGCATTTGTGTTGCGTAACACTGACTTATCAGCCTTTCTAAGCAAATGACTTCCTTTTAAATGAGGCAAACTGTTTCCTGGTGACTTCCCTGCCAGCAGAGCAGGCCAGACTGGCCCTGCAACAAAATTCTGAACCAGGAAAAAGCTGACCTCTTCTTAAACTATGAATTATCCTTGCTGTAGAACACTGTATTGTTATCATCACTGTTTTGCTTGTTGTTTGTGATGTGCAATGTTGTCCCTTTGTAATGTACAGTCAGTGAAGAAGAATTTTCCCCTCTGGACCAATAAATCTAAATCAAACAGTAGGAAATGCTGTATAAGTAATGGGTCTATTACTGTAACTACAGCTCATAATCAAGCATCACTATTGTTATTCTGTTTTTATAAGGTGTAAGAATTAATCAACTGACTTCATCTTGCTTTGAAACTAGGCCATCAAAATAAAGTTATGTAAAATGTTTTCTTTTGTTTTATGCAGTTCCCTTATTGACTATCAAACCCTCCAACATAATAGACCACAAATTTATAAACCATCTGTGATGCTAAATAGCTGTTACATTTAGTTTAAATGTGTACCTATAAACTATAACAACTGCAGAAAAAGAGTAAGATGAGAAACTAAACTGTGTGTTCAAGTACAGAGCAACTTTGTAAAAAATGGAAGGTTCCTATTTTTTGTTCATGCTGCAATGTTTAGGGTTTGCATCCTTCCACCCTTAGACTTAATTGCGCATGAACCTATCTGAATGAAGCAGGGTTAAAGTTCCTAGAGGTACAGGCGAATCTCCAGGAATGATGAATGGCAAAGTGCCGACCCTGCATGTGCCCCCCAACCCTGACCTGACCTGAGGTTTGTGTGGTTAAAAGGAGAATTCTTCCAGGAATCTAAATTATTTCTTGAATAGTTGATGCTATTGAGCCTTGTGATGATCTACAGATGAGACGGTGAGTTAACCTGTTGCTGTGGTTTAGTTAGGGCACTTGCATGTGCCTTAACCAAAGCACAGGTTAGGGATAAAGGTGCAGGATGTGGACACAGACAGATGGGCGAGATGTGGAATTATTTGCTGCAGAGTTGAAGGCACATGCCAAACACTTTGTTGATAGACTGTGTTGAAATCAGGAGTCGGACACAGTGAAGCAATAAAAGCTCTTCTTCCTTATGAGAGTTTGTTCACTCTGACATTGTAAACCGTGTCACGCATTGTTAAATATGCTTTTCTGTACAATTGTTTTGTGAATTACTGGCAAATTCATAAAATCCCCCCTGGACAGAATTTTACAACCAAAAGGAGGACATGTTCAGACAGAAGAGGACGTATGGTCAGCCTACCTCAGTTTTTATAGTCTAGTTTTTTTGTGTGTGTTAGCTTAGCATGATAACTACCATCCAGTACAAGCCTGATCCAACATCATGGCAATGCTTACCTGTGCAATCGGAAGGACAGGCAAATCTTTGTGTTCAGCTTATTTGGAACAATGCAATGTGTGTAATAGGTGTAAAAAAGCATCTTAATTTTCCTAAATGTGGTCATTTGGGCGATTCAAGGTCTTTGCCAGACAGTCTAAATATATAAGGTGAAAGCAGGATTTGTCTTCTTTTCACAAATGGGATATTTAACTGCAAAAAGTAACATATTGTGTTAATTTTAACCAGACACCTCTGTTTATGTTGTTCCCAGGATCCCGTACTTCGAGACGAGTGCAGCGACGGGTGCAGAGGTGGATAAATCAGTGATCACACTGTTGGATCTTGTCATGAAGAGGATGGAGCAGTGCATCGACAAACCACCAGCAGATGCAGCCAATGGGAACGGGACCACAAAGCTCACCGACTCACAGTCCAGCGAGAAGAAATGTGCATGCTAGATGAAGAGGTGATTCAGGAAAACAACCAGTCAGCCCTCCTTTTTTGTCTGTTCTCTTTGCTCACCATATTCCCTCTTTCTATTGATTTCTGTTCTTGCACCTCTACTCTGTTGTCTCTATAGTTACCCACTTCCCTTTTATGTCCTCCTTAATTCCCCATAATTCTCTGTCACCCTGGCAGTGAAACAGTTCTGTCTCCCTCTAGTGGATATTGAAGGTGATACAGCCTCAGCCTTTCTGCCTTTGAGCTCTGTGAGGGTAAAATTAAAACAGAAGCGTGAACGTTTCATCTCTGTCAGAAACATAATGTGCCTCATTAAAACACAGAGCCTGGGGATTTAGCCCTGCAAGCCCCAGATTTAGTTATTAAAGTGGTGTAAGACTAGTAAAATTGACTTTCATAGACTTTGATTTCAGCTCTGACTTGTGCATCAAATTGCTCCTGATAAAAATAATGCTTTGTGTCAGGACAGTGAACCAGTAACAGCCTAATCAAGGCCCCTTCAGTTTAAGAACTGATCTTTTGTTGAAAATGAAGTCACAAGTTTTACATTTCTTTTCCTTTCAACCCCGACTCGTCTTAAAAATTTTTTTTATAACAGATGATTTTCTCTTCTTTATTCTCTATTTTACATTCTGTTTCCAATGCTGTACCCATAATTTCCTCTAAACAAAATCCAACCTGTTTTGTTTTGTTGATGTTGTAAAACATATAAGACATCATGTCCCACTTCTGTTACACTCGGGTTACTTGTTTAAAAAAAAAAAAAAAATGGCACAGTTATTGATTTTTGCAAGCTCAAGGTTGACGTGTGTGGAGTAATGGTGGTTAATGGGTTTATTTTTACCCAAAGTATTATGTACCATTATTCTGGATGCATTCTCTTCATCAATCCATTTTTTGTGGGCACTTATTTTTTAAGTAATAAAAACAATAGTGACAAGTAAGTTTTTTTGCAACCCTCCTTTACTTTGATGCTAGTTAGCTATTAATCAGCCAATCAGATGAGACTATGGTTGACAATGCAAGCCATTACACCATGTCCCACAGCTCTCAGGTCTTGGGTTTCTCTGCACTGCTGTACATCATGTGGTATCACAAACTGTGTTTCCTAAATACTTAATTCAGTGCTCTCCTTGTGAAAGCAGTCAGCTGTGAGCTTTTTTTTTTTAACACATGGCAGAGTGTAACATTGTTCCCACAGATACAGATGCACCAAATGTACCACCCTGTCTTTATTATTAACAAGCTTATGCTGAGGTCGTGCTACATGACTGATGAGCAATTATGGCCTAATCTGACAGTCAGAGTGTTTCTGGACCTGTCTGCCTCGAAACTTGTCGTTTTGTCTCAAGATGTGTGTCAGAGTGACTGACAATAAAAGCCCTGCTGGGACGCCTCACAACTACATGCACATTTAATTTAGTAAAAATCTCAGAACAATGCCTCTGCTATTATGATATACACAGTACAGATCCAAGCCACTTCAATTTAACTTCCCCACCACCATACAGCCACTGGAAGCCCCCCTCCTCACATTTCTTTTGTTGTGCCTAGAACCAGTTAAACATGCTCATTCATGCTATTTTAGGGTGTCTCCATGAGATGATGCTTCACTTACGAGATAACACAGCCTCAATCTTTTCCTTAGTTAGTAAATCAGCTGCCTAATAAACTGAGAGCAAACTTTGCACCACAAATTCACTCAAATATGGCCCAGGCCTTGCAATCTGTGACTATCAGGGTGGGCAGGCCTTGTCATGGTCCAGTCATGTCATCATGTCTGTTATTGTATGCAGAGGATTTTAACTTTTGAATCTGTCTACTTAAAGTCACAACAAAATGTAATATGACTGTGGATGCCTACTGTAACATTGAAGCCTGGCCTTGGCATAACAAGCTCTGCTGAAGGAGGTAATCAAAAAAACAATTGAAATATCTTTGAGCATCTTTTCAGGCCTCCTTTTGTTGTTCATCCTCATCCAAGTGGGATTCCGTGTTTTCGAGCAGATTTGTTGATTCTAACTTAGAGTCATGAGCTGTTAGAATGTCGCTTGAAGCTAACAAGGAAGAAAACATGCTCTTGTTGCTCCATATAAAGACATGATCCTTTTTTGATCTGCTTTGTTGCTACACTTGCATGAATAATCTGGTTATTGCCCATAAACTGCTGCCATCTTACCAATTCAAAATACTGTCCACTCTCTCTTAATCTTAATTTGGCACACATTTTCAATCAAAACTGATACATTTCAACAACATAAGCTACAGACCTAAGATCATTTTTGGTCTTTTAGAGTAAACTGTGACTGCATTGCAAGACATAACATTAGATACTGTTTTTCATGAACACACTGCTCCTTTATCCTGGCTTACTTTGAGCCCTCACTTACATCACAGACACCAAAGTGCTTTGGCTAGCTCTTGGATAATACATTGGCTTGGTTTCTTTGCTGATCTTAAGCTTCCTGAATTGTGAGGGAATTATAACAGATTTTGAGATGGTTAACTGTTCATATCATCAGACAAATATGGGTACAGCAAGACAGAAGTTAAATGGCAGAGAAACTATTAACATTTTGTGAAATGATTAAGTGTCCTAAACCATGGTTGATGTTTTTCTGCACTGACTTCCTGCCTTGGCTTTGAAAGTGATGTTATATTATTGTGGATTCATGTTTGGGAGTTTGCTACCAGCTGCCTTGAAAACACACAGTCACTGCAACCTGCTGACAAATCAAGTGTTTGTGATCTGTAGTACAGGAGGGATAACTGTGATTCGTAGGTGAATCCAAAGCAGTATCAGAGTCCACTGTAATTCAATATAAATACAATAAAAGAAAGTTTGTTTTATTGGATTTGCATAAATATTTTTCTAATAGACAAAAGCAGGTAACAGACTTGTTTTCAGGGCAGCAGATTCCTGATAACGGACATCCAGACAGCGAAATGTTTTTTTAAGGCCTCTCATATAACCAATATTGGTGAAATATAAAGCGACTAGTTATTTATATTAAAAGAAATATATCATATGTATTACCATTTGTTTGTCATATCTTATTTCTGTTTATGTCTCACACTTGATTCTCATTTATTTATATTTTATGATTTCTTTATTGACATATTTTATTCAACTTTATATTGCTTTGTGCTCTTCATCTGTCAAAGTAATCCATCCAAAAAGATATTTATGAACAAATAAGTCAGTTTTGGAAATGATCCGTCATAAACTCAGATCAGTTACTTAAGCCACGTTGTTTTCAGATGTTTTATTTTGAGGCAATAGAAATTATTTGCACCGTCAATGAGACAGTGTATCCCTGGTGTTAAAAGAGCATGTGACCGAATGTACTTTACCTTAAGATAACTAAGGGGCCCTACACATGGAGACCAGTTTAGACATATCTGCTTTTTTTTTTTTTTTTTTTTTGCTCACATGGGTGTTTCATCCACACAGATGAAGCATTTTGGGAGTATGTTTTTGAAAACGAGTCTAAAAATAAAAAAAATCGGAAATTCTGCGACTCTGTGTGCACAACCAATACCCATAGAAATGATGATCTCATAGCTCTGCCTCTCCCTTAATCTGCTTGTGCTAATCCCAAAAATATCAAAAACAATGTCGTACAGTGTTGTGTCTGTGCTGCAAAGACTACTGAGCTTGTTTTGGCTTTGACAACAAAATTTTCTGTTCCTCCACGACCACTGGAGCAACAAGAGAACACGGAGAACAGCAGAATTAGACAAAGCCATGACGTAGTAGCCTTTGAACGCTGTCGATGTCCTGTCATGGCCCCTGTTGCCCTGCATGTACCATCTTAACCAAACTTTAGCTCCATCTACTCACAGACGAACAGACTTTCTTGAGACAGGACTTATGGCGATCTGACCAATAGCAACGCCACATTTCCAAAACTGAAATAAAAAAAATTGAATATCAAAATTAAAAATAAACCACCCCCTCTCAGTGAGAGCACATTTTTGTGTTATGATAAAGAATGATGCCTTTTTTACCAGGCTATAAAGATGTGGCCACAAAAAACCTATTTATAAGTTTATATTAAAAAGTAAACTTCTCTTTCCTTATGTCTTTCTTCTGCTTTGGCTTGACCCATTCATGATCTGAAAAACAACTTCTGTCTAATAGTAGCCCAGCAGCTTTTCTGACACCAATCTGCCTCACTTCAGAGAACTTAAACTTAGGTGCACCACAAGCAAATATCCATTTTTCCGACCCCTTTCTTCCATCTAAACTGTCATGTTGTCCTTAGGTTTATTTGGTAGTTTCAACTCAAGCTTCTTTATATAAGAATTATAACAAGATTATCTTCCTCGGTTTTAAAATATTCCCCTGTTTGACTCTTTCTGCCTCAGTATTGGTCTCTCTAGATCCATAAAACACTTCATAAAGTTTTAGTACAGGTTTGGTGCCCCTTCCTGTCACGTACATTTGATGTTTCATTGTGCCAAATAAGAGCGAAAACACAAACAAGTGTGTTTGTTTTTTGACAAACCAAACCTTTATTCTACTCTTCACTCAAAGAGAAGAACTGCTCAGAGTAACAACATGCTTTTATTCTGTTGGATTTTTTTTGTTTAACAGCCAAGCATAGTTCTTTGCCAACAGCTGATCTCAGTGCCATATTAAACACCCACTGCTGTTAATTCGCTGATTAGAAAGAAACAAGAAGATGGCTCACATTTTGGCATCCTCTGCCAGATTCTTATGAGCTGAAGCTGGATAATGCTTTAAGGAAATGAAGCATCTAAAGATTGTTGAATCAAATGATATTTCAGTAATAAAGTCTGAGGGCAACAAAGTTTAAAGTTGCTCAGTTGCAAGTTTCGATTGTTTTGAAAAACTTATCTAAATGGTAAATGGACTTGAGCTAGTCTTTCTTACACCACAGGTCACATCCACCTGTTCACTTGTCAATTGTCCATCAGGATTTAGTGACACATCCTCACTATTTTATACCCACTCAGCAGTGGGAGCAACTTGGGGTTTAAGTATTTCTGAGGACACATCGCCCTGTCACAGCCAGAACTGGGCTCAAATATGCATCTTTCCAATTTTGTTGACAAATTACACTAAACAGTAGCTAATAAAAACAAGTGCACATGGACAGAAACTAAAACTAGCTTAATTGACATTTTCACTAACAAATAAAAACTAGAATAAAATGTTTGACTGAGACCTAATCCAATCAGACCTAGTTTGGTCATATAGAAAGTAGGGACAAGTTAGGAATAGTACAAATTACAGCTATTTGGTTGAGGGGAAAGGTTTGATGACATTCAAACTGCCTTAACTTCATGGTTGTGGGATAAGTTGTGGAGAGATCTAATCAGAGCTTCTCTCTTTATGAATTGATATATTCATGTAGAGCAGGTTCACTGTCTTCAATTCTGGCCTTGTAACTGAGATGCTCTGCCAGGTAGTCTAAATATAGGTGATGCATTCACACAAAAGTTAAATTTGTTTCATTTAATTTATACATTCAAACTTTACTGTCATTCAGAAAAGGGTTATTAGATGTTTAATTGTATCCAAGTGTAAAAAATGACTTCAGAAAATCAAGGAAACACAAAAATGCCTTACCCTTTGCACTCCATGTTATAGTCAACTTAATCTAGAGTTGATTTTGTCACCTAAAATGTGAAATTCATCAACTTAAACTCGACTAAAATTTAAACAATTTAGCTGAATACATTCTTAGTAAACCTAAAATGTAAGTTAGGCAAAAGACTGTAACTAAAGCTAAATTAAAAAGTGCTGTCAAAATTAGCACTGCTGACCCCCAGTCTGAAGTTAAGACAACTGTCAGTTATTCAAAACTGAATCCCATCATTTGTGGGTAAATCATATGATGTCATAACCTTCATTTTGTGAATCAGACAACTGCCGGACTGATTCGATTCTGTCTGTTCAACATGTTTGTTTACATCCAGCTAGTATAGCTGTGTAGCAGCAGAGCAGCTCACATAGTTGGCAACTGTGTTACACTTCAGAGAGCATTTATATGTGTCCAAGACATTGATGGATAAGAATAGTATTTATAAACTTTACCTTAGAAGTTAGTTGAAGCTCCATCGAATTAGATTGAAATTATTGTTGTTGGCACCAACTTAAATGTCCAGTAAAATGAGGAGTCTTCTACTCCTGGGTCAGACTTGTGTTCATTTAAAAAACTCAAATTCCTAAGGCTCTGTTCTAGTCTATCAACTCTTTAAATAAATGGGGTGTCAGTTAGAGAGATGAATACTTGTACTTTTGCTGGACAGGTTTTTTGAACCTGAAACCTTAACCTTGAATCGGACTAATCAAGACCAAACTGTAAACCAACGGAAGGTTTCCATGTGTGTTACCCGGTCTAATCAAATTCTAAATACATACCGTAGATTTCCTCCATTTTTTAACAAACTTCCATTATTCCCACCAGTCACCTCAATCTGTCAGCTCTTTTGGACCTTTCCTTTTATGATATTATATTTGCTAAAACATTATTAGGAGTTATACAAATTGCTCATGCTTTGATGTCTTTGCACCTATGTCCTGTTTGTCTCACACTTGTTGCTTTCACATTGATTTTGTCCTCCCCTCGTCATGTTTTCCCTGAAGGATCTCATTAACGAGCCTTGAATCATTTCTGGTTGTGTTCAAACTCACTCTGAAAGTTTACATGATCTGAGGAGTCATGTTGTGCCTGTTCTTAAGTCTTCTGTCTGATCTTCTGTAAAGTTTGTGAGCTAACTGGATATTTTAATGCATTATTGATTATAGATTTCAAAGCAGAGATCATAAATCCAGATGTTGTTTTTGTGCCAGATATTTAACAAAATACCGACTCAATCCAAGTAGCTCTGAGAGCTTTTATTTTTGGAAATCCTCAGTGTGAAGTTCTCTCTGATGCCTGCAGTTTGTACACGTTTTCTTCTGATTTCACTGTGTGTATTGATGCCTGTGTGTGTTTGTTGCACTGTCAGCATGTTTGACACAATGAGAATGAAATGACCTGCGATGTGTTTCAATGTTTCTATTGTCCAAGCTGCAAATAAATTTGTGTTTGTTTAATCTTTAGTCTTTTTGGGGTTTATATTTTATAAGATTTTACATTATATAAAGATATCGGATTTGATTTGGTGATATTTGATATTTAATGGTATCCTCCTGCCTTAACATTCCAGGCTAAGTATCCGTATGTAGCATCCTTCTGATGCAGAAGCTTCAGTTGTCTTGATACTTGAAGATTTCTATGGAAGTATATTGGTAGTTTTTGTCACCAATATGCATTCATGTGGATGTAGCAGGGCCAACATGGCATAGAATGTTGAGAAGACAGTTTTAGAGGATTATCTATAGTGCAGTAGACAGAAAGCTAACTAATAGCTTTATTTTGGTTTTACAAATTAATAAATCTGTGCATGTTTGTTTGCTTTTTTTGTTTGTTTGTTAGAAAGATTACTCAAAAACAACTGAACAGATTTCTGCTGAAATTTTTAAGAGATGTTGGTAATGGCTCAACTTAAAAATGGTTCGATTTTGGTGGTGACCAAAGAAGTACAACTGGTGAACAATTGTTTTTCTCAATAACTAGCAAATAACTAATATCAACTTGATTTAGTGCTAGATGTGGTTTTTCAGGGTCCTGAATCATATTATGATGGTAACTTATCATGGAACTATTACTTACAGATGTAACAGTAATATGTGGGCTACCTTGGTAGAGGTTTACGCTTACTAAGCCTTATGACTGAGTATGATACTTTAAAGGAAAAGTTCGGTTTCTGCAGCTTTCACATTGTTTATAGAATGAAGTAGAACAATATACTCACCCAGAAGGCTTTCCTGATCCAAACAGTTCTTTGGGAGATATTTAGATCCATAATCGAGCGGCGGACATCCCTATAATGGTAGCACACAGGGCATATATAGCGCCGCTCCTAAAACTGCATTAATCGTCCAAAAACATTAGTTTCACTAATATTTCATCATGGTCTGCTCGTGCTACTCCTCCACAACAGCCTGTGTCGCTCCAGACAAGTTTTTGTGACTGTGCCAACCTCTGAACTGAAAACTGCTCTCTGGCCAGCTGTTCTTCTATTTGCCTCTGCTTCCTCCTTTTGATGAGCTCCTCATCTGTAAACTCTGGCTCGAAACTGTAAGGTCACCCATCATATTCAAAGTTCTCATCCACAACATCTTCATCCGGTAGATATTCGTCCATTTTGCACAAAACTGGAAGAAGAAAGTTGTTGTGTAGCCGGCAGTCTGGCCCTGAAACAATGAGCCGTACTGCACATGCGCGCTGCACCGAAACAAACTTTTCAGTTCAGAGGTCAGCACAGTCACAAAAACATGGCTGGAGCGACCCCAGACCGTCTTGGAGGAGTAAGCGCAAGCGACTATGATGAAATATTGGTGAAACTGATGAGTTTTTGGATGATTAATGCAGTTTTAGGAGCGGCGCTAACATGACGTCTGCTACCACTATACAGATGTCTGCCGTTCGATTTTGGATCTAAATGTCTCCTGAAGCACTGTTTGGATCAGGAAAGCCTTCTGGGTGAGTATATTGTTCTACTTCATTCTATAAACAATGTGAAAGCTGCAGAAACCGAACTTATCCTTTAAAGATGAAAAACTTGAACTGGCCATCGGAAAGAATCAATACAACATCAAGAATGAAAGGAATACCTTATTTAGAAGTTACAGCTGAGAAGACTTTATTTCCATTTTGTAGAACCTTCTCACCAAAATGAAGGAGAAATATAAATACCCAAGGACAGTAAAGCCAGGAGAATTTGAAGTGCAGTTACAAAAAAATGTCTGTTTTCTATTTTCTTTATACATTTGTGTTGAATCTCACCTCCTCTTTCAATGGAAACAAACTATACATACTCACCAGTGATGCTCTGCAGAAAAATCAACTCCCCAAAACATTAATTACTTTTTTTTATAAAAGCAAAACTCTGATTAATACTCCTGTTTCCAAAAAACAAAAAACACCAAGCAATGTAAACAATCTTTATCTTAATCTTAGCTTCATGTATTGATGACAACCACTGTTACCATTTTTAGACAAACACAATTGAATTACCAAAGCATCTTTTTACTCTAAATTGTTAAATTTTGATGGCAAACAGAACATAAAGAACCAGGCAGTAAATATTCTGGTTCACTAAAACAGGGTTGTGGTCACCAATAGTTACGTTAAAATACTATCAGAGTTTTATTTGTAGACTGTATTTATTATATTTATCTTTCAAATTTAGGTCATTCAGATGTATAAGCTGTTTCATTCAACAACTCTCCTGATCTTGGGGCGAGAGCACCACCAACTTGCCCCAGACAGCACTTTCCTATCCTCACTTTAGATGGGGAAATTTACCCCCAAATGACAGCAAAAACTTTGTTCATATGTCAATTAGATAACAGAAAACAGCACTGGTGAACAGTGACACCAGCTGGAACTCCATTCTCCATAATTAGAAACACTAACAAAGAATAAAAAGACCTCCTAACCTTAAATACACCTCATGGTGATGGAAAGACTCTTTCGTCCTGTTATACTGCAGTTGACATTCAACATGTTGGTGCTGCATCGTCATTTTCAGCGAAGGTGTTTTTTTTTTTTTTTCAACAAATCTGCAAATTACTGACTTTGTTCTTGCTGGTCATGTTCAGCAAAGGGAGAAAAATTCCGTCTGGTGAGAGTTGGTGGTGACTGCTCAGCTTCTTTGCTCACATTATCTGCTAAACAGCAATGCATGGAAACATGTAAATTTACATTAACCTCTTTCTTAATGATACATTTAGAGATGCTTTGTGAATTTAGAACACAGGACCAAAACCTGCACAATCCTTTTACAGATCAAGCTTGCACATTTATCAAAAATATTCTATGAAGCAGTTTTCTATGTCACCACCCTGAACTGACACATTTCTTGTCCTTCCTTTCCTCTAATTCATATCGTCTGAATTGGACAAAGTACATCAATATTGAAGGAAAGTGATGAACAACATTCATATTTCTTTCATCCTCTTTGCTGACAGAACCAATTCTAAGCATAAATAAACATATCTAATAGATACCACATGTGTAAGGCACAATGAGTTCAATTACAACTGCAGTAAACCCTCAAAATCAACCAAAAACCACATTTTTTCACATCACATTTTTTTTTGTTTTTTTGCCCAGCAAGTACCTCAATTAAAAAAATCTTAGAAATCATAAAAAACAATACAAACAGAGAAAATGTTCAATATAAATAATCTCCTTGTTGCTTCAGTATGGTTTGAAAACATTTAAGCCCTAGTGATACCACATGATGGTTCATAACCTTGGATTATGCATGTGTTCATATTTACGTATATGATAAAATATCTCTAACAGGATCAATCCCTCTAAAACCAAACTGTGCTCAATTAGACAAATTTGACAATCCAACAACAAAACAATGACTTCTACTGTTACAAAAATTCAAAAAGGTTTAAATACGGTCCCCGTTTGAGACATTTTCAATCTTTCTTTACATAATGCTTATAATGGTATTTGATTCTGCTATTTACAAAATTATAACAAAACTACCTTCTCTCTAAATGTCTCACTGTTGAAAGCCTGGCCTAAAAGCCTCCAGCTGTTTAAGTAAGCAAAGGAATACTTTAATATCCACAGTTCACCTAACCGTTATTTATTGTTCTTTTATCACCAGCTTTATTTTATATTTAAACAAACTACAACAATCCCGGTTTACTTCTAAGTTCAAGAATATAGGAAAAAAATACCTTATTTCTTGAGAAGCCCTAAAATTCGACTTTTTGATGATGATGTATCCCCAAGCTGAACATACTTTAAATACATTACGAGGATCTTTGCAGGGAAAATAAAATACTTGTTTTTCTTCTTTGTACCAACCTAAACCCATATAATTCAGAAAACATAAACCCTGCTTTTAGAAACAAATAAAAACCTTCTTGTAAAATTGATCCTCTATAAAAGGAAACATCACTTGAGATATTTAGAATATTATTATATAAACTTGTTTTGGTTGCATGCTCTGCAGGAAAGTTTATATTTTGGGTTTAAGTCAAAGTGAAAGAAAAAAAATCAAACCCTTTCACCTGAAATCAAAATGCATCTGATGTCAACTATTGGCACTTTGGCCAACTGTCCTGAGAATCTGAGTGCCGATGAAGTCTGATTGCCATTTCTTTATGTTGCTGATGTTGCTCTGCCGTTTCAGATGAATCCTCATGTAAACATATCTGTGTGAAGCTGTCTCCCGTTACATGAGGCAGAGTGAGTTCTTTTACACATTGGTGACTTTGCCTGGTTGCTCCTCTGCTGGCTTGTCCTCGTCTTCATCATCGACACTCAGATCCAACCTTAGATTGTCCAGGGTCTGACGGATGGTCAGGGTCTCCATGCGCCTGTGACAAAGAGAGAGCTTTTTAATAACTGTACTTCTTGTCATGCCGCTCACTAATGTTTATATTTATTCTTATTTAGATTGTATCTATAATTTTAACAAATCTTTTTATCTGTAATACTTAACAGCCACTGTAATGTTTTGATTTACCTGAGGGTTTTTTTATAGGATTAATAAAGTTCTATCTAATCTACTCTATATTGCCAAAAGTATTCGCTCACCTGCCTTTACTTGCATTTGAACTTAAGTGACATCCCAGTCCTAATCCATAGGGTTCAATATGACGTCGGTCCACCCTCTGCAGCTATCACAGCTTCAACCCTTCTGGGAAGGCTGCCCACAGGTTTAGGATTGTTTTTTATGGGACCCCACTCCGTCAGTTTACATGACCTACCACTTCGTGGCTGAGCTGCTGTTGTTCCCAAACACTTCCACATTCTTATAATACAGCTGACAGCTGACTGGAATATTTAGGAGTGAGAAAATTTCACAACTGGATTTGTTGCACAGGTGGCAGCCTATCACAGTTCAATGCTGGAATTCACTGAGCTCCTCAGAGCGACCCATTCTTTCACTAATGTTTGTGAAAGCAGTCTACATGCCTAGGTGCTTGATTTTATACTGTGGCCACGGAAGTGATAGGAACATCTGATTCTAATTATTTGGATGGGTGAGCGAATACTTTTGGGAATATAGTGTAATCTAGAAGTCTCGCATTCCCACATTCATGCCAATGGGGTTGAGTTTCAAGTAATAAATGAATCAATCTTTATTTGTGAAGTTCCAATTCATAACTAGTGTTATCTCAAGACTCTTTACAATAGAGCAGACTGAAGACAAACTCTTCATTTTACAGATACACATATATGCATAGCTACATATACAAAATACACATATATAGACATGCATACATCCAAAACACTAGCCAAACCACTATAACCAATCTACAGGAAGGTGCATCTGTGTCAGGGCTAACTGTAACAGAGGTCCATAAAAACCTGTTTAGCAGCTGGAGGTCTTGATTGGATCCAGTCTCAGGATGAACAGTCATGTACACTATGCTGTGTTTGGAGTGTGGGTGAAGGAAGGAAGGTGGCAGAGACAAGGGACTAAAGTAAGAGCTAAAGCCAGTGACAGAGCCAAGGGCCAATCATAGACATGTCTTCATCATATTTGTCTCTGCTAAATATAAATTTGTAAGAGGTTAACCCCTAGAAATGAAGCATCTGGTTTTCAGGAGGGTCCTCATGTCTTTGTGGTTGTTAAGGTAGTTTGGAGCTGGGTGGTGTGAAATCAGGGCTGTAGCATGATATGTTAGATGTAACGTACTTTGTCTGCATGTGCTGGTCGAGCAGCTGCCTCTGCAGCCTCCCGCTGGTCTCTCTCTCCTCAGCCAGCTCTCTCTGAGTGTGGCGGTACTGCGCCTCCTTCCTGCTCGCCTCCTCCTCGGCATCGTTCAGCTGACGCTTCAGAGAGCGGATCCTCTGGGCCATCTGGGGGAGTGAAAAGGCTGCGGTCAGAGTAGGAATATTCAAAAGTGCTCTTTAATGCTGCAGTCATGAAAGTCTGTCACCCCAGAAAATACAATCACTTCTGTCTAATGTAAGTCTGTTGATCGGTGACCTGTGTCATTAAATGCCTCCTTGATTTGAAACTGAAAATAGGAAAGATCATGCTCAAAAGTCCAAGAAAGATGTTAAAAACACACTAAACTTCTTACTTATTTTTTCTGTCAAAATGTTTTTTCAGCCCTCACAACACAACTCTTAAATAGCATTTATTCAGATTAGGTATGTAAACAAAGACATTTTAAAGCATTTCAATTGGCTTTTACATAAAATTACATGAATTATTATTTATGTTCCAACTCTGAGCCTATCTCAAAAAAAAAGATGATTTCAGGACTTAACAAAAGAGAATATTCTACATCATAATACAGAGAAATTCATGAGCAGCCTGAAGCAACACAGCCTGTTTTGACTTTAACATTAAACCTACCTCTGCCAATTCAACGTCATTTTGGACTTGCACCTAGGGTGGCCAATCAAAATCTTAGCTACAGTCAAATATTCACCTCGAGAGCCCTTTCCTAACCACTTTTCCTTAACCCGATGGAAAACGTCATGAGATTAAGGAAAGGAGAAGTGAGAATTCAGAAGGACTTAGGAAAGGAAAACTTGCATGCAGAAAGAACCCTACAACCCTTTCACAACGCTACTTCATCATGCCACGGTGGATGTTACTGATGTTAATATGCTGCAGTGAAACCACAATTTCCAGTTGACGACAAAAGGCGCATCTTAGAAGTGCACGTGTATCATGATATTGTTGTTCCTTGCAGACAATTTGGACATTAACAACCCGGTAAACATTACGTCTGCTTAAATGATGTTGGAAGTGAGGATTAAAAAAAAAATTGCCAACTCATTATCAACATGGCTACCAATCACTGCATGAAAATAAACGGCAGAGGTAACTCACATGGTCTGAGTGCTTTGATCATCATAATTCGGTTGAATTCGGAAGCAGCTGATAAATGCTGTTGCAGCGGAGAATTGTGGGACAGAAGAATCTCCTTTCCCTTCGTAAAGGATGGTCTGGTATATCCTATGCTAAAGGAGATGCTAAAGGAGGCATTGAGCCACCTTTCCTACACATTTAACCTATGCAAACAGCTCTCATCACAAACTACATCCGGAAAATTTCACTTAGCTAGGAACCTTCCTAAGCAAAAAGGAAAGTTCGACGGCAGCCCCAGTCTTTTCCCCTTATATGTTGCTGCATCCCAGCATTTGACTGGAAGGATACCCAACATAAATGTAAAAGAGAGGCCCCCAAAAATTCAACTACTACTATGAAACACATATTTGAGTATTACACATTTATGAAGCTGTGAAACTATTTTGAGTATAAATTGTTTAAAAGAAAACAAACTTCAGACCTTTATGCTGACATAATCAACACATTCCTGTTCAGAAAATCTAATCTATTACCATTAAAGCAGAAACATGTTTTATTGTGTAAGATGTTAAAAAGTCACATATGTCCAAAACAAAACAAAATGTTGAATTAATGTATTTTTTCTGGTTTTGCAATGTAGTGTTCCTCTCTTTTCCTGTTATAAAAAAATTATGACATATACTTTTGATCGTGTATGATTCTGAGCTTTTTCAAGGCAGAAATAATATGAATATTCTCCACAGTACTGCCACCATGTGGTTCTTCTGTGAAAGTGTATATTACCAGTTCTTTCTGCTCATTGGCTATCCGGTGTTCCTCCTCCATCTGATCACTGAGCTCATTGATTTTTCTTTCCAGTTTACCAACAGTGTTGGACAGAACTGATTTGTTTCTGCAAGACAAACACAAGGATTCTTAAGATGGATAAAACAAAACAATATTTCTGAAAGAACTGCTGCACTCAGAGTCATGTCAGGTCATCATTAATGTGTGACTATGCTTCAGTGATGAAAATAACTTTGTATAAGAAGTTTAAGTTAAAACAAATCAATGAAGAGGATGCTGCTGACCTACTATTTTAAAAACATTTGTTATTAATGAATGTGTTATATAAATATGAACGATCTGATGAATAGTTTGTCTGCTGCAGATGTTCCTCGGTCTTTCATCTTTGAAGATAGATTTTTTTTCAGATCACTCCTCTCCTGCTGCTGACCTTTGATAAAAACTTCAGGTGTGAAGAGACTCGACAATGTCAGCAAGAAAAAGGAGTAATAGGACCACTGACCTCTCTTCTGTCCTCAGAGCGTTCTCCAATTCTTTGACTCGGCCCTCAGCCCGAGTTATGACATCCTCCTGAACTCTGGAGCTCTGAAGCTCTTCCACCTCCAGACGCATCTCACGCAGCTGCACAGGAAGAAGACATTTTATTTGATTTACAGTTTGGTCTGTTTGCTGATCATTTGCTTCTCACTCTTTACCAAATGTCTTTATATCATTGCTATGCTTTTCAGATAACTTTTGGCTTCTAGAGATCTTGACAGTGCTCATTCAAAGAGTGTCATCGCTTTTGTCAGAAAATGCACATTTGGGTCTTCAAAACAGATTGATACTTTAATTCTTTTCTTGCAAAATAGAAGACCCCAAAGCACTTTTTCTATGTCATATTATCATTCAAGAATATCAATATATTTTTTAGATTGGTGAAATCATTTTAGGCCATTTAATATCTGGGTATAAATCAACCTAAGAACTCAATTGGACAATTCAATTCAATTGGACAGGCCCTTCCCGAAAAGTGTTTAAACATTAACTTTTTTGATGTTTAAGGCCAATATTCTGGCACAAACACTGGCAAATGTTTTATGGATCAAGGACCTAAAACAAGGCTGGATGAAAATGTGCACTAATGTCCATTACCTGTCTGTCCATGGAGGCCTTGTCTGTTTCCAGCAGGTCGTTTAGATCTTTCTCCTGAATCAGCTTCAGCTGCAGCTGCTCAGTCTGAAAGAGAACACAGAAACAGTTCAGCCTCCAACCAGTGGATGTGAAGATATCAATCATATTCATAAGTAAAGGTGTGCCCACCTGCTCAATGGCTCTCTTGTGCTTGGAGGCCCACCTCTGCTCACTGTCGTGCAGCTCCTCCACATCTGTCTCCAGGTCAAGAATCTTTTCCTGAAATGACACAAAAGAACAAAATGATGAGTCAAATGAAAGGTGATGAGCAGCAGAACACGCTCAGGTTATTCAGAAATGGGACAGATTAACCATCTTTAGAGGCAGCTCCATGATGAATATTCCGGATTATGGAATTAGTGTCCTGATTGCTAAACAGGATTTGCATAATAAATGCTCCATTAACCCCAAACTCCGAGGGTTTGCATGACCGATTAATTCATGTGGACACCTCCAGCTGAATCACTGGGTCAGATATATTTTGACACAGGGGTTACTGTCGAGACTTATTCAAACTATTTTTGATGTTTTCACAAAATATTATTGCAAAGTTAAAATCAAGGCTTTATTGAGACCATTCACTGTCAAAGGATGTACCTGTGCTTGTTTGAGCTGTTTGCACAAGTCCTCTTTGGCCTGGTTGGTGGTCTGCAGCTCCATTTGGAGGTCCTCCACTGTCCTCTCTGCCTGCTTGCACTGCAGCTGGATCCTCTCCCTCAGCTGGATCTCCTCCTCAAGAGTCCGCTCCTTATCAATCAGTTTACCAGACACCTGCAAACATAAACATGAGCAAAACCCTTCAAGACAAAGAAAAAATACTAACAGAATTATTTTTATTTGTAACTTTAAATTTATATTACATCCTGTTTAAGGGCTGAATGACATTACGATTATTTATTTCACATCTTATTTTTTGTGATCAAATTCTGAATTTTAACTGTTTTGTTAGTTGTTTGCCTAAAATGTTCTGATATTGAGGATTTACATTTCATACATCCTCACTGATTATATGCAGCAGTTATTGCCAATGACAAAGTGAATGCAAACAATGGACTTATACTCCAGACTTTTAGATTTGTTGCTTATTTGTTTTGTCAGACAGTTTAAAACTGTGATACAATGTAAAATATGCTAATGCTACAGTTTGTATGCTTCTCAGTTACACTTTCCCTTCAGTCAAGGCTAACAATTAAGGTAAGAGAATTTTTTAATACACTGCTCTTTGTTGTGTTGAAGCATTTGATACTTTTTCGTTAACACGATTAGGTATAAATCTGCTTTTTAAGGATAAAACAAATGAATGAAACATTGAAGACTGATAGAAAGACGTGTTTACAAACTGCAATTACCTTTGACCTGTCTCTGAGATGTCTGAATAGGCCTGTCATGATAACAATTTTTGCTGGATGATAATTGTCCAAAAAATTTTTTTTTATTATTTTGAAAAATCATTTTTTCAATAATGTTATTATAATATATGTCATAATAAAGTGAGTAAACCATGTCAAAAGCAATAAACTTTAATTTCTTAAGAGTATTTAACTGTAATTGAAAGGTCAAGAGCTTTTAAATAAAATAAATTTAACAAAAAACAATATAATGAATTTAACAAACAAAAAAAAGAGAAAAAACAATGAAAATGAAATGGACTCTCTTTTGGGAAAAATTGCATGTAAACAGAAATCATTATACTAATGAAAAAACAAAGTAGACCCGGCCTCTGTAAAGAAAAACAAAACTCACAAAACAATAAAAACAATCAATAAAATGGAGTTTATACCGATCAGAAATTGTCTGTGACATGTA
Source organism: Scarus forsteni (assembly GCA_036419115.1). Taxonomy (NCBI): domain Eukaryota; kingdom Metazoa; phylum Chordata; class Actinopteri; order Labriformes; family Labridae; genus Scarus; species Scarus forsteni. The sequence goes on from JAZDUH010000269.1 coordinate 21,751,475, forward strand.
TGTTGTCCCAGTCAATTCATACTGTCTGTCAAATGTTTGTAATATTTCCCGAAATGGTTGCTTTTCAAGAGTATTGAAGGGTTGCATTTCTTTTGCAATGTGGAGAACAACACTGGCTGTGAGCGCGCACCATTTTGGTATGTTTTATTTATATTTAAATGCCTCAGTAAGCGCTGACTGTCAGGACGAAGGCTCCACTGCATCTCCCCTTCTTCGTCACCACTACTTTCAAACAAATGCAACGTACCGACTCGTCAGTGTTCATGAGCTCACACCTTGTTCATTCTGTTTAAAACCAAAATATTCCTACACTGGGGCTGTGGCAGCGGGCTTAGGAACCGTTGCTTTCGTGCCTTCATTCATATTAGTGTTTGTTTCCTTGTCACTCCTAATGCTGCTCACTTGCAGCTCTGTGTGTGTGTACACGCGAGCAGCCCTGCCTCCCCCAACAAAGATTGAATGACTGACAGGAGGGCTCACTCCGCTAATTCCACTACATAACCAACGCATCCCGGTAGACAGTTGAACAGAGAGAACCATCTTCTCATCCAGCCTGTTTGGTAGAAAGGAAGAGGAAACAAACATGCATGCACTTGTATGTTTATCGAGGCCAGCAAACTTACTGAGGACGTTTATATTTATCGAGCATTTAATTGATTTATTGATTATCGTTACAGGCCTATATCTGAGGGTTTTTTTTTTAATTGAAAAGAGACATTCCGATGAGCAGCAGTGTACTTGTTTCACATTGCTGTGAGAAATTTGTGTGAATTTGCTGTTCCTACCTCTCCCTGCAGTCTGTTGACGAGGGTCTGCAGTCTCTGCAGCTCCTGCTCCTTCTCCAGCATGGCCTCCTCCAGCTCATCTACCCTCAGCTGGGAGTCCTCACGCAGCTTCTGCTGCAGGTTGAGCTCTGCTGTTGTCTGTGTGGACATCTGGAGGGCCTCAGCCAGCTGCAAATAAACACAAAAGTAACCCATATGTAAACATCACTTGACCTTTTGACTTATCTCAGCCTAATCTTGTAAACATTGCTAACTGCTGATTGTCTGTGTGTCACTTGTTCAAAAACAAAACAAAAAAAAAAACTAATTCAATCAAATGTAAGTACTTGACCACTGCAGTTTTTCACTCATTATTCAGAGGGTGTGCTTTTACATTGTTGGTTTAACCTTTTATATTGACAGGAGTATCACTGGCGAATCATTTGAATGGTCTGCTGTCATCGATATAATGAAGTGTTTTACAAACGTTATTTTGCAGCTCCTCTTAAAGGGCTAGGTCTTGGATTAATACAGCTGTATTAAAAAGGAGCAGGCCGAGGTAGGACTTTATTCTACACCATTTCAGTATGGATTTGTTCAAAAACTGAGCCTTCACACAAATGTGTTACTACGTCTGTGCTTCATTTATTGTCATGTGGCTTAAGTATACATTTGCACACCAATTCTGAAAAAATTGAGGAATTTGAATCTGGATGTACTTCTAAGAGCCAGGTGAAAACACTCTTCTAGCTTCATATCAAGTTTCAGACATTAAACACTCACTCTCCTTTTCTGACTCATAGGTGGTTGATGCAAAATTCTGCAGACTGACTCTTAACAGGCTTGCACAACAGGGATCACATCAGGCCTCTATTTGTCTTTAAAGCCCTGAATGGTTTGGCCCTTCTACAAAACTGACCTCCTCAGTCCTGACACAAAATGCGGGCCCTTCAGATCCTCAGACATGGTCACCTGACAGTCCCTGGATGGAATCACAAACTTTGAGATGGCAGAGCTTTTGCAGTCAAGACCCCTCGACTGTCAAAAAGCCTTCATCTGTGAGTCAGATCTGCCCCTTGTGTTGAATATTGAACTGTTAAAATGTCCATGACCTATAGGATCCCTCAAGGTTCTGTCCTTGGTGCAGCTTTATTCTCCCTCCATGCTACCACACAGGTTAAGATGTATTATAGTTAAATACAAATGACAGTCTCTCCCTCTGCCAGGGACAATGAAAATAAAGTATTGTTTTGTGCTTGAGTTGCTATTGTAAGTGGAATGCATAGTGATGTAACACAAAACAATATGTGTTACACTTTAATGTCTTGATAGTAAACACTAAAGCATACCACATTTATAACCTTGTCCATATTTATAAGTATCAGTAGTGTTTTTTTGTAATTCAGATAACAGGTAATTCCTGCTTCATCACACTTTGGCAGCAGTTCAGTCCTTAACATGACCCACTCTTCTTTTACACTAATGTTCAGATTAGTCTGCAGACCTCCATCTCGAGCCTGAGGATGGTGTCGTTGAGCTCAGATGTCTTCTTGCTCTTGGTGCCATGGTCAACCTCCAGCTCCTCCAGCTGCCTCTCTGCATGCCACAGCTTCTCTGAAAGGACCTGAGCGTGCTGTGTCTCCTTCTCCAGGGACTCCTAAACACATTGAGACAAAACAGAGTTCAGAGCTGACAATTCCTTAAAACTTCTGTTTTGTGAGTGTAATACAATCCAACTTTGAGAAAACTCAAAAGGCCCCTCCACTTTTACTACTTACATCTATTAAGTCCAATAATTTAGCATTTAAGACCAGTTATGTTGCAAAGTAAATACATAATTACAACACAGTTACTACATCACTGCTCAGATGATTTTTCCACCTGTCTGCCAGCAGAGGCCTAAGCGGGCAGTTTTTGGATGGAGACGTTTTTGATTTACCTCACTGCATAAATGCTTTGTATAATACTTGGTGATATGAGGCTTGGATGAAGCTACTCGGCCATGAAAACCCATTCATGAAGCTTTCTTCAAACTGTCCTTGAGCTAATCTGAAGGCCACATAAAGTCTGGAGGTCTGCAGCTGCTGACTCTGCAGAATGATGGTGTCCTCTGTGACCTATGACCCTCAGCATCCACTGACACTGCTTTGTGACTTTATGTGGCCTACCACCCTATGGCTGTGCTCCTGTCATTCTCAATCACTTCCACCTTGTTATAACAGTTGACTGTATTTGGTGGTAAATTAGAATATTTAGTGAGTACATTTCAGGACTGGACTTATGGCTCAGATGGCCTCCTATCACAGCACCACGCTGGAATTCACTGAGCTCCACCCATTCTTGACCAAATGTTTGTAGAAGTAGCCTGCATGACTAAGTTGGTGATTTTATATACCCTTGACCATAGAGGTGACTGGAACACCTGAATTCAATGACTGGGTGTGGGAATACTTTTGCTGTTACAGAGCAGACAAAAGAGACGACTGCAAGTAAATGGGTCCTGCATTAGACCTTCTGAAAGGACCAAACGTGTAGTTTACATGGTCTAGGTCTATAAGCCTGTGGTTATTATTGGATGTTAAAGTCATGATGGATCACTGGAATGTCAAAATCAGGAAATTCATTGTGTCAATTTCCCCTTATTTTGTTTGTCTTTTTTGGAAGCCTGTGTGCATGTCAGTTTACCTCAGCATCTTTGAGTCTATTTTGGAGCGACTGCTGGAGGAAATTGAAGGCATACTCTTGAGTGTTAGCTTCCACCATCACCTCCCGGGCCTCCTTCACCTCAATCTGCACAAAACAAAACAGTCAGTCATGAAAATGCCAAGATAACAAAGTAACCATCAACATATCTAGCCATGATAATAATGAATCCATCCATTCACTCGTACCTCCATCTCTCTGAATTTCTCAGCTATGGACTGTTTCTCTCTGTCAATCTCTATCATCTGCTCTCTCAGCCTCTTCATCTCATTGTTCAGCTGAGTGTTGGTCCTCAGCAGATCCTCATTGTTCACCAGCAGGTTTCGCATCTCAAACCTTCAAATGGGGAACATTATTATACAGTTTTTAAAGAACAGCTCAGCAGGAGAGGGAAAATCAGATCCATGGTAGGTCTAAATGAGCAGCAGTGCAAGGAACCAAACATACAGATGCAGCCACTTCAATTTTCCTCTTCCAGCCAAATGCCAGCTGAGTTCAAACCAGTTACTGGCCAATTTCAAGCCACTGGGAGTCTGAACAAAGATTTATTTTTTTGTTCTCAATGTCTGTACATAGAGGCATTTACCCCTCATAGGGGCACGAGGGGTAAGGGTCACATGTCATTGCATCACTGGGGGGATCTCATAAAAACCACTGAGGGGCAGGTCGGATCCCTTTCTCCATGAATTAGCCAAGACTCTACCAAGGACATTGAGGAAAAGTTATGGGGCTTCATCTGTAGTAGTAGATCATAAGATAAGGACATAGTAGCCAACCTGATCTGGTTCCTCTCCTTGTCCATCTCTATACTCTCTGCCTCCAAGAACTGATTACGCTGAAGAAAGAACACATAGACAGTGACTACATGGCTTTAAATCCTCTTAGTTTAAACAGTGGTACTTTAAATCGAACACTGGATCAAAACTTTAGCCATGCATTACTACCTTCTGACAGGCATCCAGCTGTTTGGTCAGCTCCTCGATGTAGTCTTTCCTGTTTGGTGCTCCCAGAGTGGCAGAGCGCACAGTGTAGTGGGATGTCATTCCCGGCTGCTAAAATTAAAAATATGAATTCTGACATAAACATAAAGAGCATCAACAGTGCCAGCTGATGTGCTGTCAAAGTCCTGTCTGCAGTTATGTTATACAGTCTACACTAAATCCTCCATTAGCTACAGGTGAGTCTGTTGTGTCTTCATTCTGTACACAAGGAGACAAAATGGATCATAACAGCCAAAGTAACCAAAACACTGAATTGTTCAGGCAATGCTTGTTGGAAGAGCTGTTCCAAGAAGTTGCCCACCTCCCCCAACTATCAAAAGACATCATTTAACACAGATTCTCACCTTTACCTCAATTTCATCCAATTTAATTTGCATTTTAACTAGATGCTGCAGTATTATTGCACATTAATCAGTCAATCAACTTGTGTAGTGCCAATTCATAACAAGTGCTAGCTCAAGGCACTTTACGGAAGAGCGAGCAGAAGCCACACTCTTCACTTTATATACACATAAGTATTTTCATGTAACATACATGTAGAATGTTATAAATTACACATTTATAACATATTTATATGTCATAAATGTATTTAACATATTTATTAGGCCACCTTCAGGTATCCTGCATTCACAACAATACCAAAACCGTTTCTGTTTCTGTAATGGTTAATGCAGTAGAAGCTTTCCAAACAAAATGCTTTTTTAATGATAAAATATAATTATTATTATTATTATTATCAATGAATTTTTTGAATGAATTTTTAACAAAACACCCTAAAAATAGTTAAGAAAAATATTATTTTCTTGATTGAAATGTCACATAAAATCAAAATTTACCTGTATTTCTGGACAGAAACAAATCTGTTTCTGTGCTTATATTTCATTATTCAGAGAAGCACAGTGAGCAGCTCAAATTTGGGTTAAACATGGTAAATTCAGTTTGTACTTCCTCTTTTCTGTTAAAAGATTTTCAGTTTTGAACCAGTTTTAGAACAATTTGTGAAATACTTATGTTTATCATTTTTAATAACAGGTGGTCAATGCATGTATTTATGAATATATGTGTATCTGTAAAATAAAGAGAATACATTTGATCTGCTCTGTTATTAAGTGTCAGAGTGTAACTTTTGACATACAAATAAAGATTGTATAGTGCCAATATGTTACTAAAAATAACTTTTTGGGTGAACTCTGAGTGATTTTGGTCCCACAGATGCATCATGCAATGCTCTGGTTCAATATTAAACAGAACACAAAGTGAGTGTAACAGTATAGTCTGTTTTCTGTTTTTGATAACTCAGCACATACAGGGCTGGTCATTTCAGTCCTCCTCTTTATCAGGGAGTCGTAGGCTGAGTATCGTTGGCGGGGGGCGGTGAGGGTGGGCGTAGGCAGGCTCACTGGACTGGTGCTGCGGCTGTTGAAGCTGTAGAGGTTCAGCTCTGAGGTAGCCGGGGACAATCCAGTCTGAAAAATAGGCACGCATGAGGTTCATCACCAATCAAAGACAGTGACTATCCTAAAGGTCTCGTAGAGAACTGTCTAAGATTTCTTCTTTGAACATTTACCAAATTGTCTGGATTTTTTGTATGTTCATGTGACATCTGGAGCACCAAAATAAGGTTTGGCTGAAGAAAACAAAATCAAGGTGGCGCGTAAAGATGTAACTTTGCATACATTAGGAAAAGAAATGCCAATACCTTGAACTCTGACATGCGAAGTGCGGGGTTGTAGTCCATGGAGGTGGAGTATGGACTATTGAAAACCCTTGGAGTGTTTTCCAAATGATTTGCCTTAAAAACACAAAATCACACCAATGATTAAAACAAAACCAAAAACAGAAGAAATGATAAATCAGTCATCCAATCATATAGCATCAATTCATGAGAAGTGTAATCACAAAGAACTTTACGATACAGCAGGCTGAAGCAATACTTTTCATTTTGTTGATACACCAAATATATGCATATATACAAATATATATATAAAACTCATTTATTCACGTACATACATTCAGAGATGTATCTATCCAGGCAGGGACTAAACATTAATGACTGCAACAAACCCATGGATGCCCAGACTGTAAATCTGTCCTCATCATAATTTCTCTGCTGAATTTAAATGTATTCAAGGTAAGTTCTTTGAGATGCGGCATATTATTTCTAGGAGGATCCTCATTTATATATGGCTGGTATTTATCATGGAATTATAATCCATATTAACCATAGATATAGAGCCATTCTAATATTATCTATAAATAACATATGTAATCAATCAAACTGCAGACTGGAAAAAAAAAGAAGATTAAAAAATCTTTATCCGATGACAACGTTAGGAAGAAGAAACAAATATTTGCAAGTTTATCTCAAATGTTTAAAACATTGATTATGACATAAAAATTTTGTTACTCATGAACACAAATGCTGACATGATAAGACTTTTTATTAAAGCAAGTGCTGATTAAAGCGAGTGGATTATGAATGATTAAACGTGGATAAATATGGTGAGGGGAGTTAGATCTTTTAAAGTGTCTGTGGTGAAGCAGCTGATCATCACACAAACGTGTCCCTGCAGTGCGTGGATTTAATGAAGCAAGCTGTAAAATGCTGCAGTTTAATTTGGACAAATAAAGACTTTCAGCTTTAAGACCTTATGCCTGTGCTTCTTCCAGAAGAGTTCACTGCTCAAAAACTGGAGAAAGAAATCAATAAAACAAACAAGATCGAGGTCTTCATCAGTCAAGAATCATGCACTTTAAACCTGAAAACAAAAGACATTTGTATTATGTCCTTTGAAATTAATTAAGTACACATATTGAAAATTCCTCTTTGAGGAAAATAGTTGTCAAAGTCCAACAATAACTAACATGAAGTGAAATATTATTAAAGTTAAAACTAACAAAAAAACAGCTGAAACAGGCCCAACATTTTTTGAAAAAAGTTGAAACATTTCAAAATATTTCGAAAAAAAAGAGAAAGAACAAAAGACAAAAACAAAAGTCAAAGGAGGCCAATAATAATTGGATTAAAGTCAAAATGTTATTGGGAATAACAGACAGAAAAGACCAATAATAAGTTGAATAAAGTTGATGTGTCATAAAAGTTTGTCAAAGTTTAAGTAAATGACACCAGATGATCAGAAGATATAATTAATATTAATATACAGATTTTAAATCAAAATGGAAAAAATGCCAATTGCCAATAATCTGCCACAGCTGAATAATTCTGAAAATGAAGGGGCCATCTTGAGATAAAAATATTCAAGCTATCAAATAAACATAGTTGAAATAGGTCTACTGTTTAGTTAATATTGTAAAAATGTTGAGGAAAAAAAGGTAAAATCGATTTTTCAGATAAATTTTTCAACCACAATGTTCACAAAAATTCAGATTATCTTCTCAGTGTAATTTTATTTCTTCATATTTTATTAAAAATAGATTTATTCCTTTTGTTGTATCTTCCTTTAATCTGCAACAATGTTACTTTTGGACTTTGGGTGAGATATTGAATCATTTTTAATCAAGGTGTTTGTGTAATTGTTATATTTACAATGTGAGCTTGAATAAAGCTGTCATTGCGAAAACATTTCAGTAATGATTTCAGTTTGGTCAAAAGCAGGACCTGTGATTTGTCCAGGAGATGGCAGTGTTTAATAAGCTCATTTTCAGGCTGGGCTGTCAGATATCCAGCAGTAAAATCTACTGTGATTGTCTCAAACTGTCTCTTATCACCTGATCTGATTCACACAGTCCCTGCTCGACCTCACCCACCCTGTCAGACATCGCGTCCCAGTCCCGTGAGGCCAGGGACTCCAGGGACCCTCGAAAGTTGTTCATCCCAACCCGGGATGTCTCCCAGCGGGATAGCCTTGGGCCATTCTCCCCCACTGGCCCGCCTCCTCCTGGACCATCTGCATCCCTGCCGCTCACCCCATTGGTCTTCATCTCATTGTTGAGAAACAGCTGATACTTTGGGCTCTGGCTGGTGGAGGTGGGCTTCGGCGTGGTGGGCTCCTCCTCTGACGGGCTCTCTAGCTGCTTGCTGGTATCAAACTCAGACTCCTGAAGGAAAAGAACAAAGATAAGTCATTCAGTTGACGTAGACAAAAAATAACAGAGATGATTTCACTGAGCAGGATCTCAGGATATCAGTGATTGTGGCTCAAAGATGATTATACAGTTCAAGGGTGATACCAGGATCATAAAATCAACAAAAATGGAAAATTACAAAGCAATCAATCACATTTCATTATTTAAGAAAGCAAAATTTGGAAAATTTAAAGTAAAAAATGCTTTTCAAGACAAGATGCTGACTAGATCAACTCTTACCTCATATTATTATTATTTTTTTCTCATATTGTGCTAAAGAGGATTCATATAGCCTCAATTTAGAATCATTTGCATTATCTGGCCAACAGGGAGCAGAGGTTCACAGGCACTCTTCTGCTCCCTGCCCTAAGCTCTCATGCAGTCAAGTCAGATGTCTTTTTTTTTTTTGATAAAACTACACAGCTGTTTTTCACGTTTATGGTGACAAAATGTGGGACTTAGCATCAAAAAAATGTCTGTGTCTCCAGTGGCAGACTTACAACACTCAGGCGATGCCCCAACAACTTTTTCATCTGACTGTATAGATTGGTGTTAGCATTGAACTGCGTAAATACTTTTGAGTCTCCCAACAGAGGTCATAGGCCAGAGTCGGGATGGGCATTTTAATTCATTCTAATACACAGACATTTCTTACCAATGCAAGTCTTAATCGATAAGTAGAATTGGTCAAAACAGAGTAAAACTTGTTTTAAATTTCTAAAGTTTTAACCTGATTACTTCTTTATGGATTTTAACTGATATGAATGAGTTAATTAGTTCTTTTTCAAGATGCAGCATTTCAACACATCACAATGACTCAAGTCAAACCACACAACCATCTGTGATTCATTTCATTATTTCTCCCCTCAGGAGGCCTATAGCAATAAAATACTCCTGCTATGTCATTTGATAACTTACACTTCAATTTGGAAGGACTACAATGTGTAATTTAGTATGCTGTAGTGGCACAACACTACAACTGGCATTTCCATAGTGAAGGAATGAGTCCTGGACTACTGAAGTTAGTTAGCATTTTAGCTCATCCTGTTCCCATGTCCCAAAGTCTGAGGGATTTGAGAACAGCTTTTTGGATAAAAACCTCAAATAAGGTCCAGGTGGACAAACGTTTATAAGAATTGAATGTTTCACTACACATCACAAAATGCATCTGATATCTGTCCATTTAAAAAACAAACAGATTTGGACCCAAAAGCAACCATTAATGCTTATTTTTAATAAATGCACAATAGCCCACACCTCGTCAGGTCATTGGATCAGGAGGTCTTAAAGACTGGCGTTGTGGTATCTGCCTCAGGGTCAAACAGTATCAGTAGCTTAATATTAGCTGTTTCCTCTTGCCAATTGTGTCAAAATCTAACATTTTGTCTGTGATCTTTCAGAGGTCAGCTATGTCTTAATGTCACATTTTAGGTTTGGGTCAGCTTGCATGGGACCATCTTGAAAAACGTTTTGAAAATCCCTTAATAGAAAACCCAACAACAAAGTAAAGTCTGGTCATGTCGAACTGATCCCATTTTGTGGAGCAGCCCTGTAAGTCACACTGTGAGAGCGCTTGTTCCTGATGCCAGGCCTGATGTTTGCCTGGTCACCATCTGGCTACATTTTTGTAGTCTGATCCAGCAATTAATAGATAGGTTGACGTTACTATATGAAGTCACAGAAACATTTTGAAACATGAGAAGCTCATTAATTTGACAGGAGTCAGAGGAAAATGTTAGTTTGTTAATAAGGTTAGTATGATTAGAGAGCACAGGCTGTGAGATCATGCTTCGAAGTTGATATTCAGATCAAGAACAAAGATTCATGCTGCAGAGCTGCACTGGCATGCTGTGGTCAGAGCAAGGCAGAGCTTATACTTTCATGCGTGGATGTCAGAGTTATTGGTTGGTATCGATTTGCTTACCGATCCCATACCAGAGTCGGCCACTGAATCTCTACCAGACTCTGTTTGTACCTTGGTCTTCTCGGATTTGGTCTCCTCTGTGTTGCCAGCCACCGGACAGTCGGTTCTCTTGGAGTTCTGATTTGATTTTGTGCCATTCAGAGTTGATTGAGACTCTTTCATCGTTGAATCAGCCCAGTTCAGAGTCGATTCAGGCCCGTCCAGAGTCAATCCAGACTTGATTTTCTGAGTTGATTCGGTCCAGCTCAGAATCAAATCAGGCTTGTCCAGATTTGGTTCAGACATGCCTAGAGTTGATTCAGTCCAGCTCAGAGTTGATTCAGGCTTGTTATGAGATGATTCTGGCTTGTTCAGATTTGATTCTGACTTGCTCAGAGTTGATCCAGTCCAGCTCAGGGTTGATCCAATCCAGCTCAGGGTTGATTCAGTCTTGTTTGGTGATGATTCAGGCTTATTTTGAGGTGATTCAGGCTTACTCAGAATCAAGTCAGGCTTGTCCAGATTTGGTTCAGACATGCTCAGAGCTGATCCAATCCAGCTCAGGGTTGATTCAGTCTTGTTTGGTGATGATTCAGGCTTGCTCAGATTCAATTCGGACTTGCTCAGAGTTGATCCAGTCCAGCTCAGGGTGGAATCAAGCTCGTTTTGTGATGATTCTGGCTTGTTTGGAGACGATTCAGGCATGTTCGGATTTGATTCTGAGTTGCTCAGAGTGGATCCAGTCCAGCTCAGATTTGATTCAGGCTCGTCCACATTCCATTCAGTCTTCTGAGTCGAAACAGTCCAGCTCGGAGATAATTCAGGCTTCTTCTGAGATGATTCAGGCTTGCTCAGACTTAATTCGGACTTGAAAAGAGTTGATTCAGTCCAGCTCAGGGTGGAATCAGGCTTGTTTTGTGATGATTCTGGCTTGTTTGGAGACGATTCAGGCATGTTCAGATTTGATTCTGATATGCTCAGAGTTGATCCAATCCAGCTCAGATTTGATTCAGGCTTGTCCACATTCCATTCAGTCTCCTTCTGAGTCGATACAGTCCAGCTCGGAGATGATTCAGGCTTGTTAAGAGTCGATCCACCCTTGTTCAGGGCCAATTCAGGCCCGTCCACAGTCGATTCATCAATAATCAGCGTTGATTTCACCCCATTCCGACTGGTTTGTGTGGCCAAAGGAGGGCTCACATTGAGGCTTGGCAGTGAACTTTTCTGTTGTACATCCACACTTGTTGTAGTTGGACTTGACTTTGTCGCTGGAGACCAGAGAAGCTCTGTATAAGAAAGTCTTGGTGATCCTGGGGCGGGGCTCTGTGGAGACTCTGGACCTGAAAATCTAGTTACCAAGTCTTTAATGCTGCCGGCTTTGTACAGGTGTGTGCTGCGGGACAGGAGGCCAGATGGCTTCTTACTGGCTTTCCTAATCTGCTCCGTCGCATCCATGTACGTCTGAACGGGACTTCGAGGAGATGGAGGGGGGGACATTTCAGATTCTTGCTGTAAAGGGTAAAAACAGTGAAAGACCCCCAGAACACTGTTAACCAGCAGCAGATTTGCCATGTTAGTTAAGAGTGAAATGACAGACAGTAGATATCAACCATGCTGACCTCGAACAGCCTCCTCCTAAGATGCTGGCCTGTGAGTGAAGTTTAAAAATAGGAAGGATTTCTCAGTTTGAATTTGCATCTTGAACAGAGCTACTACGGACTGTAAAAAATACAAGCCAAAGTCTGAGAGATGTCAGCCATTTGAAATGAAGGTGCTGCCATTTGCAGACCCTGTCTCAAAATAACTTTTGGCTACTTCAAACAAAGAGTAACAAAATCCTTAAGCTAGGGCTGGATATATCACTTTTTAAAGTTTATATGATGGACTTTTCCCTTACATTATGATATCAACTGGCAAAAACATTTGTCGCACTTTTCAATTTTTCTACCCCTCAAAGTGCCTCAGCACAGGTCTCATCCACCCACTCAAAACCCATTCACTCTCACATTCATACACATTCACACACATCAGTGACGCAGCAGTGAGAGCAACTGGGTCTGACTCACATCCAGGTTTCGACGATATATTGTATAGAGTACAGCCTTAGTAGATCCACCAGCCAGGCCATCATCGCCACAGACCCTCTTTTAAGTGCGCTGGGCTAAGCAGCTACCATAAATCCCCAGATGTGGATCAGGGCCTTTTTTAACCAATTGCAGAAAAAAACAGGCCTTTATATGAGGGGGGGTTTCTATTGGAAGCAGGTTTTTGCATCAAAACCTTGATGTAGTAATTCTGTTTTAGTTCAAAGCATGTATCATATCATACTTAAGTATTTGTGAACTGGAGGTATCAAATAGAAAATAACTACATGATATTTAAATAACATCAACATTAATGAATATTCTTTTTTATGTGCAACTCCGGCCATCTAGAGGACTACATTAACATTCATTCATTCATTTTCTATACCCGGCTATCCCTTTCGGGGTTGCGGGGGGCTGGAGCCTATCCCAGCTATCATCAGGCGAGAGGCGGGGTACACCCTGAATCGGTCGCCAGTCGATCGCAGGGCCACATAGAGAGACAGACAACCATTCACGCTCACACTCATACCTAAGGACAATTTAGAGTTACCAATTAACCTAATGAGCATGTTTTTGGTCTGTGGGAGGAAGCCGGAGTACCCGGAGAGAACCCACGCATGCACGGGAAGAACATGCAAACTTCACACAGAAAGGCCCTCCCGACCCGGAATCGAACCGGGAACCTTCTTGCTGTGAGGCACGCGCTCTACCAGCTGCGCCACCGTGCCGCCCTTACATTAACATCAAGCTTACAAAATTACCATATATGGCCTTCCTAAAACTACACTTTACCAACATTCTAAATTATTTAAAATACAAAGAACAGGACTTTACCAAAAAAAGCTAGGGATAGGATTCAAGCCAACTGAAAATAACTTTCAATGTATTATACGTAATATTTATTGTCTTCTGTTTTTTTTTTTTTTTCATAATTTATAAAAATACATTTAGTATTGCATTAAAAATATCTTTAAAGACAGAAGATGCCAATGTGCCAAATGTGCAAAAGCCAAAGCCTTTTTTGGAAATATTTTAATTAGTAATAATTTCATGGCAGAAATTGTTAATTCTTGTCATGTTTACAATATTTTGGTGTTTAAAGCTGACTCAGTGTCCACACTGAGCGAGAAGCAGGGCCACATGTGGCCTTCAGGTCACATTTTGCCCATCCTTGATGTGCAGGAGAAAAGCATTTAAAAGTAAAGATCTCCAGATTTGTGCTGCATGGTTGTGCAGCACAAATTACTTAACTTTTTTGAAAAAGCTTTTACTGCTTGAACTGTGTGTCTTCATCCTTCTCTCCTTCCGTGTTGTTACCTGCCTGCTGCAGCAGTTCTGACATCATCAGCAGAGTTCTCGGTGTTTTTGGTCACTAGCTTTTAGATTTACTTACAACAGACAAACACTTTGCTTTAGGACATAATGTACACTTCACATGTGTGTTCTTGCCTTTTACTTCTTGTACTTCCATCCTAAAACCAGAAGTTTAAGCTCCACAGACCACTCCAAACTTTTCATTGCTGCAGCTAGAAGTGTTGCCAGATTTTGCGATTGAAATAAGCATTTTAAAAGAGAGAAACCTAGATGAAGCATGTTTAATTTTTATCCACGCTAAATTTAGATTTCAAAGTCACATTCCTTCTTTTTTGTCTCTCAATTTACTTATTAAACATCCTTTTGTTTAAAGGTGGAACAGCCCTTTCTTTATACAGAAGTGAAGGGAGGAGCTGCTGTTATTTGTAACTTGATTATTGTTAGTGGTCTGTCTAACCTTGATTTATGTAACCAAAAAGACAGGTCAGGTTTTTATGCAAGTTTTACCTTAATCCTCTACAGCTTTATTAGCCACATTATAAATAAATTTAATTCTGGCTAAAAGAATTTCTTTTAGGTGGAAACATAACTTTTACTCTAAAATTTTAATATGTGTTAGGGTGTGATAAAATAATTTTAGTAACTTCTGAATTGGGCTTATATTGATGGTAGATCATTCACCAAATTCCTCCTGGGTTTGGGGGCACAGCAAGTCCAAATGAGCAATTGCATTATTGGAACAAGCCCAAAAAAGTGCAGCCCGCAACTCCCAATAAACACATGCAAGTTACAAAAAGAAGCAGATAGTCGCTTATAATAAGCGGACCTGGCAACTCTAGCATCGAGTTTTCTCGTCTGTCTGTAAGCAGCACAGCTCCTGCCTGTGTCTGGCTGAGCGAGGCAGGTCGGATATCAGCTGCTTGACATCAGTGCAAAGTAACGCGCCACATTTCACTGTCGGTAACGGTAATGGCGTTGTAACATTTGGAAATAGTTATCAATTAGATTACACATTACTGGGAAAAAAATAACAGCGTTAGTAACGCCCTTATTTCTGTCATTACTCCCAACACTTGTTGCGGGTTTGACTCCGTGAGTTGGTTGCTTTTTGGTTGGTCATAATACTTGCAGGACATGTAGAAACAGTCAACTATTCAGACACACACCTGCACCAGCATTAAGAGTAACAAATTAACCTGAGAAGTATGTTTATTGATCTAACAACTATGTTCTTGGTCTTTGGGAGAAATCCAAAATACCAAGAAAACACTGCATGCACAGAGAACATGCAAACTCTGCATAGAAATGCTTTGAGCGGGTAGCTGAACTGTCTTGCTGTGGGGCATGAGCACAACCTGCTGCCCAAATCCAATTGTGGCTTTCCACAATGAAATAAGCCAGATTCATGGTTTACGGGAAAATGTACTTGATTTCTTTCAATAGGTCTTTGTTTATTTTTGCTCCACCATAGAAGTGACCAGAGCATTCATCTTTAAAGACTATCAATGACATGACATGCATTTGATGCAAAAATGGGTTTTTGTGTTTAATAACCAGGATCTTCGTGTCAGTCAAACAACTTATTCCTGCCACACTTATAGCCTTAACTTAAACCCTAAATAATTTATTAATTGCAGCCGGATATAAGTATATGTGTCTCTATGTCTCTGTCCACTGTCTTAATAGCAGCAAGATGTTCACTGATGAAATTTCTACATAATAATGTTTGTGAGGGAAAGTGTGTGTGTGTTGCTATCTGACATAAATCCCTCTTGAGGAAGTGCAACATCTGCTCGCTCATCTGAAAAATCTGCACCCTCCCCCCACTGCACATTTCCCTTTCTCACAATGAAAGATGAGAAAAATCCATATACACTATATATATATTCTATATACACAAAGATGAACTCAGAGACTTTATAATTCAAAACAATTCTCCACTCATGAACTAAAAATGGCTGCACTTTAATAATTTCTGCCAAACAGCCACTTGATTAAATCCAACTTTAATTAACAATCATAACGACGAGGCCAATGCCACTCAGAGAAATGAAGTGGCGAGCGTCCAGGGGTTTAACTTTCGGGGCTCAAGGGTCCAAAGCACCGAGTGGCCTTAATCCAGGGACTCGCCTGGCCGCCTCCCCTGGGGATAGCAAGCCAGAGCTGGGCTGGGAGCCCCAGTTTGAGGGGGTATATGGAGAGAGGGTGAGTGGGTGTCTGGGGTTTAGGATCACTGCTAATCACTTTCGCATTAAAATGTTTACAGGCCGGGCTGGGATTAACGCTGAGCTGATAATTTTTTAATATTATTATTTTTGCCAAGTGAGCTGGGTGCGCTCGGTGTGGACGCTCTCATGGAAATACAACATGGAGACAGACTCTGTGGGGGAGAAAAGTGTTTTGTTGTTTTTCTGTCTTGTTTTTCTGTGCCTTTAAGTTTGTCCAGTGAGTGTTTAAACATACAATGTGAAATCCAACCAGAGGTCATATCACAAAAAAAAAAAAATTAAGACTGAAATATTATTTTAAGCCAATGTTACCTTTCCATCTTGTCTTTAAGGCCACAATGTAATTAACGTTAAAAGTGATTTTATCACAAACAATGTTGAAATTTCCCATAAAATTTCAGGGTGACCATTTCTATTTGAAACATTTTCCAGTGGACTTCATTTACACTTGTCACACTGCAGGAGGTCTTCCTAACAAACCACTTTTATAACTGCAGAAAATTCTTATTTATTTCCAAAATTTTCCCAGATAAGCTTCAAATTAATGCAAAGATCAGGGATATTCACCCTCATGTCACTCTTAAAATACCCTGGGAATTTTCTGGATTAGTTACAATAAAATGTTCCAGGAAAATTCAGGTTAAAATAGGTTTCATCTAAGAGGAGGGGGGACTCGAGGTAGTGAACAGTTTAATTCAAGGGTTAAATGAGAAAAAAATGCAGCTCACTTGGTTCATCAGTGAGCTGCATTTTAAGTTCATGACGTTTCAGTGCTGTTTTTCTGCATGCTCAATTACCGGTCATTCATATTGTTTTGAATTGTTTGTTGTCCTTCTGTTTCATATGAATGCTGCATGTGCCTTTATCAAAGTATTTAGATAAAACTGGATTTACAAAGCAAAGTTTTATTGCTTATGTTCTGTTCAGTGGCAGATTATCAAACATCATATTAGTATACTGTGTCGACCACAACTTATATACTTAGCTTAAAACAATGATTTAAGTTTTTTTTTTTTTTTTTTTTTTACATATTTAGTAGAGTACTTCTATCACATTTTAAAAAATAAAATAACGGTTGTGACCTCCTCTTTGATTAAGTCCCTTTTTCCACCCTTAAATTTCATTTCAATTATTATTTGCAATGGTCATGCAAACAAACATTTTCAAGTACTGTGGTGGCTATTTAAATTTAGTTTAATGTCCTTTTCATACAGTTTATAATATTCTCATAATCCTTTTAGATGTACTAATATTAGTGAAAGTTAAAACCTCCGTACTTGAAGAAAAATAAAAACTCTATCGAACAAAAGACTCTTGGAATAAATAATATTATTTTATTCTCTCAAACTTTATTATTCTTATTTTGCTTGATTTTCCATTTACTTAAACATATTTATGTCTGTGATGTCTGCGTTGCTGTGGCTGCCTATGGTGTCTTTTTGTTTTTAAATCAAAGTAATTTTTTCCCCTTGTTTGTAAAAGATTCAGTTTTTTGGTGGTTTGAAACTTTGTGTGGTTAGCCTTTGTATGATTTTATTTATGAATTTTTGAACCGTGTTACGCAATTGCTGGTGTCGCATTCTAACAGCACACAATCTTAAGCACGACATAATGGCCTCCTTCACTTTCTAGCATGGTTAATGTAAATTGATGTTTTTCTTTAACTCAGCTCCCACGGCACAAATGTTAAACAAAGGAGAGCGACCACATGAACACTCGGAGCTTCATTCAGTAAACTCATGCAGATCTATATTCCCAAAAGTCCCACAGTCATATACATCAGCCCTCAGCTCCCGTGGCCACACTATATTGCAGACATATGGCACACCATCTGACCCAGATATCTGACAGCAATGCATCATGGACAATTTACTGAATGCCTCACTGATGTTTCTGTCCTGAGGAACAGAAGTTCAGGACTGGATGTGACATTCTGATCTGCAAACATCTCCCCAGACTCTCAGGGGACAGAGATTTGTTGTTTCAGGAAAATATTCAGACTTCGCTGCAGACGGAACGCTGTGTTCTTTCAACGATATCGACCCTTTTTTCCTTGCAAACATCATTCAATTTGAGCATCATAATTGATGATTTTGATGAGGTGAGAAGGGAGTCACAAAACAAACTGGTATAATTTCTATCTGTTCTGTCGACACAAAAACAACTAATAAGTTTGAGCTCATGAAACTTATTGTATTTAGATGGAGCGATGTAAGAGGGCGGCCCTATCGTTTAGTTTGACAAGTAATTCAAATAAAGCCAAAGAAAGTTGCAGTTAAAAGTAGTTTAAAGAAAAGCAGCAGAGGCTAAATAAGCATTAATATACAAATTTATTTATGGCTCTTTTGAAATGTATGCCTTAGAAATATGATCAGTTCTTGTTATCCATGTGGCGTCAACCTAGATATTTCGCCCCCCATTTTTTTTTTTTCAACTATATCCCTAAAAAACAGAAACAGTAGTATGTTTGAATGTTTGCTAATGGCAGCAGGTAAACTTCTGTAAAATTAAGTCAATCCTGATAACAGTATTTCGGCCTTAACGGCTTCTGTGGTTGTGTTTAACCCCTTGAAACCACAGCTTTTGTTGATGATCACTGTAACAGACGTCCTGCAGACGGTTTGGTGCTGTAATAGTGCATATTCACCAGCATGGACAGTTGATTTTTTAGGAGATTTTCCTGACTGTATTTGGATTTTCCATGTTTGAAAATGTTAACAATAACAACCCGATTTGGAGGAAAATCAGCAAAACTTGATCTGTTGTCGCAAAGGTTTGCAATTGATTTTCTGCTTAGTGCCCCATAGTGGAGTGCCTTACAGCAAGAAGGCTGCTGATTACAATATCTGTCCGTACCCTTCCTGTGTGAAGTTTGCATGATCTCCCTGTGCATGTGTGGGTTCTCAGGTTCTCAGGTGTTCCCAACAGACCAAAAACAGGCTTGCCTGTGACTGCGACCAGACCAGGGTGTTTCCTGCTTCTTTCCAAACAAGAGAGCTCTTCATAAATCAACAGCTGGTGGCAAGAGAACTTTCGGATTCTTTTTTTAGATGCAGTTTATTCAGAGTTAAAACTGTCAGAGCAGCTACTAATTCACGAGGATTTATATAAACACACACACATATATATATACATATGTGTGTGTGTTTGTTGCGTATGTGTGGTTAATTTTCTCATTTTGCTCAGTACCATCATTCATAGGTACAAGAACATCTTTTTATATTCATCTTTATTGCCACTTTATTTTCTCTTCCCAGAACTTTTAAACCCATGTTCAGAGTGATTTAAATATTACCAAACATATTTGACCCTCACCTTCTCTGTGACAAAGAGGTGTAACACAGCAGATGTACATCAGCTTAACACCAAATCAAACTGTCACTGAGTGAAGGAGGGCAAACAACTGCATGATAAAAATAAAATAAGTATCTAATTAGGCACAGCAGCCTCGTGTTGGACACGTTTGTCTCGTACACGGAGCAAAACGTCGACCTACGTTTGGCCCGAAGCAATCTGCTCATCAATATGTTGCTGTGTTGTTGTTGTTGTTGTTGTTGATGTTGCCCTCCTCTGGGCTCACAGTGACTGTATATAACAGAGATTAATCAACCAAACAGCTCCATCCTCGCCTTCAGGCCTGCATGCGTTCACACTGTGCTTAGCCTACATTCATCATCACAGCAGAAGATATTTATTACAGATGAGGATAAAAACTAATCCTGGATGACTCTTTATCTACCATGGGAATAAGTAAATGAGCTTATGTTTATGATAACTGGGCTTTATATAAATGAGCCTTTGAAATTAAGAAAATAAAACAATGATAAATATCAGAGATGATTACCAGGGGACAAAACCAAACATAACTGCTCAGGTGCAGGGTCCAGTCAAATGAAAATGCAAACAGTGATGAACTGAACATGCATTTTATATAGTACAAAAAATATGCACGTTAAGGCAGTGCAAAATATGGATGACCTGCAAGCCAGGACATTGTGATCTGACTGACGAAATATAAAACATATACATTGTAGCATCAGGGAACATTAAGATTCAAAAGGAGAGTTGGAGCTCTCATACCAATTCCCAAATGACCCCCTGGGCCTCTTCCTTGGTCCCCTGCTCTGTGAGAATAACACCTCCACGTCGTAAATTGAGGTCTGATTTCTGTTTTCGTGACCACCAAGCGACCCACCATCTGCATTTGCTATGACAAAGCTCTATCTGATTTAGGATAACCTCCGACACGTTGGGGGGAAATCAAGCAGTATGTGAGTCGCCAAGACCCCGACTGGCGTCAGCCTGTCCCGGAGATTCCTCTCTGAACTGTTTCTCACCTGGTTCTTGTTTACAGGCCTTTCACACTTCACCAACTTGTGTAAACAATCCTGATCCTCCTTATCTCCTCGAAAGGACTGGCGTAACAGCTGCAGATCGTAAATAACTTCAATGGATCTCTTGAGACCTGACTATTCTGTTAGGTCCCTAAAACCCTCCAGATAACTTCTGATTGCAGAATTGACTGTATGGAACTGATATCAGAGTTCTAAGACCTAAAATGTGTACTCAGGGTGTGATGTACATTCCAGTGTACTTTGAATGAACTGTCTAACATGTATAGTTTTAGAGATAACCTACTAGGAGGGAATAAAAAGCCAAATCTAATTGATCTGTGAATTTTCTTAAAAGACCAACAGCTCCACCTAGTGACTTTTCTTGGTATGACACAATCCTGGACGTGCGTTGCTTTGATTGCAACATCTAGGGATAATGTAATCAATATGTGTTGATATGTATTCTTAACAGTGCCTATCACGTAATATTAGTTTGTCCACAGTTATACACAACCCTGTGTTCTTGATTCACAGCAAACCTGACAATAACCGAGTTATAGTTACTTTTTGTGTGTTTTTCTTTAAATGCATTAGAATTGTTTGATGTCACCATCTTGTCATTTGTGCATGTGGTTTGAGACCTTATACTTATGGTGAGTTGAGTGATATGAGTAATTCGTCGGCAAACTTAATTATTACTTAATAATAATAGTTATAGACGAGAATCGGCATATGATGTCACCACCCGCCCACTCCGTGGGGCCTTATAACTGAGAGCGCGACTCTCTCTCGTTCCTCTCTCTCGTTCCTCTCTCGTTCCTCGCTCTCTCGTTTCCGCTGTCCTCATCGTTGTAATCACTCTTTCCTTCCGTTACTTTCTTCCTCGTTACTTCGTTTTGACTACACTGTTAGGCCTCTGTCTTACCGGCACGTGTAGTTCTTTTCTTATGCTGAACGCGCATACTTTTATTCATTTTTATTAGAGAGCAACTTTGATCCGCAGATTAACAACTTTTATATTCAGATTTAATTTTGAAAGTCTGAATATCTAAATCCTCAAAAGCCTGCACAGCATTATTTTGATTTTGATCTTTTTGATCTCGCATAGTCGTCTGTGAGACATCGTTAACCTGGCCAGTGACGGTGTTTAAAGATACTTCTGCGGATCAGATTTTTCATCTTCTCGTCAAAACCCTTTTGAGAGTTTTTGAGCCACGGCCCACTTCAAAGTCTTCAAAGTCCACGTTTGCCAGAGGGGCCTCTGATCGAACTGCAGAAGGATCCGTGGGGGCGCTGGTTGACTCGACCACAGACCTGCCGCTCGCTTCCCAAGCTGAACCAACCCGAATCAACTTGATCCACAACGGTCTGACGTGAGCCACCCGTAGCCTGGACCTTCCGAACCTCAGAGAGAACCACGAGTCTTCTACTTACTCAAGTAGGCAAACGCCCAGTTACTTTGTACTTAAAAGGAGGCTTGATGCGCTCTTAAACTAAAAAGTGTTCTGACATTTAGATTAATTAAATCCAAATTCTCTCCAAATTCTTCACAGATCTTCGTGATAGGTCATAAATTCTTAGGCATATACACTCACTCACCATCGCTTTTATGTTTCCTGGTTTCCATTCAATTTATTGTTTATTCTTATTTCATCTATAATCTACCGCTTATTTTCATGCATTGTAACCATTTTCATTTTAATAAATTTGTGATTATTGATTTTAAACTCACTGTCTGTTAGTGTTCTTCAGAATTCAGTGTCCCTGAAGCGAGAATTCTGCCTTAAGATTTTGAGATTGATAAACTTGATTTGATTAATTTACTTTATTTAAGGGAATTAAATGGGTAATTAATTAATTAAATTAAGGTTTGCCTTTCTAAAAGGCTGGTGCCCCCAACGAGAACAATACAGTGAATTGTTAATTGATAATAATTCATAATTTAACAACTAAATCTTTCAGATTTAAGCTGCCAAATTTCTAATCGCTACAACATACATACATATATATACATATATATACATATATATATACATATATATACATATATATACATATATATATACATATATATATATATATATATATATATACATATATATATATATATACATATATATATATATATATATATATATATACATATACATATATATATATATATATATATATATATATATATATATATATGTATACACATACATATATATACATATATATACATACATATATATATGTGTATTTATATATACACACACGTATATATATGTGTGTGTATATATATATATATATATATATATATATATATATATATATATATATATATATATAAATATCTACATATATATGTGTGTAAAACTTTCTCCACTGATATTGGCAAAATGTTAGAATCATGTGGTTTAAAAGAGCCTTTAGTTGTTCAAAATCTGAAAATAAAGATAAATTAATAAATATTAGACCGGTAACGTTACAAACCTGTCTTGCTTAAAGATATTTCAGGCATTTCCTAAAAGTAGGTCAGGCTAAGGTCTGACTAAATTTGGCCCAGACTTATTTAATGTTCTTTAGGCTTTAAGGATGATCTGGATTAAAAGAAAATGCATTTTATATACAGGACTGACAGTTATCATGGTTCATCGAATGTAAAATTCCCTTTTTTTAATTTTATCTTAATCTATTAAATCTAAATGTAATCAAATTTTGTGTGATTAAACATATCCCAATTCATGTTTGACAGATTAACAAAGAATAACCTGATGAAAGAGGTCACTGTGTGTATGATGTGGCAGAGGCAGAGCTGCTTTAGATGTAATGATGAGTTTACTTTTTGTTAAGATAATTTTAGTTTCCAGACTTCCCAGCTCTTGAACAGAGTAACAGACTGATGTTTGTTTGTCATCAAAGCATTTATGCAGACACTGTTTTAAAGGCAAATGGAAATGAAGTAATGTCAATGCTTCAACTTGAGTTCTTGATGAACAGACGATGGCCCCTCTTCAATCCGCCAAGATTATTAACTATTTCCATGTAACTCCATACAATGTCATCATGCTCTAAATAAATCCCATTCAGCAAACACCTTTCCCTCTGATTATTTCACATCAGGCAATAAGACATGCTTTGAATTGATACATTATCAATTATTATCAATAGTTATTCATTTCTGACTTTTTAAACCTGAGAACTCTGAGTTTGGTGTATCGAAAAATCATGACTTAAAATTAGAAAAAATTCTTCCATAAATACTTTCACATCATTATTTATATTTTTTATCTTTCTGGAGAGGCTCTTCACTGTTCATTTTAGGACCAAACCATATAGAGAGGAAATGGGATGCAAAGTAAACCGATGTAAAAGAACCACTGAATCATCTGCTTATACTCCCTGAAACTCAAAATTAATGGAACATTTACTCATCACTGAATCTGTAAGTTGATTTGTGGGAACTTTAAATGTTTTATTTGTGTTCCAGGTGAACGGTGCTAAAGTTTGCTGTCTGGACTTCTGAGATGTTTGTGAAGGCTAACATTAAAAATAAAAGTGCAAAAGCTCATGATTAAAGTACTTATTTTTTAAATTTACATAACACTTTAAAATTACTATGTATGCAAATAAAAATTCCTCTTCATTTAGAATATGGCTCCGTCCAGACTGAAAGCCGTGTGTGATTCATATAGTGAGTTCTTTTTGGCAGCCGGCCTGCATGACGCGTTTGTGTTTAAGCTTCATGAGTTTAACTGTGCTGACACTTTGACAGATTTCCTCTCAGAATCAAACCAAGAACCAGGTTTCCTCCCTCATCGTCTCCTGTCACAACTGTGTCATCTTATTATGGGACCACTTCTTCTCATTCTGTTTTTAGGAGGAAAGATGCTAACGGTGTGAAGGTGTGTGTGTGTGTGAGAGTGTGACAGACAGAGCCAGATGAGCGGGCAGATGTTTCCTCTGTCTCCTCTCCGACTGTCTGAGAAAGACTGACAACAGCTGGATACATGCCAGACACACACGCAGACCCACATGTGCACAACAACACACAAACACACAAGGATGAAAGAAACAGCTACACCCATCTACCTCAACTCAACAAGATCCAGAACATTTTTGTCTCCTTTTAATTTCTTGATGTAGAAATTTAGGCCTTTCTGAAATTCAACTTGTGAATCATTCATGAGTTTAGACTGAGTTCATGTCTGAGCCGACATTAATCATGCCTTTAAAATGACATTAATATGACATATTAAAGGGATGATTAGTGTCATATTAAAGGGACAAACTCACAAATAAAAATATGTTATTTCTACTTAATACATTGCACCACACTAGGATACAAGTGGTGTTGTCCGTAAACCCTGTCTGTTCCTCTTAAATTCTTGTGATTACTATTAGGAATTTTTCATCCAAGTACTTGAATATTAGACGTCAGGGTTTGAAATTACCTCAAGCATCATCAGCACAGTGAGTCAGTTTTAAGAAATCCTACAAAATATAATTTTGCTTCGACTTTGCTGCACATTTATTCAATTAGTTTACTGATACCCATGAACATGCCTTCATTGTGGTAGACGTAACGTATCTTACAAAAATGTCAAACAGATTAGTTTTTTTCCAGTTAATGTCTTTAAACCTTAAAGGGATAATTTGGTTTTTTTGAAGTGGGGTTGTGTGAGGTACATGGCCTTAACCTGAAGGTGTGACATGGTGTCGCAGCTCAGTTCTCTCTCTGTTCAGAAAACCTGGGGCAGACGCTAATACTATACATTTCTGTACATGGTGCCAAATGTCTCATGTTATTAAAGAACAGTTTGGTGTTTTATTATACATCAGCTTAATTTTTCACTACCAATTGACTTTGGTTAGGTACTATTTTGAGAAATGGGACATCCTAAGTGTCCTTCCACCAGCAAAGTAGGGATCAAACTACGGTCTGACTTTAATTTTGCCAAATAAGATTTGCCAAATGTATGAATGTTGAAGCATAACCTTCTGGCCAAGCTCAGTAATTGTTACTAGCGCCTGTGGTGCTTTAGAGAACTGACACCTTATGTCCCTTTCAGGTAAGCAGTGGAACATTGGGTGAGATGGGGGTGCACCCTGAACTAGTCTCTCCGATCACATGGCCACATAATCAAGAGACACCCATTCAGGCTCCCACTCACCCCAAGGGCAATTTAGTGTCATCAGTTGACCTAATGAGCATGTTTTTGGTTTGTGGGAGGAAACCAGAGTGCCTGATGCAGATCAGGGGAGAACATGCAAACTCCACACAGAAAGGCGTTGGTAGGCATGAGGTGTTGAACCAGCAACCTTCATGCTATGTGGCATGCACATTAACCTGCTGCACACTGCTGAGTCATGCAGAAGCTAAAGACAGCGTGTCTGAGGCCCTGATGAACACGAAGAGGAATGCACACAGTGTGTGTGTGTGTGTTGGGAGCCTGAGAAGATGTTCAGAGCCCTTCAGGGTGAAAGACAGGGTTAGTTCCGCTGTTAGTTGGCTTTCAAACAGTTAGCATGGTTTTGAAGTACTTAGAGAGACAGATAGAGCAAAGAACAACAAAAACAGTCAGAGGTGGAAACACAGATCACTGGAACATGCTAAGATTTTACTGTACCATGTTGTTCTGCTGTTCTGTCTCACTCTTTCCCTGCATACTTTGCTCACTCTCACAGCTCAGGAACGTTTCCTCTCTGTCCGATCTGCTGAAATAAAGAAACTCATTTATTTCATGAAGCCTAAAAAAGTTAATCTGACAGAAATGTAACGGAAATGTTTTTGTGATTTTTTTATACAAACCTGAAGCAACATTAGTCATTTAATTCTTCAAATAATGAATCAGAAAATATAACAATAATGTGATTTATTAGCTTAGTTAACAAATATTTTCACCAGGGTGTTCCTACCTGTGGTGCTGTCTGAGTACTTTCTGTGTGAAAGCTCTCAGTCTCTGTGTCTCCTCCTGGTACCTCTGCAGGTCTTGTGTCAGCAGGTTATGGAGCGCGCTCAGTGCCTCCTCCTGGAAGACTAGACGCTCTGACTGAAGCAAACGCTCTGTGATGGAAACGTGGAGCTCCCGGCCCGCACACAGCTCAAACTGGGAAAGGAAATGATTGGGAAATTATTGGTTTTCTTCAACATCACTGTCTCCTCATATACAGCCCTTCATGTTTCGTCTTTCAGTGCACTTGAAAAACATATTAGAAAATTAGTTCCTCAGAGGGAAAACTCCTGGTTGAACAAAGGTTTCGTACAAATAAGTGTGATATCTATGGAAGTGCAGTACATTCACTGGATTAAAACAAATACCCACCTTATCACATTTTTTTATGAGAAAAGATAAAGAAAAAGGAAACATCTGTAAATCCTCTCCCTGTGGCATTGATAGGGCTATCGCAGTTAATCTGCTATGACCATCTTCTCAGTTTAAGTCACTAAGAATAACTAATGTTTTTATAATAAAAATGAGGATGGTGTTAATATTAGTATGTCAACACTGTGCTGGCATCTCAAGTCTCTCGTTCAGGCAGAAAGCCTGAACGCCAGTCTGATGTGCTGGATGTCGCTGTCTTTCTGCAGGAGCAGTAGACACGGGATGCTTCACGGATACAAATTCATGCATCCGAAATGCATCTGACTCAGAGAACTGCACGCCACCTCTTAGCCTGAAGCAGGACAGAGGGAACGACCATGTCAGATTTTCTGTCAATGTGGTTAATACAAAGTTACAAACACAAAGTAAAACAAACCGGAAATACGGAAATATATGAATTTACATCCTCATTCATCCATTCATTCATTTTCTATACCCCTTTGTCCCTTTCAGGGGAGGGGGAGGGGCTGGAGCCTATCCCAGCTGTCACTGGGCGAGATGTGGGGTACACCCTGAACCGGTCGCCAGTCGATCGCAGGGCCACATAGAGAGAAAGACAACCATTCACGCTCACACTCATACCTCAGGGCAATTTAGAGTCACCAATTAACCTAATGAGCATGTTTTTGGTCTGTGGGAGGAAGCCGGAGTGCCCGGAGAGAACCCACACATGCACGGAAAGAGCATGCAAACTTCACACAGAAAGACCCCTGTCCGACCTGGGGATCAAACCGGGTACCTTCTTGCTGTGAGGCATGTGCACTACCTGCTGTGACATCGTGCCGCCTTAGGTCTTCATGGTTTTGCAAATGACTGAGTAAAACAGTGGGCAATGTGGCACCTTTCCTCATCTTGTGACTAAGAGAAGATCTCGTAATTACAAGATGGTGATGTCGTAATTTTGAGATCAAGTGACAATTTTATTTTTATCTAGTAAATGCAATGCACTTCTGAAGATACCAAATCATCATTATTTGATTTTTTATTATTTTATCAATTAAAATCAAATTAAGCCATCAAAGTTCATTAAAGGTGCTTCAAAATCCTCAGACAGGCTCCTCATCACCATCATTTTGCCACATTGACAGGATTTGTCCCTTCAAATACTTAAAACTAAAGCAATATTTCGAATTTTTGTCGGATGATGGTGATGGGATAAGTTGGGGAGTGATCCAATCAGAGCTATTCTCTTTATGAATTGATTTATTAATTTATAGCAGGTTCACAGTCTGTTGTCAATTCTGGTATTGTAACTGAGATGCTCTGCCAGGTAGCCTATATAAAAGTGATTACATTTCACACAAAAGTTACATTTGTGTCTGTTCATTTCAAACTTTACTAGCATTCAATAAAGGGTTATTAGACATTAGATCAGAAATTCAAAGAAATATAAAAAATGCCTTACTCTATACACATCATATTTGCGTTGATGAAATTTACAGTAGATTTCATCATCAAATGTTGTGAAATTTCATCAACTCAAACTAGCCTGAACTTAAAACAATTTAGAGGACAACATTATGACTAAAACTAAAAGATATTTTCTGCAAAAGATCATAACTAAAACTAAATAGAAAAGTGCTGCCAAAAAAATGCTGATAATAAGTCAAGAAGTATCAGCATATCTGCAAAAATCCAATATTGTGCATCCGTACTTTATAAGCAGGCGTGCATCAGTCAGTAATATTGTAGGTAATGAAGAGGTCTGTTTATATTGACTTTATTTGGCATTTTTTGCACAGAAGAAAATAAGAAACAGACTTTTTTCCCTGAAACAATACAAACAATCTAAGCGAATAATATCATATAGGATAATATGTCTGTACCATCTGCAATAATACATATATGAGTAGATCTGTTGGTTGTGATCCCTGTTGTGATTTCCTGATTTTTTCACTCACAGTGGATGAATGAAGGCAGTAGTGTCTCTTCAGCTCCTGTTCAGCCTGCTCTCTTTTCTCCTGAAGGCTCAAAAGGTCAGTGGAAAGACGCTGCTGACGACCATTAATCTGAGAGAGTCTGAAGCACACAAATGCAAGAACATTGAGTTATTAAAATATGTTTACACCCAGCTAAAAGAGAGTACATAAAGTATTTTACACTGTACTCTGTTGTTTTATCTGAGGAATTTTTTTGACAAAATCATAAAGTAATGTTTGGATTTTTTGTTTATTTACAGATTCAAGTTTTGACTGGATATCTTGAAATTCTAATCGCTCTTGTAACCACCAGATAGCACTTTTGTAGAAAATTACAATATGGTTTAACACCAGCAAATCTTTAATACATACTCAGTTGTACATTTTAAGGCCCAAAATGCACTAATGATGGTTTAATTCAGTCAAACAAAAACACCACAGACCACAGCTTAAGGTAAGTCAAAGGTCGATCAAAATCATGACTGTGAGGCTCATATCAGACATGTAGTGTCTGAATGACTGTGTGTTCAAGAATGGGCTTGCAGTTATTTTAAATGGTGTAAATAATGATGTCCTTTGTCTGTCTCAGGTTTTATTACTCCAGGGCAGCTCTGTGAAAAAAGATCTTTGACCCTGTTGGTCCTTCCTGTTTAAATGCAGTATGAATTAAAATGAAATACAATGAAATAATGCTTAAAAAGCCACATTAAATACTAGTGAGTAGCAACCCAGTATAGGCTTTCATATATGAGACCATTTCAGCAAAGGAAACATTTTTGTGGGTGTATGAGCATTGTCTCCTGACAGACGAGCTGATCCTGCCCTGAGTGTAATAAAGAGAAACATGACAGGACAGGTCAGACCTCTCTGTTCCCCGTTTGAGTTTATATGAGCTCAGAGATTTGCTGAGAAAATAGTCTGATGATAGACACAGGAAAACAGCCAAACTAAATAATTCATTGTTTTACTTAAAAGGTTGTCGGAGGTGGAAATAAGGGTTGGTCACGGTCATGGGATTTGCTGATCCGCTAAAGAGTCCACTTTGTGACATTCCTGACTATTCAACCACAGTGTAAAACATGAAACTGCTCCTTAAGCAAACATGACAGCTCAAAGGTACAGAAGTCAGACTATAGAGATAGCAGGAGTCACAACGTTGAACGCTGAAGTTAAATGAGCTTTTATATAACACTTTATCTGTTACTCTCTGTTACTGTTGCAGAGAAAATAAGCTTAAGAAACACAATGAGATTCAGAATTAAACTGCAATATTTTTGAGAAAATGCAACGATTGACATATTTTAATAAAAAGTCACATTTAATTTAATATCAGTCAGATTTAATGCCTGTGATAATCAATTGGTGGGGCCCTTAGCCACATCAGGATCCCCACACAGGGGGTTGGGAGGGGTCCTCTTGATTCTATTGTGAGATTTTTATACTTTAATATGCACATCAAAAAACAACTACATAAACCACACATCGGTAAAACAGTCTGATCAGGAATGACTTCATGTTTGATATGTCTTAGAGGAATCCTCCTGTCAGCCATTATCAAATCAATATTAAATCATCTCAAATGCTCTCTTTTACAGGCCAAGAAACACAAGCAATTAGGACAACATGTACATATTAAACTAACAATATGCAAATAAGACCAAAGCATGTTTGTTATTTAATCAAAAAACAGTAATGTCAGAATCAAAACTGGCCCTTGAGCAGATGTAATGGACAACCTCTTTTTATTTCCACATCACATGCAGTTTGCAAATAAACTTGTCCCCCTTTACAACAGTACCTCCAACATTCAAATTTTTCCTAATGTGCCATCCTATAGGCATGGACCAAAACAACGGCCAGGGGTCAAAGGGTTAAGGAGTTTTAAAGACTGGCCAAAGCTGCACAGTCATTAATGTTGATTGCACAGTGAAGATAATATTTGTTTAAAAATACCAGAATCACTCCTTCATCATAGTCTCACCTGTTCCAGTATTACTGGTCATGTTATACAGGGCAGAATGTGCTACAAGTCCTAATACAAGATTTTTATTCAGAAATAGCACACCTGAATTGTGACTACGCCTTGCCCGCAGCGCATTAAAAGGCAAGGAGAAGCGGTCATTTGGTTGGTGAAAACAACACTCAGCTGTGTTAAACCCACTCACACCTTCTCTACTGCCTTGCACCAGTGGGAGGAACGGAGGCATGGATGCGCCTCTGTGCACCTGGGTGCGCTATGCACAAAACTTGCAAAGTGCCCTGGATAAACTCCATCAACGTGGCTCAGGCGCAGCACAGGGCAGATGCACTGTGCCTGCGCCTGATCTACAAAATTAGAGCCAAAACTGTTGTGTAACACAAACTCAGATTTGAATTGATCTGCATGGTAAATGAAGTGTGCCCTCAGTGTGTTATTTTTTCAGATAGTACTCTCTATGTCTATTTTGACAGCCTCAGTGCTGACAGAGCCTTGTGAATTAGTCTGTGTCCGGTATTTTAGTCTAAATCAAACTCAGTCTTTATATACCGCAGATCATTATTCCTACTTGTGTTGTGTGATGAGGAAAACTAAGGCTGGATCAATGAATGAGATGTAATTGACACTGTGTCCACCAGGAGGCACTAACCCTCTGTTAGAGTGTGAGCAAACAGCAGCTGATCAAGAGCAGAGAAGTGTTTCTTTGTGAAAATGAAGAAGAAGAGACTCATCTGAGGAAACCTTTGATGAACAAACTGAAGGAGGATCATCAACGAGTGACACCAAAACTCAAAGGCCCTCTGGGAAATTTATTAACAATATATTAATGAGCTTTTTAAAGAGAGAGGCGGGCATCAGTGTGTGTGTTAATAATGACACAGAACAGCTCTTAAGATCTAAAAAACACAAATGATTTATGCTATACAAGAAAACAAAATATAAATGTATTAACATTGTGTAAGGCTTTTAGGTCTTATTTATAAGGATGGTGGCATTAATAATTAGAGATTAAAAAGCTTAAAGACACGGTATGTTTGGAATTTTGATATATGGCAGTTTAGACTTCTAAAGAAGACACTGCCTGAGTGCAGTATTATTTTTGATATTATGAAATTTTTGTTGATGTTGTTGTTTTCTTGCAGTGATGTTGGGATTTTGCAAAGAATAAACTTCAGTTCAAGAAGGACCAATAGCTTTTAGATGAAGTCTTAAAAAAATCTAAAGTAGATCCATACATCAATCATCTATACTACTAACCCTGCGTAACTGTGCTACCTTAAAGTAATCAAACTATTAAATTCTTTGGTACAGTAATGAACTGCTACATTTAGTCTTTTGACTCATTTTAAATGTGTCCATTATTTCGATTGTACCCCAATTCTTGATCTCTTTAATAAACTTCTTGTTGAATCTTTTTTCAGCGTGTTTTACTAACACTATTACATTATTACATGCACTGTTTTGCATATACTGCCTGTTCTAAATAAAAGAAGACACATTATGTTGTTCTTTAGCCGTGATTCACTATTCATATGTCCTCTATTATACTGTTTGTCTAGCTCTAATGTCTCTGTTGATAGAAAATAAAATAAAACATAATTTTCTAAAAGATTCAGTGACAGACAGGACAAAACAAAATGTTCCTGTAAAGTATGAACACTTGATCTTGGCCTTAAACTGCTTTAGATCTGCTGTTCAAAATGAAAGTCTGTTGTCCAGGTGCCCCGAGCAGATTGAGTTACAACAGGAGTTTAATAAAAGAATCAGACTTGTATCGTTCTTGAAGAAATTTCTCAGGAAATGTCAGGATTTTATTTTGTAGTGTAGCATTAATACTGCTTCCCACTGAATAGACAATCTGTTACTCTGAATCCATCTCACGGCCTCACTGGGGCCATGGAATCACTTGTTTATTGATTTCATGATCTCTAAATCTGCAGAGCAAAACAAAGTTCAGAGAGGATGCCCCAGACAACAGAGGATGACTTGTTGATCAGAGACAAAACACAAGGCAGTACTTTCTGCAGTGATTCTGCATTTTCTTTTTTCAAGATAATCCATCCATCCATCCATCCAATATCTACACTGCTCATCCCTTTTGGGGTCGCAAGGGCCTGGAAGCTATCCCGGCTGACATTGAGCAAGAGGCAGGGTATAACCTGAACCAGTCACCAGCTAATTGCTGCACCGTGTAGAAAGACAAACGATGCACAAACTCGCCAACACCTAAAGGCAATTGGTGTCACCAAACAACCTAAAGAACATGTTTTTGGTCTGTTGGATGAAGTTGGAATGCCTGGAGAGAACCCATGCATGCACAGGAAAAACCTGCATACTCCACACAGAAGGCCCTGACCAACCCTGGGACAACCTTCTTACGGTACAGCACATGCACTAACTGCTGCGCCACCATGCTGCCCGAATTTGTTGGTACCAAAGATGAGGTTCCTCCTGTGAACAGAGAACACTTGGTAGGGTTGTTGCAGACATCCTCAGTTGTTTCTGACACAAACAGACTTCCATATGCCCGCCACCCAATGATAGCTAGCTGTTGGCAAACATGAAATCACCTCAGTGGAACACCTTAACACTCAATTGTTGAGGAACTTCCTCCCACTGCCACAACTTACACCAAACGATTTTTTATATCAAGATGACATGGAGGAAGAGGGGGAACGCCAGGATGATTGAGCCTTTAGGTCTGTGCAGCTGGGTCAAGCAAGAAAGGTGTTAGATGGGACATACAATTGGAAAATAGGAGAAAGCAATTTTTTGAGTCTGTGTCACACTTTGTCACTTTAGGTGGAATAAATTTAAACAAGAATATCACTTCATGACACTTTTAAGTTTGAGTTTTAATAAACAAAAGTTTCTGAGCCGTAAAAGAGACATTGACAAAGATCCAGCAGGGATCTTTGTGGGACAGCAAATACATCAGGTTACATCAAAAACTGAAATACAATGCTTTCTACTTGAATAATTTATAAATGATTTCAGCGGTTAAAAAAAAACAGACCTCTGCAGAGGAGCAGAAAGTCAATGGTATCAGAGTCCAACAACATTTACTGAGCTGTTTTTGTAAACAAATCATTTTTCCAAGTCTAAATGCCTGTAATTGTGTTTCTGCATTCTATGCACAAGACATCAAGGTCCACAGTATCAGTGCCAGAGGCCTGGTCCCTCTGGCCTCCCCAAACAGACTCATAACTGTGTCATCCTACCATACCGTTAGCAGTTTCAGCTCAAAGTCTCAGGGTGGACCACCCAGTGTAGAGCATGAACTGACCAATTACCACAGTATGGACCAGTCAGCTGAATAAGAGCAGACTGGATCCATGTGGGGAAGGGGTCTTATAGTGACAGGAGTTCTAACTGAGCATCATACAGTTAGAACAAAAGTGTATGTGAAAATAGTGCTACGGTTTAACCAGTTACCATGCCAACTGATGACTTTCTGCCAACTGAATTCTTTAAGCGTCTAATGAAATCCGAATGAGTCCTCATGAATGAGTCTTCACTGGTCTTAAGAAACAAGCCCAGAGTAAATAAATAATGTAGAATAGTTGGATGATGTCACACCCCAGGTTTCCAATATCATATCATATGAGATTGAGTGGCACAAAAAATGGTTGAATGCCAGTTCTTCAAATACTCCAGCAACAGGTTCAAGTTGAAATGTTGATGCGGTTTACCAAAACTATCCAGCAGACATGTTTCAACTTAAAACTTATTCTGTTGCATCATGGGAAATGTTCCAGCTTTTAGTTCATGTAAATGTTTCTCCCACATCTTAAATATGATCATTATTTAGTCTAAACGAACACCTTGGGGGCTTTCCAGCAGATTTAAAAACTTTGGAAGTTAACAAACAAGATGTTTTGTCAGCTGTCAATCAAAACTTATCCCAACCTATCAAACGACTTCATTAAAAAGCCTGAAAGTGATGAACAGTGAGAAACATCATCCATCAGTGTGAAGAGACAGTAATTACCAATGAATATCTGCGTTAGTGTGTGTGTGTTGATGATTTTAAAGCTGCACACACACTCTCACACACTCTGCACCAGCTGTCGGCGTGTTCTGATTAGGTGTGTACGTAAAGAAAGCGTGAATAGAGCTCCATAATTGCTTGAATGTATGTGACAAACACATTTCACTCCATAATTGCAGGTAAAAAATGTGTGGGTGTTATTTTCTACATTAATGCATCTCTTCGCTCACAGCCATCACATATGTTGACTTGTGTGTGTCGAGGTTACACAGGAAGTACACGCAAAGGCATATTTATAGAGTATAGAATAATCTATTATGTGGAATAGGACACACTTTCACGGTGTCTCTATCATATAAAGAGGTGATGCTGCAGTCCTGTATGTGAATGAACACCAGTATTAGATTAGATTAGATCAGATAGAACTTTAAAAACAAAAATACAAATAAGTCTGTATATTAATGTCTCCATTCACTGTATACTGATCATTATTGTATTTTTACTAGGGTTGTCACTTCAGTGCATTAATTAGATTAATTAATTACAATGCAAATTAATGCATTATAAAAATTAATTGCAAGATTAATTATAGCAAAAAACTTTTTAATATTGTCCAGTTGAAGGACCCGTACATGGCAGTGTCTCTTCACACATGCGTCACTCGTCACATCAAACAAAGCCAAGGTGACAACAGGAATGGCATATTTGAGACTGAAGAAGACCGTGACATTTGAGTCTTTCTGCGAGTCTTGGTGTTTCAGCGGCGTGGCAACTGTGTGGGCGTTTGGGTACAACTGATGTTCTTTACTCCTCGTTATTTTATTTCTGAATGTATTTATCTATATTTGTACTGCATTCTTAATAATGCATCAGGCCTAACTGGTTTTCTGGATGTCTTCAGCCTTTTTCTTGTTTTGAATTATATTTATGAAACACACTGAAAGTGTAATTTGAGTTGCCTGATTGAACTCAGAATTTTCTGGACAAGACGCCCTGACTTAGGTTTTATTCAATCAACAATAAAAATGTGGATTTACAAATCTTCTCTCCTAAGTGTATTGATTCGATTAGTCATGCACTACAATTTTGCGATGTCCTAGAATTCAAATTCTTTATTTAGGGACTTTAAGCAGATATGAAATCATAATGCGATTAATTAGATTTATTAATTAAAAGTCACGTAATTAATTGGATTTTTTTTTATCACCTGACAGCACTAATTTCTACATATTATATTGCATGGAAGGGAAGGGGGCAGGACTGTGATACTGATGCAGAAATGTTTTGACAGGATGAGGAGAAGTGAGGTAGGTAAGGATGGATAAATCATGTTTTGTCATGAATTGTTCTCTTACACAACTGAGTTAAAAGACAGGAAAAGAAAAGTAAAAGATGGAGGGCTGAAAAAAAATTACACAAGGAAGTAAAAGAGGGATCATTAAAAATGGAACATGTTTCAGCAAGAGATCGCATGAAATGAAGCATGATCATGTGTGGGCGGACCACAACCATCTGAGGCAGCACCCTGCCTCACTCAGTGCAACCTGAGATTTGATTCCAAATATTCATAAATGAAAATAAAACTATTAAGAAAACAAGAAAAAAATCTGCTATTAAAGAGCCTATACTTTACTTAAATTCAGGTTCAAAGATTCTGATGCAAAAGAGGCAGAAGAAACAATCTGTTTGCACGTAAATCCCAAATAAGCAGGATATTGAATCTTCAAAGTACAGTCAATTACAGACTGTGTTCCAAAAAGTTATTTTGCTATTTGTATTTTATCTTACACTTCATCAGTAAAAACCTAATAACCTGTAAAACAGTGATTAATCCAGTATGTAATTTTATGTGTAGCCATCCTATTTGAAATGACCACACAGCATAATAAATACAATAATAAATACATTGATTAATACATACGTTTCAACTCAATAAACATCGTTATGACCTCATTTTGGTACAACCCAATATGGTGTGAGTTGGTGCCACAAAAAAGGTGAACTAGGTCAGTCTCACAACTTTAAATCTGAGGGAAATTTAGAAAATATGTTCATTGGACATTATGTGGTACAGTTCAGGGTGTGTGAACTGAACTTTGATCTAGCTCATCTTAAAAGGTGAACAAGTACAACAGTGTTTTTCTCTCCTCCTGATTCCAGCTGATAGTCAATGAAAATGCAGATGAAGAGCTAATATGTAGAGAATATGGCAAAATCTGATTTTACAAAAAACTATTTGCACCTTTGATTTTGTTTTTTGTTCTTTGCAAGTAATGAGAGACGCTGCTGTTACAGTATGCATTTTTCTGAATGTAATTGAAAAACTAGACCCATATGGAAACTATGGGATAGAATAACCAGTAAATGTTTTATTAATAGAACTGAAAAATAAGCTTAAATTGGCATTGTTGTGAGGCAGAGGTAAATGAAGCAAACACCTAGGAATCGGTCTCAACCAAGAAGGATAGAGGTGCATGCTTCTCAATAAGTACATTTAACAGTTATTTCAGATTTATTACAAATATATTCCTCATATTTCTGCGGAAATATCAGCCTTTAATATTAATCAAAAACAGGCCCACTTTTGTGTTCTCTCTGTCTCTTCTGCTTTTCTAAATTTGAGATGAAGTCAAGCTTTAATCCGTCTCAAATTAGATCTGAGGTTAACAGGATGAATCAGCATTTCGTAAAAGCAGATTTGTGATCAACATTAGAAGATTTTTGAAGATTTCAGAAACAGATTACCCTCCAGAGGAGAAGAGGAGGGAGGGTTAGCAGAGTTCAGATGGGAGTTTTCCAAAAGCTGCCACTCTGTCTGTTAGTCTTGGCAACGAAAAAGCCTCCTTGTGTAACTGAGCAAAAGATTCTGTTTGAGCCTTTCTCTGGGAAAATACAACTAAAAACAACTCAGACAATCCATCACGATTAAACTTCATCTTCTGCCTTAACACACAACACTAACTTTTTTCCTAGCTTGCTGCTACTGTGTTTGCTTTGGCTCTCAGTTTATTATCAACTGCTGCAGATATTGAAGAGTGGTCTCATTTTAGGGGAGCTGATCAATGTGATGTTTGAAATCACACAGTCTCATTAAGGGTAACACACAAGGGAGGGAAGTCACAGAAAGAGGAAATAAATATAGAACAAACATGAAATCAAAAGAGGCACTAATTTTCATCAATTAAAAAGTCTTATTCATGTAATGGTCATGGAGACCTTACCATGTGAATCATGTGAGGTTCTGTCTAATTTTACTCTGTATACGCCACTACAAATTTATGTCACATACTCTCTGTGGCATTCAAGTCAATCTGATCAAAGGCTAGGCAAAGAGTGCAAGCTACGGTGTTTGACAGTAACTCAAGAAAGTAGCAAGAAATATGTGACTTCCTTTAAAACAAAAGCTTGTTTGAGGACTTCCAGTCAGGATTCAGAGCTCACTTATAGCACAGAGACTGCTCTGCTTTAAATGGATAGTTCAGTTTTCTTGAAGTGGTGTTGTATGAGCTCCATATGGCCACTAAGTACATTAGCTGCAGCAGAAAGTTCTCTTCTCTTCTAAGCCACAGTCTGTAAGGGTCTGTAACGCAGAACCAGCCACAATCATGGAAGTATTGTTCCAAGTACAAAGGGTATTTTCTCCAGCTACAAGAGCTCCCATCAAAAAATAATACCACAGTTTAAGAGTACGCTACCTAGATCTTTTTAAGTGCAATAAGTTTTCAGAAATATACATTTTATCTGGAACTAACCAACTTACGTCACGTATTCCTCCGTGCAGCACTGCCGCAAGCTGCTGAATCACTCCGACTCCCTCTCAGCTGTTGTAAACATAACAGGCACCACTAGAACACTACACTCCCAAAATGCTGACCTGCCTGTGGTACCATCAGTCTCTAGAAGTAGTCTGGATGGATGAGCCTTCCGTTACCTCTTAGTACAAATATCACCTCTGACTTCAGGATGATGTCATTAGATTTTGGGCAGATTTTTGAACACTGTGGATTTATACGTTAGCACTTTTAAGGATTTCTCCAAACCACAAAGGTCCACCCTGATTCTAGAACATGCTAGTAAGATTTTGTTGGTTTGGGTCAAAGGTCAAAACTGAAGAGCCTTTAGATCATTCTTTGATTGAACATGTTCTCTATAGTAGAGGTCCCCAACCATTGGACTAGGGACCAGCAGTGGACTGTAGATCATTCGGTACCAGGCCTTTAAGAACAAAAATAATTCATTTCATTATAATGATACAAATATCTTAGACTAATGGATGGTTCATTTTGAAAGAATGACTGCATTAATGCAGTTCAACTGCATTACTGCAGTTCAACTGCACAGCAGACGTAACATTTCGACTGTATGTCTCCAGCAGTGGCGTAGCTGGGGTGTATTCCACATGGGTTTTCATATGTGTCAAAGGGGCCTGCATGTTTGGCATGCCGCATTCCCTCAATATATCCTTAATAATAAATGTAATAATAAAGCCTATGGATTTCATTTTTATTGACAAAGAACATTAATGATTTATAATGTATGTGCCCTGAACAATTATTTGGACTACGCATATATGGATTATTTTATGAATGTATTTAGTGGATATTTTCGTCAGAGAAAATTCTGTCCACACCACAGAATTATCTCTGTTCATGCGGAATGGCAAAGCTGTAAACGATCACCTCTGAGGCCTGAAATGTCATGCCCAGGCAGTGGTGGAGTTCAGAAAAATTTAAAATAGCACAGAAGAGCACTATCAGCAAGCACAGTCAAATGGTCCAGAAGAAGCAAATGCAGATTTGAAACTAAATAATAATAATAAAAAATAATAATCACAAGTTAACAAATGTATGGGACACACTCTTAAGTGCAAGCATATAGCCCGTTACACGTGGACCATTATTGTTTACAACCACTTTTTATCGGTTTGAAAATAGCCGTTAATCTCCATTTACATGGGTGAAATAGCTGTGTTTGTGTGGTTGAGATGATGTAGCACCATGTCGCTGCAGTAGACAGTGCATGTTTACCTTCATGTCTACCTGCTATAGCAGTGCTCGGTCCCGCATCGTCACTGTCCTGGGCCACTACCCGGATGTTTTCCGCCCCAGTGAGGACCCCACTGGGGTGGAAAAGATCCGGAAGTTTGGCGTATTTGGCTGCATCTTTTCGTAAATGTTTTTTTTTCAAGCAATACGTTTTTCTGCTCCACTAGCGGCTTTTTCTGGCGGCATCTGTCTTTTCTTCGTCTTTTTTCATCTCTCGTCTTCGGTCTGGCTCAATACGCGGCTGAGCAAATCACATTTCAATAGGCCAATGGATCAGCTCAAATCGGCAGGGGTATCCCCCCCTTAAAATGCAACGTAATACGGTGACCCAGTCTGACGTCACGTTACACTCTGCGCTAACCTGCTGCTGCAGAGAAGGCAACTGCTGCGCTCATTCCGCCTCGGATTTAAACAAACAAACAAACAAAAAAGTGTTGTGGTGCCACAGGATTTCACCACGAGAGGGCCCGTGGGTTTTCATAACCCACCAACCCTACGTAAACTACGCCACTGGTCTCCAGGTAATATTATAGTGCTTAACTTTCTGATGTGGAAGGATTTAATTCAGGGGTAAGAACTAAAAAAAATACCCATCAAGAACAATAAAATCATCAGATAAGCTCAGATTGATGACTGATTGAAAGCCATTTCATTACGTTTGCCTCCACACTCAGGATGTAGTAGTTTAATAAGTTGCCGTGTCAAAAAAGACGATAAGCTGACTGGCTATTAAATGTCATCGTCAAGCAGCTGATAAAACAGACTTTCAGAAACAAGCCTGTGTATCCCTCTGATCCTGGGTTATAGTGGAGTCACATCAGTTTAAAACAGGAAAATGAGAGTGTTTAGACACAAATCAGGTCTGTAAGTGAGATGGCTGCTTTGAAGGCTGCATGCATTTTACACAATTCTTTTGGTGTTAGAAAAGTTTAGTATAAAAGAGCACTGAGGCAGCTTTTAGCTTCACTACAGAGCCATGAAGGTTGCTGCTTGGTTGGATTATGCTCTCCCTGCTTTCAAACTTGCTGAGAAAAGGTACTGAGGAGCTTAAAAAGACGCTGGTATCATCTTCACAAACAGACCGAACTAAAGCAGAGTGTTAAAGGACTTTTCTCCATGTTCTTGCATTGAAAGCCTCTAAACTCCTGCAGCTTGTTGAAGTTTCTTCAGAGTAAAAACTGCCTTATCTCCATTTTGTACAGTCATGGCTCCGTCCTCTTTCTTGCATAAAAAACCCAGCCCTGTGTTGTAGCTCACAGGACTACATAAGCCTCCTTTAAAGCCAAGGAAAACCCCAGGAAAAAGAGAGCAGGGTGACGTCTTGTTCTAGTAAGCCAAGTGGATCTGAGAAGTGGGCAGGGCAACACGATGGAGATGTGTAAAAGGTTTTTATTACAATCAATTCATCTCCCCCATTAAGCTTTTGATCCCAGTTGTGACAGACGCTGATCAGCCTCCGGGTAAGAGCCAACGTTACAGAGAAATTAGCCGATTTCCTGGAAACTGATCAGAATACTGTGGGAGGGTGTGTGTGCGTGCGTGTGTGTGTTTGCTGGCACACCTTGAATCCTGAGATGTGTTTTAGCCTGTCTTGTCTGACAGAAGTGAGAGCAGTTGAAGTGTTGCTCTGCCAAACGGCGCGTCATGGCGGCGGTACACAGAGTACGAGCGGGCGAGCGAGCGGGGTGAGGCAGCAGCCACCTACCACCATCTGAACGTTTGCTGTCAGCACCGCACAAGTGGTGACGGAAAACTGAAAATTCACCAGGAAACTTTCACTTTCTCACACTTTCTGTTCAAGTTTGAGCTTCAAACAGAGTCCAACTTTCAGCGTTTTAGCAGCCAGCCTGATGTCCGCAACAGAATAACACTTTGGGAAAAATTATAAAAGTTTGGAGCATCTGTGATGTCGGACACAAGTTTTTAAAGTGCTGTTTCTGAATCGTGGAGTTTTGATTTACTTTCACTGACTGAGTAAATTGTAACTGTGCCACAAAACATATTTTAAAGAAGAGCAGATTAAAGGAGGATGGTTTGTGCTTTTACAACACAGTGTTTTTGTTTCAGACATCCTTTAGAGGCCAGCCTTTGAGATGTCTTGACATATTTTCAAACAACTTCTAGGTTAAGACAAAATTGGTTTATATGTGAAAGATGTCAGTCTCACTGATTGGCCTAATTTATGTATTTTAATAGTTTATTTCCCTGCATTGGTCTTCCTGGTCTCAATTAAGGCTCCTGGGTCTTGATACTCTCTGATGTTCTGTGATGTATCTCCTGCTTGGTATGTTTGAGTTCTCCCTGCTGCTCTGGTTTCATTGTTTTGGTTCATCAGGTTGTCGTCTGAGTTTTTAGAGTACTTGGTTTGTTTCTTTTGTGCTTGAATTCTTGTGCTTTGTTCCTGTCTGTCCTTGAATGTTGTTGAAGCATTTTGGTAGCCTTTGTTTTTAAATGGTTCTATAAATGAAGTTATTATGGTTATTATTATTTCTTTTAGCTTTTGTAAATTCTAAACCATGCTGTGTCTCGCTCACTCTTATTCAAAGTACGTGTAAAGGTGATGCAATCTCTGTAGTTTCTGATAATACCTGTGATCAAAATAATCTAACTGTTCTTACTTTGAAATACAAGGTTTTGATAGTATAGAAAAATGTGAACAGTATGAAAATGTTGCTGATATATTTTGTAAAAATTGAGAAGTGTGTTGCAGTCTGTTGGAAGTTTTGGACCATACAAGAGACTTTTCTAGACTTTTCTAAAAAAAATACATAAATACATAAATAAATAAATAATAATTTTTTTTCTATATATCTATATACATATATATATATATATATATATATATATATATATATATATATATATATATATATATATATATATATATATATATATATATATATATCAAAATGATAAACCTATTTGTTCGTTCTTACTTTGCTTAATCCTTAGCAGTGTACACACTTTTGCAAAGGATGTCTCAGATTAAAGTCACATCTACAGTTACAGTGATTTTATGACTGATGCTCTATGGTGGAATGTTCATTAAAACCTTACTGCAGCCAAACAGAAATAATTCACAAAATTTCATTTAGAAAATAAACTTGATCTGGCATAGTATGTACAGCTCAGTAATCAAATTTTGGTAAAATTAGAGCAACTACACACAACAATAAATGCAAAAACAACCATTCACTTTCATTTGGCCTCTCCCATTTCTCACACGGTTTCACAGTAGTCTCACTTCTTACACACACACAGGCAGGATCCTGTTGTTGTCTCTCGTGGAGCAGAACCTGCTGCTGTTCTGAGATACAGGAAAAACTTCCACATTTGTGGTTCAGCTCTGTGACAAAACCCCAACAAACTGACACAGAGCCCCCCCTACACACACACATTCAGATGTTATACGGGGCTGGATTCTATACAATGAACAGTCCAGGCATGGAAAAAAGGAAACTACACTCACTGTCCATTTTTATAGGAACATCTGCCCAACTGCTCACTAAAACAAAAAAGTCAATAAAATCACAGCAACTCAATGCATGTAAACATTAATGGTTGAGAAAGCCTGCTAAAGTTTAAACCCACCATCAGAATAGGGGGGAAAGATGACTTCAGTGACTTTGGACATGGGATAGTTGTTGGTGACGACTGACCGCTCTGAGTATTT
Organism: Scarus forsteni; assembly: GCA_036419115.1. Taxonomy (NCBI): domain Eukaryota; kingdom Metazoa; phylum Chordata; class Actinopteri; order Labriformes; family Labridae; genus Scarus; species Scarus forsteni. The sequence goes on from JAZDUH010000269.1 coordinate 21,794,869, forward strand.
CAGAAACTGCTGGTCTACTGGAATTTTCACACACATTAATCCCAATGACTTAAAGAGAAAAATAAAGGAAAAAGAGAAAATATGGCTCAGAACATGGCATTAACCACATAAGAGCATGGATCTATCCTTCCTCGTAGTTCAGGCTGGTGTTGGAGGTGTAATGCTGGGGGGGTTACCCGACACACTTTGGGCACCCTAATACCAAGTGAACACTGTTGAAACAGTACAACCGAACTGAGCATCATTGTCCAAACAACACATCATGGATGTGCACCTAACAAATGTGCAGCAACTGTGTGATGCTATTACGTCAATATGGACCAGCGTTTCTGAGGAATGTTTCAGAACCTTGTTAAATCTATGCCAAGAGGAATAAAGGGGGTTCTGAAGACAAAAGGGTGCAAGTTGTAATGATCTAGCCAGTAAATGTACAACAAGAACCAGGAAGACATGGTGTGTGGTGTTTTAGTAACGCTAAATTCATCCTTGTTATGCTTAAAGGACATTTTTCTGAGGGTCATACACTATTGGTCCTGAATATCAGCGATATAGGTCATGAATGGATGAATAAACAGTTAATTTGAAAAGATGCACCAGTCCCAGTCTGTGAACAGAAAGATCTGAACTACTATTAACCTGATTGTATATGTTTCTCTCTCCTGTAAAAGCCACATTTTTAATTGTCTGTGACTTTTGGTGCTTCTGCTGATGACCTTTATGGATACATGAGGATCTGCATTGTTTGCACTTGGACTTTAGCCTCACATCTCCACACCAGAGGCTGGTGCTTGGGAGTGGCATGAAAAGGAAACACCAGATTACCCCAACAGTAGTCCTCTTTGAGGTACTACATCCTGTGTACATGGCATGCCACCTAACTGTCAAATAAACAGACATTTCTGTGAGGGTCCTTTTTCAGTGTTGTTTTGACTATTATGCTAATATGTTGTGTTGCACTTTAAAGAGACTGTGAGGAGTTTCTAAGCAATTACAAAAAAGTCTCACTTTTAGATATATGCCTGATGGAAATACACACTTTAAGATGAGCTTAATAGCATCAAAATAGGTTATCTATAAATGCTATGCTTTAGCCTTCTGGTCAGGTCGGACAGGCTGAACTGGCCAGGATACTCAACTTTGGGAACAAGACAATTAAAAATAGAGCAAATTTATATTATTTTATTATTTATACTACACGTCTTGGAGCACCGGGCTGTAAGTAGCGATATATAGCCGGATAATCGAAGATGGATGCCCCCAGTGTGAACAGTTATTTAGCTCCTTAATAATCGATTTATTTGCACTTCTGACTGGGGTGTGTCACTCTAGATCAGCTGTATACATCGTATTGCTATACTTATGTTTGCAAAAATGCTGCCATAGTGATAATCACATTCTTCATACAACAACGCAGGGCGTGCTAACAACAGCTAACAATAGCCTGGTAGATCGGCATGTTTTTTTCTGACTTCAACTGGACCGCCAATAAGTCGGAGTTGATGTCACTTCCATTTCCGAGGTTACTGGAACGCAGCATTAAGACAGTCACCGTGCGTGCTCATGGGTAGCAGAGTCTTTATTTCGCCGGTAATAGATTCTCCTCATAGCACCTTTCAGAAAAAAATATTGAGGGTTTCTCACAAAATCAGCATTACTAACTCACCATATTTTTGGAGTTAAGTGACATTGATAACATTGTAGGGAAAAATCCAATGATTTAATTAAGTCAAATTTCAACATCACTGTCAGACCTCACAAATGTGAAGAGTGAATGGTCAAAGTTCCCATTAACATCCTTATAAACCTTGTGGAGAGCCTTTCTAGATGAGTCAAAGCTGTTATAGCTGCAAAGGGTAGGCCATCGTAAACCTTCATGGATTAAGAATGGGAATGTCACACAAGTTCATATGTCAGTGAAGGTAGATCAGCCAATACTTCTGGCAGTGTAGTGTGATTTCAACGATTGGAAATGTATGATTTTGTCCAGAAACCAGAATATACAATGTTATGAGGGGGTTTAATAGTTTTTTTTCTTTATCTTTATGATATAATTGCACCAATAACATGATTTAAGTGACTTAATGTCTTTTAACATATTGTCATTTACTTAATAAACTATTTACATTGTTTAATCTGTTAGATAAAAATCTGACTTTATTTGAAGAGGCTCTGAGGTTGATGTAAACAAGCATACAGCATGCACTAAGCTGAAAATATTCTCTAAGATAAAAGTTTCAAGGCATCTCTTGTATATTTTTACTGCATGTCTGTAATCTGGTTAAAACATCCCATTGTTGACTCACTGTGTGCAGATGTTGCTGAGCTCCTGCTCGGTCTGTCTCTGCAGCTGCTGAAGGTGAAAGGCCAACTCCTCACTCAGAACAGCAAACCTCCACAGCGCTCCTGTTCCTGAGTTCTCTGCACACACTGAACCCTGATCACAGCAGAAAACAGAAACCTTAACAAGGCTTTTAAACCCACACACTGGAAGACATGAGGGGCATGTAATGCCAGTCAGACTAAGCCAATCACATTCATGGGCACAGGCCACTATGCATTTGGGAATAAAAGCAATTTGTGGTTAGGTGCCTTGTCCAAGGACACATTGGCATTTGACTGCAAGAGCTGGGGTCAAACTCTTGACCCTCCTGTCTATGGGAAAGCAACTATCGAAACTGAGCCACCATCCCTGGACACCAGAGTTCTATTCTAAGCTTTATTCAAGCCAAAAACCAACAGCACATACTACTGTGGGCAAAAAAGACACGTTTGTTTTAACTGAACTTAAAAAGTTTGGTTGCTTAGGTTTGTCCTTCTTCGTCTTCATTTATCACTAACTAAACAAACTAATTAGATAGCTGACATCAAGGACCAAGAAGGGGCATTTCAGAATGAAAATTATCAGCTTTTTCCACTTTAATGCTCTCTGTTTTAATATAAATTATCTTGACTATCACCATTATCATCATCATCTCCTATCTTTAGTCTGGGTTTACAGATTAAAACCTGTCTTGGATTAAATCATCCACTTAAAAGACATTCCTATTTTGTTAGCATAAGAAGAGGAGATCTTTATCAGCCTCCATCATCTCAGAAAAACAAATAAACCTTAGTGCTGATAACAAAAAGACAAAACAGGCAAAAGTCTCATAAATCCTGAAACATTGAGTCTGGGAGTGTTTGATGTTATTATTACCCTTCATGTTTCAGTACCTCACTGTCTGAGTTATCAGACATAGCAGCATTTAGTAAAACAGCAGAGAGATGAATCACCAGCTGAGATATGACAAAATGGGGTACATGAACCGACAGACGGACAGGTAGATCAGACAGACAGATGGATGAGGGAACACGATGAGTAAAGACGAAGTTAAGGAAGGTGGCGTTTTATCAGTCTGTGAGTCTGAACTTGTCGAGGTGACAGTCTGTCAGTGAGCGTCTGTGGGCGCAAAGAAAACATGCAAGCTGAGTCACTCTGGCACATGATGATCCGTCTGTCAGTCAGTATATGTCTATCTGTCTTTCTCCCTGTGTCTCTGAGTGTGACTCACTCTGACAAACAAACTGTTCCCACATTGGTTCTTGTACAATGGTGGTTGGTCCTTGTTGGAACTCAAAATGTTTAAAGAGACTGAATCCTAAAATAATATTGAAAATAGACAGATGTATTTTTATTATCCTTTTTGAATTACTGAGGTTTATTTTAAACGACTTTACACACATGATCTCTGCCATCAAAAGTGATCAATGCATCAAATCAGACTGAAAAAGACTGATAAACAAATGAACACACGTCAGTATTTTAGAGTTTTACAGCAATTTTTCCTTCTCACTAAGACTTTGTTTCCATTCATTTAACTACCAAGTAAGCATTGTTAATCAGCTGAAGAAAACAGAGTGAGTCCACGTTAATCTCTCCTCATCAGGGTTTACAAACAAGCTCATGGCTCCCTCCAATCCTGTGAGTTATATGCACATTGAGTGCACCCTGACTCCTACTACTCCTACTGTATTCCAATACATAAAATAGGTATGTGATACAAATAAGGTTGGGACCCATAGTTAACAACAATCTAAGTTTGAGAGCACTTGTTTGGTGGAGTGCTAAGCAGCCAGACACAACCCATACATTTGTTTCTGGACCCCAGGTTCAAATCCAGCCTGTGGCCTGTTTGAAGAACATCCTCCCTTACTCAAAATGCCCCCAAAATAATAAATAAATAAAATATAAAAGATGACCCAAGGTCTTTGTTTTACTTGTTTGCTCACATGCTCTCCCCTGTACAGAGTAACCTTGGGGTCAGTCCTAATTGTACCCCTTGGCCCTTACCCTTTGTTTACACCTTCCCCTTGGTCCTATATTTTGATGGCCAAGAGGAAGGGGTGAAAACGGGCTCCGAAGAAACGAGGCCCCACTGGCCAGCTGTGTCGTAGGCAGATGTGACAATAGCTACAGCTAAAGCTATGAAAGGTAGCTCCTTATAAGAGCACCAAAACCTTCTCTATAGTCAGGATATTTGAGCTCCACTTGCTACATGTACTGATGAGACTGTGTTTTACAAAGCTGTTCACGTTCTGTAGTGCAGTAGTCCTGTCTGCTACATTTTCTGATTGGCCCTGAATAAATGTGATTGACTTAATAATTGGCCAATCTCCTGCTGGATATGCTTTTGAAAGGTTCTGCCCTCCGTAAATACTTTCCAGGGACTGGTTAGAAGAGGGACTAGTGAAATAAATTAGCCTGTTGTGCAATGAGGCGTTGAGGTCTAAAAGCTCAAAATGGCCTAACACACTGATGTTTGTGTGGACAGAGGATTAAATAGGATTTCTCAAAGCGATGGTGCAGTAAATTCACACTTTGCTGAAGAAGTGTTTTTTGATTCGAGGTTCACCAAAGGTGAGGTATAATGTGTATGTGTGATAAACATGGTCTCACGTGCACATAGATTAGTACACATGTGCGGTTTCCGAGCTCTTCATTCAGCATGCTACTGTAACTGTAAACAGCAAAAGAAACAGTACTGTGAACAAAAGGTCATTCTATGCCACTTGTGTTCAAATCTTCAGTTTGAAGGCACCCAAAACCAAAATTAACAAAGAAGTACTTTCTTAATTGAGCCAATAGCCTATATCAGTGATCATCAACTGGCTGCAGAGGACTATATCAGGCCCCCCAAAGCTTCCAATCCAGCAGCTGTGTATTATCAGATTCAGAAAATGTGCAGGGTAAGAATCGGTTGTGGTTCTGCAGCAGTTTTCCATTAATTACAGACAGGTTTTCATGGTCTTCATGTTTGATCTGTTTCATTTGAATCTACAAGTCAGCCGATACTCACATACCAACTGTGAGAAGAATCACATTAGAGGCAAGGGCACTTCAACATTTAGCTCCAGAGAGAAGTCTAAACTGTCGAGAGTGCGCCATGCGGCTGACTGCAAGAGAGGTGACAGGGACTGATCTGTCTTTTAAAGACTGAGAAATAGTCGATATGAGTCATTAAATTAAAATCTCAAACTAACATCATGTTAGTTATACTAAAAATACTAAAAATTGTTATATGTAAGAGAGAGAGAGAGAGAAAGACCACCCTTGTACGTATGCTGCTGCTGACCCCTGTCCTAAGTGTTTGCCTGTTCCTGGCTGTGCTGATTGTTAAATATCTTGTTCTGAGGCCAGTTTAAGCATGTGAGGAGAAGGATTGTCTGTACCAGCACGTGTTTTGTGTCTGCATTCTACCAGCCAGTTTTCCTGTTACTTTTCTTTGAGACGTCAGTTGAAAGGTGAGGTAATCTGGTTTGATTTGATTGTGAATGCTGATGAGCTTAGTGCTGCACCCTCTAAGAATGAGCAAATGTTTGTGCACACTGGTGTGACTTATGAGACTCACTCGTGGTTTCAAAAGGCCTACTTGTTAGGGCTTTTAGGGTTACAAAAAAAGTTACTTAACCAGGTAAGAGATCACAACTAAGTACTGAGCATAAAGGTTAAACAGAGATGTAGATTATTTAGATGAAAACAAATCAATAGAAGGTTAGACTTTGGTTTAAATGTCCAACTCTCTAAAATTACCCTGACTGGATTCATGTGTACATCCCTGTGTTTTGATTTTCCCCTTATCCTACTCAGGCTGTCACTACCATCCTTCAAGCTTCATTATACTAGATGTTTTGACAAGTTTGACACCAGCCTCTTTAGATGAAGTTCATATGCATAACCAACTGACTGGCATTTCAAACATGAGCATTATTCTATTTTTAGATTTGATTGATTTCTACCTTGATTGAGTTATGTAAGGGGCTATGCTGAACTTAAGCTTCATTATAAGCATGACTTCAAGAGCAATCGAGATGGAAAAAAATGAACCTGAAGGCTGTGAAAACAGACAGACACATATTCCCACAGAGAAAGGAAGTTGGATAAACACAAGAGACATTACAAAGAGGGTGCTAATAAAAGCAATGCCCTGTATATACTGTCAGGAGGAATGCAGTTAAGACAGTGTGCAGTAATTAGCCTTTTACCCTGAAGCTAACACTCATTTTCAAAAACACTTTACATCAGCAAAGAATTTAAGACTTCTGATGCTCCAAGTACACTTAAAGTGATCGTCTTAATGTTTTTACTGCAGGGTTCATGAATTGGATGCTATAGATGCTGCTCTGATAGTCTGTCCGCTTCTGTTGTGCTTAAGTCATTAAAGAAGAAAATGTTTCCTTAAATTATGTCTCCGTGAAATGTTCACCTTCTAGCAGGATATAATATCACCATTTAATTTACTGCATACATGTTTAACTTATTTTATCACTGCCATTTCTGAACTTCACAAATAAAGAAACAGTGGGCAGGCACAAAGTTATCTTAAAGAGCCTGTAGTGCCATACAACCCCTCTAGAACATTACTCTCCCAAAATGCTGGCCTGCTCGTGGTAGTATCAGTCTCGAGAACTAATATGGGAGGTAGAGCCTTCAGTTATCAGGCTATTCTACTCTGGAAGCACTTAAAGACCACGGTTCAGGAGGCAGACACCCGCTCTACCTTCAAGTTTGGGCTTAAAACATTGCTGTTTGATAAAGCTTTCAGTCAGAGACCAGCTCAGGCCTGGACCAGCTCATAGCTCACAGGTAGGCTGCAATAGGCTTAGACTGCCAGGGCATTTGGCACCCTGAGCTCCTCCCTCTCTAACACTCTCTCTGTCCTCTCTACATATATATATATCTTTTGCCTCTTTTTGTATGCCCTTGTACTAGTCTCTGGTGCTGGTCTTGTAGGCAGCCTGAGATCATTGATGTGGACTGTCTGTTGATGTGGACCACAGAGCTTCAAGTACTACCATTACAATTATTTGGCCATTTCTTTAGCCCCACTCCATTATCACTGCAGATCCTGATATTAAGTTTAGAGAGATCAACAAAATTAAAAATAAAAGATAGTTCCTGCAAACAGAACATATATTAATTTCACCCAGAGAGCTGATGCTCACTGGATATTTGATTTGTTTTTTAAATTGTTATTAAAGAGGACATATCATGCTTGTTTCTCCTTTTCACTATGCCAGACTAGGACGCCTGTAAAGCATTTCTGCCCTCAGTACAAGTCATTTAGTTCCTTCATTGCCCCACAATAGCATTCTCAATATCCTCATTTTAGGCCATTATCAAGCTCTCGTTGAAACACTCGGATCTCAGGATGACCTAAAGTTACCTCGCAATGTCACAGCCCTTTGTGCTCCGATTGGTCAGGTCTATCGGGGGTAGAGTCAGCCTGTCCTTCTTCTTCTACTGTATTTTCCGGCAGGCTCAAAGCAGTGACCGTGTATTGAGTCCCCTTACAGGCCAGAGCTGGTAATGAGTGAATGTGAGCAAGGGAGCTATATACCCCTGCTGGTGGATGTGTTCCTCTGTGACGGTTTTGTGGCTAACGGACATCACAGAGGAGGAAGTGTTTTATCAGATTACTCCAATAGAAAGAAAGGTACCTCGTGTCGTCACGACGTTTGAAATCTCGCGGACATCTTGCAATGACCTATTTTCAGAGGCATCAAATCTTGTTCTAGGATATCAGAAAAAATACAATATCTCATTTTTTGAAAATTAAGGGGGTGTAAGGTCCTGTTTTCAAATGTATTATATTATATGTAAGTATGAAATCATGCATCAGCATGATATGTCTCCTTTAGGCTTTAATTTTGATTTGCAACACTGTGAAAGAGGTTAAATGATCAAAATGAATTACACCTACTCCTGGGATTCAGATAAAACTGTCCTTTTGCTCACCAGACTGGTGGGAGTATTTTCACTTTAACTTCAGAGGGAAATGAATACTCTTGGTACTCTAGGTATTCTGTTTGCCTCCCAAATATCAAAAACATGCTTGAAGGTTAGTAGGAAACTCTTTATAGCCTTTGTTGAGTGTATGCGTGAACAGTTGTTTGTCTCTTTTTGTCTGCTTTGTGATTGGTCAGAGACTAGTTCAGTCTTGTGCCCTAAAGTAACACAGATGGGCTCAAGCCCCTCTTGACCTCAAACACAGAGATGGATGAACCACCAACTCAAAGCTTCTGCCTCTGCGAGGTCTACAAGTGTCAGACGGTGAAAGTATAGTGATCAGTCAAGAAGAAAAGCTGAGGTTGTTTCAGTGATGGTTTGGATGCCTGAATTTGTACCAATCTAGTGTAACCATGACACCCAAAGAAGATGATTTGCACAGTTCAAAATCTAAGTAGTGCATCCTGTCTTTAGAGATGGCCTTTGTGTAAAGTTTGAGTGAAATCTATTTGTCTAAAGGATATTGTGTTTAGAGAAATAATAGGGATAAAAAAACATCCATACAGGAATACAACCAGCAAACAAAATGCTTCTCCTTCCACAATAACTTTGATAAAATCATTTCCTTTTCAATACAAAGATAAGCTCTATAAAAACAAAAATACAAATGTATATGCAACACACTGAAGATGTAGTGTTATCCACTCTCTCTTCTTCCTCTTCAAAAAGAATACATATGTTTATGGGTTTTATTTGATGAGGAAATGTAAATTCTGATTATTTGTGGCAGATTGCTAACATAAAATGGCAAATATTAAAGGTACATGTTTGACATCTGCTTCTATCTTACATTTTACACAGTTCAGGAAAAAGATCTTTAAAAATCATCAAAAACTGACATCACAAATGTATCACTTTTATCAATGGTGGGCCATGTCTACAGCCCAGTTCTGAGAGTTTATTGATAAAAGTGAATATAATATTTACACCTTATTAACTTGTTGTTAAAGAGTAAAATAACTTGGTTGAACCTCTTGTGATGGGCCTCCAAGTGCTAATAATGTTTAACATTCACCTGTTGTTCCTTGGTGATGGGGTACTGTAGGATGTACACTTTGTCCTCTATCAGCTGCCGTAGTTTTTCCACACAAGCAGTGAAATCCTCTCTGCTTCTCCCAAGTTCTGGAGACTATAAAGAGAGACAGAGGGAACGTGTTTTCAACATCCAACAACTTCTACAGCAATGAGATATCTTTCGTCTTTCATTGTCATAACTAGCACTGGCAGCAATCAAATCAACATATCTGATTTTGTTGTTAGACAGTTTGTATCTTAATGACATTACATGAAATCTTTAACCTGTGTGTCTGAATGCCATGACCAGAATAAAAGGCAACACCCAGCAGTCAGAACATTTCTCTTTGACACTTTAGGAAACATTTTCATTGTGATGGAATGGTGAGAAACAGGATTTGTGGGAGGGAAAGTCTGAAATGTGGCAAATCCTGCCTCCCAACTGAATAATGAGGATGGCCCAAATACCATGAACAACTGTTTCACATCTCAGATATGAAACACATGAGCTGACTGGAGGTCATGTCAACTTCAGTCAGACAGACGATCTGACATACAGTCTGAAATATTACAACCACAAAAGTATGTATGTCCTAATTACTGCTGATATCATTAGCAAAAACATAATATGAAGCAATGAGGCAGGTCTAATTTCTATTTGAATCAACAGTACACTGATGGATATTTCAAGCTCCCATTTTTACCCATTTACACACCACAGACATAGCAGTGGAAGCAGCTTCAATCAATCAATCAAACTTTTTCTATGAAGCACTTCTCCTACATAACATGTAGCACAACGTGCTTAACATTAAAGTACACAAGCAGATAAGAGTCAGGGAAAACAAAACAAAATCCTAGAATCAAATCAGATAAATAATAAACATGAAACCCCACTCACCCTTCCAGCCCACATTTAAAACAGATAGCCTCTCAAGCCAACACATGCATAAGCACAAACATGCTACCAAGCACACTCACAAATAGAGACTCTAGTCAGGACTATTCAACAACAAAAAACTGCAGAAAAACTGTCTTGATTTAAAATTGAGAATGAACAGGGGCTAAGACTAAATGGATGTAACTATGATAGGATATACTGTATCAAAGATAATAAAGTCCTAAAAGTTGCTAAAAAAAGATAAAATAAAGTAATTAAAATTGTTTATAACCCAACACTAAAATGAAATAGGTAAAAAGTGGTTACAAATAAAATAGTAACTCTGAAATTAAAATGGAGTAAAACACGTACAGGCCTAATGCAAATTAAGAGAGTAAAACAAATTCAGCTAAAAGCCAGACACTTGGACATGTGACAGCCGGAGTTGGACGCATATCTGCAACTGCACTATCAGACTGTGCCATCGACACCCTTATATCTGTTTGCAATGACACACAACATAGAGCCTGTCATAAAATGAACAACAATGGCTGGTTAAGTTTCGGTAAAAATGTTGTGTTGTGTTATGTTGTGTTGTGTTGTGCTGTGCTGTGCTGTGCTGTGCTGTGTTGTGTTGTGTTGTTCATACAACATTTCAAATCCTGACCTTCTGGATTTCATGACAATATGAGCACAGAGTGGGTGAGGATCAGTGAGAAGCTGATATTTTAATCTTTAAAGACCTGAGCTCTTCACAGCTACATCTCAGTTCCTTGTTTGGAACTGAAAATCATCCATGTTAGTGCTTGGTCACTAATTGCCTCCATTTTCGAAGTAAACAACAACAGATTACATCATTGAGAGGCCAAAAGGTCATGCATGTGAGGTCAGGCTAAGAGTGAAGTTTTAAAAGGTCTACATCATCCTTGACAGCTGAATGCCTGCAGCAGTCACTCTGATCGTTTCATTCTGCTTTGAATGGGTTGGAAATAGCTAACAATCACATGGGCTGCTAACTGCTAACAGCACTGAACTTTCTGATGTGCTTGTGAAGAAAAGAAAATAGAGATGCTCTCTTTAGTTTCATCACAGTCTTAACTGTAGCTGCTGTAGTAGAAGTTCACCACACAAAAATCTGTTTGTTTTTCAGTTTTTTACTGCCAAAGTGTGGCAGAGAATTTTTGTCGACCTAAGGACTTAGCAAGTAAACTGGACGACAGAAGAAATGACAGATCAAAAAACAACAGTGTTTCCATTGCAGCATCAGGCAGCAGTTGAACAGCAGTACACAGTTCTGTCTCCCTTCTAAAATAATATCTCTTATTTAAGAAGAACTAACCAGGGGTGCTGGTTTGGCGGAGTGGTTGGCAGCCAGGCGCCCCATGTGCTTGCTTCTGCCGGTCTAGGTTCGAATCCCGCCTGTGACCAGTTCGCAGAGTGTCTTCCCCTACTCTCTCAGCCCCTTTCACAAGCCTATCCACTGTCTCTCTCCTATCATTAAAGGCACAAAATGCCCAAAATATACATTTAAAAAAAATAAGAAGAACTAACCAGGCTGTATAAGGCTAAACTGAAAAAAATATGTCCACAACATAACAGGCAATGGCTGCCCATGGGTCTTGGACTGCCTTCATCCTGGTTATTGCACAGGCACCAGACATGTATGCACATGAATCCAGTATGCAACTGCATATTACAAATTTTAATTAATTAAAACTCATTGGGATATTTTTTTAATTTATCTTTGTGAATGATTATACATAAGATAGATTGGACAATATGATCAATCAATCAATCAATCAGACTTTATTTAAATTGCACTTTGCATACAGAACCTGTAGCACAAAGCGCTCTACAAACAGACAGATAATGAAAATAACATAAAAGGAATTATGAAGCCAAACCCACTCCTCCCAGCACTCGAACCCACCCACCCCCAGAATCCATACACAGTATTGGTAAAATGTATCATTAATAAAATAATAAAAGTAGGAACATTGTTGTACCCAGTATGTAGCGAGGAAACGCCATCTAAAAGGTTTAAAATGAGTAAACACTGAAGGTTAGGTTAAACTGTAAAATTAACTATATCATGAAACTAATAACAAATAAATTGAAATGACATAAAAGATACACTAACATAAAATAAAATAAAATACTGACAAATGAAGCTGTAATAAGAATAAAAGCACTAAAAGGTTATTCTGGTAAAAGCCAGACTTAAAAGGTAGGTCCTGAGTTTATTTTTAAAACATTAACATGATCACATTCAGTGTTTTGTCAGAGCAGTAGGTTTAGAGGTCAATCAGTCTATCCAGCGTCGAAGTGCACTTGCAGCACAAAGCCATACGCTCATCATGCTATTATTAACAAAAGTCTCTTAAGGAGCAATGCTAAACCTGTACTAGTGTAAAGGTGGAATTCAACAAGTAATGTTATCAATCATTCATTAGAGGTGTTAATTGATGTGAATTAATTGACAAACTGAGTAAAAGACAGAAGACTAAATGGCACAAATTGTCTGGTGAATTAAAAGGCACCCAGTTCAGCAAACAGTTACAGCCACTGACGCAGCAGTAGGAGCAGTTTGTAGTGAAGTATCTGTGGTTTAAGTCACATTACCATGTGACAACCGTAACTTGGCTCAAACCTTTAATCATGTGATTAAAGACCACATGCACTATCAGACTGTGCCACAGATACCCATGTTATTGTTTCATTTCCCTTCACACTGCTGCCAATTTACCAGCAAAAATAAAACCTTGCATTGACATTGATTTGTTTTGGACACAACAATTCTTTGATTCTGTTTTTATCACCAAAGAATTTAACAAAGAACAGTTTTACAAACAAAACTTTAAAAAGTTTGGTGGATTTTACCAAGGCTACTTTGAGTGGAGGTGGATGGACAGCAGCAGTGAAGTTGACAGTCCTTTTGATGCAGACACCAGAGGACCAACTACAGGGTATCAGTTTGGTCATCTGTGACTTGAGGCATTTATTTTGATCAGCATACCATACTTTGTAAAAAGTATGCCTCCAGTGACTGTTAATAATTAGGGGGATTTCTTACTTTATTACACTTAATAAACATTGTCTCTTAAACTTAGCCCCTTTCCTTATAATCCAGATTTATCACCATGGTAACACCAATGAAGCTGTGATGATTTGACCTTTCATATCATAAAATACTCACCAAAAAATGGCACCATGAGCTGAGGATGGCAATGCTGTGTCTTTTAGAAAAGAAAATGTGTATGAACATAAAAATGTAACCATAAGGTAACATTAATCCTAAAATAAAGTATTACCTTGAATAACAAGCAGAGAAGTTTGTTGGAAGGATCCTGTCCTAAGAAGACTTGCATTAGTATCTGTCAGAGTGCCAAGGGAGGTCAGGTCACAACTATTATCTTCTGCTGAGGTTAACTTTGATGGATTACCTAGTTCGGGGAGGTTTGCTTCAATGCGAAGCATCAGATAAAGAAAAACTGAGGTACAAACCTAAGTTTAGGTCCCCTTGAGCTGCAATGATTCCATATTAAAAGGAACAAAAGTTATGGTGCATGTGCATCTTATCCAAGAAAAGTTAGGAGCTTTTTTAAGCAGATTTGTCAAGGTGTCAAGGTGGGACCACAGAACTCCTCAACAGCCTCCAAGGAGGAGTATTATAAATTCAAGGTGTAGGTAACAACAGCTAAAACCTGCTTATGAATAGACATTGCACTCATATAGCCCTCCACCCACCATTATATAAAAGTCTCCACAGAGATCCATTCATAGGCAACTAACCCCTGCTGGCTCCTATATATGTTTGAATCTCAAAGAAAAAAAAATCAGTCTCCATACATATATTGTAATCTACAGATGGACAGCAGGCAATTAATTCCTGTATTCGCCATATGAGTGCGAGCGTACACAGCGTGAGTGGGCTGAGTGTTCATGACACAGAGCGTCTCTGTTGTCTGATTAAAAACAATCAAAACAAGTCCACTGTGCTATAATCCCTCTGAGGAGATTTACATGTACTGGAGTCTGATGGAGCACAGGGGAATTTAGACTTGTTAAAAGATGATGGAAACAAGACAAAAACAGTCTAAATGTACAGTATTCAAGTGAAATGTGACATGAGAAGACCTAACAAAGTCCAATCTCTGTAAAACATTGCTTTATAAAATAAAAAGAGAAAATGTGGGCTGCTGAAGGAGACAAAATTAGGAGCAGAGAAATGAATGTTTGTTTCCGACACTCTGTTCTGCAACAAAACTTAATTAGAAAAACAAACTGTGTGAGTGTAAATTTAATTTAAAGGAGACAAAGTCAAAGAAAAAAAAATATAACATTGATACACTTCCCAACATGTGGGTGCTGCTACACTTTTACTGGTTTTAGTTTTGCCACTGGACTAGTTAGATGTTGACCTGACCACGATCACCTGTGTCTTTAGATGCCTTAGCTGATAAAGCTCATCAGTCATGATTTGGAAGTATTTGCTGTAACAGTCTACCAACATTAGGTAACATGGTCACAAGTTAAACTACATCAGTGAGAAATGTGGATGAAATAGATTTAAAAATGAAACCAATGAAATCTACAAATGCTGCATGTCACAGCCACCATTATGTTTTAATAAGTACTTCTCAGTATACTTTTTCATGTGGACAAATAAGCTTTTTAAATCTTCTTGTGTGTGGACAAAATGTTGCTTTCAGAGGAATACCTGCTCAGGTGTGGACAAAGCCTTAGACAGGAGACATTTAGCTTTGTGCTTAAAGAGATTTAACAACATACATAACAACAGTCCTTTTTTTCTTAGATCCTTTGATAGCTATATAGAGACCGTTTCTACTTGAACTCCTCAAAAATGCAACCACTCAATGAGCTCAATCAGTCTGTCTCCAAATAATGTCTACAGGCATACTGCTCTGCTGTGACTGAACTGGTGAAGACAACTCAATAGTCTAAGTCTACTTGTTTTTTAATCACAAGTGCATTTCTTTGGCAAGTACTTTCCTGTCTAACTTGGCTTACCTCAGATTTGGTAAAAGGGCTACATTACAGAATTGGTTTTTGGTGAAACTTGCCAACACAAGCATGGTCTTGGCTTTGCAAAAGTTTGACATTCAAACAAACAGCAACAGAGGAAAAAGAGGCTGGACTTAATTCTCAGTCTGTAGGTATTACTACAGCAAGGAGACAAGTGTTGTTCCAGAAACAAACCCATCCATCATTATCACCATCTATCTATTTGGGTTGCCAGGAGCCAGGGTCTGTCCCATCTAACATTGGGCAAGGGCAGGACACATGCAGGTAGATGACCAGCCAATCACAGGGCCAACGTGTAGACACAGACATACATATATTAACACCAAAGAACGACTTAGAGTCACCAACCAACCTTGACAGCATATTTTTGGTCTGTGGAAGGTATCCAAAGTACCCAGAGGAAACCCATACATGCATGGGTAGAACATGCAAACTCCTCACAGAGGCCCTAACTGAATCGGGGTGCTGAACAAGCAACCTTCATGCTGTGAGGCATCAGCACTGACCTGCTGCACCCTCACGTAACCCTCCAGAGACATCTGAAAGCGGCAAAACAACATACAACAGAAAATGGACGAGTCTAGGAAGTCATTCAGCAGGATGGAACTGACAACAGGAGGGGTTTCATTTTCAAGTGTTCCAGTTGTGATGCTCCTGGGGACAATATTCTGACCATTCAGTGGACATCACTGTCCTGATGTCAGTGTGAGAACTTCTCCCACTCCTCCTGTTTACAGCATCAGCAGCTGCCTGAGACAGCTCATCCCTGACCCGGAATACACACATACCAGTGTGATGTTCTGTCATTGTTTCATCAACAACTGATTAGGTCAGTAAATTATGGTGCTGATGGACGGATCGGGGCAGGTTTTTGTAACTTTAGTGACTATGAACATACTCCATGGTCATAGCAATCCAACATTAGCCCCACTTTAAGGCAAGAACATAGGCTCTTTAAAGATTAAATTAGAGAAAAATGTCTTCCTGGAACTTGGAGTCCAAAAAATAATCTGAATTTTGACAACAAGATCTTAAAATTGGAAGTGTAGCTTACCAAGGCCAGCATATAGCACCGCTTGGTCATCTTTCAAGGCCAGACAGCCACTCTTTCAGCAATGAGGATTTACACAACGATAATTGTGGATAATAACTTTAATAACTTCACGATATAGACAATAATACTGTTCCCATTTAGGCATTGAAATGTACTTTAAAACTACGTCTAAACTGTCTTAGCTCACTAAGTAAACAAAAACTCCACTCCACCTATGTGCTTAGGTGGCAAAAAAAAATAGTGAAGTGTATTAACTCAAGCAGTTCAGCCAAACAACTATTAAAGCGACAGAAAGTTGGCAGATGTTTGATTTTCAACAGCCATGTAAATTTTTAACAAACCTCACTGATTCACCAGAAAGACTTTAAAAAAGACAAAAAACAGTTAAAAGCTTCTGGGCAATAAAACTTAAAATACTCACAGCAACAGCTGAGGACAGATCGGAGTTCATGGTGGAAGATAAGAATGAAAACTCATTTCCTGATCGAGCTCAGACCACAGGGGGTTTCTGAGTGTGTGAGTGTGTGTGATGGTGGGTGGGCTGGGATTGTGTACATGGAGATGACCCTAACAACAACCTCCCGACTGACCAGAGAGAAGAGAGAGGGGGAGAGAGAGAGCAAGAGAGCGAGAATGTGAGTTTGTTAGTTAATATCCGGCCAGAGTTTGCTGAGCTCTCTGGCTTGATTGATCAGTTTACCCAGCCCCCCAATTGTGTGGTGTGTGTGTCTGTGTGTGTTAAAGAGAGAGAGGTATGGTGGCAGCAAAAAACACCATCATTATCTCAGTATTTTATTCGGTTTCATTATGGCCAAAGCAATTCCACTAAACTGACCCACAACTCAGGATTAAATAGACGATCTAACCAGCAAATGTTCATGCCCTCTGTTGTTATTGCCATCAAGGTATTGTTAAAAAAAGATGTCAAAAGAATGACCAAGTTTCTACAAGAAAACAGTGTATTGCTGCAAGTCACATACTTTTTTGTATGCATTAATATCAATGGAGTTTAAATCATAATAGTGAATTATCAACGAGATCATTATTAAAAAAAATATGTGAAGTCACATAAGTAGGTATGGCTGCAAATATATTGTTTAACTTCATAAGAGCATGTGCATTAGTCACATCATAGGAGGGGCAACATCAGTCACATGACTCACACCAACTTACATAAACCAAATATACCAAATATATGAATAAAGATCAACTGATCTGGCATAACTTTTGCTACCTGCTTAGCCTTGATGTGCAGTAGCACCACACTAAGGGGCTCGCTCGCAGAAAAGTAAAGCATTGAAAATGTTTTCAGTCCAGTAAACAGTCACACCAACACTTGTTCAGTTCCCTCTCCCAAAATGTAGTAAATTATGCTGAGCTCTTCACTTATTTGCCGTTTCTTCCCTTCACAGCAGCAGAGTTGATCAAAAGCACTGTGGCTGATGCTTTAATTATTGACAAGTACTTCATTCAAACTAACTTCAAAAACACAGAGTTGTCCCTTTAAAAGGTACTATATAGTATAACAAGCCAGTATAGTGCACTGCAGCATCTTTACCAGAATTACAGTAGCTAAATGTTGATAGCTTTAGTTACAGATTCCATTCAAACACAGGCGTAATGATTTTCAGTAGCTGCTCTGGTTTCCATTTGAAGTGTATTTGTTAACGAAGCTCTATTAACTAATCAAACACGTTTACATGATTCTGTGTGAAAGAAAAACAATCAACATTGAAACCTGAACTGCAGTGATGACATCCCTGCTTCCAATTACATCCTGGTGATGATTTATTTATCTCTGTAAACACATATCTTCTTAAATTGAAGCTATCAACTTTTAGATCAAACACCTGAGCCATAAATATCTTAATGCTGACACGTAGTGAAAGCTACTCAGTTCTCATATTCCTTTACCTCCTGAAATGCATCAGAGTTTTTTATCTCCAAATGTTGACAGAGCTGTCAAAGCTAGACCTTGCTGAAGACAAATCTCTTAGTATGGCATTTTTTTAGTGAACTTTATACCATTTAAGAAGAAATAAATCTCACTAGACTCAGTTTTTGTTCTAATCATGCCTGCATGCTTGAATTAAGCACAAGTACAGCTGCTGCTAACTAACTGACAGCTGTTAATTTAAAAAAGGACATCAAAAAAGGACACTCTGTGGACATTACCCCGGTGAGCCCTCTGTTTGAATGCAAACAGCCAAGTTTTTCACTTTGACTTAAATGTCTGTACTGTATCATAACTCTACTTTGAGTTACAGCATTAGTACTGTGTTTTCTATGAAAGCTTTGCTATTGTATTTTTGTTCAAAGTATCTTTATTGCCTATTACAGCATAATTACTGCATTATCAAAACAGAATCCTTACTGTTTTTCACTGGTATAATCATAACTGTAAAACTCTTTCATGCATTTTCAGTGAACTTTCTGCATTTTAGTTAATAGTACTGTATCTTTAACTGATTATTTATTTGCAAGATATACATTTAAAAAAAAAAAAGAAAGAAAGAAAGAAACTAAAAACAACAACAACAATCACATACATCAATTTTAGTCCAGTCAAAAATTTTAATCAAACCTATGTTACACAAAAAAAAAAGTTAAACATTTCCAAGAAGAATTTTTGCTCTGGTCAATTTTCCTTGGAAAAAATACCTCTTCTGTTGATCCTTTACACTTTTGATTTATTCACTTTATTTTTTTCCTGTAGTATTTTTCCATTTACATTAATTTACAGCATATATTTTTCTACCAAGGGTAACTGTAGATATTATTGTGATTTACTGTTAAATTTACACAAATCTGTTACAATGCTATCACCAGTTTCTCTGGTGTAATACTGAGAAGCTCACATCCTTTAACAGAGGAGCCCAAGGTCTACGATCAACAGTCCACAGGTACTATGGTTGACTTCTTAACAAAAGTTAGATTTAAAGTTACTTAATATTGCATAAAACTGTTAATAATGTTCAAATAACTATCAAAACTGAAGTTAGAAAAGAGCAACAGCGACCCATCTGTGCATACTCTTACATCCTCTATTTGCAATTGCTATTTAGTCTTTAAGAAAATATTCTTCAACATCATGTAAACAATCTATCACATGAAAACTCAGGTGTAGTTAAATCAGCTATGAGGTTATGTCAGATCACAGAACTGTAGTCCCAACCCCCGCCCAAGTCTGATTACTACCCCAGGGTGTGACTAGGTGGTTCATGATGACTGTGGCAGAGCGCCAGAGTGGCACACCTTGATAAGTAGGCAGGTATGAGGAGGAGGGTTGAGAAAGTGTCAGACAGTTAGAATTAGATCCACATTATGATGGTGAAAAATGAGACAAACACTGGAATTCAAGATGACTGTCACCTACATAGGTGCTGTAATAACAGAGAGGGAAATCCAAACATTCATCTGACCACCTTTAAAATCAGCCTGTAGATGGAAGAGCTTAACCACTAAGCCCTGAACTATCTTATCAACCTATTAGCAAAGTACGAGATTAATTCTAAAAGTAAAAAGATTTTGTCTTCCAAACACCCCAGCTTCAGCTCAGAGGAGCGTCCCATTCTTTTTACATGAGACACTCAGACTCTCCCTGTTTGAACAAATAATATTTATAATGCAGTCAGGTGAGGTGGATTCTCCACCTGCAGGAAGTTATGAATCATCTTAGTCATTCTGTCATAGCATGTTGTGATTAACTGTTCACTCTGATCTGCACCAGCGCACATTCAGGGAAACATACCTTTTAAGATACTCCTTCTTTCTCTTACTACAGTACAGTAAACTTGATTGTCACTGCAGGGAATTTATTTTGGATGTGGCTGCTGCAAACATTCAGCTCCCTCCACAGCAGTCCTGAGGAAAACAAATAAGACTGAACAAAACATTCTTCTCCCTCTGAACAGGAAACGTCAGTCTTTCAACTGCAGTTAAAAAGTTGCTGTTAAGACAAGATTTCTATGCAGGATTAAAGAGGTTATCATTTCTGTTTTCAATAAAACCTGTTAAACTTTTGAGCAATATTTGCTTTCACATCTCTCTTCACTTTATTCTTTGTTGAGGCAGTTTTCAGTCCTGGAGCTACATCAACATTTTCAAATCAGCAAAATCCTGTTCAGGGAAGAAATTGAATAGCTGATGTATATTCTTAAAAATGTCTTTATGGGCATCCAATTTTGTTCCTGTAAATAAAAGTTAAACACATTTGAATGAGTCAGATCTGCTAGTGTTTGCATTATGTAATCCATATCTGTGACTGTAAAACTAATCAAAGATAAGACGCTCTGCAGCAGCTCCATAACATCTTACTTCATTACTTAGCAAACAAATCAGTGTGTGGTAAATTACAGCAGAGGACTGTTCTACCCAGCATGCTCTGCTGGTGACTCACAGATGTGGTATGTCACCCTGTGTGTTGGTGCACTTTGAACCGTCAGGAGCTTGAAAAAAGGGAGTGAACAGCAGGAGACGCCCTGCAGGCTCGCATATTGACCAAAGATGTTTCTCCAGCAGTGAAACAATTTTAAAGTCAGTCTGTGTGACCTCCAAGGCTGAACGGATTCACACAAATATAAAGCCGTATTATAAATATATATTAAATTTAGTGTGCAAACTTGACATTAACTTTTTTTGAAGTTCAGACTTTGCAGTCTTTAATTTATACTTACCTTATGTTGTCATTTCAAGTTTTTAGGATAAAGCAAATCAAAATGATCTTCACTGACTCTGAATCATGCCCACAATTTTTCTAAAAGATGTGTAATGGGGTCATCTTAGCATGAGATGGGAAGGTTTGTCCACTCTCTGGTGTCACAGAAATGTGCAAAACATATTTGCATCACTAAAATAAGACATTTAAACATGGTCACATCCACCCCTATCATGTTTGTTTGGTTTTAAGGATTCTTATCTGCTTTGCTGGAAGGCTCATTTGCTGTGAAGTGGTGCGGATGTTCGAATGCACTCTGGTGCAGACACAATAGAAAGGGAGAGAGGGAGGGATGGATGGATGGATATATTGATGGGTGGATGGATGGATAGGCAGTCAGCTTCATTGTTGCTCCACTCCACCATTTTGACAACCCAATGCTGAGGCAGCATCCATGTTTTCAACAGAATTCTTAATGATATGATTCGGTGAATCCAAACAGCAGTCTTACACACAACTAAAGGAGTCCCAACATTAGTTATAAATCAATCAATCAATCAATCAAATCTTTATTTGTTTTGCATCAATTCATAACAAGTGTTATCATAGATCTGTCCTGGTCATATTTGTCTCTGCTGAGGATAAATGTATTCGAGGTTTGCCCCTTGAGATGCAGCATCTCATTTTCAGGAGATGGCAGTATGATCGTAGAAATGGGTTCTATATAAGAATAATCAATAATAATCATGAAAAGACTAGTAAATATTACATTACAATAACATTAAATACTACAACCACATCATAATGAGGATTCAAAGGTGATGTATTTTTAGCTGATAATGGGGACTGACAAGAACAACTACTTAGAAGTTATGATGGGAGACTTTATTCACCTCAACAAACTGGACTCCATTTGTGAGGAGACAGGTGTACCAGAAAAACTGAAGCCTGCCTGAAAACTGGGGTCTCAGCTTGCTCCGAACTATAACGTAGTGCGATACACATTTGGTGAAAGTGATCCAACAAACCAGGGACAAGAATCAAAAGTGTGGCTTAAATTTGGGATATCTCATAATTGACCATGATTTTGACTGAATATGACACAAAGAAGCCCCAAAAACAATCTTAATGAAAATGATATGTTTGCACACATGCAGTCCACCTGGAGGCTTAAGGAAGTTTTTGGTGGTTTAGTTTAAGGTGAATAATGCTCAAAAGGGCCAAACCATCAATACCTGCCAGACCACTTTCTTCCTCTTCATTTTGTTTTAATCTGATCGAGGTTGTGCAGTGTACTGTACAGTGGCATGCAGCTCTGAGTCCCTATAAAACACTCTGAGAGTAGAACCAGTTTTTCTGTTTTGTATGAGTAGCATATCACCTCTCCTGTTTGCTCTACGCTTAGTGTTCACGCCTGATAATTAAAGCATAGCTCAACCAGTTCCTCTGAACTACAATACTAATACACAGCAATTACGCAAGTAGAAGATCATATCGCTCACACGCTGTACACCATCATTAACATGGTGAAACTGGGGAAAAAGAGTTTTTAGAAACAGTGTTCAATTATCTTCATCATATTCTGCAAGACTTCTAGAAGGTTCTGCTTTTTCCTCACACCTCAGTTCTGAGCATCCAGAGCAGTGATTCCTAAATGGTGGGTAGTTGCCCAAAAGCGTGTCATAGGCCTTTGCCTGAACAAGAAAAATGTTAGGACAAATAATCCTGTGCTTTTACTTTGAAGGGATTTTTTGTGGAGTTGAGTGCTCACACTCACACAGCTCACATGCACACAGCACACACTCCTTAAAAATAGGTAGCTCTAATACCCTGTTGCCTAATGCTGATTGACGGCTTGTAAGAGAAAAGGTGTTTGTTATACAACCAATGAGTGGGCAGTTTTTCGGATCCATTCTTATTAGCTGGACTTTTGTATTTCATGTTGTGCATGAAGATTTTGCTGTGTCTGTTAAAAATGTTCCTGAAATGTTTTGTGTGTTGCGACAACCTCATGATCAATGGCTCATTTAGCGTGATGATTAAATTTTATTAATACAGAGCTGTTCAATATGTATCCAGTGATGCAGCGTTTTCACAGCTACAGTAACATTTATAGTCTTGAAACCTTGTGTTTACCTTGTAATTAAAATGCAGCTTATTGAGTTTGAAATAACATTTCCCTCTCTGGCATCATCACTTGCAGATCAGTTTGGTTATCATTAAACTTGTGTTTGTGTGTTGGCATACTGTGAAATTCTGGACTATCAAAGGTTCAAGGTCTTGAAGGTTGTAGATCTTTCATGAAATAAACTTGAGAAGTTGAACATTTTCCTTCTAAAAAGCTGAATCATTTTAATAAAGCACTTCAGCTTAACTAAACGATAAACTAATGTGCAGCATAACCCTTCATATGTGGCAGTAAAAAATAATCATTATAACAGTGTGACAAGTTTTAGAAGCAACACTTTGCACTTCTTGCACTGTATACACCAGACTGATTAACGACATGTTTTGACATGTATGACAGTAGGTTATTTTAGGTTTGGCACCACATCACTCTGAACACCACCCAACCATACATTCTTACACACAAACACACGCACACAAACATGTGCACACACAGCTGTGCTGGAAGGGTTAACAGATCACTTAGAAGCAGCCCCTCCCAAAGACTCACCCAAAAGGAGCAGGTAGACAATGAAGCATGCAGAAAGAATTAGACTCAAACAAACAGTGATGTGAGGTTACAACTACACTTTGTAACCTCTTGTTTGAGGATTTTATCCTAAATGAATGACCTGATCAGCCTGGTGCCCATGGCTGAGGCTGTTCTATATGTACTATCGAGGAATGCATGATATTATTGGTTTGAAATGGTTATCAACCGGTAACAGTCTTAAAAGTTAAGTATTGGTCTCAACTGAAATTGTAATTTTTGCAGATATTTTATGTATCGGCCACACGTAAAGCCATACATTGGTTGTTAAATTACACAAATGTACAATACTGATCATTGCATGGTTACATTTAAAAATCAAGAGTTTAATTTTTGCAAGAGTTAAATGCTGCTTTTCTTTTTATCCATGTGTTCCTCACAAAAATCTACTGTCACACTGAAAGAAAACAGGTTTTGTCAAGTACAGAGCTTGTGCTCTTGACCAGTAACATAAACAGCCTATTGATATTGGAGATTGATGAATTAAAAAATATCAGCATATCATATATCAGCAAAAATTCAATATCTTGCATCCTTATTACTACTATTGACTCAAAAAGGTTCAGAAATGATCTCAACCATTTTCATGGTTCTTGATAGCAGTTCATTAGCAATCATCCCTTTAAAAAGTATAATGATGCTTCAAAATTCTACATCTGGACAATGGCACATGTTTTTTATGTTTCTAAATTAAACATTTAAGTCTTGTATGCATGTGTTAAACATGGACCTCATTCCAGGTATTTATAAAGTCTTTGGGATTTTTGAATAGTTTTCCAGATAAAGTGCTAGAAGCTAACACGCCTGCATTAAATGCTTTCTCCTACACAACTCTACTGTAGCAACTTCTTACCATCATCATGCTTTTTCCTCTTGCTTTACAAAGTGCCTCTGCAGACCAAGCTTAAACATCCCAACCTGAAGCTAAGCAAGAAGTATTTGCCTCTTAAGGACATGCAATCAGGTAATTTCATCTGCACTGCAAGATTATTCAAAGTGCATCTGTATTCATCTGATTGACTGTCCTTAAGAGGAAAGAGTGTGTCTCTAAGGCTAGTCATTACTGAAAAAGTGGCTGAGCAAATAAGAATTTTCAGTTTTGAAAATTGAAACTGCATTTAGAAGCTGTATTTTGCAAACATTTTTTTCTAAAACTCCATAACAATTTTACAAGGTGACAAGAAAGAAAGAACAAGCAGTCTCAGTCCAAAGTGCACTTAAATTTGAATTTCAGTGGTCCAGCCTTTCATTCTGCAGGTTATAAATATGGAATACCTTCAAATCAATCCTCTGATTGTTTACCTGAACTAAGAGAGAAACAACAATTAACATGACAACAACAACAGTAGAAGAGACATGCAGAGAGACAGCCGAACAGAGAAGTAAAATGTGAGGGGCTCTTTAAACTCTTCACTTTCTTTCCTCTTTCTTCACTACCACAGCTAGAACAGCAACAGAAACAACAACAACAACAACATCCATGCTGCAGCTCCAAAGCAGCACCCATCACGCCTGCACCCACTCGGCCTGCGACGAGCCTTAATGAGTAATAAGCACGGGGTGACCACAGTGCTGGAGTCCAGCCAATTCTCCCAGATGCCAAATTGAAGCCTGGAGGTACTGCATAATGCAAAACAACACTCATTAAAACTTGGAGGAAGAAGAAAAAAAAACAAGGAGCTATAAAATGCAAAAATGCACCAAGATGCATTTCAGGAAAAAGCTTGGTGGCAGTTTTTAAATGACTGAGATGAATAATTAGCACTCAGGCGTCCATTAGCAGGAGAAATTACAAGATGTAGAAAACACACTCATGACCCTAAAATCTAAACGGATCAGTCTGAACATTATGATAAGATGGGGAATAAACATACAACAGAGGCTGATAAAATGAGATGGAGGGCAAAATGTGAAGAATATTAAGCATAAACATCTTAAGAAGCTATCTGACGAGCTCAGGGAGATTTTATGTCAACTTGTTGCAGTAAGTCATGAATAAATGTTGTGGTCTGCAAAATATGCACAAACAAGTTTAAAAAAAAAACATGGAGGCAAAATGTGCTCTCATAAACAAATGTGTGAGCAATTTCCTCCAAGTCTTAACATTGAGTGACACCTTTCAGAGAGCAAAGTTTTATCAGTCCTAATAAATAAATTATCAACCCTTTCAAATCTCATTTTACCAACAGCTTATCTATCTGTCCACCAGTATATTGTTTGTTTTGTTTTATGGGACAGACCTTCCTGTATACTCAGTTAGTGTAAATGTCCCAGTGTCTCCACTCTTCTTGTCTACCTGCTTTGATTCAAATCATCTGTAAGACATTTCATTCAAGAACATAAATCAGAAAGGTCCCTCCAGTTATCCCAGGTCGACATGCTTCTGCTCCTGATTAAGAAAAGCACACACTGTACATAAACCAAAGCTTTTTGTGAGAGCCAGTGCACCCTCATCTTCCCTTTGCCTTGTGGGTCTGTTTGGGGTAATTAAGTTATTATTTAGTCTGTAACATGTCGGTTAAAAAACCACAGAAAGTAATTTACCATCAAGAGTCTTCAATCTACACCTAAGACAAATCTGCTGTTTGTGTCTCTGTGAGGTCTGCATATGTTATTATTCAATCTGACTTTAATTCAACCTGCCACGATATCTTATATCATCTATTCCTTTTGCTGGTCTTAAATGTTCTGTTTTTTGTCTTGGGTCGGTGGTTGTATTCATGTTTGTATGGTAATTCATAACATATCAAAGTAAAACCATTATTTTGTATTAAATCTCCACAGTCTAAAAGTACAGAACATGTTTCTCAGGGAAGAAGCTTTGCATAAACTTGAAAGGGTTCCAGATATTTTCAGAAGAAAAGGAGGAAAACCTTAATCAAAGTGTTTTGAAGACAAGGAGGAAGCAATGCAAATCTAATACACACAAATCTACATTTTTTCAGTCTTCTATATAACATGGATGCTCATAAATAGATTTCAGCTGACAAAATCTTGACAATCCGGTTAAATCGCCCACAAGCCAGTCATTTAAAAGATTAATCTGAAGTGTGTTACCCTCTGGCTCATCAACATTCAATCTCATTCTTTGATAATTTGTGTGAAACAGTCAATCAATCAATCAATCAATCAATCAATCAATCAATCAATCAATCAATCAATCAATCAATCAATCAATCTTTATTTGTATAGCGCCAATTCATAACAAGTGTTATCTCAAGACACTTTACAATAGAGCATAAAGCTCTTCATTTTATGGATACACATATATGCATAGATACATATATACATATAAAATACACATATACATATATATAAAAATATATACATCCAACACCCAACATGAATCCAAATAGCCAATCATGGATCCCTCCATCATGGCTCAAGAAAAAACCTTCTGTTAAGCAGCAGGAAATCTTGAATGTGGATCCCAGCTCATGATGAACAGCAAATCTACACGATGCTGTGTCGGGTGTGAGGGCAAAAGAAGGGAGGTAAGAGGAGACAAGTGGACTAGAATGGTAACTAAAGTTAGGGACAGGTTCATGTACCATAGACCTGTCGTCTGATTTATTAGAGGGTAGCCTCTTGAGATGCTACATCTCATTTTCAGGAGGGTCCTCATGTCTGAATGGTTGTGGTGATCATTTTCTAGAAGTATAATCTTAGATATTCTTACTGAAAATAAGAATTTATGGTAGTGACAAACTCATGGGTGCCCAGACCACAAGTGCATCCCAACCATATTTGTCTCCGTTAAATATAAATGTGTTAAAGTCCTCTTGAGATGTGACATCCCATTTTCAGAGGGACCTCATGCCTATGTGGTAGTAAAATATAGATACTGTAGATGTATCGATCATGGATATGGAGATCATGCTAGTATCTGTATAAATAGCTATAATGATAATGGGAATGGAGTGTTCCTAATAAAATGGTCAACTATGTGTCATGTTCAATGAATGAATGGATGGGCTGTCAGACTGCTGCTAAAGATATATCAAAAGGACAGAGTCAAGAACAAAAATAAACACATGGGTTAAAAAACAAGAAATACCTGGCCCTTAAAAAAAACGATAAGCCTGGTCCCTGCCCTTTTGGTTTGAGGGCCTAAGAGGTTAAAGACAACATAAATTAAGTGTCCAAGGTTCAAGGAGAGGTTATTTGGAAATAACTGGTGTTTTGAGTTGAGTTGCTTAAAATGTTTTTACAACTAATTTTGATGCTGGAAGGCAAACTCAAGTGAAGACTTCAAGCCTCAGTAGGTAGTCCAAGTTGTTGGCCACTCTGTGCCTGATGAAGGGCAGAGTCAAAAATAAATGATTTTCCTTCAAGCTGGACAGTGTACAGAAGTTTATCTTCAAGTTTCCTTTGCACCTGTCTCATGGATTAGATGTGTGCCCAGTATCCTTCACAAGATGTTGCATTGAACGGTTCTAAGGTGATAGAAGTCGATGTTAAGCAGCTCACAGTTCACATTCAATATTACTTGTATTATTTTCTTATTTAAAGTCAAATCTTTGCTTAATGTCGCTCTGAGCCCTCTGAGTTTTTAAAGAAAATGGTTCCCAATTGACCTTGAAGTTTGATCCACCTTATTATGTAATCAGGTAGATCCATCCTGCCGAGCTTCAATCTACAACTACTGTGAGCGGCCTAAAGTGATACAGTCCAAGCAACGTCCTTAGAGAAGGAAGGGGAGGAGCTATGAGCAGCACAACAGCAGGAAGTCACTGCTCTGTCCAAGGTGAGCAAAGATGCTACCAACTCCAGTAGCAGTTTAATCAGATCTGGACCACATTTCTTTTTTACATGAAAAAAAAAAAAAAAATACTCCCGACATGTTTTCTGGAAGAGATTTTTTTTTCGAAGTGGCTCACATTCTGTCCTTTACACCGGCCCTTAAAAAATGTTAAAGACAGAATGATCGTTAAACGACCTGCTGGATATGCTTCTGAAATGTTTAGCCCTCCACCAACACTTTCTATGGGCTCTTTCCCAGATGGACTAGTGAAATACTTTGTACAGTCCATCAGGCATGTCAGGTTAGTTTCTTTTATTTTCTTCTTTATTTACCTTATACTCTTAAAAAAATTACCAGCAACTGGAAACCCACATCATTGCAAATGGCATTTTGTTGGTCTAGTGCCCCGTTTACACGACAGTGTTGTCACCAGAAACTGAAAAGTTTTCCTTTGCATTTTAGAAAGCCCTCCGTGCTCACATGAATCCATAAGAATGACTGAAAACGCTGTAGCATGCATGTCAGACCAGTAGTTGTCGATGAAGGGTGGTTGTGAAAAAGCAGTTCAAACTTTTCACAAACAACTACAGTGAGTGGATGCATGAAGACACAGGAGAATCTTGTCCAAACAACAAATCTGTCTGGATATTTCTGTCTGGATAACAAACTGAGCACAGTAAGCAGCACACACATTGCTTGTTAGATAGCCAAAACTGTTGTTGTTCTTCGTTTCATGTGCACGCTCAACTTTAATGTGAAAGAGAACTGTACATGCGCCGTGCTATATCGCTTTCCCTGAAAGCGCTGATTTCTGTTCAGACAGAGATGGATATCATATGTTTTCAAACTTTTCACTCTGACCCCCATTTTCAAAAAGTTTCAGGCACAAAAGGCACCATTCTCATGTAAACAGAAAGTACAAACACAAAGAAAACTGTCACTTTTCGGTTATTTTCATTGTCATCTAAACAGGCCTTAGAAAGCAGCCACTTACTGGCACCCAGCTGCGGGTAGGTCACTGTAAAATACAAAGCAAAACTTTTGTTTTTCGTTGTTTTTATTCCTTGAAATCGGCACATTTATCTGCTTCACTGCACACTTCTACTTTGATTCACCATCTCACAATGAACTGGACTGACGAACATCCTCTGTGGCTGAAACATGCACTATTGACAAATACATCAACTACAACTCTTCTCTAAAAGTACTTAAGTATACCTTTACAAAGTAAAAACTTTAAGTTCATCTTTGTATACATGGTGCTCAGTAAATAAACTTGTTAAGTCTTAATCAGATTTAGATTTAAGTGGATAATAAATGTCTGCAGTCGACCTTGACTGTAAGTACATTTATAAACAAAGCAGACTGAGGTATGTCAAAGACGGCACATAAATAATCAGTTCACTGTCAGAGGTAAACACAGGTCAACTAAAATTGTCATTCCACTTTTAGCCAGAAGACATTTTAGCCCAATGATGTAACTTTGTTAGAGCAGCCTGAGTGCATTTATGCTTGGCTGGACCGTTATCATTTCAGATAACAGGCATCCAGCCTCTCTGCCACGACTGAGAACTGATCTATGAGTTATACAACAGCTCTCTGATATAGACACAATATTAGCAAATCATCAACACTCAGACACAGGAAACATCTACAGGTATTCAGTGTTGCCATTCCAATCGTCTGAGTTTCACATTTGAGTATTAGCTTAGCTTCACAGCTCACACCCTCATTCCTGACACAACAGACATCTACGTCCATCTTCAGACTTTCCCATGAGTCACTGCATGCTGATTTTGCCACATTCAGGCAGACTCAGCCAGAATCCAATGTCATAGATTTGTATGTCTTGGATGATAAAACCAACATCATAGAGCTGTACCTCCATTTTGATGAGGCTCTAATGTAGGGCTGTAAAGTCCAAGTCGAGGGGTTGACTTCGATGCGTGCTCAGTCGACCAAAATTCTGATTGGTCGACCAAATGTATCAATTTGTATTTTCCCCTGCAGTATATGGTTCATTTTATCAGGAGAAATGTATCAAGTGAACCGTTTCACAGGTAACAGCCTGTCTTTTAATGTATTTATCATTCATTTCAATATCAATATTATATTAAGAAATGTTCAATATTCTAGTCTAATAATCCTTTATTCGTTTATAGCTGCATGCCGCTTCTGCATGCGCTCTGCCCTCTGCAGCAGCGGCAACCCTCACCCAGTCCGCGCTGGATTGTATGCCTCATATAAATATCCAAATGCAAAAACGACATCACAGATGGAATTGTCAATTTTATTTCTGAGGGTATGAGGCCCATTGGTGTCGTGGAAGGCCAAGAAAAACACTGGAACCTGGATATTCAGTGCCAGCGCGCCACACAATTACGCATACAAAATACGAGGGAGTAAAAAGAGAAAGTTTCTGAGTTAATAGATAAAGATAATAGATGTGTACGTCTCTTCGAATGGAGTCCTATATGACAGTGACTGCCCATTTCATTGATGAAAACTGGAAAGCAAAGAGTCTTCTGCTTGAGAGAGGTAAAAAAGGAGAGGCGGACACGGGAAGAAACATCGCTGCGGATTATATGAACTTGCTGATGCCTCAAAGGTCGAGCAGAAAAAAAAAGTGTCTGTTGTAGTGAACAACGTGGCTAATATGGAACTCTGTATGGAAACACTTAAGGAGTCCGATGAATGGTTTAAGATGCAGGGCCTTTGGAGGCACGCCGGGCACACTCCCGCCGTGGCTGCAGCGCGTCATGTTCTGGCGCATTTTAATAAGGGGCACAAAGCCAAAACTGGGCTAAAACAGAAGCAGAAGCAGGTGCTGATATAAGTTTAAATCCAGCAGCAGCACGTCATTTTGTGGCGCATTTTAAAAAGGGACACAAAAACTTGGGGACCACTGTTTAAATGACTCAAATTGAACTCGGTATGTCTTTGTAAAGATCCGGCACTTTTTCATTGTTCCATCACAGATAAAACGTGTTTTATGAAATCTTATTAAAACTCTTTTTTTATTTGGCACAAATGCTTTCAGAATTAATCAAGCCCATCCCAAAAAAAGTCCCTGTACAGTGTTAAGCGACAGATTCACAATGCAAAGTGGCTCCTCACTGGGAGCTTTTATTAGGTTTACGGGACCTTTAATGATACATGGATTCCACTGGGTCAATGATTGATGTGTGCTGGATGCCACCTCGGGGTGTTCCTCATACCAGACATTTTGACATTTATATCATAATAGAAATGAAAGAGGCCCACAATGGATGTCTTGTTCAGAAGAATTTTGAGACAGGATGGCAGAAGTGACAGACTAAATCTGTTTAACACTGAGAAGCACTCAGTACTTTTATTCCAGTGTTTGTACTTTAAAAAAAAATTAAACAACATGTTTTTTTTCCCTTAAATTTTAAATTGTTTGCTGATTATACCAACTGTTAGATGTGTTAATTCGACATGGTTGTTACTTAATTCTTTGACAGTTTTATTACCACTTTCTTCATCAACTACTAATACTATTGGTTTATATATTCCTTTGATTTGCAACATAGGACAAGCTAACTGACATAAATTGTGTATCTAGAGAAATGAGATATTAGCCTATACATACAAATAATGATTAATGCAGGTCTGAGATGGCGACTGTTGTGTTTCTTGTTTAAAATGAGAGTTAAAACCTCTTCTTCTTTGTCTCATAATAATAGAGTTTTGTTCATGGCCGAGCCCAAAAAAATAAACACTTGATTTTTAAAGTTTAAGTATGAGTTTTTGTCTCAGTTGGATGTTTGTGATCACTTCAAAGAAGAGAGTGGAGTGATCAAGACAGACACAGACAAAGCTTCCTTTTTTTAAAACATCCAGATGGCTGACGGACAGACAGACAACACCCAGAACAAAAAGTCATAAGTACACCTCAACACGACAAATTCATTTGTCTTTGAAACACTGAGAAATACTTTGCTGACCTGTGAGCAGTTTAAGTCCCCCAGACTAAAAACAGCCCCCCCTCTGTGGAAAACAAGTAATATTTACAGATTTAGTTGGGTAAATTAACTGTACATTTAAGATATTTTCAGGAACTATTCAAAGGAGGGGGGAGCAAACTAGTAGTAGAGGCTTTTTACAACTTTGCAAACTGACCACAAATTCGTTCTTTTCAGAACAAAGTTCAGAGAAAAGTTACCTAGGTGCCTTAGTTTTATTATTTTACCATTTCAACAATGATCTATAATGTGAAGAAATCCAATTTGTGTGTAAATGTAACTATTTTATATACAAGAAGGGTCTAAAAAGAAGGACCCGAGTCTTTTAGTAACTGATTGGTGCTTCTACAGGCATACTCATCAATTAATTAATATGCCTGTCTGAAGGTAAGAAAAACAAAAACAAAACCTAAGTCAATTTTATGTTTAGCCCATAGATAGGGTTGGGCATGATAACCATGACAAAAAAAAAAAATTAAAACCAAAAATAATTAAGCCAAAAAGATTGCATTTATTTCACGACTCATACATTCTTAGGGTTTTTCTTTGACGATTAAAAATCAACATAATAGAGACATAACAGAGGCCAAAACAATTTGATGCAAATAAAGACAAAAGTAAAAATAAAACTCTGTGAATCTGAGTCTGACTTTGCTCATGACTCTAAGTGTACTATTTTAATTCAAATTTATTATTATTATTATATTTCACTTATTCCCAAAACTTTGTGCCCCTGACTGCAAAACTGGACACAAGTTTTGGAATCTGCACACCAAGATAAAGCAGCTATAAGACAGGGCAGTCTTTTGGCTGCTTTTGAGAGACACTTAAAAACCTTTAGAACTAAAATTTACACTTCATGTGTTTATTTATGGTAAAAAATGATTGTCGTCACAATATTAATCAGTGTTCTGGCACACTGCAGCTGTTTCCCATATCACAGGCTGGTTCTTGACCCACCTCTGTGCTAATACTAACTGAGCAACGCCTACCTAAGAGGGGAACTGAACCACCAGCCAGCAGCTCCACTTGTATGACTGGTTCAAGTAAATATTATGGTATTTTCAAGCTTCTTTAACTGGACAAAGATGAATGAGAAACAAGAGACTTTTCATGGAGAAAGGTTGACCGAAATGGAACTTAACAACACATTTTTGTTTCCATGCTCGACTGTGAAGCTCTGACAGAAGTAAAAACTACTGGTTTTTACTTCTTCTTTCAAAAGGACGATGTTTTTTCAATGTATAGGATTATAAATCCATCTCCTTTCAACAAGTGAGACTTAATCCGTGCTGTAGCCTGCGTTCACTTTTGCACCTTCCTGTTCATCACCTTACTTAAGAGGTGATGAGGCAAGTCCTAACATTTCCCACAGTTTCAACATGTCTCATTGTCAAAGCCAAGTGTGATATCATCAGCCTGATTTAATGAGATTTCTGGAAGCCAAGGTAATGGAGGTTTCGATCAGTGGCAGCAGACACACAACACAGGTATCTGCTGGAGGAAGAGCAAGGTTTCTGAGAACAATGAATTCATCTTTCATTTTTATAGCTCAATAAAGTCTCTGCCCTCCCACACACAGAAAAGCATACTCTGATTTATAATGACCCTTTAAAACCCTGACTAACCCTCATTTTTGACATCATGATGCAGAGATGACTTCTATCAAAAATATCAGACAGTGTGCCACACAGTGGGATCCTTCCTCTGGTCTGGTTTAGTTGAAATAATGTGAACTAACTATTAGAGCATGGCAGGAATCAGAATTTTTGTTACTCCTTACTGTAAGCATTCCAAAAAAGAAGGTCTTAGTTTATTCAAGTCTTGACCATTATCTTTTTTTCCAAACATAATCAGTACTGTAGAAAGCAAATAACAACTGCAGGGCAGCACAATTCATCAAAAGCTGTTCATTTTAAGGCAGAAAACTGTATTGAACAAGAGAAAAGACGGGCAACAGCAAACGTATCCCACAAACGAAGAAAAATCCAACAACTGATTAACTGACAAAAAACAACAAAGTGTCGGGCCATCTGTGAAGCTGTAATTTGGCACAATATTCCTTATTTATTTATTATGTATTATTTATTTATTATTTAATCTATAGTCTACACTTGGAAGAGATTGACATGTCCACACATTATATTAATTCACACATTACAAAATGGTTTATTTGCAACTGGCTAATTCTACCTCAAAATGCAACAGGAGTGAAACTGCAAAACTGTTCATTACACATTAAAAATAACAACAAAAGCTGTCATGTTTTACCAGTCTGATGATAGTATTTCAAGACAATTGGATTGTGTGTGCCAGCCCTGTGCAAAGCATAGGCTGTAGAAAGAGTGCAGAGGTGTTGAAAACATGATACTGAACAAAACTGAGTTGACCAGTCCCCACCAATCAGAACAGATTGGGCCCCTGTGAGAAAAGATCAGCCATGAACATTCTGCAGCAGTCATCAAAATTAAATTTGTGCACCTAAGCTGAGGTATAAAAAAAAAATCCAAGGTGCCTATTACATCTATGGTCACACTTAAGTCAAAGTCAGACTAAACGATTTATGTACCATTATGGCACAATCAGCAGTCTTCAGGGTTTGGGACCTGTGTGTTGCATAGTGACCAACAGCAACAGATCAATCTGAGACACCTCATAACCCGGTGACAGAAAGTCTAGCAGGTTTGATTTCTGTCCTCTTATGATCTGTTCCTCTACACCAGAGACTTCAACCAATGAGAGCACAGAGAGCTCTGCATGTGTGATGATCACGGATGGAAACAAACTGAAGCTGATAGCTCAAGGGCTAGAAGACAGAGGAGAAGTTTCTAGGGTTCTGAAAAACAGAATCCTAAGCTAGTCGTGGGAGTCACTGTATGAAATTGTGAAGTATTAGCATTAGCAGCATTAGCCTTTCTCACCACATTGAACTCCTGACAAGGGGAGCAACGTTGAGTCTCCATCAGTTATAACATCCACATGCCACTAACACAGCAGGTGAAGTGCAATGGGGTTTTGTTTCTGGTACAAGTTCACAATGGCATGTAGGGTTTGCCCCCTTGCCCCTAAAACTCAAACACAAGTAGACATCCACAGCATGAATGAAATATGGTAAACAATGCTGGCAGCTCAGACAGATCGTCAAAAACAAGAATGGCAAAGTGCTGACTCAGCATGTGCCCCCAAAACTGATCTGTATCTTTGGAGGAGGTATATCAGATGCTACTTTAACTCCTAAAATACAAATTACCACAAGTTCACATGTATGTTTGGGGCATCTGAGGTGCAGTCTGTTAGGGCGCTGGTTGATAACTGGAAGGTTGCAGATTTTAGTCCAGCTCAGGCTGTCACATGACAACGTGTCTTTGGTAAGACATTTAGACCCAAGTTACTCAAACTGCTGCATCAGTGGCATGTAACTGGGCATGAAAGGGCATGAATGTGCTAGCTGATACTAATGGACAACTGATATAGAGATGCAGGCCCTTAAAACTTCTCTAGTCTTCCCTAGATTTGGCAGCTAATTTACTAACTAGGTGGAAGATTGAAGCTACAGTATGTCATCTCATGATGGAAGCACTTTCCCATGGAGACACCTTGCAAATGCATCAACTGGCAAGTTTCAACACATTTTAGGCACAACCTCAGAGAAGTGTGTGTGTGGGGGGGGTGTCTTCAGTGGCTGGAAGTTGGCAGGGAGGTGGAAGGGAGGTGGCAGGTAGAGGAGAATGAAATAGGCATGGGTTATACTTCAACCATCAGTGAGAGAATGTTGGATGAATGGGTGTGAATGTGTAATTAGCAGCAGTATGAAGCTACTTTGAGCAGAAAAGGGCTATAAGCTCAAGTCCATTTACCATTTAAGTTATGTGTAAAATTAACTTGTCTTCTTATCCATAGGGCTGGAAGTAAATTGAAGCTTTTTTTCAGATTTTAAAAATGTAATTCCCAAAGCCATAGCTTTTTGTCAAAAATTGTAGTTTGTATATGGCATGACATACAGTATGTTCCTTTAGTCAACTTCCACCCAAAAAAAAAAAAATGTTAAATTTCAATATGTTATAGTGCTATGTGGTACAATACGCAGCACTATACTTACTGCTTCCCTGTGCCCCAAGGTTAACTTTGTCTTGGTCTCTAGTTCTGCACATGTTCAACTGTCAGCTACAGAACCACAGGAGCTCAATATTATTGTATGTCCCTGTATTTTTGTCATGACTTGCTGAATGATCCATTGGAAAAATCTAAAAAAAAGACAGAATACAGTAAAATAGCTCTCTTGTCTTAATCCTCTTGATCTACAACCTGTCTCTCTTTGGCATCACACGGGTACTGATTAAATAATCTGATTATGAAACTAATGAGTGACCGAAACAGAGCTGATGGGTGTGGGCTGAGCTGAACTGTGAGACAGAACAGTTTGTGTTTTCTGGTTGGTCTGGTCGGTTAACTGGGTTGGAGTCAAGAGAAAGAATGTCCTCCTATTAAAACACATTAAGAGAGAGGCTAGGAGTGAAAAAAAAACAGAGTGAAAGACTCAGGGGAGCTGTTTGAGCGTAATATAATGTGAAAAAGTGACAGGAGTATTACTGAAAGGACCAAAGGAAATAAAGGCGGTGAGCGACTTCCTCAACAAAACAGGTGAAAGTGGAAAAGTGTAAGAATGACTGGAATGAGGAAATAATAGGGATTAAAACAAGCTAAAGCAATATAGCCTTTCTTCAGTAAACAAAGTGAGATAAATGAAAATGAAAGGCAAAAATTCTGTTTAGGTCCAAAAAGTGTCGAAGGACATGATAAAACACGAAGAGGAGAAAGTGAAAGAGAACAAGGGGATTAACAAAGTTGACCAGAGATGAGGAAAAAAGCCAAAGGCAAAGAGGTGGATAGTTAAATTCCTCGGCTTAGGGAAACACTTACACATGCATGACCGACTCCTCTGAGAGCTTTAGCAGTCATCAGGACAAAAGTGTATCAAGGACAATTCTTTATGAAAAAAGAGGAGCTGGGGCAAATCTACAAAATACAACATGACAAATATACCACGTGAACTGTGTCCAGGACAGCGGTTCCCAAATGTCTACGCCTGTGACCCTTAAAGAAAAACTGAGACAAGGGGATCCCTCTGAACCTGGAGGTGGTTCAGTCATATAAAGCTGCCCAGAGGCATGGACATTTAAAATCTACTCCTCTCTACAGTGGCATAAGAACCACATCAAAGAATTCAATGGCTTAAAAAAACAGTTTTCATTTAGTTACTGACTTGTAAGGAAAGCTAAAAGCTAGAGTATTTCCTGGGTACATAAGGGGTAATCTTTTAAAAACAGAAGTTTCCCTCCTCCCTCTTCTAAAACAATCTGGCCCATCTCTGTAAGGATTTCAAAAACATCGACATCCATTCAAAACCACAACCACAAATCTGACTGGTTCAATGGTATAGCTTTAAGCTATGTTACCTGGTATCTGCAGGTGCTTTGAGTCTTCCTTTGTTTTTTTATTTGGA
This sequence comes from Scarus forsteni, assembly GCA_036419115.1. NCBI lineage: Eukaryota > Metazoa > Chordata > Actinopteri > Labriformes > Labridae > Scarus > Scarus forsteni. The sequence goes on from JAZDUH010000269.1 coordinate 21,832,795, forward strand.
GATATAACTGACACTCTCTCTTGAATCCTGTCTCATGAAAAGCATTCACTCATGAGATCAAACAACTTCTGTTGTTACCACGGCATCACAATTGCAGGCAAGAGCTGAAACATGTTCATGGTAGAAGGTCTGGTGGACGTAAACGTGGGCTTACCTATTTTGTTTTTGTCATTGTTATCTATTAACTAATCTGTGGCTCCACATGGAGACCCTGTTGAAGACATTACTGGCCTCCACCCAGCTGACATAAAGATAACATCTCCCTTCTTTAACCCTCTTATCAATGCATGGAGCAGAGTACATCCAGACTCGCCCTTCGACTGAGAACAGAGAGAAACCATGATTGACAACAATATATTTCACCACAGGGTCGAAGAGAGAACCATTCAAACACCTGCACTAATTTTTGTTTCTGTTTCATTTACTTTTATTTATGAAAGCTTTGAATCATCAAATGAATGGATTGAACCAGACAAATCCAAAGGTTATAAGCCACATTCCTGCAACACTTTATGAGAAGGTCTTCTGCTTTTATGATCTGGTTTAATCCTCCTGTGCGACCATAATGTTCCCATCATATCCCTCACATTCCCTCCCTGACTGATAGTAAAACATGTTGGTCCAAACACTGTTAAACAGTCACAACTCCTTCAGGAAAGCTTTCTTGAGATAGTCCAGCTCTCTTCAAATGTTCAGGATGAGGTTAAGGTCAGGTCAGTCAGATATTTCCATATGGGAAACTCAGGACTTTCAGACCTGGATAAGCAGGTGCAAATAGGAAACAGCCTCTCAAGCCCCTGCACTGTGGGAGGCCCATCCATCCATTATCTTTGCTGCTTATCCCATGTGGTCTCGCAGGGGGCTGGAGCCAATCCTCACAGCTATGTAGCAAGAGGTGGGGGGATATCTCAGACCGATCACCAGCCTGGTCACAAGCAAATCACAGGGCTGACAGATCTCTTAGTACCTCAGATAGTTCAATACAATAATAATACATTACATCGAAACAACTCATTGAAGAAAGCCTTTCCTCAGAAACAGTCTCACAGTGAGGTAATAGTGCTAACCACTTTCTTCCAAGCAGCCCCAAACTGAGTGGGACATGTGGAACAAAGCTTTATGATGAACTTCACTCCAAGCCTCAGAAGAAGACCCTGTCCTTAAAAATCTCTGCGTCCTGCCCATACTTTGCCTCCTTGATTAAACCAAGAAGGCAGAGTATGGGCAGAACCTGATCCACAGTATCCAAGTGCTTTCAGTACTCCCTTCTTTTTATTTCCTATGCTATACTTACATTGTGAATACTACTTTTTGACAGATGCACTGATTTTTTGCCCACATCTGCCATGCCTATATACTTATAATTTCAAACTAGTTTGAGCAGATACTGATTTTAACCTGAACATTGAATTTCATGACAAAATATACTGTTTTTTAACATGCAGACATTGTAAGGTCAAGCATTGTATCACTTTTGCATCTTGCCAATATAACAACATTCATATGGAAAATGTATAGCTGACATGTAAAGCCAATACAGATGGAGTCACCTGAATTGTTTCCCCAATTTCCTTGGCAGAGCTGTGCCTAGTCCATAACAGGAAAGAGCTCAGATTTGTCCACCCTAATGGTTGTAATGAGATCCTACTGCAATGTTGTGATAAACATGTAACTCTTTCCACTTAAACTTTACAGGACATATGAATGAAAATGCCACCATACAGAGGTTGAGCACAAAAACTTGTTTTGACTTCCAGTGGCTGAGAGTTGACTGCTCACTTGCTGATACTCAGCTGATACCAGATGTAAGTATTGGCAAAAAATTCCCCTCTTTTTAGGTTGTTTTCTGCTGATATTGACATCAAACTGATAATACTGTGTACTCATATTTTGTAGAGAATCATGTATGAACTTATGTCTCTGTAAACAAATTCTGGAGTACTTTATTGTTTGTGTTGCATCTGAGTCATCAATGTGAAGCAGCAGCAGTGAACTCCTCCAAACTTTGTTTATACTCTCTGACAGCTGTGCTGAGGAAAAGAGGAGCTTAAAGGCCTTTTTCTAATCAACAGATTATGGACTGCATTAAAATCAACCAGAAATAAGCAGCTTCTGATAAATCAGTGTACCTCTAGAACATGCCTGCATATTAAAAAAAACAAAAAAACAAACAAACATGTGATGTGCCACTGATCACTATTGCAACAACCACATGAATCGTGAAAACTTAATATAATATACAGTTTCAAGTACAGTGTTACTTTTAATTATTGAAACAGAACAAGGATTTATGTGTAAGCTCACTACAGTCTGGATTTGGAAACATTTCTCTTCCCACAACTCATTTACAGAAACGTTAGGCAGCAAAACCAGAACATCACCAGGACAGTCAGATGGGAATCCCCTCCGATGGTGTTTTTTTTCCAACAATAGCTCAGGGAAGCTAAACAGTGAGCTTTGGCATCCAAGAGCCAGGTCTTGAGAAGAACCAGACTTTTGTTAAGCAGCCATCCACCATAGCTGTGTTAATGACAGCAGAGCCAGGGTGAGGTACCATCACTGGAGCTGGCACTCAGCCCTGTGGCCCTTAATGTTCATTAAAAACAAGAGGACAAAGGAGATCTAAGGTCTCTTTAACCTTCATCAATTCATCTGTGTTAAATAATGTTTATCACAACTCTGTTTAAGAATCAAACATGATCTGTAATGTGTAATATATCAAATAATAGTTCTGAGTCTTTAAACTGACAACATAAGCAGACCCTCTGCTTTTCTTTACACAAATTTACTAAACGTTTTTTTAATATTTGTTTTGTTTTTGTCGTATTTTTAAAATTTTCTTTGCAAAAATTGTACTTTTATGTTGAGGTGCCATTTTTTTTATAAAGGCTGGATTGTTCAAATAGTTGTTCTGGGTTTGTAAGACGATTATATGAAGTTGTATACCCTCTAACTTTTGCAGATTTGTTAATATCCCAACTTATAATGTTAGTTAAGCAGCCCATGCTTTCTCTTAGTTCATATTCCTTTAAATATGTTTATGAGGCCCTCAAAATATCGTTACCTGACAACAAGCAAAAGCGTTTTTATGAAGCCATGACTGTATTGGGCTTATCTGCTTCTCCAGTCTTAATCAGAGGTATTTAAGGTGGCTGTAAAGTTTCCCTTCAATTCAATGAGAAGCTGCTTCTTTCAAATCATGTCACTTTGACCACCATAAACTTCACACTAACTCCAACAGAGTTGCTCATTAAAGTCACTGCACGCGGAACCACACAAGCCCAGGATTTCCTCGAAGAGAATGACAACAAACCCTCTCCACGTCCACGCAGCAGTCCGGTTAAAATCTAACAACAGCTCAGGTAAATCATCAGCTTCTTACCTGCTAATGCTCCCTCTGCGGTGCTCCGCTACAGACTGACAGCCTGAACTTTCTGTCTGACAAAAGTTTGCCTTGTGGGTGGGTCCAGGGCAACACCTGCAGTGCACCGGGGCCGTGCGTAATGGGGGCGCGCTCTAAGAACGCACGCTGACGCACGCAGAAATTCTTGTCGCTTTACCTGTTCGCTTGCTCCGCCTTTGTAAAGGATGGTTGACAGGAGGGCAGAGGTGACAGGCATGTGAACTTCTCTCTCTCTCTATCGTAGCCATTTTTGGATATGTAGTGCATCAGTCTCTGAGCATTATTAAACTATTGTAACAATCTGAGGAATGTTCATCCTCCCTTCTGGTGTTCGGGTTCCTTGTTCTGCGGAGTTCTCTGTCGTTTTTATTGAGTCGTTGGTGTGGTTAGATAACTTGTCATTTTCCTTATTTTCTGTCATACGAAGTGAGTACTGTTATAGGGGACAAATACAGATTGATGGCAGAGTCATGTAACAAAGGCAGTCAAAGTGGACCTTAAATGGAACACTTTAATGTATACATATACAAGAAAAAACAATGATTCTATTTTTTTCCCTCGTGTCTTCTGCACGAGAAAAACACAGTATAAGAATTGAGTGCCACTGTCCAATAGTGTTCCCAGGATCTGGGGGATCAAAGCTGGGTTTGTTGTACTTCTTGCATAACCTTGTTTCCCACAAAACACAGAGTTTATACTTGAGTGTACTTACTGTTCTCCTCACACCACAGGATATCTTATCAGAAGTCTCATAAACCGTGAAAATTTTCAAATTTTTACAAGATATAGGAAGCCCACAAATCCAGATCACAGTTTGCAGATTCTAAGTCAAAGAGGGCTGGGGCCTGAGGTTTCCCTCATTTGTTGCACCATGTCATGTTTCGAGGTACTGCTCTGTATCAGGCTGCTGAGGTCACTTCAAGTTTTCTTTTCTTTCTTTCTTTTTTAACATTTGTGAATTCACATTGATGATGTCTCCTGAGATAGTCATGGGGGATAAAAAAAAAGCTCATAACAAGACGAACAACACTAATAAATTTCTATGTCCTGGAAAATAGTTGGTTCCAAACTTTGTTGTACAATGGCTTGTTTTTTGTAGTCCAATGTAGCCATGGAAAGGTAATCATGGAAGAGCAGGGGTTACAATGACTATGACCAACAATCACACCAGTTGTTCATCATATGATTTGCCAGAGTGCTGGATCAGAAGTGGCCATGGGCTTGTTTCTAACCTGCATAAAGAGAAATTCATATGGATCCTCTGTTTTTAGCGGCTAACTAACAATGAAATTTAGAAATATAGCCAGCTGAAAGCCACCCATTGACATCATAATCAACTAAACCACCACATTTTCTGAGTGCAGAGGACAATGGTGTAAAAGTAGGGTTCAGATAGTGATGATGGTGTGTATTTCATCCATTGTTTAACATCATGTTTACTGATGAAAACCCTATTAGTTCTTACATCTCAACTGTCCTTAAGTTACACACATCATGCTGAGTCAAATGTATTTTCAGCTCTGTCCAAGGCACACAGGGAAGAGTGCACGAGCACTTTCAGTCCTTTGTCTCTGCCCCCCCCCCTTTATCAGCAGACAGTTCATCATGTATAAATTCTCACTTTAATTCACATTCAAATTCAAATTTATTGTTATTGAGTTGATACCAATGTATCAACAGATCAAGAAGGCGTTTCTCCAGGATCACAGGTCACATACATTCATTTATACATCCCACTGAAATTAAAAAAATAATAATAATAATAATAATAATACAAATACAAATAAATAATACAAATAATAATAATAATAATAATAATAATGATAATAATAATAATTACAATAAAATAATAATTCAAGACTGTTGAAAAGATTTAAGGCCTTGCTGGTGTAACCCCGGGATAAATCCCAGAGTTAGTATAAAGTAGGTAGGAGTATATCACTTTAAGAATATAGCCTGTAGTTTGTGTGAAACGCACATCCCTCAACACTTGGTATGACAAACTATCATATTAGTTTAAGGACGTATCCTTTTCATTTGCCTGCTTCTAATAGGCCAGTATAGAGAGACCTTTGTTTTCTTTAATCGTAATTGGCCGAGGAGGGCGAGAGAGAGTGAAGGGAGTGATGGAGGGATGGCGCAGTCTGCTTTTCCCCGCTGCAGCGTGTGTTACTTTTCCCTTTGTATAGTGTGGCTATTCGCTACTAACTGTTTAACAAAGGTAGCTTTAAGTTAAAATAGGCCTAACCCCTTTAAAGTGGAAGGTGTGGGGCGGCTGAAAGTTTATTTATGGACTGTATCCTGAAGACTTAACTGTAGCTCAGTAGGCTACTAGCCTGTTAGCATGCTTGCCCGTGCTGACTTTTGGATGTACGGACTGTTGCGCCTTTACTGCTCAATGTCTAGAGGGATACCCGCTGTTTCCCTCCTTTCTCCTTTGGACTACACCACCACCGCCGAGGTACGGATTTTATCGCCGCTGCCAAGCCGAGGTTTGGACGCCGCCGAGCCGAGCCGAGGTGGGGACAACGCTGCCACTGAGCCGAGCCGAGCCGAGGTGTTGAGGACATCGCCACCGCCACCGAGCCGAGGTGTGGACAACGCCGTGGACACCGCCGCTGCTGAGCCGAGCAGAGGGCTGAAGAACGCCGCCGCCACCTCCGAGCTGAGTTGAGGTGGAATGGGGATGTTTCTTCAGAGATGCTGAGCCTGGTTCCGGACCCCGTTTCTTCGTTCGTCATTATCCGCAGTCATAGTAAGGAGACGGTGAATCGCCCATTTGACACTGGTGAGTGAAAGCAGCATTGTTGTCAAGGCTGCCGACGTTTCTTCATTGCATCGCACTCGCACTTGAGCGTCATTCAGGCCTGCAACGAGGGTTTTGTTTACATTAATTGCAGGCTTTTGTGTTATTTTCTGTGGGCCCACTTGTTGTGTAATAATAGACTGTTGTGTTGAGGATTTGAATCAAAAGTGTTACTGTGGTGAAAACGGGATATGTACATCCAAACAGCCGTACTTGTTTACAGTATTTTTTGTTACTTCTATAAGGACAATAAGAGCATAGACGGATTATCATGACTTGGGGCCCTGGACAAAAACTCACCTCAGGACCCTGTCCATGCCAACACACGCAAACAGTGCACACGCAAAGGCGCTCTTCTCATTATGCACAAAACAGCACCGGGCAACACACAACTACACTCGCACTAAAAGACAGCACTGCCACTGTCCATGACGCTGTGACACCAAGCCTCTGAATCATCTATACTAGCATTCATGTACATATCATGGCCAAACAACAATGGGACTTCATTTTCATTCTCTATACACATTAATTCACAGCACACACTCACACTTGCATCACAGCACCCCCGAAATACAGTGATGTTGAGAACGCAGCTGAATTAGAGTGAGATCAGAAAAAGCCACAGCTACAACCACACAAAACTTAACAGTAGCGAAAGTACTCACCTAAAACACAGCCTTTTTTCTTGTCTTCTTCGAGGAGAAGTCCCGGATAATGTCATCAAAATCCAACTCTCGGACCAGTTCGGCTTCTATGGCCATGAGTGAGCCATAGAAGTGATAAACTGTTCAGACGTCTCTGGGTCATTTTTGTCCGAAGTTCGTTTTTTATCCTGGCGATTTGGGAAAACGACTGGTCTCCCTTGCAGTTTGTGACAGGAAGCGTCAGGTACAGTCTCACAGCAATGTAAACATTAGGAAATGTTGACTGTAATCCACAATCCAGTATTGTTTTAAGACATTTTGATGGAGGCATATTCTGTCCATCTGATCTGATGAAAGATCTGAAGTGAATCAGTTCATTTCCAAGATTGCTGTCCAAGTCGGCGGGATAAGCAAATGCAACTGTGTTAGCTTTGTCAATTAACTCACGGTCAGATGTGTTTTCTGGCATGAAAAGAACACCACACAGATCGCACAGGTGCTTGTATGCAGTAATTCTGTGGCTGACTAAGTTATCTATAGCCATGTTGAATGTTTCTACTTGGAATTTGCTTTTCCCATCAAATACCGCATCTTTTTCTGCTCTCTCATCCTCAAATCGTCTACGCTTTCTGGTGCGCTGGAGGTCATATTTGTACATCTGGCACACGCCTGACACAGCTAAGGCTTCCTTTTCAAAGTCTGTGAAAAGATCTCTGCTGATACAAAATCACGCAGAGATATAAGTAGGCGCATAGCTGTCATGAGCTCCATGTCTGCTTTTTGGAGCTGTAAACTTGTCAGTTGAAAGCGAGTCAGAATGGTATTCCAGAAATTAGCCTTGAATGCAGTTTCCAGTTTATTTAATTTTAAGGCGAGTGTGCTGGCCTCACTTTGAGTGTCTCTTTTCTCTGTATCATCTTGGGCTATGCCCTCTAATGCCTCCCTTATTTTAACATAGTTTTGCCAAAGAACTTTAGTTGAGTCACCTCGGCAGCTCCACCGAGTGTTTGAAAGTGATTTCAAAGTTAAGTCTATATGAATATCAGAGTTCCTAAAAAATTCTCTCCCACCTGTGTGTGGGGGCAGTGCAGAATGTGTACAAAGATTGCAGGAAATCAAAATACTGTCCCACTTCTAGACTACTAGCCTCTATACTGTTTACACCCACTAAATTTAAAGACTGGGCAGCACAAGGGACAAAGTGGATTAATGGGTTTCTTTGCTTCAAATGTGCCTGCAATCCATTGTACCGGCCTGACATATTACTGGCATTATCGAATGATTGTCCTCAACAATTAGATAAGTCAAGTCCAAGATTCTCCACCGTAGCAGTCACACAATCTGCCAGACTTTGGCCTGTATGGCTCTGAATTGGCTCAAATGCCAGGAAACGCTCCACTATGTTACCTTGCTTGCTAACAGATCTGAAGATAAATGTTAACTGATCAACATGAGAGAGGTCGGGAGTGGAGTCTACAATGACAGACCACCTAGACCGCTGTCTCTTGTCGAAGCAGGGTATTTTGCTCGTCTGTTGTAAAACGAAGAGGGCCCTCTCTCAATAAGAATATTCCTTACTTTGTCACTGGATATATTTCCCCACAGTGCAGGATCAGTAACAGTTTCACACCAGGAGTCTTCCTCATCATTCTTCTGTACGGGGCTCTCGGGTTCGTTCTCGCCATCCGCCAACACCTCGTCCTCCGAGTCCGCTGGCGATTTCAGAGTTGGGTCCGGCTGCTGCTGACACGGCCCCACCGCCTGGCTGCTGCCCGCCTGTCCATCTGAGCAGTGAGGAGGTATCGTACTGGCACTGCTGTAAAGGTGCCTTCGCACCGGACGCTACTTGTACTACCTCGGCGATCACTCTCCATTCAAAGTCAATGTACAGCCACGATGGGGCGGGGCTAACCCTCCCGCGATGCGACAGCCACATACAAGACAATCACTTCACTCGTCACGCGATGTCAAAGTTAAAAAAGTTGATCTATTCAGGCAATGTCGTGTGTGGCTGTGCAGCAACAGCCAATCAGCGGTGTGTGTACGTGTGACGGTACGCGAGACAGAAAGTTATTCATCTGGACTACAGGGCGGATGAGCTCCGTCTAGGCGGAACTAATGTCAGTGAGGACTCATAAATATGAGTAAAATATGATGAAGGCAGATCGATGATTGGCCCATGGATCTGTTACTAGCTTTAGTTTTTACTTTCATCCGCTTGTCTCCGCCCAGCTCCTTTCCTTCACTCACACACCCAACACACTGGGGTATAGATAGCTGTTCATCATGAGACCGGGATCCACATTCAAGATTTCCTACTGCTGAAGCCCCAGTCACACATTCCCGTTTCTCATGCATGATTGTCATAATCCTGATAAAACGTATTTGGTCGTGGTGCAAGCGCCTCTTGGTCTAGATCAGCCTTGTATAGTCGTCGATGAACGGCAGGGAACGTGGAAGGGTCCGGACAGTTTTGAACAGTGCAAAACTGTCGTGGAGAATTGCCGCTCTCAGTATAGCGGGGTGGAAGCCTAATGCAGTCCTAATGTGAACGGTATTAGCGTGGCATGTACGGAGCTCAGTCGGGCTGATCATGGCTCAATCCTGAGAGCTTTATAAGGACGACTGACAAGGATGTATCTGTTTGTGCTCTGATTGTGTTCCGTTCAAGACGGCGCAAGCGACGGGGCTCAGTCGGGGCTTACGTGACGCGAACTGAGCTCGAGTGGGGCTGATGTCATGTCAGTGGGATGGAAATTCATGGAATCCTCATCATATCGCTGTAACCTAGCTGGAGCGGGACAAACGTCCCCAAAGCGCTGTAGAAGCGCTGTAGAAGCGCTACTGACGGTGTATTTACGGGGTGTGTCCAGGGGTGAGACAGTCATTTCATCCCGTATCATAGTGATCACACCAGCCTCCTCAATCGTGTACAGTCGTGCACAATCGCCATGAGAAAAGGGAATGTGTGACTTAGGCATAAGCAGAGGTTTTTTCTTACTGCTGTGATGGATTCATGTTCGATGTAGGATGAATTTATTGTGTGTATGTTTGTTTGTGTATTTTATATATGTTTCTATGTATATGGGTGATAGACGTTTAGTCAAATCCAAAGTGGAAAAAAATAGATGTCCAAAATATATGTCAAATGACACATAATTGTATTGCTCTATATGTGAGTAACTCAAAATTGAATGTGTTCATTACCAATTCCTTATTTATTTTAGATTTTTTACTCTTTTTTGCATTGTAGTCCTAAAAGTTGTCCACCAGTTTGACAAGATTTTTATATTGATATTTAATTCAGATATTGTTTGCCAGATAAGACAAATATGCACAATCCTTATCAATTTTCAAAAAGTAACCAAATAAATTACCCTATTATACAATGTAAACGCAGGGATTTCACTGAAACGGTTGGGTTATATTCATTATAATTAGTATGAAATCATAATTAAGCTTCAATTCATCCTTATATGTGCATCTTTGATATCATTATTATGCTGTTCAGCACTTTTTACATGAATGTGTGCATTAAAGTGCCTTTTCCACTCATATTTCAATTTGTCACACCACAGGACATTCCGTCACACCATTGGACAAAAAGTGCTGTATGCCCGAACAAAGTGATATTTTTAAAGTTTCAAAGTCATTAACAATTCATTAAAATAAAGATGTAACTTCATTCTCAAATGTTTTTGTACAATAAGTCAGAAGAAGAAACAAACATTCCCACATAAAGACTTGGGAGCTATTGTAACATTTAGCAACACAACATGGACATGTAAACAAAATTGTCCTGGCTTATTCTCTTTCTCAAATTTATATTTTTACATGTTAGAGAGTTATTTAGTTTTTTTTTTTTTTTTTTTTTTTTTCATTTTATTTAAAGAGGATAGCGCACATCAATCATACATTACTGTAAATGTGTCAGTTTTAGCGAAAGGCTAGTTTCCAACTGAAGTCCTCTGGCATGGTTTTAAGAGCCATTGAGACATACAAGGGTCATAGTACAGAATTAAAAAAACAAACAAAGACAAACATTACAAAAAAGAGATACATAGGAGAGATAAAGATACATTGGAGAGATAAAATTTAAGGTAAAAAATACAACACATCAATTAACCAGCAATTAAAAACATGATGAACTGTCAGGGATGAGTAATTGAGGTGAAGGTGCAGCAATGCAAAGACCAGAGCAGGGTTTCTTGTTGGAGTTGTGCTAAGATGGGTTGAGAAACACAACGGAACCATAGCAGTACCTTGTAAAGTGTTGCAGTGCAGTGGTTCTCTGTATTAAATTCTGTCACATTTTTAGTGCAATTCAAAGATTTTGTTTTTCAAATAGCCATACTTTTCACAATTCAGAACCAAATAGTACTGACCTAAAAATCCCTTTAACAATCCATAGATTAAACAGCAAAGCATCCTCTGGTTCATTGTTGATTGATTATTTTCTTCGTGAACTATTTTGTACAACAGAGTACACCATGATATACAAAGAAAATAAAAAAGATTTAGTGTTTAAGGACTCATCTCCCTTCTTTCACACCTCATTGAACAGCAGCCAGTCATATTTGGTGAGCTGAGCTGCACGCTGTTGGGGCTCTGGCTCAGAGATGACACTAACAAGTTCGTCCTTGCTGTGCATAATGCAGTCTCGCTTAGAAGGCCATCTGATGATGTTCTTCCCAGCAGTTTGCACCATGCAGTTGACCTCAGTGAGCTCAGCATTTAGTTGTGTGATCTGGCCCAAAAATGGCTTCTGGTCATAGCGGACAATGACGAACTTCCCTACAGTGTACTTGTCGTCAAGTTCTTCCTCCTCTTCCTCTCCACTATTGGGACTCTCAGACTCGGTTGCTTGGACTTTAGAGGCGAGTGGCTCCTCCACATCCTTGGATTGATTGTCCAGCTTCATCTTGGTGGGAGAAGCACAGGCACAGATCTGGGAACTGGCAGAAACAGCTGAGTGCCCTGTAAAATATCTCTCCAACAGTGAACAAAAGTATTTGGTGTGTGTTTAATATTCCAGCTACTTTAGGAACAGATGGCGGCAACATCTCGTCAGACACCTTGGTATCTGCCTCCTCTATCCACTTGAATTTGATGTTTGTGTTTTCTTTTTGTACAAGGTACTCGAAAACATCCTTTGGGCTTTTAAGGTCTTGCCCCCCATGGACATGGTTGTCTGCCATCCGTTTCACTGCTCCACCAACTCCATCAGGAGTACCTTTCCCATGAGCTCTCTCTGAGTAGTTCCATGTTATATTCTTTAGCCCCCATGTGTAAGGTACACTGCTTATAAGGTAACAGTTAGCCTTATTCCTGTATTGAGTGAATGGACCATCACTCAATACATGAAGCGTGTCAATCTTGCGGCCAGAGTTCTCCATAACATCCTATACTACTGGTTTGAGGTGGGCCCACACAGCTCGTTCGTTGTGGCCGAGGGAGTCAGAGATTGTGGCATATGATTGTGAGCCTTTGGATTTGTATGCCACTGCTGTATGGATGGTTGCTTGCTTGTGGTTCCTCCAAAATGAAATGTCTGAATTTCTGTGTGGAGTTTGCAGGCATAATTTTCTGAAAAGTCCATGTGCAGAACCATTTCGTTTTCTTTAACATTTTCTTTAAGGTGTCTGAATTTCTGGGTCTGGTGAATCCAGTTGAATCGATGAATGGCAATACCTTCCAATGCTTTGTGGAACTCTTCAATCAGTTTTCCAGCTGTACCGTTTTCTTGTTTCTTCACCCAGTTTTTATAGTTTTTGTCTCCTACCACCACATCTTCCTTTCCCCATTGTTCCCATCTTGCTTGATCATCTGGATTGTGTGTGGCAAACTGGACCTCATCAAAGCAGCAGTCAGTGCATGTACGTTCCATGTATTTCATGTTGTTGGTATTGCAGGTGATGCTAGAGAGTAGATCTGAGAGGCTTTTTGAGGGAAGGATACCACTTTGTGATAAGGCATCAATAAGAAGACGCATATTTTCGTGCTCGTAACAGGCACATGTAGGCTTGTTACAATACCAGAAATTTAGTAGTCGGTACCAATACCACTTAAATTCTATGATACTTGATACTAGAGCTGCAACTATCGAGTATTTTTGGAATCGAGTACTCTGTCAGTTATTTCTTCGAGTACTCGAGTACTCTAACAAAATATACTTTTTTGTTCTTAAACAAATAAATCAATTGTATACAATGCAACATGTTAGGGGTTTCAAAATGAGCAACCAAATGCCGTTTATTCCTCAGAAAAGGGTTTTTATTTTAACAACTTTCAAAGTTTAAACCAGTACTGGCTTAAAACAAAGCCAAGACAATACTGATTTACAAAGCAGTGATATAATTCTGTAATTATATTTGTGTAGTGTGTTTTCTGGAGGGCATTGTGTAGTTTGGATTGAAATCCCTGATCATGTTCTTAAATCCTGTGTCCTCCACCATGAAAAGAGGACGCATGTCTGTGATGAGCATATTTAAAATGCTGTAATAGTAATAGTTGCAGCCCTAACGACATGCTATCGTGCTAAGCTACATGCTAAGCTAACTCCGTTTGACATCAGACACGCTGTACTGTGTTTTCTTTTCATCCCTTCTTGTACTGACCACACACTTGGGACACTCTCTGCCGTTTCTTCTGTGGACTCTCTCCTTTCTGTCCCTCTCTTTTCTCTTCCTTTCATGATTGTATAAGCTGCGCGGCAGCGGAGGTAGCAGGCGCGTTGTGCCACAGAAATGACCGTCCGTGTCAAACACCGTGCACTGTATAGTAGTCCAGATATATATTTATATGTATAATCATATATTAAACAAGGCTTGGAGGCACAAAATTTAATTCGAGGATATTTTGTAATTGAGTACTCGCGAATATTCGAGGAATCGTTTCAGCTCTACTTGATACCACTCGATACCATGATAAAAATAAAAAAATCCCCTGTAGTTCAACATACACTCCTTTATTTGAACAAAGTGAACAACAAACAATATTATGCTTAAATTGAACATGTAAACTAAAACTGTACATGTAGCCTTCAAGTATAAAACAGAAAATAAAGTGCATGTATCCTTCAACTTTTAAACAAAATAACATGCCATGTTGCCTTCAAGTGTGAAAATAAAAAATGGCTCCTCTCTGAAATGCTGGGTGATAAGTTCTCTAGTTTCACTGTAGAGTTTGGGTATTTCTTTGTACATGAAATTATTTCTACTTGGTAGCTCGTATCTGGGGTTGAACTTTTCAAGCATTTTCTGGAATCCACGCGTTTCTACAGTGTAGATAGGAACTTGATTCATGCATATGAATTCAGTAACTGCCCTGTCCAATGTCCTTGCTTCATGTGAGTCATGGTCATATTTTTGGTTCGCCAGGAAAACGTCCGTTATTGTTGGCTGTGTGTATTGATGCTGGCTTTGCCCCGGCCTGTCCATGTCACTGTCCTCCTCTGGCTTATACTGTGAAAAGAAGATTGAGATTTGGGTATAGCTTAATGACTGTATGAGAACAGCAGAGGCAATACTAACACACACACACACACACACACACACACACACACACACACACACACACACACACACACACACACACACACACACACACAGAGGGAACAGCAATTTACTGACATGGTGGTGAAACTTTTTTAAAACCTTTTATATGACTGTGCCTATTGCATTTACTACTGTACCATATTGATGATCTTATTTTGCTTACTTTATTACTAGGACCAAATAATATCATACTTAGATACTAAAATAATTTAACTAGCTAATGTACATCTCTATAACATATGAAAGCATTCCCTACACCTGCTTCCTCTACTCACTGTCAGTGTTTCCTGTTCTACTCTGTGCAATCAAATTAAATGTAAAGTTATTGGATGTGAAAAGTATGTGAACTAAATACACATGATTCTGGGCAAGTAGCCTCCGCAATGATTTACATTCTGAACCAGCCTTTACACGGAGCCATAATCAAAGTCGGTTATTTACTAGCCCATATCTCAGTTATTGATCACATTAGCTGCTTCTGTTGATGTATCGTCAGTGTCATCCTGTTGTGTCTGCACTGCACAGACCGGATGTTTTTGGCATTGACGACATGCTATCATGCTAAGCTACATGCTAAGCTAACTCTGTTTGACATCAGACACACTGCACTGTGTTTTCTTTTCGTCCCTTCTTGTAGTTACCACACACTCGGGACACTCTCTGCCATTTCTTCTGCAGACTCTCTCCTTTCTGTCCCTCTCTTTTCTCTTCTTTCATGATTTTACAAGCCACTTAGCAACGGAGATAGCAGGCGTGTTGCGCCACAGAAATGACCGTCCGTGTCAAACACCGTGCACTGTATAGTAGTCAAAATATATATTTTATATATATATATTTAAATATTAAATGAGGCTTCGAGGCACACAATTTGCACCGAGGATATTTTGTAATTGAATAATTCGGATTATCCGAGTAATCTTTTCAGCCCTAAACGTCATGTAACTATTATGCGGGACAGACGAGGCTGGACATAACGCTGATGTTACTTTGCCATGCAGCTCATTTACTATGGGCTGGGCTCATCTCATCATTGTAAAGTAATTAGATATGAGCAACAATGATAACACGTGAATTCAAATGCACTCACCTTGAATTCTCTGTACAAGTCTGGATGCTTGTCTTTTAAATGTTTCGCCAAGTTGGACGTGTTGCTCCCCTTCGCCGTGCTGTGGTGACGGCATTTTTTGCAGACGTGTTTTTCAGGATCAATAACCAATCTGTCCTTGTCAGCCTCGAATCCAAAATACTTCCAGACGGGACTTCTGGTGTTTTTTTTTTTTTTTTTTTTGTATATTTCTCGCTGTTGTTCACGAGCCAGGTGCATGTGCCCTCGACATGTTGCGTGTTGTTGTTCTTAGCAGGGTAGTCAGTCACGTGATCAGCACTGTGTGAGGGTTGCCAGATAATCGCTCATTAACAGCCAAAAAACAACGCTAAAGAAGTGGCCAGATCTGGCTCCTCGGTACCAACGGTACTCTGGGTAGTCTAGAAAAGTCAGTACGGTCATATTTTCTGAATCTTAGTACCGACTAGGGAGGTGCGCGACTAGTCGTTTAATCGTTTAACCGCCTACTTATTTATTAATCGCTTAGTATTTTACTACTCGGTTAAACGCTACATTAAGCATCATGCATCTTGTTCTTCACGCCTCTGCGCATAGCTGTCAAGTCTTCCGTTTTGGCCGGGAAACTACCGCATTTTACCTCTCTTTCCCACCGTCCTCCCGTACTAATATTTTCCCGTAATTCTTCCGTATTAAAAAAAACATTCCTCTGCCTCTGCTACTAGCTGAACACTGTCACTCGTCTGGCGAGAAATGCCACCTGCAGTAGCCTGCATGTTTGTTTTCCTCCTCTTTTACTACCAAAGAGGCTGAATGACAAGATGCCTCACTACGTCTATCTTTCTTAACACCGGGGTGCATCGGTTCTATAGCGGATTTAGCGGATTTATAGCCGAGTGAGCATCTGTCAAACATGCGATCTTTGGGGTGAAGACGGGGCCGCTCGCGCGGACACACGGAGAGAGCTGAAGTGAGCGTCCTGAGGAGTAACGAGGAAACAAACGCTACTGTGAATGATGGCACAAAAGATACGGTTCTTAAGCTAGCTGCCACAGTGTGAGAATGTGTTGGTTTTAAACAGGATGAACAAGGTGTGAGCTCATGAACACCTACTAGCTGATATGTCGCATTTGTTTGAAAGTAGTGGCGACGAAGATGTGCAGGTGCAGCGGAGCCTTTGTCCTGACAGTCAACACTTACTGAGGTGTTTGGTCAGCAAAGAACATATAGATAAAAGCCCAAAATGAAGCGCTCACAGACAGTGTCGTTCGCTACATTGCAAAAGAAGTGCAGCCCTTCAATACAGCTGAAAAGCCAGCAGTTACAAACGTTTGACAGATAGTACGAATTGACTGGGAGAAAGTACATGTCACGATTCCTGAACTGTATAAACTCCATTTCATTTAGGCCAGAGTTTTTATTGTTGTGTGAGTTTTGTTTTTTCTTTACAGAGACAGGGTCTATTTTTTTTTTTGTTTTTGACTAGTATAATTATTTTTATTTACATGCAATTTTGCTAAAAGATAGGCCATTTCATTTTCATTGCTTTTTTTCTCTTTTTTGTTTGTTAAATTTACAGTATTTTTTGTTCAATTTATTTTATTTAAAATATCCTGACCTTCCAATTACAGTTAAATATTCTGAAGACATGAAAGTTTCTTGAATCGTGCACTAGTTTTAAGTGCCAGAGATTTCAGGGAAATTCTATTCTAGGCTACTATGTTGTACGTTTGGAATTGACATGCTGCTGCATCCAAGTTTCATACTAAAGCAGTATTTATAATAAATGCCATGCATTGCATTGGCAGACGTATCAGAAATGTATTTCTCTTTAAATTGTTCAACTTTATTCAGTCAGTTGTTGTTACATCAATAGAATTTAAATTAACAGTTTGTCCTGAATGTTTGGTCTAAAATAGTTCCTAAATACACATTTGCATGTTAAACTTTTAAACTTTTAACTTAATATGTTTATTAAATTGCGAGTTTTCTTGCTTATAGACTAGTCGACTAGTC
The DNA here is from genome assembly GCA_036419115.1 of Scarus forsteni. Taxonomy (NCBI): domain Eukaryota; kingdom Metazoa; phylum Chordata; class Actinopteri; order Labriformes; family Labridae; genus Scarus; species Scarus forsteni. Next base: position 21,850,286 of record JAZDUH010000269.1, read on the forward strand.
GCAAATAAAATTTGAGACTAGTCGGCGAGGAAATTATTCGAAATTCCCATCCCTAGTACCGACTTGGTACCGAAGTATCGATTCTCGTGACAAGCCTAGGCACATGTATTGCAATCATTTGCCTTGGCTTCAGTAATGTAAAACGGCTTGAAGCATAGAAATTGTCTGTGAGAAATTCTGTGGTTTTGATTGGCTGCCTGACTGTATTCCTTATGCAAGTCCACCAATGACTTCACAAGTACTCTCCTTTGCATTTTTTCTTTCCTCCCAATTGTGTCTTTTTTTCCCTGGGAGAAGCCTACTGCTCTCATCTCTCAACAGGAAGGACACCACTTGTTTCGTCCTTTCCTGAGCAGAGTTTCTGTGTTTTGACTGTTTTGCTTTTCTGTTTGTGTGCGCCTTTTCATCCACATTGCGTCTTTGCACAAGGCGCTGATTCCTTCGTCTTAACCTATCTGCTCTTCTTTTTTCAGCTTCAAGTTGATTCATTAACTTCTCATTTTGCTTTTTAAGCTTCGTGAGTTGTTAGTGCACAGAGTATCTTTTTAGGGTGTACTTTGGTCTCGGGTGGACATCTCTTTGGGTAACGGTGTTGGTGTGCTACAAAAAACTGACCCTGCCACCACTAACACCGGCCTTGCCACTGGAGCTGGCCCTGCCACTGGGATCTCATTGATCTCTTCATGATCCTGATCTGGTGATTCTGGCGTAAGATCAAACAAAGCTTGAGTGGCTTTTGCCCTGGCCCAACATCTCCTCTTTGATGCTTCCCATTTTTCTTGTAGCTTCTTCCTTGTTGCTGGCAACACAGACTCCACGCTGATCTGAACAATTTGATCTTGTGTCACACTGGTGGACATAGCTGTCACATCAGTGGACATTTTCAAGATCATGGACAGTTTGTGGGCTAGCTATAAGAGACAGTCTTCAATCCTGGCTAGCAGTGTAAAGTTTACATTGTTTTCAGTAGTCAATCAACATAAATTGTTAAAATTTTTTAGATACTTAAATTACGTCACACCAAAGGACTACACAACGGATCCCATATCTAACAATGCATGGAAATAGCAAAATTATGAGAATATTTGAGACAGAACTCACTTGTTTGTAGTTCATGTGCTCCAGTGATGTCTACTGTACTTCCTGGATGAAGAAGGACCCCTCTCACTAAAAGGGTGCCCAAATTAATGCCTGTTTTATATATATAGAATGGTATCACACCAGGTGGACACAAGTTTTGCGGACAAAATGTAATGTGTCATAATTATTCTAAATGATCACCTTAAGACTTGTAACCTTCAGTTTCACCAAGTTATCACTACTGTAATATGTGTTCAGATATTTTATGGTACTTAGACATATTTTTAATTAAATACAGTGGTTTTGATAGGAGCAATGCTACTCCGCACAGTCACACCAGTGGACAAATGTCATGTTTAAAACAAAACATTTTCATATTTGAATTTTAATGCTCATTAACTACAGATGTAATTATTCTGGAAGTTTATACTGTATAGAAAAATAGGGTTTTAATGAAGTATTATAAATTATTATTTATATTTGTCACAAAGGACACAAAAATGGAGCATCACGTCAACCACCCATATAAATTGAAGACCTTGTCTTCAGCCTGCTCTATTGTAAGGTGTCTTGAGATAACACTTATTATTTGGCAACATAGGTATAAAGATTGATTTATTTATTGAAAAAGTATAGCAGTGAGGTTATCTCAAGTTGTGCTTGTTTGTTCATGACAGAGTGGCTGCTTTCCAACGGCTGCTAAATATATACTGGACAAGTTTATTTTCTACAGCACCTGCCCATCAATATACACAGGACAGATTGCACCAGCCAGGAAGTCAGACACAAATCCCATCTTCATGGTTTTTATTGCATGATATCTCCCTTAAATATATGGCCACTGTGGGGTGGCACGGCGCTCCCAGGGGAAATTTTGGGTGAGTGTAAAGTCTGCGCAGTCAAGCTAAACAGACAGATATACAACGATCGGGTCATCCTTTTACAATTAAATGTCATTTGGTCTCAGTCCTCCAAAAAAGGGTATTTAATTGATTTTTTTTTTCTCTATGGCTTTGTTCCAAATGATTTATGGCCTGGTATAGGTTTGTGCCCTGGTGGTTGCAAACCACCGCTGTTTGGTGACGTTCGGTCAGTGAAGACCAGTGAGCTTAGACTGTGGTTGTTGGTGAGAGTGTCTGTTAGTGCTTGTCATATAGTCAATCAAAATGTTTCACAGAGCATTACAAGATAAAAGCTGCAACACTGTTTGTTTTTCATCAAATATGGGCTCTCTCCAAGTTTATAAAACTCAGTAAAGATCAGATAATCTTTTATTTATGAGCCAGGCCTTACATGTCCACTCATTTTCTGTTCTGTGACTCTGACTTAGCAGGTTGATATGGCTGTATCTGTGTCTGTAATTGTTTTTTTTTTTTTTTTTTGACTGTAACTTTGTAAATGTGCTGCTGCCTGTCTTGGCCAGAACACTCTTGCAAATGAGATTTTTAATCTCAATGATTCTATTTTGGTAAAATAAAGGTTTCATTCATTCAAAGACCTCAAAACCAGCTCTTAACCTCTCCAGTTTTACCCCAGACTTAGAATTGCTCATCTAAATTTAAATTTGATTAAATATATATTTTTACTGATCATATTATATTACAAGAGCCACATTGTTTTTACACTGCCAGTGACCGTAATACGGACCAGAATAACACACACAAGCACAAACAGATGGTCATACATAAATGGAGAAGTACCAGAGTAAGGTGAGGTGCACCTGCCTAGCTCAAGGAACTGACATGGCACCTCTTCAGCTAAGAATTTTAATACTACCTGGCAACCCCCCAGTTTTTGACCCAAATCCTTCCAGACTGATCCGCTGTTGTCCCAGTGATTATGATCGTAGCTTTGATTACAGTTTATTTTGATTAAATCATGCAATGATGTTTCTTTCCCATCAAACTCCTTCCTTTTCCACTTTTAAACTCTTGTTGGTCTTTATACAAGCATCAGGGTTGTTTAACATTCTTGTGGTTAAAAAGTCTTACCTACCAGCGTTGGGCGGCTCAGCAGGGTGTGTTTGTTATTCACATTAAAGCTCCGTGCAATTCTGGCTGCTTATGTAGAAGGCGTCAAAGATCTGACTAAAAACCTTTTATTCGATGCCAGAGGAATAGTTCAAATATAAAAGGTCTATTTTTGCCATCCAAGTTCAACTTCTGACAAAAAAAGTACTCAGGGTTGGATGAGATTTCCCTCTGAGATGCTATAAATTCTGGACATTGTTGTGCCGTCTTGTCTGATGTCTTTTCAATGTTGCATGAAGATCAGGGAGAAGAGGTGACCCCCATTTTTTTTAAAAAAGAGGGGGCTGGACGTGTGCAGGGCATCACACTTCTCAGCACACTTACTTTAGTATTCTTGTAAGGAGGCATGATTGACAAATTTTAGATTCAGGAGGAACAACATGGAACCTGCCCTGGTTGTGGAAGAGTGGACCAGTTTTTCACCCTTGCAGATTTCGACAGCCTAGACTACATGTGTCTTGTGGACTTGGAGAGGGCCTATGGCGATGTCCCTGTGTTGAGTTTCTGATAGAATGCCAGGGTCTAATCTAAGGAACATTTGGTTCCTGTGCAGCCAAAGTGAGACTTGAGTTTAAAGCTAGGGTCTACGTTCTGAAAACCAGAAACGCAGCCTGCCCCCCCTTCACTCACCCCTCCCCTCAGTGTTCCAAGATCCCGTCCCCCAGCTCGTGTCGCCTACTAACAACACGCCCCCTCTGATAGAGCAACAAGCCGGCTAGCATAAAATATCAGCAGCACCAACAACCAAAAACAACCCAGCTCAACTGAAAGTTACAAACACGACAGTCATCCCCTGTGTAACACAGCGGTAGCCATTTCAATTGGACCGGTGGCGAAGCGGGTCTGGCGTCGCCAGAGCAGAGCCGATTATGGGCGAGGATTTATCTTTCTCGGCATGTCCTCACCAGCTCAGTCTACAATGCTAACGATTAGTGGCTAACTTATGCTGAGATCTATTGACAGAGCCTACCCACTCCGACCAACAACGTTCAGTCATTAGCCAGTATAGGCACAGACTAACCAGTTATTCAGCAGTCATCTCCCACTGTAGTAAACAAAGCTATTACCTGTTCAACCAGGGGCGGAACGGCTGGTATTGAAGGTCGGCCGGTGCACGGTGCTGCGGCGGTTCGCCAGCCGGCGCCCAGTGCTGCGGTCGTTCGCCAGCCGGTGGCCTGTGCTGCGGCCGGCCGTTCGGTAGCCAGCGGCCGGCGCAGTGTTCAACAATCCCAAATCATTCTGCAGCTTTTTCCACCATACAATTCTCCAATGTTGAGTCTCCATTGGGACCTGTATTGCTCATATTTCTTCCTTACTTCTGCCTTTTCCTCGAAACTTTAACGTTTCCTTCTCTTCGATGTGGAGGGTAACAGAAGCAGCCTCCCGACTCCATGATGCTTCAGTAGCTGTACTGCTAGCTGATAATCGGTACATGAGAGAGGTAGTGGGGAGGAGGCGGGACCATGGGCGAGATGGTGCGGAGCAGGGGAGACAGGGGATTGGATGGACTCACGGACCAATCCGAACCGCCGGGAACGGCGATTCGGATTGGTCAACTATTATGCTGTATCTTGTTGATGTCACTGCATATTTCAACACAAACATCAATAAAAAACTAATATTTTTAACTTAATGGACTGAAAGGTAAGATTTGAGGATTTAAAGTGTCTTTAACAGGATGACAGTGCAGCAGGTGAAGCAGGAGAAAGGGTGAATGATTTGTTTACATTTCAAAGATGAGCATGGAGTGAGAGCACAGTTTACAGTGTTGGTAAATTCAGACATAGATTTAGATCAGCCAATCATGGATTTTTAACAGATGTTGGCTGATTTTAATCAGCTTTTGATCAACTGAAGCCCCTGTATGCCATCACAGTATTTAGTATTCTGTTAGAGGGCGAACCTGATCAAAACCAGGACACTCAAGGCCCCTGTAAACATACCGTATTTCATATTTTTAAGTGCTCTAATAAATTATGGGACATAATGCCCTCATACCATGTATAACTGCCATGTTGTTCAACAGCTTTACTCTACTTATCATGCTGACATTATAATTTAAGATGTGTTAGCCTCAAAACTTTTAAAGCAGCTTAAAATAAAAAAAAAACTGTAATAACAATTACCAGGTCTGTTACTTTCTTTTTAAAGAAAGAAGAAATAATACAAAACAAACTTATTCATGGGAGGGAAAGGCTTTCTAAGTGATCCGACAGTGTTTTATCCAGCAGACTGAACATACACAGTTACAGTGGCACACCTGCACAGAGAAAGCTTATTGTTCAAGTCTGGAGTCTCTCTGAAGAAGACCAAGTGTTGTAAACAGCTGCTGGTTGCTATAGGTGTCCAACTGCATGCTAAACTGCTTTGTGTTGGGTAACACTGACAACCACGCCTCACATTCCTCTAAGCTGGAGCTGAACACACACCCAGCAGGCTGGTTTATGGACTCTGACACACACACACACACACACCCACACACACTCACATTTGACCTCTAATACCAGTGACTGATATCCATTCATGTGTTTTGTTGCACTGTTCCTCAGTCCACTTTGAAGTTTAAGACTCGGGTTGGCAGCATATGCTAACTTCAGTAATATTGAATGAGATCTTTCTCATTTTCAACGTAAATTGTCAACAAAAAAATTTCAATGAAAACACATCCAAGGATTTATTTATTTGTTATCCAAAAGCAGTACAGCCATGATTTTGTCAACCTCACAGTCTATGATCAAGCCTTGTACCTCTATCTTAAATGAATTCATAGACCCTTAACAGATTCTTCCAATGAAGAATGTTGATCTTTGGGTCTTCTTTGACTGCCTTGTCCCTGGAATGGTCAACAAGGTTGGTGACCATGCTCAACCACATTTCACATCCATCTATCAGTAATCTTGAATTGGCTTCTGATTCATTCAGGGATAACTGCTTTCACACTCAAAGACCAGCATGACCATGGACTGGTGTGTTTGCTGACATGCTTTATCCATCAGCTGTGGATCTTAAGTCTGCTAAGCAGGGTCTACTGGTTTGTGCTTCAACACAAAGTAATGGTTTTTACACATCACTTTGCAATTTGCAGTCTGTTTACCTGCTGATGCCTTATCAATTCAAACTCATTTTGTTAGATTTGAAGTATTTTCCTATTGCTATTATCATCTAATCAGGTTAATTATATCAAGTATTTATTTTTATTTTATTTTTTTTTTCTGACATAGACTTAGACAAAAGCACTTGTTGGTTTGAGTTTCTGCAGTTTTTAATCTTAGACTCCAGCAACACACTGACTTTGACTCATGATTTTGCTTGTACCTTATTTCTTTTGGGTCACAGTTTCTGTTTGATTCAGTTTTGACAGCCTTGGCTGTTGTATTGCCTTCTTTTCTGTTCCACTCCACTGTATTCAGTTTTTTGTTGAACAGCAAGGGGTTAGTGACAAGGACAGGCATACCATTCATCCACATCCACAAATGATTTAACTTTTAAAGGGCCCATATTATGCAAAAACCACTTTATTAAGTCTTTTGGTGAAATTTTGAGGTCTGTGGCTTTCCCCCCAGCCCAAAAAATGTGATATTTAGTGACAAATCCTGTGCTGCGTGGTGCTGATGAATGTAAAATCCCGCCCCCTATTGAGGCATTCTTTCATTAGAGTTGTACCGACGTCACAGGGGAATTTTTTGACCAATCAGGAGCAGACACCCCCACCCCGTCCCCGCCCACTCCTCTCTACGCTGCTGGTGAGATCGCTATGTGCAGAGCAGCCATGATGGATTTACCGGCAGTGAGACATCGGACTTCAGCTTGAGTTACTGCTGCAGTGTTGTGGGCTGTAACAAGCCACAAACTTCCTTACACAAGCTGCCTGACTCTGAAGATTTAAAAACTAAGTGGCTGGAGTTCATATATGATGGAAAAGTGCCAGAAAAACAAAGAAAAATGTGCATGTTTGTGCCAGTCACTTAACAGCTGACAGTTCCGCAAACTTTGGACAGTACACAAAGGCTCGCAAATAGACTGGTCCTTAACCCAGGATCAGTGCCAACCATCCACCAGCAAACCTCGGACCCTGGAAATGTGAGTATTTCAAATGCTGTGTGCTGTTATTTTGCTAATTGCTACGAGCTGCTAACAGCAGAGGGAAGAGGAGCAGATGTAAAAGCTATTCCTTTGTGTTAGCGTCAGGAGGCTAAGCTTAGCTGCGGTTAGCCTGTTGTTTTAGCCTGTAATGTTACAATAAACGAGCTTTGCTGTTTTCTAACCATATCGTGTCTTTTCTAGGCCATAATATTAGTCTCTGTGTCTATTACTTTGCTGCTGTGAGATGTACCGCTGTGTGAGTAGAAGCCTGCTACTCTCTCTGAGGCATTGTAATTAATAAATTATCTCAGTAGGTATCAAAACTCATTTCGTGTCCAAACTGAGGACATGGGAAATGACCAGTGAAGGCTGTCTCTCTGTGTTTTGCAGCACAGCATGTAAATATTGATAACAGGGAAAGTATATTTCACGCTAACGCCGCTCAAAACAGTGTATCTGTAGATGTGATAACTGACTTTATTGGCCACAGCATCGCCATCACCAACAGGTTTAATCAGATTTAGATGTATGAATATTCTCACAGTAGTAGAGGAGTATAACAGCTGGAGGATAATTATTATTATTCCTTGTACAGCCCTCCTCTTCCCGATGCATCTGTGTTAGCTCGGGGCTAAGCTTTAGCTGCGGTTAGCCTGTTGTGTTAGCCTGTAATGCTACGAGAAACGAGCTTCGTTTTGTAATACAGGCAATGTAATCGATAAATTATCTCAGAAGGTATCCAAACTCATTTCGTGTCTAAGCTGTGGATGAGGGAAACGATCAGGCTTTTGTTCTTCTGTGTGTTACAGCAGATCATGTAAATACTGATAACAACAGGGAGTGTATATAACGTAGACGCTAACGCTGCAGATGTCGTTATCACCAAACTAATTTAATCAGATTTCTGTGAGTTTAAACGCTCAGGAATGCCCACAGAATGCTGTCATACGAGCTGTGTGACTGGGGATAAGTTACAATTACTAACAGGTCAGTGATTTATGAAAAACGGAGGGAGGCAAATAAGATGTCTGATTTAATTATCCTCCCGCTTTTATTTACTAACAATATATGGGCATAGACATTTTATAATGCATCACATAATGTGACATTTGTAAGTAAAAACTCATTAACCCTTGAAAAGCTTGTATCTTATTTGAGACTTACTTTTGGTATGTGTCTGATCATAATTATCAAAGAATATCACAAAAAACCCAAATGAATACAGTCAGATAAATGATAAGTATAAAAGTCCTCAGCTGAATTATCACTTGCCAGAAATACCTAATGTATCTATTGAGTAACAGTAACTATTTGTAACATCTCATGTAATTTATTTAGATTTTAGTACAACATGAAATAAACATTTTATCTACAAAAAAGGTAAAAATGCATGGCTATTATTTGTGTTTTCATACACTAACAGGTTAAACATTTTTCTTTCTTGTGTCTATGCTGGTCGACCTCAGGCAGCATCTTCTGATGGTGAACCGCTGGTTACAGTCAGCTTCTCAAAATCCAAGGAGGAAGGATGTACAGCAAAGCCAGTGACAGCAGAGCCAGCTTTCCGTAAGTTAAACAATTCTTATTAAAATCAACACATTTAAAAACATTGGCAAATAGGCATAGCATGGAAAGGAAAAGATAAAGGCAACTGGAATAAAAATGTTATCAAAATGGAATTGAGAATATATAATCAATAAGGATATTGTGACAATAAAAGACTATGTAAAAAATTACAACCCTGCAGTGAGGTGTTTTGGTTCATTTCTTGTAAACATATATTTTTGTGTCTTGTATTTCACATCATGCAGATGCACTGTTGGACCTTGTCTTTGGGAAGGTTTTCCAGGACCCTGCTCCACACCTGAAGGAGCTGCAGAAAATACCAGACCATATGCTCCTTTTCCAAATACCAGGAAGCGCTGAACCCCTCATACTGGTCTTCTGCATCAGGAAACTCTGCAGTACAACACAGGCAGCATCAGCTCACAAAGGCTCTGTAGGCCAGGCATCTGTAAGGGCTGGACATGATAAGATTATGTTAGAAATGAAAATTACTGTCATAGGTGTTTTTCTCTAGGTGTTCATATTTTTATCAACATGGCTATGGCTTGTGTTTAAAAATTCCTTTTCTTTTAACACGGGAAGGTCACCTCCTTTATGTAAAAATGTCTACAGTACCAGCCGGTACATTTGGTGTTTTTATATGTCAAAATATTTTTCACAATAAAAAGTCTACATGAACTGTTTTGTGTGTTTTCAGTTTTCCATATGTTACATGTAATGTTAATAATTAAATAACAAGAAAGACAAAAAATGAGATGGAGGAAACAGTTCTTTTAATCTTTACTATTTTTGTTCAACAGTCATGGAAGTGTTTATATCAAAATACTTATGCATTACTCCTCTTAGATGTAAAGGCTCATAGTCTGCTCTATAAATATAGAATGCATGTTGTAGTGAAAAACACACTCAGAGTCAGAGTCCAGGATGGCTGGACTGGGAGTTCCTGCAGTTTTCCTCTGACCTACTTAATTTAAACAGGTAAGTCAGTGACACAGTACAGGAAAGGTAATGTACTATATTGTTATTTAGCACTAATTTTTCACAATACCTTTAGTATCTCCATGTAACAAACCTTTTCAGGCTGTAGGAATTTTCACAATTGCCACAGGAGCACCTATGTAGGAGAAGAGTGAAAACAGGATGTTCAGGAGAATTTTTATATAAAGGAAATGTTCTGTTATTGTATAAGAATATACACAGAGCTGTCATAACATACAATAATGCAAGTGAAGAGGTTTTTAAGACAGCTACTGTGTGGCATATAGAAAAGAAAATAACCTTTTAAAATAAGGTTCACAGAAAACTGTTGGCTGCTCACAGTTACAGGTAAACATTCGCAGTTACTGTTACTGACACTAAAGGCTATGGCTTTATTAAATGCTGTATTGTGATGGGTCAGTCACATTACTAATGTTATTTCTGTAAAACAGACTGTTGCTCTGATCGGCCCTGAAGAGCCCAGACATTATTTACACATCACAACAACAGAAGACCCTCTCTCTGTCTTATTTCACTATCAGTAGCAACGGCCCCTTCAGTGTTACTTAGAAGTGAAAGTTAATTCACATCGGTGTTTTAGTTAATTCACGTCTCTGCAGTAACCCGCTCACTCTACTTTAGCTCTTACTAGACTCTATTTAACGCCAGTCTAAGCACAGCACGTCTGCTAACAGACATGCTAACATCGACAACAACAGGGGGAGGGGGAGAGGAATGGCAGAACAACTTTGATTCGTCAACATTATAGCATTGAAGAAACAAACTTTACATACAGACCGCTGAGAAACATCCCGGTTTATCCTTGGTCCACGACTCTCTCCTGGTTCCTCTTATTTTCGGGTTCTGACTCGGTTATAGCGTTCAGTGCTGCGCTCCTCATGTAGCAACACAGACGCTAACACAGAGCTCTATTGACATAGTCATGCGCATGCGCCGACTGCGCCGACACGGAAGTGCGGGGCGGTTTCAGCGGGGGCTCATTAACATATGGTTACGCCCACAAAATCCGAGTGTTGTTCAGAGAGGCTCCTAGAAGGCATAGAGAGGATACGGCTGGGCGTGTTTTATTGAGTTTTTTGACCAAAGCATGCTACTAAGGCTTCATGAAGAGATCAAAGATCAATATTACACTGCAGAAAAAGAGCATAATATGGGATCTTTAAGCAAACATCTGTTATTACTTCTCCTCATGGTGGGAAATAAAACATCTTCAAACAACTGTAATTTTTTGAAGTCTTTGGACAAATACAGAGTTTTCTCTATCTTATACTTGAGCATGGCATGATGACATTCCTTTAATTGATCAATTTTTAAGTTTTATGTCTTTGAATATATAATCGTTCCTTTAAAATCTGGTAAGTTTGTATATTTATTAAGTTCATTCTGCCAACTTCTGGAAGGACTTCAAAATTGATTACAATTACAGGGTCAGTTCAGTATTTTTGAAATGGGGTTGTATGAACTCCATTGGCCACTTAGTACATTAGATGCAGTAGAAGTTCGCTCCTCCCCCTTAGTAAGCTGTTGTCTTTGTCATAATCACTCATTTATAATTTCTCATAAGTTGTCCCTTCCTCACACCGCCAAGAGTCAGAACAATAGAATTACAATACTTGATAAAATTACTCGAGGCTACAACCAGCATCTGAAACTGCTAGCCTGTTGTGTTTCCAACAGCTGAGAGTGAGGCGGAGTGATTCAGCAGCTCGCTGCAGTGCTGCGAGCAGGAATACGTGATGTGAGTTGTTTAGTTCCAGATAAACTTCTGAAAAAATAGCAAGATTTCTAGGTAGCATACTCTTAAACTGTGGTATTATTTTTGGATGGAAGTTCTTGTTGGCAGAGAAAATCTCTTTGGTACCTGGTACAAAATGTCCCTGTTTGTGGCTAGTTCTGCGTAACAGACCCGTACTGAGGGAGAGGAGAGAACTTTCTACTGCATCTAATGCACTTAGTAGCCATATGGAGCTCATACAACTCCACTTAAAGCTATGGTCTACGATTTGGAAGCTTTGTACATTTTAATAACACCGTTCATAAGGCTGTTATGGTCCTATGGTCCTATCTACACAGCATAATGACCAAAAAGAACGAAAAAAATCCATTCAGTATATCCGCTGAAAAGCTGCATACTAGCTGACCAATCAAGCCTAGAAGCCTGTAAGGTTCAATTGGTCCGTGAGTTGGTCCGTGAGTCCATCTAATCCCCCGTCTCCCTCACTACGCAGCGTCATGCGTAGTGCGTCATGGTCCCGCCTCCTCCCCTCTACCTCCGGTGAGCAGCTAGCAGCGTTAGCTACTGAACTATCATGGAGCCGGAGAAGCCTAGCGCCGAAACTGGGAAGCCGCTTCCCTCTCCCGCGGGGCCCAACGGAGCTCTGCCCGCGGGTCGAGGCCTGTTAGCAGGCTAACGGCTAAGGAATGGCCTCAACCGGCCGTCAGACCTTCAGCATCGGCCGTTTCGCCCCTGGTTGATCAGGTAATGGCTTTGTTTACTACAGTGGGAGATGTCTGCTGAATAACTCGGGTTAGTCTGTGCCTGTCCTGGCTAATGACTTCTAGTGGAGCGGGTTAGCCTGTTAGCCGCTAATCGTTAGCATTGTAAGCTGAGCTGGGAGGACAGGCCGAGAAAAATAAATCCTCCCCCACAATCGACTCCGCTCTGGCGGCGCCAGACCCGCATTGCCGCCGGTCCAATTGAAATGGCTACTGCTGTGTGTTACAAGGGGGATGTCTGTCGTGTTTGATACTTTCAGTTGAGCTGAGCTGTTTTTGATTGAGTTTGCTGCTGATATATTATGCTAGCTCAGTCCGAGGGGGCTTATATGAGGCGGCTCGAGCTGGGGGCGGGATCTTGGAACACGGAGGGGAGAGGTGAGGGAAGGGGGGGCAGGCTGTGATTTCAAATCGTAGACCACAGCTTTAAAAAAACAGAACTTTAACTTAACCCTTTAACTCTCTCCTTAATTATTCAGAGGTCAATAAATTCAGGAATATGAATTTGTTAAAAAGAAAATATGTCATTGTTTGTCACTGTCAGTATTTAAGGATACAGAAAATACTACAAATAAAGAAAAAGACCAGGTATTTTCTTTGTGTGAGACTTAAAGGGTTTAAAAGCTAAAAGCTTAAATTATCATAATTACTTTAAATACTTCACCATTTGCTGATTTGAGCATGTAAATATATATGTATGAACTGTTATTCATCCAAACATTTCTGTGTTTTTCAAACTTGTCTACTTTAAGTCTTTTTTTATTTTACAAACATTCTCGAGCTTATGTTATCCCCAATATTTGCTCATTTTTATGCATCACATAATCACCTGTTCACTTTTAAACCTTTTCAATCCCACATCAAGAAAATATCTGTTTTTTGGTTTGTTTTTAGTTTTCTCTGTTCCATGAAATGTTAATAGTATCCATGATTTGATTTGTTCTGTTTTTTTTTAACATTAAATATCCCTGAATTAATTGATGACCTCTGCCAAACAAGTTGAGCTGGTAGTTAAAGGGTTAACTAAGAGGAACCATTGACAAGTGTGCTTTTCAGGGCTGCGTCCAAAGATTCCAACAAGCTTTTATCAAGGCAGACACATTACCTTATCAAAGTCGTGTCAGACAATAGAAACCTTTGAAAAAGACAAATCTAACAAAAAAGGACCTTTGGAAAAATGAATTTCTATCTTCAATGAATGCAATTTGAGATACTGAGCTTCACAGGTCTTGAACTCAAATTTTTTTGTTGTTGTTTTTGAAGGGAAACATTCAAAACTAATAGTAGCATGGTAATATGATAAGAAGTGGCCAATAAATGATATTTCAATAAACCTTTAATGCCAAGGGGCACATTTGATCTGAATTGGCTCATGTGAACATTTATCAACTGACCCCCTGATTGTCATTGAAGCACCCATGTGTCCTCTGACAATTTACAAGTAACTTGACTCAGCGTAAATCATCAATCAGTCAGTCAATCAATCAATCAGTCAATCACTTTTGCAAAGTTTAAATAACCACCCTGGCATTAAAACATGGAGCGATGAGACTGCACTGTCAGTCATGAGATGTATTCTCCCAGATCAAAACCACAGAAGCTGATATCTGAAAGAGAAAGCTGAATGTTAACAGGGGACATTTCATCATCCCACACATGCTGTGAATCAGCAAGCACAGAGCCGCACATGTTGTGTTGTTGTGTCACCCTGTCGTTCAGGGTGTGACTGCGGTTCAAAGAAACGAGCTGCAGATGGGTGTGTATGGGTGACACAACCTTTACTCACTAGCTGACAACTCACACACTGCTGCAGCTGCTTACATAAGACTTCTGAGGAGGTGGGCTGCTTGATACGATTTTTTTAGTTCTCTAAAACTAACGAACAAATAAAGAGACTGTTTTCATTCACAGGAAACCTTGAAAGTATAAAACATGTTTTGCATGCTTATAATCGTGTTGCTGTTGTTCTCTGTTGCATTCATTTGAGATTGTTCCAATGAAACTCACTCTCAATGAATTTTCAAGGTTCTAATCAAGATTAGATGAATGATTGACAGACGCCGTCCAGTAAATCTTAAATAGTTTCCATGGTAGTCTGGATATAAACACTGAAGCTGAAACTGACCCAGCATGTGCCCTCAGTCTTTATTTAACCAGGTGGCTCAGATCAAAACAGATTTTTCAGGAATGATGAATAACAAAGAAGCAAAAGCCAAAGACCAACATGGAGATCAAAATAAATGTTTCAAAAACCCTTCACTCAGTAGCATACAAAGAGAACATGACATCATAAACAAATGATAGGAGTGGGTGAGAACAGAAAACATGCAGCATCATAGAGATGTTTTGTTCTGACTTTTGGGTTGGTTCATAGAAATCTCAGTCTCATTGAATAGACACAGGTTTTCATTAATGGATGTGTTATCAGTAATCAATATTTTAAGTACAACTCCCATCATCAATACTCCTGATGTAGTAGCCTGGTTCATCCACAAGCTTTAGCAGAAATTTTGACATTTAAAGAGACTGTGAGGAGTTTCTAAGTAATGACAAAAAAGTCTCACTTTTAGATATATGCCTGATCGAAACATACACTTTAAGATGAGTTTTATAGCATCAAAATAGGTTATCTATAAATGCTATTCCTTAGCCTTCCGGTCGGGTCGGACAGGGCTGGACTGCCCTGGATACTCAACTTTGGGAACAAGACAATGAAATCTAGAGTAAATTTATATATTTCGGACACGTCTTAGAGCACCGCGCTGAAAGTGGCTATATATAGCCAGTTACAAAACTAGGATATTAAATTTTCCAAAAACTGCTTGTTGTCACGCATCAAAAACTACCGCTGCGTAACTAGAAAGAGATACATTACCTTGTCGCTTTGCACCCTGTAAGTTGTTGAAAAAAGAAGTTGTAAAGCAATGCAGAGTTCTGAGGAAGGTCCGAGCTGCATTTTTATTAGCATCAATAAACACATGCTTTGGCTTGGGTCACGCCTTTTGGTGCGTTCCAGTTGTAGTCAGAAGTAGGAATTTCTGGGTTCCGAGTAGGAAAATGCAACTGGAACATTCCCCAAAGTCTGAATTTCCTACTGGGAACTCGGGGAAACCTCTCCACCCCCGAGTTGACAATCGAAGATGGATGCCCCCAGTGTGAACAGTTACTTAGCTCCTGTAATAACCAATTTATTTGCACTTCTGACTGGGGTGTGTCTCTCTAGATCAGCTGTATACATAGTGTTGTTAGACTTATATTTACAAAAATGCTGCCACCGTGATAATCACATTCTTCATGTGATATTTGTGAATAACAACACAGGGCGTGCTAACAACAGATAACAATAGCCTGTAGGCCTGTGCTCAAAATATCGATACGGCAAAATATCGTATCGCACTCCTTTGGGATATGTGTATCGATACTGATTCTTCAGAATTGATACGGCCTAAATATTTTGACAGTTGTTGTAAACACACTTTGGGTAATGTTGACAGTGGCACAGTTCAAGGTAGAAGACGAGCTACATAATGAAGAATATGTTCTAAATTTGAACTTAGGTCTACCATCTTTGAGGATCTGAATTTATGTCTCTCAAGTTGTAGAACCACTTAAAACTCATCCTTGTTCTTTTTCTTCTCATAAGAAAAAACTAAACTTGTCAAGAATTTTGCTTAAAGCATAGTCAATGTTCACAATTTACGTGTATCAGGATATGTATCGTATCATGGCCTTCGTATCGGGATACGTATCGTATCGAGAAGTTGCGGGAAATACCCAGCCCTAATAGCCTGGTAGATCGGCATGTTTTTTTCCGACTTCAGCTGGAATGCAGATAAGTGGGAGATGATGTCACTTCCAGTTCCGAGGTTACTGGAACGCAGCATTACAACAGCTGCCGCGCATGCTCATGGGTAGCAGAGTCTTTATGTCGCCGCAAATACAAACCCAAAACCAGTGAAGTTGGCACATTGTGTAAATCGTAAATAAAAACAGAATACAATGATTTGCCAATCCCTTTCAACCTATATTCAATTGAATACACAGCAAAGACAAGGTATTTAATGTTCTAACTGAGAAACTTTATTTTCTTTTGCAAATATTAGCTCATTCGGAATTTGATGCCTGCAACATGTTTCAAAAAAGCTGGCACAAGTGACAAAAAGACTGAGAAAGTTGAGGAATGCTCATCAAACACTTATTGGGAACATCCCACAGGTGAACAGGCTAATTGGGAACAGGTGGGTGCCATGATTGGGTATAAAAGCAGCTTCACTGAAATGCTCAGTCATTCACAAACAAGGATGGGGCGAGGGTCACCACTTTGTGAACAAATGCGTGAGCAAATTGTTGAACAGTTTAAGAACAACATTTCTCAACAAGCTATTGCAAGGAATTTATGGATTTCATCATCTACGGTCCGTAATATCATCAAAAGGTTCAGAGAATGTGGAGAAATTACTGCACGCGAGCGGCAAGGCCAAAAACCAGCATTGAATGCCTGTGACCTTTGATCCCTCAGGGGGCACTACATCAAAAACTGGCATCACCATGTAAAGGATATCACCACATGGGCTCAGGAACACTTCAGAAAACCACTGTCAGTAACTACAGTTCGTCGCTACATCTGTAAGTGCAAGTTAAAACTCTACTATGCAAAGCCAAGACCATTTATAAACAACACACAGAAACGCCGACTGTTATAGGCGCAAAGTTCAAAAGCCAGCATCTGTGATGGTATGGGGGTGTATTAGTGCCCAAGGCATGGGTAACTTTCACATCTGTGAAGGCACCATTAATGCTGAAAGGTACATACAGGTTTTGGAGCAACATATGTTCCCATCCAAGCAACGTCTTTTTCATGGACGCCCCTGCTCATTTCAGCAAGACAATGCCAAGCCACATTCTGCATGTGTTACAACAGCGTGGCTTCGTAGTAAAAGAGTGCGGGTACTAGACTGGCCTGCCTGTAGTCCAGACCTGTCCCCCATTGAAAATGTGTGGTGCATTATGAAGTGTAAAATACAACAACGGAGACCCCGGACTGGCGAACAACTTAAGCTGTACATCAAACAAGAATGGGAAAGAATTCCACCCAAAAAGCTTCAAAAATTGGTGTCCTCAGTTCCCAAACGTTTACTGAGTGTTGTTAAAAGGAAAGGCGATGTAACACAGTGGTAAAAATGCCCCTGTGCCAACTTTTTTTGCAACGTGTTGCTGCCATTAAATTCTAAGTTGATGATTATTTGCAAAAGAAAATAGTTTCTTAGTTCGAACATTAAATATCTTGTCTCTGCTGTGTATTCAATTGAATATAAGTTGAAAAGGATTTGCAAATCATTGTATTCTGTTTTTATTTAAGATTTACACAAAGTCCCAACTTCACTGGTTTTGGGTTTGTAGATTCTCCTCATAGCACCTTTAAATTCCTAAAAGTTCAATTCATAGAAAATGACCTCAGGCAGAACAATGTCCAAACAGTCCTGGAAAAAAGCAGAGCTCTGTATGGTGTTTATGGGAGATTTGAGGTCAGGCCTCCACCTTTCACTGATTTATTGCTGTTTTCACTTTGGAAAAAAACAAAAGCCTTTACCCAGCTTTAATCTTTGTTTCAGCTCAACTAAAATTTCTGATGAAGTCATAACAGAGAATTCAAAAATCTGACTTTAAAATGGAGTATTCAGTTTTTAAAGATCAGAATTGAGACTCATTTGACAAAAGAATCTGACACTGCAGCAGCACTACACATAAAGTAACATTTGCGCATTCATATATTTTTTTTAAATCTGCCACATCAGTTTGCATTTAAACAGCGCTATGCATGCCCTATTGTGCTATGTTTGTTTGGATGTCCGCTGTTTGATTTTGGATCTAAATATCTCCTCAAGTAATTGTTTGACTAGAAAGTCTTCAGGGTGAGTATATTGTTCTACTTCATTCTATAAACAATGTAAAGCTGCAGGAACCGAACTTTTCCTTTTGCTGCCTGATGGGATTGGCTCCAGCCCCCTCCAACCCTACAAAGGGTCTAGATGTTAAGTGGATGGATGGACTTTGCATTTGACCTGTTTAACAAAAAGAATCCACCTCTTCGCCACTATTAGCCAATATTTAACTGGGACACTGAAACTCTTGAGTTAAACCAGAGGTATGCAGCTAAAATATCACTAGCTGGTAGCACTATGGGGGATAGGGACTGATCTCACTTCAGAAAGCTGTGAAAGTCATTTAATTAGAAGAGAAAAATTGCTGTAGTAATAAATAAAAAAGACAGGGTATTTATATTTTTTCAGTGTATGCAGTGGGTCCATAGGGTATGTCAAGAAATAAAGAATTAAAAAATTTTGTTGATGTCCCCTGGTCTAAAAGCAGTTTTGGCAAATCAAGACCGTCCAGATTTAGATCCCAGGCCCATACAGATGAAAGTGTTTACAAAGAGAGTAAGGTGATAAATAGTGTTAGATCTGAATGTCAAGGAAGGCTGTAGGAAGGCAACCCAGGCAGAGCTGGGTATTTCCCGCAACTTCACAATACGATACGTATCTCGATGCTAAGGCCACGATATGACATGTATCCTGATACACGTAAATTGTGAACATTGACTATGCTTTAAGCAAAATTCTTGACAAGTCTAGTTTTTTCTTATGAGAAGAAAAAGAACAAGGATGAGTTTTAAGTGGTTCTACAACTTGAGAGACTTAAAACTCAGATCCTCAAAGGTGGTAGACCTAAGTTCAAATTTAGAACATATGCTTCATTATGTAGCTCGTCTTCTACCTTGAACTGTGCCACTGTTAACATTACCTAAAGTGTATTTACAACAACTGTCAAAATATTTAGGCCGTATCGATTCTGTAGAATCAGTATCGATACACGTATTAGGGATGTCCCGATCTGATATTGATATCGGATATCGGTCAAAAAAACAAATATCGGATTGTATCGGCCTGCATCCTAAATCTCCGATATCAGCACTCCGATACAAGCAGTCCATTGTAATAGATTTATTTTTTATTTTATTCAGTCGTAGAATATGCTTATGTTTAAGTTCAACACAGTGGTTATTTTGCAGTTGGTGAAATATGTTTTTGTTTGATTTATTGAGGTCACTTTTCAGGGTCTTCTAATATTTTTTATTTATGTTGTTTTGATTGTAGTATATTCTTATGTTTAAGGTTAAAATTGATCTAACCCATTGGTTAATAACAAATGGGTCAGTTTTTCTCATACCTACTATTGCTGCCTACTGTTCTCTGTTTGAGTAATCTCACCTGATCAAGCCTTTTCTTACAGTTCATACAACAAAATAGGTAATAAAAGTCTGTATGATTCCTGCTGATATCGTATCGGATTGATATCGGTATCGGCCAATACTCAAGGCTGCAATATCGGTATCGTATCGGAGGTGAAATAGTTGTATCGGGACACCCCTAACACGTATCCCAAAGGAGTGCGAAACGATATTTTGCTGTATCGATTTAGAGCACAGGCCTAAACCCAGAAGATTTATTTTTTTTCCTCACGAGATTTGCAGTTATTTACAGTGTGTCCAAAGCAACATGTGTTCACTTAGCAAAAAACAAAAAATGATTGAAATAAGGCAAATTTACTCATGACCAAATTAAACTAATGCACAAGTTCAAGTCCCTGCTCTTCCCCTGATAAACACAAACCTCTTAACAGACTGGACAAGTTCCAGCTGAGTGTGTGACATCGCTCACAGCTGGCTGCTTTGAGTCTTTAAAGATAAATAAACACTTAATTAAAATTGAAAATTTATCAATTACTTAACTGAATGAAATGGAGATAAAGAAATCACACTTTTAATAACTAAAAAATGCACAAATTAAACCTAGAAATCATTCTCTGGACCAGAAAACCCTGCAGATGGTTTGTCAGCTGTGACATCACCAACCCTATGAATGAGCAGGGTGTTCAGGGTTTGCACGTTTCATCAGCAGGTCCAGATGGTGCACTAACCAAAGGAACAGGCTGAAGGTCAGTGTGAAAACCAATGCATGCTAATCAATATCTGCGGACTTGAAACTAAATAAAAAGACACAACTAACTAAAAACTGTGTGTTTGCTTTAAATTAAGTTAAAGTGTGACGTGAAACGTAAAGCATTGCTAAAACAAACAAATCCCAGATAGTAAGATCTGTTAATAAAGTAAATTAAGGCAAGGATTAAATTCACCTTCAATCAATCAATCACCGATTTTTATTTGCATAGCGCCAATACATAACAAGTGTAATCTCAAAACACTTTACAATAGAGCATAATACTCTTCATTTTATGGATGTGCAAATATGCATAGATACATATATAGATATTTAAAATACATATATACATATGTGTATATATATATGTATATATATATATATATATATATATATATATATATATATCTATATATATATATATATATATATATATATATATATATATTTATGTACACACCAAGTTGTTAGTGGTAGCCAATAAGCTACCACTAACAACTTGGTGTAGGTGTTGATAAGCAACCAGGCATCCATAGAGACTGCAGGCTGATCCTGCATTGCTGATTTGGGGAGGTCTGGCAGTCATGCAGCCTCAATATTGTTGAAGGTAAGCCTCTTAAATCACACAATCTGTGAAACAAATGTTTGGCGGATGAACATTAAGTTTAACTACAAACCCAGAATGCCCATATTGGGGTCCTACATGCAAGCTCTGTAACAAAACATAATAAACAGTGCACTAATCCTGTAGAAACAGGGCTCTCGACTAGGCCTGTGCTCAAAATATCGATACGGCAAAATATCGTATCGCACTCCTTTGGGATACGTGTATCGATACGGATTCTACAGAATCGATACGGCCTACATATTTTGACAGTTGTTGTAAATACACTTTGGGTAATGTTAACAGTGGCACAGTTCAAGGTAGAAGACAAGCTACATAATGAAGCATATGTTCTAAATTTGAACTTAGGTCTACCATCTTTGAGGATCTGAATTTATGTCTCTCAAGTTATAGAACCACTTAAAACTCATCCTTGTTCTTTTTCTTCTTATAAGAAAAAACTAAACTTTTGCTTAAAGCATAGTCAATGTTCACAATTTACGTGTATCGGGATACGTATCGTATCGTGGCCTTAGTATCGGGATACGTATTGTATCGTGAAGTTGCTGGAAATACTCAGCCCTACTCTCGACTAACTTTTTGAGTTGGTTGCAGCGGTGCACTTAAAAAATTTTTCAAGGTGCACCAGCAGAAAATTTAGATGCACCCAAATTTTTCAGTGTCACCTTTAACGCCATAAGGTCACCATTTTATCACACTCCATAAATGTAATATAACATAAATACTTTTTCAACAAGACTAAGATGTAAAGAAATACTTGTCTTTATTTGAAGCAAAATTATACATTTAAAGAAAAGCAGAGCGTTTAAAGTGCTTCACTGAATGAAATTTACAAATTCAAACTAAAACATTAAGAAGAATAAAACATCTACAAATAAAAGTGCTTGTTCTTAACCCCTTAAGGTGCAAGACCGTAGATTATAGCCAGAAAATTCTAATTTTTTGGAGATTTAATTTTTATTTCACTTTCTGCCAAAATCCGACAAAAATCAGAATATCCATAAAATTCAACATTTAGATTTTTCGCCTCTCATTTGATACATTAGGTGTTTTTGGCAACTGATAATCCATTTGAGAACATCTTTATCATTTATCTGATTTTATTCAGATGTTTTTTTGTCATTTTTGATCATATTGAGTAGATAGAGGTCTTATAAAAGTATGTATCAAATATGATACAATTAGCATTTTAGGGTTAAAGTGCTTTACTGAACTGAAATGTAATATTTCAAACTCAGACATCTCAAGTTAAATAAAATATTTCAGAATAATAAAAGCTAATGTTTAAGGTGCTATACTAAGCTGAAAAATAAAATAAATATCCATATTTTAGCAACCAACAGCAAAACGTTTAATTGGATGGTCTTATTCTCTAATGAATTTGAACCTAGAACTAGACTTCGCACACTATAGTCAATATTTACAAAACTGAAACTAAGGTAAATAATGAAAAAAACAATTCTCAAACTAATTTATGCAAATGACTTTAAGGGCAGAACATTTATGACTTTTTCTTTATTTTTTTCTCTTGTTTTGGCTTTTTTTTAATTTGCAGCCCAGTTTAATGTACAGTTGGGGGCTGTCAGTCAGATCATTTGTCCTCGGTGGACGTGAACACTCATCTCTGTGCGTGTGGTTAAGAAACTCTCCCTTAACAGGAGAAATGACTGTGCAGATATAGATGTTATATTAAACTTTGCTTTGTTTTACTTGTTATTGTATTTAATTATTAATTGTCTGACTGTCACTAAGATGATTCGGCGGAGCTTCGCTGCGTCTTCAGACTTATCTCTTCCTGCTGTAACCTGACACCACAGAGTCTGAGCTCATTTGCATACTGACAGCTGATTGGATGATTACCAAGGGCTGTGTGTGTGTGTGTGTGTGTGTGTGTGTGTGCGTATGTGTGCTGGCCCTGCTGATAAACGGAGAGATACATCCATGGGAGAGACAGCAGGCGCTGTGTCTTGTCCGGTTTTGGCGGATTTTCTGCTACTCGCCGTTACCTTTGTCAACTTTAATAGGCTGTATTACGTTTGTAGGTATGTCGAAATGTGCTTTCTCAACTTCTAAACTTTTGATTTGAGAGAGAGAGATGAGGGGCTTGCGACAGCAGTCAGTGTTTTCACCCAGGGAGCACCAGGTGCACCGGTGCGACCAACAAAAAATGTTAGGTGCACTCTTACAAATTTTGGTTGCATATGCGACCAAAATAGTCGCAGTCGAGAGCCCTGAGAAATAAAGTCATGTTGCACATCCAATTAAACAGGAAAAACTCTGCTACAGGCCCATAGAAGCTATTTTACACACATCAAACACAATTCCAGCACCAAGCAAATTAATTATCAACTAGACAAGCACTCGGAGAGCGCAGACCTCTGCCAGCGCCACAGTCCTTAGCCATATTGTGATTTTGACCATAAATATTAGTCCTACCTTTATTTCATTTAAATATCTAAATTCCTTGACCATGAAAACATACCATTAGCAACTGGATTCATAATGATATCTATTTTAGTTCAGTAGGTATTCACAGAAATCACATTTTTCGCCATGGCGGCCAGACGCTGGTCCAGCTCAACACCAAAATCGAATCAGTTCTTCCTTTTCCCATGCTGAACATTTCCTGAAAATTTCATCCATTTTGTCCATCCATTTCTTTTTCAGTTATTTTGTTCATGGACGGACAGACAGACAAACAAACTCTCCCGAAAACATAACCTCCTTGGCGGAGGTAAATATCAAAATACGTGTAGATCCCCAGTTGCAACACATTGGGCACATTTCCACCGCAAGCTTTCTGCTTAATGAAGCTACACAGACAACCTAGGCATCTGCTGAAGGTCATACGTCGCTCTTACACCAAAACTCAGGAAACCAGCAGCCACAGAGGATAACAGCACAGAATCATGTGTTTACTGTGACTGACAAAAAATCAGTCTTACCTTGGCTGTCGGATCAGAAAATGATTTTTTCATTTAGCCTAGCATCCTTCATGTTGTTTCGAGTTTAAAGACTACAATTCCCATGCTACTTCCGCTGGGGGAGGGCTTGAAAGGGGAGAGGTGGCAGTGTTGGATTAGCTCACAATGCATTTGGTTGCTTGTAGTTGGTCAATGGTGATTTTGACACAGATTTGGGCCCTCCCCCCAGTTCTACAGGTCCTAACAGTTCGATAGAGGTATCAGTCACCCAAATCGACCAATCCACTGGCGAGATACTGGCCTATAAATGTCACCAGTCTGTGTGAGCCGGAGACCCGAAAGAGAGTTTAGACCTCAGATATCACAGTTTCTTTTACTTATTTGGTGGCACTTTTGAGTAAAAAAAATGTCAGAACAGTGTTCCAAAACATATTCTGAGGAGAAAATGTCATATTTCCATGTACATAACATTTTCATATTATGCGTTTATGTCTTAGTTTCGCCTTACCAGTCTGTATCTGAAGGCAATCACTACCTTTGGATGTTCCATTGATCAGAGCAGTGAAGTAGGTCTTCTTCGGCTTGTCTAAGTTTCTCCATCATTATTGTCGTTTCTTCTGTGATAAAGTCTAAAAATGTTATTTTGAATGTACATTTGAATTTAAGAAAAGGAAAAAGTCACGTCAAGTTTGCTCGATCAGTGAAGGGTGATCAGATTGTGGCCTCTTTTTAGGGTTTTTCCTCAGTTTTTCAAGAATGTTGATTCATAACTGCCCCCTCTGGAGCCTTCCCCTCCAAAATGATCCCCAAAGAAAAACAAACATAGCCTCGAGATTGGACTTACTTTGGCGTGCCTTCTTCATCCTTGGTGATGACAGTGTGCTCCATATTGATTCATGTGAATAAATCCTGAGCTCATGTGGTCAAATTGATGAAATAAGAGAGTGGCTAACAAAAACCACCTTTGGATGTTTTAGGATGTTCAGGATCAGAGACAATCAGCTTTTACATGAAGAGTAAGTAATCGGCTCATTCTGATTGTTTATTTGTAACGACTGAAGCCATGGTTTCAATGACAAGTTTACTTCATGACAGTACACAGTGTGTTCACTGTTGTGGGTAATCTGAGCTCTTTATCTAAATTACTGAGCTTGGTCAGTAGGATAATCCTTAAACATTCATACAAATGGCTAATCTTTGTTTCAGATGCAAATTATTTGTGTATTTAGCAACACTCCAGTAAAACCATTGCTTGATCCTAATGCTGTTGGAGGAGGTGCACGCAGGCTGTGCTATGTATCAAAACAGTGCCTTCTTATAGTAACTTAGAGGTGGGAAATTAAGATGATTTCAACAGTTTGTTGTATGTAATTACATGAAACTCAGGTCTCAGCAAGTATTTGTCTATTTTCAAGTCAAAACTATTCAAAACACTTATTCTATTCTGTGTTCACTTAACCAGTCAAGATAAAATCTTACTTTAAGGACTGAGAGGCAAAAATAAGGCACTGAATTGCTTGTAATGATAAGAAAATATCTGCCAGTGATATAAGGAAAGTTTGACTCAGGGAGGGTATTGAATTAAGGTTTAATATTTGCCCAAGTTAAATTTGTCTTGTCTTATTGGCAGATTATTTTCCTTATTATTACAAGCAACTCAGCCCCCGTTTTTTTTTTTTTTCTTCTTTTTTTTTTAAGCTTTAAATAAGATCTTCATTCTGACATGTAGGGAAATTATGTATTAAAATAAGCCAAACAAGATTTTTTGACTTGAAATTGGACAAATACTCTCACTTAGTTCTGAGTTTTTGCAGTGTACATTTAAAACTCTTTACATTCACAGACTTGCAGGTTTTGGGAGAAAGAGGTGTTACCCCCAAGCTGATTCTCCAACTCTGAAGTAGTACAGGCCAGATGACAGGAACAAGGACCACCACTAAAGCCCCAACCAGAGGCAGGAGAGGGTTACATAACATCTAACAGCCTTTGGTCCTCTTGATAAAATGCTGAGTGTAAATCAAAAGAATCAAATGAAAATAACAAACAAGCAGTGACTTCCTCCTCAAACCGAGTTAATCTGTGAAACTTAAATGGATAGTTCAGGGTTTTTGAAGTGAGGTTACTCAGGGTCCATAGCTTTAGTAAATGTGTTTTCCAGTCAAGGAAGGATGGTAGAGAGTACATGGTAACACGAAAGCCTGCTAATTACCCCACTTACCGGTAAAAATATAAAGACAAAAAAACTACATTGGCTCAACAACATGCTACAGTAAGATGCTATATAGTGTTGGACTTTTCCACAACAGAGATTAGAACTTTAGTACGTTAAAATGTTGGGGTTTGTATCCCTCTGCCATCAGTTGGTCACGTTGTCAGAGCAGTTTAACTTGAGAAATGATGACATGCCATAAGTTGTGGGTACAAAAGGATGTCTTTAGGAACCAGATTACAGAGAGAGAGTTTTTTTCAGATTGAGTCACAGGTTGAAGGATGGATGGAGGACAGGGACAGATCAAAGGTTACCTGGTGGTGCAGATGCATGAACTGTGAGCCCATGTCCACACACTTGGAGGTTCTCTGCTGTCATGAGGGGGACTTCCTAACACAGCTTCTCCTGGACCTTTTATCAGAGCTTTTTTATTTCCTTCAAACCTCTGTTGTGTCTTAGTTCTGCTTGGTAATATGGTCACTGCAAACACAACACCCCACCTCTACAGAGAGGGGGGCCCTGATGTCCATGTTCAAGAAAGTTAGAGGTTTGTTCACAGAGACAACCACACTTCAAAAACCTTACACTAAGCTTTTCAGGTGTGACAGCTACCCAGGCCTTAACCTTGGAGCTTTATAAAACCCATCTCCCTGAAATAAAATTCCTAAATGTCTGAAGACTTTAAATTTACTCCATATCCAGACATTTTTTTTCCTTTAAGAAAATAACCCCCTCTCATTTTCCTGACCTAGTGATAAAATCAGTAAAAACCAGCACTGTTGCTTCCTTTACCCCCCTTTAAACTTTAAAAAAACACATACACTGTATACTGTGGTGTCACTGTTGACCTGATTCTCCTCTAAAGACAAAAAACCTTGAACTTAAATCTGTGACCTACTTCCCCCCAGCACTGGGATCACTGAGAAAGAATGTACAGAATGTTCTTCCTTCCTTCATGTGAATCAACATCAGACTATTAAGTGCTTGCACAATCAGCTCATTAAAATGTAAAATGAATGATGAGAAAATGCAGAGACTGACGTCACTCCCTTCAGCCTGCAGCCAGAGAGGGATAAAACACCTCCATGAGGTCAAAACAAAGAATCATCCTGACATGATCCCATGGTTTACAGAAGGGACCTCATCAGTTCACGGGGAAATCCCATCCACTGAATAACCACTTTATCTGAGTTCATGATGTAATGTGCTTTCCTGGAAACTCTACAGGTATCAGGCAAGCACTTCCTATTAAATTTATCAGAAATCCTTCATGATAGAAATATAGTATTCTAAATGTTTCCAGCTCTTGTTTGAATTATATGATATTTAAAGGACTGAAGATTCTAACAGCAGCTTTAACAAACATCTCACTATGCGATCCCAGGTTACTTTGGAAAACTGGACAAGACTGAAACAAGGTGGCCCAGTTCGACTTATTTTATCTTAAATGCAAATTTATCCGCTTCATCCCGTCATGTATCATTTTCAATTTGAGGGTGAACTGATACAATTTTGGGGCTGTAGCTCCTGTTTCAAGGTCAAGTCTTGCCCTTTGCTTGTGAACTCAATATCTCAAGCACAGTTAAAAGGATTTCCATAAAACTAAAATAGGAGCTTGCTAATTTATGAAGGTCATAGGTCAGGGTCCTTGTGCATTATGTTCACCCATTGTATGCATTATTGAAAGGATTGTTAAAAAAGTGAAATCTCAAGAACACCTTCACAAAATGACAACAAACTAAGAGACTGAGAGATATGATCAGTGGGCTGAGCCTAACGTCCCAAACTAACCTGACACACCAGATGGACCGTTCAAAACAGCTAACTTGTCTATCTGGGTTAAGAGCCCATAGACCAATCACCATTCATTACAGGCAAATCGGACAGTGTATTAGACGGGCACTACTATAGAACATAAGCCACTTCTTAAAACAAACTCTTTTCAAGACATGTTGGAAGTGGAGTGAAAATATTCTTACTATCCAGAAGTTTGTAGAGTTAGTATTTGGTTTTCATTAAATAAAGAAATGTGGTTAGAGTCAGAACTGCTACTGAAGCTGTATGCATTAATGCTAAGATCTCTATTTTTTTAATTTAATGTTACCAGGTTTGTCCCATTGAGATCCTTTTTTCAAGGGAGACCTGGCCAAGAATTTAAGTGTAGTCACTTCCTGCTGTTGTCTTGCTGGTACCTCCCAACTCTTCCTCCTCTAAAGGACTCTGATCTGACTGTGCTGCATTGGGTGGAGCACAATTGTTGGAGATTGTAGCTTGGCAAGATGTCTGATTGCAAACAATGAATCAGGCTGGCGCAGTTGCTGCACAAGGTAAGTCCCACACAACTGTGCAGACCAGTACCGTAACAAAAAGAAAAAAAAAATATGAATAGCTGAGACCCAAATGGTATTACATTTTGTGAGGATGAGCAGATCCTTGCAAAGTCGATAGTGTAAATTTGAGAACCAGCCACTGCTGTTGTGAACAAAAGGTACAATCTGAAATAAACTCACTGTTAAATCTGGTGCTCATGCACTCGCCCACATGTGTTCTATGTGTTCTATGTTCAGATGTTGAAGGAGATAATTCAGATATAAAAACAAAAAAATATCCATGAGTAATCAATAAAAAAATCTGATCAAACTGATGACCAATGAATAAAATCGTCAGCACAGTATGCAGGTCTCTTTTACCCTCCCTGTTCAGAGTGCTTATCGTGCCAACTGGTGATTTCAGCAGCTACATTCATAAATGCCATTGCTCAGCAGCAGATTAAAACAGTGAGTCCTCATGGATGTCTCTTTATCGTGGTTAAGAAAGAAGCTCTCTCTGATTGTTACTGTAGAATACAATTGCATAATGTGTTTGCTTGAACCCACATCCCCACCCACCCCATCCCCCATTCTCCGCCCCCATGAAGGCCTGTCATCTTGTTAAATAAAAGTGGGTTGTTTTTGAGGCCACTACTCTGTGCTAGTATATGCTGATACTGGTAACATGTTGCATTTTCCTATTCTTCATGCAAGGCAAGTTTGGTGATTCCAACTTTGCTGCCCTGTGTTGGTTAAAGACATTAAAATAGACTCCAGCCAGCTGGGCATCCACTGTATGACTTTTTCGATCGCGGTGTTCAGCTGCTGCTTATACTGTACGAGTGAATCGCAGGGATTAACAGTTCACAGCTCACAGTTCTTCTTCTCACACTATACGGCCCGATGCTCAGATGCAATCTGACTGCTCACACAGTACGTCCATTTACGACACGCATGGATGTATTATTAGAACTTATAATAAAGTCTCATAATACGTCCATGACGGCACGTCGGACTCTTGTATCCGGAAATGCAACGTTAAAGTAGTAGTAGAAGAAGTAGGAAGTGGTCGGATGCTCACAGATGCGAATGAATAACAAACAAAAACGCATTGCCCGAATAGGCTCCGCTGTGCCTGCCACAGCTCAACAAGTCGATCCTCCATTGCTTGGGTCCAGGTCCACTGTGATGCCATGCTGCTCCGTCTTGTGCATTTGTTTTCTCTTCCGTATCTACGTTTGCGCATGTGTAGTGTGACATAGCCTCACGAGGGGCGACCAGGATTTCAAACAGGTTTGATTTTCATCCGATCAATCGGGAGGAGGTCGTGAGGTGTTAATCGCTTCTCGTTACCTCGTGTATACTACACGATGTGAGACGCATGATTGAGCCAAAACATGGCCCGATCCCCAAAATAGTCACACGGATGAAAAATTTTGTCAAAAAGGGCCAAAAATCGCACATTGGATGCCCGGCTTTACTTTAGTCAAATGTAATTTGTTTGATGAATAATGTGCCGTACTAATCTATAAGTCAAGGTAAAAATGCTTTAAAAGTTCATTTAATTATGGTTAATGGAAAGAAACTAAACGCTCTCTCTTAGTTAAACATATTGTTCCTTTTAAAATTGGGTTATTATAAAATAAGTGCATTATATCCTGTGTCTAGCATGAATGAAAAAACAGACAAACATGGCCATTTGAATTCAACTCATTATTGCAGTAAAACTGGTACAGAGTAACAGATTACAAAGCTCATGGCACAGTCACTGAAAAAAGAGAAATGAGATGTGTATGTACAACAAGGAGGGAAAAGAAAAAAGTTAACATTTTGGCTAATAGAAACATCAGGGGTAACATAAAAATGAAGATAGTGTAACGGGAGATGACTTGATTATACAACGAAGAGAAAATATGAAATAAAGCATAAAAAAGCATTACTTAAAAATACATTTAGCACTTACACTGACAGATTCAATGCTAGTGTTTAACCTAGGTCCGATTCAAAGCAGCTTTTTCTTCTTCTGATGACAAGCTCATTTTTCATGGTAAACACTAAAACAAATGACTGAAACAGCCTTCACTTCATTGGAAATCTTTTTTGGGGAAACAGCTGATAGGATTGTATTCTGACGACTTGCTCTTTTACATTAGCAACGCTCCAATCTTTGACACAAATTGAAAATATTCTTGAATCAGGTGCTGAAGTTCTTTAATTTAAATGACAGTTAGAGCCCATCTTGACATGACACACAGAGTCAGAGCCACCAAGGGGAGCCAAATTTGTTAACTTGAATTTGATTTAGTCAGATCCATAAACTTATGTGCTCTGACCAAATTATTCTGACGGTTCAACAAAGTTATTTTCCACAATAGAGCATTTGGCAAACCAAACTACAAATACTTATTGGCCACTTTATTTGGTACATCTTGTGAGTATTGGATTGATTCAACCAGGTTTTGTTTCAGTTGGCATGTAAGCACCGCAGTATGTGGAGAAAGATTGGCTGCACATGTATAATAAGAATTACTTGTTCTGACACATCCCAAAGGTGCTTCATTGGATAGAGATCTGGTGACAAGGGAGGCCACTGGAGTACGTTGTCGTGTTCAAGAAACTAGTCTGAGATATTTGAGCTCTGTCACATGGAGCATGGATTGATATGGTCAACACCAATACTTGGGTAGGTTGATACAGGTAAATGATGCTCAGTCAATACTAAGGGACTTAAAGTATAACAAGAAAATATCCACCACACCAGCATCATCCTGTTCTGTGGTACAAGCCAGGATGGGCCCTTGCTCTCATGATGCTTACACCACATTCTGACCATACCATCTGTATGCTGAGCAGGAATTCAGACTCTTAAAGCAAGGTAATATTTTCCTGATGATCTCCAGATGCTGTACTTATTGGATTGTGTGATCAGAAATGGCCTTCTGCATATCTTGGTTGTCATGAGAGGGTATTTAATTTGCTGTTGTGTCTCTGTCATCACAAGCCTCTCAGAACATTGTCATCTAAGCTCTGAATTAACAAAGCCTTTTTGTTGCACAGAGAGCTGCAACTTATGGGACATTTTCTCTCTTTTGGACCATTATCTGTGAATCAAAGAGATGGTTTGAATCTCAGCATATCAGCAGTTCCTGACATACTCAGACTAGCCCACCTGGAATCAACAGCCATGCTGCATTCAAAGTCACTTAAATGACCTTTCTGCTGGGCTTAAACTTGAGCAGATGTCTACATGTTTTGATGGACTGAATTGCTGCCATGTGATTAGCTGTTAACATGCAGTTGAGTCGATGTACCCAATGAAGTGTACCGATGAGCAAAGTCTGGTTTCATAACAATCCCAAATAGTGTATAGTATCTTAATTCAAGAAAGGGATTTTTGTGTTCACATATTTTTTGGCATCGAAACACACTTAAGAAAAAGGATCATGGCGATAAAATAATGGCTCTGACGCTAGTGATTCTTAGTGCAAGAGAAGGCAGTAATTTGACTAACACTTTTGATGGTCTGCAACTAAAACCACGTGCAGTACTGAGCACCACTAACCAATACTAGAAGTTGGCACCTGGCTACTGTAAGCGGACAAATATAACTCCACAAAAAAATCAAAAACAAGTTCATCATCATCACCTCTCACTGGCAAGTTCTCACCCCACGGAAACCCCACAGAAAATGTTTCAGGACTATTTACACATTTCTCTGCAAAAAATACAATTAAAAATGGTAATGTCATGAGGCATGGAGAATTAGACAAATATCATATATCATTTATGATTTCTGATTCCTCCAAATAACCTTTAAAAATGCCCCCCACGGATAATAAACGTAATGTTAAAAAAAATGACTCCAAACTTTTGACCTTACTACATTTTCAATGTGACACATTTTTTCAACACACACTGAATTTTTACTTTTTCATCTTTTAACAAAAAAAACCAATACAACATATTCTAAAACACAAAATAACAACAGTCTACATGTAAAAATATAACTTTTACATACACAATTTTAAAATAATGGTAAAGTTTGCCATTTTGTTGCATACAATTTACAAACGTCTGTGAGTTGTTGCCATTGATAGATAGCGGTGAAAGGAGCTGATGGAACTTCGGTCCCGTTTTGTCCTGCGCGGGGTGCCGTACTAGTCTGAGGGTGTTGTCATGGCAACAACGGAGAACACAACAAAGTCAGTTGAAAACTTTTTAACACTGAGGGGCCTCGCCAGCTTCTGCCAGTTCAGTCTTTGAGAAAATAACTCCTCCCCGAGAAACCACTCCTCTGTAAAAGAAATACAAAATAACAGAAAATGGCACCCTCCTTATATATCCTATATATTTTTTGTACATTTATATATAGATTGATTTATTCAAATAGATTCTTTTCCAGTTTCCGTGCCTTCCTGTTGATTGGGTAAGAGTTTAACCGCGTCAAAATGACCACCGACAGAGAACAGCACTGTCGGAGAGCGAATTGTGTTCTTTTATTCTTTTTGTTTTTGTTTTTTTTTACATTTTCTATAATAGACATGTAAACCAGAACAGACAAAGAAAAGGTAATCAGAGAAAAGATTCTTCTTATAAAAGAGAGAGAGAGATAGAGAGAGAAACAAAATCTGTTTTACAACATACGACCACACACTTTGTACTGAAGACTACATTGGCTTAAGGACAAGCCGGTCAAATATTGATAAAAAGCTGATAAGCTATAATACAAGAAGAGACGCATTGTTCACCATGGAAACAGGGCTGGGGACCGGAACAGGAAGGGTCGGGGATTATGGAGGACTCAAGGAAATGGAGAGGACTGGGACGGGGGGCTTGTCTTGCTAAATCAAGCGTCTGTCTTGCTGGCTTAAAGCCAGAACTCACCATCTACTTACATATAAGCATACAGTACATTAAATACAGTTTAGTTTTTTTTTATCCAAAAAATAATTTTTTTTCCTTTTTAGCTTTTTTTAAATTCCCAGGTCTGGTAAAAAACCTGACTGCATAGAACCTAACGAATAAGAACAGGTTTCCCTAAGCTTGCATCCTATTAAAAGACCAGGTAAATGTCCTCCTCTGGCAACTCGAATGATATGAACTCTAAAAAGGCACATTGGTAGAATTATGAATGTTCAAATTGCATCTGCGGGGCTGCCTAGGAGAAGGGAAGAGGCTAGATGGGGAAAAGGGCAAGGGCTCTGGTTTGGGCTTATAAGGCTGGGGGCAACAGAGAAGACAACACTGGGACTGGAGTTCAAATGCTGGCCTAGCTGTTGGAGGGTTCAAACTGGGGCAAAGGCTAAAACAAATTTACTTTGAGGTTGACACCAATATTGAATTTATCAATATTGTTGCAGAAATTCCAATGACCATCATCTGTGACAGGAAGTAGCCTTTGCAAATATCAAACCTTTAGCATCAGAGTTTTCTTGATGAACTGTGCTGTCTTGATCATTTTGTTCATTTAAGAAACCTTGTCCTGCATCATCCCAATCATTGCCATTTCCACTTAACTTCCATTCGTGTTGCTGAACAAGTACAGAGTTTAACATAACCAAATGATCTATGGGCTCTAAACCGGGCATATCTTGTTACTGGACATTAAGGCTTGTTGTACATTATTCCATATTCATCAAGAATCAAAGTGTCACTACATAACCTAATACTGTTCCCAATCCAGCCAAATCATAAAACCCTTTCAAATGGCAGTTATTCAAGAGCAATTTATTGCTCATTTTTGGTCCTTCAGTTCATTTAAGCATTGGAAGAAGGCCTAATAATGACCCAATAATACAACTATGGCAGCCTAAATTGTATACTTTCCAAATCCATGATGCAGTTGATGATTTGTTGCCATGTCTTAAACCAACCTAGATGGTAATGACGCAAACTAATTTAAGAACAGAGGAGAGTGCTCAAACATTAGCCCTGATCCCTTCAACATCATCAAGCAAACCAATGAAGGACCAAAGTACAGTGATGTACTTGCAGGTTTGTCTTTGCGTCAGTGTCCCCTGTGTCATGACCACTGTTGTAAACATACATGGCTACACTTTCCAAGTGTAACATGGGGATACCACAAGGGGGAACACTGGAGAGCTCATTTTGAGTGGACCTTGTGTAAGGAATAAACAAAAAGCATGGTAACAGAAAAGTTAACAGTGGGAAAATATACTACAATAGTCAGGAGTCATCATGGAATAATTGTGGGCAGCTGATCACGTTTTCTTACTTGCACTGATATAGTTGTCCTGGTGTTATGGTTAAATGGGTTACCATATTAACTTTCAGCTGACAGAATTATTAGATATCATAGTAACAGTGCCAAAGGAAAATAAGAGGTGTCCATATGATAGCCACTTTGCCAAGCTTTTCTTTATAATATAAAAAAATCCTTGTCAAAGTGTTCTTATCAAGCCATCCATCCATCCATGTTTATGTCACTTCACCATTTTATGGGCTTGTGGGGGATCTGAGGCCTGTCTCAGCTGACTTTGGATGAGAGGCAGAATACACGTTGGACTAAGGGTGATATGTCCTTAATGAAAATGAACTGATACAGAGACAGACACATCTAACCGAAGGTAACCATTTAACAAAGTTTGTGGCTGAGCTGTAACACTGGCCTGTCCAGATACATGAACAGGAGCGGAGACTGGTGAACTTGATTTGTCATTTTGATTTTAAAATGTCTCTCATCTTTGTTCCTGCTGCCGTATATGTGAGGACCACAATCTCCCCTCTCTCAAGACCAGTCCTACGGGTGATATGTATACTGCATTTTGCATCCATGAATCTATGCATTATTTCTGGAGGGCAAGCTCTACCAATGAGCTAAACCGACACAAGAGATGAACCTACTCATCCGTATAGTTAAGAGCCTTTATATCATTAGCCTCGAGCAGCCAATGATCCCAACAAAGGACAAGTACACAATTTAAGTCAGATAAACCATCAAGATTTACGAGATCATGACCCAGGAAACAATGAACTAATTTAGGAATGCTCAGACTACTTATGTTGACCCCTAAAGGAGGTAATACCCTGGCAGACTTCTGTTATTGTTCCCTTCGGACCTTGTCAGTGTTAGAACTCTGGCTCTTCGTTCTGGCTCTTCACCTACATATGTCGACTAAAATAAGTTTAGTTCAACCTCAGTGAGGCTAAAAAAGTCCATGGTAAAGACCTATGGATTGTTGTTTTTTGAAGAACAGCTTTGAATGTGGAACAGAATTCACTCTAATGCTCAATCAAACCCTCCACCCACTTATCCACCAGTCCATCATCCATCATTTCTATCATCTGTCCATCCTCCCAACCATCTGCCCAATAATCCTTGGATTTCAGCAAATCTAAAACTCAGCCAGCTCTACCCATGTCGACGATTATCCATCAAAGAGCTCTGATTCAGGATGATTGATGGCTCTCTGTTGCAAGTTTTTGCAACCATGATCCAAACCAAAGACCTTAGTTGATGCATTATAATAACAGCATGAATCCTTCTAAAGGTAAATCCATGTGTTACCACCCCAGTCCCCTTGGAGTCACTCACTGTTTGATTGATTCACTGATTCAAAGACTGATTATCCAGGTTCTTTCTTTCTCTTCACATGAGCCTGATGGTTTATGTGTAAACCCAAAGGCCAATGTGGTTGTTAAGATGGATGAAAAATACAAAGGAGATACGAGTTTTAACACTGGCAATGTAAACTACATCTCAACCACATCTCTTTTTACAGGGGAATGCATTTGAAAGGGAGACACAGGTTACCCCATTTTCCCTGTTAAGTTTTGCTTCAGTCTAGGCCTTCATGATAGTCAAAGAGCATCATCAAACTGTACAGGTAACCTTTTTTTTTTTTTTTTTTTTTGAGCAACCAGGCTCGTGTTGCAACATATTCTTAATTCTCCTTATTTTGTAGTTTAGGTGTGGTTTTCAGGGGGTGTGTGAGCTGGAAGGTGGTGTGACACTTCCTGTAATTATCAAGTTCTTTTTCATGCTTTAGTTTCTGCACTTTTATTCTCCATGTGTATCTTTCTGACTGATTTACATCCAGGAGTAGATCAGGCACAGCTTCATCCACAGTGTGGCGTTAGACTTACGTTCAGTCAGAGATGCATTGAAGCTGGATTCAACATCAGCTGCTCAATGTTTTTTTTAAACAAAAATCTCTTAAAACACTTTGTGATATGTTTTGTTCCATTCTGAACGACTCTCCCAAACCCGTACCTTCCTTACTGTGTCCAGTTGCACTTTTTCAACAAGTTTTTTGTCATTTTTTTCATTTCTCATATATATACTATATATAACCCTTTTGTTCTTTAAAACAGGGAATGCTGATAAAATAAGAAGTTCAAGATGGACTTCTCCCAAATGATGTGATTCCAAAGACTATTGTCCATTTTGTCCAAAAGCTTCCACAGACTGCGACTTTGTAGCAGCCATGTTTGTTGTCTACTCAGAGAAGCATCCAGGTCACTTCGGCTGGAAATGCAGAATGACCAAAGCAACTAATGTGACTGCAGTCTGTGTTCTCAACAGAGGAAGGAGGTGAAAGGGAGGATCAGAGACGACACATGAAAAGGCGTGAGAGGCTGATCTGATTGGTCAGGCCGATGATCCAGAGAATCCGATTGGTCAGGCCGAAGCAACACTATGTTTGATCGATTGCCATGTTGTCATGAGAACGCCGTCAGAGGAAGTGGTCACTCATCATTTTGATGAACTCTGGCACCTTGGACCTGGAGAGACAAAAGGTCAAATTAATGAAGAAAAGGAATTAAAAACAACACAACACACAGACACAACATTCATGAAAAAAAAGGATTTGCCATGCTGCTCTCCTCTTGTCGGGAAAAGCTTATGGAGTGTCAGAGATAGGCCTGGCCACATTTCAGGGAGCAGGAACTTGATGAAGAAATTCCTCGGCTGTGTAGTTCAAATGTAGTCAGTTAACTTTGTATCTCTGCTGAAATAAGAGGTATTTTGTCCTCACTGAGGTACCTTTAAAGGGTAGCCCAGTCATTAACATTCATGATCTATAATACCAACTGGTTTTAGCAAAAATGGGAATTCAGTTTTTTATGGTAATATTGTTTTTTAAGGCCACATGGTTTATAGTTTCACAGTAGAAGATATTGGGTTTTCATATCATCTGATCCAAAGATGACCTGGTTTTCCAAAGGCTAATATCTCAAATATATCATTAATACTGGCCAATAGTCCTGTACTAGGGTGGAGGACAACAAATATTCACCATATTGATTTTTACCAATCTGTGTCAATCCTACCATTCAATAGTGCACAGAATGAGGATCTGTTTGCATACATCTAAGTATAGTTGCAGTCAATTAATGATTTAAACTTTGACACATAGTTAAACTCTCTGCGTTTAGCATTGATGCTCTTCTATGTGTTCTGCAGACACTGTTTGGGCTAATCAACCTGCATTGTATTTTGGAAACACATTATTAGTGTTTTAACAAAACAGGACATATTTGTTGAAATGGATATACTACTATCCAACATGAGCTTTTGGTCCCCTTTCTTCGACAACAGGGTCACAGAAGTTTTATGATAGGAAATACACAAAACCATAAAGTTTATCTGCTAAAAAAATATACTTATTCTGACCTTTTGTAGGTAAGAGATTTGTCTAAGGTCACAACCTGACATACTAGATGAACTCTTAGATATACCCATGGGACATAACTCAAGTCTACTGGAGCAACATCTCACAGGAAGAAGGCCAGATCCATTTAAAAAGGCAATGGAGCAAATGTTTTGTCTGTCACATTTATTATGGGCAATTGAGAGGCCTACAGTCACTTCTCACATAACCAAACATGCACATTGCTACCTCCTGTTTTTCTTCAAAAGGATGCCGATAAGCCTGGTCATTTTATGACCGGAGCTTTTGTATCAGCTTGAAGCTTTGCAAGACAGATCTGCATCATGACTGACACAGAATCTAGCAAATGCAGATGCTATGCAAGGTTACTACCTCATATTTCACAGATACTGGAATAGCAGGCACAGTGACAAGACTTAACAGAAAAACAAGTATAACTGTATCAAACAATGAGATTTGTGGAGTTCAAAAAATAAAATTCAAAGG
Source organism: Scarus forsteni (assembly GCA_036419115.1). Lineage (NCBI taxonomy): Eukaryota > Metazoa > Chordata > Actinopteri > Labriformes > Labridae > Scarus > Scarus forsteni. Next base: position 21,888,725 of record JAZDUH010000269.1, read on the forward strand.
AAAGAAATGACAAACACGCAATCACACATCAAAATCACACTTACTGCCAATCTGTTGTTAAAATGTACCCGGACCAGAAACAAACTGAAGTTCTGGTCTCTGTTTTACCCAGCGTACCTCTCATCAGCATTGAGAGGTGTTAGGTGTTTGGGCCTAATGTTCTTAATTCAACAAATTCACCTCACCTAATGAGTTAGAACTGGTTTTGGTAAACATTGGTCTGTGTTCGTCTTAACCCTTTAGTTCCTGCACTAAAATAGCAGTCGTAACTTGGTTGATACATTTTAAATTTTGTTTCACCCCAAAGACAAATTAAAACTACAACTATAGAGAAACAATGGTAGCATCCATATATTAACATTAATTTTATGCTAAAGCAGTCAGTCTTTAGATACAATGTGCCTTTAGGTCTTTAGCCACGTATTGAACTTTTTAGCCACGTCCAGGTCTTTAACGTTTTCAATTTATCAATGATTTAATGAAGTTTACAACTGGACTTGTACTTGAAGAACTAAAAACAGAAATGGTAGTAACTATTCAAAGATTTGATTCTCTTTAAGCCATACAATGACATGAAGAGTGTAAAATACTTTTCTGAGAAATGTGAAGTGACTTTTAAACCTTTTTCCCCCCAGTTCCCAGCAGGAGGTGCCCTGTTAGCTGAATAGTATTATAGTAGTCTGAAAAAATTATTACGTTTCCGACTTAATGTAACACATCCGTAAAAAAATAGCGCTCCATTTATAATGCTAATGTAGGGTTTGCTTAAGGGCAGGTTGTAATTCGAAACAAGGACAGCAATAGGTGTCTGCCATTTTGTTCAGCTTTAGTCAGCTTTATGTCCACAAATGCAAAGCATTGTCAAAGTCTACATTCAAAACTGGAGCATTCAAAGCAAAAGTGCACAAACCAATCAACAACAGTGACTAATTGTACACATTCAACAGCAAATCAGCGGTTGGCTTCCTGATATAAACTTGATTTGATATTGAGATGACTCCTCTTTTTAGTGTGACAGGAAAGAAATGGCTAAACGTACACAGACACAGCATTTCTGAATATTAGACAATCAGTGAACACTACATGACTTGTCCACTTTTTTAAGACAAAATGCCTCTTAAAACAGGTTTTGTTTTTGATTTAATTATTATAAGCCAGAAAGTAAAATATGGAAATATGTTGTTAGGTGTTAATTTTGCCTCATCTAAATTTGGCATCAAAAGATTGATTCTGACTGGCTCATTGGTTGGATTTTAAGGTACAACAGCAGATTAGTGTATAAGTGAAATCTTCTGACCATTCAGGGGGGGAGGAGATGGTGCTGCGTTTTACATTTGTCCCATTGGGTTTGACCCGTCGCCCATGGCAGCAGCGGCAGCATGGTGTGCAGCCAATGAGAGGGGAGCGCCGTCTGATGACACAGTGACCTTCTCCTCCTCACGACGCTTCAGACAGGCTGCCTTCGGGTTGAGGTTTCTCTCTGAAAAGATTCAAAGGTAGAGCAGATTATCTGTGGTGTGGGTCTTCCTCAGAAGAGTCAGACTAAAGCCAGAAAGTCAAAAACTTGAATCTAAATGAACATAATCAACAGGTGTCACTGCTGCCCCCTCCTGGAGCTTCTTTAACACTGCATGAGCTGGGTCTCTCAAAAAACCTTTGAAACCCGAATTTGTTGTCTTGTTTCGATTCAGAAGTCTGTGACTTTATTTCTCATCAGACCATTTCAGACTGACTTCGTTTTAAAATCTCTTCTTCGTTATTTCAGTTTTCATCATGAAAAATCAAACTACCAATAAGGTGCAATTGTGCTTCCTTTGTTGTTGATAGTTTAGAGGTGAAGAGTGATTAAAAAACTGACCTCTGACTTGCTGCTCCAGACTGAGGATGACGGCGACGGCCTGGTGCAGGATCAGTAACTTGGTCTGAGGTTTGTCACTCTTCAGGTGCAGCTGGACCATCCTTCCCAGTTCCTTGAAAGCCTCATTGATGTCACGTACACGCAGACGCTCCCGCGCATTGTTAGCCATTCTCCGTTCCCTCTCCCTCTCCATCTTCTGCTCCGGAGACAGGTCCTCATCATCATTGTTGCTACAGTTCCCAAGAAGAACAACCAGAAGGGAGAGAACAAGGAGAAAGAGTGGAGGAAGGATGAAGGAGGGGTGAGGATGGAAATTCATCTCAGATTTGCTGCTGAAATTAACATTATCTAGAAATCTGCAGCTTATTCCTCCAGTACTGACATTAACATTAAGCAGCTTTGGATCAGACGCTAACCCAAAGCCATGCTGTGTGCATGTTTTTTTGTATTTTAGGCCACATTTGCACTCCAGCATTTAATAAACTTCAATTAAACAAGTACAAACAAGGTCAAGATTAAATTTGAGATACGTGTGACAGTTTTGTCAAATTTAGAGTTACCAAAATATCAGTTCTCTGATATCTGACGAATATTAAAGGTTACTTTTTTTGTTAAGTGGGTTTACAGCTTCTGCAGAGGAGGTTACCTTTTAGCCTGCACCAATCTGTTAGTCTAAAGATTTGTTTACAAGAAAGAACACTCAAAAAGACCTCCAAAGATTTTGATGAAATTCAGGGGATGTTGGTCATAGTGGTGGCTTTATGATATGCCAAATGTGGATGTGGACCCTGATTTTCTAAAAATATATTTTCACAATGCAAGACAGGGCCGTTTTCCACATTTCAGACAATGACTTGGCTGACAGTATCAGAGAAGCCTTGGCAGGGTATGTTCAATCAAAGCACTTCTATTTCTTTTGGCTGAGCCTTGCACAGGGGTAGGGTCTGCCTGTCCTAAAGAAGTCCAAATTATAATGGAAATATATTGAAACAAGGTCAAAAAGATTAAATCACCCTCAGTTGAGTGTGAATGGTGAAGGGTTTCTGTCTCTATATGCCATCCAATTAATTGCCTTTGAAAAAGTTTATTGTGCACCTGCCTTTTACCCAATTACAGATGGGATAGACTCCAAGTCTCATTGACTCCAGAGAGAACACATGGTACTGATTATGGTTGGATGATAGCACATGAAGGAATTCTGTTTGAACTTGTATCAATAAAAAACTAGATGTCCTGATCAGCTTTTATGGCCCCTGATCGGGAATCGATTTTGTGTTTCTTTGTTAACCAAATCGAGTAAACATAACAAGATGGTTCCATTGAATTCTTTTGAACTACGTCTAACTTGTGTTGCTGTAAAAATAATATAAAATATTATGAAACACAGTGCTGGATAAATTTATCAGTTCACCACCCAATGTAAGGTTTATATAACAGCTGTCTTAAATTGGCATCATTGGTTATTAACAAAATCATGTTTATGTTCAGTTAATGATTAATACACCAGTATGTAGAAGCTTTTAAATCTAAAATTATATATTACAAAACCCAAAACCAGTGAAGTTGGCACGTTGTGTAAATTGTAAATAAAAACAAAATAAAATGATTTGCAAATCCTTTTCAACTTATATTCAATTGAATACACTGCAATGACAAGATATTTAATGTTCGAACTGAGAAACTTTATTTTCTTTTGCAAATAATCATCAACTTAGAATTTAATGGCTGCAACACGTTGCAAAAAAAGTTGGCACAGGGGCATTTTTACCACTGTGTTACATCGCCTTTCCTTTTCACAACACTCAGTAAACGTTTGGGAACTGAGGAGACCAATTTTTGAAGCTTTTCAGGTGGAATTCTTTCCCATTCTTGCTTGATGTACAGCTTAAGTTGTTCAACAGTCCGGGGTCTCCGTTGTTGTATTTTACGCTTCATAATGCACCACATATTTTCAATGGAGGACAGGTTTGGACTACAGGCAGGCCAGTCTAGTACCCGCACTCTTTTACTACGAAGCCACGCTGTTGTAACACGTGCAGAATGTGGCTTGGCATTGTCTTGCTGAAATAAGCAGGGGCGTCCATGAAAAAGACGTTGCTTGGATGGCAACTTAATGTTACTCCAGAACCTGTATGTACCTTTCAGCATTAATGGTGCCTTCACAGATGTGTAAGTTACCCATGCCTTGGGCACTAATACACCCCCATACAATCACAGATGCTGGCTTTTGAACTTTGCGCCTATAACAGTCCGGCTGGTTCTTTTCCTCTTTGGTCCGGAGGACACGATGACCACAGTTTCCAAAAACAATTTGAAATATGGACTGGTCAGACCACAGAACACTTTTCCACTTTGCATCAGTCCATCTTAGATGAGCTCGGGCCCAGCGAAACCGGCGGCGTCGTTGATGAGTGGCTTTGGCTTTGCATAGTAGAGTTTTAACTTGCACTTACAGATGTAGACGAACTGTAGTTACTGACAGTGGTTTTCTGAAGTGTTCCTGAGCCCATGTGGTGATATCCTTTACACGGTGATGCCGGTTTTTGATGCAGTACCGCCTGAGGGATCGAAGGTCACCGGCATTCAGTGTTGGTTTTCGGCCTTGCCGCTTGCGTGCAGTAATTTGTCCAGATTCTCTGAACCTTTTGATGATATTACGGACCGTAGATGATGAAATCCCTAAATTCCTTGCAATAGCTGGTTGAGAAATGTTGTTCTTAAACTGTTGGACAATTTGCTCCCGCATTTGTTCACAAAGTGGTGACCCTCGCCCCATCCTTGTTTGTGAATGACTGAGCATTTCAGGGAAGCTGCTTTTATACCCAATCATGGCACCCACCTGTTCCCAATTAGCCTGTTCACCTGTGGGATGTTCCAAATAAGTGTTTGATGAGCATTCCTCAACTTTCTCAGTCTTTTTTGTCACTTGTGCAGCTTTTTTGAAACATGTTGTAGGCATCAGATTCCGAATGAGCTCATATTTGCAAAAAAAATACAGTTTACCAGTTTGAACATTAAGTATCTTGTCTTTGCAGTGTATTCAATTGAATATAAGTTGAAAAGGATTTGCAAAATACAGTGTTTTTATTTATGATTTTCACAACGTGCCAACTTCACTGGTTTTGGGTCTTGTACATTACTGGTTGAATGTTATGCCTGATTAATTTCTGACTTCTAAGAGGAGCCCAGAGAGCTCAGATTTGGGCAAAAAAAAAGTGAATTTAGTTTGAAATTTATCATTCATGATAAAAATGTTTGTTCAAAAAATATTTATATTGACCTTGATCTGTTGCTTTAACTGATACCAATACATTCTATTCTATTCTATTCTATTCTATCTATCTATCTATCTATCTATCTATCTATCTATCTATCTATCTATCTATCTATCTATCTATCTATCTATCTATCTATCTATCTATCTATCTATCTATCATTATCAATTATGTATCAATAATCAGAACAGACAAACAAACATTTGCATAATCATCATTATCATCATCATTGTTATTATAATCATGACCGCCTTTTCATGAAAAATCTCAGGGTTTGGGATCCAAATATTTCTGATTTTTATTTTTCCTCCAGGTGAAAAATCTCCTGGAGGAACAAAAAGGTGCTTATCTGCATCCAGGAGGGGAAATCAACACTGAATTCATGTCATCACTTCAATGTCATAAATTTCATCAGGAAACAGTTTTGTATCTCACGAGTGGGTGTTTGAGTTTTGATTCTCCACAAAGTTGATGTTGCTGGTGTTGATTTCCTGGACCTGAATGCGAGTCTGCACTTTAGAGATAAAATGGAGTGTTGGCTCTACTCTGTTGCGTGAGAAACAGCTGAAACCAGGCTCAAGACCATGGAGAGACTGATCAGTTTAACCTGGACCTGCACATCTCCCAAAAATCCCTCTTTGTTTTACTGAAAGAAAGATGGTTGGAGATTGCAGTCCTTTCATTTTTATCAACAAGTCATAGTCTCTGTTTCAACTTCTGCATTTAGCTGCTTCTCATCACACTTGTTCACTTCATCAAATCCAAAGACCGGGTCCCAAAACATGCAAAGCTTTGAGTCCTTTCTTAAATCTATTCATTCATCTCAGTAGAAACAGCTCTCAAATATCAGGCTTTGTTAGAGAAATATGCATCCATATTTAATTAACTCATGGCATGGATGCAGCAAAGATGTTTATTTTGGTGTTCTTCATGTAAATCTATCCATTAATATTTTCCTGGCTCTCCTACCCTGTCAAAGATTAATGAATCTTGTTTTTATTTCTGCCAGTGGAATTAAAGCTGGCTGCTAGTTTCAGATTTAGTTTGTGAAAATGAATTCTTGTCTTTCTTCTGTGTAGTTATTTTTAATTAAGAAAGGTCTCAAAGCCCATCATATTTTGGGAAATGGTTTGTTCCAGACCAGCCGATGGATTTGATGCCAGTGAGCGTCTGAGAGTCAGGCGGGGTTACCTAGATCTTGACCTCTCAATAGACTTCAGGTCCTTGCTGTCAGGGTCTTCTTTCTTGGGTTCCAGGGATTTGGAATCCTGCAGGAGGTTCTCGTCTCCTTCGTCCTCAGACTTTATCTCTGAACTGACAGAGGAAGTGCTCTGACCCTGCAGGCCTGAAGACAGAGCTGTGAGAGGAAGAAGATGGTTAGAAAGTGGAAACAGTGTATGGTGTGGTGTCTCGTGAATCATTTTCAAGTAATTTTCTAAAATTTTGTATGAAAGGTTGTTGGTAACAGGGGTTTAGATCCTCTTTTCCACACCAGATTTGTCGATCTTTCCCAAGTGAATTCCTTAAAGCCAGAAAAGGCAAGTTTTTAGGAAGGTAAAGAGTCACTGGGGACAGCTTTTCTGATTCACCTTGAATCTTTTCAATTTTTTTCTGTGTATTATGTGTATACCTTAGACAAGTTCTGGTGAAATGGTGAAAATGTCATTTGGTTGAAGAGTGTTACAGCCTTAAAATAAATACTTTTGGTTAAAACTATAATGAAATTTATCAGCTATAAAACTCCATGTAACACCCAAAGTATTGTAAATTCTGACTTAAAATATTTATTTCATAAGAACAGTTTTTTTGATGTGATAAAATTTTAGCTTACTCTAAACAAACCTGAGGCTGTGGAGCCAATTAAAAGTCATCTTACTGTTTAATGCTCCATTACACAGATCAATAATATTAACTTGTCTCAGCAGTAGGTACTCTTAAAGTTTAATTTCTTGCCCAGTGACCCATTGATATGTGATTTAAGGTGATCAAATGCCAAACCCTTCAGTTAAGGCATGACCCACTTCACCACTGATACACAGCTGCACCAAGAAATGTCATCACAAGGGGCTGTCCTCTAAAAATGTATAACCAGCAGAGACAAGTATGACGAAGACAGTATATGATTGGCCCATGGATCTGTCACTGGCTTCAGTTCTTACTTCAGTCCACTTGTCCACAGACCCAACACAGCATTGTGTGGATTTGCTGTTCATCGTGAGAGTGGGATCCATATTCAAGATTTCCTTCTTCTTAACAGATGTTTTTTTTTCTTAATGTCATGATGAAGGGATTCATGATTGGCTATAAGGATTCATGTTGGGTGTTGGATTTTTAAATGCATTTATCTTTAGTTTAGATATGTATACATGCATAGGCCTACAGGTGTATCCATAAAATGAAGAGTTTGTCTTCAGCCTGCTTTATTGCAAAGTGTCAGATTGATTCATTTATTGATTGAATTACATATTTGCACGGTCTTATGATCTAAACCACATCCACGATGGTCTCATTGACATCATCCATTGATTTATGAAGAGGTATAATGAAACCCAAAAACCGTCCACCATCTTCGAAATCAGGAAAGTCAGCTTTCCAACCCCCCACAATTTTGCAAAAATATTGCCTTAAAGTAATTTGCATAGATGGATCATAAAAATATAAAAAGTTCACAAAATGTGCTGTGATAAATAAATTACAGACCAAACCAAGTTTTGATCCATGCTGTAAAAAGAGTTTATTTCTGATTTTGAAAGAGACATATTGGAGGACTTTACACGATGCCTCTAGTGGCCAACAGGAGAAATTGAGTTTTTGGCACTCCTGCATTTGCTCCAATTTTCACCAGTGCTTAAAATGTGTTGGAATTCTTTAGATGGCTACAGTAGTGGAGTCCTAAGAGCAGTACATTTACTTCAATATGCATAATTTTGGATGATAGAAACACCTGGAGGTGGGTTCGTTGTGTACAAAAAAACAAATATATATAGTAACAACAGAAAAACTTATTCTCTTAAAGTTTTGAGGCTGGATGTGGAAAGAAGTGCATCTTTAAAAGTTTGAATAGCCATTTTAGATTTGAAATTTAAGAAATCTATTATTTTTCTGAAGTTCATTCAAATCTGCAGAGGAAATTTAAGTGCAACATCAGTGCTATACAAGTGAAATCAACCTGTAAAGATGGCGACTGTGCAGGGAGGTGATGCAGACGTTATGGCCTCTGCTCTCTCTTTTCCTGTCTCTCTCTCTCCTCAGCCGAACAGTGCAGTCTTTATTTGACGTCTGTATGGATCTGTCACTGGGACGCTGCCAACTTCTCAGTCAATGCAAAATGCTGCACTCTGTTACCACACACACACATCAGCACCAACTGTCGGCCATTTTGAATCTCCGTCTGCCTGACTGGAGGCATTTTGTGTGCAGCTTTGAGTGACGGTCTGTTTGGTTTGTGTGTGTGTCTCTGCATACAATTGCTGTGTTTGTGAACTAATATCTGTACTTAAAAAAACAGGTCGTAAACTGAAAAGTGACTTTTTGCTTTTAAATGTCTGACTGATCCACGGCTGGACAAAACTGCACAAGAGGAGCACTAAGATGATGTGAAACGTTACTGAAAAGATTAAAGGAGGAGCTCTGTATCTCTGTGCAAACCTTTCGATCATTCTCAGTGTCTATGTTTAGGACACTTCAATTTTGATTCTTGGAATAAAGGCATGTTTTAATATCAAGTGCCTTTTGCATCATTTTTCATTTCTCAAATAATTCTTTGTGGCTCCTGTTCCTGTTTTTGTCTACATCAGCTACCAGCAGCAATGACATCATTCAACGTAAATTCATACTTTTAGACCAGTCAAACCTATTTTAATGGCAGTTCAGCAATGTTGCTATACTGATCAACATCATTCCTCTGCAGTTCATAATCATTAGAGATATTGAAGTAATAATTTGAGTGATCTCTCTATGCATGGTTGTTTTTGATTATGCCTCCATAATAAATATCTTAACAACCACAGAGACACGAGGATCCTCTAAAAAACCAGGTTTCACATCTCAAGGGACATACCTCAAATAAAACATTTTTTCAGTGTAGACAAACGTAATGAGGTCAGGTTTATGATCTAGGTGTGCATGGGTTTGTCAGTATCATAATCTCTTATTTTTTCCCCCTGTGTCTCTGCCAGGACGGATACACCTCTAGATGTACTGAATGTATATGTATATTTGTGTATTTATATATATATGTATATTGCATATAAGTGTATCGATGAAATGAAGAGTCTGTCTTTAGCCTGTTCTATTGTGAAAAGACTAACACTTGTTATGCACTGAGGCTCTTCAATCTAATGATTGATTTGTGTCCTTGTTGGATGCACTTCACACAAACCAAATCAGAGATTTGGAAAAGTGTCAGATCTGAAGATGTCAGTATATATAACTAAGTTTGCAGGTGTTGTGATAAAATTATATCCAATAATGTCTTGACTGAGATAAACAGAGGAGATAAATAGTGAAAATTAAATAAGTAAGATAGATTGATATCTATATATCTTGAGTATCCTTCAGCAATGTTTGGTTGGAACAAATGAACAGTCCCTGTCCCTGTTTCCCTCTGTCCCTCCAGGATGTCGTGGACTGGATGGTTACTATTGTCAAGTATGGCCTTCATCATGCAGTGTGCTCCATTTTATATATACTTTTTATAACTATATATTCTTTATAAATAACCACTATTTCTTACAAAATATTTGCTATCATACATTTCGGGTTACTAAAAAAATAGATATTTTTCTTGGTTTGGGGAGTTCATGAAATCAGAGAATTTGAAAGAAGACCAACTCTGGGACTGAAAAGTCACAAATTTAAAAAGAAAAGTTTAAATTCTTCAGTTTAAAAGTCTGCAAATTAATAAAAAACCAAGCTCCATAATCACATTTTTTAATGACCTTTTGGGTATGTTCACTAAATATCTGTTTCTCACACTCTGTACCCCTGACAGTGTTGTATCCTCTCTCTGTCTGAGACGCTCTGTCACTTTAAGGCTCCCTTCCCTTCTCCCTGATGGTCACACTTGTCTGCTCTGCGTTAACTGGGCCGTTATATCAAAATGATCACCATTTGAAGTTAGCTGGTCACATAAGTAAGTAATGACCCATTATAACTTACAAAGTGAAGATTTCCTAGTTCATAATTATTCTGAAATTGAGAGAAACCGCAGCTCTGCCACTGAAGTTTCTGCTGCCAAAAACATTTAATACACTTTATTTACAGTCTTTGCCCACCCTCATTTCTAGGAGTGTGTGTGTTTCACTCTCGCTCTCTCTCACCTCATTACATACTTGGCTCTGACTTTCGGCGGCTGAACTTTGCTGCCAGCAGACTCATTTTCAGCCTTTAAAAACGAGCTCAGGGCTAATTTGCTGCACAGCGCGCTCATATACACTCTTCCTCCTCCTCCATATTCATATCACACGCACACACACACCACATTTAATTGACCACTCTTCATTTACGACCAGCCTCACGTGTCCAACTTTTAAGTCGTAGTCCCTCAGTTTCAGCTTTTTAACAAGTATTTTTAATTTGGTTTTGTAACTTTTTTGTTTCTCATATTTTCTGTCATTTTTTCCCTCCTGTTGTATTTGTGAAACATCTTTGATCTTCATCTTTGTCTTGTTCATGTTTCTGTCCTCATGGTCTTCATTACTCTCCTCCATGAATCATCCCTGCTCTCCTTTATTTTTCTCATTTTTATAACTGCTCACAGTTGTCTGTCATAGTTGATTTCTTGCTTTTTGTTTTTCTAATTTTTGGTTTGTTTTTATGTGCTTCTCTTTTGATCATATTTTAATATTATCCTCCTGTTTACTGTTTTTCATGTTCCAGGATTTAACTTTGTGTTCTTGTTTATTCCTCTTTCTTTTTATCTCTTCTATATTCTTTCATTTTAATGATTTTATTCTGTTTTGGATTTTCCATTTTTTTAACCACACTCCAGTCATTTTTTGAAAAACTTTTTTTCCTCTAAATTTTTTCAATGTCAGCTGGAATAGCCTCTGCCCCCCCCTCCATAAGACATGTGACCTCTGTATGACCTCTTTTGAGTTCATGTAAAAATATAAAAAGAAGAGCAGTCAGAATTCTCCTTTATGAGACCTGCTTAGTTTTGTTGGCACCCTTTCTGTTTCTCAGACCGTTTCAGGAGCAGGGGGTCTCACCTCTGTATGGATCTGACTGGTTCAGATCTGGTGAAGTGGCCGACTGTACGGGGAGCTGAGGTACCGAGACCTGGCCGCCCATCGAGTGTCCGCCTCGCAGACCGCCCACACCACTGCCGTCTTCTCTGTGAGAGCCCACCTGGGAGAGAACAGAAGAGAAAATGAGGGGCTTTTAAAATGCACGGAGCATAAAAGAACAGCAGTGTTCTTAAGAGGTTTAAATATGTTTCTGCTCTGATTCACTTATAGATCCGGCATGAAAAATAAGCTTCCCTAAAGTTTAACAGAAATGAGCAACCATCCCCAGATAGCAAATCGAGTTTTAATAGTTGTTCACTTGACAAAAATAACCTTTAAATCACAAAGATAGTCAGACATGGAAAACCAAGCTTGACAGACAATTCAAAGTTTAAATGAAATCCAGATAATTTAGTTCACAATCTCTTCTTAAACAGGGCCTTATGACATTAACTCAAATTTCACAAGAATGTAGTTTTAACCAAAACTCTTACAGCATTCTTAGTCACGTTTTTACTTCATCAATCAAACATAAAGTAGGACCTGATTAACTGTTTCTAGGGTTGCTTTTAACAGCCTTAAACTGTAATGTATTTTCTCCTTAAAATTTCTGAAGATGATAATTTCCTACACGCTGGTTGAGAGGCATTTGGGGGCCTGATGTGGCCCGGGGCCTCCAGAGCTCTATGACTTCAAAATATAATTAATTGGATGGAAAACGTCTGTTTTCATGCATTTAAAACAAGGTATTTTATTTTCAAGGTTATTACAAACCTACATTTTAATCATCCATTCATAATTCAACTGAATGATTGGATTGATTCTTCTTCCCTTTTTAACCATTAAAAAATTACTTGAACCACTTTTGATTCAAATGTATTGTTTAGATTTTAAACATCATTATTAAATGATAATAAAAAATGACAAATTCATAAAAACACCAGTGCTTTGTAATTGGTTGATGGGGAAATATTTTTATCTCTATTTTTTTGTCCGTCTTGCTCTTAGGTGTTGCAGTTCAGTAAGTGGCCTGCTGAGGGCGTCCTCTGCCTTTCTTAAACACTTAAGATCTGCTGTCACATACACTCGCACACTTTGAAACACACAGACACACACACACACACACACTCACACAAAGTGTCCTGCCTGATGTTTTTCCTCCACTTTTCCAGTACAGTACTGTTCAGCTGCTACCACAAACTGCAGGTGCCTGTGTGTGTTTGTGAGTGTGTGTGCACGTGTGCGTGTGTGTGTGTGTGTGTGTGTACTGGTTCTTGTCGGCATGTCTGACATTTTTATTCTCTCTTTAAAAATGTTTCTCCTCTTCAGATTTTGGTTTGTTTTCAGGGAGATAATGTAAGAGTGCCTGTTTTTGTGCAAGTGTGTGTGTATGTGTGTGTGGGTGCGTGTGTGCTTGGTTGAATCCTATCCATCTGTCTGCTACACACACAGTCACACACCCACAACGTAACACACACACATCCACTCTAACACACAACCACACCCACACACAACAGCATAACAACTGACAATTATCTTAATGCCCATATGTTTAATTGTGGGATTTTTAATTCCCAGAGCACCGAGCAGCTTCCAGCAGGGACGCACTGTTTTGGCACGAGATGGGCTCTCTTAGTGTGTGTGTGTGTGTGTGTGTGTACATATGTGTGCGTGCATGTGTGCGTGCCAGCTTTCCCATGGCATCCTGCGGCTCTCTCTCTCTCTTATCCTCTTTCCCCACGATCTTTTTACTTTGAACATGTCAGCAGGACAGCAGCTCGATATGAATCCTGATGGATATTCAGATCTGGATGCTGTAAACAGGAAGTGAGTTTATAAATCTGATGAGAAGATTTTAAACTAAACACAGGGCGATATATGGTATCAATCAGGCTTAACAGCCATTTAATTTCGATTAATTACGTATGTTAGCAGTTTTTTGGAGGCACAGTATAATTTTGCCTGATTATTAAACTCTGATTACTGTTTTAGGTCATTTTTAGACAGACATTTAGTCAGAAATTTTCTGTCCTTCTTCAGGACAATTTGTAAATGACCAAATTCAAAGAATGGGGGATAAGATGAGAAAAGGAGCCAAAAATTCTGCTTAAGGGATTTATCATAGAGCTCAGTAAATGCACAAGAAATACACAACTTATTTTACTCTTGGAGCCTCCCTTTAGATATTACAGTTCAAAATTAATACAATGATTTTTTTTCTTCAACTCTTAATTCTGTGGATAAGCTTATTTTTCTTATTTTCAGTTTGTCAGACGTTCTCTTATTCTCTTATAGAATAAAAAAAAAAAAACATTTAAAGTTATTTATGTGGACTTGGTGTTACCTGCATTGAGTTATCAAGAAAATCAACTCTCTCTCTTTATCTGCAGCTCATTCCTCAGCCCTGTTGTTTTTCCCTGCTGACATTGCCTAAGAGGCAAAGTTCAATATGGAGTGGTCACCAGAAAATCACAGGGCCACATTGAGAGAGAAGCAACCATTTACACAAGGAACTTAAAGAGCATGATTCTGGTCTGTAGAAAGAAACTGAGTACCAAGAGAAAACCAATACATGTGCAGGCTGGAGATGAAAACTCATCTTTTCACACATGCAACCTCTGCATTTGCTGGAAAATACCTGGGTAAAACCCCAGAAATCTCCCTGACATGCTTGTTCACACTTAAGGGAAATAAGACAGGGCATCAACATCCCAGGGTAAAGACTCTGGGTGAAAATCGTTATTTACTGCAACTATGACAGTGATTACAGAAAGGCCTTGGCTGACAGTTAGGGAGTTTAACCAGTAACCACCAGCCTTGCTCTAAGCCACAAGCTAATCATCTGTTCCATCATACTTTTTAAAAAATGTTCAATTTTATTAGGCTTGTTCATTATTATTATTATTATTATTATTATCATTATTATTATTATTATTATTATTATTATCATTATTATTAGTAGTAGTATTATTAGTATTATTAGTATTGTTGTTGTTGTTGTTGTTGTTGTTGTTGTTGTTGTTGTTGTTGGTCCAGGGATAAAGTGTTAGTTATATTTTAAAACACAAAAGTACAAATATAACATAAAAACTACATTCAAAAATTATAACAGTTTTAACATGGAAAGCTGGTCCAAACTACAATCCTTATTCATTTTGTTTCACTGATTTTAGAGTTTAATAGAAAAACATGCTTTTCAGATGACTAAAGGTATCAGACAGTATGTTGTGTAGATTGTTTCTTTGTCAGTATGATTCTGTTTCCAGATTATAAATCAAAATAAAGTGAATATCAAGCTTTAGTGATAAACTCAATAGTCTTGACGTTCACTGACATTCATTTTTAAGGCAGTTCTTTAGCATGTTGATTGGGCATAATGACGATTGTGTTCATTTTTGCTGTCTTGTTTGCCAACTTTAGTTTAAATAAAGTTGTTTTTAAAAGCAGATCCCTGTGTCTGTCTGCTAATCCAGCTGGCTGACAGAGAGGTCTTGCCTACCACATGCCAAACTCCCCTTTCGCTCCGTGCAAATATCACAAAATGTCGACCGGCTTGTTGGCGTGTGCGTGAGTGTGTTCCTCCGTGTGTGAATCTCTCAGTGTGTGTTTGTCTGTGTCCATACGTCTGACTGCTCCCCTATTTATTATTTTCCTCCTGTCTTTCTTTGTGTCACTCTTTTCTTTCCGTTCTCTGCCTTTCATCACCGCCTCGATTCCCAAATGTAAAATGGCAGCAGAGAGGGAGACAGAGAGGGTGTTGTACATTTTTAATGGAGGGCTTTTATATTTTAACGAGCCTTCCTTTCTCTCCTGCTTAATTTAGTTCAATGAGGAGACACACCGAGGAAAGAAAAATATAAATAAATTAGACATAAAATGATCTGCTGCTGGTCGAGCTCTGAGAGAAGCTACGCCCACTTACCCACCTTCTCTTTAGGTTAAACCATCTGATTGGATGGCTGTAATCATGCAGCCAATAACAACATGGAAGCCAGAGTGAAATGTTTTGACTTTGTCAGCTGCACCGTGACTGAAAGCCAGGAAAAAAGCCAGAAAGTAGATTTTCAGTTTAGATTATTTTGTCAAGCTGTTTACATTATTTTGTGTTGTTTTAATTTTTGTCAGTGTTGCGTTCAAGTACATATGTGATTTGATTTCTGACATCTGGAAGGCCTCACTTTCATTGACGTTGCATCCGAAAATAAAGCCCAGGTAACAAATTGTGTCACCACATGGTTTTTATGAAAAGTGTTCCCCCAACTGTTGACAGCCAGATGTCTGTGTGTCCTTGAATGCACCAACAAGAAAAGTTAAAACTGATAGGATTTTATTGGAACATAACAAACAAAGAGGAGGAACTCCTGCTGCGTTCAAAGTCATGTATAAATCAGTCTTTTCTGATGAATGTAGTTGGTCTCTTCCAATCAAATAAATCAAAATTTAGCTCGTCTTTATGCAGATGACGATATTAGTATTTCATGAATCGAAAAGAACACTTTGATCGTCAATCTTTGGTGATACATTCCTGAATGCATCAACCAAGATTGTTTTGTCTCATTTAGTGTCATATTAACATTTCATTCAGGTCTAGATACCTCGAAATGTGTTATGTTATTCAACTGAGTAAATATACAAGTCAGAAGTCCTAAATAGTGTGTTGGTTC
This sequence comes from Scarus forsteni, assembly GCA_036419115.1. Taxonomy (NCBI): domain Eukaryota; kingdom Metazoa; phylum Chordata; class Actinopteri; order Labriformes; family Labridae; genus Scarus; species Scarus forsteni. The sequence goes on from JAZDUH010000269.1 coordinate 21,904,752, forward strand.
CAGACTAAAATTTCACGACGCCTACATTTGGTAACTACTATGAAAATAAATAAATAAAATAGTTGGCAGACAAAGAGGGCTGTGCTGTTTTATGCATTCTCGATGATGGTGGCTAAGGGGGTAAATCAGTTAATATTATTTTTCACAACAATATGTTTCTTAATCATGAGATTAAAGAGGACTCAGCTAAGGAAACCATATCATTGTGATCCCATTAAAATGCCTTGGTTGCCTGCATATAGCACTTCAGAAGTTTGGTTGGGCTGTATTACATTCATTAACTGTCTTGAACATTCCTATTTTGAAACCATAAAGACCTGAAAACATGAGCAGCAGGCAAAAGTATGGGATAATCAGATATGGATTGAATGACATTTTAAATCTGAAAATGGATAACAAAAATCAAAAAGTGTTTGAGGTTCTAGGAATGAACTTTTGTCGCCATAATATGACAAACAACACTGAGTACTTCTCGCATGTAATGAAACACTTCGACAAAAGCAAACATGCTATGTGGCATATTAATTGCTTAATCACGACTGTCATGTTTCATGATTGTAACTGGAATAAAAAATGAATTAGTTGCCTGACCCACCTTCTTATCAAACTCAGCTTGTATGTGGCACAAAATATATATATGCACATGTAGAATTGAATATATGTTGAGGATTGAATATAAAATCATTTGAAACTGACAGATCAGCAGGTTTTTCTTGACTGTTTTGCATTCTAATTATATAGTAGTATGATCCACAGCCTTAAGTACATTTTCACAGCATAAAGAAGCTGCATGACAAAGACTCTTCTTCAGAATTATGATTCTGAGTTGTCACTTTGTTGTCTACATCTACATTTCTCATGTTTAGTTCTTTGTGGCATGCTCACATTAAAGAATACATGATGTGCATTGTTGAAAACCATTAAATTCAACTTTAATTTGCTGCAAGATCTAAATTTCTTTCCAACAGCGCAGACAGAAATATAAAAGAACAATGAGAGAGTGAACGAGGAGAGAGATGCTGAGTAGCTGTCATCTGCAATGTTGTTGATCAGTGGGAAGTGTCTTCATTTATAATGTGTGTTAGAGTGCACTGATTACACAGGAAGGGGAAGAAAGATGGGAAATTCTGGGTCAAGAGATGAAACACACACACTCTATTTCAGTATTTCTCCAGCACACTCTCACGCAGATCATTTAGTGATAAACAGCAAAGACAAGTCTGTCTCTGCAGCTGCAGCAGTGCGTCCACACTCCGTCAGTTCACTCACAACATTCATTCGGATATTTTAGCCAGCGTAAGAAGCATTCTTGCAATCTCCGTTTGTCATTGTCGACAAATGTAGCAGTCAAAATATTGTATCTCTGCAGACAATGCAAAATAATTAAATGCAATTTAGGAAGAATGTTGAGTCTGAAATAACTTGAATACCATGCCAATGGCTGAAGAATGATGCTGCGCCCTGTGTGCAGATGCTACTGTGGCTCCTTTCCTACTCTTGTTCACTTCTCGCTCTCTCTTTCTAGTTAATTCTCTGTCAAACTTCCTATCAAACAAATGTCTTAACATCCAAATGAAAAAAGACGGAACAGACTGATTTTTATTAAACACTGTTTCTGATGCTTTGTTTTGCAAGGCTGAAACAGTTATAATACACAAAAGTTTGGTTTGTGAAGTTCATGACAGCAAACAAAGGGGATAGGCCAAAGTGATGGATGAACGGAATCGAGGGAGGGGCAGAAAATATCTGAAAATGCTCCTCTGAAACGCCTACAAAACCAACATTTAGGAGCAAAGCATGTCTAATTTTGTCATTTTAAAAGAAGAAATGAAATTGCTAACATAAGAATAATGTTTCTATTGTCTCGTGCTTTAATTCTAACAAAAAGGAAAAGCAAGTGGATTTGGTCAGATACATCCAATAGTAGTGCTGCTGGAGGAAGCTATAAGAAGAATTTATAATGACCCAGCAGTTTCAACTGAAATACAGTTCTTTTATGTTTATTTTAGCCTCAATAAATAAGAGGTGACACAATATAATATACATTTAAGTAAGATGTTACAAAAATGAACAAGTGCTTTTGTAAAAAAAACAAAAAACAAATATGTTAACATCTCTTACACAAATAACCTAAAATAATAAGTCTTGTTGTGCTTCTCCATTGCAGAGCCAAAGAGCGTCTGCAGTGTGCTGATTCCTATAAGATGAACTGGAGTGAGAGCGCAGTAGTCCAACATTAACACACACTGTGGAACATTCCTATAGCTGCACAGTTTCTCCTCTGTGAAAACTGAACACTTGACAGAAAGCACCTGCTGTAATGTCAACACACACACACACACACATTCACACATGCACACACGCACACTGGACCCAATGTTGAGGTTGGACCTGAACGGTAGGAAAATTAGAGCAATATTTTCCAGTGGCGTGATGTGTGTCTTTTTTTTCCACATGTAATGAAAAGAGTGAGAAATGACAGACTGCTCTGTTGAGGTTCAAATCAATAGAAGAAGAAAATCAAAAACTGTCAGTGTTTGGAAAACAGAGATGCAGGAGGGGGTGAGAAGTTTGGAAAAATGTCATTCAGGTTAAAGATGTTTAAATTAAAACACATGCAATTACTTCATTAAACAAAGTGTAGAAATGTATTTGTGTGTAAACTTATTACCAAACGAATGATATTATACAAGTATTTTACACACACACACACACACACATATATATATATATATATCTATATATATATCTATATATATATATATATATATATATCTATATATATAGATATATATATATATATGTATATATATATATATATATATATATATATATATATATATATATATATATGTATATATATATATATATATATATATGTGTATATATATGTATATATATATGTGTGTGTATATATATATATATATATATGTATATATATATATATATATATATATATATCTATATATATATCTATATATATATATATTTTTTTTTAATGTGCATTTTCTTGTTTCAAATAAATAAACTCTCACATGTTGACCACATGGCATGTCTTTATAACATATTTCCTAAAAAAAATAGTTCTTTAATACCATACTATCAATTAAAATATAACAATGTTTAAATTCATGCAAACTTAATGATATTATTATTAAACTTTTACATTCTTCTCTTGATTGCAGGAAACAAACTAAATGTTTAACCTAATATTGTTCTTTATTCTTAGTTTTTGAGCATTTTTTAATAATATATATTGCACTAATTTTTGGTGGTTCTCTCTTTACAAACACGGCAGAGGAGGTTGTTGATATGATCTTGTTAAAATTGAAACTAAAACAATTTAGTTTTTTTTTTTTTTTTTTTTACATCAGATGTAATTTAATTACCATATAACTGTAAAGACTTTAACCTCTCCCTCATGAATATTTATATCATGTGGAATTTGAATGCAAAGTAAAGACATGTAGAAAGCATTAACATACTGCAGGGCCGTATGCTAATATATGGTGCCATAATTTATTCCTACCAGAACATATTTGCTGTGTTGAAAAGCAAGCAGTGGTCCACATATATCAAATAAAGGGTATGTATGTATGAAGAGCATGAGTTTTAAAAAAAAACAATAAAAATGTGTTCTTGGAGCGCTGATATTGTTCTTCTTTTAATATTTGTTGTTGTTTACAGTAACTGCCAGTTTAAGGTCATATTAAGGTCTCAGTATTCTTTAAAAAACCTTCACAAACAGGTTCAACCCAACATATTATCTGCTCTTTAACAAGAAAATTGGATCTATTTCTGAGACCTGGGGCAAAGGTTATTTCATGCTGTTTGTTCTCCATCTGCTAGCTGCATCTCTACCAGAATGATGTCACTGTGAGGCAGTGGAGTTACATGGAAGACAACGAGAGCATTGTTAACTGGTTGGTTATCTTAATAATACATTGTGTTCAGAAACTCTTTCTAGGACTTTAAGTTTTCTTTTTCAGTCTTGCTCTTCCCGCTTTTTATCCTCATTTTGAGCCACACACTTTCTTTTTGAATTCATCATCAAATGTTCATCTTTTTCTGGCACTTTGTCAACTTCTCCAAGCTCCCATCTGATGAGTTTAAATTCATTTCTTTATGTTAATGTCTTTATTTTTGAGTCTTTCCTGTGCTTCTCTTTTTGTCATCATCTCTGGATTTTGTCCCAAAAAAAGCACGTGCAGATGCAGGTTCAAGTCTTTGTATTCTACTGATTTTTTTCATCGATATTTTTTCTATCTGCCGATTTCCTGCCCCATTTGGTCTATCGTTTTGACTTGATGCATTTCTTCTCCTCTCTGTCTCTGTATTTCCTCACTGCTCTCTCTTTTGCACATTCATGCACACGCACACACACACACACTCACACAGACACAGCTGTATGTAGTTTGGCTGTGTTAGGCAGAAACGCCTTTGGGCTGAGGTCATAACTCTGGGAAAACAGGTGGTAAACTGATGCAGGAGAGAGGACATGAGACTTCTGCAAAGACATGGACAAATCCTTGAATGTGTACACATACAAGTGCACAAACAGACATTTCAGCTTTTAAATCTTTCTGTCTTTAATGCTTAATTATTCCAGTCAGCTGCAACATCAAACCACTTATTTTAATGCACATCAGCTTGGTTCAGTTTTAGGTTGTCTCTAAAAGAGGAGGAGGAGGGTCAAAGGGCGGGTCTCTCTTTCTTTCCATTAAGCAGAGTTACAGTAAGTGAAGTGGATGATAATCTGCATCACTGCTGAAAAACACATTAATTCCTGATAATACTCTGCATCTCTCCTCTCTCACTAAATGTTCATCCACGAGCTAATGGAAACCTACTGTCACTCATTACTCCTCAACATGGAAACAAGAAAGAGAACATATATTTAGGGAAATATGAGGAGAGCTGTTTGAGGTCCACTTTGAGAGCCAGATCCTACAAAGACCTGGTCAGTAATTATTAAAGGAATAAATGAAGTGGTGCATTATCCCTGAAGACTGACTTAAAGCAGCACAACGGAAGATCCCCGCTTGACCGGAGAGAGAACTCAACCACCCATGAGCTCTAGCGCGCGCATGTTGTCGTAAGGATACAGATCTGCCGGTCGCGTGCGTTTGTTTTGTAGACGAACCACAGAAGCCAGGACTTCGCTCAAAAGTATTCTTCTGTTCTCAGTGGCTGTTTGCAGGATGGATAGCGACGAGGTAATGTATTTATTTTTGACTAAATGACGACGTTAAAAATCGCTAAGTTCAACTTGGTTTTATTACGGTGATATCGCCCCCGTCCTATTGAAGCAATAAAGTGAATAAAACTAGAGACAACCACGAGCTGGCGATATCACACACTTAAAATAGGTCTAAACAAAACTACATACTGGTACATTCTGGATTTGTTGTGCTGTACTTTATTCCTGTCAAGTTTTTTTGAGGAACTTCGTCATAAATTAGTCGCCCAACATACCGGATAGTAGTCGGACATCCCCCCTTGTCTTTTATTTCACACCAGCGAGTGAACACCGAACCGATGTTTATTCTGGTCCGAGCATTCAGCTTGTTTTTCTCTCAGTTTCTTTGTTTTGTATCCTCCGACAAAACTTTTCTCTTCCTTACGTTCTTTGTTGCCTCCGCCATGGTTACAGCTCCGCGATTGGCTTTCGCTGAGACTTCCGTGTTTTAAACGAATCGGGAATCGGGGGAAGTGACGTATGCCGTAAAGCAGTCCAAACTTGTAGTTTGTTAGTGTGGCAGGGTTCCTACCATCCACCTCCAAGTTACATAGCGCCAGTGAAAGGGATACAGACCACGACAGAGGTGTCATTTAACTCACTGTAAAGTGGTGGACCATCACAATGAATAACGAAGGATTATATTATGTTTGAAAAACTACATAGTGTTGGTTTAAGAGTTTGTGGATTCGATCAAAGTGTTACAGATGGAGCCATTTAAATTTCCCCACTTTCCATGACCAAGTCTTGACTGGTTAGTGACTGGGACATGCTGGGTTCTGCACATTCTCATGACTGTAATGAGATGCCCCCCAGTGGTGTGACTGGTAAACACTAACACTACTCCAATAAGGAAAAACCCATTGGGTGTGTTCTTGTGAGGGAAGGACTATCAAGTGGGCATGTTTTTTTTTTTAAACGTATGTTCTTGGGCATTTTGTGCCTTTATTTGTAGGAGAGAGAGAGAGGATAGGCTTGTGAAATGGGGTGAGAGAGTAGGGGAAGGCATTCTGCAAACTGGTCACAGGCGGGATTCGAACCTGGACCAGCAGAAGCAAGTACATGGGGTGCCTGGTTGCTAACCACTCCACCAAACCAGCACCCCCGAATGGGTATGTTTAAGGTGAAGTTTGGGTTTCCCTGTTTGTTGGATGTTGGCTGGTGGTTGACTGGAACTCAGCAGGCATTCACCTGAAAGGGGAAAATTGAAGTGGCTGAATCTGTAACTTGTTTAATTACGGTCATCATATATAATATGCACAAAAACAAGAAATATAAAAATGTTAAAATTGAACAAAGATTTGACTCTTCTGTAAAAAAAAAACTGAGTTACATCAGAATTTTTAAAGTATTTTTTTTAACATTGTGTGGATGAAATAAATTCAAAAATCAAAATCCATATTTTTATATTGGTAAAAAGTAGTTCCTTCATGAAACTGCCCACAACAAGGTCTGCATTTTATTTAGCTCCTGTTTTTTTTTGTGCTTTGAGCATCACAGGACTTCTGTCGGTTTAGTTAATCATACAAGAGAGAAGGCCGACATCTCTCCAGCTGAAATCTCAAAAATGTACCTCTCATACATACAGTAAAAAACCTAAATGGATAAACAGGCCCTTTGGTGATAACTGTCTCTGCTGTGAACACTATACCAGTAACAACTAATCAAATGAAACTGATATTAAGCTGTGTGCAATGGTGTTAATATTTTTGAACTTTTAAAATTGTGTATATTGTTCTTGCAGTTTTATTTTTACTCTGGGTCATATCTTGCTTTTTAGTGTTTTTTTAAGTTTATTTTTATTTTATTTGTTTGTTTTCATGCTTATCTCTTTTGCTATATTACTGTCTTTACTACTATCACGATGCTAATTACCATATTGACAATCTTTTTTTGCTTACTTTATTATTGGGACCAAATAATATCGTACTTAGATTCTCAGATGAACGAATAAATATTTATTTCAAACTTCAATGGAAAACATGCATATGCATACATCCATACAAATCCAACAAGATAAAATATAAAGGTAAGAATAAAATACAAAGGTTATTCAACTAGCTAATGTACATTTATTTAATATGAAAGGCTGCCCTACACCCTCTTTTCACTGTCAGTATTTCCTGTTCTACTCAATGCAATCACATTGAAAGTAAAGTTATTGGATGAGAAAAAGATTTGAACAAAATACACTTAATTTAAGGCAAGTAGCCTCTGCATGGGTTTACGTTCTGAGCCAGCCTTTACACAGAGCCATAATCAAAGTAGGTTATTAACTAGCCCATATCTCAGTTACTGATCACATTAACTGCTTCTGCTGATGTATCCTGAGTCTCATCCTGTTGTGTCGCATTGCGCACTTGACACACAGACCGGATATTTACTGCTGACAATGTGCTATGATGCTAAGCTACGTGCTAAGCTAACTCCGTTTGAAATCAGACGCACTGCACTGTGTTTTCTGTTAATTTCAACTTGTAGTGTTCCCACACTTGGGATACTCTCTGTCGTTTCCTCTGCGGACTCTCTCCCTTCTGTCCCTCTCTTTTCCTGCATGATTGGAGAAGCCATGCAGCAGCGGTGGCAGCAGGCATCCTGTGCCACAGAAATGACCGTCCGTAAGAAGCACCGTGCGCTGTATAGTGGTCTGGATTTAAACGAGGTTTCAAGGCACATAATTTGCCTCGAGGATATTTTGTAATCCAATTATCCGGATTATCCGAGGAATCGTTTCAGCCCTACCTGCGTACCTGGTCCCCTAACGTGTGCTGTCAGGATAGGGTCCCCTTAATGTGAGACTGACAAGAGAGCTATTTCAGGATCAGGTATTCTTTTAAATACAAAATATCAGTGTGATTGAATTATTAGTTGTTGGTCAGAAGTATCTCTGTGACTCTGCAATAAACACAATTCATTAGAATTTCTTATTAGAGCTTTTCTGTATCTCTATGCTGCCAAAAATACTAAGTTGGTTTCAGTAAACACAAAAATAAGAAAAAGTATATCAAGATAAACCCCTCTATGAAGATGGGTTTATTGTCTGATTCAGGTCCTTAAATGTGATGTTTATGGCACAGTGGCTCGTCTGGAAGATGATATTACGACAGCTAAGGTTTTTACAGTCAAAAGGATTCTAAACAGAGCACATTACATCTCTATTTTGTGACTATGATTTCATAAAGTAAAACCATGGGCATTTTTAAAACATTTTCCAACGCAAAATCTGAGACAAGTGAAGAAGAAAGATTGATGTAGCACATGTGTCTTTCAGTATAAACACATTTTAGCCCTTGCTGTGAGTACATGCCATTTAGGTTTAGCTTGGCACAGCTAGCAGACTGGCCAGGCCCATATGAAAACCCTGTTAGAGCCACTGTGTTTTTAACCATAATGAGTCTGTTTTTCGATCAGCCAATAATCCAGAGCCTGAATAAACTCACACAGATTCCTCTAATGACAACACAAGAGGCAGTTTATGGGCTTCTGTATGTGTGTGCTTTTAAAGAGCTCATAAGTAAACAGTTTTCAGCACATACCCCCTTGCACCACTGGAGCCTGTTTTCCACTGGTTCCATATAACAACTATGTATTGGAAATACTCCAAGATATGACTGAAAAATGGTTTGTACAGATATCACCCCTGACGAAAAGTTAAACTTTCAAGTTTTCCTGGCCTCAAACCACGTGTCACTTAATAAAGTTAAAGCAAAAATGTGTCTCTGGGGAGCAAGAAACTGTTTAAAAACACATCCAAATGAGACTGTTAAAGTAGTTTGCAAGTATTTCCCTTAACTTTAAAGCATTTTCTTTACCACAGAGCTGAATAAAATCGTAATACCGCACACTGTTCTCTGTTCTCTACTTTCCATCAAAAAAAAAAAAACTTGGCAGAAACCCATATTCTGACAATAAAATATTTAAAAGAAAAATAAGAGACACTTTGAAGTCACAATTCAACTGACATCTCTTTAAGCTTTAAAGTATCTGTTGTCATTTATTTTAAGGTCTGATTAACAACCAGAACACTCACAAAGAGCACAACTGGGAACAAGCTATATTTTCTTTTACCTTTTGGTATATATTGTCTTCAAACAAACATCCATCCTTCCATTATCTATAAACCTAATCCCTCTCTGGGTTTCAGGGGGTGAAGCCTATCCCATCTGACTTTGGGGAGAGCCAGGGTCCACCCTGAACTGTTCACCAGCCAATCGTAGAGCCAACAGAGAGAGATACAACTATTCACATCCACAATAAGGGCAACTTGGAGTCACCACTAAATGTAATGAGCATGTCCTTAGTCTGTGAGATGAAGCTGGAGTGCCCAGAGAGAACCTATGCATGCACAGGAGATCATGCAATCTTCAGACAGAAAGACCAGGACCGCCATTGATTGAAGCAGTAAGGCACATGCACAACTGTTCTGCCTTCAGTGTCTTGTAATATTAATATTGAATAAAGTTCATTTATTCAATTTTTGTCATTTTGGAAACTGTAAGAGGTCTTGTCCTTCAGACATCCATTCCCAAATGTTATATTTACTGTAAACTGTATTTTAAATATCCACACAAGACATATTTTCTTTGTACAGAATGCAGTAGCATTAGACACGTATAAGCATGTGAGATTCCCAACAGGATCTGAAGTGCTTCATGATGGCAAACAGCAGACAGACAACAATCCACACACTATAGGGTTCAAGTGTGCAAGGGCACCAGCAGTGGTCATGGTCCCAGTGAAACCTCATGAGCCTTATGTCCCAGAATAAGCAGTTTCTACCAGTCAAAGCAGTGTTAATGGTTCAATGATGGCAAATGAAATCCAAAACTTTGCAACACTGTGAATCAATATATCACTGAGTAGATTGCAAGAGCAAGTGAAGGTTTGTGACTGGACTGGACCCTTGAGGAGACAAATGTTTTTCTTTCCCTTACTTCATTTGTCTCTGTCCTCTCTCACATACTAGCCATTGTGGAACACGGTACCAAGCCAGTCAAATCATGTCCTCTTCTGGCTAAAGGGCTTTTTAAGGCTAAATGCTGACTTATGCACCTATTGTGAGTTGAACTGGACTAGCTTACTAGTCTAGACTAGCTGGACTAAACTTACATAGTACTATATGCGGGCAACAAGGGCACTCATTGAAGGTGGATCGGACACCATTTTCACTTCTGAAAGTCCCCCTTCTACTAGATCAGCTTTGAAATAACTGCTTTAAGGAGGAGAAAAGTTTAATATAACCTGAATCTTAAAGCTGAAGCATTAAGACGGATGGATCTGGTGGGTAGTGTGTATTTGCTGAGAGAGAGAGAGCAAGACAGTGAGGGAGACAGAGAAAGAGAGACAGCTGGACAGATATGCGTGAGAAGAAGATAATCTCTGTGGGAGCCGGCCAGCACTCTCACACACATACACACACGCATGCACCCGTACACACACACGCGCACACACACACACACACTCCCCTCTTGCACAGGTGTTTTCCATTTAGAAAACAACACTTCAAAGTAAATACTTTAACAAAGAGCAGAGACACAGGGACAGAGCTTCTGAACTACTGTAGCAAGAACAGAGTGAAGCCACAACAGCGCCCCCTGGAGGCTGTAGACTCTGTTTAAGCTACGGCACACATCAGAAAAAGACCAAAATGTCACTTCAGGAGCTTCAAAAAATGACATCAGTGAGGCCAGGGCCAAGTCTTTGTGCAGAGAGAGGTGTTGAAGAGGTAGTGACAGTGTGCAGAGCGTGCTAGTTAGCATGAACATCTGGTGTGTGTGTGCATGTGTGTGTGGGTCCACATGTGAATATGCACAAATAAACAGTGTGGGTCTGAGTGAACATGTCCAGGCATCTGAATGTGTTTATACTGGCTGTGTTTCATAATGCTTGCTCTCTCTTCTGCCCTCCTACCTCTCCTTATGTCACACAGCTGTTTGGTTCTTTATGTTTATTGATTCAAGTTGACAAAAAAGACAAACTTAAATACGGAAAACATTACTGCTCTCTTACTTCAGATTTTCAATTCACCCCCTCCCTTTCCACTCAGATCCAAGCCTCTCTACGCTTCACTCCACGTTCATCCTCCTTTTCTCCTTTGCTTCTCTGTCCCTCCTTTTATAAGTTATGTGATTGGTAATGTATCACTTTATTTCATCATTGTTTTTGGCAATAAATTGTCTCACAGCAGGAAGGTTGCTGGATCCACCCCTTTGTTAGTAAAGGCCTTTGTGTGTTGAGTTTGCATGTTCTCCAAATAGCAAGTTCTATGAATGGTGGAAGTATCACAGTTGTCGGCAGACTAAATCATAAATTGCAGAAAACTCAATGAGCACTGAAGGAAACAAGAACATCCAGCTTACCTGTGGATGCAGGAGTTTAAACATTAGTCTTATGATGTTAAATTTGTTGAAATATCAGTGTGATTTTGTAAAAACACTACAGAATACTGTAGGCTATCTATGGATCAGAGTGCAACTATCGAGTATTTTTGGAATCAAGTACTCTGTCGATTATTTCTTCGAGTACTCTAACAAAATATACTTTTTTGTTTTTAAATAAATAAATCAATTGTATACAATGCAACGTGTTAGGGCTTTCAAAATGAGCAACCAAATGCCGTTTATTCCTCAGAAAAGAGTTTTTATTTTAACAACTTTCAAATTTGAAACCAGTACTAACTTAAAACAAAGCCAATACAATACTGGTTTACAAAGCATTAATATAATTCTGCAATTATATTTGTGAAGTGTGTTCTGGAGGGCATTGTGTAGTTTGGATTGAAATCCTTATCATGTTCTTAAATCCTGTGTCCTCCACCATGGAAAGAGGACGCATGTCTGTGATGAGCACATTTAAAATGCTGTAATAGTAATAGTTGCAGCCCTAACGATGTGCTATCATGCTAAGCTACGTGCTAGGCTAACTCTGTTTGACATCAGACACACTGCACTGTGTTTTCTTTTTGTCCCTTCTTGTAGTGACCGCACACTTGGGACACTCTCTGCCATTTCTTCTGCGGACTCTCTCCTTTCTGTCCCTCTCTTTTCTCTTCCTTCATGATTTTACAAGTAGCGCAGCAGCGGAGGTAGCAGGCACGTTGTGCCACAGAAATGACCGTCCGTGTCAAACACCGTGAACTGTATAGTAGTCCAGATATATATTTATATGTATAATTATATATTAAACAAGGCTTCGAGGCTCAAAATTTAATTCAAGGATATTTTGTAATCGAGTACTTGCGAATATTCGAGAAATTGTTTCAGCTCTAGATCAGAGGTAAGTTGCAAGCAAAACATGCTGGTCAGTCAATATTACTGCCTGTGTACGTAATTATTGATTACACCAATACATGTATATCAAATATTAACATTTATTTAGATCCCTATCAGATTCAAACCTTAGATTGTGTATATGTGTTATTTTTGCTTGTTTTTGGGAGTTTTTATGCTTGCTGGACAGAACATGGATATGAAGACATACAGCTGATGTCCGACAGCCTTTTCCACTCTGGACTTAATTGAATCTGCCAACAAATGTTCTAATATTAAACTGTGGAGGTTTACTGTTGTGCACCTTGTGTGTAAAGAACAAACTCAGTGGAGGTGTGTTTTTATTTTGCAGCTGCGTTTCTGTCTTCCCTTGACAAAACAAAAAGATCTCACCACAGAACATCAACTTCAGACCAGCTTTTGGGAGGTTAGAGGCATTGTCGTTTTCCATGCACTGAAGATAATAATACACTGGCTTTGCACCTGAAAACTCCCCAGCTCAAAAAATAGAAAATAAGAGGAACACCTGTGCTGGACGACAAAATCCTTTATGATCTCATAAAGCAGAAAGATCGTCAGATCGTCTGTGTGGGCGCAGAGACTTTGACGCGCATCCGACTAACCAATCGTAGCACATTAAGCGCAGTGCAAGATGGGATCTCCTGTTTGGTTATGTAGCACGAAGCCATGGTTGAAAGAGAAAAGGAGATAAAAGCTTGAAGATGTCTGTACAAAAATCTGTTCTAAAGCAGCTGTATTATTCACTCAGGTTATAGACATTATAGTTAGATCACATTTGATCTAATTTTTTGCACTTTAAGCGATAATGTCGATATTGTTGTTCATTAACTTTTATGTTTACATTTATTGCACATTTTTATAAAAACTGCACTACTTAAATTAAAACCTGTTCAGAAAGTTTCTTTGGCTTTAATTGTCTTTTTTTTTCTTTTAGGGTTTACAGGTTTTATATGTTAAACATAGGGAAAAAATGGTCAAACATGCAAATTAGTCTAGAAAAATCAACGTAAAAAAGAATCCTGATAAAATCGTGATCGTGATTTTATATTAAAAAAAATCCTGATATGATATTTTGCCATATCGTCCACCCCTACACTAGATGAACATCAGGGCCCAATAACTCAGTTGTTCATCTATAATTTTCTTGTTATTCCCTTCAATAAGAAGCAACCTCTGTTTGAAGCCAGTAAACAAAACAAAGAAAATAAGAATAGTGCAATTTCAAATGTTGAGAACAACCCAAATCATCTTGGAAGAAGTCATGGTAGGTTAACAGTGACAAAACATTGATTTCACTGTGATAAAAATATATATCTTAGGAATATATATCTGCTCCGTGTTTCTCCCCAGGGCGCGCCTCTTTCCCTCCTTTCTTTCTCTCAACCCAAGACTCTTTGCTTTCCTGTCTTTCTCAATAATATGGGCAGTCACTGTCATATAGGACTACATTCGAAGACACGTACACATCTGTTATCTTTATCTATTGGAAGCTTTTTCTTTTTTACTCCCTCGTATTTTGCCGTTAGTGCATGCGTAATTGTGAGGCGCTGGCACTGAATTTCCAGAAAAACATTGGAACCTGGAAATTCATGGGACTCTTTTAGTGTTCCCACACAGAGTTTCATATTAACCACGTTGTTCACTACAACAGACACTTTTCCTGCTGGAACTTTGAAGGCATCGCCAACTTCATTGTCGCGCAGTGATGGTTCTTCCTGTGTGCGCACCTCCTTTTTTTTTCTCTCAACACAAGACTCTTTCCTTTCCAGTCTTCATCAATGAAATGGGCATCAACTCTCATATAGGGGTCCATTCGAAGAGATGTACACATCTGTTATCTTTATCTATTAACTCGGAAACTTTCTCTTTTTACTCCCTTGTATTTTGCCATGAGGGCGTGCGTAATTGTCTGGCACGCCGGCACTGAATATCCAGGTTCCAATGTTTTTCTTGGCCTTCCATGACACCAATGGGCCTCATACCCTCAGAAATAAAATAGTCAATTCCTTCTGTGATGTAGTTTTTGCATTTGGGTGTTTATATGAGGCATAAAATCCACGCGGGCTGGGTGAGGGAGCCCGCGCTGCAGCGGCGGCAATGCAGTTATAAAACGAATACGCGATTATTAGACTAGAATATTGAAATGCTCTTAAATAAAAATATTGAAATGAACGATAAATACATTAAAATGGTGTTCTGAGACATGATGGGGGTGCTCAGAAAATACCCCCATTTCACTTGATACGTTTCTCCTGATGAAATGAACTGCTGGGAAAAAATAAATTGACACATTTGGTCGACCAATCAGAATTTTGGTTGACTGAGCACGCATCGACCAATTAGTCGACCAGTCGACTTGAACTTTACAGCCCGACTAACATCTGTGTTTTATAGAGGGTTCTTGAAATCACATAAAACCAAATAAAACTGCTGTTTCATATAGTTCTGTATCCTGTATTCTAGGGCTGGACAATTAATTGGATTTTGATCGTGATTTCAATTTTGCCATCTGACAATCATAAAAACACTATAATCGAAGAAAAACGATTAATATTCAACAGTGTAGAGTGTCGTGTATGCAAGTTCCTGCGCTTCATAGCCCTATTGTGTTCCTCGTGCAGCCACAGCGAGTGTGTGTGACTTATGTGCATCAATAATACTGTATGTGGCACTCGCTGGTTCTTTAAAGTTGTGTTTAAATCAATACTAAAGTTTTTAACAAATGAATAATTGTGTATATTAATTGTGATTTCAATATCACTTAAAATAATCGGGATTCTTATTTTTACCATAATCGTTCAGCCCTACTGTATTCCACATACTGTTTTCAATTGACTTTGGTAAAAAAAGCCCACTGCTCCTCCTACCCCATGACATCATCTTTACATTAATACATCAGTATAAATCTGAGCTCTCAAGTCCTACCATTAAGGAGTGTCTGTTGGCCGACAGCAATCCCGTCCCGTAGCCACTGCTCAAAGCGCCCATGGCTCCGTTGTGCGTGTGTGCCCCTATAATGCTGTGCATGTCTCCGTGCCCGCTGCTCATACCCGTTGATGGTCCCACCGCGTGACTCCGTAGTACGTGGATGGCATCATCCAAACGCTCCAAACGGTCCTCAATGCGACTTTGCTGCAGAAGAGATGGACACAGACAAAAATGAGGGACCAAGTTTTTAAAATTACTTTAGATAAAAAACTGACGTTTGACATGTTAATATCATGAGCTAAACCTAAAATCATTGCGATCATGACATTTATTTAAAATTATTTGTGTCCTAGCTCAGGACTTAACTTACTTCATCATTTAGAACTGAAATTGTGTAAAAATGCAAAATAATTTTAATTTCAACATTCAATACAAAATGTTTGTTGTACTTGATTACAATTTAAAATATAATAGTATGAAGCCCTAATTCTGAATTTCCTAAGAATGCGTGACCATACCAAAGAGTGCAGTGGAGCCTCGTAGTTTGGCGATGACGCTCCCTGTCCACCATTTCTTGACCAGACGGCCGAACTTGCAGCTAGGTGAGAAGAGACAAGGGGTCAATGTTATATTAAAAACAGGATGACAAGGGGCCTTTAGTAGCATTCAGAGTAAACGGAAAGCTCCATATAGAATTAAGGGATTCAGACTGATACTCCCTCATGGATTTAACTCGTCCTTTATTCAATGCATGAAAGTAAAGTCTCAAGGCACCTGCGACCCCACACTGGATAACAGAAGATGGATGGACATCCGTGATGGGATCACATCTAAACCCTTTTTATGTTGAAGAAAGGAACCACTCGATGTACAGTGCCAAACGGCAGACAAAGCATCTTTACACGGGAGGAGTGTATCCTCATATCCACTTGTGGTGCTCAGACAATGTACACACAGAGATGAGGGAGAAAAGACTAAAACAAACCAACTCATATCTCATAGCAGAAATGCTAATATCAGGCTTTTGTCTTTGTAAAGGTACAAGTGGTTGATTAGCATGGACCCTCGGCAGAATAAACACGCTTTGTCTCTCTGTTCTTCTCCGCCTTTGTGTCCCGTCGCTACTCTAAAGAGTCGTATCTGAACCGACAGGTCTCATTAACTGGTAGACAGAGGAGGGACAGGGACTTGGTGAATTAACATTAACAGGAGGCTCTGGCTGATGACAGCTCAGTATATGAAGGCTTTTCAGCAGCTTTTTATTATTGGCAGTGAGATAAGCTTGAAATTTTTGGTTGAAGTATGGTATGCCTCAGACTTTATCATTGCAACTAACTTAAAACAGAAGTCCATTAAATTCTTAAACCTTAGAGGGCTTCAATATGACAGTAGGACCAGTGAAAATGTCAAATTAACTTGATTTTTTTTTAAAAGTTTGCTCTTTCTGACTTCTCAAATCACTTTCAACCACAGGTCACATGTCCTCATTCACAACCTTTCACTCTACATTTGCTCACTGATAGTTGGAGTTAAGGTGTAAGTTTATATACCTTTACTTTTCATACTCATAAACACCTGTGGGAGTGGGGGCAACTTGGGGTTAAGTGACCAAAGAATGATCAGCATGTGACATGTGATGTGTCCTTTTACACTCTTTTCACACAGGGTATAATCAGGGCAGCAGTAGCCAGTGTGCAATATATGACAGTACACTTGTGATTCATTCCTAACTTCAGTGATAAGTGTTAAGAAGTGTATCAACAGCATTGACAAAAGAGCTAAGAGAAGCACGTTGGTGGTGCAGTCGGATAGTGCGCTTGGTCGGTGATCGGGAGGTTGCAGGTTTGTGCCTAGCTCCAGGTGTCACATGGCGATGTGTCCTTGGGCAAGACACTTACAACTTACTACAGAAGTTGCTCCCACTACTATGTCAGTGGTGTGTAAATGGGCATGAAAGGGTGTGAATATGTTAGTTGATATAGATTGAAAATTGATAAACCCTAACCATGAGTGACTGTGACAGTGAATGGGTAGATTAAACCGAGTCCATTTACTGTTGCATGCAGAGGTGAAAATGAAATGAACTGCAATGTGGATGATGATTACTACGGAGAGGGGAAACCTCAGTGTTTTAGCTCTGTATCCAACAGCAGCGTGAGGTGGCTGTTCAGCTGCTTGAGGGACCCTGTGATGATCGTTTAAGAGCAGATGTTCTTCAGGCGTGGATGATTTATAAGTGGAAACATCACTTTAAAATGTCCAGATACACTTCTGAGTTTGTGTTTTTCTCCTTACAGTCATATAAACTCCGCCCGCTTCAGCTGTTGTTTTTATCCGTCTTGTCATGTCTCCCTTTTCCAGCTTCGTGCCACTAGTTTAGTATGATGTCATCAGTCCTCCCCACTCGCCTCAGTGAATTCCAATGATAATTTGCTGCTGTGTTCACACTGTTGCTTGCTCGGACTATACCCAGATTAAATACCAGGGAGACGTGAGGAAATTACCTGAGTAAAATTAGGTTGAAATACCCACCTGCTTAAAGTTCTGATAATTTCAGGGTTGTTTTGCAAGTATGAACAGGTTTATTTGTGGAGGAGAAATGCAAAACACAACAAAAGTAAGGATGCATGACATTAGATATTTGCTGATCTTTGAAAACATATTTTAGCTGACACTGATAACAGAACCAACATACTGAAGTAACTTAAAATATTTTTTTGGTTTACACCCTCCATTGTAAAGTGTATTTTGATCAGGGACAGTAGAATCAAGCTTCAGCTGCCTTTTAAACTTACCTTCCTGCTGACGCAACATCAACCCTATTGTCAGAAGACAATCATTTCCAGTTAAAAATCAGATGGAGAAACTCTCCAAAGTTAAGGCTGATATATGAGGCTAAACGATCAGCTGAGATTTCATACGTGCAGATACACATACTTAGCTTTTGAAGGACACCTGCTGATACTGATAACAAACCGATTATACAGTGCATCCCTACCTGAAGGAAATCTAAAACTTCAAAAGAATGCTGTGTACTGTTTAAGACACATTCGTATTCCAAGTGGGAAACTTTTAAGACCCAGTTGCCAGTTGTTCAGAGTAATTAATCTGTAATAAGCTAGAAGAGTTTTTTTAATCAGCTGTATATAAACTGTCAGGCCCTGCTTGTGCTTAAAAGAGTTTTGTATTCCAAATTGAAATGACCCATGACAATAATTACAGCAAGCACATAATGAGGTATATTTATTTAACAAAACATTACCATTTCATTTAGTGATGGTTTGTTTTATCATTGGTGCCCGACTCCCACTGGCGAAGCTTTGATGGAGTGCAGGTAATGCTCACATTCTTGTTCTCCTCTCACCTCGTCTCTGCCCTCACCCCTGATCTCTCCCTTGTAACTCGCATTTCATCTCATTAGCTCGTGTTTCTCTTTCTCATTGTCTCCCCATTTTGTCTCGCAGTCTTTTTCTCTCTTCCCTCTCCTTTATTCATATTACATGCTCATTTCCATATGCTAATTAATGAATAATCACCTGGGTACATTCATGTGCAAATACAAATATATGTATTAAACGGAACGCTAAATTATTCCAAGTCCAACACTGTAAAACACCCTTGCAGAATTAGCCTTGGATATCAATTTGCATGTAGTTTCCTCTAATAGGCTTCGTTTCTAATTTGTAAAAAGTGGAGTAACTCTGACACAATGATAAACACCAATTATGGTTTAGCAGGCAATATCCCAGGCCGCCATAATGACGAGGAGGAGGAGAAGAAAGAGGTGGGGGAAGTGGGGGCCTCATGTTTGCAGAGCCGGTAGGTTTGTGAGCGATTTGTCGAAGTGGTGCTCGTAATTAAAGCTATCAGTCACAAGGCGCGGCACAGAAATATCAAACGGTGTGTGTAGCAGCGACAATTAGAGACAAATTCGACACAACTATTATTAGGAAAAGTCATTTTTCACTTTAAGGAGCAGGGAGAGTTTACAATATTAGCCTGGAGGAGGAGTAATTGGAGGAAATAATGAGAGAACGAGGAGGGGGATGGAGGGAAGATGCTATTATGTCTCTCATTGTTTTATCTTTTGTCAAATTATTGCACTTTAAAGTCAAAAACTCCTTTAATTGATAATTAAAACTATAAAAGTGGGTTTCAGTCGGTTTGATTTCCTTCCTTTGGCTAAATTCACATTTCCTTTTTTTGATCAGAGCTGCAAAACACTTCAACAGTCAAGTCTAAAGTCTTTGAATGCAAATTTACTGTTGAGTTCCAAGTCAGGTTGAACCAGTCCAGCTCCAAAAGTACTTGATCATAGCAGTAGTCCAGGGTCGGGCTTCAAGTTCTTTAGACCAAATGACAGCCATTTCAAAAGCAACTTGACTGCTGAGTAAGTCAAGTCAGACATCTTTTGAAAAAAGTCGAAGCCTTGTCTCTTGTCATTAAAAACAAGTTGGATTTAAATATAAGTATAGACTCCTCTGGCATAAGTTCAGAAAAGTTCAAACGTCTGATGAGAAAAGTTCTAGAGCAATCATAAGTGACATAAAAAAGTCAAAGTTTACTTAAGCCATGAAAAATAGGTAGGTTTCAGAGATACACAGTATCATCAGTACAGTATCTTTATCTGCAGATAATTGCTTGAAAAGTTAATAAAACCTGTGGCAGATGCGACCATTTTATGCACATATATACAGCTGATATATGGGCCATACTTTGGCTTTGTGTATTGGCCATAAAGATTATTTATGTGTGCTGAGACATGGGCCAATTGTATGAATGAACCATAATGTTTTGCCTTATTATCACAGAATGCCTTGTTATGACCATGGTCATATTTCATTCTGTAATTTGTGTTTTGTTGTATTTTTTTTTCTTTTTGGCTCAGAGGGGCCTCTATATTCACCCTCTATGTGACAATGTGTGCAGGAAGTGGACCTGTATGAACATGTGTGCCCGACCCTGCCAGCTACTGGATTGAGAATGTTGCACTGACACCTGCAACGGCCCATTTGAAGGGGTCTCTGACTCTGATCAAAGAAGGCAGGAGGAAATCCCTGGCCTGACCATGTCCCAACCTGCCACAACAGCTTGCTTTTGCAGTGTGTTTCTTTGGTATATTTGTGGAAATCAAATGGCAAAATAGAAGCATATCAGTTGACCAAAGGCATATTATTTCTTTCTTGTTGGTGTTGTAAATTGTTAAATTGGATGAAAGCAAAGACTTGTTTGTTAAAACTTTTAGTTTGACTCCTGTGATAACTTGAGATTCCGTGGATTTGGGGCAGTTTATGTTGTATCTTGGCCACCCCCGACCAGGCCCAACAGTCTACATAAAAAAAACCCAGCAGAATAATTGACAGAGAATAAATTTCAATAAACTGTCACAGTGCTAAAAAAATACAAACAAAAAAAAGGTTTATTTTAGTCATGTGGAGACTGCCCATTATGCAAAAACATAATGGTATGGATTTCTGTACCAACACCTCTACAGTGTGCAAAAACAAAATAAATGAAAAACAAGACAAAACAGAGGGATTGGGCAAGAAGCTGGACGAGGTAAATGTTGGACAGGCTTTATCATACTGGCAAGAGGTCTGAGAAACAGCACACACTCAGCTGAGAATGATGCTGAGGAGAATGGGGGAATGTCTCAAGCATTTTGTCTTCTCTGTGGATCAGCTATCATTTTATCGAACCATTTACTTTATTCTCCCAAAACTATTTAACCTGTAATGAGATAGAGGATAGTCTCCAAATCGCTCTTTGAGCCACAGCGTTTGGAGGATATGGTTATAATAAGATACACACAAATACTCGACATGCCACACAGACATTGAGCAGTTTATGAAAGAAATGACAAATTTATGCCTATATAACGGTACTGTCCCTCATTGGTTAAAACGTTTCTTCCATCTTTTGCCTTAAGATCCAATGTTGATGTCCACCAGAGTGTGTGGACCTCCTCCACCTGTTATGTTCTCTCAGTCTGTTGGACCTCCTGCCCCGTTAAGGCTCCCTTCTCCACATGGGCCCAGTTTAGCTCTGCTCTGCAACACCTTGTGCATGATTCTGCTATCATTTTATGGCTCAAGCTTTACATTGATCTTTCAATCTTGAGCAAATGGTTTAAACTTTAGATGAAACCATGATAGTATGTCATACTAGTAGAACTATTTGGGAGGCCAAAGGAAAAAGCTAAAATTGGCAGCTACTGGTGCCATACAGCACCTTCAAAACCAGTTAACCTGAAGTCCTTCAGTGCCTCCCATTTAGTTATTTGATGGAATCATAAAGGTATGTTTTTATGTCCCTAGTCAATTGAAACAAGTTCAGGCCAAGGTTTGAAAACTTACCAACTTGCCCAAAAACAGCCTTCTGTCTTACAGATCCAGTTTTAATCAAGGAAGATGTTGTTACATCTCTTTGAATCAAGTGTCAACTGAGCTGAAACTCTTTCAAGTGGGTTTCATGTTACAAGCTCAACACAAGTACTTATCAAGTAAAGCATGACTTATCACAAGATATATGACAAGAGGTTAATCCAAGTCTTTGGAACAGGTTCAAGTCTTTTGTCTTTAGAAAAGCCTTTGTAATATATTGAGTCTGTTAAAAAGTTTACATAAAAGCCAAAAAGAATGACATGTCTTGTCAAGAGTCACTGGAGAACAGTTCAAGTCAAATACATCATCATCTGATAAAAAAGTCTCAAGTCATTAAAAAAGTCAAGGTCAAGTCTCAAGTCTTTGTCCCAAGGTCAAGTCAGCTCTGCTTTATTTCCATCTGCAGTAATTGGCTTAGTGAAGGTGTTGATGTTCAGGGTGTGGACGGTGTTGATTGGAGGATGAGCGTTGTGTGTTACCTGTGAGAGAGGGAGGGGAGCCGACTGGGGTGGAGGGATTGGACGAGAAGCTGTTGTTCGTGTGGTCTGGGGAGTAAATCTGAAAAACACAAGAGTAAAAAACACTCATGATGCTTTAAAAGAATGGAACAGGTCTTTAATATCTGTGTGCTGGTGTGAGCTGTACTTACGGATGCAAGTGCTTTTCCTAAGGCGTCTCCTGTCTGAGAACTGCTGGCTGCTGCGCTCTGTGCTCTATTAGCTGTAACACACGTACAAACACACACATGGAAAAAAAGATGGATGTGTTTTTGTAAATAAGGATGTTGTTAACTAAATATTTTAATTAATCTGTCTAGCCCTACAGCATCGGTCCAACTGTTCCACAAATTGGCACCACATCATTATATAAGGAGGATAATTGTTAATGCTATCCATGAAAAGATCCTTTTGTGATCACGCATGCCATCTCTGGAGAATGTTTTCATGTGTTTCTTCATTAAGGAGCAGAAAACAAAAAAATCAGAAAAATATTTCAGAGAAATCTGGACATGGATTTGATTATTGTTCAGCGGTCATTTGTAAAATGACAGTCTTATTCAGGCCATGATGGACCATCTTTTTACCTACACGGCCTTCCTTTAATTTTTTTAGCAATAAAAAGGTGCAGGGGTGCATGTAAAGCTCAAAAATACAATATAAGAGATACAGAGCACACATGTGGACAGGACTACAAACATAAAATGCATAGAGAAAGAGAATAAAAGGAAAAACTTCATTTGAAAATCGTGAATCATCTGTCTTCATTGTGTGCTCAATATCTCCATAAACTGTGAGCATGTTGGATGCAATGGACATTCGAGATTTTTTTTCCAATGCATGTCAGAAGTAGAACTAAAAGATCCTCACAATGGAGAAGTTGGTAGTAAAGAAATGTGGTGTGCTTCTGATAAAACTGCTACTCAAGCTATTTGCATCTATGCTAATCTCTGTCCAAGTGGTCACATCCTGCTGTCTTATTCTGTCTCTTCCTCCTCTAAAGGACTCTGATTGGGCCGTTCCTCTATGGGCCGCCAACAATTGTTCTAAATCTGCCTGACTCCAGACATTGATTCAAGCAGTTCCAGCTGCTGCGCGATCATAATTTACGTACATATAGCAGTACATAAACAGTAGACTACAAATTGACTTTTAAGGTTTACAAATAATTGTTCCAAGAAATTTTATCTATAATCAATGAAAATGCTTTGAGGAGGTGCAGTTTTTCTTTAAGGAAGTGGTTCTCATTGACTTCCTGTTGTGACCCTCTCTGCACACCAACCACAAAGTCACTAAAAAGGCAAAGGTATGTTTTTTCCTCACATACCTTTAATCAAATGCATACTAATCTCTCAGTTAATTGTTACTGTGTAAACAGAGAAATCAATGGTATTTCTTTGTACTCTTGTATCCACACATTCATTCTGATATTAACCCCCCCCCCATACATCTTAAAAACATAAAAACTCAAAGTGCCAACTTGTTGACAACTCAAATGTTTAACCTCAGAGTGACATATCAAAGTTTTTTGTTGTTGTTGTTTTTAAGCAGTCCACAAAATCTTTTACATCTTGTCAAATCTTGTTCCTCTGACATGTTTGGCTGATAATCAGGCTTCACCGGGCAGAATTTTGTATCGGTAGATGGCAGATCAGGGGACCAAAGCCAACTGTAGCCATGCCCTCTTGTACGGTGTACATTTTAGGACATCCTCAGTCTCAGAAAAACCTCTGTCATTTCTCAGACCAAACGGCCTCAGAAAAACCTCCATCATACCAAACGGCCTCAGAAAAAACTCCCTCAGATAATATGGCCTCAGGCTTCAAAATAAAAGTCATCAGACAAAACGGCCTCAAAATGAAAGCCATTAGACAAAATACTGGAAAAATGGACTCAAATAAAAAACAGCGTCAGGTCGTAACATCCAACTGAATATTATTTTTAAGAGACCGGAAGTGCGCATGACATCAAAAGTCAGTACCACAGACAATATTATATTATATATGTCCGAAATGGCATACTAATGTACTACATACTACATACTCATGTGTATATACTGTATACTACATACTATAAGTATGATTAAAATGCCAACCATTCACACTGTATACTACTACGTTTCCCATGGTGCATTTCAAACCCCCGACAACAAAAATCAGAAGCACACCAGGCTATCAAATATCTCTGTTGATTCACCACATTTGAAAGTTTAGAGAGCATTTCAAGCGAGAAAGTCACCACGTAGAATACAAAAATGTGGACATTTGAGCCACAAAACGCACAGATACAAATTTCATTTCGACATTTCGGACATTTTGTTATGCGCGCCATTATGCCATCGAAGAACTTCCAAAAGTCCGGCTCCAAAAAAAGAGCCCAATTTCCAAAAGTGTTAAAGAACTAAAAGGAGCTAATTAAAGATGGTTTTATTTTGAAAACAGGAAGTTTGCTAGTGGCTGATTTTTAGCTGAATGTCGTCTCAAGATGATTTAACATTTGTGATATTACGATGATTATGATATTGTTACACCCTGACGCAGTTTTTGTTTGAGTCCGTTTTTCCAGTGTTTTGTATGATGGCTTTCATTTTGAGGCCATTTTATCTGACGTCGTTTTGGTTGAGGCAGTTTAATGTGACGCGTTTGTCCGATGAATTTTATTTTGAAGCCTGAGGCCGTATTATCTGAGGGAGTTTTTTCTGAGGCCGTTTGGTCTCAGGGAGTTTTTTCTGAGGCCATTTTGTCTGACGGAGGTTCTCCTGAGGCCGTTTGGTATGACGGAGGTTTTCCTGAGACTGAGGATGTCCTAAAATGTACACCGTACTCTTGGGTTTCCCACTCCATGATTTGATAAGTTTAGTTTTAAGGTTAAGCATGTGACCTTAATACCACTGTAGTTGAAGTATTTTGCAGCAGAGACCCACATATCACACATAGATGGAAAAACAACTGAACAAAATTACAACCAAATCATATTTTTCAATCATTTTAATGTATCTCAATAAACATTTTAAAACTTTGTTTCAATCCCAAGAGAAAAAAAAAAGCTAACTGTCACCTGTTTTGCTATCAAAAATAATATCCAAATCACAAAACAGGTCAAGATAAATGCAATGATTTTTTTTCCCCCAAATTGCTTATTTTTGTCTTATGGCTTCAGTTAGTCCCTTTTTCAGTAGGGGATCATGGAGGTTAACATTTAATCAAATAGGTTAAGTAATGGGAATAGTGATCAATGTAGTTGAAGCTCACTTAAGTTTAGCAGCAGCTGGCATCACATTGTGTGTCATGGGACAGGGCAGACGGGTAATATCAGTGCTGTACTGCTCTGCTGGGGACATCTCCCCATCTGACACTGACTTTCATGGTGTTTCAATAAAAAAAGGCATGCATAAAAGCCAATATTCAGATGATTCTGAAGGCTAAAAATGACGACTGTGTTGGGTTGGCCACTATTTGCTGACCACTGGTGAAGAGACATTGGAGAGAAATTCCCCCTATGTAGAGAAGTAATGGATTAGTATAACTGAAGAAATAACTGGTTAAACCAAACACCAGACAGACCATTTAATAAACCTCAACAAACCACCTGGAAAACAGCCCATAGGACGTGTTTGGTGAGGGCAGAACCTTTCAAAAGCATATCCAACAGGGGATTCCAATAAGATAATTTGGTAGGAGGGTGCTACTGCCACAGTACAAAATACAAACACTAATTTCATTTTTTTTCTCGCTCTGTCTGCGAAGCATGCAAGCAGCACAATTCCACAGTAGATCGCTAGAAATATGCAACAGGACTATTGTCAGCAGGAGCTGCTTCAGCTTCAGTAAACTCTGCCAAGCAAGTCAACCCAACACAGGAAACCAAACACTCAGTTCCTGTGTCTTTTCAACATAAAGCAGAAAAGTGGTAATTATGCTGATGCAGAATCAGCAAATCAATGTCAGACAGGGACTGTAACCTGTGGTTTACGTGCTCCTCTTCATGTTATCTTTTGGGGCCACAATTACTTTGTGAAGTTAAGATTGTTTTGTGATCGTTATGATCTCTTGTTCAAAGCCTCTGCACAATGCTCCACAGTCAAACTGTGTGGAGGTCCAGGTTAAGCCTTTCTGTAGAACAAACTAAAGCCACAACATATCAGAGGTGGAGTAAAAATACCTTGACAAGTGCTTTCAGCATTGCTTGTTTTTAATGTAATAAAATGTGGTCCAGATTTGATGGAACTTTTAATAAAACTGTTAGCATCTATGCTAACCTAAGCAGTCACTTCCTTCTCTCACTTGTAGCTCCACCTCTTCCTGCTTTGAGCTGACCACAATCATTGCAAACTGGAGCAAGATGGCTCCATCTGATAACAGACACGGAATCAGGCGGATCCAAATACTTATAAGGTTACTCCTCTCCATTAACTTTGCGATGCCTGTCTCTGATTCTTCTTATTTTTCTTTTCACGTTTAAAGGTTTCCAACTGAAGTCTTATCCCAGATCTTGATTCCACAGCGAAGGCACTTGTGGTCTGCCCTTGAAACACCCCAATGAAGCACATTTCAGAGACAGGACTTTCTAACACAACACCTGAAGCAGGAGCTTTGGAAAGTGATGATTATTCTGCAAACAACTCCTTTTCACATCTTCTGGTAAATGAAAGTGTTCTTAGATTAATGTCTTAACAAAATAATAAATAAAGAATGTCTCTTTGGAACAACAAAGAATTGAGACAGATATATAGTTGCTGTTTAAGTTCATCAATGTGAACATCAGTCTCATAACATGCTTTGTGCAGAAGTGTGTGTCAAAGTGTTTTTTATTCTAGTGGAACTTCAATACATCTAAATCTGTTTAACACACTTGAAGGGGACTGAGGCGGAGAGGAAGGAAGTGACCTCACAGGACCAGATGAGCGCCCTCACACACACACACACACACACACACACACACACACCCACACACACACACACACACACACACATTGACATGCTCACAGCTCTTCTCTCATGATAGCAGCTCCCAGATGGAAAGTTTACGCTCGCACACACAAGTTAGACACGGCCACGCTCCAGACACACAAACACACACTGCAAACAAACACAACATCCTCTCATGGTAAATGAGTCCATTACTGAAATTGGCAGGACCGGACTTCTTTAAGGTGTTAGAGAGGGAGAGAGAGAGAAAGAGGGAGAGACAGAGAGACATAGAGAGAGAACGAGAGAACAGCATATGTTTTGGGGTTAAAGCCTCATGTCTCACTCACGCCATACCACTGGCGTAGTAAACCATCAGAGGGATTACACACACACACAGAGTTGTATCCTGACTTGATGCATAATTTACAACATGTGCAGGAGAAAATCTTTTTCATAAATGAGAGCTTATAGCTGCACAGGAGGATGAAGATGAAACTGTTTCTGATGTTTGGTCATATCATTTTGCACTTGTATCCACATTACTTTACAGACCAGACTTCCAGGTTTACATGATATCGTCTTTCTACCTTTGGATATTTTTCTTCATATGGACACCCTCAGACTTGCTTTCAGGTAGTGTCATCAAAATGTATTAACTTCTTAGTTTAATGCTTGAGGTTCGAGTTTGTAGTACTTTATTTAAAGATGCAATTTGATCAGAGTGCGCTGTTGTTACATGTTTCTCTTGTTGGTCCAAATTTTCCTTGATTATTGATTCATGAGGGTTTTTTGTGTGGAAAAAAAGTTGAAAAGTTTACCGATAACAACATCAAACACATGGGGGGTCGGTGGCATAGTCTAACAGTGCGTTTGGTCAGTAATCAGAAGGCTGCAGATTAGAGCCCAGCACTGTGTTCTTGAACAGGACACTGAACCCCATGTTGCTCAAACTGATGTGAGTGTGAAAAGGTGTGAATGTGTTGGCCGATACTGAGTGATAACTGAATGGATACTCCAACCGTTTTTAGTTTAATTGGTGAGTCTCAGTTAAACTGTGAATGGTTGCCTGTCAGTTCATGTGGTCCTACAACATGTATCCTGCCTCTCACCCAGAGTCAGATCTATTATATCTATTTATCCTGACCCCGGGGCAGGACTTGGTGTGTCTGTGTCTAAGGCATCAGCTAAAAACAGCTTCATCATTGTTGTAGTGATCTTAAGTTTCTGCTTCAATTAGACTGATTTAATTTTCTCAGGCAAAGGTTTCTTTAACCTCACACACCAAACTGACTGTTTCACATACCCAAAGGTATAATGCTGTATAATGACTGATGTAAGCTGGCAAATTCTGCTTCTTCGGTATATTAACGTTAACATTATTGAATTTCTCTATTATTTGATGTTTGTCTGTTCTTGTGTTAGTACAGTGTTGAAGAAACACAAGCAGCATTTCAGCATTTTCTTTTAATGTAAGGCTTAACCACATTTACAACCCTAATATATATCAGAAAATCCTCGGTTAACATGCCCAGAACATTCCCTTTTTTCCTGCAAATGCAAAGACAGTTTTATTCATATTATGAGGTCAGTCAATAGGTGACTTTTCAGCCGTGTGACAAAAACAATTACAGCATTATCTGCTGCATGTAGAACAAAATCACAGCTAAGCAGCTTTTGTGATAATGCAATATTAATCTGCAACATTTTTATTGAAAGTCTGCTTCTTTTCAAATTTGTATTAGTTCTTGAAGTAATTCTCCCTTCAGGATATTTCATGTGCAGCGACAATTTCATCCTTTGCAGTTTTTTGCCAATATATATTTGCAGTTTTTTTTAATACAAGTACTGCAAATTTTCCACAGAATTAACCTGTTTTCTTAGCTCAACATCCCAGGCACAGAGTTCATTTCAATCTGTGATGTCCATGTTAAAATAGAACCTAAAAACTATTACACACCTTTAAAAAAACGGTCCCAAGAGAACTCTTTTGTGCCACAAAAGTCCAGAGAAATTGCAGATGGTCTAGATAACTCAAATCATACAATGGTCAGGCTCTTATAGAAACAGACTTTTGGCCATAAAGAAAGACTTAATCACATGTTTGGTACAAAGTCTGGACAAGGCAAAGGAAAAACAAACGTGAAAATAAAGGCTATAAACTGTGCATATCTGTCCTCAAGCATTCATGTGTCGACCCCCGTGGATCATATGTTTGTCTTTAAACATCACAACTATGCTTTTTTATTTGGGCCCATCTTATGTTTATACTCATATGGTTCAGCTTTTGTGTGTGTATGTGTGTGTGTGTGTGTGTGTGTGTGATACATTGAGGAATGTTGGAGATGTGTTCCCATGAAAACAAACTTTCAATCTGTTTCTTATTGCTGTCCTATTTGTTCTATGAGACTCAAAGCAAGCGGTCCATATGGCATGCTGTGTGCTTCGTTTTGTGTGTGTATGTGTTCTGATGTTAAGGTCAAGCCTCTATATTCCGTTTCTCACTGGCCGACTTCTCCCCTGACAATGAAACTAAGTTTTGAAGTGGCTGAAACGATTCTTGTCTAAATTGTGCAGGCACATTTAGAGCTTGTTCAGTGGTGGTAAACTAAGGCGTGTTTCAGCTGATGGTTGGTTTTCTGACCAGAAATAGCATATGATGGATTTTTTTAAGTACTAATTCTATGTGGTTCATCAAGTCAGAATACAAACAGTGGATTTAACAAAGAAGATATCATTCAGAAATCAAAACATCAGTTTGTTTGAGTCTAAAGACATCATACAAGCTTAAAAGAATGTGTAGGAATTTCTGCAGATGTTATCAAAGTTTCAACCAGCAGAGCTTTTTAAAGTCTGAGGTGAAGGTCTTGTGTCAGTCAAAGAGGTCACATTGTCAAGTGAGACTGAAGGTCTTTGGGGTCTGTCATTTTACAAGGTCTGGAGCAGAAAATTCGATGTGAACCTTGAAAACTAAGTCAAGTGCAGTCTCAGAGTCAAGTCACAAGTTCCAAGTCAGGTCAAGTACAGAGTCAGGTCAAAGTCAAGTCCAAAGTCTGACAGTCCACAGTCTTCCGCTCTTTCAGAGAAAATGTGTTCTTGAAATCTGATCAACCAATGAATTCTGATTTTGAATGAATATAAGCTGTGTAATAATCCACTCTGTGATGACTTTGCTACATCTATGAGCCAAGCCAAATGCTAACGTCAGAATCCTGAACCATCAAAACTTTTCACACTACAATACTGATTCTAGCTTTGGATTAGAGTTTGTCCCAAAGGAGCCAACTGGACTTAATAAGTGTCTGTAAAGACTTTAATGTACTACTTAACTGTGACCTTGTTTGAACTGAGGCATGTAGGTAATCCCTAATTGTCAAGGAACTTACACAGAGGACTCTTGAATGCACTAGAAAATTGTTTGGAAAATCGCTATTCTGCTATGTTCTAATGCACCTGAGCTGGTACAACACAATTACATTATATTTTCTCAAATAATGAATGTATTTTGTAGGGCTGGGTATTTCCATCAACTTCACGATACGATACATATCCCGATACACGTAAATTGTGAAAATTGACTTTGCTTTAAACAAAATTCTTGACAAGTTTAGTTTTTTTCTTATAAGAAGAAAAAGAACAAGGATAAGTTTTAAGTGGTTCTTTATATTTAGAACATATGCTTCATTATGTAGCTTGCCTTCTACCTTGAACTGTGCCACTGTTAACATTAGCCAAAGTGTATTGGCAACAACTGTCAAAATATTTAGGCCATATCGATTCTGTAGAATCCGTATCGATACACGTATCCCAAAGGAGTGCGATATGATATTTTGCCGTATCGATATTTTGAGTACAGGCCTAGTATTTTGCGTTGAAAGACTTTCTCCGTGAGGTAAAACTTTCTATATTTCTATCTACTAAAATTTGGTGCTTTAAAACAGAAGGCACAAGTAATTAGTCTTGTCTTATTCATGTTTTGCACTACTGACAAATAGTGGAGCTCCATCAGATGAATAAGGGCCTGTGTTCGCAGTTGTCTTTTTTTCCCTTTTTTTGTGTGCTTGTGGCATTTTTTTGTTCAAAATCAATACAGTCCCGGGCTTTCTGTTCTTATTGATCTGAAAACAGCCTGAAGCTTTGGCTTATTGCTCACAGCACTCTTGGTTGAAAAATGTTCTTTTTTGGAGGAGTGCTGTGCCACTAACCATTTATCATTTAAGAAGCGGTGGGACCTCTGATTTCCACATTGTAAGCAACAAAATGGAGAAAATTATCTGCCTCATATATTTGACGTACCTTTCTCCAGCCCTTTAATCTTCAAGCAGTGGAAGGACATGCTTTCTTGACTTTGTTTTTATGCTTCTTGAGTGATGTTATGTGATCAAGTTTTCACCTGGTCAATCTCATATACATGCATCTACAGTTCATGTTAATACAATAAGTTTTGAAATTGTACAAATGATAAAATCATGATTTTGTTAACTCTTTACACCTTTTTCTCTCATCATATACATTAAAATTAGTACACTTTAAGTTAACAACATATTTCTTTGTTTATTTGAATCATGGCGTCGTGTGATGTTAGCATTTGGCTTTGGGGTCCAGAGGACCATAAACTGAACAATATGATATATCCAAATGACTTGAGAGATGTTTGTAGCCTAAATCTGTATGTGGCATCTTTATTGAGACTTACCCATAATGCTGTCTGTGCCGTTAGTGGGGGCTGTGCAAGAGGCGGTGCTGTAGTGATTCCCCCCTCCCCCGCTCCCTCCGCCTCTGTGGAAGCTGGACATTGGAGGAAGGCTTGAGCTGATGTCTGCAGACGAGTGTGAAGGATAACTCTGGAATAACATGGACAGAACACACAAAAACAACATCATTTAATTCCATGGACGAGACCAAAACACACTTATTGATTATTTCTTGATAACGCCTGAACTATTTGAGCTTTAGGTACAAAGATTTTAAGAGACAGGCTTAGTACAAGCAACTTAATGTGGGAGAAGGTTTGATCACTTCATCCATAAAGAAATACAAAGCCTTCACATATTAATGGAAGTTTTTATTTCCTTTAGGTAGCCTGGACTCATTTAAGGTCTGTTTAACCTTAAGAAATGTAAATAATAAAAAAGACTTTTTCAGAGGAATACACAAACCATTGTCTCATTGTGCATTTAACTGATTCAAAATTGCTTCAGTGAAGCAGAGGAAAGTCTTCATCAAACACACAGTATGACACAAAAGTAACTACCATCCATCCAAAAAACACATTTCCTTTCTATGTAATATCTCAGTATGACAGAAGATACAAGGACAGTATTTTTATATAACTTTAGACAATGGTTTGATAGTTCATCACCTGGTAGTTTAGATATGGAGCTTTAACTTTAATGGTATAAAATGTCTTCCAAATATCTGTCCACTGAAGTGGACACCCATTCTCCTCATGCTCTGTTTTGAGGAAGTTTTTGGTTGTTGGTTCACAAGGTTATTGACAGCTCTGCTCACCAATCTGTCGTGAGGGTGGATCCCACAGTATGAAGAGCTCTGTGACGGTCCGTGAGCTGAGTTCCCGCTCCCCAACATGCTGCCATGGTAACCCTGCTGGCTCATACTGCTACTACTGCTGCTCCAGGGATCACCGCTGTGGTGACCATCTGATGGAGAGAGGGAGAGGCAGGTACATGAGGTGTGTTGTTGGTGGTCAGTTTTCTCTGTGCAGCATACTGCGTTTTATTTGGTCTCTGCAAAGTAAAGCATTTTGGCTCTTATGAACCTGAATCCATTAATCAATAACAATAATAATCAATTTTAACCATAATGCAGCTTGAATTTGAGGCACATCTTATATCCCTGCACAGTCCGAACAAGGATCAAACTAACCATTAAAAAATGCAAAGACAGCAGCATTAAAAAGGACTTACAGTTAAGTGTGTGCAACAGTCTTGTGTTTTTATATCTTTAAATTGGTTATGTTCTTGTTTGCATCTAACGTGCAGAAATGATAATCTATAACATACTGTGATTTTCACTGGTTTGCAACTATAGTTAAACAGGTGCATGATTTATGTCCATAACAACATTTTTAATTAAATAAAAGAATGGTACATAGTGTATCACATTTGTCAATCAGTCTGTCCTCGTTATATTTGTCCCTGCTGAAAATAGATTTGATGTTTCAGCCAGAGATGTGGCATCTTATCTTCAAGAAGGTGCTCATGTCTATATGGTTACATAGGTTTTTATTTTGGAGGTATAATCAATACAACCATGGATAGAGAGATCAATCTAATATTAGCATTAAGAACTATAATGATCATAAACTGGAGAGAAATGTTGCGTAATATAGCAGGGTAGGTGTATGCTCTTAACATAAAGTTATACAGTACAATCCGATTAGTCTCTGCAAAACTGAAGCTGATATTGACATCAAGATCCCTCTCTGTCTGTATTCAAAGCAAAAAAACAAAAGTAGAATTCGTGTTTAGTTTCTCATATGAATGATTGTTTGAATGTGCCTAAAAGTGTGTGTTCAAGTGTTTGTGTTTGTGTTTGTGTGTACCTGGCATAAAGAAGGAGCTGGGGAAGCCGGAGCTGGGGGGTTTAGAGGAGGGGTAACCCGGTGAGTCCCTGTTGTAGTCGGCTGTGCTCGCAGATGGAGCGTACACCTGCAACACAGCAACACAAAAGGATGGTAAGACATCTGAATGCACAACAAAGCACAACCTGATCTTCACACAATCACACAGCCAAAAAACAGAGGAGTAAAAATCGCCACACTCTGCTGTTGTCCTTTCAGAGACTCTGCAGCTTCAGACAAGACATCATTTCCTCTCACATTTACAACGAAAACAAAAACTTCCTGAATGTTTTCTGTTTTGCTTTAAAGCTGTATTTTTGAGCCTCTTTTTCCAGGTGAGATGACATCAGGAAAGAAAAAAGTGATACAGAAGAACGTTATGACAAAGACAGACAATATAAAATCACAGAAAAGATTATAAAATAGAACCTGGACTGATTGAAATCTTTAAAGAAATAAATCAATATTTTGTCAGCATACAGTCTTAATAAATAGTTTTTTTTATTTGTATATAAATTACAAATTTCTTGATAATTTGAAGAGAATTTTGCCCTGTTTGAACTTGGATGTTTTCAACCCCAACCCTTTTTTCTAAGACTGCATGTTGTACTATGTTTTTTTAATATTTAAACATTTATTTAAGAGTTTTGATTAGAAAAATTTTATCTCATATACTTAATTGTGTTGGGACAAAATACAGATACAAGAAAACAAAACTGTCCTTTCAGATGTCAGCCAGTTTTCAGTGAACTTTAGCTCCAAACATCAGAATTAAATCAAAAATACACCTAGACTTTTCTCTTAGCTTGATGAGGACGTTTTGCATGACTTCTTACAAGGATGCCTGTAAAATATGTGACACCAATGGGCTTGCAGGTTGAAATGCCATGGATGAGCTTGGTGGAAGAGAAGACCGCTATGGGGCTAATCAAAATTAAGTGGTTAATTCATCCATCCATTATCTATACTATTTATCCCTTTTGGGTCGCGGGGCTTAAGCCAGTCACAAGCCAATCTCAGGGCTACAGAAAGACAGACAACCATGCTCACACTCATACCTAAGAGCAAATTAGAGTCACCAATCAACCTAATTAGCATTTATTGGTCTGTTGGAGGAAGCAGGAGTGTCAGACAGCACTCATGCACAGGGAGAATATGCAAACTCCACACAGACCCTGACAAACTGTTAACTTCTCGCTGTGAGGCATGAGCTCCCTTAGTGTTCAACTTTTTTAATTACAAAGATGTAAAAGTAAAATATTTTTGTGCAGTGATGCAAAAAAAAAAAAAATTCAATCAGTTCTTTCCCAGATGGACCAGTGAAATACGGCAAACGGTCCATCTGCTGTCCCAGGTTAACTTTGACTGACTTTATGATGAAAATGATTAAATAGGTAAGTTATAGCAACAAGAAAACAAAGCAGAGATTCCTCAGCAGCAGCAGAGTGCCCCCCCTGCAGTGAACTCTGTGTTAAAACGTGAGCCAGCATTCTGTCAGCACAACAAACAGGTGACGCTCCTGCTCAGCAGCTCAGCGGCTGCATGAGAACACAATGCCTGTGTTTGGTCATGCCTTCGACTGGGGGTCCCCACAGCATGCCTCTGCCTGTGTGTGATACAGTGTGTGTGTGTATAGCGTGCAAACACTCAGCCATGACGCTCGCTTGCGCTGCATGACGCAAACCCTGTACCAGCTGTTCAGAGCGTTCTCCTCTCCTCCTCTGTCTCCCACTGACTCACTTCAAAATAAAAGAGTGACTCCACGGCTACACCTAATCTACCTCCATCCCCTCAGAAAGAGAGAGAGAGCGAGAGACATGGAGTGCTTTGTTAACTTTCAGGGTATTTGCATACACATGGAGTCCAGATGTGCTGAAACAAAATCTGATGATAAAACACAGACAGAAGGAACAAAAGAAGAGAAAAGATGAAAAAAGAAACACTTGAGGGCATTATAAAAAACATCATCTCACATCCCACACTCCTTCAGAGAAATTATTAAAAACAGAGGAACAGCCTTAAACTGCTTCACTCAAACACAAACCTGCTGATGCTGAGAGCCGTCTGATTGGCTGAAAAATTCCACAGCAAGAAACTGGAGCGGAGCCTTTTTAGATTCATATCCTGAACTAATAAAGGTATCTCAGGACACAAGGTCAGGGACTCTTGAAGACCAGAGCCACTTCCGAAGTGTAGTTTCCTGGTACTGGGATCATTTGAATATTAAAAACACTTTTTGTTTAATTTGCAAATGTTGCAAAACATAAATTCTACTCCATCTTTAGGAGATGAAATATAAAAATCATCAGCTTCAAGCTGTATTCAGTGAACTGTAGCAGCATTGACAGGTTGAAGCAAGTCCTTCTTTACCAGCCCTCAACACCATCACTCAGTTTTAATAATCATTTTTTGTTTAAAATATCAGGCTGTAATTAAGCAAAGGTAAGAGGAGAACAAGGAAGGAGAACAAGCAAACTCTGCACAGAAAGGCTCAGGCAGCCTTTGGGGGATGAGCCAGAGACTTTCTAAGCACTGACCTGTTGCAACACCAAGCAGCTCAATTGTGTCTGATATGTGCATTATAAATGTCGGATGTTTATTGAAATAAATAGTAGAAATTATTTTTCCAAACCATGATCTGCTGGTAAAATGATTTTTTGACTTTTTTTAACTCTTTTGTTTTGTTAACTGGGTGAATGTTTCATTCTTCACGAGATTTTGTGTTGAGTCTGTGGAGAAACTAAGAAAACAAAAAGTCAGCAGCAAAGAGAAGAAGTGGTAACTTTCTGTGAACCGTGTGAAGCTGCATTTATTTGGTCTTTACTGTGACATGGGAGAAAAAAGTGATGTGAGAGAAAGACTCATCTAAACTCCAAAGATAGAAACTTTGAAAAAAAATACACTGAGGATACACTGAACACGTTTTACCCTGACACAAAATATCGCACACTAAAAACAAACTACTGTCTCCTCTAGGATTTAAAGAGCATGCTGTCATTTTGTAGTGTAACGGGGTCTTGTCTACATTGACATTTTTTTTGACAAAACATTAATATAAAATTGTCTTACCTTTATTTAATTAAAAAAAATTGCTAGGCCATAAAAGTGCCCGTGCATAAATACCAGGGTCCGCCATCATAGAGACAGAGACCACTTTCAGTTTTTCTCTCCTCTAACTGTGAAACTACTTTCAAGCTGTTGTTGTGTCTCTGTTGGGAGGAAATGTGGAGGAGGGTGTTTACATGAGAAGTCCAGAATTTTGAAAAAAAAAAAATCTAAATAATGGATTTACTTCCCAGGCCTAGCCTCTACTTAAACAACTCACAGAAAGATGTATTTATGTGTTTTTGAACATAAACAAACATTGTTGTATTATTCCTCATTCTCACTCAGTGTGATACATAAGTTCACCAAATGTCAAAAAACTGCAGACATAAATAACAAAAGTTAAGACAACTAGCCATGAAAATACTGACAGTTAAAATGTACATTTGTTGAGGTTTGGCTGTCAGAATATTGGATGCTTTGCAAAAAAAAAAAGTGTTATTAACACCACTTGTCTTTAAAATCTTTTTCAAAAATCACTAAATAAAATGTAACCTGCAGGTTTTATTAGAAAAACATTTTTGAAACAGCAGTTTACACAACATTTTAATTTGATATATGCTAACTTGATACAATCTTACTATTTACATTTAACTTAAAATTGTAATGTTTGTATAGTTGGTTATTTGAAGGCTGTATGTGTTACACACACTGTATGCTAAATGCTAATTAATGAGAGTCTTGAGGTTTGTAGCGTGGCCCTCCAACAGTCTGGCTGTATTAATGTGGCTTTTTAAGTGGACACATTTCCCGACTTGAATGAAGATCCTTGATTTAGGATTTGCTTTAGTATTTTTGAACCAAAATCACTTTATTTCTGCTTGAGTGCAATGCTTCTTCACTTCTTCCACACCTACATCTTGAATAAATTAAGGCTGTATCCACATGGACTCTGCTGTAGTAATGTTTGCCACAATTAATTGAAGTTGAAGTTGATGAATTGACAACTTTTGGCTGAATTGACTGTTAACTAACTCTTAGAATACCAAAAAAAGATCGATGTTGAATTAGCCAAATGTTACACAGTATGATTAGTATTATTTGGAAGCTCTTCTACATTAAAAAAACCTCCATCTGAGTTGCCTTGCACGAACATGTTTGTTTCTAAATCTGAATGAAAGACAGCGAGAAATCCTTCAACAATCAAGATATCCAAGGAGCAAGGAAATCTGGGAACTCTGGGAACTGTGGGAACGAAGACGGAGATAAGGAAATGAGCCACCCACACACATCCATGCACCCAAACACACACACAAAAACACACACACTCACACAGATGCATGAAAACTTTAAGACATACCAACTAAATTGAACAGATGTAAGGTGCTAAGAGAAGCTAATTAGAAGGGAAAGGTTTGTTCCTTCCCTGCATGCACCTTGCAAGACTTCGAAATGCATCTGAATCCTCCACTTGCTGCACTTTCACACACACAGACACACATACACACATACACACACACACAGACACACACACCCACTGAATGCAGTGTCTGTTAATGTCATTAAGGCTAACTACAACCCCCTAAACTTCCTCCTCCTCGTCTTCCCCTCTGAGAGCGAGCTCAGTGAGCTGATGATAAAAACACACTTATTGACCCAAAGCCTGACAACAAGCAGCACACACACAGACACACACATGCTTGTGTTGTTCCTGCTGAAATTATTTAGATTTATGCCTCATGCCGTGACAGACATATTTTCCCATTGACTGCGTTGTTAAGACTGGTGACGAAAGGAGGCGAGCGGTGTGTGTGTGTGACTGTGTGCGTGTTTATGTATGTGTGTGTATAAGTGTGTAGTAGAGACAGACAGGAACAGGTGCAGAGTGTGTTCAAGTCTGAGGAATGTGGAGCGACACAATAACAAGCTGGCTTCCTGCAGTCTGTGACACACACTCACAAGTGCACACACACAGTAGTATCAATATTCCCACAGCGAGCACACTGACCTTGAGCCAATCAGGGAAAACCTCAGCTTTGTTTTTGCTTCATTGACAACACGGAGACACATTTGAGGAAAAACAGTGAAAACCAAAGTCAAAGCCACAAAATGCACAGTCAAAACTGACAGACTGCATTTCTCTGTCAATGTAGCTTGACAAAATCAGTGCAGAGAGGGCAGAGGGGAGACGCGTTGGCATTTAAGATGAAATAAACTGAATGGAAACAGAAAACCATTCATGAAAAATGTTGTGTCTGCCCATTTAGAGGCTGAATGTGGGACTTGTGTACAAGTCCAAACACTGGGACAAATGAAGACGTGCCTCAGGTGACCTTCAACACACGTGCTTCGTCAAAAAATGAACATTTTGCACATTTTCTTGGATAATCTGATGTTCTCACTGTTGTACTGTACCGTCAGCTAGAGGGCCCTCAAAGGGCTGTCATCATATCATTACACCACAGCCTGTGTATTTAAGTAAGTTCTGTTGAAAGCGGGCTGCGACCCCATCTTTCAAGTGTTCTTGGGTGTCACGAGTTTGTCCGTAAATTACCAAACAAACCAAGCCACAGGGCAAAGCCTACTTATGCCAGAGCAACTGTTACAAAAAAATCTAGGACTGAAACTGCCCTTATAATAGTTTTTTTTTCTAAGGAGGAAAAATCCACTCACTTCGCAATTAAGTCATGGTCAAAAGAGAACAACCAGAAAATGGCCTTAACATCACTTTGTTAACATTTTTCTAATACATTGAGGGGCTTGATCATTAAGATTAAGTGCTAACTCCTGATTTTTATTTTTCATTTTTGGGGTCTGTTAAAAGTTACATTTGGTTTATTATGTCATTTTTGGCTGAAAAAAAATCAAGATAGCTTCAACAAGAGGGTCATGTTTAAAATGTTTCTGTCAAATCAATCTTGAATACTAACCACGTATAACAAAATGTAATAATCAGCTGAACAGTTTGCTTGATGACAAAAACAAATCAAATCAAACTGAAAGATAAGGTCTTTGTTCCTCACTGTGTGCCATATGAGACCAACTTAAACCAAGGCTGCCATACCACACCTTCCCTTGACAATTCACAGGGGACATCCCTAAACACTGAACCTAAACAATGTGAGGAAAGTGATGAAGAAAAGGAATAAAGCAATTGCTGCTGTAACTGCTGGTCAAGATTATCACAAGTCCATAACATGTAAGGTCCATAATTTTTAATCCTTACAGACCTTATAGAAAGCAACGATCCAAGACCACAATGAAAAATCTTCCAGGCTTTTGGTTGAAAAAACTGTGACCTGAAAAGTGAGATATGTGACCTCTTACACCCCAAAATGAAAAGCAAAAAAGAAGTTTAAGTTACTGACTTAATTACGAAGTGAAAACGCACAGGGAACCAATTTTATCTGGATAAAAGATTATGCTTTATCTAAAGTAGTACCATTTTTGGCAGTTTGCGCCTGGGCCTGAACTTTCCTTGACATAAAACCTTGAACCTTAAGAAATTGGAATATTCATGAAATATGAGCATTATGCAGATGTCAATAAAGTTAATGTGTCTTAAATTGCATGTTTCAACTTCTAAACAGCAAATCAGTAGGAGCATTGAACATACAAAAACAAATAGAGAACATTACCATACAGGATTATTTACTTAAAGCCAATGCAAACTTTTACAGGGGAGAAGAGAAATAAACAAAAGTTGACATTGTCCTCGGAGTTTTGGTTTATCAGAGATGGAAAAGCTGCAGAGGCCTGAAAGTTTCTGTTCAGTGGAAAAATAATAAATGAAACGAGGGGAAATGCCAAGACTTGGACAAGGATGAGAAGACAGTAAACGGAAACAAAAGAGAGAAAAACAGTAAGAAAAAAAGGAAGAAGGGATGAAAACCGGGAGGAGGCTTTTTGACTTTGTTTCTTGTTTGATGCTCCATCTCTTTATTATGGTCTCTAAATGTGGAGAGCATCTGTTCGTAACCTCTCTGAGTCTCCTTATGCTCCGTACTATTAAATAGAGAGAATACAAGAGGAGAGAGGAGGCTCCTTGAACTTTACCTTTGTCCTCAGGATATTTGACCTCACTGAGCTCTATAATCTCTCTCTGGAGATAAAAATGTTGAAGGCATTCAGGTAATACGTACCCATGGTAGTTAGCGATGCATCTGTTAAGGGTTGACCAATTCTTTCAAATGTAAAGACTGTATTAACAAGAAAAAACAGGGTTGGATAATGTGGAGAAAAAAGGAACACTAAGGATATAATCCTGATCCCCATTTGGATCCAGGCCCTCAACTGAGGTAAAGACATTTTTGAATTAAGATCAATAATTTTACTGTCAATCACAGGTCAGTGAGTGTCAAAACACAAAATGCACATCTTGAAATGCCACATTTGATTGCAGTATCAATTTTAAGCAGTTTAGTCTTTGTGCACTGCACAGTTGTTGTTGTAGCTCCACTGAAATCATTAGTAGCACATTTCAGTATTTCTTCTTCTTATTTACTCTTTTAAATATAATAATGTGTTTTAGGAGCCACATTTGACTTGTTTCCACATAGTGATCTGGTTTGGTTCAGTGCAGTTCAGTCAGGATTAGAGCAATAACCCATAATCATATTAATAGGAATAAATCCACAACTTATTTGAACATGGTGAGGGATATGATGTCATTTTTAATGCTGTTGCATGAAAATTGATGTTTGTTGTGACCAATCAGCACACTACAGTGCTTTTAGCTTCATCTTTTAGAAATGGTTTTGTACACTTACCCCTTTCAAAAACGAGGGACGGTACAGGTCAGGTATTCAGGTACCCTTTCTCCTCATCCCGTGGTAAATACACCAGTAAATGCCACAAGTTGGCATGAGAAAATCTGGATATCCGTATGTACATGCAGCTTAAGTATCAAATGAAATAGATAATTTCCTAATTTAAAATAACACAATAGCAACAT
The DNA here is from genome assembly GCA_036419115.1 of Scarus forsteni. NCBI lineage: Eukaryota > Metazoa > Chordata > Actinopteri > Labriformes > Labridae > Scarus > Scarus forsteni. The sequence continues at coordinate 21,946,577 of JAZDUH010000269.1, forward strand.
GTCACTGGGGAGAAAATGAATAGCAGCTTTGTTGATGTCTTAGAATCAGTCCAAGAAATCCTTAGATACTTCTTTTCTCATCCTCTAGAAGAAAATATTCTTTGAATATTAATATTTATTTGTCAAAACCTGAGTTGCTTGAAATGAACATCCTTTTCCAGATCATGTCGTACCCAAGGGACTACATTTCCCTGTTTCCTTCTTCTGTTGCTTTCTGTTCACAAATCAGATACAATGTAGATACTAAGCATTTTTAAAATCAGTTAAGTGCAATTATGAAACTAATGATGGTAAGTGAGTTCTTAAAACATTTTAATCTTTATTTTTATCTTAACGCAAAAAGAGGACATTTCATTAATTGTCTAATTGACAAGCCTAATAAATTCTCCTGCAAACAAAATTTAGTTTTATTCTTCCAAAAACTTATGAAAATGTACCTTTTCTGTTCTACTGGTTTGCCAATCCCTGATTAACACTAAAATCACGGATTCCCAAAAAGAATCAAATCAGTAACATGTAGGGATGTGTATCATTATGATTTTATCGATACCGATACAGATACCAATACTCTCATCGGTATTGATACTTATCGATACTCTTATCGACACTACAACACATAATTTTGTGTAAAAAAAAGACTTTACAAGATATTAAAAGATGCAACCTTTTTTATTACCACAAGGTAACAATAAAGCTTCAAAAGAATAGAAGTAATGCATTACAAATGCTTCTTAGAGGCAAAAAAAAAAAAGCTAAGGAGATGGCAAAACCCCTTCATGCTGCCCAACAGATTGCATATACTGACAGACCCATATATCTTGTGCTAAAATCGATGCTGTAATGATGACTACTAGGGCTCTCACTTTATATTAGATATTTGAATAACTGTTTGAATATGGGGATAAATATCTGTAACCAAATAGTAAATAAATATTTGAATGTAAAATATTGAGTATAGCAGCACATCAGGGCGCCTGGAGCAGTTGACCCTTCTGTCCAACAGAGGGCGCTGTGACCCTCAGTCACATCCGGTGCTCTCTTGACCTCAGAAAACAAAGAGTTTCCACTCCGAGCGGACGTTAACAGCTCTGGTGAGCTGTTCCTTTGGCTTTTCATCGAAGATATACGGCCGAGTGCAGCGGCGCTTCGTCAAGAGTTTAACCCCGTGTGACTGTGTTGTTTTCAGCAGGGTTTTTACCGAAGGGGTGTATAATAGAGTCTCTGTCTCTGTCAGTGCTGCAGTCTTTAGTGTTAGCCGGGCTGCTAACTCTACTCGTGTTGCTATAGCAATTAAACAGCCTGCAGCTTTATACTCTTCACTCGCTCCAAGTGTTTGGTGATGTTGCTAGTATTTCCCCCCTTGGACGCAACTCCTCTCTGACAAAGATTGCATCGGGCCAAGTTTTCATTAACCTTACAAAAGTGAGCTCAAACCTTCAAGCGCTTAGCCCTCACCGACATGCTTGAGCTGGACGGCGGTAGTGTCATAACTACATGACAGTTAAAGAGACCTTTAAGTACCGATAACAGTACTGTTTTTCCAGATTCTTAACGGTGTTCAGGTACCGACCCAATTAGGGACAGGTACATGAAAGTACCGGTCCACAGTATACATCCCTAGTAACATGTAGCCATACTGCTAAAACAAATGAAATAATATTCACAGAAATATTTAATTCTTCTACACTAAAATCATGGCGACATACAGTGTACATGGCTCACAGCGCAAACGTCGATGTTTCAATCCCTGGTTTGGTCAGGGCTTTTCTGTGTGGAGTTTACATGTTCTCCCTGTGCATCCATAGGTTCTCTCCAGGCACTTGTGCTTCCTCCCACACACCAAAAACACGCTCATTAGGTTAACTGTGGACTCCAAAGTGTCCTTAGGTATGAGTGTGAGAGTAAATGGTTCTCTGTCTCTCTATGTGGCCTTGTGATTGACTGATGACCGGTTCAGGGTGTACCCCGCCTCTCGCCCAGCTGAAATAGTCCCCTCTTGACCCCAAAAGGGTCCACTGGTATAGTTAATGAATGGACGGACAACAAGGATCATGCTGCTCTCAAATCTTCACTTTCTGGTCCATTTAAATGAATCAATGAAAACTTTAATCACAACAGGAAGCAGAGATGGTGTCTTAAAAATGTTCTCATCACATTTTCTTCTCTCTTTCTCAGCCTCCCCTCGTCTCTCCATCTCTCATACACACACAACATGCACACAGAGTTTAGCGCGCTTCATCCAAAGCAGATGTGCTGGAATGTGAACACTCAAAGGAGCAGTCACGAAACCTCTTGACAGACACACACTCTCATACACACACAGAGTCGGCTGCACCTGTGCCTGTCCAATTTTTCCTCTCTTTGTTTCGCCCCCTCCTCCTTCTCCTCCTCCTCCTCCTCCTCTCTGTCCTCTCTCATTTCCAACAGGCTGCCTTCACTTTCATCTCGTCTTTATTCACCTTCACACAAACTGTTTAACACAGCTGGAAAAAACGGAGGACACACACAAAAAATTTTCAACTTCAACTATTTCAAGAATGAAACAGTTATTGAAGTCATTTAAAGTTTTACAGTGCAGCTTCTTTTAGTGCCTATTTGTCTGCCAGTGGGGCTCAATGTCAAAACCATATCAAACTAAACATGTTGAGAGACACTCAACTCTGCCCACCTCAAATGCTCACTTGTTCTTTAAAATGTGTCCTTCTCGGTCTGTACTGCATTTTAGTTGCAAATAATTCTGGAATCACTCATTTTATCAATTAGAACCTTTCTTGGCATTTGCTTCCTATACTAGGCAGAGCAAATGGGGACTTGCATGCAGGACATAGGCACTGGAAGACCCCAGCACATGGAGAATAAGTGGAAATAACCAGTGAGACACAGGGAATATCACTTCCCTTCAGTTTATCACATTAAAAACACACTTTTTGGGGGGGTATATTTTTCATGGATGACAGATTTATTTGAGCAGGATACTAGTTAAAAAGAAAAAAAAATATGAGCAGAAGAGGTAGGCAGAGTGGACAGAGCTTATCTGACCACTGACTGTAGAAAATATGAAACCAAATCTGAGTCACAGCAGTCCCTCATTACAAAAGGTGCTTTGGCGGCCAATCCCCAGGAGCCACCATGTTGTAAAGGTCTCTTTCTTACCTATCAAATTTTACCTGGATAAAAAAAAGTTTGCTTTTTGAAATGTTTGTTGTATTTGTTGCAGTATGAAAACTCACATGTAGTGGGGCATGGATCAAATAACCCGATTCACTTAGAAACAAAGGTCTTGATTCACCTAAAAGCAATAAAAGTTTGTCTCGCAGTGGGTGGTAAAGCCACTGGAACTGCACAAGCACCTTTAGGGCAGGTGGACCAAACGGCAGTGAACTGTAATGTGAATTTAGCTGAAAATCACAACAGTAAGCAAGGTAACGTGAGGTTCAATGACACCATCAAGTAGGATGTGGCTAGTATTATCACTGCTCAATGGGTATTTTCCTTCCAAAACTACTGAAGTCAGGTACACATAACATTAAGGAGCATACACCCTTATTTTCTTATTCAAGACCTCTGAAATATGACAGGATTCAAATGATATGTTTGCATAGGCTTACTTCCCACATATCACTTCATGTTCAGCAGACCATCACAGCAACAGATTCTGTTATTTTGCTCAGTTCCGTGAATTTACCACAGCAAAGTGTGGATATACTGAAACATCACTTTCACCAGTCCTACTTCTTAAAGACCAAGTAGGGGCCATTCAGTTTTGTAAATCAATGCACATGATCAGATGTGCTACCTTTGGCCAAAGTTGACTTTATAGTGCTGCTCTCTAAATGGCAATACACAGAACAACACTGGTTAAGTCCAGGTAACTAACACTACAAAATGATAATATTATGAAAAAAGGTCATGAAACATTTGGGGAAAATGGCTCAAAGTTTTCATTTCACCGCTGTGCTCCAAAATAAAAGTGCGTTTTTGTGTCCTTGAAGAGGAAATGAGACTTTTGGGGTTTAAAGTATTGTTTGGTATTAAATGCTTGTAATCTTTATGGGCCCCCGTGTGAGGCGGAGCCCCGGGAGGCTTTTCCCTTTTTCCCCCCTTATGGACAGCCCTAAAAAACCTATTTGTAGGAACTTATTGATGTTAACACCTCATCAATCTTTCCAAAACAAATGATTGAGCAGTTACTTGTTTTTTTTTTTTTTAACACTCACACTGTCTACTATTTGATGTTTCATGTTTTTGGGGGGTATGCGTGCACAGTAGTTGTTATTAAAGCACTGTTTTCTGAATGTGACATTTTTTCAAAATCAAAACCAAAAAAACATTTGTTTTATATTTGGATTCTTGTGAAAAGGCTCAGTAGAGTCTTACTATTGCCCCTCGCAGCTCTATCTGAAGCACTTTCAAAATTCAAAAAGGAAATGCGACACAGCCGAATGCTCTGGATAAGTGTAAAAAAAAAGTTTTTTTTAACAATTCATTGTATTTTTTCTTTGGGTCATGATTTGCACCTTTTCTAAAAGACTGACATCCATTCTCTCCTTCAATCTTATCCTTTTCCTTTTTCACCTGTAACCATGCTCGTCTCATCTCCATTTAGCGTCCATACCACCATGCTCCAAACCTGTCCGGAAGCAGATGTGGGAACGCAAATCAAACATGCTGCAGACGGATCAAACATATTTTTTTTTGGGGGGGGGGGGGGGGTTCTGTTTTTTAGATGTATTTTTATAGCAGAGATCTGAGCCGCGGCCTCAAAATCCTCTGAAGGTTAATTACGTCCCTGATTCAAAACACATGGAAGGGAAAAAAACTGTGTTTCAATATGTGTGTGAGAAAGCGGAAGGAAATCCCACCCACCACCTCCGAGCAGAGCCTTTATTCTACCAACCTGCAATTGCACTAATGTGAACCAGATGTACACACACACACACACAAACACATGCAGAGTTTTAAGCATGGCTGCCTAATTGACTCCATACGCAGCAGAGGGGAGAGAGAGAGAGAAAGAGAGTGAGCAAGACAACAGATCACAAAAGTCAAGAGGAAAAAAAGAGAATCAAAAGACAGAGGGACAAAAACCAAGAGAATAAAACAGGTAGAGACCAAAAAAATAGAAAATAAAAAAATCTAGATGGGACACTTACAGACAGGTTTAACTTGTTGACTTGACCAGAAAATGTGAACAACTTTTAAAACTTCAGCAATTCTATTGGAATTGGAAGAACCTGAATCTGCTCTTACTCCAAATCCCCAAAAATCTAATTTTCCACACATGTAATTGACAGAGATTTGTTTCAGATCACCTTCATCTGTTCTATGCCATGGTAACACCTGAATCTGTGTTATGATCCAGTTTGGTAGGTAAAGGATGTGTTTGAGCTGAGACCACATTGGTACAGGACTTTAAAGACTTTCAAGAAGCAGATGGTCATGTTTCTTAGATATTTTGAAACATCTAAAAAAAAAGACGTGGCCATCAAACGTATCTAGGGCCTTTCTGTGTGGAGTTTGCATGTTCTCCCCATGCATGCATGTCTTCTCTCCTCCCACCGACCATAACATGCTAATTAGGTTGACTGGTGACTCCAAATTTGCTCCTAGGTATGAGTGTGAACACGAATGGTTGTCTGTTTCTCAATATGCCCCTGTGATTGGGATAGACTCCAGCCCCCTGCGACTCTAAAAAGGATAAACCATGTAGATAACAGCTGAATACAGAATTCCTTTAGACTGTAATGAGTTTGCTTAATGCGTTTTTTTTTCACATTTTCCATAATAATACTGAAGACCACATCAGAATACCTTTGCAGTGGTTTGAAATATTTGTCACAAAAGGAAAAGACATTGAAATATCATATTTCTGCCAATGTAGCCCTGGTAAAAATGTCTTAATGTTGTAGTTAGGATAATCTTAATCAGCTGTGAGGGACATATCCCCCTGTCCTGTCAGTTTGAGCCCCTAAGATTCGGAGGCACAACTGAATTCCTCTGACCAAAGGTCCTTTTAAAAAGTTTTTCATACCAAACACCATCAGCATCCTAAATTCAGCAAAGTAATCAGCCAACACAAACGACCCGAACTGCTCCACACCTATGTTTTATGTACTTTATTAGAAGGTGTTTTATCCCTACTTTTATTCCTTTAATTTTCTTTAACTATACTTCTGTTTTCTATTCTTTCTAATATATGTTTTATTTTCTCTTTTGTATGACAATGCTTACAATTTGTACTCTAGCGCTGTCTGTCTCATGTGCTGGTGAGCCAAAGAAATTTTCCACTTCGGTGGACAGTGAGGTTCTATTCTATTCTATTCTATTCTATTCTATTCTATTCTATTCTATTCTATTCTATTCCTTTCAATTCAACTTCTGCATGCAAGCAGCAGATAAGATGTGTTACAGCAGCCATGGCAGTCACTGCAAAAGTGTCCATAAATTATTCATGGAATTTGTCTTTAAACAAACTTCAGAACAGAAAATTGCGAGAGAGTAATTGACCATATCTGTAACATGGGAAGAAAAACAAATCATGAGAGATGCTGAAAAAGAAAGACAACAGAAAGCACAGCCAAGAAACAAAATCAGTATGGAATTTACATTAATTTTCAATATATAAATAATGACTGGAAATGTTTTTAAAAATAAAAAAAGACAAAAAAGTGGCTGAGGAGAGAAACACACACTCGCATACACACATCTGTAGAAATACTTGTGTGTAATTGAAAACATGCAGAGCCTTCACACACTCACAGTGAGCTTCATCGACCCAAACACATTCTTCAACTCACTTGTAACTAAAGGCACACACACACATAAAACACACACATGCATGTTACACACACATGAGCACACACACCCTCCCTGCGGAGCTTGAGCTTCCTGTGGCTTGATTAGAGCCCCCCATGTGAAGACAAGTGGACTCAGCATGTGTGTGTTTGTGCATGTGTGTGTGTGTGTGTGTGTATGTGTGCATGTGTGTCGTAGCATGGTGCACCTGTGACTGTGGGGGGGTCGAGTTACTCAGACAGAGAACACTGGGGGGCAGGCGAAAAGAGAGAGAGGTGTGTGAAGGGGGACAAGAAAATGTGAACGCCTGTGAATTTTTGAGTGTAAAATGGTGTGTGTGCGTGTGTGTGTGTGCGTGTGTGTGTGTGTGTTTATGTTTGAGTGTGAAGAAAGAGGGTATCAGTGAGAAGGGAAATATGAGATATTGACAGGAGTGTAAGTAAAGACGGAAAAAGGAAATCAGTAGTTTGTGACTTTTTCCTGGATCTTGTCCCTGGTTTCCTTCCTTTGTCCTCACCTCCTTTTTTCCTTCACCCTTTCCCTTCTTCTCATTTCTGGTGCTTAATGTCTTCTCATATTATATAAATATATTTTTTACAGATTTCTATTTCTTCCCTTTGACTAGTTTACCACTTTGCTTCCTTTTTTCTTTCTCCTTTCCATTCCTGTTTACTTGTCTCTTTTCCATTACTTTCCTTTTTTGTTCCTTTCCTCTTTTTTATTTCCTTGATTCCTTTATGTCCTCTCCTGTAACCCTTTTTCCTTTTCCCCTCTTTCAGTTTCTTACCTTTCCTTTTAATGCCTTCCTTTTTCTGTTGACTTGTTTCGTTTCTTTTCCTTACTCTTTCTCTTCTCTTCCCTTCCCTATTTTCCTATCCTTTCATTTTTATACTTTCCCCTCTACTTAGCTCTCTTGTCCCTTCTTTGCTTCCCATTGCTTATCTTAGTCTCTTTCTATAATTCCTATTTACTTGCTGTCTCTTCTGTCCCTGTTGTATATTTTCATTTTTCATTATCATTACTTTTCTCTCCTTTTCCCTTTCCTTTCATATTTTTCCTTCCCTCCTAACTTGTTTCCTTTCTTTTCCCTTTTCCTTTACCTCTCTCTTATCCTCTTCGTTCTTCCTCCTCCAACACCCCTTTTCCATTCCTTTTCTTTCCTATCCTGTCCTGTCTTCATCCCCTTTCTTTCTTCATTTTTTCCCATTCTTTCCCTGCTTCCTCATCTCACTTCCTTTTCCATTCCTTACTTCTTTTTCTCTTTGCTATTCCATTCTCCCATCCTTTCCCTTTTCCTTACACTGTCCTATCAGCTCATTTCCTTTCCTAAACTATTCTCCTGTTCCTATCCGTGTTTTACTTTCTTGTTTCCTTTCCTCATTTTATTCTTCTTGTCCTATTCATTTTTCTTTGTTCCTCTTTGTCTCTGTAATTGTTATGTTTGTGTCCTTGTCTCTTGTCACTTTTGTCTCCTCTGTTGTATCCTTATCCTTTTGTTATATCTCCATCCTTCTTTTTTCTTTACTCATTTCCTTGCCTCCTCTCCCCTTCACATTACCTGTTAAACTCTTCCCCCACTTCTACTTATTTCCTCATCTTTTTCTCCTCCTCCTCCTCCTCTTCTCCTGCAGCAGACTGTTTATCTATTATTTACCGTTTTCTCCGTCAGCTCTAACCCAGTTAGCAGCCCCTCTCGGTCACAAACACTTCCCTCTCTCACGTCTTCTGGGTCTGTCTTTGATTTCAGATATCCGTTTTACTAGACTTCTGTCTGTGATCCTCACTGAGTCAAAATGCTGAATAATCTGAAAAGTCTGTAAACATCTTAAACAACAGCAAGAAAATCAGAGGGGGACTTAATTAAAGCTTTCAAACCAAGTCTGAATCACAAAGAATGAAAAGAGCATAAATGATCATGTCTCGGCTGGAGATTTTCCTTCATGGAGGCTGATTTAAGCACAAAAATATTGAATTAGAACAGACAGAAATTCAAGTGGATTGTCATACAGAAGGAATAATAACAGATGATAATAAAACCCAAACAGTAAAGAGCAAATAAAAATTCAAGATGTTGTTCATTGACATCAACGTTTTAAGAGTGTTAGAGGTAGCACATAAGACCTGTTAAATTGGTAAAAACAAAGCACAAGTGAAATAAATAAGTTTAAAAAACTGACAAAATAAAATAAAAAGCAGAAAAAGAATGAAGGTAGCATATGACTCAAAAGAGAGAACTACAGTAAAAGCTTAACTCAAATGAAAAATTGAAACAAAATTAACTTTGTTAACAAAAAGAGATATAAAAGTATATGGAAGAACTGAGTTTATTTTTCTTTGCACATAAACCTCTCCAGGGGTTCTTTATGATGTAGATTTCTCTGAGAGTTTCTGGAACTAAAATGTATTTTTCACAAAATAAGCCTCACAGACAGGTCAAAGACTTCAATGGAAAGAAAGAAGGGATGCAAATAAACTCAATAATAAGATATATATTTTAAAAAGTAAAGAAAAAAGTGCACATTTACCAGCAAAATTTAAGAGAACTATATGAAAATAATGAGACCTCGAAGTTATATGTGCACCAACCAGGAATAGAAGTTCAATTGCATGAGAGAGAAAAATAAACAACCAGGTAAAAATAGAAATCAGAACTGAACCAGAAGAAGAGAAGAGGCAGAGTGGTTCAGTGTGTTTACACTGTGGCCTGATAATGAATTCAAGATGGCGTCTGGTCCTCGCCAGGAGCCACAGCATCAAAGCGTCAGACAGCCAGTGAAGTCACAGTGCCTTAATTGACCACTAATTACATTGAATTAACCGTGTGTGTGTGTGTGTGTGTGTGTGTGTGTGTGTGTGTGTGTGTGTCTGTAAAGCTGTGTCCGTCTTGATTTTGGAGTGTGTGACTGCTTTAACTTTAAAGAGTGTGGGTGCATTCTGTGTGTGTGTGTTTATTTCTAATTCAATTTATCAGCTGGTGAGAATTGAAAACGCAACATCTGCAGATGTAACGTTACTTTTTCTTTTTCCTCACAGCTTCCCTTAAGTTGCAAAACTCTAAATGACAGCATGTACAGCAACAGACGAAGCTTGTAATTTATCATATCCAATATAAGGAGTTTAATACAGTTTGTTATAAACATGGCTTTTTCTAAACTCAGTTATGATATTTAACTACTTGACCTTAAATCGTACTTATGTTTGATATTTAGATCCTAAATGAAGTTGCTACTGGCCCCTCAACAAACCTCAGGTGTGTCAATCCATTAAGAGCCATGTCCAGGTCAGTGTCACTGTGACAACATGACATTAGCTTTAGGAAAAACAAAGCATCAGCCTGGGGGGTGGGGGTGGGGGTCTGATTGACAGTCATAAAATGAGAGAGTGATGGCAATATACAACCTCTTCAGTACAAACTAATAAGCACTGAAACTCCATCACATGTTGATATAAGCTGCAGTGGTCCACAAAACAGAAACGAACCAGAAAAGCACTTGGAGAGCACAGACCTCCGCCAAGCAGCAGTTACAGAAGTGGTTTTTCCAAAACCCCTGTAAAAGATTCAATTCTGGATCACCACACGCTCTGATTGGATGGCTAAATCTCCGCTCATGTGAAGAGAAGAACTCCTCCAGTGGCATTGCAAGGGAAGCTGGGAATTGTATGACCAACGGTTGAAAAACATTGATGTCAGTTTTCAAATAAACTACATTTCCCATAATGATGTAAAGGGCCAGAGAACTCACAGCAGCCAAGAGAAATGAATGAGATTTGCCATTATTAACTCATCAGAGAGAGAGAGAGAGAGATGTATACATAAAACAAGGGGCTAGAAAAGAGCTATCAACTCAAGTCCATTGGCCCTATAGTCATTCTGTTTGTTTGTTGTTTTTTTTTCAAATAATTAATGACAAAAACTGAAAATGAAAGACACTTCATGTCAAACAGGCCTGACTCCTGTAGTTCACGTAACAGACACGACTCTTAAACCAGCTCAATCCCAAATGGCACCTCACTAATCTTGTCATCAATTATTTTGAGCTGATGTGTCATTTCAAACTAACCAATAACCAACATTGCCAATATACAGCTGTAAAGAGGTATCACTGTTTAACTCAGCATGTTCTGACTAAATCAAATCAAAAAGTTTATACATTTATAAGCCTGCTCTATTGTTAAGTGTCTTGAGATAACAGTTGTCTAGAATTGGGGCTATACAAATAAAAACTGATTGATAGATTGATTGAAGCTTTTTAAAATGAATTCAAAATCAAAAGCAAGTTTTGCCAAATCCATATGATGACCTAACCTGACAAAAGATAGATTGTTTGCTACATTTCATTTGCCAATCTGGAAAGTATTTGGGTTGGCAGAACCATCCCAGTGCAGGTGATTAGAGGATTATTCTGTCAATCACAGTCATTACGAGCCAATTAGAAAATATGTTAGGTGGGTGCTGGTGCTGCAGTGCAAAATGTAAAAACTGAGCCACTGCATGAAACAAAGTCTCGTTAATATATGCCAGAAGTGGAGCAAAAATATCCTTTCTACTATGAAGTGATTAGTGTTCTTTGGTTTCTTTCATTGAGATGTGATCCACGTCTGACAGAACTGCCAAAGTTGTTAGCATCTATCGCTGTACGAGCAGTCACATCCTGTTGTTGTCTCATAGCTCCTGCCTCTCCCTGCTCAATGCTGACGGGGCCGTGACACTTTGGACCGCTCATGTTCATCATTTATGGGAGCCTTGCAGGTTGATCTGCCTGATTAAAGACATTAAATCAGGTGGATCAAGCTGCACTGAAAGGTTAGTGATGCTGTGCACATTCAAAATACCTGACAAAACAGTAAACAACAAGAAGACATTTCAGGATGTCATTCATGTCAAAACATGGATCAATACTTTAGATCATCGGCATGTTTGGTATGTTTCTGCACTCAATGTTTTAGATGGATGATCTCTGATAAACATGAGACTAATCTGCTCTGTGTGTGTGTCTGTGTGAGTCGTGTGTGTGTGTGTGTGTGTGTGAAAATAAATACACACAAACACATGCAGGACTTGAGTGATCGGGGAATATGGAGGTTCATACTGAACATAATGTGGCTTCATTGAGTCCCCACTGACACAGGGAAGAGCCAGGGGTCTGGGACTAAGTGTGTGCATCCTTGCATGTGTGTGTGTGTACTTAACTGTGTGGGTACTGATGTGTGTGTATTTAAATGTGTGCGTACTTATGTGTGTGTATATGAAAAAAAGACATCTCCATCAGAGGAGGGAATAGCACGGAGGGCTTCTGGACTGTACACACACATTAGATCCACTGGTTTGTCAGAACTATGAATCATTTCACTAACACAAATCATTTTTCACTCTAATGCCAACAGTGTCCTTCTATAATAAAACTAAAAAGGACATTTTTTTTGCTTTTGTACTCTTTTTAGTAGTTTGCTGATCTCTTTAGATTTAGGCTCGATTACATCCATGCAGCATCCTTTTTTATCTTGCAGTGTAAACACATCATTCACTTTAAATGAGACGTATCTAAACAGACAATTACTTTAGGAAAAACAGCAGAAATGGGAAAAAAAAAGTATACAATCTGATTTCCCTTTTCTCTTCCTGCAGCTCACTAGTATGCCCTCAGCTTTCTGTTTGTAGGCCTGAGACTCAATGATCTACAAGCATCTCTGAAAATTGTTTTTTCTTTATCATTTACAAAATTAAGATTTGACAATCCCCTCAGGCTCAAAGATAACAAGGACATTACAATCATTCCTGTCTTCAAAAAAAAAAATCTAATTTCAAAGAGGATAAAACAGAGTCCTGTTGGAGAAAAACATTAAATTGAGAAATACTGGCAAAGATTGCTGAACAATCAGCAGAAAAATCCAATTACTAAAACTAGCATAAAAAACGTTAAGCCCCAATCCAGAGACATCAGGTCACCCCGAAGTGGGAATCTTTTATGAAACATAAATATTCATGTTTGCCATATCCAGCCTCTTCAGTGTTAAATCGATTTATTTTAACTTTTATTTGCTGATAAATATTCTGAATGAGCTTCACAATATGATGATGGATGCACACTGAGGATGTCACATGAGTCCTGGAAAATTGTTATGAACATATGAAACTTCTTAGATTTATCATTTACCATTGTATCAATCTATTAATAAATATTGGCTGAAAGCTACATCAGATGTATTGATTTCAGCAGAACACAGATGTCTATGTCAGAAAGTATCAATTAACTTTTGAAAGACAGAAGAAGAAATCTGCTGGATCACAGACTCACCATAGCTCCATCATGAACATGCAGGTTTTTAAACAAGTTACAAATCTACGGATTGCACCAACAAAAAAGAAAACCAGATGTTTTAAGGATGCATTTTTCAGCAGGAAAAGACTCTTTTCTCAAACAGCTATGGAGTACTGCGTATGGTTTCTTTCCTCTCCTCTTCTTCCCTTTTTCTCTTTCATTGTTTTGTTCTTTTCTCTGTTCCTTTCCGTTTCTTTCCTACCTTCACTCACTTTCTTTCCCTTTTTGTGTTTCCTTTGATCTTCAGTTGTTGTCCTATGCTTTCCCTTTCTTTCATTTCCATTCCTTTTCTATCCTCTGTTCTCCCTCTTTCCTTTCCTTTCTTATCTCCTCTTTCCTTCTTTTTTCCTCTTTCTAACTTTCTATTCTTTTCATTATCTCTGATCTCCTCTCCTTTTATGCTTTCCTTTCCTTTGCTCTTCTTTTCTCTTGGTCCATGTTCTTATCCTCTCTTTCCTTTGCCTCCTCAGCGACTCATTTTCTTTTCCTTCCCTTTTCAGCTCAAACCACCTTTCATTTCTATGTCTTACCTCTCCATCCTGTAATTCATTTTCTCTACATTTCTTTTTTCTATTCCTTATTCCTTTCCTCATTTTCTTTTCTCCACCTCTATTCTTTTATTGCAGAATTTTTTTTACTCTCCCATTTTTCTTGTTCCCTGTCATTTTTAACTCTATATTTCTTCTTGCTCTCGTTACCTTCCTCCCACTTCATCTGAATTACTCTTATTCTTCTGAAAATCTCTATTTCTTAAATTTCTTTCTAACCTCTATGTAGTTTTTCTTCTGCTGTTCTCTGTTTCATCCACATCCTTCTCACTTTCTCTACTATGTCATCTTGTCCTCTATCATCCCTCTTTCCATTTTTAACAATATGTCTGATGTGTTTTTGTTGACTCACTGGACTTACATCATGTAGGTTTCATCAACAATATGCCAATGGTTTTCTGCATCACTGCTGAAAATCAAGAAGGGAAAGACATTTTCACCTCACTTGAATGTTTTTTATGAAGAGCTTCAAAAATAGAAATGAATGCTACTTTCATCATGTTGAAGCCTTAATTCACACCACAAATGTAAAACGCTGAAAAAAAAACCTACATCAGCATCGACTGAGCTCAGCATTAACGTCTTAAAGACGTGTCTTGAGGATGTTTATGTGTTTAAGTCTAATCATAAGATTTAGTTAGCCACTTGCTAACAGCCTCCTTTTGCACAATGTGAAAAGGGCTTAAAATTGACCAGTGATGTACCCTAGAGGTATTTTATACATTGAAAAATACAAAATCTCTTATGTTTTGTGTTTTTATTCAACAAAAAACTCAAAACTGTTTCAGTAGACTAAGTGGTGATGCTCTACAAACTGTTAAAATGCTAACCCATGTCTGCGGCAGGACCTCATTGTTTTCAAGGTGTGTGGATATTAAAGTCCTGTCAGTGCATGCACGTGAGAGAGTGCATGTCCGCATGCTTTCTTCATCTGTGAGCGAGTAAGAAGTCGGTTTGCAAGCGACACACGTGAGAACTATTACGTGTGTGTGTGCATACGCAGCCGTCCAGAATATCTGTGTGTGAGTGTGTGTGAGAGTGTGTGAGTGTGTGTGTGTGGGTTTTCAGGCCAGAGAACAAAAACATTTCACCACAGGTGACGGCTCTTTACGAGTCTCTTCCACACTCATTTTATTAGTGTCCCATTTTCCTTTCAAACACCACGACTGATTTTTCTTTTTTTCTGGCAAACTCACCACACAGACTTTTCCTCTTTTTTTTCCTTCTCTCTCTCTCTCTCTCTTTCTTTACTGCTCTCTCTCTCTCTCTCTCTCTCTCTTACCAATTTCCCCTTGATTTAATTACTGCCACATGCTGCCGACTGCCAGCGATCGTTAGCGAGAGAAACGCCTCCATCGCCGCACAGTCCTGACAGGCCGAATGAGGAGATGCAGAAAACACACAGAAATAAAAACACGTGCACACACACACACACACGCACACACACACACACACACAAACATGAAGGCCGGGCTCTAAACAAACAGAGATATATAAAGAAGACAGATTCACAAACAGCTCTGTTTTACCATTCTTCTGAGGGCCTGCTCAGGCTTTAAATGACTCCTAATTTAAATGTAAGCTGCAAATTAAGATTTCTGGACTTTTAAATGAAGAAAATTATTAAGAAAACTCACGGGATTTCACAAGGATGGACATTTGGAGCTTTGTACTTGCATGGAATAATGGATCTAAAATAATGATTTGAAAAGTCCCTTTATTAAATTTAAGGACCAAAATCATCTGGTTGAAGAGGTGGTCTGAGGTTTGAAAAATGAGACAGAAATCAAATGGCAATTACAGGGTAAAGAGGTTTGGTGTGCACATAACTTAAAGAAGTGTCTCTAAACACAAATACAGCTGCAAAAAAAGAAAAAAGTTTGCACACCAGAAACTGCTCAGATCTCATTCACCACAGACATGGTCCAACAGGTTGTAGCCCTTCCTCAGACATGAACAAGTGAAGAGACAACCTGATGGGTCATGTGATGCTGAATATGACACAACAGATAGTAACTGTGGTTTGGAGGGGTGGGAATACATGACTGTGGGTATCACAGATGGTCTTAGCCACTTCAAGCATCTCCTCCTTTCTGATGCTCAGTTTGAACTTCTGAAGCTCTCTTGACCATGTCTATGTGACTAAGTGAATTGAGTTTCTGTCATGTAATTGAATGATTAGTTAACAAACAGATGAACTTGTTTACTGAATGACATGACTGGTTAGAGAGACAAGACTAGGTTTCCAGTGATGTCAATAAACACAGTTGTGTTTCATAATCTTTAACTTTTCGTGCATGTTTGCCATTTCTGCTTATAAAATCAGAGCCTTAAAACAAAGGAGGAGAAAACTAGCATATGGTGGCAAACCTTTGAAAACAGAACCATCTTTGTTGTTGGGTTCACTATAATAATGCTGATCTTAGATCACTGAGATTTTAACCACATTACAGCTGCGATTAACAGCACAAACTGGTTGATACAACCACGCCGGTAGATTTCCACCTCTGCCTGTGTTTCCTCACAGGTGAGGCCATCTTAAAATTTGCTCTTTTTGTGGTGTGTAGAGTCACTTAAAGAAGCACAACGGTCTCATTATCCATTTACATGTGAGTTAGCATAAGCTACTATTATATGTTCAGACCTCTATCCTCCACAGAAGGACAGGAGCGTGCCCACTTCTGTTGTTTCATTACAAAGTTGCACTGCAGCATGTCAGGTTTTTATGCTATTAACAGTCACATCAATCTAATTTTCAGTGAATTGTTTACACAGAAACATAGCCTTAGGTCATTCTGAAAGAAAAAAAAGCACTATTCCCACATGATGTCCTCCTCAGGAGGTCAAAGGTCAGTGATCAAACGTCTGCAGCTGATGGTTCAGTGTCCTCTTCACCAATTTAAGGACAGATTCTTGTGTCATTTGTGAAATTGAACGGCCTGTTTCTCTATCAGTGTTTGATGTATATATGCACAAAGGCCCCATGAGAGCTGTTCAAAAAGAGAGGGACAGAAAAAAAAGAAAAAGTAAAGAAGGATAGAAAAGTTCTTTGTAGTGTGAGACAACAGGAAGAGAGGAACAACAAAAACAGCCTGCAGAGGTAAAGAGCTGGTGTTGAGCCAGTTGGCTGTCTGACAGCTCATTAACAGCTTTTATAATTCATCAATTGATGAAGTAATTAACAACAATCTCAAAGTTTCACACGCAAACTCACAACACACACACACACAGAATACTTCTGTGGGACTTTCCACCACAGATTAACTCAACACACATACAGCAGCTAGGGACTGTGATGTAAAAGACTGAATATTAGTGTCTTGCTCATGGACACTTTGTTATTGCGACAGAACAAGGACTGAACATCCAACCCTGAAACACACAAACAATCTGCACTTTTCCTCTGACATGCAGCACCCATGACCTTCATGATGCACTTCACAAGTGCATCATGAAGGTCATGGGTGCATGTGGCTTCTCGCCTCACACTGCTCTGCTCTAGGAACACTCAGGGCCCATCCTGTGATGGACTGTCACAAAAACCAGACACTGCAACAGTTTCCTTTATCAGCAGACAAATATGTCTGACCGGTGCACAAACATTTAAGCAAACCCTTACTTCATTTTTGAGTTGTTTCATGTGATGTAGTGCTCAATCTTTAGTTCTGGGAGTCTTTCTGATTTTGTTTTTCACTCACAAGCCCCAAGAGCCACAAGATTTGTACACATGAATATTTCATAATCTAGTTGTGGAGGCCGGGCTGTAATTGTAAAGGTGAAGACCCTCTGGACTTTGAGATGTTTGTAAGATTACAAGTGTTGACTAGTAAAAGAGCTATTGTTTGCTCCACATACATTGTTCCTTGCAGAAAAGAAAAATGTTGGTGCATTGAGATGTACAGTCCAATCAGAAACCAGACATTATGAGTACAGGGCCCTGAACCATCAGTATGAGGGTGTCAGACTTGATCCCAAATGCTCATGTCCTTTGAGCTGAGCATTATGTCTGTGGTGCTGGCTCAGCTGTATGCTGGTTCCTTTAGCAACAATGCAAATGCCCTCAATAATGAAGCCCACAATTATTTTTAACAAGCAAACTAAAAGATGGAAGAGGACACTGACGGATAAAGTAAACAGCAATGTGGTATGGGTGCTTTTCTGCCTTTAAAAGTTTGTTGCACTGTAAGATCAACTAAAATTACTATTCCACAGTGACATATTGCTGCCTTGATTTGCAAATCAAACTAATCTCATGCGTCAACACCCCTCACATGACTACAAAGTTCAACACTTTCTGTCAAGAGATGCAAATGCTGTGAGTTTTCTTCATATACTGAGGTTCTCCACAATCCAAGATGTCTGACACTGCAGCTTTGACCATTCAGCTGGATGTTTAACCCCTGAGCTAGAAGTGAGCGCAGCAGCTTGAGAAATCTCAATGCAATGACAGGAAAAATGGACGGTCAGAGGTTTCTGATGCAGAATGACCGCGAGCTACCACAGCAAGCACCTGCTGCCATCTGGACTCTACCGACAGAAGACCTCACTATTGTGAACAGACTAACATTTATCTCTTAGTTTAAAACCAGAATGAAAAGAAATCTAACTTACAAGTATGAATGAGAATTGATATGATTGCTTTTCAAATCCCATGTCTATGATCTTTATTTCTAACATTTTGTACTGATCTCTTCTTGATTCTTGTGGAGTTTCTGTGTGAAAAACATGTCAAAGATTTTCTGTCAGCAAAGTTAAACACAAAGCACTTCAGTGCACTTCTGTGCCATGATTTGTCAGCAAATTTAACGTTGTTGCCCTAACTCGACATCACAAAACTACAGACAATAAACGCTGCACCGCTGGTGTAATTTTGTGTAAAATCAAGCCACACTTTGGACCGCCCCTTTCCCCTGACCACCATGATGACTAACTGCCTCTTACAAGAGTATGACTTCATTGGTTTGCTTAAAATGCTTTTTCAAATTCTTTTGGCTGGATCTGGTAATTATTTCCATCCCTACTAAGATTAAATCACTTTTTTACCATCCAGGGAGTCCTAAAAGAGACAATGACTGTCTCTTCAGAGCTGATCAGGACTGAGGATGAATGAAGATACCATGCATAATTAACAAGAATAACAAAGATTTAGCTTAAAGAAAATCATTTTGCTGCCCTGGTGGTTGGGCCCTATATAGACCCAAAGCTGCAAGTGAGAAGTAGCTGCATAAAAAAAACAATAAATTAATTTCATTTTCAACAAACAAGCAAAACAAAATTAAATCCAGCGAATTTCATTCTTCATGTGAATCACAAAAGAAATTAGTTCAAGAAACAAAAAAAAATTAGAGTAAACCCACAGCAGAAAAATAAGCTTTGTTATTGGCTGTTTCTGCCATTATGACATTCACACTCGCTCCACACACTCATAAATGTGTTCACTCAGCTGGCATGATGGCAGTCGGCCCGACAGCCAATCAAAACGCCCGTTGCGGGGCACGCAGCCAATGAGACCTCTGCTCTCTGAGGCAGCCAAGCTGTCAGGGTGAGAACAAGAGAGTAGGAGGGAGCAACTGTGTGTGTGTGGCACCACTTACATCACACACTGAGGGAATCTGACCAAGTTTAATGGAGAGTCATGGATAATTTGTTATATTCATTCAATTTAGTTCAACCTTCTTCTTCTTCTTCTTGCCTAATGTATTAATCTAATTATGTTGAAGCCTTGAATCTCTGAGTTCACTCATTTATAGCAAAAAGTGGTGACTTTGGTCACCAAGATGGCCCCTACAAATTTGTCATCATTGCTTTACGGGCCAGCAAGGTTTGCAGAATATACTCAATTCAACAATTACATGTAGAATATCATGAAAGGAACAAATAAGGCACTCCTGTTAGGAACATTTCTATCAACATTTATTACTGAACTGAACTCCAGGGCATGAAGTAAGTTTCATTAAATATGTCAAACACAGAGTTAAAGTCAGTTTCAGCTTCTTTGGCAAGGTAAATGGACAGAACATGTAATGGCAGTTTAAATATTTTTCATTGACATTTCTGTCCTGACTATAATAAACCATTCTACAATTCAGGTATATGACTTCTCCAGCAACAGCTATAGCCAGTCTTATCTCTGTTTTGCTTGAAAATATTGCTGTCTTTATTTATCCTCAATCATGTTTTGTTATATTCTCTGCATGATTTCACATCTATTTGATATTTTTAATCTACTGACTGGCCACACTGAGGCAGTAGGGCCACAGCATGTGACCTCCGGCCAGTTGCCCAACCCTTATTTTCATATTTGTAATTCTTCTCAGATTGATACAAAAATACCTATACATAGTATTTTTAAGTAATAATAATGAAGACTGTCGAATATCTGAGTTATAACTGACTGTATGTAGGTGGTCTGTTTCCGCTTTGCAGGTCACACACATTAAGACTGTCTTCCCCAATCAGGCTTCATAAATAAATAATCTGAGTGTAAATAAATTAAACTGGAGACACAAACCATTATGAAGGTCAGGAGACACAAACATGTGCTTCAACTGATACACAAACAGGATCTCAGGCCTGCTGAGGTATTCTGGAATATAAACAATACAAAAAAAGCAATAAAACATTTAAGTTTCAAAGAATTCACACTCTGCCCTCTTTAAAATAAAAGTTTTACGATGTTAGGATTAAAGTGTTGAATGTGGATGCACGTGCATCTTCGTCTTCAACGTCTCCCTCGCCTCCTCTAAGATGGCTGCCATCCGAATTAGATCCAACTCACAAAGTTGTCACAACACGACAAACGTCACCAAGAGCGCAGGGTTGCAGGGACCCCGTTGCCGAGGCAACACGCCGGCAGGCACCTTAGAACTGAGCCAAAAAAGCTAAGATGGCTGCCGTGGCATGTTAATTATTGAAGAGGGTGCAGACGGAGAGTGTGTGTGTGTGGGGGGGCAGAGAGCATGGCTGCCGGCAGGGTGCTGCTGGGTCACAGTTATCCCGTTGCCACGGTGATGCAAGCTGGCGACAGGGCACCCAGGTCTCCTTTGCCACCACGACGTAACGTGGCAACGGCAGCATCCATCCAGTACATGCACGTGCCAACTCCCCAAAAACAAGAAAAGAGTGTAAGATGGCTGCCGCAGGAAGAAAGTCGGCCAGGGACCCTGATCACCTGCTGGTCGTGGTGCAGAGCGTGGAGAGGAATATTATTCTCCTTTAGTGGATGAAGTTTGTCAAGAGGAGGACAAACTGATAGTAGAACAAGCTCACAGACCTTTTCTTTTGCTTTTGAGCCTGAAAAATCTCAATCCAGCTGAAGAAGCCTGACAGAGAAGTGCATCGCCAAGGACTAGAGCTCATTCTGAGTTCTGCATTTTAAAAAAGTCGAACATTTGGAAACTTTCAGCATTAGATAAACATTCAGGCCTTCTGCAACTTTATCAGAATGAAACAGCCAGACGACATTCAAGATTCAGCCAAGAACAGCATGCATTAGCATCTCCACACTGGTCCCTGTTTTAGTAAAGAATCTCAGACCCATTTTCTTTTTTCTTGCATCAGGCCAAAGTTCAGAGTTTTAGTCACCACACAGTTCATCACAGCCCCTGGTACATTTCCTCAAAGCAGCAGGTTCAAGTTAGGTACAAAACCCAAACACTGTGGTTGCTTTTCCATTTGTGGTATCAGCTCGACTCGGCTACAACGCACACTTTTGGTTATAAAATGTTATTATAACAGCATACTGTAATTGTGAGTGAGTCTTACAGGGATTTAAGCTACACTCAAACAAAAAACAACCCAGGATAAGATTAAGAGAACGCACTAAATTCAGTCAAACAATCATGCTGTTCTGCTGGTTTGAGGCAGAAAATACAGACAGAGAGACAGACAGCACTAAAGCTCTAAACACTCGGACATACATTAACACTCTTAATCCTTCATCTTGGTGGTTTTGACTCACAGGGATTTTAACCCCTGACCCTCTTCATGATGAGAGAGAGAGAAAGCTGCTATTAGAGGATCCGGCTGTTGGCTTCCTTTCTTTATACACTCTTCACAGCTCAGAGTATTTATTCAAGAGTATTTCAGCTCAGTTTGTTGGTGCAGGGAGAGCAAAAAGTCTGAATAAAGATGATGAAACAAGTATGACAAGAAATTTGGTATTACAGTAAAGTCTGCATGGAAAAAAAGTAATCGTATTGAAAAAGTATTATTTAGGAATCATTGTCTTCATGCATTACAGAAAGTAATATATTACTATCATTATTATTATCATCATTATTATTATTATTATTATTATTATTATTATTATTATTTCTATGGTTGACTTTTATCTAATCATTTATGCAGTTTTTTGTTAACTTCATTGATATTACCTCCAACAAGGACTTAATGTTTAATGTGAGCAAGATAACACGAACAGTTTTAGATGGCTTTTGGTGAAATTTTGTTCTATTTTTTTTATTTTATGTTATTTATTTGAAAATAGTTAAAAGAGAAGTCAAAGAAAATAGTGAATGTGAATGTGAACGTTGGTCATGGTACCGGTAATAACTGATATATTCTGGTGCTGATCTGAAACCAGATCCAGGAAGGAAAAAAATATAGGTTAAAAAATGTTAGGTTGGCCAGTTTTTTTTCACATTTTACTTGTTAACTTGGCTCAGAAATGTTTCAGCTGAGGCTCTTGATTTCTGAGCATTTATAGTTTTAACCATTAGACTCATTCTTCACATTTTTACTTTACCCTATCAATATTGCCATTGTCCTCAACACTTTGCTTTTCCTTCTCTTTTGACTTTTAATCATGTATTTGACAATTTTCCATTAAACATGTTGACTGAACATTTTGTATTTTTCCTTTAATTTCTTAGTCTTTTCTACTATTTTTTCACGTTTCTATTTTTTTTTTCTGTCAAATCCAAACTTCAAGAAGTTTGTCACTTGTACTTTTCCCAAATTTAAGTAGTCAACAAGGATAAAGTACCTCTGAGGGGCGTTGTGCACTTGCACGCGAAAGCTACGACACATGAGCATCACAAATAAAAGCTAAAAAGGACCAAACACCATAAAGTCAGGTAAAAAGAGACCTCAGTGTCCTGTGAGGTACGATCTATTTCTGTGGCTGTTTATGTCATTACATCTAAATTTGTTCATCTCTGTCTGCAAAGCTTCATTCAAACGTTGCTCTCCCGTTTGATCCTCACTCAAATGCACAGAGAATAAAAATTCATGCTGATACACTTCATATTTTTTGGGTTAAAAAAGAGCAACATAAAACCAGTTAATAGGAGCCAGAGGATGCGGGGGGTTTCATGCTTTTACTCCTCCAGAGATGGTTGAGCCTTCAGAGGCTGTTCCAAGAGCTCGACAGCTTAAATCAGACCCACCTTCACCGGTTCAAACGCTCCTTCAAAACATCTGATTTTGATCCTCCCGATCCATAAAAATGTTAATAAAGATTAGAGTAACCGCCTCCTGTGTGGACTGACTCATGGTTCCATCTCCTCTGGGTCTGAAAGACTCTACAGTCATCGTTTTATCGGTCTCTCTGTCGGTCTGAGGGTAAATTAATGAATGAGTCAAAACTACATTGACGGAAATCAAATGCTAGACTGATTAAACAAGCCACAAAAAACACCATCTCAGCAGGAACAACAGAAAGGATAAAGTTTGTACAGAGGATGGTACTTAATAATGTAGACATAATGTAGATATTAGCATGATCTTTCTATCCATTGTTGATACATCTATAGTAACTATATTTTAGCACCGTAAAGGCATGAGGTCCCTCTTGATAATGGGATAACGGGCACATCTCAAGAAGCCTACCTTTAATACATTTATAATTAATAGAGACAAATATAGTAGGGACGCATTTGTGGTCTGGGCACCCATGAGTTTGTCACTACGAGAAATTTGTATTATTAGTAAGACTATTATTGATTATACTTCTATAAAATTATCACCACAATCATGCAGACATGAGGACACTCCAGAAACAAGATGCTGCATCTCAAGAGGCTAACCTTTAATAAATTTATATTCAGCAGAGGCAAATATGATGACGACAGGTCTATGATTGGTCCATGGATCTGTCACTAATTTCAGTTCTTACTTAAGTCCACCGTTAGTCTCCGCTTACCTCCCTTCCTCTGCCCACACACCCAACACAGAATTATGTTCATCATGAGACTGGGATTCACATTCAAGACTTCTTGCTGTTAACAGAAGGTTTTTCTCTTGCCGCTATGATGGAAGGATACGTGATTGGCAATGTGGATTCATGTTGGGTGTATTTTATATATGAACATATGTATCTAGGTATATACAGTACAGGCCAAAAGTTTGGACACACCTTCTCATTCAATGTGTTTTCTTTAATTTTATCACTATCTACATTGTAGGTTCTCACTAAAGTAATGATGGCCACTTGTTTCTCTTAACTTAGCTGATTGGTTCTTGCCATAATATTAATTTTAAAAGTGTCTAATGGGGCTGTCGGCTGTGCATCAGCCTGACTTCTGAACAACACAAATGATGGTCCCAATCCCATTAAAAAGGCAAGAAATTCCATTAATTAACCCTGGAAAGGCACATCTGAGAAGTGAAAACCATTTCAGGTGACTCCCTGTTGAAGCTCATAAAGAGAATACCAAGAGTCTCCAAGCAGTAATCAGAGCAAAGGGTGACTACTTCGAAGAAACTAGAATATAAGACATGCTTTCATTTATTTCACACTTTTTTGTTAAGAACATAATTCCACACATGTTCATTCATAGTTTTGACACCTTCACTGAGAATCTGCAATGTAAATGAAAATAAAGAAAACACATCGAATGAGAAGGTGTGTCCAAACTTTTGGCCTGTACTGTATGTGTATCCATGAAATGAAGAGTTTTATGCTCTATTGGAAAGGGACTTCAGATAACACTTGTTATGAATTGGCACTATACAAATAAAGGTTAATTGATTGATTGATTGATTGAAATAAGGAGTTATCAAAGTCATTATTTTCCATCAACAGTGTATAATCTCAAAGAAGAGTAAAATGATTTGACTAATGATACGAATCTGGTTGAACTAACATAAAGCCCCTTTAGGGAACTGCTCAGTCCTAAGATACAAAAATACCAGCATTTTAGCACTCCCAGATTCCTTGTCTCTAAGTCTGTGCACAGCAGAGCTAAAAATACCAAATACACTGCTGACTAGTGTTTTGGAGGAAGATTTCAGAACATAACTAACACAGCATGGCACAAATACAAGTGTTGAAGACTGCATACAGGACCACAGCTTTGGTATGGCATATACGGAGACATATGGACAAGGCCTTGGTGGTGGTGAAGAGGAAGTTAGGAGATTGTGGTTTAGTTTTTTCATGGACCAACATGTTGCTTTCACCAGTTTTGATTAGGCTTTAAGAATTATGAAACTAATGTTTATTTGTAAATGTTTTATAAATGAACAGAACTTGCAAGTGTCAAACGTATTATTTTGGCATGATCAGCTTTTGTTGACTGAACCCGTGTATGCCAACATTTGGCTTAACGCATTAAAATAAGTCATCGATGCACCACTCAGAAATGCCTGCCAAGAAGCACAGATATACCAAACAGTCAATTTTACATATAAAGTTTGGTTGATTCTGTTTGCTTACTTTTCAAGCAGCACAAAGTTTATCCACCCACCACTAGAACTATGACCCAGAAATACACAAACTGCCATTGAGAGATAACATAGTCGAGCTCCAAAGAGCCCAGCAGTATTTCAATCACTGAAATAACGATAACGCTGCATTCAGGCTGCACTTTACATTACTTAAAGGGGTGTGTAACCATATTCCACACAGATGTTTATCTATAAAAAGGAGGCTGGTGGTGCTATAATGCTAATGTTATCCAATACGTAACATAAACTTTGTTTATTGTTTATAAACACCAGCTTGTTATACTTGAAATATTTGGACAAATACAGACCACAATGCACCTCATCCCCTGATTAGCTCTTCGTTCACTTTCATACTAACCACAAGCACAAACTGTGGTTTGCTTGGGAGCGCACCAAGGTCCACTGTTTTTAGTCAGTTAGACTCTGTGGTTTGCGTGAACTTTCACACCACCCAAAATGAAATGAGCTTTCCAAGAAAGAAAAACAAAGTTTGTGTTTGGTGTCTTAGTGACCCAAGATGGGAAATTCCATTGGATACTGCAGACAGGACGTCCTCTTGATGACATGTCCATTTGCTTGGTTTGCTTACCACCTTAAATCCTGTAAGCCTAAATACAGACATTATTTGATTAACATTTCAAAACAACAGGACTTATTACAGTGGTTGGTGGACTTTACCGTGGCTGCTTTAAGAGGAGAAGCATGACTGGCTGTTTGTACACAACTGTTTTAAAGTCTACAGTCAAAGGTGCCTCAAATCAGCTTCATTTGATTCACTAAGCTAATGCACATCAGATCAGAAGCATGAATTCTCATCGATCAATCAGATATTCTCCACACAAATGCTCAAATGCTTCTATAGTGTCGACAACATTTTGGATTACTCTTTTTAGCTCTTTCTCTAACCACTCATCAAAGCAAAAATACTGTCAGTAATCTAATAAATTACCCATAAATCCAATAATTCTCTGGTCTGAACCACAACCACTGACCCCTGAGAAACCACTACAGAAGAAGAAGATGCCGTTTGGAGCCTCAGCGTGGAGACTCAGCTGGTAAGAGCCTCTAATAGCCAACATATGGAAGCTCACTGGATGCCAAGAACACAATCAGGACTGCATTATTTGGCCCACGCTGAAATAATAAAGGAGTGGGATCAAAGAGCTGATTACTTCAGTGCTGCTGAGCGTCACTCGTCTTTTTAAACTGTTTGTTCTTTTTTATGTCATCCTGCTTTTCTCTTTGTTGTCTTTGACTCACTCTTTCTCTTTCTTTTCTTTTTAAAAACAAGCAGGTATATTTTAAATAAGCACCATTGGTATCTGGACTGTATCTCTCAGGGTCACTATTGATGGATGTGTGTTGGCTGGAGGTGCATTTGAGTGCTAACAGGAACGGAGGACAAATCTAAACTGATGGAGAGTGAAAACAGACAGCAACATGTCCACCAGATGTTTGATCTCACATGTACAATGGTAGGGAGATAGATAGAGAGAGATAGATAGATAGATAGATAGATAGATAGATAGATAGATAGATAGATAGATAGATAGATAGATAGATAGATAGATAGATAGATAGATAGATAGATAGATAGATAGATAGATATTCTCTGGCTCTGTTATCATTGTAATGTGTGAGTGCTTCTGTGTGTGTGTGACCTATTTGTATGCAGCCTGGCAGTGCCAGCGTGGGACAAAATGGGCATCAGACCAGCAGTCCTCTCAGCATGGTGAAGACTACAATGGACCAGTGTGTGTGTGTGTTTCTGCATGTACACAAAAGCCTGGTAAAAAAAAAAGACTCCCCCACAAGCCCACTTTAACATGAAAATATAAACAAGTTGCTTTCTGGATCATTCATAACTCAGCAGTCTAACAAGTGAAAAAGACACAAAAATTGCTGCAGTACAAGGTTTGAAATTCTAAGATGAAATCATAAATGTCAAAAATCAGAATCAAATACTCATTAAAAAGGCAGAAAAGGAAAGGGTAAGGCTGACTACACACTCCGAGACTATGATGTGTTTTCCTTGCTTGCTTGATTTGCCTATAGTTTACTCTTATAAATTAAATTTATTTCATTTTGGTATCAGATAATTTAATGTTTCAAGAAAGCTAAATTGCTAAAATGTGATGTCAAGTCAGATGCCAACCATCATCAAAAGTGGGATGTTTGATGGAAATGATGTGCCTCTCTTTGTCACCTTCAAACTACTGTAAGACTTCCAAAACTTCACTGAACTTTAACTTTAATGATTAGCTGCAGTAAACATCTATGGAACAAAACTTGTCTCCTTACTATCACAGATGCTTTTATGTCCTTCATTTCTGTGACAGCAGCAGTTCTGTGCAAAGACACTATAGACTTCGGCATTGAGGACACATTTTAAAAAGTAAGCACTGTGATTGACCAATAATCACATAGTGCTTAAGCTGGGCAGCGTAGAGCCAAGTTGATCTGGAGTCACTAATGGAAAAACATTATGAAAGGCCGGTTTTTGTGCTTGATTGGCCTCCAAAAATAAAAGGAAGCATGGCTTTCATTCAGGGATTATGTAACTTTATGTTTTACCAAATACTCCAATAGTGAGTGGTGTCAATAATACTATTTAACTGTGCCAGATCAAGTAGATCCTCCCTGATCTTAAATCATAAACTTGGCACTGAACTTGGAGCCAAGAACTCCAGATTAGGAAGCCTCCAATGAGAGCAAGAGGATTGAGAAGAGTTACCAACAGGATGTTGAGTATGTTTACAGCTTTATAACTACAAACATGGCCGGAAACATGCTTCAAACTGTGGCCCAAGTACTGATGGGAATCACAAACCAATCCAGACATGTAGTATTAACAGCTAACTCCAGGTATACAAATCATTTATCTTTACACTTAACATTTCCTTCCCCACTGTTAGGAAACAGAGAACATCACATTCTTATCAGAGACAGTCAGCAGAATTCAGGAGTCAAAGATGTCATCATGGCACACAAGAGGTGGTCAAAGCTTAATTGTACACAAACTTTGCCCAATGTCTGTCCATCTGTCCATCTTACTTCAAGCATGGTTAGAAATATCAGGACATGCAGAGGCCTTCATAGATGCAACAAAGTAACACTGGAAGTGTTTGACATTGTTGCCTCTGAAAACCTGTGTTGGCAGACTTTTCACCAAATAGACACAGATCAATAAGCAGATCAGTTGAATCAAATCTATTAACATTGGCATCAATAACCTCTAATCAGCTCCCAATACCAAACCCAAGTCAGGTGGTTCACTGGAATAGGATAGAAGAGAAGCCTGTGCAACTGTATGAAAGGGAGTGCCGAGCCAGATTCTTGTTTTCTTTGAGGAGTTTCTTAGTTTCTGCAGAGATTAATTGCATAATATGATTTTTCTTTTTGGTCTAATAGGTACATTGTTTAATGTATTTTTCTGGGACTGTGTGTTGCACAAAAACAATGTCTGCATCATTAAAAAAATGAATCAACCAATCTGATATTGTGGACTCAATACCCCAGAATTTATATTCTGGGGGTATTATTTGCAATATGAAGTTACAGCTTCTGTCAATGGAGAGGAACCTTTAGCTCATAAATGTATGTAAATCACTTTCCAACAACTCAGTTTGCCAATGGAGGGACTCTTCTCATAATGTTGGAATAGTGCTGATTAATCATAAGCAAACAGAAGCACTGGGCAGGATAGGTTTAATCATACATGGACTACACATCCATCCGTCACCTACACCACTTATCCCTCTCAGGGTTGCCGGAAGCTGGAGCCTACCTGAGTAAACTTTAGACAAGAGACAGGGTACACCCTGAACAGAGTGCCAGCCAATCACAGGGTCACATAGAGAGATGGACAACCATTCACAAACACCTAAGGGAAATTTAGAGTCACCAGTTATAACCTAATAAGCATGTTATTGGTCTGTGGGAAAGAGGTTGCATTCCCGGGGTGAATGTGCAGCTCCACAGTAAAAAGCCCTGAATGACATGGGGTTTGAAAACAAATTTTACACCACAAATTCACCCAAATATGTCCCAGAATTTAGAATCTATGACTGCCAGAGAGGGCAGGCCCTGTCTGGGACCTGTCAGGAATCAGCCAAGACCTTACCAGGGAGAGTAGGGTAATTGTAGGTAGCTGCATCTGTAGATGAAGAGTTTAGCACCTATTCCTTTGTAATCAATGGAAGCTGTGTCCTAAATAAAAGCATATGTTCACCTATCATAATTGAGACGAGGGCAAAAGGGTTAAGGCTAAACCCTTAACAGTGAATAATTCATGGTTTGGCCACACTTGAAGACAGTAAGAGTAGTATTAAATACTTTTATCACTTGTCCATGTTTCTAACTGTGCACTTCTTTGTAAGATCCTAAAAAATTGTCACTACTGCTGAAGATGAATGCTAACAGAAATTCTGTTAGCCTGCTGAGCTAACACACATCCCTAAAACTCACAGATTACCCACACACGTCGCTCACACACACACGTAGCCATTCTGCTGCACTGAGCTGAATTGTGTGGTACAGTTTTGTTGTCTTGTTGTTTAAAGTGTGACAGCTGTCCAGTGTTTATCAGCGAGTCCATGCAGCCTCGCTAACAGCTCACACAGCATGACTGACCCACTAAACACACACACACAAACACACAGACGCCTAACAAAATGACAACAGCCCCATTTTCCACTTTGATAATGAAGACTGGGAAGGTTTCATGCGTGTGTGTGTGTGTGTGTGGGTGTGTGGGTGTGTGTGTGTGTAGAGAGAGGCTTGACTGTGAACAAGTGTGTCCGTCCCGGTTTAGAGTGGTTTCTGACACGCTCATACACACACACTCATGCACACAATACACACAGCATTTCTTTATTCTCATGCCAAAAATGTTAACTTACTTAAGCTTGCCTTTTTCTGTGAAGCCTGCGCTCAGAACATATGAGACCAGGCTTTAGCACACACACACACACACACACGCACACACCTACACACAAACACAAACACACGAGAACAGAAAATTGACCGTTAGGATGAAGTTCTCTGCTTACGATAAAGGACAGAGGATACAGAAAAACCACAAGGTAGACGATCACACGGAGAGAATGAAGTGTGAGTTATAATGTCATACAGAATGTTTTACAGCAACACTCAACATAAACCACAGCTGCTCATTTGATATGCTTTATGAATTTGTGGCCCAGTGAGTAAAAGTCAAACCAAAACACTAAATAAATCCGTAGTGCAGCGACAGCACTGGGACTTCAAGAGTAAAAAGACCCCTTTCATTTCTACTGTCCATGAACATTTTTAAGTGAAAGACATGATTTGAGGGATAATTCTGTCAAATAACAGCAGCACAGATACACCACTAACAGTATTTAAATTTACTTACTCACTTAATAAGAAAGACTTAAACCAAATCTGCCTTCCTCCATGGGTCCTTCTTTATGGGACCCACAGAACTGCAGACATTTAACAAAAGTTTGCTGTCTTTCATAAATCATACCAGGCTAATGCAATATTGTAAAATGACATCAAGGACAAAGTCTGCAAAGTCTCATGAGTCTGATTATGAGCATTCAAAATTTCTATCAGTGAAGTCACTAAAACTGACAAATTCATAAATTAAATCATCCCAAACAGTCGCAACATCTACTCACAGTGTTGTTTACAGCCATCCTGCCTTCTCCTAAAGTCTCCCTCCTGCATATTCAAACTGAGCGCGGAAAAGGACCAAGCATGACAAAGACGCAAAGCAATTGTGACATTTTCTTCTGGACGGATTTTTGTCTGTTGCTGAGTAGGTGAGTCTGTCCCTCGTGTCTTCTGCTCTTGTAACCTTTAAACTCTGCAGTCTTTCTCAAAATGCCCCCAAAATATGTTTTGAATACTTACAAGAAAAAAAAAAACACTTGAAAAAAAGAGACATGGTCGGAATTTGATTTGTTCATCCTCTGACTTCCCTTGTACTTCTTTTAAATTTTTTGTCAGATGTACTTTTTGAGACTTGATTTTTTTAGTATCATGATATTAAGAATCATATGTATATTCCTTTTCCTCATCAAAGTGCTTCACAAAAAGACACATAAAATGTATAGCAATTTAAAAAATAGAAATATGACATATCTCAGGGACTGGCCATGCCGTGTTTTAGAAGTTAATTTTACCATTTTTAAATCAATTAATACTTTAGTGGCAGCAAATGTAATGATGCCAGCATTGGGGTGGCAGGATGTTGTCTTTAATGGATTTAATGACATTTTACAGATTTGTTTTAAAGGGTTGATTCAGAATTTATAGTCTGAGGAGAAAAAAATATATTTATTGCAAACAAACACTTACTTGGCACACTTGATACACACTAACACTATTTTCACACCCTTTAGATGAAACTAAATCTGATTACCAGCAACATCATTGTACAGTAACCAGTGAAAAACCATTACAGTAATTTAAAATTCACAAGAGACTTTCTACAGCAGCAGCCAGGGTGAACATGCTCAAGTTTTGCTGTAGTATGCTTTATATCATATATACTAAAAACTGAGAAATAGGTTTTTAACACATATGTATGCTGCTTTATATACTACAAATCTGAGTTTAAGTAAAGTCTAAAATAATTCAATCATGAACATGAGGTTTTATGATAAAAGTTCATATTTAAGCCTCTGCATTTCTTGGGTTACCTTCCATTTTTTTCTTTTAAAATAGCATTTAATATATTTGCAGGAAAACACTATATAGCCCTAATTTAAAATTGAAAATATTTAATACTGGCAGATTTGTTGTGAGATCTGGAGGTAAAAGGTAAGAGTGTCTGTAACAGTAGACAGGGGGTATCATTTATGCACATTGGTCCTATATTGAAAATATGTCGAGTAATTATATCACATAGTTGAAACACATAATGTCTTTTGTTCTAAAGACGATCATATTTTTTTGTGATTACAACCAAACCCTCTCATGTCGGTGAAAATGTAGCACCTTGACCTCCATTTTCTGTAAATGTGACGTGCGAAATAAATCTTGTCATTGACCATTTGATCAGTGAGGAAACAAACTTCTGGTGCTTTGTTTAAAAATAAAAGAACACATCAAAAACAAACACCAGATGGGCCAAAAACAAAATAAATTATTATGTTCAATTAGACAAAGAACCATTCAAAACAGGCTGGCCAATAAAGACACACAAACATCAACATCAAAGTCCCAAGACTTCCAATATGGCTGCCACTTGGCCTGTTGCTGCATGCACAGCTTTATGGCCTTTTTACATGACGATCATCTGAGAGATTCAGCCAACCAACTTCATGTACCATCATCTCCTGCTGCTGCTGCCTGTCGTCTGCTGCCAGCTGACCTTCATGTTCAGAGGTTTGATGGATTTGGCAGGCGCTCAGTCGAATGAACGGGACTCAAACTAGTGAATCAGAGACTCGGAGCCTCTCTGCACGCTGACAGGTCAGGGTGGAAATTCCCAGCTATCCAAAGAATGCCGACCCTTTCTGCTCTGTTACAGCCCACCTTCTCTCATGGGGCATGCACACTCACAGATGACTCACTGTTTGAATACGTGTGTGTGCGTGTGTGTTGATCTGCGTGTACATCACTTTGGCAGCTGCGACCTCGCTCATTAAAGTCAAGGGTGAATAAAGGCAGAGTGAAAACTGACCACAAACTGTTATGCAACCTGCATCTTATCAATGAGCTACAGGAAACGGTGCATTTGTTTCTGATAGTTTTTGACGAATTCCAGTGACATGCAGACTTTAAATTCAGTTTTTCTTGATATAACACAGTTCAATAGAAAAAGCTCACTTTGTCAGTAAAGCAGTTCTTGACATTTCTTTATCAGGGTTGAAAATATCAAGAGGACACCAGAGAACACATCAATAAAAGACTGCTGCCTGTAGTTGGTCAAATACACAAGAATTCAAACTCACTGCACATTTCTATTCATTTTTCTTTGTTGGTCAGATTTACACCAGATAGAATTTTTACAACCCTCGGATAAAGCATGAAACTGTATTAATTTTTACATATAATAACAGTAATCAAATGCTCCTATGTGTGATCATGTTCAGAGGTTTTTGGATGTTTAATTATATGCTTTAATTTGATTCATCTGAAAGGTGCTGTACACCAAGTTCAGCATCTAACCTGCAAGCTGCACTGTGCCTAATTCAGTGCCAAACATAGAGCAAGGAAAAGGTTTTATTTTTTCACATTTCTTCTCTTGACCAGAAACATAAAAACAACATTTTTACCCCACATCACAGCAATGGCTTAATGCTACACATGTGAGATTTGTGGCATTAAAAGCAATTCTTTCATTGCAATATGGATGATTCTGCGTTGATGAAGAGATGGCACATAATAGATGGAGCAAAGGCTGCAGCCAGGCAGAAAAGGAAAAAATAAGTATAGTTAGACAAGACCGAAAATAAAATAAACTGGTTTGTGATTACAAAGGTAAGACTATTTTGCTGAACTAATTTCCAAAAGCACATTCAAATTCATAAAAGTTTGTATTTATCTCACTTCATTTTGTTGATGCAAACGTATATCAAGAATGCTACCCATTTTGCTGCAATGCATCAGAACACCTAATCAAATCAGATTATTGACTGAATGATCATAATTCATTTAAACAGCAGGACTAGTGCAGATGTACAGCCCTATTTGAGATGTCATTTCTCGTCGACTGTCTGGGAGGTCTGAATGTGGTATCTCTTTAACTTTAAGGAAATGTCCAGTGCCACAAAGAAAAAAAAAACAACACAAATTAAATGTTGATGGCCATAGTTCAGGGGCTAAGATTATTGGGTCCGATGTTTATCCCATGTTTGTTCATGAAATGTCTCAGAAGTCTTTCAGGATTTTGACAACACCAGCACACGTGTCCATTCTGACTCTCGGATCATGATCTGGTTTAATCATGACAGTCATAGATACAACATGACTGGGTCTCATGTTTCTTCAGTACTTGTGACCACAACGTCTGTGGCGTGCTTTGAGGACTTTTTTTCAAACTTTGCAAAAACAAACACTATGGGCTCTAATTTCGTCGACAGCAGGGTTCAACTTTCAATCATAGCTCCAGAGCATGATGACTCAAGAATGCTGAGGGAATTTCCTCCGAACTTTGCACACTTGTCCACTTTGACTTACAGATATCCACAGAGAATTTGGACAGCAAAGGTTGAGGTCTTAAGGTCACATAAAACATAACAGAAACAACCTTTTGAGTCGTCCTCCATGATCCACACTGGACCTTCAATGTCTGGACAGTGAAATCCTCACAGAGGAAAATACGTCTGAGGTTGTAAAAACTAGGATGCACACCTTGATTCATCTTTTAGAGAATAAAAATGTCATAGAACGATGGCTGGTGACTTAAAAAAAAATCTAGCACATATTAACAAAAAAAAAAAGGTAAATATGGCACCTGCAATGCATGCCTCACATTCAAGTTAATGAGGCATCTCCATTGACATAAATAATATAACAGTGGAGTTACAAAACCCTTTTTCAGCGGTTTCTGCTGCATAAGAATCCAGACAAATATGAGTTAAATCCTGGTAAAAGTGAAAAAATGTAATCTGCTGCAAAGGTTTGGAGATTCTTTGACTGCTGTGAGACATTTACTAGACTTTGAAATAAGTAAATGCATCTTTAATATAGAGAAGTAAATCAGAAAAAGGAGAACAACAAAAGAAGGCAGACATGTTTGTTATTTAGCACAAACCCAATCCCTGTGAGTACCACTTGAGGAGAAGATATAGAAAAAATGTGCCTTTTTTTTAACCTGTTCTGATGACGGAAGGCCTCATTTACTCTGACACTACAAACACACCACACACAGATCATACAGTATATTTCATAAAGAAAAAGCACAAATGAAATATTTGAGCTCTGAACAACACAGAAACCCCAGGAACCTACGCATTCAGATCACGTACGAATGAATACAAAAGTGATCTTCCACCTTTATGCAAGATTAAACAAGAAAACGTCTCATTATCACCAACACATCAGTGCTTCATCAGTCTGACATTTATATTTCAAACATGAGACAACTATGACATCACTAATGACCTGCTAATTAGCCTTTCCCCTACATTAGTAATGAAGAGCAGAGAAAAATAACAAGGAAAGAACAGCCTGATCTGTGAGGAGATATTACAATAAGGCACAAGATGATACTCCCTACAACTGCAAAAACATCTGAGAGGCGTGAAAATGTGATTATGAACAAAAATGACAGCTGGGTGATGTTGTCAGTAAAAATAATGTTTTTATTTATAATATATCTGACCATCCTTTGTGCTGTGTGGTTGATTGATTAATTATTATTAATTATCAACTCAAAGCTCCTCCCAATTTAAGGCCTTGTCCCCTTTTTTTTGCAATTTTCACAAAATCATACAAAGTGAGACTGTTTTTCTCATCTGATAAATTACCGGGAAAATTCCAGTAGAAGCTTTTTCCAGCAAGCTGCCGAGTCTTTTTATTAGCATTTCCCTTTCAAACTTGAAAATGTATTTGTTTAGACGTGCATTGTACTTTAGTACAGATTCATCAATATATATCAGTGTCCTGGTCCTTTAAATCACTTGGCTCTGCATCCTTTAAAAAAAATATATATTTGATACATTTTGTGCAGTTTGTTTTATTCAATAAATTACTGAAAAACTTCTAATGACATACAATGATGTGTGGAGATGAGGTAAAGGGTTGACTGCAAGTATTATATTTTCATATATATACATACACACATATAAATATAAGTTTTGTTAAGATATAATACTTATATCTATACTTACTTTTTACCAACCTAGCTGTGCAATTCAGAAAATGCTCTCTCTCTCTATGAGTTAAAAACTTCAGATGGTTTCAGTCACTCCTTTCCAGTTCCATATTTAAAAAGACTTTTCTGGTATTTGATTACCAAAAAGAAAAATCATTTTATAATAACAATCAATCAATTTTTTTTAAATTAATCCAACTCTTGACACTGTCTGAATTCTTCAAAAAACAGCAATTATTGAAATGATGAAGGATGAAGAAGGTTTTTAAAGATTAGAAACATTAAAATCTCAATGTACCTTTGTGTTGACAATGTACTTGTACCTTAGATTGTGTGTAGGAGCTGTCTGCAACTTACTGTAATATTTCACACTGAATGCCTTGGACTTCTACTTTTGTGGTCTAGAATTAATCATGTATCAATTTGTTTCAATATTATTTCTTCAAGGATGATATTACAACCATTTGATATTTTGTTGCAGAAAAAACATAATCAAACACAAAAATATCAATACATTATTATTTGCCCCATATTGCTGAATTTAAAGTGATATTGTCCTTAGTTCTTAAAGCTCATTTTTATAAATTAGGATATTCTTTGTTGAAGAAATGTCCATATAGAGGCCACACATAGACGACATATTATACCAATCAGAAACAATCAGAGGGACACTTGAAAGCACCACAACCCTCAGTGAAATGAATAACCGGAGCCTGAAGATGGTCAGTAAACACATCATTGCATAAAATAACATTTTGCTCTAGGTTTGTGTGTCTGAGTGTGTGTCGGCTGTCCTTTGTGTATCAGTGTGTGTATCAGCGGCATCAGTGTCAGATAATCTGATGCAGAAGGATTAAATCTAAGCCTGCACAGTGTGTCGGGCTTCGACCGGCCGGACGTCTCCCTCTCATACACACTAACACACACACACACGGAGAGACACAAATACACACTCGAAGAGCGAACTATAAAGTCAGCGGAGGGGCGTCAAATGACCTCGCAGGGAGGGAAGCACTTTACGCTCGCACACACAAAACATACTCAATTTAGAGCACAAGTGTGTTCATCCTAAACACACTCATGTGTTGAAACAAGGACAGATACGCAGTATCACCAACACACTCATGCACACGGATATTTAACGGAATCTTTTCATTTTGACTCCACACAGTCAAATGCCTGTTAAAACAGAGAGATCAGCTCCATGACACAAACACCTTCAATTATTCTTTCATTCAGAAAAATAAGATTCATCTCTTAACAAAGGACCAACCCGGCCATCCAAACCGTTAGGCAGGAACACACCTACATCTTTACACAAATTCAGATTTAAAGATTCGAGTAGTGTCCAAACAGAAATATCTCTTCTTAGGGATTTGCTATGTTTTGCAGACAGAATAATATTTATCTTTCTCATACCAAGTCTAAGATTTGGTATGAGAAATGAGAAATTTAGCAAATAAATACATGAATATATAAATGACCACCTTTCTGTCTGAAAGACAGTGAGTAGTATATAATCATATACTGATAAGAGAGAGACATTTTTAGTATTATTAAAATAAGTATAAACATCACACAGCAAAAGTGCATGCTCAGACTGTTGTTAAAAATTTAATTTAATCACTACACAAGACGAAAACAAAAGAAGTCATAAAATATGTTCATAAACAGTAACAAATTTTATTTTAATATTTCCTACATTAAATGTGTTTCCTAAGTCAGATATTTAAAACAACATAATTAAACTTGTAGCTCTTGAAGTGCAAGGTTCTTCACTTTTAGTGTCAAATTTTGATTTGACCTCAGATCTACCAGGCGTCATCATGCAAATGTTTTAATCATTAATTCTCTCATGAATGACTGTTACAGTGATTTTTGTCAAAGTTTTGCCACAAAGGTAAATCACCAAAACCTGTGAAAGTATTATAAAATAATTTGTACATCTTTATTATAATTACATATTAAGGTTTAAATACATATATGATTATTTTTCATGAATATCAAATGATAATAGCCTCTTTGTCAAAATGTAAGCCATGTTAGGGGCGTACAAAACAAATGTTAAATCAATGAAGGATCATGTTTAATACCTGGAACTTCAGAATTAATAAAATTTATCATTAATGATTGTCATTTTTAAAATTACGATGACTTTCTTTTATTGTTATCATTCTTAAAATGATCAATATTATCATCATTTGTATTACTAGTTGGAGGAGCAGGATTGTCATAACTAAGCAGCTTGACCTTCAGGTTAACAAACCTGTAAAGTTTTTGTTAAAAATTTCATTTATTAATCAAAACTTTGTGT
The DNA here is from genome assembly GCA_036419115.1 of Scarus forsteni. Taxonomy (NCBI): domain Eukaryota; kingdom Metazoa; phylum Chordata; class Actinopteri; order Labriformes; family Labridae; genus Scarus; species Scarus forsteni. Next base: position 21,985,037 of record JAZDUH010000269.1, read on the forward strand.
CTGTTCGGCTGTTTATGAATAAATGTGACTTGTTTGGACAGAATAAAGTGTGAAATTACAGGTGTCTTATTCATGCCAATGTTAAACACAAGCACATGTAAACAAACATTTAACTTGTGTTTTTGAGCTCCTCCAACAGTAAAATCCAAGCAGATGGAAAACTGAGGCCTACTCTCACACACACACTCAGTCACTAATACACACACACACGCACACACTCACACACAATACGTCTATTTATAAAGTTATAATTGCATAACATGCTGTGCTCTAATTCCAGCCTACTGAGCACACAGGATGGCCACACACACCCTCACACTCTTACTCTCTTCAACACTTTGAGCGGCCTTCACCACGACTTTCCTCTTATTCTACAAATAAAGTGAGCGACGTGTATAAAACTCTCTCTACGGATGCGTACCTATAAGAAGGACAATGTAAGAATAAGCACACTCTCGCTCCATAAAACAACAAAACAAAACAACAAGCTCATTTGCATATTTCCTGCTGCAGGCGTCAGGAGCTTCTCTCTGTAGTTTCAGTCATTTTAATATCTTTACAAGGAGTGATTTGAGAATGTTTCTGAAGCAGATTCATTCAAAGATGTGACAAAACAGTGAAATACACCATTAATCCTCCATTTCCAGTCTCATTCCATGTCTTCAAACTTGACAAACACGCAGTGGAATAATTATTTAAATCCATTTTTATTATTTAAAGTGAAATTTGCTTAATTTATAATATTATAGAGAATCAATTTTCCAGCCTTCCTGTTGAAGTGTCTTATATTTTATGTTTCATGTCGTCCTTTATTGGCCCCAGCAGCTTGAAAAGCAGACAATGTATTTCTAACTTTAAAGGAAAGGATGGTCTTCAATACGACACAAGATTTTTTTTTCCAATTATGCTAGAATTTCAGATAAAAGTGAACAAAAACAAATATCTCTTGAAATTTTAAAAACCTGTCCAAAATTTAAAAAAAAAAAAAAAAAATTAAAAACTTCTACCGTGTTGGGGCCTTGACCTCTTGACCTCTTATTCACCCATGCAAAAATTAAGAGACTGATTTTATTAGAAAGAACAAAAGTATGACTGATTTAAAGAGTTAAATGAATGTATTTACAGGCCTGGACTATCACAACAAAACTAAAATCTATTTTAATAAATCCAAGTAATTTCAAGTTAAATTCATCTTGATGGGAAACATCATTTTGACTCCAGCGATAATGGGAGTAAATTATCCAAAAACTTTAATTTAAGAAAATCAATTAAAATCTCAGATTGTTGTTTGTCTTGGAAAATCAGCGAATGCTAAATAAATTGCATCCCGGCAGCCTCGTGGATTTGAAAGTGTTTAAAGTGTGTGATTCCTGAAGCTGCACACTGAGAGGGTCTGCAGGATTTTGGCAGGCAGCTTCAGGACTCTCCTAATTAAAACTTACTGAATATTCAAACATTGTGTTAGCATAACAATAGCCGGCTGGCCGGGCCGCCTTTAAATGAGGCCTTTTGTTTTAGCCCGGCTCTCTGCTGCCTCATTAAGCTGCTGGAGCTTAAGTTAGCGAGCCGACAGCCGCTAACCGAAGCTCAGGCCTCGGCCCTCACCCTCCTCCTCCTCCTTCTTCTTCGTCTCTCCCCCTCCTCTACATCCTCCCCCACTCTCACCCAAAAACTTAAGCCCCAATTCAGCCTTTCTGTTGGTCTCGCCGGGCCGCTGCGAGCTGCTGCAGATCTGCTCGAGCCTCTTCATTCAGACCAAAGTACTGTGCCCCAGATTCTGCCCGCTCCATCTCTGCTGCTGTTACACACCAACCAGCATGAAGCTCATTTTTACAGAACCATTAAAACACCCAACAACTAGCCAAACAATCAGCCACTGAAACAGGCCACATACAGGCGGGAAACCTCTCCGCTTTCCTCTTAATTTTTGTGTTTCCTCGATCTGCGGTGGTAAACAAGCTGTGACACAGGCACACCGAGCAGGGCAGGGGGGTATGCTGAAGATGGAAAAGGAGCTTGGCACCAGATCAAGACCGTCGGCACAAAGTGCCATCCAGCAGCCAAGCCAGCCAGCCAGCCAGCCAAACAAAGCGGTGCCACATCGAGCCCCGTGGCATCGCCCGGCTAAAAGAGCTCCAGCTCCGAGAGAAGATATACAAAGAGGAGGCCTGAAACGGTGAGGAGAGAGCAGCAGAAGCTGATCGGAGGGCTGACGGTCCATAGATTTGGGGTCGAGGCTGTTGGCGGTCGCATGGAGGCCGGAGACCCGACAGGCGTCGGGAAAACAGAGGACGACTGTTGGTGTGGAAGTGTTTTAAACAACGGAAGCTCTGTTTACAGTCGCATGGGTCACGGAAGCCACGAAACCATTCAACAACACGGTGATAACATCCAGAAAATGTCAACAGTTTTTGGTGTTCGCAAAGATTTATCCACAAAACTAAACATTTGAAAAAAATGTGTACGAATAAAATCAAAGGAGTTAAAAAGCATTTGTTGAGCTACAAAAATTGGTCGGAGTTGTAAAAAATGTGGGCTTGAATTAGACAAAACTGAAATATACAATGATGTCTCATGGAAAACCAAAAAATCCATATTTTTCTCTGAAGAACTTGAAACTTAGGAAAATAAAAATAAGCCATAAAAAACGTTCGTTAGATTTTGCTTGAATCTGACTAAACTGTACAACTGGAGAAGGCACTATTTCTGCTAAATCTCAAGAGACATATTTTTCTCAAAGGACCTTTATATCCATATTTACATCTTACAATCTCTAGAGTTTTGTGTTTTACATTCAAGCATGCCCCTATTTTTTTGTCATGTAAGATGCCCTTTAAATTTTTCTCAGCTTGATGTATTTTTTTTCTCGTTCTTCACTGTCATCCGCTCTTCACTCTCTTCCTTCATTTCCTCCTAAGTCAAAGGTGAGACAAAGGCACAGGCAGAGGACCGACACTTCACTGACAGGCGGATTTGTTGGAAATCCCAGCTTTCCATCTTCATTTACACCTGCAGCTCGCTCACATTCCTGGTTTACGCCAGTGAAACCTGTGAAATTCATTCACCTTCTCTCTTTTTTTACACCCTGTTCCTCTTTTCTAGCCCACACTTCACTCTTCCATCACCCTCCCCCAAGCTCCTCCATGAATCCCCTCCACCTGAACATGTTCTGGTGTTTTACAGGTGGGGGGTTATGGGACGACGGACAGACGGAGGGACAGGTTCACAGCAGGACAGCTTCATGTGGAGCGGATGACTTTGTCAGATGGATTTTTCAGATTCAGTGGAGTCCAATGTACTTGTCTAATGCTTTAAGCTTAAAACTATATTGTAAATAAAAAATGAAAAAATATTATTTTGAACTATTTATTGCAGTTGGTTTGTCTTCATCATTCTAATCTAATGAAGCTGGTGCTAATGCCTTTTAACAACCTTGTGTAAAAGGGCAAAATTATCTTACATCTGCCTCTATTCTATATTTTCTTGCTGAAGGCCTGTTTGGATTTTTATATTTTATCTCCTTATATTCTATTGATATATTCATTTTGCCAGGGGAGTATTCAGAGATTTCGATTTTAATTTAGATTTAAATCCGTCATGACTAAAAGAAAGTAAATATATTACAAACATTGGAGACAAGGTGAATAGCAAAATCTAATTTAGGCCAGTGGCGATTGTCCTTTTTTTCCTCAGCAAAATTAAATATACGTTGAGTAAAACAAAAAAAGAATTTGGGCGACTTTGAGGGAGAGATTGAGGAAGCTACAGGCTCCAAAATGCTGCGCAAACATATCCAAAATCCAAGCCTGCCTTTTTGCGCCTGGAATTAAAACGACTACAGTGCAATTTATTTAAAAACAGGAAGGCTCTTAATTCGCTGCATTTCTATCCATTAATAATAATAATAATGATAAATTATGACGTAAATTGAGTAGCAATGAGGCTGGAGGGGGGATTTTTGGAGCTGAATTTGGACGCATCTAACAAGCAAAATTTTGGAGAACTCTGCTAATTTCTAAACTGTTTAATCTGTGTGTGTTTTTTTTCCCGGAAAATCCGTATCATAGAAACGCTCACAAGCGCGCGCACACTTGAACACACATCAGTCCTGAGACATCCTCTCTTTCCAAGCAGCTTCTGTCACTTTCCCCGCTCCACGTGCACGTGCGCACACACTCTGTCACGCACACAGACTTTTATTTCCCTCGATAAACAACAGAACTGCTGCTTTTCCCAAAATAACCCCCCGACAGACGGACAGCAGAGAAAGAGCCCACAGTCCGTTCGCACTTTGACGCGCGGCATCGAACCGACGCGCCGCGAAGTTGGTGCGTAAAGACGCGACACTCCTCACCTTCACACCTCCTCTCCCTCTCTCTCTCTCCCTCTCCTCTTTTCTTCCCCCTCTCGCTCTCGCTACCTCTCTCTCTTTCTCTGTCTGACTCCCAAAGCCTCGCGGGAGAAGGAGAAAAAGACGAGGAAGCCATGGATGGATGAAGTGAGTGAGTCTTACCGCTTTGCCGTTGTAGTAGTACATGAGCGAGCTGCCTGTCATCCCGGGGATGGTGTACGCACAATACATCGTTCCGCTCCTCCGCAGAAAGTAGAAGAAAAAACTCTTATTTCTCCTCTTTTCCTCTCCGTGCCTCTCCTTCTGTCTCTCTGTTTTGGGTTTATCTCGCTCCCCCCGCCCCTTCTCTTCTCTTCTTCTCCACCTTTTCTTCCTCTTCTTTGAACTTTTTTCTCGGGATTTGTTGTGATCTCAAACTCTCGCCGCTCCGCTCGCGTGTCCCTGCCTGCGCGTTTTTTTCCCCGCCGACAATTCCTTCAGTTGCATTTTCCCATATGGCCGAGCCGAGGCACGCGGAATATGCAAAGTAGGCAGAGAGAGAGAGGGAGAGAGAGAGGGGGAGAGAGAGGCGCCCCTCCCCTTCTCTTCCTCTCTCTCATCCCCTCGCTCGCTCTTTCACACATAGAGAGGCACGCACGGAAAATATACGGTGAGGGCGCGAGAGAGGCGCTCATAAATACACACAAACAGGACACGGACACGCGCGTGGCTGCCGACACTCATTCAACTTTGCGCAGTAAATCCTGGAGATATCCGAGCCGTGTCTCCCCCTTCCCCCCCTCCGCTGGAGGTTTTACCATCAGGTGAGGATGGGCAAAGGTGCCTTTAGTCCCGCGCTCGAAGTGAGCCTCAAATTCTGAAAACTGCTGAACTGAAGTCGGTGAAATGTATCCAGGCATTCTTATTGCCTATTTTTTGGCAGTATTTTCGTGATTTTGCAATTTTAAATGTTTGTTGGGATAATTTGAATTTCTCCAAACTGGTTACTCCATTCGGTTCAAGTTCTTTGTTCAGAAAATGTATAAAAACAGGTACATATAATCACAATTTCCTATTTAAAAAATCATTTTGGAAAAGGGAGGTCTCGAAAGCAATGAGGACAAAACAAATAATTGACAGACAAACACAGAGCAAAAAATTATTAGGATATTCCTAGACATCATTGACACGGCTCCAAAAAGTATTATTCATGAAAATATGAAGGAAAAAAACGGCTTTTCTTATCACTCATTATTGATGTTACAAAAGAGTGACAAGCATCATTCAGGAAGCGTGAGAGATTCTCTGTTTGGAGTTTGCATGTTCTCCCTGTGCATGTGTGGGTTCTCTCAGGGCTCCTGAGCTTCCTCCCACACACCAGAAACATGCTGATTAGGTTGACTGGTGACTCCAAATTGCTCATCAGTATGAATGTGAGGGTGACGAGTTGTCTGTCTCTATGTGACCCTGGAATAAATATATAATGCCATGGTCATTCACTTATGGAAAAATACAGCTATGCTGTCTAACTTTCTTTTAATTTTATTTAAAGCAAAGTAAAATGAAACGAACCACAGTATTTTCAAGTCCAAGACAAAAGCCAATTTATAAATTGAAACTGTTGAATATGAAATTTAAACTCAGTAACTTAAAGAAAAGAACTATAAAGAAAAAAAACTACAAAAAATTAGAGGCCGATATTTTGAGTGCACAAATAAGGAGGCAATGCTTATGTGGCTCACAGAGGCGACCAAAACTGAAACTTTTTTGTGCAATGAAGACAGTGTCAAATAGAAATGTTTAGTTCATTATTATCAGATTATAATTTTAAATCATTTTGCTCAAATTTGTTAGGAAATAGCACAAGTACAAATGTTTGGAAAAGTGGGTGAAGCTGACTGTGAGCTTTTTGTTAAATTTAGATGGTACTCGCCTTCTTTGGTCAACTGATCATTTCCTTTACACCACCTAAATTGCAAATGGAGATTATTGTTATTTGGAAATAGTTGTTAAAACTGTTTCTGGTACATTTAAGCTTATTATTACTCTAAACTCAGATCTAAGCAAGGACATTTGCCCAATGTCAAGACAAAAACTCTTATTTGACCCACTGTAGGTCACAATATTCGGACATGTCTGGTCCGACATTGTATTTTTAGTCTAAAAACTAAAATAAAGGCCTAAGTTGTTTGTAATAAGTAGAACTGTATGGCAATGAGACAGTCCAGATTTAACTTGTAGGATGTCTCAAGATGAACTGTCCCATCCTAAGTAGCTAAATTAAACCTCAATTTACGATCTTTGAAATTTTGCTTTTTCATTGGCAGAAATTTTCTAATCATTACAAGCAATTTGATGTCTTATTTGTGCTGTTAATTCCTCATAGTAAGACATTTATCTGAACATGTTGAATTCAAGTGGATGAGAGAAGTGCTCTGGATATTTTGGATATTTCTGTTCTATTGTAAAGTGTCTTGAGATAATTGTTATTTATTGGTGCTATACAAATAATGATCCGTGGATTGATTGACTGGCTGATTTATTTATAATTTTGACTTTGAAGTAGACAAACACACTATCTGAGATTTTGCTGTGTATTATATTCCATCCACACTTGAAAGTTTCTTTTATATCAAAAGCCACTCAAAATCCTAAAAATCTCTTCATATCAGGCATATTGTGGGTAAAAGAAATTCCTAAAGTCACAGTTAAGGGCCCTAATGTTGCTGTTTGCCTGGGGTCGCCGGCTGATCCGCCCCTCTCTTCATGTGGTGCCGCACTGATGCCCTCCTTTGGCGAATATTCACTTTTCCACTGCTTCTTTCATAACAGTCTTGCTTTTTTCTCCATCACATCATCCCTCTGCTCTGTTCTTCATATTTGCCCCCTTCTTTTATTCTCTCCTTCTCGCACGTCTGCTTCTTATTTTTAAGGTTCTTCTCCATTACCTCCCCTTGTGTTTTCCACACATCTTTCTCAATTCGTTCTGTTTTGCTTCCTCTCTTTCTTGTCCCCTTAGCCTCTGTCATTGTCCTGTTCTTGCTCCCTTCCTTCTGCTCTCTCATGTTTACCCTCCCTCTCCTTGACCTCCCCTCCAATTTTGGACTCTCTTTTCCTCTTCCTCCTTTCTTCCTCCACTCTGCCCTTGTTGTTACTCCTTTGTCTTTACCTTCTCACCATCTCCCCCTTCCTCCTGGTTTTCTCTACCTGTGTAAGGCCCACTCCCCTCTAAATTTCACCTTCTGTTGCCTACCTCCATTTTTACCGTTCTTTTGCCACACCCTTGCTTTGTTACTTCACCTGTTGGCTTTTCCCTCTCCCAAAAATTCCCCTTTGTATCACTTACCCATCCCATTTTTTTTCTTTTTCTTTGTAGAACTTGTTCCCTTCGTTTCTCTTGTGTTCCTTCTTATGTCACTTACTTCCGTTTTACTTCTTGCTTTTCTCCTTTCTAGTTCCACACCCCTCTTTTTTCTTTGCTTACCTCCTTGTTTTCTTTTCCTGAGTTACCATTTTCCTAACTTTTTACCCTCCCACTTGTTTTTCCCTCACAACATGTTTCCCCTATTATTAAATGATCTTCCCTTGCCCCCCAACAGAAAAAAATGGATTTCTGTGACTCTTCCCATGTGAAGGGTATCGCCACGTGGGCTCAGGAACACTTCAGAAAACCATTGTAAGCTAACTCATTTCATCTCCACACCTACAAGGTCGAGGTCAAACTCTACCATGCAAAGTCAAAGCCACATATCAACAACGCCCAGAAACACTGCCGGCTTCTCTGGGCCGAGCTCTTCTACGATGGACTGAGGCAAAGTGGCAAGTCTGCTGTGGTCTGAGTCCACACATCAGACTACTGTCATCATGGCTGCCGGCATCTGTGGTGGTATGGGGGAACGTTAAGTGCTCATGGCATGGGTGACCTGAACCATTAAAGCTGAGAGGTACATACAGGTTTTAGAGCAACATATGCTGCCTTCCAAGTGGCGTCTTTTGAGGGATGGCCCTGAAGGCAGGTTTTGCTCGTGTTACAGCAGCGTGGCTTAAGGCATACCAGTTTATCAGTTGAGTCCCTCTGAATCATGTTATGTAATTCATTTCATGTTATGTATACAATTGTTGCCAGTAGTCACACAGCTTGTCATTAGGCCACAGTGTCAGAGTCCTGCAGCATGGCCAAGACCTCTGCTACAGAGTACCTAAGGAAAGGACAACATACATGATTGATTTTTATTTTGGCCTGTTATTTCATGAAAATTGTTTGTGTGTGTGTGTTTGTGTGTGTGTGTGAGTGAGTGGCGGGCGGGGGGGTGGGGTGGGTGTTGATGTTCTGGGCATTGGCTATAGCAAGTACTTGTGTGTCAAGAAAAGTGCACCTCCAACTGCACATGAACTTTTTTTTTAACCTCTGTCAAACACAAGCTAATGTAGCCTTCTGAAGCCCATATTGGTGACTTTAAAAAAAAGGAATTTAAGGAACTAATAAAATAAAAAAATAAATACTTAGTCATAATTATGTCATATAAAGTCATTATCATGAGATGCAAAGACAAAATTATAAGACATAAAGTCATAATTCTGAGATAAAGTCAGAATTATGAGATTAAGAAGTCATAATTATGAGAAAAAAAGTCATAATTATGAGAAAAAAAGTCAAAATTATGAGAAAAAAAGTCAAAATTATGAGAAAGGCGTGTGGCTGTAGGAATGTCTAGGACGTGGGGTATGAGCAAATGGTATCTCATAATTTTGACTTTTTATCTCATAATCATGACTAAGTATTTATGTTTTTTTTTTCAGTTGCCTTAATTGTTAATTTTTTAGCTTGGAAGAGTATTCTAAGAGGACCTAAATGGACCACTGTACCTCATTCTATAATATGAAATAAGCAAATTATGAGAAATCCTGCAGACAGTGTTTTCCTTTAGCTGGCGACAAGCTATGTGCCCACTGGCAACTTTTGTTACCACTCACAGAAATTAGCCCATGAACAAAGATATATTTATCCCAGGTAAAAAAAAATAGGGGAGGGTTACTCTAGAGACTTGAATGATTAAATAATTATGAATATGTTTTGGGGGAAAGCTTTAGAAATTTATGAAAATGACCTCTTTCCAGGACATTTTGCATCTGCCATGTCTTCCGTCTGATGGAGCAGGAAGCAAATGATATCATGTGACATGACCTACTTGGAAACTATTTTTTATAAACTAAAATCTTTATCTAAGTTGTCTACTAACACATAAGTGGAAAAAGTTGCATTACTACCATTGAGATTTTTGGTTGTGAGTAGAAAATGATACACTTTGGCAACAAATGTTGCCGGTGGGGCAGGTTCATGTTGTTTATTTGGTCACATTAAATGATGAATAACTTGTTATTAAAATATTAGTGTAATTTGTTACTACAATTGGCATAGTTTCTACATTTATATAGTCTTTGCTTGTATGATATTTATCACATGACCTGTCAGGTGACCCCAGGGAGGGGTGTCTCCTTACGTTTTCATGTCTGATGAAGGGCTTCCACCCAAAACGTCACATCTGTGGGGATTTACATCATTAAACTGACCTTGGAGCATCTTCTGGTGTGTGAACTCTTTCCTGTTTTTGCAACTTTTTGTCTAGCATCTGGCATTTGGGCTTTTTGGATGTGTGTGCTATTTCTTACATTATAGTCCATGATGTAACCTTTCCAGATTAAATGAAACTTCAAAACCACTTTAAAAAATGGTAGCTTTAAAAGTTTGTTGTCATTCTGAAACCTTAATCTTAAAGAAACACCGCCATGCTCACATTTACCCGTGGGAGGTGCCATCAATATCTTCAATTATCTAAAAGAACATTTTTTTTTCTTCTGGCATCACCCGATTCACAGACAACTGGCAGTTTGTTTAATGTGTCCTTCCATCTAAATATAATTGTCTTAAAACAATGATTTCTGTATGAGGAGCTGTTCGATTGTTTATCTCCAAAATAATCAAGTTCCTGCTCAGATGGCGCCTGGAAAATTAAAGGTAAACTTTTAAATACCACAGAGCCTCAATTGTAAGTCTGATTGACACACAGGTTTGTGTACAGACCCAGAAACACTGAATGTTCTGGAGATTTATCACAAATGCAGGCAGGTCTGCAGAAGAGGGAGGAGATATTTTCAGCTCTTCTGAGCCAGTTTGTTTCATTGAGCCTGGACATTTTAAAACTGTCCAAAGTGAGAGCATTACAGAGATTTAAAATGATATTTCTCTGAAAGCTTGTTTACAGTCTCCCTCCAGTCTGAGGTATGATTTTAACAGTTTTGTTATTACGTATTTATTTATTCAACCATTCTCAGAACATTGAGACTTCATGCTTTAAATGTGTTATTTTAATGTTTTTTTGCACAAGCACTTTCTCACTACTGCTCCGGCTTATATACAGTTTAACCTCTGCAAGCCTTAACAGCATCAGGAGCCTCATTTACAAAGCTTGTTCATGCACAAAGTGGCATATGTGAGTCATAAAAATACATTTGATGGGAGAATGTACGCACTGGTACGCCAACTTTAATCCTGGTGCTTAAACATTTTGGAGACGGTGCAGGTGGAGAGGTGGTGAATTGAAGCCAGATTCATCTCATACATTTAATGTCATCACATATCAGACTTCTGTTTATAATCATAAACACTAAGTCTGCAGTGTTATAGGCATGTTCCTTTAGAGAGCCATTAGGCCTGCTAATGTATGCAATGTCCATTTATCATATCTCCATCTTTAAATGATATAAAGCCTGATCTTCTAGATCCAAAATAACGAGTGCTAAATTGCACATGCATTTAGTGGCCATGTTGCTGGTTATCTACTTTTTTTTTTTTTTTACAGGTGTCATAATGGTGTGGACCGCCCCCTCTGCAGGAGGACTTTGCGTGTGCAACCGACTGTCACTATGGAGGGTTTGGAAGGTCAGAGTGGTCTGTAAATAAAAAACTAAGTTTGAAGCCATGAAGTTTGAGACAAATAAACACACTTGCAGTAACCTTTCTCGCTGTCTGACATTTTGACGGACAAGGTCGTAATTTTTTCCTCATGCCATGTGTTAATCCGTCATTTTAATTTTCCTTTTCTGATTCCAGTTAAACATAATTTAAATGACAGCATTAACATAGTTGCACAGCTTCATCATCAATAATCTCTCGTTTGAAGAGCAGTCTTACAGTTACACACACACAGACTGCACAGGTACTCTTGCCTTTCATGCACTGATAGAATAACTCTCTGTGCTCTGACAGCTCCTAACTCACTGTCAGTGGATGGAGAGTGTGATGCAGTCAGCTTTGAGTGACAAACTGTGTTTACGGCTATGAAGTTTTTGTTTTACACAGGTCAAATGACCTCCATGATGTAGAGTGCAAAGAAGAAAGGGTTTTCTTTACACGTGTCTGCATGGAACACTGGGTCGTCCCTCTTTTTCCAGTGATTCATGTAAACTGACATCCTACAAATCTTTCCATCATTCATCAAAAATTCAGTCAGTGATAGAAAGTGTTTGGTTAATGCGACCCCTGTTTGCGGCGTAACCGCAGCCCTCCATTCGTAACACTTTGCCTTTTTTGCACCTGCTTTTCAAACATACTAAATTTGGACACAACAAGAGCAAGTTTGCATGCATTTTTATACATGCAAATCTTTAGTAGATCGGGCCGATAGAGTGGTGGATAGCACTGATTGATTAGTTTCAGTTGTGACAAGATGTGTGCCAACAGTCTAATAGCTGAGTAAGCCTATGAATAGCGTAGTGGCACTTGCGCATAATACGACGCAATGGGTGCAATGGCACTGCTGGAAGATCCAAAACTCTTAACACTAGAACAGCCAACATTCCAATCCCCCTAGAACAGCCGTGGGGGGTCATTTTTACCCCCAAGCTGAAACAACTTCAGCAAATCTATGGTGTCATTTCTGAAACATGTGAAGTGGTTTATTTCCATCTATTTGAAGTTTATTTGAAGAAATTATGGAAACTTGGCAAAAAAAGTGTTTTAAAAGATTTATTTCTGCCTTTTTATTTTAAAAAAGTACTTTATTAAACAGGTAAAATACAATTTAAAACTAAACAAACTGTACAAAATCACACATTTCTCAATAATAATAATAAAAATAGTAATAACATATATATATATATATAATATATAAATATATCGTATATATTATATAATATATATATTATACATATATCATATAAATATATATATACTTTTATGTATATATATGTGTATATATATGTGTGTGTGTGTATATATATATATATATATATATATATACATACATATATATATATATATATATATATATATATATATATACATATATATATATACATATATAATTATTATAATTATTCATAATAATGTTTATACTAATCATGATGATAATATGAATAATAAGAATAATAAGAATAATAATAAAAATACGTTTAGGCCTACACAAATAAATACATTTTCACTTCTTTAACAAATTATAGGAACTATAGGTTTACACAAATATGAAAATAACAACAATCAAATCAACTTTTTCCAATAACACACACTCACATACATGCAGGTCACATTGTGTCATTGACACTAACATTCACATAGATTGAATGTTATACATTCCCCCCTCCATACACAAACACACACAGGCTCACTCACACTGACATACACAAACACATTGACACATACACATGTGTACACATTACTCACAGGCAGAACACACGCTGTACACTGACTGTGCACTGTCCACAAACTGCACGCGTTGGCATGTTTTTGTGGTTTTGGTCTTTATGCATTGACGCTTCTGGTACAGTTTCTCCTCTTCTCCTAGGGGTGGCCTGTGATGGAAGTACAGGATTTGGTGCTAGCCTCAAGATGTGCTCAGTGCGCTACAGCTTGCATAGCTCCAGGATGATATCTTGCCGGGCAATATTTGTGTCTGTGCAGCCCCAGTACAGGACCCATGCATTCAGTGCGGCAATGTCCAGTACATTGTAAACCTTTAGTTTGGATCCGTATTACTAATATGACAGCTGGTTGCAATAGCTACTAATAGCTGTCAAAATCAGACTACAAAACAAGCATTGCTTAGCAACCAAAATGGCGGGAGGGGCGTGGAAAGATACGAGCTGCTGAGCAAGGCGTCTGAGATGCTGCTCCAATATGACTGCAATATACACTGTTTTAGATGAGGGGGTAAAAATGACTCCTTGGCAGTTCGAGGTAAAAATGCTCAAATTTTTTTTTTTTTTTATCACACACTTAACAAAATTCACCAAATAATCAATAAATCCATTTTAGGAAAAGTCATGGACTTTAAGATGCAGGGGTTTTATTTTAAAAGAAATACGAGCATTTGAAAATGCCAGGGGGTAAAATTTACCCCCTTGGCTTTTCTAGTGTTAATGATTCTGTATGATCATCAGTAACTGTCAAAGGACAGCAGCCCTTAACTGATAAGCTGGTGGGGAAGTTTATGTAGTGAGCATATTCTGATGAATTTGACAAACATGATTACAAGGTCCAAGCCTAAAAATGTTCAGGGGAACTGAATGACAAATACAAAAATAATAATAATAATAATGAAATGATTTGAAAATATCCAAAAACTATTTTGTTCTTCTTATTCATTTCTATGAATCTTACCAAAGCATGCAAACACTAATTCTTATAGTTAATAATAATACTACTAATAATAATAATAATGACAATAATGAAAATATCTTTGGAATTTCTTAACAGTTTTCACAAAAGTCTAAATGTCCCAGTTATTACTCAAATTCATTTTGTTTTGTCAGCTGTCTGCTTTTCATAAAATAAATTTTACAGTCAAATCAAATGGAAAAAGTACGTCAGCGTGAATGAACCAAATTTGATCAAAAAGGCTTTGAATGTTTGGACATCATCAAGCTTGGAGAGAGAATTGGCTGCTCCGCTTGTTGGATAAAAGTGGCGGCCATCTTGAAGTGACACTGATCATTTGTGGCCACAAGGTGATGGATAGATGATAGAAACAGACCTGTCTCAGGCAAGCAGGTAAGCATAACGTGTAATTACATGTAATGGAGTAAGTATGCAAAAAGGAGCTCAAAACAGCAGTCAAACTACAGTCGGCGACGTCCATCTCTATAATCAGTGTTTGTTTATGTCCATGCACTAACTACTTCAATCAAGCTGAGGAGACTGAAATCCCTTGTGTCTGCTGATTATGTTCTCTAAATTTTGTTTCCATCTTTTGAAAACTATGAAATAATTATAAAAAAAGTACAGGGAGTGCATGCAGTCACCAAAACAGTCAGACGCAGCGTTCAGTCTTCCAAATTTCATATTAACATCGTCATCATTCATCCTATTCAAACAAATAATAGACTCCAAAACAAGCGAGCAGACCTCCCAAACCTCTCTCTCTCCCTCTTCATCCGTCTATCCCTCTCTATCTCTCTCCTCTTCTTTCGGCTTTAATTTGATTAAAAAGCGAGCTGCAGGAAGGGGAGGGAGGGCTGATGCACATCTAATAAGTGGACCATCTGTCTGCAGCGCTGGCTGGCTCCCAGCATTGTACCCAACCAGACTGCATGGTGAAATAGAGGGTGAGATGGAGGGATGAAGAGAGAGGGAAGGAGGGAAAGCAGGGGGAAAAATACAGAACCCAAAAAAGAGTGACCTGGTGGAGGGAAAGAAGCAGAGACAGCGATTTTAATTTAGTCTGCTTGGTTGACAAACCTGCGGAGAAAATGAAGAGGAATAAAGAGAGGAGGGACAGAGAGAAAGAGAGCACTCAAAAGAGGGCACTAGAGATAAAAAAGAAAAACGAAAAGAGGAGAGACAAGACCGGTGGAACATCAGAAGAACATCAGAAGAAGCTCAAACAGTTGAGGTGGAAGGTGGGTTAGAAATTGGGAAATGGAAGTAAAGGAGGAGTGGGCACTTAGAGGAAATGAGGGGGCTAAGAAAGTAAGAGGCCAGGGAATCTGAAGGAAGATAAAGATAAAAAAGAGGAGCAAACTTCAGGGAGCAGAGAAAAGATAAACGAGGGAGTAGGTGAAGCAGGAGGGAGATGAAGAAATAAAGGAGGTGAGGGATTGAGTGACACGTGTGATTGGATGAAAGACAGGGAGGCATCCAAAGGAGGAGGGAGGGTGAACAGGAGCTGTGGGTGCAACATGTTAGTGCTCGTGCCACACACAAGAAAGTTCAACCCCCAGTGTCAGTCAGGGATTCCCTGTGTGGGGATTGCATGTTCTCCCATGCATGCATGGGTTTTCTGTGGGTTATCTAGTTTCCTCCCACGGATCACATGACCAGGTTAATCTGTGACTCTATTTTGGATGTAGGTGTGAGTTTGTGTGTGAATAGTTGTTTGCCTCTCTAAGTCAGCCCTGTGACAAAGACTGGTTCAGGGTGTGCCCTACCTCTCACCCAATGACAGCTAGGATAGACCCCAGCTGACCTTGCACAGCAGCTGGATCAGCCTGATTAAGTGTTTGTAATTAGGCAGATCCATCTTGCCAAGTTCCAATCTACAACGACTGCGAGCAGCCCAAAGTGGGACTGTCCAATCAGAGTCCTTTAGGGAAGGAAGAGGTGGGCGATATGATGAGACAACAGCAGGAAGTCACTGCACTTACAGAGATTAGCATAGATGCTAACTGCATCAAAGGTAACTAATTAGATTCATCTTGTCTTCTTAGAACATAAGTGTTTTCATGTTCTTTTGTTAAGACAAAAAGGTATGGTTTACCTTGATGTGTTTCGACGTAACTCTGCCGTCTTCTTCTACCGGAAACAGCTGATAAAAAGACACGTCACAGCTGTCAGGATGACAGCTTCTGAAGAAGACGGCAGAGTTACGTCGAAACATGTCAAGGTAAACCATACCTTTTTGTCTTAACAAAAGAACACGAAAACACTTATGCATCAAAGGTAGTTTTATTAGATTTCAATTGTATTTCTTCATAAATTGAAAATCGGATCACGACACTACTAACTGCTCTGTAGTAAATATATTTTTGGCATCACTTCTGACATGTTTTAAAGAGAATCTGTGTTACAAAGTGGCTCACGTCCCAGTAGTGCAGAAGTGCCTGTCCGTACCAAATGTTGATTGATTGAATGATCATCCAGTCACCTCCCAGATATGCTTCAGAAAGCTTCTGCCCTCCCCAGACACTTTATATGGACTCCTTTCCAGATTGCAGTGACATGTTTTGAACATTCTATCTGGTGTGTCAGGTTAGTGTGGATAACAATTGGACGGATTTTCCCATTTTTACTGAAGGAATGTTTAAATAAAATATTCTGGACGGTTCGCCCCTAATTTTGTTTTATGTTGCCTTATGGCCCTGACATTGATTTTTTGTTTTGTTTTATTAGTTCTCTGAAGTTAATAAAACAGTTTTTTCTGTCTGATAACTCAAAATGTTGTCTACAGATTTTACTGACATTTTCTGGGATGTTGTTAGATTTCCAGAAAAAGGCCCAGAAACTTAATAAAGGACCCATTAACATTGCAGGATTGGGCAGTTTTGGACAGTTTTGCTGATAACTTCAAAATGAATGCAGATGGATGTCCATTCAAAACCACAGTTAAGTTCGGAGATGCATCACATTCCAGAGAAAATGCCATTGGGGAAGTTTGTTCTCTCTAAGCACTTGTAGTTTAAGATTTAATTTTGGAGGTTTAGGCCTCCACTACAATAAAACAACAGACTGAGTGAGAAAGGGAAAAGAGAGAAGGGAGTGTAATGCCAGAAGAGGCCAGAATAAAACCTAACTGTCTCAAATCTAACAACCTTAGCACATGGGACATGTGGACACAGGCATTGGGCCATCAGTGCCCCCCAGCAGGAGATACTCACCACTGAATGGTTGGGTGGCATCCAAAAAGGATTCCCCAGATTTAAAAGTCTGTGTTTACAAGGTTTCCAAGATGGCAGACAACACAGCAGAGCCCACATCTGAAGTTGGTGTCTTTTCTTTCTGTTTATACTACAGAGTGATGCAGTAAGTCCTAAATATTAAAATGAGTATATATGACCACTCCTGGTCCTGAAGTCTATGAATCTATGAATTTTACAATAAATTTAACGTTAAAAGCTTTTGTCAAGTTTTTGCTAAATATAAGGTCAAACACTTTTTTTCATAGCAGACTTTAACATACACATAAAAGCACCCTAACTGTGAATTTTAAATAATTTTTGCATTTAACAATACCTTTCATATTTCTTATTACTCCTCTCCATTCTCTCTCCACTCCATTTTATCTCCAACCCCTTTCTTGTAATCTTCTCCTGCTTTCCTCATCCTGTCCTCCCTTTACTTCACCTTCAGTTTCTGTCCTCTTCCTTCCCTCCCATTTTCCCTACAACTCCCTGTTCCTCTTTTTTCTGCACCTTCACTGTATTTAAGGTCCCTCCCCTGCCTTTAAATCCCCTGCTCCAAGCAACTTTCCTCCTCTTCATCCTTCCTTCATTCCTCCTCTTGTTCTTATTCTCTCCTCCTCCCTCTCTCCTCCTCTCCAGTTAATCCCTGGTTGAATTATAATCTCACATTTCATCCTGATTTCACGCTGACAGGATTTTCCCTCACATTACTACGCCCAGTTGTCAATCCCTCTCTCTCTTGCTTTCAGACTGTTTCTGTCCCCCTCTTCCTTCTCCTAAATCTTTTATTCGTCTCTCCTGTTGTCTGGCCTTTTCTCTTTTTTTCTGGGTTTTCTGCTTTCGCCTTTATGCCAATCCAGTGTTTAATCTCTCCCTCCTGTTTTTTCACTCTTTCCTTTCTTCCTTTCTACTTCTTTTCCTCCCCTCCCTCCCATTCTTCCTTTTCCTCTTTGTTCTTTATGTCTATTTTTGTAATGGCTCCCTTTATTTTTCTCTCTCACACACATGGATCCCGGCTGGCCTAAAGGCCTACCAACACTCTCTCTTTCTTTTTATTCCTCTCTCTCTTTCTCACACACACACTCTCTCACTCAGCACGACAACACTTTGTTCCTCTCATACAGCCTTCTCCTGTGAGTCTTTGATTTAAGTCTCTGTGTGTTACAGGTCTGAATTGAAAAATAAAACTTATTGACAAGTTATCAACTTCAAAAACTAGAGTCACTGTGGAAGTGCATAGACTCCACTTCAACGAGTGTCTGCTTGAAACTGTCTCGGAAACAGGTGAGTCACAGGTAATGTTAAAATGTCTGCTTTTTGCCAGACTTAGAACATATTCTGGATGAAACTGTTCATGTCATCATGTCCCTGCATGGCAAACAGGGTGCATTTATCTTCATCTTGCCCATTTTGACTTGATCAAGTTTTTCAGCGTTGCAGATTTACGTGAACATTCGGTGATTTGTGGGCAGCACGTTAGTAGAGCAGGTCAGTGCCTGTGCCTCACAGAAAGATTGTTATCCACAGTTTCTCCAAAGGTGGTAACTGGACTTCATAGGTTTAAATTCAGTAAAATCGATAAACTGGGCATTAGGTGCAATGGTTGGGTCAGGTTCACGGAACTTAAAAATCACAGATGATCCAGGGTAAGCCTTGAAGTCCAGTTTCTGGCCTAGAGGAAACCTTGGATTACCATGACCTGCATAGGTGAGAAGCTACACAGACAGTGAGAAGGTTACTGGTTCAACTGAGTGTGTGGTTTGTATGTTCTCTCCATGCATGATTGAATTTTCTCCAACAGACAACAAACATTTTGTTAGGTTAACTGTTGACTCAAAATTGCCCATGGCTGTTAGTGTGCATGAAGAGTTGTGTGTCTACATGTAGGTCCTGTGATCTCCAGGCTATGGCTCCAAGGTGTACCCTACCTCCTGCCCAGTGTCAGTTGGGATAGACTTCAGTCCCCTGTGACCTGCAAAGCAGTATAGATAATGGAAGCATAGGGGGTAATTTTGACTAAGGCCCTCCTCACACGAGGACAGCCCCATATTGTCCTGGCGTCGCCATCAAAACATGTACCGCTGTTTACACATCCTATTGTACATAGGCTTGTGCATTTACATGACAACGCAAAATCCACGCAAAATCCTGTCGGGTTGCCCGTCTGGTTCTGCTCCGAGGTGGATTCCACATTAACAAGTGCTCATGCGCACGTAACATGCTGCGCCCCTGCATGAGCACTTGTTGCTGTTGTTGCCGTAGCTGGTGTTGTTAGTGTTCTGTGAGCAAATGTTGGTGTAAAAGTCATATCAATATTTGTAGCTGCTGGAACAAGATCAGAATCAGCCCAGCTGCCGCCATTGTTGTTGTTGATGGTGTGTGTGACAGCGTGGGTTGGAGGGCGGGGAGGAGGAGGGGTGCTATGAGGTCACCGTCTTTCTCTGACTTATCTGTTTATACCAACTACGGCATGAAGACGAATACGCAGATATCCACCTGCAGACCCGTTTTCAAAAAAGATGCGGAGTCATGGACAAATACGCGTCTCCGTGTGTCAATATCACCAGATCGATAGTTTATTTTACCGGAGTCTTACAAATTCGTACTCGGGTAAAGCCCACCTAAGATTTCTCAGTAGGCAATATGGCTGAATGGGCATTAGACCCACCTCCATGGCGGTATTATCTAGCTGTTAACAAACATGAAAAACATCCCAAAGGAAAGCCTTTGCTCGGCTGCACAGGACTTTGCCTACTGCACTGACTGACACAGATGAAGAGGAGGATAGTGAGGCTACAGTTCAGGGGACCTCAGCTTTTATTATACAAGCCAGTGGCAGACTAAGCTAAGTCCTTTTATGTATGTTTTTAAATGTTGTCTCTGTTTCAGAAGTAGAGTAATAACTATAGCAAGACACTGCCCTTAATCACATGTTACAGTTTAAATGCAGCCACAAGTCATGAAAGGGGTAAGTACAGCTCTGAAAACAATACAGCATCGCCCCCTAGCAGAATGACACAGAGTAGTGTGTTGCATGTTAAGTCTAAAATGATTGGTCTGAACTTGTCTTAACAGAGAGGGCTTGTCTTTTACAGGTTTGCTTAAATAATTAAAGCTTTGAAAATGATTAAAAATTGCACAGTGAATTAAGTCTTAGGACTTTACTGCACAAAAGATAATATTGCACTCTACATCTCAATAACAGAGGCTTTATTGAGCTTTGCATGTTGCATACTATCAACCTAATATAGTGTATTTACACAAATCTGTAATGATATCAGATAAAATCTTTTTTTTTTTTCAAAAACATCTTTCTCACAATGATTCTCTCCACTGTATTAACAGGGACACAAACTGTTCCTGATGTAAAAATGATTTCTGATTGTCGTATCATCACAAGAATAACAATGTGAGTGAAAATAAACAGGGCGCAGGTGTGGTCCACATCTGGCTTAGTGACAGCATGATGGGAACCCTGATGGCAAAATCTCAAAACATATTTATGAAAAAAATCAAATAGGGAGAAGCTCTAAACAAAGACCTTTTTGTCCCTTCAAAGTTCACAGTGTAACATTAACATTCAGACTTCTTTTGGGTGTCTAGAGAGCTGAAAAGCCATCAATACTACTATAAGTTTATGTTACTGTTTGACCTTGATGCTCTTCTTTCTTACATATAGTCAGAGTTAGTACCTCCTCAACAAAACAGTTAGTGTTTTTGCATGCAGCAACAGTTCTGAATTCGTATGAATGCAACCAAACTTTTAAATGCATGCAAACATTTTGTCCCACATCCCTGGGGGATGAAGTAAAAATAAGTAAGACTGGTATAGGAAGCTAATTGATAAGCATTAGCTCATGCTCATTTACTCTGCACCCCTGGGCAGGAGGGTACTGTACATGAACCAAAAGTTAATGGTTGAGAGTATAATTTAAATAAACAGACTTGTAAAGTTGGTCATATTGCAACCACTGACATACAACCACTTAGCTGTTTCATAAGTTGCTGGTAAGCTCACCTGGAAAAAAAGTCCATGATAAGTTGCTAGTATGGGGTTTTAAAATTAACTTGCACATGTTTTGTAAATTGCTTGATTCTCAGAATCCATTATCCATCCATTACCTTATTACAACAAAATGCAGTACCTCAAATGTCCACTTGAGCCTGTTAGCAAAACAAAACAAAACAAAACAAACAAAAAAAACATAAAAAACAGTCCACATTCACACTCCATGTTAAAGGTGCTATGAGGAGAATCTATTACCGGCGACATTAGGACTCTGCTACCCATGAGCCTGTGCGTAGACTGTCGTAATGCTGCGTTACAGTAACCTCGGAACTGGGAGTGACATCATCTCAGACTTATCGGCGTTCCAGTTGAGGTCAGAAAAAAACATGCCGATCTACCAGGCTATTGTCAGCTGTTGTTAGCTCGGGAGTGGCGAGGTTTCATCGAGTTCCCAGTAGGAAATTTCGACTTCAGGGGACGTTCCAGTTTCAGTTTCCTACTCAGAACTTGGAAATTCCTACTTCTGACTACGACTGGAACGCACCAAAAGACCTGTTAGCCAAAGTGTGTGTTTGTTGTGATGCTATAGTAAATGCAGCTGGGACCTTCCTCAGAACTCTGCATTGCTTTACAACTTCTTTTTTCAACAACTTACAGGATGCAAAGCGAAGAGGTAATGTATCTCTCTCTAGTTACGTAGCGGTAGTTTTTGATGTGTGACAACAAGCAATTTTTGGAAAACTTGGTATCGTAGTTGGTATCATATCGTATCCGGCTATATATCGCTACTTACAGCCCGGTGCTCTAAGACGTGTCTGAATAATATAAATTTGCTCTAGTTTTCATTGTCTTGTTCCCAAAGTTGAGTATCCAGGCCAGTCCAGCCCTGTCTGACCCGACCAGAAGGCTAAGGAATAGCATTTATATATAACCTATTTTGATGCTATGAAACTCATCTTAAAGTGTATATTTCGATCAGGCATAAATCTAAAAGTGAGATTTTTTGTCATTACTTAGAAACTCCTCACAGTCTCTTTAAATAAAATTAGATTTCAAAAATAGTAGAGGTAACATGACTGCCTAGTTCAAGACAGTAAGAGGGTAATTACTTCAACATGTTTTTTTTTTTTCAATCATATATTTGAGTAATGCATCCAATATTCATCTTTGTTTGCCCATTAAATGAGACATAACTTATGATATATTAGTGAGTAGATTTCACACTTTGGGTCGTACTCTACAGTTTTATCACATCATGGTACAAAATCCCAACTGAGATTAATTCGGAGATGGGCAGTCACTGAGTGCTGTACAATGGACCAATCACAGGGCTCACTGTCCTGATTGTTTTAACATGGGGTCTCATTTTTCGAGATGTGCATGTCAGGCTAGCGTATAACACTCCATCAGTTCAGGGCAACACAGACCTTGAGCAAAGGTTACAGTGACACCTTAACGCAGAGGTATAATTCAGTGCTCAGCCTGCCAGGACTAATTTGTCTGCTTTTGGGATGATGTAAAGTTAGTTTGAGAAAGTATGGTGTCTGCCACAGATTGGCTCCCAAAGCCCCCCTCAAAAACCAAATTGCTGACATCCCTCATACTTTGTCCAATTTTTTGTACAGTCTATTTATGAGAATACTGGGAAGACAACATCACTTTAGCTAAAATGTCCTAACGGAGCTTTGACCAGAACTTAAATAAACTGTGAATGTAAACGCACCAACAGACATGTGAGTATCCTAAAGTTGATTGCACATCTTCCTTCATGTACTATAAAGTTTAGTTTGATAAAATCAGTCTGTTTTAAACACATAGAGATTATTCAAATATATATTAAAAAATAAACAAACAATATTGCTGACAGACTGAATAAATGAGAATGAGAGTAAAAAGGGAAAGAGACTTCTTCAGTCTCTTTCTCCGCTGTAATCAGGGTAAAACCTGACGTGGCCTCAATTCTGACAGAGAAAATCAGAAGCTAATTTTCCTCCCAAAAAACAAACTGAGCGACACACACACATGCACAGAGTACCCAAAGTGCTTGGAGAGGGTGTGTGAGTGTGTCTCTGATGTGAGTGTGTGAATGTGTGTGCCTGGCATCCATCAGAACCACAGCTTGCCGAAAAAACAGTAAGCACAGTGCAGAGAGAGAGAGAGGGAGAGAGAGAGAGAGAGGGAGCACTGCTGCACGCTAATTATGTATGCATGATTTAATCTGCAACTCAATAATATGCAAATATATTCATATGTTAGTTTCTTAATTAAAAATGCAAAGCAGCCCTTATGGTGATTTTTCTGTGATTTTCCTTTCAGCCGTACAAACAGAACATTTTGAGAAATTCAACAAATTGGGGGGAGCGCAACAACAGGGGTTAACCCAGAAAAACATCCCACTTCAACTTCCTGTGTTTTCAAAATAAAAAAGGAAATGGACCATGGCTAACTTGTTGAATGTTTTCAAACTCTGTCAAACCCTTCCCCCAATGCCATGGACGTGATGAATACACTTTATTTGGATCATTGAATGTAAAAGTTATGAACAAATCTTGATTTACTTTAAGGTAAATATGTTTTAATTAAATCATGTCTTATTTTGGCAAAACAACTGTGGAATCCTAATATTGATGAAGTGTTTTGGTTAAACAGTTGTTTTGGTCAGTGCTTTCAGAGTCATAATTAATGTTATGCCAAATAATTTAATTGTGCATTTTATTGTATAATCAATGTTGTAATCAGTGATTGACTTTTTTATGATTCACTTTTATATTTACTGTCATTTTCTTATTTTTAAAATAATCTACAGCAAACACCATTTTGAGAAATAGATAAGGGAGAAAATGCCAAATTATAACTATATAATGAAGAAACTATGGTCATAAGTGGATTTGTATGACATCCTAGGGAAGGGTATTTTACACAATTAGGTCCAAGAATAAACAAAGTCAATGTTAATGATGACAAGGGGTGGAGCTGTCAAGAAGAAGGGGTGGAGCACTTCAGAAGATGGTAAGAGCTTCACCCATAGAAAAAAATGTTTCATAGCTTTTTGATGAGTTTGGGGGGCTTGGTACCACATTTTAACTCCACTCACAAGTTTGTTAAAGATTCTTTTGAGCTTTAATACACTGGTGATACGTGGACTCTTGGTGATATTTCGTACTTTTTGAGGATCAGGAGCTTAAATTGGAATACAACTTTTTTCTTTTGAGGATAAAAAGAATGAATTAGAATATTTTTTCCTTTCTAGTGATTGAGGAGCATAAAGTAAAATATACCCTTTTTCCTTTTTTGGTACAAGGAGTACATATTGGAATTTAACATTTTGGACATGAATGAATGAATGAATGAATGAATTTTATTTCGAACATGCAAAAGAAAACGGAAAATAGGTCGTCACCATAAACAAACACATGCATACTAAAATTAAAAGAAAACAAGGATTGCAGCAACAACCTGCATGTGTTACAGATCTACATGCTCGAAAAGGAGTAGGAAGAAGTTAAACTTATTTAATCCTACCCCTTTTATCCACACCTCCTACAGTGATATTTTAACTTTTACATATTTATACTTTTCATACGCAGTCACAGCGTAACATTTCCCTTATATAATACTTAATTTCTGTATATAATCTACCTCTACTCAAGCATAGGAGAGGACGATAAACATTTTGAAGTGTTTTTCACGCATATTTTAACATACATACATACATCAAAAATTATATTTATGCATATATACATATATACATATATATACAAACATATATATATATATATATATATATATATATATATATATATATATATATATATACACATACATACATACATACACACTCACCCATACATACGTATATATACATATACACACACACACACATATGTGTATACACATACATACACACACACATATATATATATCTATATATGTATATATATCTATATCTATCTATCTATCTATATATATATATATATATATATATATATATATATATATATATATATATATATATATATATGTATATATATATATATATATATATATATATATATATATATATATATATATATATATATATATATATATATATATATATATATATATATATATATATATATATATATGTATATGTTTTTGTTTGTTTGTTTGTTTATTTTAATTGACTCTGTCATTACACTGGGTCAAACTGCTGTTCTTCATCCCTATATTTATTTAAAAGTTGTGTTTTAAATATTCTTTTAAATATGCCTATGGTTTTACTTTTGTTTAATTCATCTGTTAAACTGTTCCATAATTTAACCCCTGATATTGAGAAACACATACTTTTTAATGTTGCTCTAGTATGGTGTATTTTAAAGTTCAGCTCCCCTCTTAAACTATAACCTCCTTCTCTTTCTGTAAACAGTTTTCTTATGTTGTCTGGAAGTAAATTATTTCTTACTTTGAATATTATTTGTGCTGTTTTAAACTGGATCATATCTTGAAGTTTTAGAGTTTGTAATAGGAAAAATCTGTTTGTGTGGTCTCTAAATCCTGCTTTATTGATGAATCTGATGGCTCTTTTCTGCATTTTAATCAGTGTTTGGAGATTACTTTTGTATGTGTTTCCCCATACCTCTAGGCAGTATGACAGATATGGCAAAATTAATGCACAATATAAAATATAAAGTGCTCTCTGGCTGAAAATGTGCCTTGTTTTTCCCAGGACGGCAATGCTCCGTGCCAACTTCCCCTGAACATATTAGACATCCTTAAGTTTGTTTTTGCATCCATTTTGAGGGAGTATTTTTCTATCAGCTCATACAATATCCTGATGAAATAACTAGACACTTCACAACACAAACTGCCTCACACAGAAGTCAACATGAGGGAAAGCAACCAGAGACCAAATAGACTGACAAAAACCTACACTCAAAGCTATGATGCTCTAGGACTAAAACTAAATGACAGAGCCTTATGATACGCGAACAGTTTGATATATTAATATTCCATTTATCCATCCATCCATCCATCAATCCATTCTTCTTTGTGCATTCTGTCCTTAGTAAAAAAAACTTTATTGAGAAAAGTGCTATGTATATAAAGTTTATAATAAAATCAATGTGCTACATAAATAAAGGTTATTATGATTAACATTAGCCGTCCATTGTCCCACCCAAATCTGCCCGTAATCCATTTCTAATCCATTTAAAAAGTAATTCAGAACCAATGGATCAAACATGCATTAACATGTAATACCTAACCCTCTTAAAATCTAAACATAATCCATAAATCAATCCATCCTGTCTATTTATTTATCCATTCAGTCAGCCATGATCATTCATAATCCATCCACAAAGTAGACATCCATAATCAATCCATACCCATAATACTTTTTCCATCCATTTACTCATCAATTCATCCATTTAAAATTCACATCTTAGCACATCTGGAGGTATCAGCTTAACCTAGATGTCTTGGGAGAGTAAGACTCTCCATACTATTCATTTTTTCATTATTTTCATTAACCCTGTGATCGATGAACCTTTCACAATGCTTCAAACCCCTGATAGCAAACTGGTTTATCATAATAAAATAATGTTCTGTGAGTCTCAGCTGCACCTGCATTTTAAAGCTAATGTGCTTTCGAAGAGTGTAGGCATCATCTGCTCTTAATCATGAAAGTTTGTTGGTTGGAGCTTATCAGCTCTTTACTCATATCAGGCTCACTCCACCAGGTGCTAACATGGCTGTAAATCTGCAGGGACACCAGTGCCACCACTAGTCAGTCAAAGGTGTTCCCGTGATAAGAATGTGTGTAAATGAGCTCTAACCCAGACCTGCAGCTCATTGGCTAGTTCATCAACACAGCCTGATATCGGTTTCTTGTTCCAGCCTCAGTCTGAGTCCTGCTGAGTCTAACTGAGTGCTCAGTCCAACCTGCTGCAGAGAGAAAGGCCCACTCAGTGCTTTGTGTTCAGGTATACCTTTCACAGAGCGTGCTCAGAATGAAAACAATGATTAAAGATGAAGCTAATCCGCAGCAGCAGCATGCAGTACAACCACATGACAGGGTGTGTGTGTTTCATGAGTGTGTGTTATGAGGCTGATATTCAGATCACTGAGACGGGGCGCGCTTTGTGGGAGCCAGTGCTCTCATTAGAAGAAACAACCTGTTGTTCTACTGAACTTACAGCCTTTATTTTCTGTTTTCATCTCTTTGTTTTAATCTCATGCCTCTTGTTTCATTTTTATTGAAATTATTTTTTCCCAAAATGCTTTTATCCAACTTTCCTCACCATGTTGCTCTTTTTAATTTCTAACACAGTTTCCCAAGAGTTTTTCATTTGGTTTCCTTTTTAAACATTTAGCCCAGGTTGACTTATTTCCTCATGAACAAGTGCTTTTCCATTTTCAATGTATGTATTGATCACACACATATGATCTGCCTTTAGTCTTTGTAACAGTCATTCAACAAATTGATGAAACATTCCTCTGAGATTTTGCTCTATTTTACTGAGGTCTGGTGACTGTGCAGGCCACATGAGAGTAAGAATTCATCGTCAGACTCAAGAAACCAGTTTGAGATGATCTGAGCTTTGAGACATGAAGCTTCATCTGGCTGGACAGCAGTGGGTACACAGTGGTCACAAAGAGATCGAAAACTGCACTTGCAAAAGAACAACACCTCCCCACCCCCCGGCACTGGCATCTATTGTGGTATTTGGCTGCAGTACTCCTTTTGAGATTGTGGTTTCCTCTGCATACCTTTGTTGCAACAACTGGCTATTTAAGTTATTAAGTTGCTGTTGTCTCTCTTTCATCTCAACCCCCCCCGACTATTCTCCTTTCCTAGGATATTTTTTGCCCACAGAACTGCTGCTCACTGGATATTTCTCTATTTAGAACGATCCTCTGTAAACCCCAGAGATGACCGTGTGTAGTTTTTAAAATACTCAAACCAACCCATCTGGTACCAACAACGATGCCTTATTCAAAGTCTCACAAATCACCTTTCCTCTCCATTCTGATTCTGCTTTTGAACCTCAGCTAATCACCTCGACCATGTCTACATGCAGAAATTCATTGGGTTGCAATGTGATGCACTGATTAGCAGCTGAACAGGTGTACCTAATAAAGTGGCCATACGGATTTGAAGTGACGGTGGACTGTCTGAAGCCACACCTCTAACATGATGTGGACCTCTGAAGTGTTAATGCTAATAATAACTGTGATACTGCAGAACTGACTGGCAAATATCTCTTACAGTCTTTTTTAAATCTAAATTAATTTTCCATAAGAAAACACTTTTGACGGCTTGTCAACTTGAAATCTAACAGCAATTAGCTGTCAGCAGGCAGTACTCTCCAAACTCTACTTGATGTTGCATTTATTCATTACGAGCCATTTTATGAAAATTTGAACCTTATTGGAAGGACAAGATATTAAAATCAAAAACTGATTCATCCCTTGAACGATACTAGAGGGGGAAAGTGATGAATAAAGGTTGAGTCAAAAATTGGGGTGCATTCAAAAGTGAATTTAACAAATTATCAGGAACTTAAAACCAATTTATCACCACAAATACAGGCTGATTTGTGTGTCAGGACGTGTGAGTGATAACATGTGATTTTCATCGTAGCCTTGGAGCGAATCAGAGAGCTGCTCTTTGCTGCCTGCGTCTGCAGCCAAATATTTGGGCTCAGGAATGCACAAGGGAACATTCACATCTGCAGCAGGCATTCATGTGTGTGTTCCTGTATGAAGAGAGAGACAGATGAGAGAGGGGTCTTTGTAGAGGCCAAATGTCCTCACAAGGACAGAGAGGCAGAGAACATCTTCACTATGAGGTCATTTTATTGACAAGGATAAAAACCTTTGGGGATGACTGAGTTTGCATGCCCCATGTAAAGTGGCTGTTGCCCTTGATGTCTTTTGCCCAGGTTTAGAGCCAACATGGCTCCTTTCCAATATGTCGTTCCACCACTCTCCCCCATATCTAATTCAGTTCACTGCCATGTGTCTTAAATGAAGGAAATAAAGATCATTAAGACAGACACAGAAGCAAACAAATAGACATCAAACGAACACCATGTTCTTACTATCTGAAATATCATCATCGGCCACATAATCAGCTGATTTTAAATTTTACTCTTATGTCAAAAAAGCAAGAAAGCAGCTAGTTCACTCTCCATTTTACACACAATCAACCATTTGTGAGCTCCTTTCTGTTATTAGTGTTGATATGGAAGATTGAAGGGCAAAGTGGCACAGAAAGTGTCCCTACGAAGAGTTTTTTTTTTAATTATGTCAATGTGTTTTATGTTTAGAAGAGAAACTGAATTTAGAAAAGTTTTAATGTCTAATGGATTCAGTGCTGAGAGCAATGTCTGATAATGTGCAATGCAAAGCGACATGCTATATTTACATGCTGCAGGATACATAAGCTGGCAAAGAGAGGGTCATGCTTATTTATTATGGATAAAGCTCATCCATGTTTGTGGCCCCAGCAAGTGCTTTAGGAAGCTCCAGTCAAAGATTCTGAGGAGCAACAGGTTGCATCTTGGGCAGAACTGCTCTACCTTAAAATTTATGAACAGAATACCTTAACAAGAGCTTTCAGATGCCTTTTGCAGCACCCATTGAGAGATTTATCATTTCCTCTTATGCATTTGCTCTGACAGCAAATACAGTAAAACCATTGGCTCATCATGACAACCTAACAAACCTGCCTACCTCACTAATGTTACACATGTTGTCTCACATTGGCTTAAATTTTAGCAACATGACAAAACAGTCAGGAAAAATGATAGAAGAATTAATCCTAAGCAATATCATAAAAAGAAAGGGCTCATGTTTCATTTTACCACCAGCCTGTGGTACAAGAGTATTACACAGAATGAGTTAAGTAATTCTGTGTGTGTGTGTGTGTGTGTGTGTGTATTTTATATATGCATATATGTATCTATGTAAATATGTGTATCCATAAAATGAAGAGTTTTGTGCTCTATTGTAAAGTGTCTTGAGATAACATTTGTTTTGAATCGTCTGCATACAAATAAAGATTGATTGAGTGATTGATGGTAAATGCATTTCAGCTATCGTATCTAGCATTCTTCCACAACCCAACACTTTTTACCCGACATCACTCTTACCTATTCACACTGTTCTATTCAAATTTAAGTCTTCTATATAAACAGTCAAGCATATGGCCATTATGGTTGAGCATGAACAGTTCACTAGGGTTTCACTAAAGGCAGTCTCGTGGCCTACCAGTTACAAGAGCATAAAAAACAAAGTAGATCCACATCATTTAATAAATAATTAAGCAGAAGACAATAATTTATCTTTGCACATAGGCTTGAACTGTATAACTAGTGGTAATTCACAGTCCATTATGAAATAACATTTTGACTTTCTGATTAACAGGTAAAGTCCTCAATTACATGAAGCATTTTGTAGGATCTGATAAATTTTTATTGATTTAAATAATTATTAAATGTTGCCATACTTTGGTGCAAAGTGTACATTCCCTTTATTAGATATGAATCTTGGCTGTGTGCATTCCTGTTTTAATGTAAGCTATCATTCACTATTTTGCTGAGTTTTGTATCAAACAAACGTTCAATTTGTCTTTAACAACAGACCAAACAACACCGATATTCATGTACACACTCAATGTACACAGAAAACCTAGAATTCAATTATCCGGCTTCCCATCTGACACAAAATGGCTGCCAAGATCACCAGCGAGGGGCATATCAGGGTGTAGAGCCAAGCTAAAAATGTACACACATTCATGTACTGAGGACACACATTCATGTACTGAGGACACACATTCATGTACTAAAGACACACGTTCATGTACTGAAGACACACATTCATGCATTGAGGACACACATTCATGCACTGAAGACACACATTCATGTACTGAGCACACACGTTCATGTACTGAAGACACACATTCATGTGCTGAAGACACACATTCATGCATTGAGGACACACATTCATGTATTGAGGACACATATTCATGCGCTGAGGACACACATTCATGTACTGAGGACACACATTCATGCACTGAAGACACATTCATGTACTGAATACACACATTCATGTACTGAAGACACACATTCATGCATTGAGGACACACATTCATGCACTGAGGACACACATTCATGCTCTGAAGACACACATTCACGTACTGAGGACACACATTCATGCACTGAGGACACACATTCATGCACTGAGGACACACATTCATGTACTGAAGACACACCTTCATGCATTGAGGACACACATTCATGTATTGAGGACACACATTCATGCGCTGAGGACACACATTCATGTACTGAGGACACACATTCAGGTACTGAAGACACACATTCATGTGCTGAGGACACACATTCATGTACTGAGGACACACATTCAGGTACTGAAGACACACATTCATGCGCTGAGGACACACATTCATGTACTGAGGACACACATTCAGGTACTGAAGACACACATTCATGTGCTGAAGACACACATTCATGTACTGAAGACACACATTCATGTACTGAGGACACACATTCATGTACTGAGGACACACATTCAGGTACTGAAGACACACATTCATGTGCTGAAGACACACATTCATGTACTGAAGACACACATTCATGTACTGAAGACACACATTCATGTGCTGAAGACACACATTCATGTGCTGAAGACACACATTCATGCAATGCGGACACACATTCATGCACTGGGGAGACACATTTCTGTTCTGACGACACACCTTCATGGGGTAGGGACACACCTTCATCTACTGTCACCATTTTATCGACCAATCACCATTTTAATCACATTCACACAAAGCGCCTTACCATCAGTTAAAAATGAAGCAGCACAGACAAACTGAAAGGCACATTTCCAGATAATTTAAGGAATTTCTGCAGCTCTGTCAGGAGGAATGAGTCATGACAGCACATATTCAGCATAAGTGAACACACAGCTGTCTGTATGTGTGGGAATGTGTGAGTGCTGCAGCATTAAACTGTGAGGTCATCTTCAGCTGCTCTGTAGGATGAAGAGTGCTGCAGGACAACAGCCTCACTGTCACAAAAAGTCTTCAGCTTCCTCTGTTTGTCATCATGTATGATCAAATTCAGCACCTCTTAGTATCAGAACACTCATTTCTGTAATTCTTTATCTTGTGTGTCGTATTTTGATCTTTAGCAGGCTGCCACAGAGTGCATTTGAATCAGACTGCCTAAATGTGGATTATTGTTTAATAACAGCTCAGATGGCCCTGATGCTTGAAAGCAGAACAACTTAAAGTGTGTTGTAGTCTATTAAACATCTCCCTGAGAAAACATCCAAGAGTGGATGCAGCTCCAGATCAGAACACCTGAGACTGAATTATTATCCAGGACCAATAAACATCTGTGAAAGCTTTATGTTTGTTTAAGATGTGAAATGTTGCATTTTAGTTTGTCAGTAATGATTCAGAACTGATAAAAAGGGCCGAAACAACAGATCCAAACGTGGACTTTTTCTGCTTGTTGACGCTCTCCCCTCTTCTCACTCTCACTCTCTCTCTCTCGCTCTGTCTGCCCTCCCTCTCCCCGTAGCCTCTTTCTCATCTCATCCTCTGCCAAGGCCCAGTACAACACGGCTAATTTGAGCAGCATGCTAGCACACGCAAACACACACTTCATTTTCAGCAACACTTCACACAGGAGGAGGTGAGGTCGACGCATGTTTTTATGTTTTTCAGATTTGTTGTTACATCAAACCTGCAGGCTGTTTGACAGTGAGACAAAAAGACACACTAGACAGGATTTTCATGATTTTTTGAATTATCTGCTGGATTTGATGCTTTAGATTCTAATGTCTCTTTAGAAATGACTGCAAAGTTGTCTCCCATTTTTTCAGTGAAACTAGTTTTTTGTCAATAAATATATTCTGCTTTCTTTGGTAATTTTATTTTATGTTTGGTACTGATACATTTTTAATTAAACATGTTAATGTTCATCAAACATGTACTAATTTAAGAATGTAAGGCTTTTTTATTTATCAACAACAAATCCAAAGCCAAGGTGCATTATATTATAATACTGTTAATAAATGAAATGCTGGGCTGAATAACATCACACTATTAAGAATTTTTAATGTATTGGTAAAAAAAAAACACGTCAAGTCATTTAGATATGTGTAAAACAGCTTAAAATCTCATTAGTTATGAGCTGAAAAAGTTACAATGAATAATCTGTGAAAAGATAAACTACTTTATATCTGGTTTATAACTGAAGAAATAATGTTTTTATAAAGATGATGTTATCATTTAGTAATTATGAGTGATGACTAATTTTAAACATGTAGACAAACATCCTTTATTAATGAATAATTCAGTATGGGGACTATAAAGGAGAATTATCAGTGCCTTTAGTGTGTAGTTGTCATAAAGTGAAACTAAATGTTGTAAGGGGACAGAATAACCCAATTTGTCAGAGTCGTCTTGTCTAATTAAATTAGAATGTTAAAACAATCAACCTTTATCAAAGAATGTAATAAATATAAAAAGAAATAAATGTGTAAGGCTCCTTAATTGGTACAAATTTAAGTCCTGATTGTCTTAATTGGGGATGGCATGGTGGTGCAGCAGGTAGTGCACGTGCCTCACAGCAAGAAGGTCACCAGTTTGATCCCTGGGTCTGGCAGGGTCTTTCTGTGTGAAGTTTGCATGTTCTTCCCGTGCATACGTGGGTTCTCTCTGGGCACTCCGTCTTCCTCCCATACCAAAAACATGCTCATTAGGTTAATCGGTGACTCTAAATTTCCCTAAGGTATGAGTGTGAGTGTGAATGGTTGTCTGTCTGTTTATGTTGTGAGATCTTTATCGTTTTGACACCATTACTCATTGAGTTACTACATTTGTCAGAGCCATCATTACAAAAACTAAAATGGGTACAATTGTGTTTTTATGTACACAAAAGACATGTATGGGGATTATAAAAACAAGCAAACCTTCATAAAATTATATCTGAAACATGAACTCTTATTCTCAGGACAAAAAGGGCTTGAATCAATCAATCAATCAGTATATCAATTAATCACTTTAAAACCGAAATAAATGAACAGAACTCATCATCAGGCACTTAGTCAGAGATCTCCTGCCTTATCCTTAAAAAAGTTGTAAAACATGATGATAATTCAAAAAGTATAAAGAGGATTTTGATTGAAACTTATTACAGCAAAAACATGTTGGGGAAAAAAAATATAACACACTTGTTTTTGTGAATGAAAGGACAAATTCAGTACCTAAGTTTTAACAGGGTTTAAATGTTTCAAAACGTTTTGATATTATGCATTTCTAATGACCTTCATCTAAAAGATTATTCCTTGGATAAATGTTGATTTTTGATAAATTATTCAAACCATAAGTTCCAGAAGGATGTAATTCAGACTCTGACATCAGACCACAGCTTCAGACGGTGTGTGTGAAGGACTCCTGGGGTCTCTGGATCCTCTGTGTGGTACCTGGGGCCTCCTGAGGGGGGCAGTATGGCTCATCAAACTGCTCTTACACCCTTCACACTGCTCTCCCTCTCTCACCCCCCGTCCTCCCTCCACCCGTGGCCCCACTGGGGACCGCCGGCTCTCCTACTGTGCCTTCTGCAAGACCTGGCTTAATTTAATTAACGCTGTCGACTTTAAACAAAACCACATCTGAGCCGAGGACGAGAGAGAGAGAGAGAGAGAGAGAGAGAGAGAGAGAGAGAGAGAGAGAGAGAGAGTGTGTGTGTGTGTGTGTGTGTGAGAGAGAGGGAGAGAGGGAGAGAGAGAGAGAGAGAGGGAGAGTGGGGGGGCCGAGAGGGAGAGGTAGAGTAAGAGAGGGAGAGAGAGGGAGAGGGCAGGAAATAGCCAGAGAGACACAGAGCAGATCGTCCGGTTAGACCGCACACAGGATTTAATCGTTTCAGTTTTTTGAAAAGATTCCTTTTTCTTGTGGTCTGGTTCTTCCCATCAGATTGAGAGATTAATAAAGTGACAGCCCAGGACTTTTTTCATTAATTGATTGATTTCAAAGGGTGATTTGGACGTTTTACACTCTGGATCCTCTTAGAATTTAAATGATCTTCAGGTAAAAGAGAAATGTGGCTGTATGCTTACTTTAAGGTACTTTATAACAGTGTTATGTCTGTATTTTAGAAATAATTATCAATGTACTTTCATTATTTTCTATTATTAATAGGATGCTTTGGTAAAAATTACCCAACAGCTTTAAAGGCAATGAAGCTCTTTGAATTGAATGGAGTTGTATTGTAAGAAAAAAGGTGAAATAAAGAGGAGGCATCCTCAATAACTACAAATTAATACAAAAATGGGGTTGATTAAAAAAAAAAAAAAACTTAGAGACACTGTGAAATGTAATTGTAAAATGAAAGATCTAAAAATCCTTGAAACATTTCAGATCTAAGTTTATATGTCTTTTGCCTTTTGGAAAAAATAACTTTTATTCTACTTTAATTGAAGAACAGTTACTTTAAGTCTAAACTTAGTTTTGCCAGGATTAATGATGTGCCTGACGTTGGAGTTGTGAGACATATTTGGCCCACAATCACCTGCAGGTTTTCAAAAGCTAATTACTTCTTTTTGACATTTAGATCAATGTTCCTCTTTAAGATAAAATAACAGGTTTATACTAAATTTGAATGATTGAGCTAAGGCATAGGAACATGGACTTGAGTCATGAAAAATAAAGGCAAATCTTAAATTTGATACCAATATTCATAAATATCAGAAGATCATTGGGAATATTTCATCATTTGGCAAATAGCAACATTTTACAATTTAGATCCTTTTCTAAAGTTGATGTCAACTTCTCCCTTAAGGGAAATCAGGGTAGCATTTCTTTATGTGTATTTTCACGATGTTTTCACACTTTTAGTTTATTTATCACAAATCATTTTGATCTTAACAGAAAAAAAAATGTTTTATATATATATATATATTTCAAAAAGTGACCAAGTTTCTCCTTCAACATCTTTAAAATAAATGTAAGTCTGGTATTAGAACTACAGTGTATTTTTGTAATGTGGCATGTGTGTGTTTTTTTTTTTTGAGTATGTACATTAGAAACTTTTAAAAAGGCTGAATATTAATTGTTTTCAGCACTTAAATTAGACAATGACAAAGATACATAAACATATCTTTCATTAGAAGAACATACTTAAAAGTTTGCACAGCATGCTGAAATTGAATTGTTTTTAAAAAAAAACATTTTCATCCTATTTTGTAGGTTTTAGTTTTTGTCTTGGGCTGTAAAAGGTCAAGTAATTTTTTTTCTGTTATTTTTGTTTGACATACATTAAAAAAATAGAAGTACATAAAATGTTAAAGTGAGATCTTAAAATCCTCAAGGGGTAAACATTGAACACAAAATATTGCCAGATATTCAAGTTTGGTATCGAGTCATAAATTCAAGGTAATGCTTTTAAATTTGGGAATGTTATGGTTTATAATCAGAAAATAAGACTTAAAGGAAAAACAAATGTAAACAAATTTAAACTAGTTTGACAATATGTAGTAATATTGTTCAAACTTGGGATACATATTATGGTTTGTTTCAAATGTAAGAAAATTTAAGAGAAAATGTTTTACTTACTGTATATACATCTTATTTTGCTTCCTATGATAAGAAAGGACTCATAACTTACTAATAAACTGTTTCTAATAATATTTTTTCAGTAATTCCACAAAAAATAAAGAAATAAACTTTAAAAATTCATCAAAATTTTGGGCAAGTTTTTGGAGGCAGAAGAGCCTGAGGTTATAAGCAAACTGCTAATGTTGTCAATTGTAAAGCCTGAATTAAAATATCCTTTATTATAATATTCAACTGCCACAAACAAAATAAACACACAAAAGAACACAAAAAAAGTGTGTGAGCAAACACAGCATATTTTTGCTTGTTAGGTTGCTGAATCCTTACTCAGTCTTATTCGTGCTAATTTTGTTGGGAGTGTTTTGATTACTCATTGTTAGAGCTTTATTTCAATCAACCTTGAATCTCATGTTTTTCTAAAATGCACTTTTTGCAACAGTAGACACTCCTACTGATATCAAAATACTTAAAAGCTCAAATTTTCTAAAAACAGCATCCATTTCCTGATTAAAATACAAGTCATTTGAAATATACATCACAGGGTTTCACTTGTAAGATTTGAAAAATGGACAAATTGACTAAACTTTTGTTTAACTTACTGCAAAATTTGCTTTCTTTATCAAGGTGACTTTTTAAATTTCAACATGTAAAATCAGTTTGGGCTTCAAGCCTGGCCTGAATGCTCCAGACTGAGAGTGTGTATTCAGGTGTGTTTGTGTGTAAGACAGAAACAAATAAAAATGCTAAAGATGAACATTAGGTGTGCTGACACATGAAACACTTTATTCTCTTAATGGCTCGTTTTGTTGCTCCATTACAGCCATTTTTGGGGATAATGTTGATCTACAGTACACGTGTGTGTGTGTGTGAGAGTGTGTGTTTTGGTGGTATTCAGGCAGCATTAGCAAAGCTCCGAGGACAAGCAAGAGCCTCCTATCAGCTTGAACAACAAATTAACTAAAACAATGATATCGAAAAGGAAAAAAAGAGTCTGTACTTTATCTGAACACCAACAAAGAAGAACAGCAGTGAGACGGCACTCTGCAACCTGCTAATGTTAGAAACTGATGCCTAATTTCCTTTTGATTACAAAGACATCCCACGCTCTCCTCTCAAGTGACGTTTAATTGTTTCTCAAAGTAAATCATCAACTCAGCAAACTAAATTTGACAAACAACAACAACAAAAGTTGCAGCTCGGGGAAACGACAAAGACGGCAAGGGGGAGGAAAGAGGGTGACGGAAAGGGGGAGGAATGAATTAATTAAAAGAATAGGAGCCATCGCCCTGCAGAGAACAGGGAACAGAAATGAAAGAAAAGAGGGACAACTTTTGTCTTAAATTAAGATTGTTCACAAACTGGAGTGTATAGACTGGGCAGCAGCACAACAACAGGAGAAGACATTTAAATGCATTAAATACATTTTCAAAAATTTGTTTAAAGACATGAAACAGCTTGGAAGTCATGAAACAGTGGTGTCTGACCACCACTGTGTTGACTTGGCTAGGGCTCAGGTGGAAAGTCGAGTCTCCAGGCTATACATCCATCTTCACTATTTGTGCTGATGGTCACCATTCAATCCATCAAAACATCCATCCATCAACACGTTCTTCTGTTATTGTTTTTTCCATCCATTCATCCATTCACACAGACATTTGTCCATCCTCTTATCTATCCTTTATACACCAATTCACAGGTCTCCCTGTTTATAATCCAAACTGTAAATCATATAGCTAGTTGTGACTCTTTCCATTCTTCCATCCATCCATCCATCCAACCATATATACATACATCCAACAACTTGTCCATCAATCTATCAATACTTAAATTCTTGTTTCCCTAGTGCCAAGTCATAGCAAGTGTTATGAGACTTAACAATAAAGCAAGCTGAAGACAGTCTTTAATTTATAGATGCACATACTGTATATGTATATACATATAGAAATTTGCATGTTCACACACACACACACACACACACACACACACACACACATACCAACATATATCCATATATCTCTATCTATGTATCTATCAATCTACCTCTCTCTCTCTATTTATTCATATGTGTATATATATATATATATATATATATATATATATATATATATATATATATATATATTATGTATGTATATATGTATATATATATATATATATATATGTATATATATATATATATATATATATATATATATATATATATATATATATATTATGTATGTATATATGTATATATATATGTATATATATATGTATATATCAACAAATATACACAAATACATTCAAATACATATATGTTTAGGGATGTTTCCATCCAAAATGATAATTTATAATATCGACAAACCCATTGATGCCTAGATCAGAAATCTGTCCTTATGTGCTTCTGCTGAATAAAGATTTTTTTCAATTTATTCATCCTTTATTCTGTTGTCAGGAGGGTCCATATGGTTTTAAAGGTAGTTATAATGGAGGCATTTCAATCACAACCATGGATAGAGATATCATTCTTATATTGACATTAACATCAATAATGATTATAATCTGGAGAGGACTGATGTTGATTTACATAGCAGCATCAAGCTGAACTGTAACTGGAATCTGAACCTATTTTTGCTGCCTTTGGCCAAAAGACTTGCTTTTTTTTTATCCTGGGCTAACTTCCAGCCAGGCTAACATGCAGAACTCTTAAGTTGTTTTAACACGAGAGACTTCGTCAATCAGTGTGGACAGGGTGCATAAGTTGAAGCGGTCAGTCTCAGGCACATTTCCTGTGAACTTGAGTCCTGGTTAAGGGAGATGGAAATGCAAATGGCCGAGAGTGGAGAACTCATCAGGGAGTAGAAATGCAAAGGTTTTCCGAAAGTCTTCTGTGATTCACATGCCATCATATGCCGCAGGAAATTATTTGTTGGCCTCAAAAAATATTGAAAACAAACTTAGAAGCAGCAAATTATGTCTGCCAGGAACAAAAGTGATTGTCATGCTTAAGTCAGTCTTAACATCTTCATCAGCTGAATGCATCACAAGGATTTCAGACTTTAAAAATATTCTTTTCCAATTCAAAGTTGCATCATTTGCTCTGATCTATTTACACATCACTAAAAATCAAGGCTGAATTTCCAAACTGCATCTCCTCCTGTAAAAGTTTTACAGGAGGAGATAAAAATTTGTAAAGAATTAAAAAAGAGGAAAATCACATGCCTGTGGGTAGAGATGACTTAAATTTGCTCTACGCAACTTTGCATTCTGTATTTTTCAAAATAAAATACACTCATGACAGCACTGACAGCCCAGCACGTGAGCTTTGTATCAATGATTGACCTTTTTTTCAATGAGTTTATATTTGGAATTCCTGTTATATACAAATGTTCAGGTCTGTGTGCGTGTTTGTAACCACAAACTCTGCTCTCTCGAGTGATTTTGGCCCTGCCATGATGCCATAAACCCCCTCACACACACACACACACACACACCCACACACACTTACATTACAGACATTCCTCTGTGAAGCTGTGTTTGTACTTGGACGAGCAGGTGCAGGCTGGGCAGACAGAGAAAGAGCAAGAGTGTGTGCGTGTGTGTGTGCATGTGTGTGTGTGTGTGTTTCATCATGTCTGCAGTGACGCTCAGTGTGAAATATTTGCTGCACTGTTAGCTTTTCTGTAAATCATTCCGTGTTTCCCATATTATCTGAATATCAGCATTAAACAATTCTATAATACTTTATTCATTTCTGCTTAAATCGTTCCATCAGTCTGGTTGTGAACTGTTGTCTTTAATTATACATTTATCACAGAAAATAACTCCAGTTTTGTCATGCAGTTGATTTTACATTTGCGGCAAATTTCATTTCAAGACATTTAAACATATTCCTTTCGAGGCCACACAAGCAAGACTGTATAATTTCAGACCTCAAAATTAGATCATAAACTTTAAAATATAATGAGAACAAAAATATAATCTTAAAAAAGAAATCTTTTTTGGTTAAATGGTAAATTGAAGTATGTGCACGTATTGTTTAAGTATTTTCAAAATATTGACAAAAAATGTCATCCAAGCTTCTTTCATCATTACTTTTCTAAAGCGATCAACTGCAGAAATTAGCATTGTGCTGATTATTGTGTACCTTCACTGCAAAAACAAATGACTGACTGAGTAGAAAGTTAAATTGTGCTAAATTTATGGTGTTTTAGGGAACTGAAGTAAAGAGTTATAATTCATGAGCTGATTACCTGCATATTACTGACATAAACAAGAGCTGAAACACACATTTTGACGGGAATCATAAGTACGTAAAATAAATACGTAAAAAACGTAAAAAAGAAAGAAAAGAATTAACAATAAATAAATTAATAATTAATAATAATACATCATTGTGTTGAATTCCTCTGCTGAGACACTTTTGAAGTCCTTATTGAAGAGAGGTCAATAATAAAAATACAAAAAAATTATATTCTACTTATAGTGAAAAATTCTCATAACAACATAAACGATGACAGAAAAATGAAAACAGTATATTGGATGTTTTCCTTTCTCCTAAAATAAAAATTCACAGTGGTAGACAATTAACAACAAGAGTTAGACTTAAAAAATCTTTGTTTAAAGATCAGATCACTGACTATTAATAGAAATTAATATTTACTATCAAGTTACATTTTCTGCATTTTTAATGAGTTCAGGTTTAGAAAGATTATTGAATAAAACTAAATAAAAATGTAATACTTGACACTCATTAAAAATATTTAACCACAAAAAATATATCACATTAATTCCAGGATCTAAAAACTTTACTTCTTTCTTAATAGTAAGTTAAGACGACATCAGACAGACACACAGCTCTGTTGGCTGCAGAGTCGGAGTGAAAACAGCCTCGTCCTGGAGGCCGGACCATCGAGGAAAAACAAAGAGATGAGCAGCAAACTCTGACCAGACAGCAACATGTGGAAGCTTACAAAACAGAAACTTAAAGTAGGATGTTGGTGGGACTGATCGCAGTCTGAAACAAACAGAGACTTTGAGTCAGTCCTACAAAGAAGCACATGGATGAATCTCCTCTCTCTGTCTCAACTTCTAGACCCACAGAATAATGACAAAATCAACCCAGACAATAATAAAGGGATGCCTTTCTAATAAACTCATATTCCTCTAACTTTTCAGATCTCTCAGCCTCTGGATGTCAACCATAAGATCAAAAATACAGTTTTTCAGTCCGCCTGCAGTCCTCCAGGTACTTTAGGTTTCTGTCCAAAGTTTTGAGAGGAAATGATTTAACCAGAGATGAATCAGAAGCATGAATGAAAATAAAAATGTCAAATCTTAAAATGGTTTCTGATGCTCAAACTGAGTCATGACTTTATTATCTGCAGCCATTTTTAAGAGGCATCTAAATTAAAATGGTGACATACTTAATCCATTCTGTTCTCATTCTGCAAGCAAAGTGTCTCTGTTTGTCGATCTAAAGCACTTTTTATGTACTTTCAAGGAGCATTTCAAACTTATCCAAAACATTTTAGCTAT
Source organism: Scarus forsteni (assembly GCA_036419115.1). Classification (NCBI taxonomy): domain Eukaryota; kingdom Metazoa; phylum Chordata; class Actinopteri; order Labriformes; family Labridae; genus Scarus; species Scarus forsteni. The sequence continues at coordinate 22,027,418 of JAZDUH010000269.1, forward strand.
TATTTATTTATTTTTCATTCAAACAAATAAAAGAAAATGATAATCTTACTTTCACGAGACATCAGAATAGATGGATGGAGGTACAAAAACTTACAATTCAATTAAATTTAAGCAAGAGAAGAACATCATAACAGGTGGATTAAGTCTTAACAAAAACCTGAATGTGATGAACATTAGAAATTAGGTCAGATATCTCAAGTCTACCTGGTAGAACATTATTTAATTCTTCATTTTAGTAGAAAAAAGAACATGTGAATCTGTTTGTCAGCCATCTTTTCATCATAAGGGAGAACCAATAACATTTTAGGCACTATCAAGCACCTAATCTGAAATCCAAGCACTTTTCAGGCCTTGAAAAGGCTGAGTTTAAACGCAAATAATGTCAAGGATTTCAAGCACCTGCTCAAACCCTGTCTCACAGACAGAGGCTCCCCTCTTCACTCATCTTCCTCTTTATGGTAAGATTACAGAGGAGGAAACGTCCAAACTCTGATCAGAGGACTGCTAAAAGAAGACTAACCAAAACACTCCTGTACATAAAAAAGCAAAAGAAATAAAAAAAAAAGATTCATACTCTGCAAACATGGCCTCTAACAAACACTCAGCTGCATGACTGTGAGGTCCAATGTGATGATTTCAAACTGCAGTAATTCTCCACTGTTGAAAAATGTTCACGTTTTTGGCACAACCTGGGTATGACACTGTAAAAACTCATCATAGCGTCCTGCTTCCACAGTGATATAAAATATGGACACCACTACTCCTTTGAATTTTTCCTTTACTTCAAAAAACAGAGACAGCTCAGTGGATGATTACTTCCTGATCTTAACCTTTGGAAATCAAATTTTACTCCTTCATTGTCACCCTTAGATATTGTCCTCGGCAAGTTTCTTTGTTCCAAGTTTAGACCATTGTCCTTTCTTATCTCTATGTCTTCATCCCTGTGGAGCCTGTCCTTGCTGTCATTTAAGAGCTCATGGGCTCCAGATCACCAGACGCACTGACAAACATCAAATTTGAGGTACTGACATAAATCATTGAGCTTGTCACGGTCTGTGGGGGGAACTGCGGAGCCCACACATGCATGTGAGAGGCGTACAACTGCGAGCTCAGAAAAACAGTGAGGTACACTGCTGTTGCCTGGTAAAATGATTTTGTACAACTGTGTGAGTTTAATGTAAGCATGAACCACAAAACTATGTTGGATTGAATGTTTGGTTGTGCTGAAAATGTCAGAGCACAACTCAACAACAGGAAGTCAGACATACAGTAATTTGTTTTGTCCCTGTGAGTATTGACCAATGAGAGCCCAGGGAGCTCTGCATGTGATCTGACTTTAAACAGACTGAAGTCCATGTCTCAAGATCTACAGCATCTTCCTCTTTTAGAGGAGCCACCACAGACTGAACAAGGAGAAATGTAGGAGAGAGACTGTATTTATCATCAGCCCAACAGATCACTGAATAGACAAACAAAGTTTAGGACCTCAAATATAATGTGTTTGTTTGCATTCTTAAACTTCACCCCCTTATCAGTCCTTTCATACAGTTGATGGTCTCTGGTGGTCTAACCTGACACAGTGACTGCTCTGACTGTCAGAAGAAGAAAACGTGTCACTTGACTGATTAGTCGTGTTTTCGGTACACTTGGTTCACACAGGGTAACAGTGCAGAATAAATATACAATATAAATTAACATTTTAAAATACATATAAAAGACTTCATATGATTTAATAATCAATTCAAGACTGGAAGATTGTTCTGCATTGATAGCACAGACATTAATATTTGCTTTGAGACGAACAGAAATCAACTCTTAAAACAGATTAATCATGTTTGACAAATAAAGGCTGCTATCAAATCACTACAGCCATAACAATTATTTAGAGAAAGTAAGAACATGAAACTCCCTCGGTCTTATCACAAAGTTTTTCATACTGTAACCACCATCTTGTCTCCTTGTTATCACATGTAAGGCTCTTCAGTTTGTTCAACAGAATTAAAATCAAACACTTAACAAAATGTTGAAGTTATAACAAAGTAAAACAGCAGCGCCTCTCCTCATCACGTCACATCTCATTCATCCACTGAATACACATGGGGTTAAAAAAACATCCAGTGATTACAGAGAGAAATCTATGCTTCCTCCCTTCTGTCCTCTCCTTGTGTCCTTCTTCCTCCGTCCTCTGCGTACCCCCCCTCGGGCTGATGCAGACAGAGAGAAGAGAAGAGGAGGACGTAGAGGAGGAAGCCGGGACAAAGCGGGCCAAGGCCACTGAAAGGCGGACTCCCGCCGAGCCAAAGAGGCATCTGACACTGCGAACATTCAGACGCCGTTAACAGCCAATTAATGAGGTCACATGAAAAACTGACAAAAAGCAAACCCTACATTAAAGTCGACATCTGAAATCATCTGATGATCTCAAATTAGTTTTATTTTAAATCCAATCACCTGTTATAGCTTTTACCATAACAGTTGATGTTCTGCACTGATACTCTGAAACATCATATTATTTATCTTTTAAGAATTGTCCGATATAATTTTTTTTAATTTACTGTTAAATATTTAAAATAAATCACATTTAATCTTGCCTTTTTTGCAACTTTATCATACAAAAAAGTAAAAACATTATTTTTTAATCAAGAATGACAATAAGGTTAATCTAGAACATCTTTCAAGAAGCCGCCTCTCCACAGTTTTGTTCAACTGAGTCCTTAAAGTTGTGACTGAAGATGTCAAACAAGTTAAGTCTTCACACAAAGAACCAACATTCACCTGCAGATGACCTCAGTAAAATGTACATAATTTAGATTTCAGACCATTTTTACTGAGTTGTCTCCACTGGCATGAAGATCGTTGCAGAAAAGTGAGCTGTGCCTGTTGTATAAACCATGTGGTGCAACAACATCCCAGGAAATTATTTGTAGAGTAAATAAATAAATAAAATTAAGTGCAAAATTTGGCTTCAGTATAAGAAGAGGGGCACATTCTCACAAACACATCTGGGTAGCCCTGAGCAAATGTCTGCTGTACATGTATTTTTTGTGATCAATAAAAATCGTTAACTCACCAGACTCTCAGCACAAGAATATTGACTGTTGTAGTTTAGATCCAAAATGACAAACGCTATTTTACTGAAGTCAGGCCACAACATTTACCTCCATTTGCTGTTATTTAGAAAAAAACAGTGATATGGGTCACGTGGTAAATGGTATTTTATACATTTTAAAGCAATTAAAAGTGTAAAAGACAGTTGCTAATGTGACCGACTCATTTTTTATTCAATAAACAGCAAAAGGTTGTCTGAGGGTTTACTTATTGTGTTGATCATATTCATAATTATCAAACAGCTGACTCCTTTGGACCTCCATTTCTCAGTGTTTTGCAATCAGAATGAATTCTAATCATTTGTACAGAAATTTTCAAATCATTCTTTCTTAAGCTCTGGTCTAAATATTTTTCAAATTATGTTTATTTATAATTATTGTTATATTTTTAAATACCTTTAATGTTGTTGTCTCTTTTGGAAAGGTTCTTTTCCACAACAAAAAATGCCAATTTTTATCATGCTACCATCCTCATTTAAACAGAGAAGGTTTAAAACACACTGTAGCACCTGATATTTTTATTAAGTCTTTTATGTAAATTGATAGGTGCATTAAAGTCCAGCTTAGTTAGACCTTCACCAGAGTTTGTTGTGTGTTTACTTGATCCTAAAATCAATCAGCAACAAAACAAGATTCATCTTCAACTGTCATGTTGAAAATAGAAAGAGTATGTCTCCTTCTGTTGATGTACTCTTAAAATCTGAACACTCCAACAGGAAAAGGCAGACAGCTGTTTTTGTACAGCTCGTCTTAATGCAAATAAATTAATTAATTAATAAAAACAACTTAAGGCACCATGTGCAGCTTCCAACTAAAATTAAGTCAGAACTTTTAGCATTCAAAATCCCTTGAACCAAAACATTTACCAAACAAACAAAAAATGCTTCAAAACGACAAAACTGATCAACCCATAGATCTGTAAATGAATACTTTGAATAAAACATCTTTTTGGATGATTTTAACGTACTTAAATAATTTCAAATATAAAACTCTATTAACTGTTTTGTATTTCAACACATAAAGAAGAACTGGAGTGATTATAAAGGTCAAAATTACATTAAGATCCTCCTGTTGACTCCTCACAAAGAACAAAACAACAACAAAAAGAAAGGCCAACAGCTGCTTCACCTTCAGCCCGACAACATTCAAGAGCCTGGCAGCATGTGTGGCCTTTCTCCTCAGCTGCAACTTCATCTCTGTCAGGACTTCTGTCCTTCAATCCTGCTTAAAAGACAACCTCCAAACGGAGAGCTTCATCATCTGCCAAGACCAAATAGAAATCAATGAATCAATGAATCAATGAATTATAAATTGATGAATCTATGAAGCAATAGGCAACTTCACCTTTAAAACAGTAATGTTTTCAAAGTTATAGACACAATCCTATTGATTGATTTTTTGGCTCCACTGTAGCAGTGAGTCCCATAAAGAATTTAATTTACCATACTGAGTGAGTATGGGCTGCTTGAGGCCCCAAGATCGCTGGATGGCCAATGCTGATGTAAGAGGATGGCAGCGTGTGCAGCTTTCCTCCTCTCTAACAACTTCATTTCTGTTTGGACTGAAACCTCCAAACCAACATGAAACTCACTAAACAACACTGCACCAGCAGCAAGGGTTAAAGGTCAAATACTATGGGCAATCCAAAACAAAAGTAATCAATGAATCAATCCATCAAATGGAACATGAAGCACTTTAATCCAAACTGACCCCAAATGACTGGTTTGCATTGTCAGCAGACCAAACTGATCAAAAATTCACAGAGCAATCAGAAACTGGACATTTAAGAAAATCAAAAACTGTGTTTCAGGCTTTCACATTTTTAATTCTTATTCTTCTTTTTAATTTGTCTCTAACACTCTCTGTTCGTCTCTTTAACTGCTGGTTTGACATTTAATATGTCAAAATATGCCCAAAATTCCACAAACCAACAACAAAAGGGAAGATGGACAGCTGGTCCGTCTGCATTGAAAGTTGAAAAAAATGAAATAAATCTTTTGCAGCTTCATTCTATCAAAACTTTATACAATTATTTTGTATAAACGAGATGATGTGTTTCTTTTCAGTCATATAAGAGTCAAACTGATGTTTATTACAAGACGTTTTTACTCATGAAAACAGTTATCCATTTAAGGTTCTGAAGAATTAACTGATTTACAAAAAAGACATAAGAACATAAGATGTTTCTAACTGATTTACTGTAACACAGAAATCTGGCGGCCTCTGCAGCTTTTATTTTTCAAAAACCCAATTCATGTCAGGATATCTGTCCACAAACGTGACAACACTGTACAATGGATTAAACCAAACTGCTGAAAGTCAATGAATCAATCATTAAACAACAAAAATGTGTTTTTTTTTATTATCTAAAATTTTTAAAAAGTATCAAGTGTCCTGTACAATTTTTAAAAAGAACAATCAGAGAAATTATAAAATGTCCCATTGGAATGAAAATGTTTCAATGACTCCCTCCAAACATCGCAGACCAACAACAAAAGGGAAAGTGAGCAGTCAACAGCATCAGCTTCATGAGTGACTTTCAACAATCAAGAAACCAAAAACAAATTCAACCCAAATTCCAACTCACTTGAACCAGACTTTGTGATGATTTCTGTTGATTTGTACTTAGATTTTGACTAAATCATACATTTATTTCTGCTTCAGTATTTCTACACATTGAAAGTAAAAGCTTCCATTTCAGATTACAGATTATTAGACATGAATTCACTTGAAAATCTTCTTGAAGCCTCCCTGAGAATCACAAACTGATGCCAAAAAGAAACGCAGCTGTTTTTGTCCATCCACATCAGCTTCACCTTCACTGAGCTGAGATTTAAAAACTGGTAGCATGTGCAGCTTTAGCTCCATCAGGACTTTTGGCCTAAAACTAATATCAAAGAAGGCTTGAACCAAATAGTTCATACATGAATAAAACAACGTGCACTGGAGCACTTGGTATACTTTTCTCTCCACTAAGGCCGGATTAAATCTGTCTGCTGAGGACCAACTTATTTCTTTTTATTATTAGATGAAAGAAGGACTAAAAAGCTAAGAATATACTTTCAACAATCAACATTTGTACTTTTAATCTCTAAACTGAATTCACTGTGACCTTTTTATAGAAATATTTTTTACTAAAACTTCTGTTTTAAGACTTGAACAGAACCACTTACATCCAAATATACCCATATGTCTTGTTAATGTTGCCAGTAAAGACATTGTCAATCCTTTTATGTATATAAACACATTTTTGATAACATCTCATCAGAAGGAGGGAGCTGCCAGTTGTCCACATCTATTTTTATATTGTCTGGTGCAAATTTGACAATGTCTGCTTTCAATAACCATAAATGTTGGCCACTTGGTGGCTCGTATTTCTACACATATGTAACAATTGTAATCTTCTTTAAATGTTGATTTAGGAACAGAATTCTTCCACTTGATTCCCTCCCAAAAAATCACAAAGAACGAAACACCGAACAGAGAGTCCAGCAGCTGTTTTTGTCCAGCCCGTCTCCTTCACAGCAGCTCCAGCTTCATCGTGCCGAAATTCAAAAACCTGGCAGCGCGTGCAGCTTCAGCTCGGTCAGGGCTTTTGTCCTTAACAGTCCTTTAAAAGCAGCGGCATAATGTCAGAGAAGGATTAAACCCAAATTCATACGTGAAATCAATAAGTGACCTTTGAACCAAATCAATGATGTCTTTCTTGGCAAATTTAATGGTGTGATGTAAATTCTGATGAATGGAGGGATAGGGACTCGGTCATCTGTAGTTCTGCCCTCAAATAAGATCTAGTCTCTTAAACAGTTCCAGTAAACTTCCTTCAAAAATCACAAACAAACAAGAAACAGGACCTGTGTCCTTCCTTTAACAACACTCCCAAACCAGAAACCAGCAGGCATGAGGGGTCAGAACATCACAGACACTTGAAACCAAAAATGTTCATAAAGCAATCACCTCAGACTGGATGCTGTCCATTTTTTGGCAAAAAGTTTAGTGTTAATTATTTTTTCTCCACAGCATTTGGAGTAAAAACAGTCTTTAAAATGTCGGCTCAATGCTTTGGAATCCACTTTTTCCAGTTGATTCCTCAAACACCAAAACTGACGACAGGAGCGTCAGCTGTTTTGGTCTCTGACATCGGCAGTGGTTTCACTGACAAAATCGCCCAAACCTGGCAACGTGTGCAGCTTTTTTACAACTTAAAACCAGCTCAAACGTACAAGAGCACCTGCAGCTGACACCCACACACTCAGAGCAGCGATTACACCTCTGTGATCATAAAAAAGGGGATGTTATCACTTACTGAGGACGGCAAGCCGGGAGGAACCTTCCGCACTTTTTTTGTGTGAACGTCTGAAAGAGAAATAAAGAAGAAACAAAACAATACATGAGGGTTGAACAGGCCAAGAGGCTTTTATTTCTCTTAAAGGGAGCCGCTGGTTTGATTTGTTTGAATTTAATCGATCAGGCCGCCGAGGAAAAAAGAGCGAGGCCGCTTTTTCCCACCGCCGTCGATACGCTCACAAAGGAAGCTTTCAGTGCAAACAAGCGGCACACAAAAAGATGCAGAAAATAAAAAAGACAGTGCACAAAAAGAGCTGGGGTGATATTTTTCTTCCTCTTTCTGTCTGATAAAAAGAAGGAGGGCAGCTTTTGACACGTTTACATTATTTCTCAGGGTTTCTCTCAAGGAGAGCGAGGGAGCGCTCCATTAGCCGGGAAGGTGAGACTTTGATGGAAAAATGAAAGAGACGCTTTTTGGAAATTGGCCCACAGTCGTCTCGTGTGTGTGTGTGTGAGTGTGTGTGAGTGTATTTGTTGGTGAGTGTTTGTCCGTTTAGTGTGCGGCTGTGTCCTCTCAAGGCTAACGCGACCAAGGCTGCAGAGCGGCCACCTTTGTGCCTCACTTTAAAAGACTTGTGTGTATTTTTATTTTCTTAAAGTCCCATTACAAACACACACATGGACAAACAGCACGGTCTCAGGCACACAACTCGGCCTTCTGCAAACAAAATGATGGCAAAGAGCACACAGCGGCGCTGAGGCTGGTTCAGCTCAGGCTAAAATGATTCATCAATGTCTGATGGATGAAAGTTCCCACTGAGATAGAAGAATATAATAGAGTAAGAACAATTATGTTACAATTTTATCAACAAGTTTCTTATTCAGTGCAACTCATTTGTTTGTGAAAACTAAGAGTAGAGAAACTAAAAGTTGAGAAAAAGCCAAAATTTAGCTTTTGGCTAAACGTGCCCATCCTTGCTATCGATCAGTTTATCAAAGAGTTTTTATGTGCTGGCCCTCGTTGTGCAACATAATGTCACTAAACCTAAAATAACAGCCTGCAAAAAACCTGAATTCTGTGTAAAATTCAATCAATTTAAACATGCAAAAAAGCAATTGAGTAATTGTTAATGAAATGGAAAGATTTAGTGAAACAGAAACAAAGGGACTGAAAACCGTGAGAAAACATTATCATGAGATGATAACGAGGAAAAACTAAAATAGTAATTACAATTTGAATAAGTCAAGATAAATTAATATAAAATAAAACTACATAAACTGAGAATGGAGTAAAATATTAGAGCAACCAAAGTTAAAAATTAAGATGTTATTAGGCTGAATGACAGAATTCATAACTTATGACTGATGATATAAATAATGAGATAAAATATTTAACAGCTGTTTAGAGTTTTCAGACAATGTAGGCTTAAATATACAAGTTAGTCAATACATGTGTAAATAAAGCTTTCTTAATAAAGTCAAACTGAGTCTAAAGTCAGATTTGAAAGTTTGATGTTGCTCTGCCTGAAAGTGCATCCTTGTTCAGACTTTTGGCATGACTGGAGGACCACCTGAAGTCCAGGCTCACGTGGTTCAAGTACAGGCAACATCACATCAAATCACTGGATTTGTGCTGCTCTTCAATGTGTTTATTTAAGAATTCAGTTGAACTTTTAAAACATTTGTGGGTCAAGTTCTGAGCAACTTACAAGATATTTAACCTCGTATGAGCCAACCTGCAGCCCCCCCCTCTAACAGAGACTTCCTGGCAGCTCCAAAGTCAAGGCTTTAAGCTAATGGTGTTTAATGGTGGTTCTCTCTGTCTAAAAAAACAGAGAGAACCACTATCCTACACCCTGATCATGGCTTTGTAGTTTAGTGAATAATGATACACTGAAAATCTGTAATTACATGTTTCATTTCAGAAGTTATGTATTTAACTGCATCTCTATCGATATATTTCATAAAACAAGACTAATGGGATTATATGTTTCTTTATGTAAGGCCTTGGACTGTCTATGACAGGTACTGAGAAAAAAAAAAACCTTTATATGTTTGGTAGCTTATTGTTATAAATGAGACTGTTTAGCTTAATGCCATTGAGATATTTTATGTGTCTGATCTTAGATGAAATTTTTTGTCCACCCATCAGTTATCTCCACTGCTTTATCCCCTTTGACTTGCAGATGTCTGGATTTAATTGGCAGAAAAAGTGCAAGCTTTGTTCCCCATTTTAACTGTAAATTGGCGCTATTGCATTTCTTAAAAAAATAACTGTTAGTTTAATGTACTTTACGCTCCGTCTTGCTGCTGGAAAAAAACAAAAACAAAGTCATAACTGTATTCAAAAATGTCATCTAAAGCAAAAAAAAAAAAAAAGCTAGTAAAGTTGATTATGGAAGAGACAGGTGTGTATAAAACACAGTTGTCTGTGTGTGTTTGTGTGAATAATGTGAGTGTGTTTTTAGCGTCTCACCCATGGTGTCCATAGGCAGCGTTCTCCTCCTTGGGTTGGAGCCGTAGTGCTGGTAGTACTGGCCTGCTGGTTTGGTGGGCGACGCTGCGCCAGGACTCCCCATCCCCAACTCACCTCCCAGTATGGACTGGTCGAGGGACAAATAAAGAGAGAAAGAGAAGAAGAGAGAGAGCGAGGGACCGTTAATCATGGAAGGTTTAAGTGGAGAGCCAGACCGATGGACTCACTATCAGCCACTAAAACTGATCTGGGTTATTCGAGACTGATAGATCAAAATATTTGGCAATAGTGATCATAATAAGTCAGGCAAAACCTGCTCACATAGAACCTGTCCAGAGTTAAAGAATCAAACAGGAGAAGTAATTTAAAGAGACAAAGAATTCACACGAGGAAATTAAAATATTCAACATCTCAGTGTATACAAGAGCGCCTAAAAAGAGGGTTTAAACGTTTTTGGCCAAGAAACAAGACAAAGGGGACAATCCTGTGAGTTTCTACAACTGAGTTTTTCTTGTTTAAGTCCTCAATGATTTCAAAATAGTATGACTTTAATTTTCATTTAAGAAGAAAGGTGGCAGGAATTCAAAAAGCTAAAAAGAGAACACTGAAGTTCTTAATATATTTCAAAAAGCTACAGCTACAGAGTTTGAATAAAATAATCCAAACAGACTACAGAGGTTTCACAGTGACTGCAATGTTGAGGGGATCTGAGATCAGAATGACCTATGACCCAAGTGATGACAAAGTTCAGTGTTTGTGATCACAACAAAAAAACCTGTCGAAGCTTTTAGAAATGCAGCCACCGTCCTGTTAGAGTCTGAATGTATCCTTTTGACCCATAAATGTGAAGTACTTTTTAGTACAACAAACAATGTCTGATGCGTGAAGATGGACATGAACAAAAGGCTGAAACATGGAGGTTTGTCTGGACCCCTGTGCTCATCAGACTCTTGTATGGCCATATCTCAGGCTGTGCAGTGTTAGCCGTATGACTTTAAGCATGTCATGCTGCCATTGGTGTGTTAACTTGATGGAAACCAAATCTGCAGTATTTGCATTGTTTCCTTAGCTATCTATGACTAAACGCTCTCCTGATATCACCATCAATGGACGCACTCAGAGAACAGACAACAGTGCAGAGTGTGCAAAACACTGACATGGCTCGTTCAGGATGAAGTGGAGCAGCAGTTTAAAGAGTGACATGAACATGGGTGAGAGTTTTTCATCTTTACTTACAACACGGTTCATAATGATTTTAAAAATACTTATTAGAATGCTTATTTTGTTGGTGTTAAACAAAGACAAAGACCTAATCTATGAAATCTGGTTGGCGGATTTTAGGAATCAATTCAAAATATTTTACATTTACACCTCAACAGATTTTCTGAAATTTGTTTTTTTCTTTTTCTTTTCTTTCAACTCATCAAAATGTTTCTGTCATTTTTGCTGACTATCATTAGTACATTATTTCAAAAGCAAGTCAGTATAATACCTGTGTCATTTTTTTTATTTGAGTTTTGGAAGCTGCTGTTTCCCTTTCCGTCTTAGACGTTTGTGCAATAACTTAGCCTCATGTTAAGCGTATGAGTCCCTCACAGGGCCACTTTCATGACATGACATTTCTGTTCAGTTAATTTACCTTGAAACTATTTCACAATGTCCTGTGGCCTGTTTAACCTCTAGTTTGCTTATTATTCATTGAAAGTGGTCATTTCCTCTGCATTTGGATGTAGAGATACAAGAGTTGCATGCTTTGCAAAGAGCAAAAACTAAAAAAATGATTGACGTAATCAAAATCAAGTGGGTTACCTGTTCTTGTTGTTAAAAAGAAGTCAAAGGGGAATTTAAGGTGAACTCTGAAATAGCTGTTTCTCAGGAAGTAAACACTTTGCCAATGAATAGTCAGATCTTGCTTTTCCTGAAAAATAAATTTTATTTTGTATTTTAACTTGTTTAAAAAACATAGTACCTGCTTGAAAGGTGACTAAAAGCACTGTTTTATAAAAAAAAATGAAATCAGACAAACCTGAAAATGCTAGTTATGCTAGATTAAGATCCATTTTACTTAAATAGTTGTAGATAAATAAGTTCACTCAAAATATGCCAAAATACATTTCAGGAGTACAAATATAATCTTTCCCACTCTTGCTTTGAACAAAATTTCAGGGAGTCAATATCTGATTGGCCCTTTAGCCTCATAGGGTATAAAAATGTAACGAAACATAAAAATAAGACTTAACAAAAACTCTGATTCTGCCATCTCTTTCATCTTTCAGAGTAGATCATAAAATTATTTTGATTGAATTTGTTGAAATTGATTATAAATCTTTCATTGGTCTAGTTATACACAATTTATACAGTTTATTATTTTCTATGAAAAGTGCTCCAAAAAAATAATAATTAATTGTTTGATTTTGTTGGATAAATGATGTTACAGCATTTTTTCTTTTCTATATATTGTGCATGTCTTCATTCTAAATATATGTTAGCTTGACTTGGCTGCAGCAAATAATTAAGTGAAACCTTGATACAGCTCACATACAATTTTACAATAGCATTGTTTATAATTGATTTAAATGAGTAGAAAACTAGATTTTAAACTGAATTTATCAGGTTAACATGTAAGTACTCAATTAAGTCAAAATATAAACAAGACATTTTTAATGTATGGTTCAATTGAAATTAAAGTGGTATAAATAATACTTATACAAAAGAACAATTTATGGATACAAGATTTTTTTCTCATATGAATAAAAATATATTTGGGATTTAATTATCATTTGATCATGTCCACATTAACAGCTTTTTCAAGAATAAAATCAAATATCTAAAAGACTATGCTGGATTTGATTGATGCAGTCTAACCTACTGATCCAAAGCCTCCTTAGGAACCTCAAATCTATCTGACACCCACAGCCGCGTCCGTGTCGGTATTTACCTCCCTGACGTGGACCTCATGCCGCTCAGCAAGGACTCCATCATCTCTCTGCTCCTCATCCTCCTCTAACTTCTCTCTGCAGCTTTTTCCCTCTCCTTCCTCCAACTGTGACTCTGTTTAAGACCCAAACTTAGCAAACCGCTCACACATTGTCCCGCTAATTAAGTTCAATGATTCGGCGGCAACAAGTGGCATCTGGGCCGAGAGGAAAAGGCCAGGATAAAGGGGGGAGAGAGAGGAGGATGGAGGAGAGGGTCATTTCTTAAAAAAGTTGGAGGGGAGAAGAGGTGAGAAAGAACCTACCCCCCTCTTTCTTTAGATAGACTCCATCACTGCTGCAATTTTTTTCCCCAGCTTCCTCGTTAAGTAATTAGTGCACTGTGTGTTTTAAAGCTGAGGGTGGGGGAGCATGTTTGGAGGTGGGAGTGTTTCAGGGGCTAATCTGAATTCTGATCAGCGCGTCCGTCCTCTCTGTGGCCTGAAAACAAGAGTTAGCTTGGCACTGGCGGGCCAAGGCGGGCTTTTCTCATGCTAAACAGGGCCTAAGTAGGCCAATTACAGGGCCAGCCTCGGTCCCAGAGCCATTCTGGGCCTTAAAACAAAAGGGCCCTTGTCTTAAATAAAGTCACTCACACACACGCAGAGGGAGAGGGAGTCAGACACAAAGGCACACACACAGTCACACACCGATTCAGTCATCCCGTCCCTCTGTCCGTGTGTCCCTGTGTGTGTCAGAGTGTGTGTGAGTGTGTGTCGGGGGTAAAAGGGGGTTCCCACTAAAACAAAAAGGGTCTCATTGATTGTGGCGCTTTTTCTTCCTTTCTGTTCCCCTCTTTGTTTTTCTTTCTTGGACTTGAGCATCGAGCCGGACAGGCCAGGACGGTCACCGTGGCAACTAGACAAGCAGGAGGAGAGACAAAGTCCCTGTCTGTCCCTCCCCTTGTCCCTCTGTCTGTCTCTCTTTACCTGTTTGTCTCATGGTCTACATCAGTTTCACCTCATTATGCACAAATTTAGGTCCAATTTAGATCTTAAACAGAAATCATATCCGTAAAGCATTAGTTTGTTTAAATCTGCAATGCTGCATGAGACAGATTGAAATATGAGCGGCAGGAACCAAGATCCCCTGACTAACACTCTATACGTGGACAAGCTCATGAACATTCAAGAAGTTTGATCTGTCAGTTTCTTTTGTTGAAGCCAGTCACTGCAAATGTCCCTTTAAAAGACCCATCTAAGGTGGTTTTCCCACTTTAGGTCAGATTGTTTATCCTATACAATACAGCTGGAAAAAAGATTTTCTTTGGATCGTTTCATGTTGACAGTGCAGCAGTTTGAAGCACACCAGATCCACACAAGAAGGCAGGACTGACCTTGGGTCATTGCACAAAAGCCAGCACTGCTTTAAATACAAGAAGTGCTCTGAATTCTGGGAAGGAAGTCAGGTGACAACAAAGTGTTTTATTGTTTAAGAACGGAGGTCAAAGCTTCCATGAACGATTTTACGGACACCTTAGGATACAAATGTTCACTAGAAAAGTAGAGCGGCTCTGCCAAGCAGCTCAGTTCCACCCTTAAATTGTGAATTCCATCTAACATAATTGTCCTATATTTATTTTATACGTACATTGTGGAATGACAAATATTCTGTTAGCAGTGTGATTATTGTTGATGTAAGTATCAACCAACAGAGTGACCTAGTTAGTAGAGGGTCTTATAACTTGTTGACTGAACCAATTGTCTGCTGTACAGATCAGTGGGTGCTTTGGTGCGCGGCACGTATGCTCTATGTAGAATTTGGGGGTTGCACATATGGACTACTGCTATGAAAGACTATTTTTCGTATTGACATTATAAGCAGCCTTGTTTTAAGTGATTAACAGGCACATCTGGAGGGTTTGTTTCTATAACATTAATGGGCTCACAGTATTGATACTTGTAACTGTGAGTTGTAGAGGACTCAGATGTTTATTACAATTTCAGGAGAGTCTGCTGCCTTAATTTATCTTAGAAACCAAGGCTCCAGAAACAGTGCAGGACTTTGTCCATGTGCCAAACTTTCCCTCCTCTCCACTATGTCTGTGAGCAGGACTGCATGCACAGCTTTCACTGCTGATTGGCAGTGCTCTTACTCTGAGTGTAACCAGAGCATGCAACCAATCGGATGTTGCTGTGTGCAGGACAATGCTGGAGACAGAGTAGAGACAGCAGACGGGGGGAAATACTCCCCTGGCATTGCAATGGAAGCTGGGAAATGTAGTGACATAGTCTTGAGAAATGTTGGCAAGAGTTTGCAGTTAAACTACAATCCCCATGATACCGTAATTGAATGAATAAATGGGATTTGCCATTACATAATCTTCAATGTTTTCTGTGACCTCAGTCTGGATCAGATCAGAACCAAAATCTATTGGCTTCTTTTTCCCCTTGGACCAAACCACACCTCTGGAAAAATTTGCATGTAAATCCGTCCATTGCATTATCTCGCTAACAGACAAACAGTCAAATAAACAGACAGACCCTGAAAAAACTTAACCTCTTTGGTGAAGGTGATAAACTCAACGTATGAAAAAGAGGGGTTTTAACACCGCTGTCTACTGTGGGCCAGCTGTCACATGTTAATGTGTCCTTGGGCAAAACTCTTAACCATCAGTGAAAAGTAAATGAGTATGAAGAGTCTTGACTGTATGCTGATGCTGACAGAAGTTACTGTGTAGAAGTGACCTGCGGTGTAACAGCACTTTGAGCAGTAGAGACAAAAGCATGATATCCGCTCAAGTCCGATTACGCTATTTAACCATACTGCATTCACAGGATTGAAGCCCAGTGACTTTGACCTTAGACCTTCAAAACCACATCAACTCCTCTTCAAAATCAGGGTGGTCAAAGTAAAAAAAAAAAAAATCCCAACGACATTGGCCCCTTAAGCAAGGGATGAACCTAAAGACCAGTGAATGATTTGCTCCTGCAAACTGTTGAATAAATGATTTGCTGGTTGACTTAAATCCCCAAAACCTCTCTTTTTAAGAAAATAAGTGCATTTTTCAATCGTCATCCCAACAGCGAACTAGAAAAGATGTAAGCCAGCAGAAAAACTTAAAAAGATCAAAGTCAGGAGGACGTACCACCAACAGAACTTTGAATATCTCTTTACTGTTAACACATCAAATCATATCTCTTATCGTGGTCTACTACTGAACAATACTTTAAGGTAAAATAATTTGCACTGTTAAATGTACTGTCAACATAGCTGCTGTTTCCTGTCACTCTATCACTTTAAGATCACAGTCACTGTCACCTTCACTGTCCTGCACAGAATAGCTCAGTTGTCCTGTATGACACTTACTCTGTTCATTTGAATTTGGATAATTGGAAATACATCCACCTATTCTAATTTGACTTTAGCTACTTTACAATTTACTGATCTATATCATTAAATTTTATGTTATTCTACTTCCCTTAATGCATACCCTTTTACTTTCCCCTGTACTGCTGTCACACCTTCTGGGGATCAATAACAGACCATCTTATCTTATCTTATCTTATCTTATCTTATCTTATCTTATCTTATCTTATCTTATCTTATCTTATCTAAGTCTCACAGCTATGGTTCTGCAGAAATTGAAAAAAAAAAACAGCAACAACATGCATTTAACATAAAAATGCTCATTACTGTGATAAAGACAATTATTATAATATTTGACCAAACACAAAAAGCTCATAAAAGTTATAACTGAGCCTCTTATTCTATTGTATTCCCCTTTTTTAATTAAACATCTGAAACTAAACAGAACCTAAACAGAATCTATGACACCTTTTCTCCATTAAACTGGCACTTGTTGCCAAACTTGTTTCTCATAAAATCATAATTTACTGAGCCATCACTTACTGTCGCCTCATTGATTTATTTTGTGATAAAACTTTTATTACAGACAAGATCTTCATATAAACATCACTGGCTGTTGTTGTTGCAAAGAGGCTTATTTTGAAAGCCATATCAACATATTGGATATTTTCAGAAGCAGCTCAATGAGAGAGAAATGAAACATACAACCACAAAAATAGTAACAAGCTGCAACAGTCATAACAACGGGTACAGTCTTACGGAGCATCCTGCTGGGATTTTGTACACGGACATAAATTGAGTGTTAGTTTGCAGACTAGTTTGAGGGGATTGAACTAACTATGATGCATTTTGTAGCATACACGAATAGATCATGTGACTGGCGAGTAGTACATCTTCAAGCCTCTCTGTTTGGAAATGTGTCCACCAACCAGCCTCCCTAACTTACACGTGTGCCAGCTTCCCCGTCACTAGCTCCCTGCTGCTCAACATTCATCCACATTGCTGCATGTCTTCTACCCTCATAAATGCTGCCAATAATCTCAGTCTGATTATCTTCTGTTCCACTCCTCTCCATCTTTTGCTTCTGTTTTACTTTTGACATTTTCTTTTCTCTCTGTATCTATCTGTGCCTCTGTAAGTGTGTGTGTATGTCTTTCCTTCTCTCACACACACAGGCACACAGGCAGAGGTCTGTTTCTCACAGCGCTGACTGAGCTTCGGTACCCAGCTGCTCACAGAGACGATATTAACTAAGATAGATTACCACAGAGAGAGGAGGGAAGAGAGACAAAGAGAGAGAGAGAGACAAAACAGTATGAAGAAGTGGAAAAATGCAGAATAGGAAACAGAGAGAGAACTTACATTTTTGGAGAAGAGGAAGATTGAGAAGAGCCAACAAAAGATACAAATGGAAGGGGGGGGGGAGGGGGATAAAAAAATAAAAGATAAATGGATTAAATCTGCATCAACAAGTATGAGAGGTATTTCCTTTTTTGAAACTATGTTATTACTGTAAAAAACAAGTAAATAAATAATTCTGTCTGCACAATATGTCTTCAATAACAACTTAGTCCAGATGGAAATCCACAAACACCAGGCTTTGGCATGAAAACCAAGATTTCCAAGATTCAAAGATTTAATAACATACTCCAGTTTCACTTTTCCTCCCTGGTTCCTAATAGGTATGTAAATCTCTCTTCATCTCTAAACCTCAGTTAGAAAAACATTGCTGTCAATTCCTATTAATTCAAAGATATAATACAGAAAATAGATAGAAAACGTACATCAAAAATTAAAAATCCATTTTTATTCTGAAATTAAATTCTTCTGTGTTGTGTTTCCTTGGGTTTAATTGTCATGAAAAACAAACGGCTGCCTATACATTAGCTCTACAGTGTTTAGCACTTTTTTGGGATATTTTTCTAGATTCATACTATTTTTTTCCCACAGTTTTAACTTTTTCCATCTTTTAAACCCTTATGCTCTCCTTATGAAGACATTTCTTTGTTATGTACCTATCACATGGATATTTTGAACCAACAATGGCTACCAGGAGGCAGAAATTCCGACGCCACCAGGTGACTGCTTCTCATCCATTGCTATCAAGAGTTGGTCTAATCGCTTTTACAAAAAAGGAACTACTGGCTCTGAGAACAGAGGTATGAGCTGGGATAAAACATCCTATCCCTGCTGAAGTGAGGAGGAGACTCAGGTGGCTGTACAGCTGGGGCTAAGTTACAGACTATGGGCAATACAAACCATCAATACCCACTGTGATCATGGGGAATGTGAACTCGCTGTAGAACAACAATGACAAGCTTTCTGTTGTTTATCTTTATGGAAACATAGCTGACTCACCTTGTTCCAGATGATAATGTGGACCTGCTGAGATTCACTGCAGTGAGAGCTGACAGAGGCACCAAAGCATGTGGGAAAAGCAAAGGTGGGGGACTCATCATATACGTCAACAACATGTTCGTGTAACCCGGGGCATATTGAGCTACTAGCCATTAGCCTGTGGCCAAATTATCAACAAGTTATTTACAGTAGGAGCTCAGTAACATGATCAAAGTCTGTGTTTATATCCCTCCGAGAGTGGACGTAGCCTCTGCATGAGAGAAGATCCACTCTGTCACAGTTAGACCCAGGATGCTGAGGCACTGAGGATCATTTCTGGGGACTTTAACCATGCTACTTCGGACTCTACTTGGGCTGCTTTCCACCAGGTTGTGGGTTGACCTACAAGAAACAACAGGACCATTGACTTGCTGTGTGTCAATGTGAGGGATGCGTACAGAGTCACACCCCTCCCCCTCTAGGGAAGTCTGACCACAACCTGGTCCACCTACAGCTAGAGTACATCCCCCTGATCCAAAGGCAGCTGATAATCACTTGCTCCATCAGGAGGTGGTCCCCTGAAATGGAAAGTGCCCTGAGAGACAGCATCATGGCCTGGGATGAGCTGAGACCCCATGGGTGAGGAGCTGACACACTGTCTGATAAATTATTTTAACTTCTATGCAGACATGGTCACCCTGACAAGATTATCCGCTAGTACCCTAAAATAAAAAAATGGGTAACGTAGGAAGTCAAAGCTGTGTTCAACAGGAAGAAGGCTGCAGGAACACAGACAAGGAGGTGACAGCTGGAGGTAAAACGCTTCATGAGGGAAGTGAAGGACAGCTACAGGAGAAAGATGGAGCAGAAGTTGACAGATAACAACATGAAGGAGGTCTGGGATGGTGTGAAAACCATCACAGGCTACAAAACAAAGACCAGTGGTGTAGGGGGACAACGGAGAAGGCAAATTAACTTAACAACTTCTTCAACCAGTTTAACCAGCACACCCCTCTCCCTCAGAGATAACATCAACAGCCCCCTCCTCCTCTTCCTCCTCCTCCTCCTCCTCCTCCTTCTTCTCACCCCATCAGCACAGCCTCCTTTATATCACTGTGGACCAGTCGGAGGACAGCCGAGGAAGTTAAACCCCAGGACAGCAGCAGGTCTGGACAAGGTGTGTCCCAGACTAATAAGGGCCTGCGCTGCTAAACTGAATAGCTATATTCAACCTTAGCCTGCAGCTAGGGAGTGTCCACCCTCTAGAAGACATCCTGGTTTGTTTAAGTTCCTAAAAAGAACCGACCCAGCTAGCTGAATGACTTCAGACCAGTGACACTCACCTCACACCTGATGAAGATGAAGTGGCTCTTCCTCAGCCTCCTCAGACCCCAGGTGCAACACGCCCAGGATGGTCTACAGTTTGCATACTGGACAGGTGTTGGTGTGGAGGATTCCATCCTCTACCTGCTACACCAAGTTCATTAACACCTGGATAAGGGATGCGGTAGGGTGAGGATTCTCTTCCTGGACATCTCGAGCACCTTTAACACCATTCAGCTCCTAATGCTCCAGGACAAACTGAACAGGATGTGAGAAGACCCCTGCCTGGTCACCTGGATCTCCAGCTTCCTCGCTGACAGGCCATAGTACGTCAGGCTGACCCACCATGTCTGCGACCAGCAGCACCGGAGCACCACAGGGCATGGTGCTGGCCCTTCTTCTCTTCACTCTGTACACTGTAGACTTCTGCTACAACTCTGAGCTGTGTCACATCCAGAAGTTTGCCGATGACATAGCCATCGTTGGATGCATCAGGAATGACAGAGAGGAGGAGTACAGGAGCCTCGTGAGGGACTGTTTTTCTCCCATTATTCAAAGCTTTTCCACCAAACTGAAAAGCTGGTTTTATGTTCACTTTTCAAACCTATGAACAGTGCAGTCTTCAACTAACACAACAGTAACCAGTGAGGCATGAGGGGCTGACTGTGAGTCACATTCAACCTGACACTAGTCATGTATATACAGCACACATGCTGTCAAAATAGCAAATGGTCATGTGTGTCTGAAAATGAAGAGCAGCCTGCACGGTAGACCTTCTCATACATTGTCTGAGGTCGAGAGTCTTAGTACAGAGTG
This sequence comes from Scarus forsteni, assembly GCA_036419115.1. NCBI lineage: Eukaryota > Metazoa > Chordata > Actinopteri > Labriformes > Labridae > Scarus > Scarus forsteni. The sequence goes on from JAZDUH010000269.1 coordinate 22,048,048, forward strand.
TTTCTGCTATTTTCCGGATGCCATTATAGAGATGGACACATATTCACAAGATCAAATGCACACTTTACTGAGCTTGTTTCACTCTCAAAGATTAAGTTTCTGCATGCATCACTACACCAAAAAGAAAAAAAAAATCCAAACTTTTACTTCTCTTGTCATTGAGGTCATCGAACAGCTCTGTATCCTTCACAAGAGCCTTTTTTAGAAGAATGTCATCCTGAAAATGTGAAAACAAAGTCAGCAAATGATGTCCGATCAAAGCAGTTGTTGAAGATTCAGAAACTGTTCCTATGAGAAGATGAGTCAGATCACCTCCTCCCCTGCTATTGCTGTTTATCAAGAAGTCCTGCTCCTTATTTTGATCAGCAGTGAGGGAGAGGTGATGCTGAGGGTGTTTATGCACCAGGACGCTGAGCCCTGAACATTTAATACTACGATTTTGCAAAGGATATAAGTGACTGCAAAAAAAAAAAAAAAAACATGCCTGTGGACACAGGCCATTGTGGCAGCTTCAGTCATCACAAAAATAAAAGTCGCTGACACAAATAATGACTGACTGCTTTAAAAGATGAAAAACTGCATGCAAATCATACATGTCATACCTGCACAGTATATCAGATTTTTAGTGCTTGTTCCATATTGGAATTTATTATAGGTAAATGTTCAGTATCATCAGATATGAGACTTTTTCATCATGATAAATCTGAGACTTTAAAGTGAACTTAGATAAGCTATATGTTTTATGGAATGACATGTGGAAATAGTAATCCATTTTGAAAGTAATAACAATGAAGCAGTTACGACAACAGCCTGAAATACTGAATAAAATCTCAGGATTCTCACATTAAAACAAAGAAGTACTGAACAAGATTTCTGTCTTCTGCTCCTCTGACAGACCCCACCCTCCCTTTTTTGTCTTTCTTCAATTTCTTCCTCTCCCACTCAACCTCCTGTCCTCATGTGACTGAAAATGCAAACACTCAGATGTCATCAATTTCCACCATCCCAAATGTTAGAGACAGAGAGAGAGAAGAAGAGAGAGGGAGAGGGGCAGGAAGAAGTCATTAATTACCAGGAAGTGCTGGCGAGGCAGCGGCGCACCTGTACGCCAGCTTCTCTCCAGCTGACACTCACACACACACACACACACACACACACACATACACAGCGTAACACACATACACACACAGACTCCAGAGGGAGCGAGGCCCTGAGGCTGCTACCAGAAACAGTAAAAGCAGCAGAGACAGAGGATAAGACCGGACTCACAGAGACAGAGCAGAGAAAGCACATACCACAATACAGCCAGTCAAAGCTTCCATTCAACATGTCAAATTATTATCAATTATCATCCTAAGAGGGAACGCAAGCTGGACAGAAATATCCATCACTGATTCCTAACAGACTATTGTGAATAAACTGAACTCCCTGCCCATGGTGTTTGTGTGATGTCAGACATGATCTCTGCAAACACATGCATACACAGATTTAGGATTAGGACCTGTTTGGAAGTCTGTTTAGGAATTGAAATTTTGAAAAAAAAAAATGTAAGTATATATAAATATACATCTTATACAAGATAACACAAATCAGGCAAACATATTGCAGGGGATAGAAATTGATATAAAGCTCTAGTGCTGCTGCCCTCTTTTGACCCTGCTCCAGAAATGTCAAAAATATGGGTTTGTTCAACTTTACCTTCAGTTAAAGGAAGTTTTTTAAGAAAACAATAAAAGTTAGAAAAAATCCATTCGGAAAATGTCACCATTGTATCACTTAGGTATATTTGGAAAAGTGGTGTTCGCAAGGGAAGCCAACTCTAACATCTTGTGTGAAGAACGTCAACATAATTCAACAGTGACGGGCAGCTACCTGTAAACCAAAGTGAGCTAAGTTACTCTTAGCTTCACTAATGCAGCAGCCTGTTGAAAAGTAGAAGCTGATTTACAGCAACATGACAAAAGTACTTCATCTACATATGTGTAGATATTACCACTATAACATCACTACTTCTTTTGTTTTTTCACCATTAATTTCCACAATCAACCAATGATTTTTTACATATTTGCTAGACAATTGTGTTGGTTTAACTGTCTATACCTGCACTCCTTTTCTCTGTTGCATTTTTTTTAATTTGTCTTTTTTAATTATTTATTTTACTTTGCAGTTCTGCTTCTGTAAAGTTCTGTATTAAAAACACTTAGATATTTATATCATTTATATTATAATATATTCGATTTATGATTAGAATTTCTTACACCTTTCTTTTTTAAATAATTAGGTACAAAATCAATCTTTTAACCCCGTATGATGGAGGTAATTAAACTGCTGCTTAATTTTCCTAAATCATGTAGGTTTAAACAGTTAGTCAGTGATAAATAATCTAATAGCTGAAATCACGGTACGTGGGTAAACAGTCTGAAAAACCTCATTGATTGACCTGTCCCTGTCTCCCCTAATCTGAAATGATCTCTGTGTCCTCATGAGTTGTGCCCTCGCTGTTGTGCTGATCGTCAGCTGATTTTTACAGATCACTGTGGTAACGGTAAAATTAATGCAAGTCTGTTTGTGACTGATTTCATAAATCACCTGCGTGCATGTCCTCCCTGTCCTGCCCTCGGCGCCTGCAGCACAAACACCGGATGTATAATGTACCATTGTCATGTGGAAACACGCCGTCTACTAACTACACTCTTTCGTATTTGTTCATGTCATATCCTACATCACTAAGCTATTGATAGCATGTATCATTTCAAATCATGTATCATTTTAAATCATGTATCAATCAATTTAGTCATGGATCAATTCATGTAACATCTATCATAATATGATTATTTTGTCCATGTATATTAAGTTATGTGTGTATTAACCAATACAGATTAATCTAAGCTAAATGTGTCTGTAAGCAGGGAGACTGTAACTCTGGCAGCTCACCAGAAATAGAAAGCATGAATTGGGAAGTCTCACAGCTGACCATCTCTGGAGTAAGCATATACATTTCTTGTTGACATATATGTGATATACATGTCTATATAAGCGGTGGTTACCTATTGCTCTTTGTCAGACCTCCTCTGAACCGGCCGGATAAACAATCAGATAAACCCCCAGTCTTGTGGCGTATCCATTCTTGCCTTAGAACATCTGATAACAGCTATCGAGCTAGGACAAGGATGCTACCATGAAGCTACTGAGAAATGTGACTGAGCTGCTAACAGTGCTGATGGACAGTAGGATCACTACAATCCTATTTGTAGTGATCTTACTGTCCAACAATGCAATTCAGACAGTGGCTCTTTTTTTTTGTAAATAGATTCTAAAGATTGTTCAGTTGATTTCCTTTAAAACTCATTTAAAAAGACCTAAAATGTTCCAAACATGCTATTATTGTTCAGTTAAATGGAGATGGGCCTCATGTTGGTCATGGCCTCAGGCCTATGAATTACATAAACCACCCCTGCATGAATACAAACCCACAAATCCATGGGACAGCGGATCCACTCACCAATGACAACTTCCTCCATCTTCTAAATGCTTTACACACGCACACACACACACACACACACACACACACACACACACACACACACACACACACACACAAAACACACACAAGGAGCAGTTTAAAGCATCTCTCCTTAATTAGCGTTCAACGCTTGGCTTGACAAATAAATAGCGATCATTTAAGAACACTGAGAGAGGAATCAGACAGCACATTACACCTCACAGTATCTGGCAGCTTCATGCTCACAATTAAGAAATGAAGAGGGGTGTGTGTGTGTGGGTGTGTGTTTGTGTGTGTGAGTGTGTGAGTGTATGTGAGAGAGAGAGGGTTGTTAAACCAGGAAAAGAAAATGTATGAAGGAAGAAAGGATGAAAACTTGAATGAGAAGTACAGGATGATTTAAAAAAGGTTGAAAATGAGTAAAACTTCCGTCTAGGCAACACACTGACTATGTTTGGGAAACATGCATTTATCTGGACGTTGACTGATCTGACTCTTTCTCCTGAAAGGATGCTGATTGGTCAGTGCCTCTGCAGACCAAGCTCAGGGTGGATCTCCCTGATAACAGATATCACAGTAGGCAGATTTAGCTGTCCTTGAAGGTCTGCTAATTGTGCTTTAAAAGAAAATATCATGGGCAAAGATTAAAAATTAGAGAAGAAGACAAATCTTGGACAGAACAAATACATTGAATAAGAAGAGATTAGTTAACAGAAATAGGACGATGGGTAAAGGGAGAAGAATAGGAGAAAATTAGTTTAAAGGACAGATGTTGAAAGAAAAAGAAGTAAAAAGCCGACAGACTGTGGGTGGATGAAGGGAAGGTTAAAGGAGAACAAAAGAAGGTAAGGGGGTGGAGACAGGATATCGGTGAATGATGGATAGAGAGACAGATTTATAAGTGGAGATGAAAAGAGAATGAAAAGTAGTCCTCCCTCCTCCCCATCTTGAACTGATCACTCCCATCATGCCTCAGTCTCAGCTGCCTTCACTTTGTAGCTGTGGAGTTACTGTAGTTCATAAAACCAGTAACAAATACACACAGGAGTGTGCAGACCAAACTCATACAAAGGACAATTCTGAGGTGTGTCTCACTCCTAAAACAGCTGTCCAGCCCACAACTCCACTTCACTGCTTTGAAATCATCAGGAGGAGTTTTATCTAGAACCAAGTTATGCTAGCTGAATTTGGAGTAAGTCCTATTGTTTAAAATCCCCCCTCTTTTAATGTCTTGAGTAGTAAAATCACTGCTGATGACTTCAAGCATAGCTGTGCTCTATCCCTGAGCCTAGTAAATCACAATAACTTAGTCAAAGGCCACAAAAACAACAGATGAAGCCACAGGGATGTTTGATGACTATTTTGAAGCTCCATGCTTTTTCAGGAGTTTGGTGGAGGAAAATACTTGTCAGGGTAGAACCAAGGAGGAGCACACTAGTCTTTGCTGTGCCTTAAAATTTATCAGCTTTACATGGATATAGGCTTAATTCCTGATGTCACCAAATGAATTCATGTTCAGAAAGAAGTTTTTTTTAATAAAACCTCACATAAACTCTTGTACTTAAAGACCTTTGGTTCACAGTGGGTATGAGAGCCATACAAACCAAAAACCAAAAAGCAGCGAACTGTGCCTTTAATTTGGCTGATACAATTAAGCAAGCTAAGGTGGCAGGTATGAACAATATCAAGCAGCGATTGGCTAGCATTAGCAATGCTAGGTCTACCAGCCTCCAGGCAATTTACAAGTCTGATTTGCATGACCACAGATCAGAGACAAGGCATTGGTAGATTTCATAAGGACTTGAAAAAGACTTTTTAAAGATTGAAGTCCAGCACTCTTCGCCATCTAAAAGCTATATGACAAAAACTCTTGGGGTTTTTTGGGGTCATTGACTGAGATTTTACAGAGACTGAAGTTATTACAGGATTGCTGACTACAAGATTGCAAAATATCATATAAAGACTTAAAATAGTTTTTCAGATGAGTTACTTCGTCTTTGCTTAGGCAGGACAGTGGACTGACAAGAGAGTCAGGAGAAAGAAAAATGACAAGCAGAGACCTGCAGGTTGGACTTCAACCCAAGGGACCTGATTGAACATCCACAGGAAGAGCAACCAGACCGCTGGTCCCAACCTCAACATAATAATCTGCTTTACTGAAAATATATTTTTTACATGGAGTTTTTCTTCAGTGTTTCAGCTTTACTTGCATTTCCTCGTATTACAGGGAAGTTCAAGGTCTGTTAGATGCAGCAGGTTATTGCATCATCCGTCAGAGATAAGAATTCAAGAGAAATCCAACAGAACTGATGAAGGAATCAAACATGAAAAGTATCAGCTCACTTTGCTACATCTCATAAATCCAGACTACGTTTTATGTGTATATATGTGTGTATGCTTGTAAAAATCAGAAGAAAAAAACCCAGATGTATCAGTTTATTAAAGTTTTTTTGCATTTTCGTGCATAATGGTGTGTGTGTGTGTGTGCGTGTGTAGGTGTGAGTATGTGAGCTCTGCAGTTTAGGCGTGACAGTTCAGTTCTGTTCTGTGTCTGTTACCAGCTGTTGTACTTCAGTGGCAGTCTCTGTGTGTATGTGTGTAGATGTGTGTGTGACGGCAGACTGTTTGATGTTAGAAACATCAGAGAGGGGAGAGGGTTAACTTCCCTGACGGATACAGAAGAGCTCTCTGCTCTGCTTCCACCATGCCTGATGAGAACAAACACAGTCGCCTGCTGCATTAATATGACTTTAACCAAATACGTAAAAACAAAGATGTGATGCTCTGCTCATGGCTACTAACCAGACACATTAGGCAGACTGCTTCACGATCTATAAGACAGTTCACAAGTTCACCAGGGCAACAGTGGTGCTTACAGCGAGCAGAACCTTGAATATTAAAATTCTGAAGGCTTGCCGTTGTTTCTTGCACCCATTTCTTGCTCTGAAGTTCACTCATTGTCTTATCCTTAGTAAAAAAGTATTTAGAAATGGGAAAGCCCTTTCAAAAGCATATCCAGCATTGGAGCATTGTTCACTCAATCACATTCATTCAGATAATGCAGTAAGCATGAGCAGTCTCTTCCTGTTGTTGACTAACTTGCCTTCTCCTGCTTTAAAGGACAATGTTTGGGCCATGCAGCTTTTGGGAGCTCACAGTCGTTGTGGATTGGAGCTTGTCAAGATGGATATGATCATGAATCAAGTGGATCCAGCTGTTGCACGTGGTTGAGATGTTTCCACCTGATGCCAACAAAAAATCGTACGAATTCAGCTGCTTTGCAATATTACATGGGTCCTTTTCATTCATGAGGACAAGCATTCGGAGAAAAATCAATCCTGGTCTTTTCTTCTTATTGTGGTAGCAGCAGACCAATGATGTTGACATAGACATCCCCCTCTGAGCATCATTTTCTAGATCTTTCCCTGCGTCCATGGGCAATAGGGATATGTCCTTCCAAAAGTGAGTTCCAGGTCTATGAAGTGTTCCCAGGCATATTTGTCTGAAAAAAAACCCCAACTCTGAATGATCGGAACAATCATATATCGAGCCACCACTAGTGTCTTACTGGGTTACTGAAAGCTTAAACTTCTGTGGTGTTCACACCTACAGCTTGGGTGCTTTGTTTTGATTCAGGTGATAACAAAGACACAAAGTTGTAAATGTCCTTCTGATCATTTCATGCTAACATGGCAGTATTTTGAAGTGTGCCAAATCACTCAAAAGGACAAGGTTTGTTCCGTTATATCACAGACAGCATTACCATTACTACAAGTCCCGCTCTACAAGCCCCCACTGTGAAAGATGCTAGCAGGCTGAGCTACCCAGAAAGTGAGTTATTTGATAGCTGAGGCTATGATAGAGAGGGGGCTTTAAATGCTGGTCAGTCTCTTTGTCAAACAGTAGAGAACACCATATAGTCTGTTAACTTTTCACATTGATAAGCCTGTCCACAGAAAAAAACTGTCGATGATTTAGAAAAGTAGAAAGCATCTTTAAAGAGGATACATTTTCATGCATGAATTGTCTGGACTAAATTCTGTGAATCTTATCAGTTTTTGAATCAGTCCACGTGGTTGAGTAGCTGTGATGATCGGCTGTAGAGACGGTTTGTGATATTTACCTGTTTATATTTTCATGTATGTTGTGCCTGTAGAGAAAGTGGCTCCATGGGATTCCAAGCATTATTACTAAGTGGTGTTTTGGGATCAGTCTGGGTGCCTTGTACCCATAATGCCTTTTTTGTTACTACTATTGCTGCTTTTACTGCTATAGCAGTGTGATGAGTTAACTCATCACCCTTTTTGTTCCAGTTACTAAGGTCAATTTGCATCCTCACAAATTCTCCAGGGACCAACTGGAAGCAAAACGCTCAGTGATGTAGCTGTGAAAATGACCTTCACCTCACTCTCTAACGGCATTGCTGTGACCACAGCACCACCAACATGGCTGCTGCACCAACTTATCTGTGACTGTTGCTCCATTTTAACCTCACTACTGAAGACAATCTCAAGGCCCCAGGAGTCTGTCACGTGAGGCAGGACTCATGACTTACCCAGAGGGAGCGATCCACTGTTTCCAGCACATAACCATCGTCTTGGACTTGGGTGTGCACAGATAATTTGCTTGGAAATTTAGGATATTACTTTCAACTTTTAAAGATTACTTCTTAAACTTCAAGATTCAACTAAAGAACATGGGGAAGCAAAAATATATAAAATGAAACTATCAGAGTAAAGTAAAGATCTGCACATGAAAACATGTCACAGCAGCATAAAAAATAAAATAAAGTCATACGTGCCTGCGCCAAAATATTATTAAAAACAGGGTTTTCTCTGCAGATGTAACTTCAGGAAGCCAAAGCACAATTTCATCTCATTAATACAGGGTGGTCCTGACACTCAGGATATGCATAACAAACACCACACACTCAGAAACACAGTCAGCTGCCATGCGTAACAGTTTAGTGCACACATTCATTGGTATGTATCTGTGATCGATGGCAAAAAAAGTTTCAATCTTTGAGAACAGTAATTGGAATAAATGACAGCTCAGATCTCCTGGGAGCACCAGCAGCTGGATCAGTGGATGAGTATGTCTGGGTGTTCTGTTTCTCTGTAATGGGGTGTGCCTCTGTGGAGGTTGAGAGCACTTTTAGGGGAACATCTCACCAAATAATCATATGCAAACTGTAGAATCAAACAATTGTCATTTGTCTATCACCATCATTTAAAGCAATCTTTTTTCATTTTCCACCTTAAAGTAGTGGTTTCAGAATTGTTCATAAAGTGAGAGGTTGGCAATATGCAAGACTTATCTGAATGTAACTGCACTGGTGGACTAACCTTGCACAGCAGCTGGATTGGCCTGATTCAATGTGTGTAATCAGGCAGATCCATCTTGCCAAGTTCCAATCTACAACAACTGTGAGTGGCCCACAGCCGCATTGTCCAATCAGAGCTCTTTAAAATTGGAAGAACAGGCTATGAGTGAGATGACGGTAGGAAGTGACTGATTAGTGAGGGATAAGCATAGTCGTTAATCGAATGTATCTTTTCTTTAACCAAAACTATTCACTACTTGCATACTGCTTGCATTGTAGACTATGTGTATCTGTACTCAACTGTTACCATGATGTCTAAAGGGCTTTGAAAAGGCCGATGGAGACCGATTAAACAGGTTGATGATAAAAAATAAAATTTCTTAAAAACATGTTGACAGCGAGGACATAAAAGCCTAATACATCCTTCTGTACGTAACTACTCTGTATCTAACTTGTAGCCCATGATTAGATATCTCTTGAAGCTCTCACTATCATGTGGATGTCTCTGTAGTATTTAATCTTGCTTGGTAATTATTTTTCTTTTCCCAGCTTTATCTGTCAACATCCTCTTTTGTTTATTAGTCTCAGACATTGTAAAACACAAAACAGATATAGGCAAACCATCTTTACTCTTGGCTAATGGGCTGCCTGTACCTAACTGTGAGCTGTTGTTGAAGAGCACCAACTTTTTGTAAGCTAAGTGTAGAAATTCCAAATTTTTATAGAGCTACAAGCAATGGACCAGGTATTTTGAAGGAATGGTATAGCCTTGCAGTGCTACTTGTTATGCTTGATTATATACATGTAATTCATTTTGCTAAGCTTTGAGCTAACACAACTTAGCTCTGTCTGCAGAACCACTGCCCTCCTTTAAGAAGCCTTTGGTAGCAGCTTTTTTTAACTAGAAAACATTTGGAAAAGATATTTTGCCTCTCTTCTTTTGGTCAGAATGGCCCATAATGAACTAAAAAGCATTCGGAGTGCATAAACCTCCACCAAGGTAGCCCACATATTGCTGTTACATCTGTAAGCAATAGTTCTATGATAAAGTTATCATCATAATATGATTCATGGCCCTGAAAACAAACACCTAACAGTGGGAATCATGTTGATATCATTATTACTGAAGCATTTATTGAGCAAAAATTATTGTTTGCAAATGCAGGTTATCTGGATCACCACCTACTGTTATATGTAGAAAAAATACAATAATGTGATAGTGGAAATGACGACTTGATTCATATTTACCATGTTTACCATGTTCAAGACCCGTGTTGTTGTTAACATCAGATGCCACCCGGCCAAAGGACCAATTTGTTTAAACTACAGAGACATGCAAAGCATGGAGTTCATGAGGATGACATCATGTAGGTTTGTCATGTAAAGTCTATAAGTCCATTTGCAATTATGACAGTGTGAAACCCAAAAAGACCAAACCAAATGTATACAACATAGCAAAAACACAGACCTAGGTCTGAACCTTGGTCTGGACTGCAAGAAGTGAAAACACCCAAAGTCATCTTGTTAGGGACATGCCATGCCATGGAGACACCCTGTTAATGCATGAATGGGCATGTTTTCAATGGATTTGAGGCACAACCTCAGAGAGGTGAGGGGGCTTCCATGAACAAAAAGATAGCTGGTAACCTGCTGGCAGTCAGCAGGCATCTGGCAGTGAGAAAAAATTGGCTGTGGCTAGATCTGTACATTGGAATTGTGGTAGCCTCTTCTAAGTCAAATTGCCATGTTGTGGTTCTATGATAGCTTGATAATAGCTTTTACTTGTGTTGATTACTCTCACTTTAAAAAATTGTGATTTAATGATTAACAAAAGATTCATGAATTTTTGTTCTCCACGGATCATATTATTGATGAAGATCCAAAACAGAAAAAATGACCAAAGGTTTTCAGTTTGGAAAGCATGCACAATAACTTCCTAGGGTTTTAGTCAATCAATCAATCATTCAGTCTTTAATTTATAGAGCCACTTCATAGCAAGTCTTATCTCAAGACACTTTACAATAGAGCAGAGTAAAGACAAACACTTTATTTTATGGATGCACATACATGCATATATACAAATATACATACTGTATAAATACACATATACATACAAATACAAACTTCCAGCGCCCAACATGATTCCATCCTGGCAGCAAGAAAAAACTCTGTTTAGCTGTAGAAAATCCCAGTCTCACGATGAACAGCCATCCACACTATGCTGTGTTGTGTGTGTGGGCGAAGGAAGGGAGGTGGACGGGGACAAGTGGACTAAAGTAAGACCTAAAGCTAGGGATAGATCCATTGGCCAATCATAGAACAGTTTTCATCATATTCCTCTCTGCTGAAAATAAATTTATTAGAAATTAGCATCTTGAGATGCAACATCTTTTTTGTTCAGGAGGGTTCCCATGTCTGTGTGAGTGTAGCGATAGTGTTCATAGAAGCATAATCAATAAAATCATAAAAAGAGTAGTTAATCTAATATTGACATTGACATCAACAAAAGAAACACCAGTTGTGTTCAGTGACTAAAAAAATGCAGCAATGTCGTTACAAGTAGCGCTGTTAAACATCTTCTAGAGGATTTTCTGTCATTGGTGGGAAAAATACAACAAGATAGCGACTAAATCGGACAAGTCCAACATTATGGAGGGACTGTGAAACAAGCAGGTTTATCAGAATTCTCCTTCATGTAAACAGTTTCTGGCCCACCCTGATTTTTCTCTCAGTTGACTTTAGAGCAGCTGTTGGGGGCTTGTACTTCCTTCAGCTCTTTAATTGGCCAGTTAACAGCCAACAGGACAAGCTCAGAGGATAGACACAATGAAGTGATGATGGACACACATACCTGCTACTCTCAAATACACACTAACACTCGCACACATGCATCCTTGGTAACCAGATTCTAGTGTTAAGCCCACGCAGAGGATCTGACGGCCTACACAGGGGATGTGGATTGTTGTTCTCACACAGTAATGTTCAGCCTTCACACTGACACATTCCTACCGTCAGTAGAAATAGTTTATCACAAGGAAAGACAAAACAGTGGAGAGCCTCAGGGATGAAATGAGAAAGAAGGATACCGTTAAGAGTGCTTGTTTTTGTCAATGACAGGCTCAGGCTTTTGTTCTAGAGGCTATTCCAAACATGCACTCCTGAACATATCCACATATTTTTCAACATGATTAACTCAGTTCAATCATCTGAACAGAGAGGGGCATGTAGTGAGAGGCTGGCAGGAAAACATCAGGATGACGTCTTGAAAAAAAAAAAAATAGAATCAGCTGTTTGAGCCCAATCTAGCGAACCAAGGGTTTGTTCAAGGTTTCAGTATGTTTGAATGAAGCTGATCAAAGATTGGAATAGAATCACACATGGCTGATAATCAAGTTGTGCTGTCAGTAAACACTGCATCTTAAAATGATGGATTATTCATTAAACTAAGTGTCTATCAAATAAAGAGCAAATTAAATATACAAAGAGTTGAACATTTTTTCAGACTGGGAAGCTTTTGGTAACACCCAGTGGAGTCACTCTCCCTGCAGAGTTGGTGTCAGCAGTCAGTGTGTCTATAGAGCTCTGAGAGAGTTTAGAGCTCAGATCATTGAGGAGAGAACAAAATACCTTCTCCTGTTTCAGCAGGTGAGACAGACCACACAGCTCAGTGTTTTTGATGACAGAGTGTCAGTGTGAACACTTCACCCATGTAGAAATAAGGACCGTGAAGAGCCACAGTTTGCATTTCATATTTTTTGTGGTTGTTTGTCCTTTCTTTGTTTTTCTGTTTATCTGTGAGCAAGATATCTTAAAAAGTAATTATATGATTTAGATGTTTTTGATGGAATTTCCATCATTGCACAAGAGTGAAGTGATTAGATTTTGGTGGCCCACATAATTCAAATGTTGGCCTTTTTGTTAACATTGGCCTCAAGGGTATTTTTCCACATTTTAATAATAACTCAGAACAATGTCAGAAGGGTCTTGGTGGAGTTGTCAGCTTAAAACAACAAGAGAGCAATGGTGGTAAGCAGAGCTGACAGCATGTCTCTACAAATCATATTTTATTGTTTGTTTTTTTTTATTTAAGTGGCCCTATTATGCTTTTTTCATCTGTAAAATGCAAACCTTCCTGGTGAAGGTGATAAAACAAATTGTTTAAAAACAGCAAAAAAATACTGTCATAGGATGCAAGTCAACATTCAACACTATTTTGTCTTTGCTGACTCAGGAACAAAATTACAAGTACTAAACAGTTTAACCAATGTTGTATTAGTGTTTTTTTCAGTAGTCATTAAATGCTTAAGAAGAACTGCAATTGAACAAAATTCAATTTATGTTTCCATAAAGTGAGACACTCAAACTTATATGAAACACTTGATATATTGTTAAAAACAATCATAAATATATTTATTTTAAGCCCAGAAAGATAGAGCATGTCTAAATATCTGGAATAAAACATTTAGAATAGTGAGTGAAACTAATGAGGAGTGCAAGTTTTATCAACTAATTCATATGCTTAAACTATATTTCCTGTCATTTCAATGTGCAGAATTTTGCCTGCATTTTTCAATGACTTTGCTCAGAACTGGGTGTCACTGGCTTTCTTTTTGTTGTTAAGGGACCAGACAGATGTCAGTGTCATCTATTCTCGATGATAGTTTAAACATTCTTCTAATAAAAGGTAACAAAAACATTGAAATTGTCACATTAAGACTCAAAGATATACTTAAAGGCCACTGTATTGCACCTGCTCAACAGCACAGTGACACAAAGCAAATCAGCCAATCACAGGGCAGCAAGCTAATGCATTTAGATATGGAGATATGGCCAAGACAACCGACTGAAGTTCAAACCAAGCATCAACCTGGTGATTTACTTTCACCAATCATCTGTATGGTTTACAGAGAATGGTTAGAAAAAGAGACACTATCCAGTGAGGGTTAGTTCTTTAAGGAAATGCCATGTTGATTCCAGAAGTCACAGGTCAATGCCCAGAGAGGTTCAAGATGACAGAAGGGAAATAGTAACTGAAATAATCCCTTGTTGCAACCAACATATGCAGACAACCATTTCTTAACCCAACATGTGTCAAATCTTGAAACACATGGGCTACAGCAGCAGACAATCACACCAGGTGCCAATCCTGTCAGCTAAGAACGTAAATTGAGGCTACAGTTTGCCAGTGCCAGACTGCTGCCAGTGTGGTGTGAGGGCTATTTTCTGTCACATTCTGGGTCCCATAGACCGCCAGTTAAGCATTGCTGAAACATCACAGCCTTCCTGATTGTTATTGTTGTCCATCCTTTAAGTATGCCCATCTTCTGTTAGCAACTTCCAGGATAACACCCCATGTCACAAAGCTCAGATCATCTCAAACTGATTTCTTGAGCACAAGTATATTGTACTCTAGTGGCATCCACACTCATCGGATCTCAATCCAATAGAGTAAATCTGGGATTTTGTGGAACAGGTGGTCCACATAATGGATGTGCTGCTGAAAAATATTCATGAACTGTGTGATGCTATTATGTTAACATCACCCAAAATCTCAGCTGAATGTTTCCATTACCTTGTTTAATCTATGACAGTAAAATTATTGGAGTTCTGAAGACAGAAGAGGTTTAAACCAGATATAAGCACAGTGTACTTAATAAAAAGGCCAGTGGGTGCAAAATGTATGAAGCCTTCCAACACACATGCCCATGCTTTAAATTAAAAATATGTGCACACGCACCCCCTTAAGTAGGTAAATACAGCCTCTAAGCTCCTCGGAAACCTTGCAGGGCTTCAAAAACGGAGCCTTCAGCACTTTCTACTGACTGATGTGTGAAACTGTGTGTGTGGCTGTGTGTTTGTGCATGTGTGTGAAGGGTTAAAGGCTTTTTTCATGTTGCATTCCACCAGAAGCTCCCGTACATCCACACTCTGCTGCTGTCTCAGCTGTAGCTGCCGGCCCACGACCAACCTACTGATCTGTGAGGCGATAACTGGATGACAGGCATGCTTTGGTGTGGTTGAGTGTGTGTGTGTGTTTGTGTGTGTGCTTGTGTGAATGTGTTTGTGTTGAGCCAACACATTGGCTTCGATCTGAATGTACAAGAGAGTGGATGTGAGGAAAAATTGAGTAAGAAGGGGAGAAAATGATATAAAAATGGAGATAAGAAGGTATAAAGGGCAAGAAAAGGGGTGAGCGACATTAAAAGACAGTGGTAATGTGAGCGAGGGAGCGAGGGGGAGAGATAGTGGGTGAGAGTGATAGGGGCGAGATCATCCTCTCCCATCCCTTCATCCAGATGATGTGGGTTTTTCTGCTTATGTAGACAGAATGTCCCTTTAGATGGCTTTAGATAGCAACCATAGAGAGCCACATAGCATCAGTGTGTGTAGGTATGCGTGCGTGTGTGTGTGTGTTATACTACCCATGAGAGTGTTTGTGTTGTGGTTATGAGAGTTCAGGTGACTCTCTTAGCAGCAGGGCAGCCACACAAATCCCCATAAAATGAGAGTAAAAGCAAACAACATACTGATGATTGGAGCAAAAACAGCTTGTTTGGCCCCTAGGTGGCGCTAAAGGAGAGGTCGTTGAGTCATTCACGTCTCAAGGGTTCATCCTCGGGGGTGCAGGACTGACATCAGTACACTGAAAATTATATTAAGCGATTAACTGTCCAGTGTTAATACTTTCATGTTCACTAAAAGCACCAACTAAAAACTAAAGAACTCTTTAATTGCACATCCTGCCTCACATTTTACATTTAACAAATATAAGAAATTAATTTTAAAAAATAGATCAAAACTTCCCCCTCAAAAATGACATGCACTTTTTCAGTAGTGTGACTCCAGTGTTTGCTTTTAATGAAACCTAATACAGTTTATTTTAGATATTGTATCATCTGTTTTCATTCTGATAAAGAAGGTTTTACTCTTTTATGAGTCATCTCTCTCTGACAGGTGTAAAAATGCTCCTGACATGTGATAACTGAGCTTTAAAGTAACTGTCAGACTGATTAAAGTGGGTAACTCTCTGCAGTGTCACTCACTGCTGAACATCCTCTGACTGACACAAAATGTGATGAAAACACTGAAGTGAGAACTGTGTCGGTCTTTGCTTGTGACTCAGTGATTCAAATGTTGTCTTAAATCTGATGGAGGTTGAGGTGAAACCATTTTGTTGGCTGTTCCGATTTAAAATAAAATTAAAAAGTTGATACCTCACACCATAGACTTCAACATTTACATTGATAAACAGTAAAAAATGTCAGTTATGCCTGTTGCTGACATTCATTCATATCTTAATTTTCTATACTGCTTATCCCTTTCAGGGAGCCTAGGGCCTATCCCAGCTGTCACTAGGCGAGAGGCGGGGTACACCCTGAACCGGTCGACAGCAGATTGCAGGGCCACATAGAGAAACGGACAACCATTCATGTCCACACTCATACCTAAGGGCAATTTATAGTCACCAATTAACTTAATGAGCATGTTTTTCTTCAGTGGAAGGAAGCCGGCGTGCCCAGAGGGAACCCAAGCATGCACGGGAAGAACATGCAAACTTCAAACAGAGAGCTCGTGCCACACCAGGCGATCTAACCAGTGACCTACTTGCGGTGAGGCACATGCACAACCTGCTGCGCCACCGTGCCACCCCTGTTGAGGACAGTGTATTTATTTTTTAAATCTGATTTAACACTTTTCTCATGGACGACTATCCATGTCTTGAAATGTTGCAGCTTGTAAAAGTAATACTAAAAGTAAAAGAGCAGCGTAAAATTGAAATAAAGTTTTTGTAACAATACAGCCAGTATGACAGTTTTTCATAGTGTCAGTCCTGCTGTGGATAAATGATAGCCACAGGGTCAAATGGAGATTATCATTCAAAAGTTGGGCTTTGCCAGCAGAATATTATAGTGAGTTAAAGTTTAGTGATTTAATGAGGTATTATTGAATAAATTTGCTTTGGCAATATGTTGATCCCAAACCATCATCCCAGCGAAGTTAATTTTAATTGAACTGAGGTTTGCGAATCACTGCTCTTCAGTACATTACTCAGTAAAATCATAAACTTTAAATGTATTATTGAGATAGTATTAAGATTCACTTAAAAAAGAAAGTTGCGTTTTTCGGTGATAATGTCTTGTTTTTTTTTTCAAGGTTTCACGGAGAATACAAAACTCACGCTTTCACAGGACATGAAGTCAAATGGAATACTTGCACCCTCTGGAGTTTCTGTCAAGATTTTCAAAAGTATTTGTTTGTCATATTTTATGTTAATGTTATATTTCTCTACTGAAAACATTTGAGTGGTGGTTGACAATTTTGGGAACTTTGGAGCAGGATTTTTCTTTAAGTCCAGTATAATGAGTTTTGAGGTGCTGAGCTAAAAAACATTGTTTTCTTTGAGAAAGTGCAATCTGGTATTCTTACGCACTACAATGTAAAATAACTGTAGAACTGTTATCACTTCAGGTTCTTTGAGTATTCGCAGGAAACAAAAGTGCATGTTTTGGTGTACTGATTTAGTTTTGTGGCTGTATACCAGTAGTACCCAGGCAAAAAAATAGCTGAAATATCTGATTGATTATATTGGTAGTGTGTTGTCTTATTATTATTATTACTTGGTACCATCCTGCAAAAGTGCATTACTTCAGAGTAAAATCTTTTTGCCTCCTTGTGTGTGAGGGAAAAGCAGAGTGAATTATACTGTAAAATCTCTGTATCAGTCTTGAACTACACTAAGTATAAACTGCTCAAATTCTGGAAGTCAAAGGTCAAGGTATTTTTTTTCAATGTTTGCACAGAAGCCACCTGTTGTGACTCAAAAATGAACTGATTACCTCTATTAGGAGCAAATCATTGCAAAGGATGTTTTGAAGGATCTTTTGTGACCTTCTCTTCACCCATTGTTGAGCAAAGTGTACATGTCATTGTCTTCTATTCTAGTCAGCAACAAAGTTACAGTTTGTAACTATAATAAAAATGAAAGAATATCACTATGCAGACCTAACAACTGTCCTTAACCTATAAATCAAACGTAATCATGAACCTGGTTACAAATGATTTTGGACAGTCTAGGGTCAAAGCAACCTTATACTGAGACCCCCCCCCCACACACACACACACCTTCACAATGCTTTAGCTGTCCAACCATCGTTTACTTCATTAAACCGTACAAATATCAGGAGATCCCTTTAGTCCTAATCTGATTTATATGATAAAAAATTAATTTATATGATGCTCAGATATTCTGTTGTTTACTAACTTGATTTGATATACACAGTGTAAAATTTTCTTCAGTTTAAATATGAACCATTGGATGAGGTTATTTTCTTATCAAATAAAGGAAACCTGATTTTGGTTTTAAGTCTTATAATATAGTTCTGCAGAAATGCTGTATGTCAGATGTAATGAATCGGCAGACTTCTTTTTCGTTCCTGGTGTTTCAGTGTATTCATACCACCTTCAGCGAGCAGATGCTGGTTTTTCAGAGGGTGTTTTTGGATGTTTTTTGAGGAAACAGTTAGCTGTTGGGGGGTTGGGTTGTACTTTGGCAGGAGGCCACGTTTCCCAGCCCCCATCACCCATTTACAGCCAGGAGAGAATCACCACTCAGCTTCACAGTTTACACTCGATCCAGGCAGTCAGTTCATACCAAATACTCATCTGAGCCATGGCCAAGTAAAAAAAAAAGGTCCTTGGTGAGAAAAAAAAACACCAACTGGTACTTTTCCAATAGAAGGAAAACACTTTTGACCTGATAGGACTTTGTATTAATCCATTTTTTTTCCCACTGTAGCCTGACAGAAACTGCTCAAAAAGGGACATGTGTTTAAGTCACCAGTAGAGAGACAGTTAAAGGCCAAAAGTCCCAAATGAAAAAATAGATGAATGACATCACAAGAGTAGTACTTAGGTTTAATACTTCCAGCAAAGTCATTTAACTTGGGTACATGTACAAGATAAAACAAATCAATAAATCAATCGATTGAAATCTTAAGCACAGACTTGTCTGTCAATAGTTACACAGGCTTAGAATTTTTTTTTACATTTCTGTTTTCAATATTAAAGGGACTGTGAGGAGAATCTATTACCGGCAACGTAAAGACTCTGCTACCCATGAGCACGCGCAGCGACTGTCGTAATGCTGCGTTACAGTAACCTCGGAACTGGGAGTGACATCATCTCCGACTTATCGGCGTTCCAGTTGAAGTCGGAAAAAAACATACTGAATGTGATTGTGAGAATGTGATTATCACTATGGCAGCATTTTTGTAAATATAAGTCTAACAATACTATGTATACAGCTGATCTAGAGCGACACACCCCAGTCAGAAGTACAAATAAATTGAATATTACAGGAGCTTAATAACTGTTCACACTGGGGGCATCCATCTTTGATTGTCAACTCGGGGGTGGTGAGGTTTCACTGAATTCCCAGTAGGAAATTCAGACTTCGGGGGACGTTCCAGTTGCAGTTTCCTACTCGGAACCTGTAAATTCCTACTTTTGAGTACAACTGGAACGCACCACAAGACGTGTGCAATCCAAAGCGTGTGTTTGTTGTGAAGCAGCTCAGACATTCCTCAGAACTCTGCATTGCTTTACAACTTCTTTTTTCATCAACTTTCAGGATGCAAAGCGACGAGGTAATGTATCTCTTTCTAGTTACGTAGCAGTAGTTTTTAATGTGTGACAACAAGCAATTTTTGGAAAACTTAGTATCGTAGTTTTGTAGCCGGCTATATATCACTACTTACAGCCCAGTGCTCGAAGACGTGTCCGAATAATATAAATTTGCTCCAGTTTTAATTGTCTTGTTCCTGAAGTTGAGTATCCAGGCCAGTCCAGCCCTGTCTGACCCGACCGGAAGGCTAAGGAATAGCATTTACAGATAATCTATTTTGATGCTATAAAACTCATCTAAAAGTGTATATTTCCATCAGGCATATATCTAAAAGTGAGACTGTAATTACTTCCAAACTCTTCACAGTCCCTTTAAAAAGTCCATGATGTCTTTTTTTACTTCCTATTTATTATGTTTTATGTATCCTCTGTATGATAGGGTACATCTGTTACGAAAAAAAAAAAAATTGGCATCACAGCTTTCTATTCATTGTGGAAATAGATATGAAATACTCAATGTTGAGAAATCCCATCTCACCACTAGCCGTGCCTGAAGCCAAAACTGCTAATTCTCACCTCCGCCATTGTTGTAGACAGAGCAAACCACAGAAGTCCTGTCCCTCCCTGACAGTGAATTGTCAGTGAGGAAAAAGTGACATTGAAGTGTATGGCACTCCTCCAGAAGTTGAACTGTTTGCAGCAAAGGCCCTGTCCACATGGAGACGAGATAATTTCAGTAATTGTGTCTGTCCACACTAAGCACTGAAAATGCTGTAGTATATATGCCAGGCCTGTAAGTGGCACTGTAACACAGACATACACAAAAACCAGAAAAGAAGACATGGAGTATGCACATGCAGTACATCATGAGAAAAGTGAACAAACATGTTGTCTGCTGTTCTCTGTGTCCTCTTGTGTCTCATGGTGGTCATAGAGAAGCAGAAGATTTTACTGTTAAATCCAAAACAAGCTGATGAGTTTCTGCAGCACAAACAAAACACCATAATCAGACATTGTTTGTGTTTTTATCAGGGTTCATGTTTATGTGAGAGATGGGGCTGGTGATCCTTAAGACCTGATTAATTTCTGGTGTGAGGTGTATTAAGCATCATGTTTGGGGGGATCAGGGCCATTCCAACTTGAAATCGAAAACTACTAAAGGTGTCCAATATTTACAATCAGATATCCGGATGTGTGCAGAGTCCACTGAGCATCCGGGCACATCCTCTGAGTTTTTTCACATGGAACAGCATAAAGCCAATAAAGAAGAAAGCTGGCTGACACATGGAGCAAAGGCCATGGAAATGAGAGTTAAAGGTGGGGTTGGCGATTTTGGAAAAGTAGCATGAATTTCAATGCTACCCCCCCCCGCTCGCATGCACACACGCGGCTGATATATCCAGAACACTGATTCATTCAACTCCAAACCCTCAGCACAACGTGTTTGTTTTACACTACACCAAGTCATGTCTCAGTCAGCGGTAAGAAAACACCAAACAAACATGTAAAGTTAGTTAGTACTCACAGCCGATGTTGATCGGGGTATAGGTAGTTCCTCTGACATTCTCCACATAGCTGTCAAATCTCCCATTTTGGCCATGAAACTACCGTATTTTCCGTATTTTATCCTCTTTCCCGCCGTCCTCCTGTATCAGTATTCTCCCGTAAATCTCCCGTGTGATGATATAATAATAAAAACATTCCTCTGCCTCTCCAAACTGAGCTCTGTCTCTAGCCTGAAGGGGGCGGTAATGCTCCAAAATGATGGATGCCAACCGCCGTAAAACCGAAGAAGAAGAAAAAGCCCCGCGAGAACGTCCACCTGCAGTAGCCTTGGTGGCAGCTATCGCGAGATTAGAGCAGCAGAACAAACTTAGAAAAACAGAGTTCATTTTGGATTTCTTGTAAATCCGTCTTAAAATGTGAGGGATACTGGAGCATGGTTGGGGTTGTGGGACGGCTCACGGCGAGCTTCCCTTCTTTTCAAAGGCAAAACTTGAAAGGTAAGCATTCTCCCGCGGACTCTGATACGTATGAGCTCGGCTATGCGCACCGAGTCTGTGCATGCCGGGAAAATGCACGCGCAGTAGGCGGGCAGAATTGCAAAGGGATTTGATTGTTTACAAACAGGTGTCCCGGCATGATTATTGGTTGGGGTTTTCCCTGTTTTACTCCTGCTATAGATAGCAGATATTTTTCGCTCTGTTTTAAGAACACATTATGAGTTGATTACCATCGGGTCATAAAGACCATTTTAACCAGTATTACAAAAAGTGTATCTAAATCAAATCACCAACCCCAGCTTTAGAGGTGGCATAAGAAATCAAGTACTACCTTGTTGGCTGGTGGAAAAACACAAGCGTTGAAACAGTGTTACCTGTAAGCTGAATAGATATCACAACCACCATGTATGCCATAGAAAGTCCCCTGATGTGTCTACCATGTCTGTTTACACCTAAGTCATGTCTGACTGCCTAAGAGGTCCTGGTTCTTGGTGAAGGGCGTTGGTTGGTGTTTCAAAAACAAAATTGCTAAATCTGTTATGATTTACAGTATATGTGGGCTGTCTCACAGTTTAAAAATTGGCTAAGACATCAAAAATATTATTGTGTGTGATGGGTCTGGGTGGCTTAAAAAAAGTTTATGTTACACTTGTTGCCATTCAGGGTTATATATTAAACCATCACCCTTGTGACTGCAGAATGAAGCAGTCCATTGTAATTCAAAATCATTTTGACTTTTTAGACTCCAAAATAAGTATCTGCATACTTCAGGTTTTTAAACCCATAATTTAACCTTTAACTTTTCCTAGCAATCATGATTATAGCTTCTGTTTCCACTTAGACTTTTAGTGTAAGAGGAAAATGGCCCTCTATCGTTCCAAACAGTTATTGGATAAAATAAACACAATGTCAAAATGAATAATGAAGTGAAAATGAAATGACGGAACGGACTGATTATCATCAAACATGTTGTGGAACTCAGTTTGAGTAAATTTGCAGATTTATGGTTCTGGTTAAGGACAAAAGCAACATTATGATGTGGTTATTTTAAAATCAAACACAGAATCTGCAAAAATTGGAAGCCAAACTTAAATTAGCTCATAACTCCACCAGAACAAATCTATTTGGTTTGGTTGGAGAGTTTTCTGAAAAAAAAAAAAGAAAAAAAGAAGTGGTATCAGTGGAAATGTTTCTTATGTTAGCATGTGCGCTCATCCTCCTCTCTGTGTGAGTGTTCAATTTTTTTTTTTTTTTACTAAGTGCTGAAGATGAAGCCAGAGGAGTTTGGACTTCCGCCCAGCATGTAAATTTATCTGCCATTTCCAAACAATTTCCATCAGGAGCCATTCAGAGTGTGTAACGGGATAATTTGACAGCAGCCCAGTAGGAAAATGGCCAGTGAGGCAGTAATGTTTGATTTATTTCATATTTTTGTCCTCTATGGTTTTGCTGTAGCCTCACACAAAGGCCACAGCTGGATCTGAGTGCTGGTAATACATAAAAGACCTAAGTGTTGGTAATGGATGGATGGATGGATGGATGGATGGATGGATGGATGGATGGATGGATATGTAAAAATAGGTGAATGGCTTGAAGGACAGACAGGTGTTTGGAGGGACAGACAAATGCATAGAATATTGACAGATGAACAGGTGGATGTTTGGATGATCAAACAAAGATGAATGGAGGGATTTATGGATGATGGATGGACTGACACATAATTGGAAGGATGGGTGGATTGATAAATGATGGTGTGATAGATGGATGAACGGATGGATGAATGGATTACTATATACATAAATGGGTAGATGAATAATGGATGGGTGGAAAAATTGATGAACGGATGGTTGGGCAATCAGATAGATGACTGGATTGATTGATGGATGGATAGAAAGGACTAAAAAGATGGATGATGGATAGATGGATGGTTTAACAGACAGAGCAATCAGATAGATGACTGGATTGATGGATGGATAGATAGGACTAAAAAGATGGATGATGGATAGATGGATGGTTTAACAGACAGCATGAATAATAATGGATGGATGGATGGATAGGCAATCAGACAGATGACTGGAATGATTGATAGATGGATGGATAGAAGGACTAAAAAGATGGATGATAGATAGGTTAATGGTTTAATAGAAATAGCATGACTAATGATGCATGAATAGATGGATGGCTGGATGAACAGACTCAATAGTTTATTCTGATGTTTAAACAGTCAAGTCTTTAAAACAATATATAATATTGAGAAAGTAAAAAAAAAAAAAAACAGGAGAACCTGAGGAACAACATATTCAAGTTATTGATTTAGAAATACAGAAATAAATAATCAGTCATTGTGAAATGAATGGTGCTATTTGAAGACAGTCTTGGCTAGTTCATTTATTAATTGGCACAGCCAGTCCACCTATTAAGCCCCAAGTTTAAAGTTTAAATAGTCTGAAAGTGGTCAGCTCATGACCAGCAAAATGTGCAAATAAGTGAACACAACAAATAAGAATGGACTTGTCGGCAAGAATACATTCAAACTCCAGCAGCCACTTTCACATCAATGCTAGAGAGACATATGAAAAACCATCCAGAACAACAGACTCACTTGGAATGAAGAAGATATGACTGGCATGTTCCCTCTCTTTGTGTGTGTGTGAGTCTTTGTTCAGGAGGTAGTCAGGGCCAAGCTGCGTCCATGTTTCAGCAAAGAAGAAGTTAAAAAACTAAAAGAAGATGAAGGTCTCTTTCTTTGCAAAGTCTGAAAAACTACCATGAGTCCTTCGGATGCCACACTGGGATCCTTTGCTTCTCTCCAGTTTCCTTCAAACTACTTTGTGTCCTCTCTTCATTCACAACCCTCGACAGTAACGGTTGCCCAGTTGCCCCGGGCAACCAGAGTTGGCCCGGCGTCAATCATTTTGTATGATCGTCCCTGTTGGCAGCCTCTTCTGCTGTTATTAGACAGAACCTCTGTGTAGTCCTCACTGGTGTTCATCTCCTAACACAAACCATCATGTTAAAACAGGGAAGAAAATGTAATTATGTAAATATTCTTTATGGTATTTTACATTTTAATGTCACTTTTTAGGTAGAGAAAGGCACAGCTTCGACACAGGCCCCTCAGGCTCTATTGTGCAGCACAAAGCATTAAGACTGCAGCTCCTTTAAAGGATGCATTTTTTTTAATAATCTGACAGAATTCACAACAGTCTGGTCCTGACATTATCCCATAGACTGCAGTGTTGGATGAAGTCTGAGTGGTGTCAGCCGTATGGTTACTGCAGGGGTCTTTAAAGTCAGTCTGAGGTGGTCACAATATTAAAACCCAAACTTACACTCTGGTCAACCTCTGAACAGATAAATAGCTAGAGTTGAAGAAGTGACACTGATGAGTGCAGGGGTGTTTCAAAAGTCCACGAAACAATGCTAACTCAGAGAGTTAGCATTGTTGAACAAATACTTTTGTCATACACACACATATATATATATATATATATATATATATATATATATATATATATATATATATATATATATATATATATACATATACTATGTTGCCAAAAGTATTCGTTCACCTGCTTTGACTCACATATGCACTTATGTGACATACCATTCCAAATCCATAGAGTTCAATATGACGTTGGTCCACTCTTTGGAGCTATAACATCTTCAAGTCTTCTGGGAAGGCTGTCCACAAGGTTTAGGAGTGTTTATGGGAATTTTTGACCATTCTTCCAGAAGTGCATTTGTGAGGTCACACTGATGTTGGACAAGAAGGCCTGGCTCACAGTCTCCGCTCTAATTCAACCCAAAGGAGTTCTATCGGGTTGAAGTCAGGACTCTGTGCAGGCCAGTCAAGTTCATTCACACCAGACCCTGTCATCCATGTCTTAATGGACCTTGCTTTGTGCACTGGTGCACGGTCATGTTGGAAGAGGAAGGGGCCAGCTCCAAACTGTTCCCACAAAGTTCAGACCATGGAATTGTCCAAAATGTCTTGGTGTGCTGAAGCATTCAGAGTTCCTTTCGCTGGAACTAAGGGGTCAAGCCCAGCTCCTGAAAAACACCCCACACTATAATCTCCCCTCCACCAAACTTTGCACTTGGCACAATGCAGTCCGACAAGTATTGTTCTACTGGCAACCGCTAAAACCAGACTCGTCCATCAGATTGCCAGATGGAGAAGCGTGATTCATCTGACATGAATGCGAGAATGCATCTCCATGGCTCTAGAGTCCAGTGGCAGCGTGCTTTCCACCACTGCATCTGCAGTTTGCATTGCACATATGCACTCCATGAAGCTCTTTGCAGACTGTTTGTGAGCTAATCTAAAGGCCACATGAAGTTTGGAGGTCTGTAGTAATTGCAGGAAGTTGGTGACCTCTTCAAACTTTGTGCCTCAGCATCCGCTGACCCCAGTTTACATGGCTGACCACTTCGTGGCTGGGTTGCTGTCATTCCCAAACACTTCCAAGTTCTTATAATACAGCTGACAGTTGACTGTGGAACATTTAGGAACAAGGGAATTTCACGACTGGATTTGTTGCACAGGTGGCATCCTATCACAGTTCAACGCTGGAATGCACTGAGCGCTGGAATTCACATATATATATATATATATATATATATATATATATATATATATATATATATATATATATATATATATATATATATATTTATATTCTGTCTGACATTCAGCACTATCAGACTGGATGGCCAAGGAAAATGTGCTCTGAGTAGTTAAGGAGACTAGAAAAGTGCTAGGATAAGCTACCATTTATTATAACAATTATTTATTACAAATATCTTCATTCTCCACTTCTCAAATTACATTTTCACTCACCAAGTCTCTCACTTACTCTCACTGAATAATAACTAATTTTACCAAAATATCCTTATGCTACAGAGTGGGCCTCAAACACATACACTTTGCACATATGTAGCTCATTTATAGCTTAGTTGATTATCAGCCCATCATTTAATCAATAACTCTTCATTTGTATAGCACAAGTTCTTAACAGGTGTTATGTCAAGGCACTGTACAACAGAGTAGGCTGGAACTATCATCTGCTTTAATTAATATTTGTTTTGTTTTGTTTTGCAACAAGGATTGATAAAAGAGATTAATCAAGTTCTAACTAATCTCATCTAATGTAATCTAATATAAATAAGGAAAAGCGTTGAAAAAAGGCTTGGAAATTAACAAAAAAAAGTTCCTATCAGGGATGACATTGCAGCTAGAGCAGCAGTTGAGTGGACGAGTGGGCAGCTGATTTGACATCCCAAAACTCATGGGGTCAAAGCACATGTGAATGGCAAATTTGGGAATTTATTCTAACCGACCTTGTATTCATGCTTTCTTAGGAAGATATCATCTGGTATTGATCAGTTTTTGATCGATTGAGGCACCCTTACTTCAAAGGTCTGTTTGGAAGCTGCTGCATAGGTTTTCAGATGAAAACTTCTGGATCAAGGTTATTAAGGATCCCGATTTTGACTGCACGTGCCTTTTCCCCTGGCACCTACGAAAATCTATTGAGAAATGTAGCTACCTTCATGTACTGATGGTAATCTCTAACATCTTTTATGCTATGATTTGTATAAGCAGAGAAATATAGCTGCTTGATATGTTTTAATTAATACAGGTATAAGATCTGATCATGTCCAACAGCCTGTTGCTCCCAAATGGAACATATTGATGTGATATTTTCATTTCAAATACCCAATGATGATCATCTTATTACAGCGACTACATCAAGCCTCTCAGTTTAACATTCCAAACACCAACATCTGTATATTTTCTTAATTATCAGCTCTTCAAAGATGCATATTTTATGAGAGATCCAAGCAGCAAGATTACAGCGCATATTCGAATCATAAAATCCTAACAACACCTGGTGCCATCAGTGCACATAAATATCCTTTCAAAACTATTACATCTTTGCTTTTTTCTATGAAGTTTGGATGATTGACATGTAAGAAACAGGGTCTCTTTATTTTCTATCACATATAAACTTCAGTCCAAAAGCTAATTCATCTCCCATTGTGGCATCTGGTCTGGAGGTCCACTCTTCAGCCCCCTGGATCTTATCTACCTTCTCTCATCTGTGCAAGATAGAGCTCCTTTCTGCCGTCCACTTTGGCATCAATATCAACAAACAGCTCAAACTAGAAGAAACCAGGGTTTGTTAGCTTAGGGAAACAACAACGTCAGCTACAGGCTTCAGACCAAATCTTAACAGATGCACTAAGACATGAAACACAACATCACGCCCACTCTGACTGTAAGAGGACATTCAAAGGGGGACTGACCTGGTGACAGTGTGGGTTGGACTCTCTGCCATATGAATATGAGCTCCTCTCTGTTTTTCCTGCAGGGGGGAGAAAACATGTCAGTCAGTTAA
This sequence comes from Scarus forsteni, assembly GCA_036419115.1. Taxonomy (NCBI): domain Eukaryota; kingdom Metazoa; phylum Chordata; class Actinopteri; order Labriformes; family Labridae; genus Scarus; species Scarus forsteni. The sequence continues at coordinate 22,075,906 of JAZDUH010000269.1, forward strand.
AGAATCAAAGAATCTTCTGAATAAAAAAACTAATTTGTCTGAACACTGATGGAAAAATCAGTGAATTACAGACACCGTAGGGGATAAAAATGACAGAAAAATGTCTGAACATGAACTATTCAATTCCACAACTGAATTAAGTTTAAGAGGATCACACAAAAAGATCAGAATAATCAAGTGTTTTACCTTCAGTCGAAAATTATCTGTCTGCAATGGAATATAATAACTGTAAACTTTTAGCTCGATCAACTGCTGACTGCATACATGAAACTAACAAACAAACAAAAATACAGTACCAAAAATATCATTTTGCCAAATCCATCCATCATTTTTTAACTTAGCATCCATCCAGATTGTCATCCATTGACTAGTTCAATGATCAGTAAGTTCTTAAATCCATCTGACCATCCATCCAATCATTTGACTGTCTACCTATTGTTTCATCTTACCATCCATCAAGCGTGCCTTGTTCATCAATTAACGGGTCCATTCCTCACAACATTCATCCATCCATTCATGTATTCACCCATACATGCGTCTATCTCTTCATGTTTCCATTCATTGACTAACCATGATAAAACTAAGGTTCAGATATAATCGATTTATTTAAGTATTTATCAATTATCATTTTTGTTTCATGAAAAAGATCCCTTATTAAATATGCCAATATTTTATGATCTGTTAATATATCCTGACAAGAAGCAATTTAATGAGTTGTGTTATAATCTGTCTTATGGTTAAGTTTATGCTCAACAGATCAGGGTCACTGTATTCAGAATCTCTCTGTTATTCAAAGAATCCCTCAGTCACACTTGCTTCAAAAAATAAAAAATAGCCAAAGACTCTCAGTAGGAAGCAGCAAAAGCCAATCCTCCATATCAGAAGCCTCAGTGAGTGCGTGTTCCTGTGTGTTTAGTACTTGCTGATCTCACAGCTCAACAACAAAACAGACATCTGCTCGGCCTGCAACGTATAGATCATATACGAGAAAAAGAGCGAACAGAAAGAGAGATCCTCTTTATGTTAGACGACACTCTCAGTCTTTCACATGGAGATTTGGTGTCTATACATTTTCAGACTAAATGCATGTATTGACATAGAACATGGTGGGAAATTTTAATGTGGAACTGATGAGCATTAAAAACAAGAGAGAAACCCAGTCCACCTCAATCGGCCCAAACTTGAACCCTTTAACCTGAAATATTTCAGTAAGAACATCCTTTTCACATTCACAGTGAAATCTGACCTAATTACAACACTTTCTCGAGACAATAATGAACAGAAAATACACAACAGAATGAGTCATTTTCAGAGTTAGTTTGCTAAAGGTTTTCCCTTTAAAGAAACTGTTCAGCTCTCCTCTCCCATTGCACTGTTGCTGGCCCATGGAGACTCATTAGCACACTTGAAATCCCATAAACACTGTAGAGTAAAAACCTAGATTAAACAAACTTTTTCTGCTACCAAAGGAGGCATAAAATGGACACTGTTGTAGATATTTCATATTTTAAGACAAAAGATGACAAAACACTTTGTATATAAAATTTAAACTGTGAGATAATTTCAATTTAAGAAGTTCAGTATCAGAGATGTGTGGTTCAGGATTGCTAATGGAAGACATCAACAACACAAACAAGTCTGCAGATATGGTGAGACAGTCTGGAAGAGGCTAATAAAAGCTACCTTTGTAAAAAAAAAAATGCAGTGCAAAAACTTGTTCTTTTGGTGAATTTGAGCAAAACAGCAGCTAAATCTTTCGGTATATTAACAGAAGTCTTGAGGTGAATGCTGCATGGCACATGCATGTGTGTTTGAATGGTACAAAATGTTTTGTGGAGGCAGAGGGGATGTCAAAAATGAGGATCCTGGGTGGCAATGCAAATCAAAAATGTCTGTAAACAACATAGTGAACAACAAAATAACAAAAGTCAGTAAAGAATGAGAGCAGACATGGTCACTATCAATAAAAAGTCACTTCAACAAATTTTGCATAAAAGCTTTTACTGAAAAAAGGTCTTTGCCAGACTTCTGGCTCCTGGTTAAAACTTAAACACAAGCAAATAAATGAAGACATTAAGAGACACATTGAAGGTAACCCAGCTGCTTTAGAAGGAGTTATTAGATGTGATAAGACGTGAATCTTCTTAAATGATCCTGATACAGTTCAAAGCATTGGAGAACATCATTCTCATCAAACTGAAGGCCATGATATTTGATATACCGTAAAATACCAAATAATAGCCGGGGCGTTTATTTGTTTCAATCACTGAGTAGACCAGGCGTTTATTTGGGACCAGGCGACTATTTGGGACAGGCGTTTAATTTCTTTTGCACAAAAATCTTGCTTCGCAAAAAAGGAAAAAATATGGTAAATATAATCAAATTATTTATGTGCACCAGTATGAATAACACCTGTACACTTTCAAGGCAAGATTACTGTTGTTACTCTCTTCTTCTTATCATCTTCATCATCACGTCATCTTCTTTTATCTCAGCACTCTCTTAACACTCTTAAAACTAGTCAGGAATGACTGGTAGTTAAGTTAAGGTCGTACTTCTTTTTTTTTGCTGCATCAGGGCCATGAAGATAAGCAGCTATGTACCGCTAACTGACGTGATCGGCCTCCAGATGTTAAGGGCAAAAAAACAAACAGCGGCAGTGGCAACGTCTACTTCTTTGAATTTACAAAGCCCTAGTGTGTAAGATTCTGGCTTTCTGTGCTCTAGTGCCCTCTGTGGTCATTGAGTGTAACTGCACTGTCATGAAACAGAGCGCCTCAGGACAACCTGCTATGTTGACATACAGAGGGGAGGAGAAGCCGACAGGATGTCCAGAGAGACAAATAAACCATGTGGACTGTAAAGGTTCAGTCTGATCATGTTTCTTTTCAAGTGTCAGTTGCCAGTTTTGAGCTCAGCATTTGCATGTGTGTTCTGTAAACTTCAACCGTAGCTCATAGGCTGTGGCAAATAAAGTACACCAGGCGTTTATTTGGAACAGGTGTCTATTTGTCAAAATGTACTGCTACGCCCGGCGTTTATTTGGGGCCGGCAATTAATTGGAACCAGGCCTTTATTTGATATTTTACGGTATGCATAAATGCTGGAAACTTAATTTCCCTGAAGGAGTCTTGCTAAGCGATTAATACCTTCTATCCAAAAGGAACAAAAAAACAAAAACAAATCACAGGGCTAATCACCATCCCTGATCACCTGTTTGAACAACATGCGACTTTATCCTTTTTATTCCCAAAATCAAATCTGAGCTCAGAGGAACAGGTCAGGAGTCTGTGTCAGAAGAGAAGAACCCCAGAGGTTCTGAGACAACTGTATGATGAAGACCCGCTGCACTGCTCTGATCAGTGGAATGGTCAAGTGCAGCAGTGTTTTGATGCGGAAGTGGAGAATGAAGCAGAAAGATGCAGAAGAGAAGAATGAAGCAGAAAGATGCAGAAGAATGTTCATGCATTACAGCATTAGTCTGTATTTTAACAGCTATATGTATTAAGACTAGATTAGATTGGATTAGATTAGATAAAACTTTATCAATCCCTTGGGAAGACTCCCTAACGGAAATAGAGATTTCAGCACCAGCATTATAGAGCAGAGAAATAGATACAAAACAAAGATATAATTACAAAACATACATAATAATGAAAAAAATGAATAAATAGATAAATAATACATAAAAAAATAATTTTGGATGCTCTTCATTATGCCAAATCTGCACATAAAGGCATAAAAGTATCTACATTCTACGGAGAATGCTGGAAAAATGCACGATATTGAGATGGTCCTGATGCTGGAGCCTCTGGCCCATGTGATTGGAGTACTTATGGTTTTCACATGAGACTATGCCTGTATGTTTAATTTCTTTTCAATACACTGTTTGTGTTGAAAACATTTTTCTTGAGATAGTCAAGTTAAAGCAGATGACATGCTGCAGCAATCCTGTGTCCATGTCTATGTACTTAGCAGCAAGTTTATCTGCAGCTTTGTTGAAATAGCAGGCCACCTCTGACAACAGATATCCATACCTGTCAAGTTTTGGATTTGAAAATAAGGGACATTTTCCAGCACTTGCTGTGAGCTGTCCCACCACCCCTACCATGCTCCAGTATCCCTTACATTTTATGGCAGGAGTGCAAGATATCTACAAACAACTTGTCAACAGCTTATTAATTAGTTAGGTGATCAGAATCTGATAGGCCTGCCTTTGTTGACATTGAAATGTTGTGAACATTACTACATTAGGAAAGCAAATTCACTGTCCCATTTTTCGAGATATTTACAGGACTTCTTTGTTTTTTTGGCAGGGATGCCTTCTCCCTTCTCACATCCATCCATCTCTCTCCTCTGTTGTCCCGGGTTTGTTCCCGCTGTCGGCACTAACCTCGCGACAACTGCCAACCAGGCTACTGCAGGTGGCATTTCTCGCGAGGCTAGTGACAGTGTTCAGTTAGGAGCAGAGGCAGAGCAATGTTTTTTTTTCTTTTTTAATATGGGAGAATTACGGGAAAATAGTAATACGGGAGGAGAGCAGGAAAGAGGGGTAAAATACGGTAGTTTCCCGGCCAAAACAGGAGACTTGACAGCTATGCAGATATCTATGTAACATATCTTTATTTGGTAAGTAATTGTTACATTCATGCTTTTTACAAATATGAATCAATGTTTAGCGTAATATTACAAAGTAATATTCTAAAACATAACTGGTTGCAGCCAAAGACTTGATTGTTGACAGATGTAAATCCCACCCCTAACAGGTAAAGAAGCTTGCTTTATGTTCAAGTACTTCTCTTTTTTTCTTAGTCTAGCTCCTTTGAAAAAATGAAACTCAGCCCAGTCTCCCTCCCCCCAGGAGTCTTTTTTTATCACTATTTATTTCTTTTATAGTATTTTCCTAATCTGTGGTTTGGTATCATTTTGTCCTCTTATTTAATTCCCTCTTCATCATAATGTGCAGGTGTCTTCAGCCTCACCTCCTCCTGACACTCATTTTCTGAATGTGAGAAAATGCGGTGCAGCCATCCTCACCTAGCCGGCTGTCTTTGTAGAACATCTTTGGTCAAACATGTTTAAACATGTGTTTGATTGAAATCAGACATCACAGCTCTTGAAATGTGGGCCAAGGATTGATCAGAACACGACAGGAAGGTGAAGCCTCTTTGGCAGGTAACCCATTGCCGTTTTAATACACAAACCCTGAGCGTCTGGCTGTGAAAAAGGTGTCTGATGAATTCGGAAAATGCACCGACCGCCGAAAGACAACAAAGCTAATTTCCTCTCCAGCTCCAGAGCAGGCTCCTCTCTGGGGCGAGTTGCGGGACCACTTCGAGTCATTTTTTTTCCATCCACACAGACCTCCTTTTTTGGGCTTAAACCTTAAATCTTCAGCCAGTCTAAATATCAAACCGCGGTTAGGGTGTAATTACATTCTGTGGTGGATGCAGCCGTACCAGATGAAATGGAAGGGTTTTATTGCGAGCGTGTGTGTGGAGGAAAATGAAGCGTGTACGTGGTGAAGGGTTTGAATCAGGCGTGTATAGACCACTGCTGAATACACGCCAACATGGTAGTCGATGCAGAAGAGGTTGATAATTACAGGCGTACAGAACGAGGATGTAGTCGCCTATGTGTGTATGTATGTGTGTGTGTGTGCGTGTGTGTGTGTGTGTGTGTGTGTGACCGACACGGCGGCCTCGACTACGACTGATGCCAGCTGGACCAGTTTGGCACGTATACAAAGACTCCCACACAAACACACACACACACACATCAAAATCAGTGTCACAGATGCACACACACACACACTCATGTAGACATTTACTGTTTACAATACACATACATGCTCTATATATATAGTCCCATAAACACACAAAAAAGACACACATGCAAATGTAAGTTTGCACCAAAATATTACCACACAGACACTGCTGCATTTGAAGGCATTAACTCAGAACTTCACGCATGCACACACAACCACACACGCACATGCACTTAATTTTACAAACATCTATCTGTGTGAAAATCACCAACAGTTCTGACAATCAGAATTAGGAGGAATTTATAATCTTTTATGATTCTTCTTTTTTTTTTTTTTTTTTTTTAATTGGCCCTCCCTCTACAATGGCATGAAGAATTAGCAGTTTGTTTAACTGATATTTGTTGTTCTAAAAATATTTCTGAACAGGAAAAAACAATTTTATTCATTCAGTAGTAAAATTTCTCCGTTAAAGAAAGCAGCAGATTTGAAGATTAGAGGTTTTGGAAAGACTGAAGCGATGTCTACAAAATCACTCACATCCCTGATTGTCTTAGTTCAGGAAATCATAAAAGCACCAAACACATAACGGTCAAGAAAAATCATAGTTGACACCTTGTTTTCTATATTTCCTTAGTCATTTATTCAATTTGTAGTTTGAAGGAGGGAATTAAGGATAATTTTTGGTCATAGTACATTTTGTCTCTTCTGCTTAGTTCTCAAAAGAATATTAAGACTTAAAAGAGTACAATGAATTAAACCTTACATCTTGAATTTCTAGATGAAAAACATTTTTTTGCGTATTTAGAAAGAATGGAATATTTCTTTATATATTAAAATGAGCAGACATTTTTGAATGAATGATGAAGTGAAAAAAAATGAAAACTGAAAGAAACACATTTCTAAAATCAATCAATGCTTTTTCCCCAGAACTATTATCAGGTTTTGACATTTTAGAGCAAATGAAGAGGGTGAGCAAAAACATAACTATTTGTTTTTTGTGATCATTTCTCTACTTACTATTTTTTCTTTTTATATGAAAAAAATCACTTCAACTGGAAATACTCCCAGACAGTGAAAACTATCAAAAATAAACTATTTACATGCCTCTCCTTAAACTTTAGTTGGTGACAGGTCATCATTTATGTTACATTTCCTTTACCTTGGGGAACAGTTTGGTAAGCTTATGCATCAATGGTCTTGTCCTCCACAGGACCAAAATAAAGAAACTGTTACTTTGACGTTCAAACTAACCACCAATTTAAGCTGTTAGAGGATTCACCAGCACCATCACATAAACACTTACAATAATCTAAAACAACAATAACTCTTTCTTTACAGGTAACCAAATTCAAATTATGTCAGCCCACTTTTGAAACCCTCAAACGGGACCAAATCTTGTACCCACCCGGGACACTCAAGATGGAGGATGGCCAGGAGTGTGTACCCACACGGCAACTGATCGTCCTGATTCAGTGTTTGTAATCAGGCTGATCCAACTCTCCACCCTCCAGTCTACAACAACTGTGAGCGGTCAAAAGCAGGGCGGACCTATCAGCGTCCGGAGCAGAAAGCAGGGCAAGCAGGTAAGAAGACAGGAGTGATTACACTTATAACTGTTAGCATAAATGCTAACAGCTTCAGCAGCCATTTAATCCGATCTGGACCACATTTCTTTATTAAAGGAAAAACAACTACTTACACCACAAACGTCTCTAAAGAAGGACAGTTTCACAGCACTTTAAATGTATTGACAAGGGTTTGTTTTTTGAGGTGGTAACATTCTGTGCTGCTATATTCTGAGATTGGCTCATAACAAATGTGATTGATGGAACAATGTTTGAGGAAAAACCTGAACTCCTCCAGTTTACAGAGAAGCATGGCTAGATGTGTAAATTTGTGTCTTCCTTTATGTCCCTTATGCATAAAGTTACTTTAAGGTGGTGCAGTTTGATGTAAAATCATTAATGTCTGAATGTCTACATCAGGGGTGTCCAAACCTTTTACACTGAGGGCCGTATAAAGAGGATTACACGGACAACCAAGCCATTTGCTGCACCTCCCTTTGAGTGAATTTAAATTAAAGTTTTAGGGTTTAGGGGTGGGCTATCACCCAGAGGTGTGGACTAGAGTCATGTGACTTAGACTCAAGTCAGACTCAAGTCACAATTTTATTGAGATTGGACTCGACTTGACAATATCATCAAAGACTTGCAACTCGACTTGGACTTTGACATTAATGACTCGGGACTTGACTCTGACTTTAGTCTGATGACTTGAAATACTTGAAATTTTCAGTAAGACTGTTCCATAAAATGTGCTTCCATTTAAAGTATTCGACTAAGTGACTGTTTTTTGTCAGTTCCAGCAAGACAGTATTTTTTCCACAGAATCTGCCCCATTGAGTGCATCTTTTAACATCCAATCAGGGTTTAGAAGAATAAACAAAGAGGGTGTGGATTACACAGTTACTTCCCTGAGAGCAAGACTGCAGGAGTGTGGGAACAACCCTGAGATGCAGAACCATGCCACCGAAGATAATCATTTGCATTCACAAACTACGATGTCAAAAACAAAAAACATTTGCAAAACCTGCAGTGTGAGAATAACAGACGGAGAGGCGACGACGTCAAACTTTGTTCACCTGAAGTTGCACAAAGAAAGGTAAGTTGCTCTGGTACCTGTTGTGAGATCCTTTAGGGTAACTTTAGCTTAGCATCCGTTATATGCAACAACGGTATGTTCACTCGTAAACTTGCCGTGGCTAAAAACTGAGACTGACGTTAGCTGAAAATAACTGTAAAGTTAAGGCCCAGGGTAACCAAGTGGCCTGTGTTCATGTTCTGCCCTGACTGTCCTGGTTGTTTTTTATAAAGTGACAAAACTGTATTTTATATATATATATATATATATATATATATATATATATATATGACTTGGAAGGACTTGAACATTCTTAGCCTATGACTTCAGACTTGACTTGACTTGTCTTGTCTTTACTTGAGACTTGACTCGAGACTTGGGTTTAAAGACTTGAGACTTACTTGAGACTTGCAAAACAGTAACTTTCTCCCACCTCTGCTAGCACCTATCAAGGGGCCCTTGTAACCTATCACTGGATTCACTCCTCGTCAGGGCTAGAATGACCTGTCTGAGCAGCAGGGATGGGAGACACTGACGGCTTATCTTCACTGTCAGAAACAAAACAAGAGTAAAATGCAAGAATGTTGGTGCTTGAAGATGAATATTGCAATATACCTACTATTTACTTTCGACTTACTATTGCTATAAATGAGACCTTGTAACAAAATAAATATGGCAGAAAAAGCACATGATTGATGGTATTTGGTGCTGTAATCAAAATGTCTATTTTTTCATTCAACAGGGGCCAATTCAAAATAATATTTCATATTGGCTCTCTGACAAAGGAGACTTACACTCACCTGACGTACTTTCTGATTGTCAAAAATTTGCAGCTGAAGCTTGTCAAACATAAAGATTTACAGTACTTTGTTTCAAAGAAGATAATTAAATGAAATGTTTGAGAAGCTGGATTATTGATGAGGCAAAAGTTGCAGTAATTTGCTGTGACCTGATTTTCCTTCATGACTAAATCATGAGCTATAGCTCAGACACATGCAGAGGATCACTGTTTATTTGATTCAGCCTTTTGTGTGAGACCCTCCCCTTTTATCTCAAGTGTCAGCCGTCACATCAGGACAAAAAGGCAGAAATAACCCTTAAACAAACAATAAACTTTCTCAAGCCTAAAACAAACCAGCTAAACTTCTCTTTATTCTCCCCATCCAATAGTTTTATTGGAGGATCCCTGCAGGGACGTTTTTCTTGGCTGACAAACATAAAGCGGCTGATTGGCTGTGAGGAGGACCCCTGGACAACGCAGCACTCGTTAGAGTGTGCTGCTGGCTGTAGGGGTACAAAAGGTGGAGGAGGGGAGGTCGGCCCACTCCTCCACAAAGCCCATAGAGAAGTCGGTGAGCCAGGAGAACCAAATCCCCGCTAATCCACCGGGCAGGGAGACAGAGGAGACGTAAATAAGCTCCATGACAGGCAGAAGACCAACAGGAGGCTCCAGGTCAGACTCCAGGTCAACGACCTTTTACCACGACATTACCTTACAGGGCCAGAGCAGGAACCCGCCACTCTATTAGATAACCTGTTCAACTGCTCCTGAATAAAAAAGCTAATGGGCTAATAACATAGCTGCAACTCAGTGAATTTATGCACAATGCCATAGCTATTGATGTAAGAATTTAAGTAATTTTGGTTATTATCAAGAAAACTATGGAAAATGAATAGAAAATTACAATTACAGCAATTAAATTAATGGGACAATTACACAGGTGCCAAAAGATTATTTTTGAAGAAACATATATTTATATATATATATCTATATATATATATATATATATATATATATATATATATATATATATATATATATATATATATATATATATATATATATATATATATATATATATATATATATATATATATATACATATATATATATATATATAGAGAGAGAGAGAGAGAGAGAGAGAGAGAGATAGATAGATATAGATATAGATATAGATAGATAGATAGATAGATAGATAGATAGATAGATAGATAGATAGATAGATAGATAGATAGATAGATAGATAGATAGATAGATAGATAGATAGATAGATAGATAGATAGATAGATAGATATAGATATAGATATATTGCCAGTTTTTGTTGGGATTTTTAGATGATTAGGTGAAACATCATAAACCATGGATCCATCCTGCTCCATATCAGTGGTTCAGACTGGTGGTGGTGATGGCGATGGTGATGGTGATGGTTTGGGAGACATTTCCCTGGCACACTTTTGGCTCCTTTGTACCAATTTAGAATCCTTTAAATGCCTCAGCACACCTGGTTATTGTTACTGACCATGTCCATCCCTTCATGATGACAATGCCCACATCTTCTGATGGATACTTCTAGCAGGAAAACACACCATGCAACAAACCATCTCAAAACATGACAGTGAGTTTGCAGCCAACACATTTGCAGCAACTGTGTGATGCTATCATGGAGATACGGACCAATATTTCTGAGGGATGTCTCCCTGTTGAATTTTTCTCAGGTAGATCTGAAGGCAAAAGGAGGCCAAACCTGGTATGAGCAAGGTGTACCTAATTAGGTGGCCAGAGTTGAAGTTATTTTCTTGAGCTGTTTCCTATTATCATATCGCAAATAAATACAAAAATAAAAACTAGGAATGCACATATTGTCACAGCAAACTTTGCCTTAAAAGTTGATTGAGAGTACCATTGTATAATGACTATTGTACCATCATCACTATATATTGCCCTTTTTTACAAATCACAAATAACATTTATTAAAAATAAAATGTTATTATTACTTCCCCTCTGTTTCTAACACAGATAGACCGTTACCATGACAAGGTCAGATATTAGTGCATTGGACAAACAATGTATGGGTATTGATGACAAAAATACTGTGAAGGTGTTAATCAAATCACCACCTCGGTCTTTGAGAAAGTTCTTCACTCTACCTCCACATGAGGTCTTAAACCACATCCTCAAAAGGTCAGATTAGATTAGATTTGACCTTTTCTCTGACTCGTTAACCAGCAGTGCTTTCTGATGTCAGCTGAAGAAATGAAACACCAAACCATGAAGAACAAAAGAAGCCTCACTTATGATCTAAAACTGGACACACTCTGTGTGTATAAATAGCTGATTTTTTTGGACTCGCCTCCACAGCAGAAGCCCACAAACCAACATCACTCTGTATTCTGGTCATGTCTGCCTCCTCTGAGCCCAAAACGGCTCTCAGACCTCGAGTGTTACTGTTGTATCTTGTTTTTACTCTTTTGATGAGATGGTTCTCTTTAGTTGTTTTACCCCTCTCTGTGGTGCTGGTCTTCTCCTGTGTGCAAATTTTTTAAATCATGATGTGTGATTGAAGATGAGCATAACAAGGCAGCTCTATTTGAATATGCTTTGAGCTGGTTAATTGCTGAATTTTAAAGCTTCATGGCCAAAAAATTATTAATAATTGTTTAACTCAAAGTCAATTCCTGATTTATTATTTGTTTGTTGAAACATTACACAACCAGTTCCCAGAGCAAAAAAAAAAACAGTTATGGTTTGTTGTTGCAATTGCTTTCTGACTGTCCTTCATCGGGAATTCATTAAATGGGTGACCCCAGACTGTGGCTTGGGTTAGGTTGTGGTGATAGGAGCCTTTTCCAATAAGCATATCTCAAAAGTTCAGATGATTGAATTTTTTATTTATTTATTTAATTTTTTGATGTTGTCTGCCTTCACACCTCTTGATGGAGTCAAAGGACACTAAAGCGAGCTGAACTACCTTTGCATTATTTCTGCAAATTCAGTTAAAATGTTTATTGGATTTTTTTTAGAAGGAGAAAAATTATGTTTGCAACATCAGGGACAGACAGACAGACAGACATACAGATAGGTAGGTAGGTAGGTAGGTAGGTAGACAGACAGAAAGATAGACAGACAGACATACAGATAGATAGGTAGGTAGGTAGGTAGGTAGACAGACAGACAGACAGACAGACAGGTAGGTAGGTAGGTAGGTAGGTAGGTAGGTAGGTAGGTAGACAGACAGACAGACAGACAGACAGACAGACAGACAGACAGATAGATAGATAGATAGATAGATTGATAGATAGATGGATCATTGGAACATTCACTAAAATCATTCATGATATCATCAGTCAAAAACCTATTACTAAAATAAGACTTGATTTCCCTAAGCCTTTCAGTCCTCCATTGGACCCTGCTTACAGCCCTCTCTGTGCTTCTTTAAGAGAAAGAAAGAGGAAGTCATTGCCACAAGAATCAATGCCAAAATGTTCTTCTTAAAAGTCATGTTTGACACCTGTCAGTTGTTTTCATTCAGAAAAAAAGAGGCGACACGATGGAGCTGTTCTCCGAGTCGATGTTGACATGTCGACTCTTTCTTTCAGAGCGCTGTGTCGAGTGTTTCTGTGTGAAAGAAAACACTCAGAAGACGTGATCTCCTCTGACATCCATATAATGAGTCCATTTAATAAACTATGTGACTAATAGTCAATTTGACGAGGACCGCAAGATGACGAGAGAAAAGAAAGACTAGACAGGATGGGGGGGAGAAGAAGGGTAAAACTCCTTCCTACATGCTGTGTGTGTGTGTGTGTCTATGTGTGTGGGGGGAGGGTTAGACTGTGCAGACATGAATCATTCTGAGCGATTCAAGCGTTTCCATGACACCACCGGGCACCGGTCCAGAAGTTTCTAAAAAGTCTGAAAGGTACACACACACACACACACACACAACATCAGAAAATCCCGCCAGCACAGAATCTGAAATAATCTATATATTTATTCATGCCGTTGTCTTCCCGTGTTAAGCGTAACATTTTTTAGGGATCAACATTAATTTAACAGACGATGGTCGATGAGTAACCATCATCACACACACACACACACACACACACACACACACACTGTGTTGTCCTTCAGTCCCAGCAGGCATTGATTTCTTGGCACTGGTACGAGTGAATACATCAAACAACAGATGAACGTATACGAGCGTCAAGAGCGACTCGAGAGACGCAGCATCCAGCTCACATCTGTCCCGTTCTACCTTCAGCCACAGAGCAGCAAAACAGAGCAATCACTGAAAACTACAGTTCTTTCACTTCAAAATATATCATTGTTTATCAAATTTTGTTGAGTCACTGAAGCACCCAAAAACACCTTTTGAAATAAGACTGGGTTATACCACGTTCCATAATAGATTTGAAATCTCAAATTTCACTTACACTGCAAGAACTCAATCAAATACTCAATTCTCTGAATCAATTATTATCCTGTCATCTAATTTCAAGATAGTTTTTTTAAAGGGAATTCTACCAAATTTTACACAGGGCTGAAATTCTTTTTATAAAACTTCTCACAAACCTGAAAACTGCCGATAAGATGACAACAACTGGAAAAACTTAATTTCCCAGAAGCTTCTGAGTCTATCAAAGCTCAGTCAGTGTCTTCACACGGTCATATTGCGTGTGTCATCCTCTGTATCCTCTGGGACAGTTAAAGAAGCCATAACATGATGAATTTCCACAGACTCAATCACAATCACCCAAAAGATGAGTAAACTTTGATAATTTCCTGTTTGCAGTGCAGTTTTTGTCCACAGTTCTCATAGAATATTTAAAGGGTGGCTCCTGATACCAAGTTAAGCATTCAGTATCAGCTAAAGTCAAACATAGTGAAGTCACAAATGTAGAGAACAGTTGTTGTTGATTTTGTGTACAATATTCTGAATAAACAAGCCCACACAGGCTCAGAAGACAACAAATAGTTTGATTCTTCCTCAGAATCCAAAAACAACATCTGTTACTAAAAACACACCCTTCTCCCAAAAATACTTTAAACTCATCCTGTCTGAGAAAAAATACACACTTGAATCACTTTTAGAAATTCAGTAATGATCTAAAGAACCAGACAGCCTATCAGTTTTTTTTCTACCTTTTACAAAACTTTTCTTCCTGCTGCAAAACCAAGCAGTTCTGATGCTATTGTCTTTGTCCACCTTTTAGACATCATGTATGCCACACAGAAACGGGTCCTTTGTGCAGCTTAATGGAGTGTTATCTTAATCCACTGATAACACACTGAGGCTTCAGTTTGACAACTGGATGTCTGGTCTTTTTTAAAATTTATTATTATGTGTTTCAAAGGACAAAGTCCGTTTATTATCACATGGGCCTCCTCCAACAGCACACAAAAAAACGTTCATCTCCTGATGTTTTGTCTTAAATGATATTGGACTGAATTTGTTGAAAAATAAAAAATAAAAAAAACTCAAAATTCAAAAGCTACAATTGTCAGCTCCAACACTCATCCAACACTCATCCTTGGAAAAGGGAACTTGGATTTGACACTTGAGACACATATAATGGATACTTCTATAATAATACACATTTTAGGAGTCTTTAGATTGGCATCGTCTGTAGGTTGTCCATTTTCCATACAGGTAATGCACAAGCTTTGCCTGAAACGTGGACTGTGGTTGCTGAAAGCTGGCGGTGATATAAGACCTACCCTATTCTTGAAAGTAAAGAAAATGGAAAAATGGGCATCTTGGTTCAATTAAATACCACAAAAATAGCAATATGACATGCTTTAAGCCACATGATCTCTATATCTCTTTGCCTTTTGTTGTTTGCTCTTTAACTCATCTCTTCTGGTTCTTGTCATGGAGGCTACTTGGGAATGTTGATGTGAACGGCCTGCTGCTGAGGCAGCTAAACTTAAAAAACCTCTAAACTTGAATGATTACAGTACCAAATATTAGTCCCTTCCTTTTGCCCCATTCCAAAATCATTACAGTTCCTGAAATCAACTGCAGAGAGACCAACACAACTAAATACACTGTAGTTCATGAAACCTGCACACATATATAAGTATGACCTTTACAAAAAGTCATGGATGACCTGCTGCTGTGGACCTGCTTGAGATAACACATATATATATATATATATATATATATATATATATATATATATATATATATCAGCCAACAAAAATGACATCAATATTTTGTTCTTGTACTGATATATATATATATATATATATATATATATATATATATATATATATATATATATATATATATATATATATATATATATATATATATATATATATATATATATATATATATATATATATATATATATATATATATATATATATATATATATATATATATATATATATATATATATATATATATATATAAGAAGTTGTTGTTGGTTGTTAGTTATTAACATTTTTCATGATATTTAACAGTGTTTAAGACTGATCAGGACTCCAGTTTATCAGATGGACAGTAAGCATAATGAAGCCATAAAAAATCATCACTGCAGTAACTAGAAAGCACTCGGAGAGCGCAGACCTCCGCCAGCGCCAAAGTCCTCAGCCATATTGTCATTTTGACCATAAATATTACTCCTACCTTTATTTCATTGAAATATTTAGATTCCTTGACCATGAAAACATACCATTAGCAACTGGATTCATAATGGCATCTATTTTAGTTCAGTAGTTATTCACAGAAATCACATTTTTCGCTATGGCGGCCAGACGCTGATCCTGATCAACACCAAAATCGAATCAGTTCTTCCTTTTCCCACGCTGAACATTTCCTGAAAATTTCATCCAAATCCATCTATAACTTTTTGAGTTATTTTGCTCACGGACGGACAGACAAACTCTCCCGAAAACATAACCTCCTTGGCGGAAGTAACTATGACTACAACATCTGGAATAAAACAGGTTGGTAGGTTTTTTGTCTTGAACTCAAACATATCATACTTCCTAAAAGGAAGTCATGAGTAACACATGGTCACAAGCCAGAACTAAATAGATTTTGGTGGTAGTCTGAACTAAATAGTCCATGGGTTCGCTAACATTGTAGGAAAGGGTAGTTTTTCACATTTTGCAAGCCTGCAGCACTTAACAATATTCTCAAAATGGAAGACAAAGTCCAACACTCAAAAACACACACATATATATATATATATATATATATATATATATATATATATATATATATATATATATATATATATATATATATATATATATATATATATATATATATATATATATATATATATATATATATATATATATATATATATATATATAATGGATATGTCAAACTTTTCTGTGCTCTTATGCTTTTTATGATTTTAATGATCTCAGTTGTACTGTATGCTTGACCAAAAGCAAGAAGGCTCTGACTGAAGACAGAGTGTAGGAATTTTTCCTTCAAATGTTGATGATTTTTAATAAATAATCTGTTAATCACTGGGTGTTTAGGGTTTCTGCTTCTGTTGCTGTAGTGTTACACAGGTGCCACTTGAACATAATTAAAAAAAAATGATATTCATTTCCCCAATTAGACTTAACATCTGAAATAGAGTAATGGATGACAAGTATAATTTCAGGCAATATTTTGATAAGGTTAGATACTTGCTATTATATTAGCATATTATATATTGCTATTATCATTATTTTGTGGCCATACATCTCATTTGATGCTATATGGAAATGGTTCAGTCATGGCAAAACTCTAAGTTAAAACTAACTTTAATAGAAACTCACATCAACTCCACAGGAGATTCCAAGTTGGATATGTGATTCTGTCATGGCATTAGGACTTAAAGGTGTCAAAGGTGTGATAGGGATAAAAAACAGAGGGTGTGAATCTGTGCAGAAATAAAGCAAATGGAGCAGCAGCCATGACACTCTCCCTCTTCATGAGAGTTGGACCTAAGAGCAGTGCCCCCCTCCCTCATTATCAAACAGCCTTCATTATCACCCCCCACCCACTCATCATTCACACACCTTCGGCCATCCTCCACCCTCAAATCGACAGACAAACAACTCAAACAGCATCGAGGATACAAACAGGGTGACACTTTGAACCCTTTCAAACAACAGGACTTCAGTAAGGAAGCGTAATTTCATTAGACAAAGGCCATGAAGCTGCTGATGTTTAATGTACTTAAAATATACAGTCAAAATGTGTACAGAGCAGCTTTAAATGACAAAACCATCAGCTTGGATTTTGAAATTTTATTTATGTTTCCAGATTTCCCGCTTCGGTTTTTCGTTGAAATAAAAAATGTTGCCGATTTCTCGAGTTGGTGTGAGTGTGTGTGTGTGTTTTCGTCCGTGTGTGTATTGGTCTCAGACAAAACAGGGGCTGCTGAAATGCGGCAGGCACTGCAGATTTTTGTTGGCTGGCTGACAACGGCGTGCCGGTGCCAAGCCCCGACGGCGGAAACGACTAAAAGACGCATAAGGCTGGCATTAGAGCCCCAAATCTTCTCCCCCCTCCAACACCCCTCCATCCCTCCTTCTTTTCTTTTCTCTTCTCTTTTCTCGCTCCGTGGCACGACGTTTACTTTGGTTGGGGTCTGACTCGATTTGGCAACATTTGCACCCATTCGTGAATTTATCAATCTGTTTTTTATTTCGCTGTGATCTGATGGGAGGGAACGGGACAAGTGAAACATGGCACCTGAAACACTGCAGGAGGTTTGGTTAGGCGGCTCTGCTCATGTTTTTTTTTTTTTTTTTTTCTATTTTGGACATCACCTTGTTCGTGCAGTTTAACCCCCCATGCTCCTTCTTTGAGTGTCGCCGAATGAGAATTTTGTAGGATTTGTTTCTTTCCAGGCTTTATTTTTCCCTCCATATCTGCTGCCTTTGTCTCGAGGATTTTGGGCAACACTTCCACAAAAACCTGGGACACAATAGCATCTGGAGTTACATCCATGAGGCACTGAGCCCATGTTCCTACTAAAACCTAAAACAAATGAAGGAACCGCCATACTCAAATTATGCTCCCCAGACAATAAAACACAACACAAAAAAATCTGCTGTAAAACATTCAGGATTACCTCAAACTAAAAGCTGTGTTTGGAGTCCATTATTGATGGAACAATATTTAGCAGCAGAGTAAACAAAGGCAGGATGCTCCAGTGGTAGCTGTAAATTGTGTTTGGGTATTGTTCGGCAGACAGATGACGACTGCTAATGTTGAATTAAAAGGTTCTTAGAGGTGGATTTAACACGTTTCCTCTTGTCTTCAGGGTTGAGACGGAAGGCGAACGATGCAGGAGACAAAGAGAGAGGTAGCAACGAGAGAAAAGGTGTGAAATTCTGAATTAGCAGCACAATATGGAAGTATTAAAGTGCAGCACAATGAGGCACGAGGCGTTCACTGACACTGCCTGACTAAATAAAGACGCCGTGCTCAGACTCACAGGTTTTCATGAGGCACACAGGAACAGGCCGAACTACAAAGTGATGTTTCACACCAATATGGATTATTTTTATGGTATGCAAAGACTCTATGCAGCTACTGACCTTTTTGTCTCCAAGGAAACACACTTTTCTTCTTTCCCTTAAATCAGGTTTAGGACTGGCATGCAAACAGTTCTTTAAGGAACAATAGGTTGATTATACATTTGCATCTGAAGGATTGAAGGATATTTATTTGATTCATTTCCCCAATAAAACAGCAATAAAAACCTTAAATCTCCACTGAAAAAAAGCTAAACAGAAGATCTTCTATGGTATACCTCTCTTTAGTAAAGCATTAATCAACAAAGTGTGAATAAAGACAAAATAAGACCACTGCAGCCCAGCACAGCCACTTTAATCCCACTGTCCCATTCAACATTTCAATTTATTTCATACCAGTTAAAGAAAGCTGTATATTAAAATGATACCTCCTTAAGAAGTTAAAATGTCTTTTTTTATTATTTTTACAGAAATCATCACGTCTCAATGAAAATATTTGATAAAGTGTAATTTTGTGCAGTTTTTCGCCAACTTAAAATGGTCTCATTTTAGTCACACATATTCCACGACACGTCATGTATAGTGCTTTTTTATCTTTAAAAGGTCTGTGCGTGTTCTGGGGATACTCTGATAAATGTTGAGAGCTCACTTCTTCATCTATATTTGGGTTCATGTCTACATTGAAGTTTACAAAAGTCTTTATTTTGTAAAGGTAAACTTGTGTCATCTCAGAAAAGTATCTGATGCCTTTTGTGTTGAGGTAAAATTCAAATTTGAGAGAGGATTAAAGTGTTATCTTTCACACTATGACCATCAAACCTGTACTCTCATGTTACAGCAGAGGACTGCAATTAATCTCTGCCAAGGCCTCTTGAGGGCTGACCATTTTTCACACTTCACCAAACTGAAAAACCATTGAGGACCTAAAAACCATTACCTATAAAACTTGTTTTGAGACTGTGGCATTAGCATTCTGCATACATTCATGTTACAATAAAAACTACTGAATAAAAAATGCAAAACATAACAGCTGTGATAACTTCAAACCATGTCCAGGTTAAGTTTAGAGACATTTAAACAAGACTGGCCAGTCTGTGAATAACTTCAAAAGCCTCTAATGATATTTGTCATATTCTTTTTCACTTTGACGTGCATTTTCATACAAACACAACTATATAACAGCCAAAATGATTTTCAAACTATGGGTAAAATTTGTGACTGTTTAGCCATTTCTTTTTATAAAGGCATATAACTTTTTAATAGTTGATGTTTACTGTAACATCTCCATTCATATTTTGACCTGGTCTGATTTGAACCCTGACCTGGTTTCTGGTAAAACAATAAAATTGAAGCTGCATATTATTGGGTCTTATACTTTAACTTAAACTGAATCCTTTAGCATCAGTAAGTTGAGTCAGTCTTGTTACACACATCATGCAGAGTCAAATATTTTCATAACTTCATGCACGGCATATGTCGAAGAGTTCATGAGCACAAGGTATAGCAGTTAGTAACTTCATGTCGTACAGTTACATTCATCACAGCAGTAGGGACAGGGACAGAGAGCCTGAGTGTCGAATATGCAAGGATCCAGTCATCCTATCAAAATGTTATAATTATATCTATCTATCTATATCTATCTATCTATCTATCTATCTATCTATCTATCTATATATATATATATATATATATATATATATATATATATATATACATATATATATATATATATATATATATAAATATATATAGATATATATGTATATATATATCTATATCTATATCTATATCTATATATGTATGTATATATATATATCTATATCTATATCTATATATCTATATATATATATATATATATATATATATATATATATATATATACATATATATATATATATATAGATAGATAGATATAGATAGATATATAAATATATATTTATATATGGCCTGTCCCAGCCAACGGACCAATGACTGATGACCTCTGCTTTACAAAAACAGTATTTTGTTGTGTGCTTGTCCTGGGCAATAAGTCTGTATTACTCCCTCTGTCCCTCTGTCTGCAGAAGAGGAGGAGGAGGAAGATGAGCAACCCTGGAGAGATGGATGATGGGTCAGGTGCTCTCACACGGGAGGGGTCAGAGGTCAAAGGATCCTGTGGTTCTGATTTTATCCTGTCACTGTCATTGCCATCTGTCTCTGAGCATTTCTCTTTTATTTCCATTATTCCCATTTCCTGTTACGATGACTCGTGTGCAAAATGAACCTTTACATTTTTCAACTTTTACGCTGTTATTGATTTTTTATTGTTATTCTCTTTTAATGTGAGTAATGCATGTTTTGGTCCTACAATCAATTAGGATGTAAAGGCATTAAATTGACTGGTCTGATGTTATGTTCGGTCTCTTAAACTTTAAAATCAAGCAAATCCTTTTACTCTAAATTGTTCTTTATCTCTCTCTTTCTCTCTACACATACGTGTCCCCCCCACACACACACATGCTTATGTTTATATAATGTTCTTTTCTTTAAAGGAGACATATCATGCTGATGCATGATCTAATACTTACATATAATATAATAAATTTGAAAACAAGACCTTACACACCCTTAATTTTCAAAAAATGAGATATTGTATTTTTTCTGATATCCTAGAACAGCATTTGATGCCTCTGAAAATAGGTCATTGCGAGATGTCCGCAAGATTTAAATTGTCATGACGACACGAGGTACCTTTCTTTTTATTGGAGTAATCTGATAAAACACTTTCTCCTCTGTGATGTCTGTTAGCCACAAAACCGTCACAGAGGAACACATCCACCAGCAGCAGTATATAGATCCCTAGCTCACACTCACTCATTACCAGCTCTGGCATGTAGGGGGACTCAATACGCGGTTTGAGCCTGCCGGAAAATACAGTAGAAGAAGAAGGACAGGCTGGCTCTACCCCTGATAGAACAGACCAATCAGAGCACAAAGGGCTGTGACGTTGCGAGGTAATTGTAGGTCATCCTGAGATCCGAGTGTTTCAACTCGAGCTTGATAATGGCCTAAAATGAGGATTTTGAGAACGCAATTGTGGGGCAATGAAGGAACTAAATGACTTGTACTGAGGGCAGAAATGCTTTACAGGCATCCTAGTCTGGCATAGTGAAAAGGAGAAACAAGCATGATATGTCTCCTTTAAAGAATGTCTTAATTCTAACATAGTTCTAATTTTTTTCAAATTCAAACTTTTTCCGCAAACTTGAACACAGATTTTTAACCATGAGTGGCCCCAATACACCTCTGTTTACCGATCTGTTTTGTTGTTTTTTTCCTGCAGGAAAATGTCTCTTTTAGTTTTAGTTATATTATTATGTCTGAGTGATATTTGTTCTCTTTTAAAAGTCATAATATTGTCTCATTCATTTTGTCCAAGTGGGATAAGCGGACATAAAACAACACAAAGACATTTGCAGTAAAGAGGTCCAAACAAGTCAGTAAAATCCAAATTTAACCAGTCCAACATTATTCCCTCATCAAGTCTGTAATTTTTTTGTCAGCATACATTTAAGAATGCTCCTTAGTTTCATGGTTTTCTTTGGTTAAAAGTCAGATTCATACGTGGGAAAGAATGACGACCTTTCCTCCTGGTTTTCCCTCTCCTGCCATCAGTGTCAGTGCTCTCCCTCCTCTTCCTCCGCTCATCCTCCAGCTTAATACCTGTATTTAGACAAATGTGACAGCATTTGAACACCTGGATGGCTGTAATATGAGGGCTGCGTGGCTGTAGATCTGGGAGCAGCGTCACGTCGCTGATGTGCTCTGTGTGATTTCGGCTCGACCACCTGGCTGCAGAATAATGACATATCTGCACCCACACGCTGTTCGGGAGCCGGTGATCAGAGCGGCTCCATCACAGCGGGGCAGACCCCACCTGACATCACACGGCGAGGGGGAAACATGGGGAAGGAAGGAAGGCGGAAATAGATGGACGGAGGGAGGAAGGAGGAGGGATGAGACAGCCCATAAAGATGTCACTGATTTCTGGAGATGGTCTCTGTTATTTCATGACAAACTTGGAGTAAATGACCATCACTCTGGATACCACTGTGGGCTCAAACAGAGTATCAAATATTATGGTTCAAAAAAAAAAAAAGAATGCAAGAGTGGT
Source organism: Scarus forsteni (assembly GCA_036419115.1). NCBI lineage: Eukaryota > Metazoa > Chordata > Actinopteri > Labriformes > Labridae > Scarus > Scarus forsteni. The sequence goes on from JAZDUH010000269.1 coordinate 22,098,745, forward strand.
GAAGAAATGAGTCAGAAACCGTGGAATTTAGAATTTTAACACTTCAGTCCTCATGTCCTAAAATGCACATAATTTTAAAATATCTTGTAAGATAAACACCTGAAATACATCCTGTGGTGAACACATGCACGCAGGGTTTTTAACATTTTATTCTGCATCATAGAATGCACCTGACAAGTTTTGAACTTTAAAGTGTTACTGGGTTTGACAACCTGTTATAAGGACAACAAATGGTAGGGGATCCTTTTGCCATTATTTGCTCTTTTGAAATCATTGATAATAAATGCACAACAGCACTGGCCAAAGGCACCAACTCGGAGGAAGTAATTCTCAGACAAGACGTTACGGTTCGACATCATACACCTGAAGTGTGTAGCTGCTTTTAAGTCAAACCATCATGTTCAATAAAAGCTTGTTACTTTGCTACTTCTATTTAAGCCTAATTAATCATGAAGTTAGGTTTGATAGGTTATCGTGATAAAAAGAACAGTTAGGATTCATGAATATGATTCACCACAGGCTATATTACCAGCAAATCCACAAAAATAGAGAAAAATCCTTTGAGCTTAGAAAGCAGTGATGCTAACATCCAGGTTGGCCTCCAAAAGCCCGCAATCACTGCTCCACTCTTTCACCAAAGGCTATAGCTGACCTCAGCAGAAGAAGGTGGACTGAAAGTATTAGTGAATGCATATCTATGGCTGCATTAGCCCTTTTACAGCAAACTTCTTGGAGCTGACTCTCTTTTCCGGTCTGCCAACATTATTTATATACTCTGGCAAGCAAAAAACAGGGCCAGAAACTGGAGCATGCCATTTTGCACAACTTTACAGTATACGTAATCTGCGGCAGAGGGAATGGTAGCACTGGAATGGTCGTAGCAGGCTATACCACATTGTCCACTGATGCCTCGGGTGCATTAAACTGCACTAAATATCAAACTTTACTTTAAAATCCAGGCAATAATTCATACATCCTGTTCAGTTATAGCATGAACAGAATAAGGGGTATAGTGCTTATTAAATATATACTTTTACATTAAAAGAAATGAATACTTTTCATCGTTGCTGCCTTACAGAGTACAGATGATAGGACCAAAAAGAACTAATTTGATGTAGAATTCCCAATTGAGAAAACAAAACTGTGTGCCAGTATCTTTTTAGTGTTGTCCTTGTTATCTCAGGCTGTGAAGTTACTTAAAAAAAACAATGATGTTACAGGACACACAGGCTCTGAGAGGCACCCCTGCTCTGCCCTCTTATCACACCTCATGTCCGTCACCTGAACAGCTTCATTGTAAATGACTAAAACCCATTTTGCCCCACCGGCAACAATTGTTGCCGAAGTGTATCACTGTCATTTTCTACTCACAACAAAAAATGTCAGCACTAATAATGCAACTTTTTGCACTTATGTGTTAGTAGTCAACTTGGATAAAGATTTTGGTTTATAAAATATAGTTTTCAAGTAGTCCCTGTCACATGACATCATCTGCTTACTGCTCCTTTCGGTGGAAGACATGGAGGATGCAAATTGTCCTGAATAGAGGTCATTTTCATACATTTCTAAGGCTTTCCCAAAAAACATATTTATGATTATTTAATCTTTCAAGTCTCTAGAGTAACCCTCTACCAAATTTTTTTACCTGGGATAAATATTTATTTGTTCATGGGCTTATTTCTGTGAGTGGCAACAAAAGTTGCCGGTGGGTACATAGCTTGTAACTAACTAATGGAAAACACTGTCTGCAAGATTTCTCATAAATCAGTTATTTCAAATTGTAGAATGAGATACACTGGTGCATTTAAGTCCTCTTAGAATACTCTTCCAAACTAAATAAATTCACAGGTATTCAAGACCTGTGTCTGTAGGATTTTGATATGTTACCATAAATTTTCTTGCTATTTGCTAAGCAATCTTTCTCTGTCAACTAACATCAGTGTGGAAAACCATTTTCGCAACTTTAAAAAAAGGAAATCAGGGAACTAAAAATAAATAAATACATATTAAGTCATAATAATGTGATAAAAAATCAAAAATGTTGATGTGCAGTTGGAGGTGCACCTTTCTTGACACACATTCATCATAGCCAATGGCCATTCATACGCCCCTCCCCCCCACCCACACACACACACACCCCACACACCCACACACACAATTTTCATAAAATAACAGGCCAAAATACAAATTTATTATGTATGTTGTTCTTTCCTTGGGTACTCTGTAACAGAGGTCCTGTCCATGCTGCAGGACTTTAACACTGTGACCTAGGTACAAGCTATGTGACTACCGGCAACAATTGTTGCCAGTCATAAAAATGCTATTTTCTTTAAAACAAAGTACAAAATGGAAAAAAAGAAATACATAACATGATTCAGAGGGATTCGACTGATAAAATTATATGCCTTACAACTCAGAAAAAATGTGGGCATAAATGAGTTAAGGTATAGCAGATCAAGCCTGAGCAGCCCTCACAACCTTTTAGATTCCCTCATTATTGGATAAATTGAGTGCCAAGTTTGCTTGGATAAAAGAAATTAATAGATTCAAAGGAAAAACCTTCCACTGATCAACTTCTCCTTTATCATGTTTTATAACACAGCAGAGATCACTGATTGGTGCAAGGACTTCAGCATTGAGCATAAATATGCGTAAGCTTAAACTTTGTGGATGTTTTGGCACTACAGCAGGTGGGCATATGAATACAATGACAGTGGTTTGGTGCCACTCTTGCCACAAATTTGAACACAGTCAGACTAGGCTGATAATTTGCCTCAGAAGATGTTGCATATTCTTGCTGAGCAGAGCACAGCATTGATTAGCTTAAAAACAAGCTCATAAGATCACTGGAGCAAAATAACTCAAGGGTTAATGATGTAATCACTAAGAGTGACATGTGAAAACATGTTACTTAGACCATATGCTGATTTGCTGTCTACATCAATATTGTTTCCACAATTTACATTCTATTTTGAAATTTCAAACACACTGACCACCTTTTTCATGTTTTGGGTCATATGCTTGTTCCAGCAAACTAGCATGGAATTGTGCTGCTGACACACACAAGAGAGGGATTGGGGGCAGTGTATGCAGCATGTATTGTCATCGTCTTTCTTCTGGCAGTTATCGTTGTAGTTCCTTTGATTCTGTGGCTCATTGTTTTACATGTTCATTCATGAGGTTCTACACATGGTTTTATAATTCTGAGTTATTTGGTCACACGTCATTTTCAGGTTTTTGGAAAACATACACTTATATGGTTTAGCACACTGTTTTAGAAATGAAACTCTCTGACTTGTTATTTTGTTGTTCTATCAGCCAGAGATGCAACGCTGATGATGAGCACAGCAGATCTTTATCTTGGAAAAGAAATATGGACACTTACTGATTTATTTATTGCAGCATGAAAACAAGATGTAAAGATTATACTGGGCAAAACAGAGACACCATCTCAAGTATCGTGTATGCTATGATATGTTCTATAAAAGGAAGTTGACACTGTCGCTGCCTTGCCACTAACATCAAGTCAGGAATGGATTTGAACCTGTCAACCTGGCAGATTGGTGGTGGTTTAACACTGACAGCGTTTTTTTTTCCTAGCTCTTTGTCAGCTCTGCTCTCATTCAGTGTGTGCCAGCAGAGCCTCTGCCCGCTGCTTTCACATGGCACTGCCCTGGAAGCGTGGGAAAAAAGGGAAAAGCTCCCACTTTACCCTCGTCTGCTGCCATGGAAACAAACTAACGGTCGGGACGTAAAGGCAGTGATATGCAGAGAAACTTTAGGGGGCACTTTGGCTGCCCGACTGCTCTAAATTAGGCTTTTGTTTGACAAGGTCCCCTGCTTCCCACTACCCTTCATCGCTTTGGTTTTCCTCCATTTTTAACCTTTTTGTTAGTCAGCAACACTGGGCTTAAATATTTGTTAATGATAACTACAAAGATGTGAAAATGTTGTATTGTTTGCCAATATATTTTTTTGTTTGTTTTTTCATTTAATTACACTTAATGGAAGATATTTGCACTCCTATAAATTTCATGGTTGAATGTCTAATTTATCATGCCACCTCTGCACATTAGATTTGGATTAACAGAAAAATGTTGGGGAGAAAAAAAATGAAGAAGACATTTTAAAAAAGACAGAAGGGTCAAAAGCAAAGAGCAAAGAAATATTCAGAAGTGAAAAAAATGTTCCTGAAGTGAGGGAACATGTCAGATACAACATCAGTCTACACATATTTACACTTCTTATAATATCATCTGGTCAGTGTTATTGATTTTTAGAATATAATGTAAAAAAAAATATTTCTTCATTAGCAGTTCTGGATCAGGAACTTTTCCTCTGTTTTCACGTGTCTGTCTCTCCTTTTTATCACTGTGTTCAAATAGATGCCCAGCCATCGCCTGTCTGCTATAATTATAATGTGTGTTTGAATGTGTGAGCATGTGTGTGTGGCGGGGGGAGCAGGTGATTGGTTGGAAACAGCTGGAGAGAAAAGGAGAACACAGCTGCAGGGAGAAGAGAGAGGAGAGGGGAGTACTGGAGAGAAGGAAATAAGATAGTAAAGTAAGGAGGGGGTAAGGAAATGGGGAAGGATGCAAAAGGAGAAAATCCCAGACATATTTCCTAAACAAATACTACACATTATATTATTTTAGATTTAGTTTAATTGAGCTTGTTTTCATTGACAATTTCCTGAGCAAGGGGATATTTTATAAGATAAAGCTTCTCATTGATATGAATTAGTTGGAGATACAGGGCCCTTTAATCAGTTTAACAGCTTCTGCTTTCTGGGATTCACATCAACTCAGTGAAGTAGAATCTGCTTTCTGCTGGAGAAATGACAGATATCACTTAAGACTTAAAAACACATAACTGTTCAAAGGGATATCTCTGGATTTTTTAAGTGTGGCTGAGGTACATGACATGAGCCTAAATGTATGAGCATAAATGTAAGCCAACGCCCCAAAGCACGGTTAAAAGAATTCTAGGTGAAACCAACACAGTGTTAATTCATGGTATGGTTTAAACAGTCTATTCAATAAGTGCTTTGTTTAGACACTACTTTGTGACATGGCATAGCCCACATGTCCTGCCAAGGGGAGCCAATCAGCTTGCTTCACAAGAGGAAACCACTAATGATTTTTTAAGGGATTGCATCTGCTATTTAGCTTTGGACACTTGGGAATATTTATATGAAATGGAGTTTTAACAAAATAAATATCTGTGGATAGACAATCAACCTGTCCTAACTGAAAATGGAGGGAACTGTGATGAGAACTCAAAGACCACAGAAACCCATGATACCTGTCGGTTCAAGGGAATAAACTGTGAGCTCACATCGTCAAACTGGATGAAACAAGAGAGTGACAAAGAAAAATCACTTCAGGATGTTTCAGATCAGAGGATACTAGACTTGCACAGACCTGATTCACTGATTTGCAAACAAAAAGGAAAAACACAAATGAGAGTTCATCTTCAGAGTAAATATTCATCTATTTCTGATTATTTATTGTGCAAAGATAGAAGCCACAGTTTCAATGATGAATTCACTTTTTATCCCACACTGTATGTTCGCTGTTGTTGAGGTAAACTGAGTTAAAAACACTCTTTGAAAATGTCTGTGCTTGTTCAGTTAGATAATCTCAATATTTGGGATGTAGAAATATTTGTTTATTCAAAAAATTTCAGCAAGACTGATGTTTGATTCTGGAGCTGCTGTTGGAGGGACATGTAGGTTGTGGTGTTAATAAGTAGTGCCTAAATAAAGCGGCTTGATAGTGTAAAAGTAAGCAATGTAAATAAACTGTTTTAAATTTTTATTCACCAAGAAACACACTACCTATTTTATCCACAGACAATGGTCCAGTAGCGCTGTTAAGTTAGGACAACTATTATCGCATGTTCAAGCTGAAATGTTTAAAAGAAAAACAAACCATTTTGGTCAGTTTTGGATTTGTCTCTAGAAAGTCTGACTTCATAGCTGAGCTTGTAGGCTATACTGCGACTTCTGCTGCTCTGCTACTCGTTGTATTTTGTAACTGTGTTGAAGTTTTTTATATCACTTGGCTCAAAGTAGTGTGGTATAAACAAAAGCAGAGGAAACACTGTCATTGAGTCAAGCAGTGCTCTGCAGGAATCAAACCTCTCTGTCATTTTAAAACACAATCACTGTCTCTTGTTTTCAGTTTTTGTTCCCTCTCCTCATCACAAAGGGATGCAGGAAGGACGAGTGAGACTTCCTCTTCCTGTTTCTGCTCTTTTCTCTGCTGAACTCGGCTCTGCTCCTTGTTTTGTTTCCCATAATGGTCCTGATGGCGATGAAGATCATGATGCCAGGAATATCTGAGGGGAGTGAAGAGGGACGAAAATAGATCTGTCCAAGAATGTTTTTCTCCCCCACCATGTTTAAAAGAGGAGCAGATCTGTTCACTGATTGGCTGGCACAAAGCAGAGGGTTTCTAAACTATGGCACAGTGACATCATCATCATTATACATCAGTCAAGGATCAGACAGGTGTACACATACTTATAAATCCAGGTGGATGAAAGAAACACTTCTAGCATTTGACGTATTCCATCGAAACTCATTTTCATATTTCTGATTTATAAGCCAAAAGTAATAAATGAATCCATTGAGGATGAGACAGTACACTTAGGGCCTAATATACTTAAGGTTTGCATGCATAGGAACAAAACTGTGTTATTGTAAGACTTTTTTTCCACACAAGAGGCTACTGATGAAGCTGTGTAAAAGTATGCCATTTAGGTAATGTTTAATTGGAATTAGAAAATGAGAATTAAAAATGACTGATAGAAAATTGGTATGAGGGAAAGTGGCATCCTTGTCCATCAAAATGCCAGACAGCTGAAATGGTTTCTGCAAGTGTGTCTCCAACTCCATGGCTTTGGCACACACAAAATCCTCCTTTAAAGGGGTTGGTCCACACCACTTCTACACCTGTTATCAACAGCGTACACAGTCATAGTAGATCACCCAAAACACACCCACTAATTGCACATGAAGTTTTTTTGTTTGCACTAATTATTATTTTTGGATCTTAGTTGATCAGGCCCTTAGCCCACTGTCTGGTATGTCCCTTTCTTTTGTGGTCATAGTTTGGTTTTTATGGCCTTGGCCATCCAGGTGCCATCCCCTGGGTTTCAATGCATTCTCTAATCTGCATCAACCATCAACAGAAATGACATCATTTAACATTATTACTTTTAAACCATTCATTCATTCATTTTCTATACCCGGCTATGCCTTTCGGGGTTGCGGGGGGCTGGAGCCTATCCCAGCTATCATCGGGCGAGAGGCAGGGTACACCCTGAATTGGTCGCCAGTCGATCGCAGGGCCACATAGAGAGACAGACAACCATTCACGCTCACACTCATACCTAAGGACAATTTAGATAATTTTAGATTGATTATGTTTTTTGGTCTGTGGGAGGAAGCCGGAGTACCCGGAGAGAACCCACGCAAGCACGGGAAGAACATGCAAACTTCACACAGAAAGGCCCTCCCGACCGACCTGGAATCGAACCGGGAACCTTCTTGCTGTGAGGCACGTGCTCTACCAGCTGCGCCACCGTGCCGCCCCCCAGCTATCATTGGGCGAGAGGCGGGGTACACCCTGAATCGGTCGCCAGTCAATTGCAGGGCCACTTTTAAACCAGTTAAATTCAAATTGATGGAAATTCAGCCAGATGCTGCTGTATTAACTTTGGTTCTCTCCAGTTTTCAAATCTAGATGCCAATGTTAACATTAGAATTACATCTCTATTTATGGTAGGTTTAAGCTCCATAATAAATACCTTTACAATCACATAAGGACCATCTCGAAAATGAGGTGCCACATCTTCAGCACGGTTGAAACATGTCATAGGTCAGAGTTCCCTAACCACCAAGCTGTGGACTGTACTGGGCTTTAGACCATTTCACTCTAAGTCAAAGAGAAACAACAATAAATAATTTCAACACCTGTTTTTTGGATCACTGAGACTAGAAGATGTTTAATTCTGCAGGATGGTTTTATACTCAGAGTCTCTGTTACCATAACCAATAGAAACTTCAGAACAGCTCAGACTAATGACTGATAGATGAAACACTGTCAGCATGACATCAATGCACACTGAATGTTCATTAAGACCTGATAAAAACAGAGTGAGTCTCTTTATTGGGGTTTAGAGATAAGCCCTGCATTATGGGCCGAGAACAATGTGTGTGATTGTTCCTGGTTGCCGTTGCTGCCCTCGAATATACAGTATTCTAAAAAGCCTGGTCATGGTATATAAAAAAAAAAATGGGCAAAGCTCCTGTGTATTAAATAACATTTTTGCTAAAATGATCTCCTTAAATTGAAGAACACTTGTTGAAAAAGTAGTTTCATATTGAAAACTCTGAGTTTGGATGATTAATCTTTGACCGTTCTCTGGATCAACAGACTTGTGTCTGTCAAGGATTGTTGCTAAATTCAATGTGAATTTAAATGTCTGGAGTAAAAAACAAGAATTATTATCAATCAACATCATCGACCAATCAGATTGTAAGAATAAATCTGTCAGGAAGTGGACGCAGCACTGCCCAAGATGAACCGGGCTCAGTGTGTGTGAGAGAGAAAAATGTGTGTCGAGTGCATGTTAGGGCTGATTTTGCTTCATGATCCCTCATCCCACAGCCGAGAGCATCAGCAGCCATCATCCAACACACACACATGTACACACGCACACACTCATGCACACACACTCACTAAAGACAGCGAGCAGCAAGCTAGCGCTTAAAGCAAAACTGGGCTTCCATGGCCATCCATTATCACTGACAAGCTAAATGTACCATGGTACACCATATGGTACAGAGAGAGAGAGAGAGAGAGAGAGAGAGAGAGAGAGAGAGAGAATGAGGGGGGAGAAAGACAAATAAAAGAAGATAATAAAACAGGGTAAAGGGCTTTATAATAACGATGCCTTTTAGCTGCCTTTAGTTCTGTGTTTCAGTAGTAATTGGCAAAAGAGTGGATCTTTAAAAAAAAAAAAAAATCTTTTGAATTTTTCAAGCCATTTTTTAAGCAGAGAAAAGGGGAAAGGCTACCTGGTATTTAAAAAAAAATCTTTCAATATGAAAACTCTAAGCCAAATCCCCTCTTCTGAAGCACTTTTAAATAGTTTTCACAAAACATCAGTTATACTGTTGTTCAGAGGGCAAATGTTGGAAAACTTATTCTGAAAAAAATATATATATTTTTTTTGTTTTTTGCAGGTTGGGGAAGGATGTCATTTCTTTGGAGTTTGAAATAAAGAAATCAACACACAAAAAGATGAAATAAAATGCCTGATCATTATGACTATTATCATTATTAATATTATTATTATTATTATTATTATTATTATTAGAACTTACTTACTTACATATTTTTTTTTAAATTTAAATTATAAGGGATAGCCTCAGGAAAACTGAGACTGGAGACTAAGGCCGAAAAGATTTGGGACTCTGTGAGGTTGGTATGCCTTTTCTGATTAACTAATTAATTAATATATATTTCTGTGTAATTTTCCACTGTGCATAAAATGCCAAACAAAGAAAAAAATAAATGAAAGAATAAGGAAGAACAGATGAAGAAATGAAAAAATGTATGATCATAAAATTGAAATTTTTTTATTCCATCTTTTTTCAGACAGAAATCAATTTAAAAAAAATTCTCTCTGAATCAACATTTTAATGGCAGACTTCTGACTTCGTTGTGAGTGTCATGATCTATCATCATGTTCATGACTATTATGATGGAATGTTGAGATTTTGTGAGAGCAACACAAATTGACTTGATATCACAATAAAATGGAATCAAATAACCTAAAGTTTGTGCAGGGCAGAGCAGGGATGAGTCCAGCAGGCAGAAGTGAGTTAGCATTTAGCACTTCATGTTATTATATCTAAAATAAAGTTTGTAATAAATATGTGCTTATTACATTTTCAGTACATCTCGTGTGGCCAACTCTTAACTTCAAAGTGTTATCATATGTTAAAAAAAGTATTGTTGCTCACAAACTGCTTAGGGGCCACAGATCCATAGTTCAAGCATTGTGGAGCATTTTTTAATGAGCAATGATTCAAATAACATTACAACAACCATGAGGACCATTTTACTCAAATAAATCCTAAAAGAAAAGTCACAACAAGATGTTATACCGTAAACATTGTCGATGCGCTAAAAGGAACGGCATGTAGGAGTGGTTTTAATGTATGATGCTAACTGCCCCCTTAGTTAGCCCATGAAAGGCTCAGGAAGTGACCCTGCTTGGAAGTTATTCAATAATGTTGCATGAACATTGAATATTAGCATAAGTTCTAGCCTTGGTATAGCTGGCATAATGCAGCTTTGTAGCTGACATAATATTTTTAAAAACAAACTTAAGACCTACCTCTTTAGTCTGGCTTTTACCTGAACTACCTTTTGGTGTTTTTATACGTTTTACAGTACCCTTTTATTATTATTTTATTTCTTACTTCATTTCAATTCATTTTAATTTTATTTAGGATATATTAATTTTTTCATTCTAACCTTACCTCCCGTGTTTACTCATTTTTTACCTTTAAGATGTTTTTTCCAATGTGACTGGGTACGAAAATGATCCTGCTTTTTATGATGCATTACCAACACTGAAGGGTTGGATGGATTAGGTATTAATCATACTTCTTTTTATCATAGTTAAATGGATCTTTCTGTTTCTACTCTGTATATATAAAGCACTGAGGATGGGCTACTGTTCAATGTTAAACAGAAAAAAAAAAAAAAAGTATAAATAATCACTTTTAATGCAAATAAACCAAAATGTTATTGAAGTTGTGGTGGTTCAAAAAAAAATTTCTGCCCTAATGGGAATGAACTAAATCATTAGCTTAAACAACCACATAGCTTTTACAATTCATGAAGATATTGATATGTTTTTTATGTATTTGTTTAATAACAATAACTTACAGAGTCAGTGTTCGGAGGTGTGGTACCCGTAGATAAAGCTAATAAAATGTATTTTAACATAATTCATCAAGATTCTGGATATCACAATTGGATTACTGGGGAGAAAAACCCTCAAAACCCTCATAGGCTACCAAAAACTTAATCTAGTCTGTGAAAGTTAATACAAAAGTTACCAAGTTGACATATTGATATCATTTTTGCAGCCAGACTGAGAGACAGATGAGCCTGCAACTGGGTTTCAAACACAGCTGACTTTGAAAAACACAATCTGAGAAAAATCTCAACCAAAAAAAAAAAAACAATTACAAAAGCTCTTAAAATTTGAAAATTAAAAAAGCTTTTGCTTCATTTTTTTTCTTTTTTCCTTAAAATGATGGCACTCGACTGCAAACACACACAAACACGCACAGTTGGCGCGGCTGTTACCTAAACGCTGCCACAGGAAACATCTGTTTAGACAAAACACACACATTCAGTTTAGACAAAACCACAAAGAGGACACCGACACACACACACACACACACACGCACACACACCTACTGCGATACAGATAATAATGAATTGGAGGAGACACTAAGTAACCCCTGTGGTTAAAGAGCATCAGGACTATTTAACTTTCTTAAAATAATTCAGATCACATTTTTACTTAAGTTCAGCTCTAAATTTATTGTCAAATGACTTAAAGCTGAGTGAAGTCATTTAAGGTAAAAAATAAGACACAGCAGAAACATCAAAATGACAGGAAGGAGTCAGCGTCACAGATATCTTTGGAATAAATACAATTTAGAATGGAAGGGAAATTAATAGGAGATAAAGCCATCAGAAAAATGTTAATCATTCAAGCTTCTTAATTCTGTCTTTTTCCTCAATGCTTGCTTTACTCACAGAAATCATCTTTTTAATTTTTTTTCTCAGAATCAACATTTCAGTGCCAGACTTCTGACTCTAATGTCATAATCATGAGTTTAGTCTCAGAAATCTGTGTTTTTTTAACCTCAGAATTAAAACTTCCTTGCCAAGACTTCTATTTTAATCTCAGAATTCTGTCTTTTTCACCAAATTCCAACTTGAATTTCTGAGTTTTACTTTCCCCATCCCCTGACCAATCTAACTCTGACAGACTCTGACTTTAAATCAGCTTGTTGAATTTTGATTCAGGATTCTGATTTAATATAATATAGAAATTCTGATTTTTCTCAGAGCTCTGACAACTTTTCACAAACAGTTCACATTGTTTCATCTCAGAATTTTCCATTTTCCCAGAATTTTGACTTCAATGTATGATTCTTGATATTGAGCTCCAGTGTCAGGATATTGACTAATTTAAGCCATCTGTCCTAAATCTTAGAATTTTGACATCAATCTTAGACTTCATTAAACATGTCTCAAAATCTTCTTCTGTGTATAATATTTTGTGAATTATAATGAGAAGGGATGAAAAATTAATGCACAGCAAGGATTTGAATTTCTCCATCTGTCTGTTCCAGTTTGTGACCTGATGACCCGATGACATCAGAAGAAAATAAAATAATAATAAACATAAACTGTTTCATATGTCTGAATTGTTTTACAGTAAATCTCAGTTAAAAATAAGCTGATAAATCTTAAACCTGAATGTAATTCCCAGCCCTCACAAACACAGAGCAGGACGCGTTCTGCTTCACTTCTCAGCCTCCAAATGTTGAGTTGGTCCGAACAAATGACTGGTTTGTTTCAACATTTTCACTTTTTTATATTCCTCTGTTGATCCTTTTGGATACCTCTTTCCAGGGTGAACACAAAAACACACATACACTCTCACAAAGTAGCACACACTCACACATGGAGCCAGTTCCACAACAAAGAGCGAGCCTGTGCCATGCTGCTGCAGAGGGGGCAGTGCCACGTTGGCAAAGCCCAGGGGGCAACTGCTATCTCGTGCCAGCACTTCACACACACACACTTAAATGCTAAATGCACACACACAAACACACACACAGCATATCAGTATTCCAGCATCGTCGCAGTTGACTCCTCCGCCTGCTTTGTGTGGCTACATGTTCGACGCTGCATCTTTTTCTCACAAACTACTGTATCTTCAGCGTTTTGATTTGTGGACCTAAACTAACCGACTTTTAGATGTGACCTTTTCAGCATGTGTGTTTTAAAGTAAAACCTACTGTGGCATTATCCTGCATTTGAGGGACTGAGAGTGCATATTAGAACACCCAGCCTTTCATTATTTCAAATTAATTGGAATTGATTTTATAATGTATGATAATTCCAAACCATAATTAATAACGAAAGACAACTTATAGTTGGTATTTGTCAGTCACAAGAACAGTGTGACTCATGTCTATGTCAGCATGTGGAGGTGGAGGCTGACACTCAAACAGCACTCCATCAGGGGGAAGTCACTTTTCATAAAACAATGTTACATCATGTCACAATATTGATCTTAAAGGGTTAAAAAGGTGAAAACTGTTCAATATTTGATAGTTTTGATCAAAACTGATGTTGATATTAAGATTCAACCCTTCTAAAATTCCATTAAAAATATATGCATAATTCTTCTTATTTATTATTATTATTCTTATACAGTTTTGGGAAAAAAAAAAATTAAATATGACCTCAACATGGATGTCTGAACTGTGGCCCAGGGCCCAACTGTGGTCTGAGTGACAACTGCAGCCTGTAGTGCACTTAAGCCGTCCAGCAGAAAAATATAAAAATAATTTGAAATTTGGCCCACAAGAGAATTAGAACCTTTGCCGACTGATGAATCAGGACACTGTAGCTCGGTAATACCCGTTTGTTTGGATCTATATGCACCATCTCAGGGTCTCAGGTATGAATCACATGGTGCTGACTATCTTTAGGAAACAACTACAGGGTTTGGCTGCTTCATGTGATTTACTTGTTTTTGGGGTCAGGGTAAGAAAACCAGCCAGGGGCCCAATCATGTGGTCTGGTCTGACCAGGTCCCCTTTATTATGTTTGTGCGGGACTCAATAACGACACCGTGTCGCGTCATTGGTGCACTTTATTTTTTCTGCCTCAGAACCCACACTTTACGACACTAACCGTAACTCTCTGCCGTAATCCTTATAGGCACAGTAACCTGCCGCTATCAGTGCAAAACATAACAAAGTCCAACAGGATGTAACAAGGCATCAAACTCCACGTTTTTCAAACACAACACCCTTGATGAATGGTTTTTGCCTGCACGGCTCATTGGGGATACCCTTTGGACACCCCTGGTGCTGCATGCATGTGCATGCTGAAATGTAAAACTCTATCAAGTAATAGAAACAGTAAAGCTGATGGAATGAAATTAATCAATGGAAAATTACCCATTTGGAAAGAAACATCCAGAGTGACACCATCAGCGAAGAGTCTGCATTCACCATATTAGGTACACAGTCAGGTCAGCTTTAGTTCTTTGTTGCATAGATTAACAAGGTGCTGAAAGTATTTATCTGGGATTTTAGTCCATATTTCCACCATAGGATCACAAAGATGTGAAAGATTTATCAGCTGCACATCTTTAATGCATGTCTCTTGTTTCACCACACTCCAAATCTGCTATATTGGACTAAGATCTGATGACAGTGAAGGCCAGGAGAGTACAGTAAACTCTCTCTCACATTGAAGAAGCCAGTTTGAGATGACTTTTGACTTTGTGGCATGGAGTGCATCCATCAGAAGTTGGTCCACTGTGGTCATAAAAGGATTGATGTGGTCAATAACAATTCTCAGGTAGGATGTAATCTTTATACAATGCTCTGTTGGTATAAAAGTGCCCAAAGTGTGTCAAGAAAAAAAATCTCCATCACACTGCCATTCCCAGTCTGAACTGCTGATACAAGACAGAGAGGACCCACGCTTTCATGGTGCTTATGCCAAATTTTGACTCTAAATGTGTCAGCAGAAATCCCAACCCAGCAAACACTGTAGCATTTTTCCAGTTTTCCTTGATCTAATTGTTGTTAACCTGTGAAAGTTGCCGCCTCAATTTCAAGCTCTCAGCTAATGGTAGTGGCACCTGGTGTGGTCTTCTGTTATAGCCTATTGCTTCAAGATTCAACATATTGGGCATGCAGGAATCATGACCTTTAAAATTGTGCCTGGAACCAGTGGTTTGGGCCCAAAGAAATGCCACTCACTAGATATTTACTCTTTTACAATCTTCTTTGTAAACTCTGCATAGCTATCAGTAAAACCCTATGGAAAACCTGCCCATCAGGCAACAACAACCAAGTCAAATAGTCTCTTAAACCATCTTTCTTCTCTGTTCTGATGCTCAGTTTGAACATCAGCAGGTCCCCTTGATCATATCTACGTGTGTAAATGCATTGAGTTGCTGCTGTTTGATTGGTTGATTAGATGTTTGAGTAAATGTCTATTTGCAGTTGAACAGGTGAGTGTATTTGGGCTACAGAACCAAATCAAACCTTCAGTATGAGACCGATTATCTCCACAGCCCTTCAGCTTGGCTGAAGCTGCTGCTCAGGAGTCTGTATTACCTTAATTCATAAGTAAAGTGTCTTGAGACTTCTGTTTCATCCCAAAGACATTGACAACTTCTTCAAATGCTTTCCCTTAGAGAAACTTAACTGATGTTACATTAACACAACTATGGTCCAGGTCAGGAGACATTGACAGACCTGAAATAGAGTAGTAGATCGAAACACCAGAGGAACACCATCATAATGTAAGCAGCAAACCCTGAAGAGTTTCAGAGCAGCAGTGACAGTTTTTTCATGGAAGAAGCTGAAGATGTTTGCCCTCTGTCTTCCTGAGTGACATGGTGCAGACAAAATCACTGTGTTCTGGTGCCAAACCACAAGAAGTGAAATCACCGACTACTCAGAGGCCTCACTGACACACTCAATGCTGAGACTAACATGGGACCTCAACTTATTTACCGGTTCACTTAAATAAGCTGAACGTAACAGCAGGGGAAAATTACTGAATAAAACTTCTGAATACAATCAGATAAAGGTTAAAATGTCTTATAATAGATTATCAGTTGCTAAAAACTTACAATGTATCAAATGAGACGATTCTGAAATCCTGCAGGTCCGTCTTACCAGCCTCCGTTGTCCAACGAATTCACTTGGCTGAATTCTTAACGGCCCAATCAGGGAAGAGAGGCGAGCTGCAGAATGCGGACGTGACGATAACAGGAAGTTGAGAACCGGAAGTTGAGAACGGACATGCTGATTAGCCTATTGTCCTCATAGCTACTCATTGAAACTTGGCGAAATCTGCCCTCCTCAGAAGTTTACTTGTAGGGATTGTCTTTGTCGAGGTTCATGTCACATTTAAGTGTTAAATGAATCATCTGTGTAGTACAATTTAGTGTAAGACGATAGTATAAGGCCGTTAGCTGTTAGCTGCTAAGTTAGCGGCTAACGGCTAACGGCATTAACTGTTGTTAGCTGTTAGCGGCTGTTAGTGGCTAACGGCTAACGGTCAACAGTCATTAACTGCTGTTAGCTGTTAGCAGCTAAGTTAGCCGCTATGGCTAATGTCCATTAACTGTTTTTAACTGTTGTTGGCTTTTAGCCGCTACATTAGCCACTATGTATGCTTCATTAGGAGGCAACCCTGCTTGATGTGGATTGGTCTGTGGTGAATGTCACGAGCCAAACGATTGTCCAATCACAAGCTTGTGTTATTTTTTTAATGTTCTGCCCCTGAAAACTAATTTAAAGGGCTCCTACCAAGATGGACTAGTGAAATATTTCTGTGGCAGATATATGGAGCTGTCCATCTGGCTTGTCAGGTTATTAAATGGATCCATTTCCTAAGATGTTCTTGAGTGTTTTTTGACAACTGCAGACAATTTTCAGTCTTTGATAAATAGTGTTTGCCTAGAGTAAAAAGACTTGCATTATTAAGATAGTTCAGTTGATGTGTTTGGGAAACTTAGAGTCAACAAAAGAAAACCTCCCCCAATCAGATTAATGTGACATTAATGAATTAAATAATGAATCAGACCATTACTAAGCTGCAAAAGGAGGGCACAGTTCAGTCTTTATTGGCCTGGTCTTTATTAACTGGTGTTCTGGGACAGTGAATTAGGTCAAAAACTCTGGAGATGTGGAGACGGCAGTGATACAGAATAGAGCTGTAAATGAACCCTAACCATCTCGAGAACAACATCTCTTGTACTGGATCCAGGGGCAGGACAGCTCCCAAATGACCAACTCGTTTCCAGCCTCAGAGGCCTGTAGTCAAAGATTCTATTTTTAGTCCTTCCTGTCATTAGCTCTTGGTCTTTGTATGATTGATCCTCAGGTTGGCAATGTGCAAGTCAGTGTAACACTGTCCAGACAGCAGCCGCTCAAATGCAAACTCCTGTTAATTATGCAGAGGTGTATGAGCAGCCTCTGCTAATTTAGTCTGATCCTCATGGATATTTACCTCTGCCTGGCTCAAACACTTGCACTTTGAGATTTGCCCACAAATGTAAAGTGCGTTATAAATAAAATCCATTATTATTATTAAACAGATGCAGTAGCTTCAATCTTCTCCTCCCAGCCAAACGCCAGCAAAATTCTATCCAGATACCAGCCAACTTCGAGTCCTCCGTGGTCTGGATGAGGATTTTTTGGTTTGTTTTGGTTTTCAGTTACTGCACATGGTGGCATTTTCCATGCAAAGCTACATTTCTATTCATTTATCCTTGAAAATATGGGGGTAAGGGTTTTAAATTCATCATGTAATTTTGGGGATCTAATTACAGCCATCAGGTGGGGCAGGTCCTAGAACTGTCCTGTCATGGATCAGCCAAGACTCTGCCCAGACACTGGGGAAAATTTAAGTGCTATATCTGTATTTGTTTGTCATGGGCATAAATGAAAATACACACGTGGACAAAATTGTTGGTAACCTTCAGTTAGAGAAAGAAAAACCCACATGGTCACAGAAATAACTTGAAACTGACAAAAGTAATAATGAATAAAAATTTAGTGAAAATGAACCAGTGAAAATTAGACATATTTTTTGAATTGTGGTTCAACAGCATTATTTAAAAAAAACAAATAATGGACAGAAATGACGGTACACCCAGAAAAGATTGAAAATGATTTGACCATAGGAACATGTTAAACTAAGGTGTGTCCTGTAATTATCATCACAGGTGTTCTCAAGCTTGTAATCAGTCAGTCTGCCTGTTTAAAGGCTGAAAAGTAGTCACTGTGCTATTTGGTATCATGGTGTGAACCACACTGAACATGGACCACAGAAAGCTAAGGAGAGAGCTGTCTCAGGAGCTTAGAAAGAAAATTATAGACAAGCATGTTAAAGGTAAAGGCTATAAGACCATCCCCAAGCAGCTTGATGTTCCTGTGACTACAGCTGCACAGATTATTCAGAAGTTTAAGGCCCACAGGACTGTAGCCAACCTCCCTGGACGTGGCTGCAGGAGGAAAACTGATGACAAACTGAAGAGACGGATAATACAAATAGAAACCAAAGAGCCCAGAACAACTTCCAAAGAGATTAGAGGTGCACTCCAAGGTCAAGGTACATCAGTATCAGATCACACCATCCATCACAGTTTGAGCCAAAGTGGACTTAATGGAGGACATCACTGTTGAAAGCTAATCATAAAAAAAGAGACTGGGATTTGCCAAAATGCATATCGACAAGTCACAAAGCTTCTGGGAGAATGTCCTTTAGACAGATGAGACAAAACTGGAGCTTTTTGGTAAGTCTCGTCAGCTCTATGTTCACAGACGCAAAAATGAAGCATACAATGAAAAGAACACTGTACCTACTCTGAAACATGGAGGAGGCTCAGTTATGTTCTGGGGCTGCTTTGCTACATCTGACACAGGGTGTGTTGAATCTGTGCAGATACAATGAAATCTCAAGACTATCAAGACATTATGGAGCGAAATGTGCTGCCCAGTGTCAGAAAGCTTGGTCTCAGTCACAGGTCATGGGTCCTCCAACAGGATAATGAGCCTAAAAACACCAAAGAATGGCTCAGAACAAAACACTGGACTATTCTGAAGTGGCCTTCTATGATCCCTGATCTAAATCCTGTTGAACATTTGTGGAAGGAGCTGAAACATGCAGTCTGGAGAAGACAGCCTTCAAACCTGAGACAGCTGGAGCAGTTTGCTCATGAGGAGTGGGCCAAAATACCTGTGGACAGGTGCAGAGGTCTCACTGAGAGTTACAGGAATCACCTGATTACAGTGATTGTCTCAACAGGTTGTGGAACAAAACACTAAGTTGAGGGTACCATCATTTTTGCTGAGGCCAGTTTCTTTCTTTTTTTTTTTTTTTTTAAATAATTCTGTTGAACCACAATTAAAAAGCAATGTCTGATTTCTGTTGGTTGATTTTCAGTAATTTTTTTGTATTATTTCTTTTGTCAGTTTCAAGTTATTTCAGTGACCATGTGGGTTTTTCTTTCTTAAACGGAAAGGTACCAACAGTTTTGTCCATGTGTGTATTTGCTTGTATGACACAAAATGGAAAAGAAAACAGGAGAAAGGTACTACAAGAAAGTTGAGGATAAAATAACAAAAATTCAAAGCACAAAAGGTCAAACTGATTGAAACACGGAAACATTGCTCTGAAAAATAATTAACATTCACATTCATCTGTTTGAAATGAAGCTGGAAAAGTATGTGAAATTCAGATACATTTTGTCTCGAGTGCTTACTCATTATTTTACCAAATCAGTCCATACACTTAATGTCACACCTGTGACCCACGGCAGAAGAATGAGACGTCATGAGTCTGACAAAACTGTTGAACACTGCAGTTCATACAGAAAGCCTCTGTGACGAAGACTTCACAATGTGAGCATGACAAGAAAGCCGTTCAGTTATGCCTTGATAATTGTGCTTATTATAACATAATCTTATAATATAACACTAAAACAGTAAATGGATAAAGGTTTACACAACAGGGCAATAGAATAGCTGCATGTTTCCTATCCTGTTGTCAGCCTCACTATCTCAGATACAGAGAAGATCAGGATCCAGTCGAAGCACAGAAAATATATTAATTACAATAAATTAAATATACCAAATAAAGTAGCAAATGTATCACCCATCCAGACTTGAGTTAGTTCAAGTTAAAGTTTGTTTACTCAGATCTGAGCCTCTTCTGATTGGACTGTTGTTATTTGGTGCTTTGCATCAGAGTTAGCTCAAAGCTAATTCACAGTCCCTTCGTATTGTCAACAAAACTTTTTTTCCATCATTCTATCCACGAGTTTTTCTCTTCTATTTTCTTTTTGTCTACTTCTCCTCATTTACTCCATTCCTCTTGGCTGTCTTTATTCCAGTTTCACTCTCTGTATTTCTGTCGACTTCTACAACTTTCTGCATCAATATTTGCCTCTTTTTCTTCCTCCCTATATCTCACAAAATCTCTCTCTCTCTTTACTGTTTATCACTGTCTCTCTCTTTCTGCCTGTCTTCCTTTCATCTCTTGCCATCTGCCTGCCTCCATCTCCATTTTCCTCTCTCTCTCTCTGTTACTCCTTTCCCCCTCCTTCTCGTCTCCCTAAAAACTTGGCAGAGATCCCGTCGTGTTTTTTTTTTTTTCTTCACTTCTCGTTTGGGGGATTGCGAATGAATGCGATCCAATCTAGACCTCGGCTAAGAGACATGAATTTTCATTAATTACAACCTTGTCAGCAAAAGCATTATGGGAGCTGAATATGAAAATGCTAATGAGGGGAGCTCATTTGCATATTTTTCTTTGTTGGAATGTCATTAATTATTACGTTTTATGATGATGAATGCAGCTGTCGATGGCTGGCCCTCCATGCCTAATTAGCTATCAGAAAATCCTCCGATCAAAAAAATGGATAGGGTTCCCAAACTTTACTTTCAATCTGACTCCTCCCTCAGTTTCTCTCTCTGACACTCTGTCACTGCCTGTCATCTCTCAGTGGGATCATTTTACACTTCCTTTCATTACTACTCAAACGATCCTCTTGTCTTCACTTTTTTTTGCTTTTTGTTTCACTTTTTAATTCTGGAAAGATCAGACAGCTCAACATTTTTGTCTCTCAGAACAGCAACGTGTCAGCTTTAAAGTCTTGTCCTGTCTTACTGAACTGAAGCACTTCAAGTATGATTCCATCCACTCACTCTGCAGTGTGCATGTGTTTAGAGGTAGAGGAAGGTCCCAGAGTGTCACTCAGTACTACAAGAGTAGAGTAGACTTTCTGATGGCAACTTTGTGTCAAGTGCATTGCCCAAGGACACATCAACATGTGACATCTGTGAAGCTTGATTTGAACCTTACACCATCTGACTGATGGGAGAGCATGCAAGTAGACAAAACCACCAGCTGGGTTCTGTTGCCCCAGACTGTTTTGGATTGTTCATAGAAGTACTCTGTCATGCAAAAGAGGAACAATGAAGGAATAAAGTGTGTCTTCAACATAAGAGGAGTTTGCTATTGTGGCTCTTGAGAAGTTTCAAGGTAAGCAACTAAAGCAATTTACTCTTTGTTGGCTTAATTATTGCTTCACTCACCAGCATAACCTTGCTCAGTTGCTGGATCCACCTGATTCAATGTCTGTAAATTAGGCAGATCCATCCTGCTAAGCTCCAATATACAAAACTTGTGCACGACCCACGCAAAGTATCAGAAGGAACAAGCTACAAGATCATACAGGGTTTAGCATAGATGCTAATAGCTTTAGTAGTTTTATCAGATCTGGACCAAATGTATTTGGTTGTTAAAATGCAAATGCTGACATGACAAACTTCTCTAGAGCAAAGATATTTTCACTCCACTCCTGACATGTTTTGACAAGAGTTTGTTTTACAGAGTGGCTTGCACTATGCAGCCCAGTAGTGCCCACCTACTTACATTATCTGACGGGGTTGCAATGAATGTGATAGATGGAACGATCATTCAATCACCTGCTGAATATGCTTCCAAAAGGTTCTGCTCTCCCAAACTCTAGGCTTTTTCAAATGGACTAGTGTAATATTTTGAACTGTCTGTCTAGTGTAGTAGGTTATTATCAACCAATCAGCATCAGAAAGCCTCTCTGTGAAGCAGCCATGGCCAGTCTAATAATTTTGTGTCAGCAGATTTTACTTAAATGCAATGTTGTGAAATTACCATCATAAATGTGTTACTTCATCACTGAAACTCAAAAAGAAAACGTCTTTATATTCACAAGTAAAAGAAGATATTGTAATAGTGTCAATATCTGTTGTTCTAAGAAATATTAGTAGAAATAATCAAAAATGTTGTGGACGTGAACAGCCAATGTCCCAAATAATAATTTTTGTTTTAACAAATTTAAAAAGAATTGATATTTTTACACACTCTAAAATACTTTTGACTCCTTTTCAAAGGGCACATTCTGGAAATAATTACAATCATATGAAATAACTTCAAATTATGAAAAAAAAGAGTTATTTTCAAATGTTTTAATGGTAGCTTGACAACGGATCACTTCCTGGAATGATTGGGCTTGACAACTACACTGAACTTCTTGTGTACTCCGTGTTGACTGACTGTCAACTCTTTTCGACATTCATAAAACTTCTTGGAATGAAATTAACAAATGATTGCAAACAGACAACAATTTCAGGCAACTACTAACCCCACTAAATATTCCATAAAAACTCAGTTCATATCAAAAAATAAAGTGAACTCTGTGGTTCTGTCTTCTACTCTGAAATTGTCAATTGTATTGTCTTGTCTAGTAAAACAGACTTGGACTTTGGTGTCATGCGAAAGTTTAAACACCCAAATCTATTTAAAAACCAGACTGAAGCATAGCTCAGTCTAATTGGTTAGAGTTAATCCTGCCCCTGTCTGAAACATACTGTCAACTATCCCATGTTGATTCTAAATGAGACAGAGAGATTAAATGACCACATGGACCCTTATCCTACTTTGTTAAAGACTGTTCCACCACTGTGGTTTCACGTTATCTGTGATAAAGGTGCACTGGTAGAATGATTGAAGGAAGTAAACAGTCCCACTTCTTTCTTTCAGGTCCGAGGTTAATGGAACGCAACATAACAGTGGAGTGAGCAGAAATGGGTTAGCATTTTAGCACCTCTCGTTCCAAGGCTAGAGGTATATGGGATTTTACAATAGCTTTTCAGAAAAATACCCTAAATATATCTGTGATGAACACAGGCAAAGAAGACTTTAATTTTTCATTTTGCAAAATTAAATGCATCTGAGAGAATTTGGTGTAAATATCCTCACAGCATGCATCTGAGATTGCTCTGCTTGTACATTTTGAAGGTTCACAGACCATAATACACTCATTACTGATCACCCATCCATTATCTCTACTTCTTATCACTTTAGGTGGGCAGGAGTGTTGAGGTGAGTGGCTATCCCTGCTGACACTGGGAGAGAGGCAGGTTACACCTTGAACTGGTCACCAGCCAATCACATATAGAGACAAACGATCATTCATGCTCACACTCACACCAAAGGGCAACTTTTGGAGTCATCAATCAACTCAGTGACCCATAATGCTTTTGGTCTGGGTGAGGAAGCCAGAGTGCCTGGAGAGAGCCCAAACATGCACAGGGAGTATGGATGTCACAGAATGAATGAGAAAAAATTCATATCAAGGTTATTATGACCCAAATTATCAGGGTTATCATTGTTATCACAGCATTGTTTTGTTGATGTGTTCAAAATGCTTAAAAAGTACTTTAAGACACACTTGAAATCATTTAGGCCCTATAATATTATAATTAGAACAGGGCTCTTAGACTTTTTTGTCAATAAAGGTGTCAGGAAATGTCCTTTGAATACATTTTTTTCACCTTTTTTGATGAGAAAAAAAGTAAACAATTCAAGAAAAGAAAAGGGAAAAAAGATTTGAACTTTAAATGGGATTCTCTTGTAAACAACTGAAAATGAACATGTTCAAAGTTATGAACATGATAAAAAAACTACTTTAACTTGTTTTACATACACTCACTCACTTTTGTTTGCCTACAGCATTAGTGTCCATGTTACAGCTTGCTTTATTAGACCATGTCCAGCCTTTTTTTTTTAAATGACCATAGTCCCTGAGGCAATTCCTGTCCAGTTATCCCCCTTCCGTGTCTCTCCTCTGGTCTCCTCTCTCCCTGCAGATCTTATCCATATTTTCTCCTCAAATATTTCCAAGTAACTATTGAATCTATTTAACACAGACCAACACAAACTATAATGGAAAAAGTTGATCAATTGCAAAATACAACACAATACAGGAAATAAATGACAAAAGAACAGCAAGAAAAACATAATGAAACAAATGTGATCACAGGATTTACAACAATTATACATCATTCATTTTCTATACCCGGCAATCCCTTTCGGGGTTGCGGGGGGCTGAAGCCTATCCCAGCTATCATCGGGCGAGAGGCGGGGTACACCCTGAATTGGTCGCACTCGATCACGGGGGAATACATAGAGAGACAGACAACCATTCACACTCACACTCATACCTAAGGGCAATTTAGAGAGACCAATTAACCCAATGAGCATTTTGTTGGTCTGTGGGAGGAAGCCGGAGTACCTGGAGAGAACCCACACATGTACAGGAACAACATGCAAACTTCACACAGAAAGGCCCCTGAAAGGCCCCAGACCAGGAATCGAACCAGGGACCTTCTTGCTGTGAGGCCCGTGCTCTACCAGCTACGCCACCATGCCGTCCCAATTATACATTATTTATACAGAAAATACTAATAAACCACCTATGATTCACTCAAGTATGACTCTCTCAATCTTTTCACTCTCACTCTCTCTGGCTCAGTCAGCCCAATCACTAGGGATGTACATCGTTAGGATTTTATCAATACCGATACAGATACCGATGCTCCTTATCGGTATCGATACTTAACGATACTCTTATCGATACTCTGATCGATACTGCAACACGTAATTTTGTGTAAAAAATGAAGACTTTACAAGATATTACAAGATTCAGCCTTAGTAGTGTACTACAGTGTGAACGGTCGGCATTCTAATCATACTTATAGTATATGGTATACAGTATATACACAATGGGTTTGTAGTATGTAATATGTTAGTATGCCATTTCGGACACAGCCTCTGTCTCTGTCGGTGCTGCGGTCTTTAGTGTTAGCCGGGCTGCTAACTCTACTCGTGTTGCTATAGCAATCAAACAGCCCGCACTCCTTTAGCTTTATACTATGCGCGCGCTCCAAGTGTTTGGTGATGTTGCTAGTATTTCCCCCCTTGGACGCAACGTCTCTCTGACAAAGATTGCATCAGGCCAAGTTTTCATTAACTTTGCTAAAGTGTGCCCAAACCTTCAAGCGCTTAGCCCTCACCGACATGCCTGAGCCGGACGGTGGTAGTGTCATGACTACGTGACAGTTGAAGAGACGTTTATGTACCAATAACGGTACCGTTTTTCCAGATTCTTAACAGTGTTCGGGTACTGACCCAATTGTGGACTGGTACATAAAGTACCGGTCCACGGTATACATCCCTACCAATTACTCAAGGAGTTACAGTAGTTTTAATCACACACGTCTTTTCTTTCTTTAATCTGTTTTCCCCAGTTTTCCTTGTAAAATCCCAAATTTGACCAGACTTCAGATTTTGACAGTTTTGAAGAGGAAAAGTCTATTGCAATCTGTGCGTGCACCAACAGCCATACATCTCTTTTATTCTCTTTCTGATTACAACGTGGCCTTAGTCATTTGGCGGTTGTCTTTCAGTTGAACTGACATGTTGCTGTTCTTAGATTGGTAAGAGCTTGTAACTTCCCTTGATTCCATTCAACGTAAAAAAAAAAAAAAAATCATGGACATTGGGCTTTGTTTTGTTTATCATGATGAACAAAAGGTGTTGAAATCAAAAAGTCACAAAAACTGAAAAAAAAAAATCCCATCGGCTTTAAGGGAACTAACTTCTGGGTTGACCTTCATAAATTTGTTATCCCTGCACCACTCTTTACATCACATGCACTATGACATCTCTGTTTCACAGCAAAAGCTTGGTGTGCAAAGACAGTAAAACATACTGTTGTTGAAGCAACAGTTTCTGTTGCAGTCCACCAATATGGCAGCCAGTAGCTGAGTTACATCACCTGCTTGTCCTGTAAAACTCTCCATAACTCTCCTCACCTCTCTTTTTGTTTCCTCCATTCCTCCTTCTCTATTGTTTAAAAAGAGTAACAATGAAGACTTAACAAATCCCCCCTCCAAAAAGCCACTAACGAACACCCCTCCTTCACTTGGCTTAATGAATGCCAGGCTTAATTAGAGCACCATGATGTCAGAGGCATTAATTATCAGTTGGCTTCGTTTCAGAAAACACAGTGTCTCTCTTTCTGTCTCTCCCTCTGCCTGTATCTCTGTCTCAGATTCATTCTTCATCTGCTTTGCTTTTTGTCCCCTGGTAATGTTTAAATTTTTTCTTCCTCATGTTCGAACTGAGACATTTGCTCCTCAAGTTACCTTCCGTCTTTTCCTTTAAAAGACAAAACTCACAGAGAACTCATCTATGAGTCAGGGAACTCTGTGTTCCTGAGCTTAGGCACATCTGATCAGGAGATTTCAGCCTAAACTACAGATTTAGGCATCACGGAGACAAGCATCATGGCAGAAGACAGTGGGAGGACAGTTTAGTCAGTGAGGAGATGCTGGCACGGTGACAGTAAAGAGGAGCATGAGGACATTTTTGACCACCAGGGGGCTGAAAAACAGTATCTAATACAGAGCTGGGAATTTACTAAGGCTTTGTAATATGTTTTAGGAAATATTGATCAATACAAAATAATGTTATTTGATATTGGTTTATGTAAAAAATGCAAAATATAATACTCAGAAAATGATTGAGAACTGTAAAAATCAAAACCAACAATATTTTACTGCCACCAGGACAATGTTAATTAATCCCACCTTTTAAGGTACACCCATGCAACGACTAATAACTCAAATAACTAATCAGCCAATCACATGGCAGAAGCTCAATGCATTTAGGTACGCAGACAGGGCATAAACAGCCTGCTAACTAAGCATCAAAAAGAAAAAGAAATGTGATTTATATAACTCTAAATGTGGCTTGGTTTTTGGTGCCAGATGACCTAGTCGGAGTTTTTCAGGGTATACATAGAATGGTGTAAAAACTACATCCAAGAGGTACAAAAGATTATTTCTGAATAGAAAGTACATAAAACCTAGAAGTAAAAGGGCTATAGCAGCAGACCACACCAAGTGCCGCTGCTGTCAGCCAAGAACAGGAAACTGAGGTTACAAAGCTAGACCAGTACTGATTGAAAGACTGTTCCCTGCTCTGAGAGTCTGTGATCCTGCTGCCATATTAAGACATTGGGGTCAGAAATTGGTGTAAATATCCTCACAGCATGGATCCATCCTGCCTTGTATTAGCCATTAAGGCAGGTGGTGGTGATGTAATGGTGTGGGGGACATTTTGTTTGAGCATTCTGGGTGACAATGCTACCAAGTGGACATCATTTGATCTCCACAGCCTACCAGGGCATGTTTACTGACTATGTCAATTTCTTTATGACCATCGTGTTTCAATCCCTTGAGGTCCATTTCTAAGAGAAAATGTTACACCATGCTACAATGATAAAATGATCCCTTTGAGTTTTCTGTCCACCAGTAACCTCCACAGCTACCAGATCTCAATCAAGTGGTGCTCCTTTGGGATTTCCTGGAACTGGACATTAGCATTATGGGTGTGCAGCAAATCTACAGCAATTGTGTGTTGCTATCATGTCAATATAGAGCCAAATCTTTGGAGAGTGTTTTATCACCTCAGACAAGCTTGTTATTTTTGTCTGCAACTGTCTGTTTATTCGGGATTTGTATGTGGATGTGGATGTGTCAGGTTTTTATTTTGAAATGGATACACAGGATGGGATTCTAAATACCATTGCATGACTCTTAAATTCAGAACTCCAAATACATAAACAGCACAGCCAACTTTTGATGACCCCACTAATTAAACCTATGCTTTCATGTTTCCACAAAATTCTGACAACACCACCTAAACATGCCAGCAGAAATTCAGACTCATTAGACCAGGTGACATGTTTTCCATCAGCATGTTAGAATTATAGCCGCACATTCCTTTTCTTAGCAGACAGAAGTGGCACCTGGCGTGGACCTCTGCTGTTGTAGCAGTTCAGAAATGGTCTTCTGCATGGTTGTAATGTGGTTATATGAGTAACTGTTACCTTTCTATTATCTTGAATCATTATGAACAAGACATTTTGGTCCAGAGCGTCACTGCTCACTGGATATTTCCCTGTTTGGACCTTTCTTTTTAATTTCATGAGATGCTGGACTTAAAATTTAAGTAGATCAGCAGTTTATGAAATATTCAGACAAACCTGTCTGGCACCAACAATCATCTAAGGCTCAAGTCACCAAAATCCTAGGACCTCTTAAGAAAGTCCCCTGAACTAAATCTGCATGCTTATGCATTGTGTGTCAAGTATGTAATTGACTGATTAGCTGCTTTCATAAATGAGCAAGCTGAGCAGTGTACCTAATAAAGTGTGACATAATATATTCAAGAGTGAATTTTCAGGTGTTGAAATGGTACTTTAAGTGCATCATTTACATGATGTATTCTGGTTCAGTTTGTTTCCGATTCAGTTTTGTCAAAGTTATGAAGATGTAAGAAGTCCACAAGATGAGGGTGTTAATTGGTTGCAGATAAACAAATAAAACATGATGAGGGCTCAGCATTCTAGGCTGTACAGAGTCGATATCACCATATATAAACAATGTCCATGCTTATTAAAAACAGTGAAATGTCCCTTTAAGTGCTGCAATGTGAAAGCAGCCCTCCCCTCCCCACCGATGATAAAATACAGTTCATCTGTGGCCCCTGGGAGCCACAGTTATAGCTGAAGAGCTCTCTCTCTCTCTCGTCCTCACAATAAACATACTGTTTCATGCTGCACATCTCTATCTCCCTCTCTCACCTCTCACACACAAACAAGCACTCTCTCTCACACTCAAACACACTCTCACTCATACACACACACACACACACTCCAACACACACACTCTCACTCACACATACACACACCGTAGCGTGGCTGGCCAGATGGGACTCTTCCACATGACCAAGCCGATCAATCAACACTGAAGGGCCCAGGTGCTACTACGCACCATTTCACAGTCTGTCACACACACACACACACACACACACACACGCACACACACACGAACACACAAACATAGCTGCAGAGATATACAGAGATAGAAAGATAAAGAACACACACACAGATTCAGAAAGACACACACACACAAACATGGAGGCAAGAAAACACACACAGAGTGCAACATGAATGACCCGAGCTCTCAGTCTCCAGAGGACTCATCTGGATGGATGACAGAAGATGGGGAGACAGACAGATGGACAGACAGACACACAGAAGAAAAGATAGATAGATAGATAGATAGATAGATAGATAGATAGATAGATAGATAGATAGATAGATAGATAGATAGATAGATAGATAGATAGATAGATAGATAGATAGATAGATAGATAGATAGATATGACTTCTGTAATCCTCTGATTCTGTTAACTGTAGAGAAAGTGTTTCTTTAAGGGTCAGGGCATTCAATTAAAAGTCAATGAGATCCAGTTATCAAAATTTCATCCAAGTAAAAGGTCCAAACCAAAGTCCAGTTTGTGTCTTGTCCATATCTTTAAATTTATTCATTTTCTACACCACTTTTCCTTTTAGGGTCATGGGGGGTCTGAACCCTAACCAGTTGCCAGTCGATCTCAGGGCCACTTAAAGAGACAGACCACCATTCACGCTCACACTCATACCTATGGGCAATTTAAAGTCACCTGTTACCTACTGAGCATGTTTTTGGTCTGTGTGAGGAAGTCGGGAGCCCAGAGAGAACCCACGCATGTATGGGAAGAACATGCAAACATCACACAGGGAGGTCCTGCCCAACCCGGGTATCAAACCGGTTACTTTCTTGCTGTGAGGCACGTGCTCCACCAGCTGGGCCACTGTGCCCCCCTCCCCCCACCCACCCCAATATTTATTGTCAATTTTCAATGCAGGATATTTTTTACTGTGTGTACAGCTGGCTCTTTTTTACCTTAAATAAAAGTAGTCCCAGTAGTCCCAGGTAAGTAAATTTAAGGCCTTTATTTCAGATAAAAGAAAAGAAAGAGCTAAAAAAAAAATGACGTGCAAATGGAGATGAACAACCACTTTTCTCTTAAATTAAGAGGTCCCAGCCAAAAGAATTTAAAGCCTACATTTCAAGCAAAAGACGCTACATCTTCAAAAAACAATACTTAAAAGGTGGCTCTGAAATGTTTCTCTTATTTTTTCTTAAATTGAAGAGGCCCCAGCCTTATATAAAGGCCTTATATAAACTGAAGGCCTAAACTAAAAAAAGGCAACATCTTCAGAAAACAATAAGTACACTTAAAAGTACAATCATCTGTCACCTGTAACTGCTTTTCTGCTGTATTGTGGCAAATCTTCAGGATTTCAAACACCTGCTTTCTCTCTCAAACAACTTTTACATTTAAAAAAAAATTACTGCGAAAGACTGTAGAATTGCAACAAGATAAATAAAACAAATGATCAAATCAATTTGTAAACAATAAGACAATGAACCTGAGCGATGTACAGGACCAGTATCGCAGACAGTGCAGCGCAACTGTAGCGCACACTCAGGGCAAGAGCTCTCAGCCCTAACAGTGCATTTCACACACAGGTCGTAACCCTCACAGGTGACAAGGGTCTTATATTTTGCACAGGCTGTTTATTTGGCACTGCTTCCAGCTTGCTGGTCCTTGTTGCTGTTAGACGGGTTGTTTTCATATTCCTAAATATGCTTGTCTATTTGGAAATCAGTGCTCCATGTCAAACTATTTGAGTATACATGTTTGATGATTGTATATATAGTTAGACAGTGTTGGACTGTCCATAGGACAGAAGGTGGATAATTTAATAAAAAAGTTAATTTTTCGACATTTATACCTGACATCTGGATTAATCTGAACGTTCAGTAGATATCTGTCCAGCTGCGGTAATACCTGTTTTGGTCATTCAGTTCCACCAAAGATCACCTGATGCTCTAGTCACAGCATGCACTAGGGGGCTATTTACTTTATTAACTGAGTCATTTCCACCTTTGCTATGGTAGATTGGAGTATGTCCCCTCTAGCAGCCAATCAATGCCAGCCAAAGTGTGTTTCTATAACAATAGCTCTCCTTCTTTCCAAGACACTCCAAAAATTACTCTATAACAAGTAAGTTTAAAGTCATACTTCTAGGTTACTGATTTAAAAAAAAAAAAAAAAGACTCTTTGGCCAATACTTAGCAATTAAGTGAACATGCTACCACTCAACACACAAAGCATCAACATACCTCAAGGAAGTTTTGTTCATTTTCTGGTGGTTAAAGATCTAGATCTGCAGGAGAGCATTGATCTTTAACCTTATTATCTGCTGCACTAATTACATTTATTGAATTAACTTCCTGTATTGGAACGTATTAACAAATAAAAAGTTACTGAATATCATCTTTTTACTATAGTTCAGCCAGAGACTTTAATTTTAAAAGCTGAAGCAACCCCTGATTACTTGGATCATGCAGAATTTAGCTTCACTGTTATAGATGTTGTGTCATACTTCATAAATATTTTCCATTTCTGCGATACACTTGAAACCAGAAAATCTTTAAACAATAAAAAGATAATCGCTCATGTTTATTCATTATTTATTTTTGGTCTACAAATGCTTGTTTGTGATCTTCAGGATTAGGAAAGGGACCTTAAAATACGGAAACCTTTCAATGTTTAGTGTTTCCTACAAACACCTCCTGCCTCTGGTGCTGAAGTCCTTAAGTCTGTTTTCTCAATTGCTCTTCTTCTCTCATCCCTCATCTCAAACTATACTGACAATTTCCTTCAAAAGACCAGAAAAATGTTTGTAACCAGATCCCCCTGAACATCTTTCCCTCCCTGATGAGAAACCCTGAAGTGTTCCCCGATGAACCGCTGCTCTCAGACTGTTTTTTTGTGTTTTTTTTTTACATTTCCGCCCTCCGCCCTCTCGCCTTGACGAGACCCATTATTAGGATGTCAGATCTAATTACACAGACAATTTACATGTGATACGCAGCCCCTTCAAAACAATAATATACTAAATACTCCACAGCGGCTTACAATGTGGGTCCGTGTTAATGCAATGAAGTCAATGTAGAGCTAATAAATGCACGACATCCATTTAAAACACTGAGAACGAGACAGAAGCTGTTCAGCTTTAACCAAAGACAATGGAGACTAAATAACTAAGGGGGGACAGAGCTGTAGGAATGTTATCTCATGGTGAACATCATCTATGTACTTTGAATTTATCAAACAAACCTGACACTGAATCATATCTAGACGCAATACTACAACATAAGATAACGTATTGCTTAGATAATTTACTGGCCACTGCAACAGCAGGAGGAGGCTTTATTTCCTGTTTGGAGTTTTGAATAAGATACAAAAAAGTTTAACTTTGTGACATTTCTTATTATGTGACCAAGGTTGATCAACAACGTAAAGTCTTATAAAGAGGTTTCACATTTATGAAGTTTTATGTGCCCTTCAGTGAGTTTTGTATCATTTCACATGGTATAGTAAATCTACACACAAAACAACAAAGTCCACATCATCAACACTTCTCTCTTTCCCATTTTCTACAAAGCACTGCGATGCCTTAAAGTGACAGGAGCACTAACAGACTGAGCATAGAGGAGGATCAGGGGTACTACGTATGTGAGTACTAGCAGGGTTTATTTTTGAACAGAACTAATGGGAATTGAAACCAATTCCGGTCAAGAATCCTTTACAACTTCTTCAAGCAATAATTGTAATCAGTCTGTTATATAAGAAATTCCTTTCTCATTTCCTCCAACTTTGTTCTGCAGATGCACCTAATCAAAGATGCTCTCATTAGATGCGCTTGGCAGAATAGATGAGAATTAATTCTGACCTACAGGGCAGAAGTGGTCAAAACTGTGGCTAAATTTCTGACTTAATAAACTGACTGCACAATATTTAGTGGATGAAACAGCAGAAACATGCAGAAGCATTCATTTTTGCATTTTTGTTATTCCTTAGAACAAATTCTTAGAACAAAGCTTCAGTGCACCCATGTAAATCATTATGTACAATTCTTCGTTGTTTCCTGCGTTATCAGTTGCTTTTATCATGTCGATCTGGGTGTATTATAATAGATTTCTGTTGAATAGTCTCATCCCCCACAGCATTTAGGCATTAGTTCATGGCATAAGTCTTGACATGCAACATGGTTGAACAAGTTGTCATAACATGTCAAACATATTTCCATACATTTACACTAGACTTTTTTCTAAATCTGTCCTGAATTGATTGCTTCCAGGTGAATCTTGATGTTCTCTAATGAAGGGAAATGTGTGAAGCATTACATCAGCCATTATCAACCAGTTTTCTGAAATAGCTTAAAGATACATCTCTACTTTTGTCTTTGTGCTATGCAGTACTGTCTTTTCCTTTCTGTATTGCAATGACATGGTGCGTCAACAAGTTACAGTACAACAGTAAAAGCCTACATGTGAATCTTGTCCACTCTCTTGCAATCTCCCACATACTCTAAAGTGTAACCTTCAATTTACAAAAATTGTCATAAAACTTTTGCTATAGTTTATGTCAGAAAATTCCTCCAGAGTACACTGTTATATCGACAGCATGACAAAACATTTTGACTGTCTTATCCATACACACTGACTTAAGGACTTGTCATTCAGATTGCACTGACATGTTAATTGGTACGGATATTTATTTTTGAGAGATGAACTAAGGATTTTCAGCAGGAGACTGGCTTTTGCAGGTAATCCATGGTGTTTTGATATTTGTACATATGGTTTTGAGAAATGCACTTTCTGTTTTGCAAATGTCAAGGATGATTCGAGAAATGCATCAAAGCGACTGAGAAAAACTGTCATTCCCAACTTTTGGGAATGACAGTTTTTGGGAAATTCTTGGGAATTTGAGCAACCATAAGTTATTAGTGTAATTCTATCAGGGTGCAATAGTTTAAAAGTTCCTTAATTTTAAGAAATCTCTTTAAAACCTTTTTAAGGGAATTCTTTATTTTGCAGTTAAAATGACAATAAGGTGGGACATTTTTCACCTTTTCTCTCTCCGATTATTAAGTTCTCCAGACTTTACCGATTGTTGCCTTTAAATTTATATGTGTTGATGAATTTTGTCGAATGACGTTAGGCAATTTGTTATAACTACCAACCACAAACATATTGCAACACATTTTAGAGCAGCTGTTATGATATAATGAATGCTGTCCACTGCTTGGACATGAAAACCAAATATCTGAGGCTAAGTTATGACCAAATATGACCTTTTTATTTTGTAAAAGCTTATGTAACTGTTACAAAAGTAATGAGTTATATACTTTAGTTTTTGGGTATA
The DNA here is from genome assembly GCA_036419115.1 of Scarus forsteni. NCBI lineage: Eukaryota > Metazoa > Chordata > Actinopteri > Labriformes > Labridae > Scarus > Scarus forsteni. The sequence goes on from JAZDUH010000269.1 coordinate 22,133,184, forward strand.
ATTTTCAGAGCTTTTATAACAGTGGCATCCCCAGTGTATGTTTTGCATATGGAGGAAAAGTTTACAGAGCAAAAATCGCAAGGGACATTTTTCCAGGCTGTTTTTTTTTTTCAAACACTTTTTAATTATGCAAACAAATCATTGTTATCCCATCATTGGGAGGCATTTCAGCAAAAATAAATATGTGTTCTGTTCTGAAACTTGTAACTTGTGTAAATGCAACAGGTGGGTTGTCCACAACTTTCACTTGTCACAGCTTTTTTTCAAAATGTGAAAGGCTGGAAATAGTCCCTTACCAAAGCTAGTTTTTGTATGCCTCATCCTAAATATTGAACAAGGTCAACATACTTTTTCAGCACTTACCTTGCAGGGCTTTAAAACCTTAAACACATTTTTCAAACAATCTTTTAAAATGTGTTTTTTAATTTGCTCTTCTTTCCCTTCTTGTCCTCTCCCCTCTTTTGTTTATTATCTCCTCATTCTCCTCTTCTCTCTACATTATATTTAATCATTCAGAGCACAGGGAGCGACACCCAGCAGGGAGAGACAGGGCGACGACCTTGGCACCACACCCAGCTGAGGTGAGACGCTCCTGGGGAAGGGAGGGAGAACAGAGGGGCTGGACTCTGCACGAGGGGAGATGGGATAAGAAGAGAGGAGGACAGAGACAGAAGGAAAAAGAAGAGCTAGAGGACAGCACAGGAAGACAGAAAAAAAGGGGCAATGTCAACAGAGGAGTAAGAGGTGAAACAAACACTGAGACAGAAATGGAGTGAAACCAGGATAAAAAGGACGTGACAAATGAAGAGTGTGAGACGGGCAGACAGAGAGAGGGAGACAGATCTCTATTTCTATATAAAGTGTCCAGATGTGACCTCCTCAGAGGGGGTCCGGCCTTGTGGCTCAACACTCATTAATAAGGTCACACGGAGGTGAGACAGACGGCTGACTCACTACATTTCAACCAAAACAACAAGAGGAGGAGGGAGCCAAGATCATCAGGTTTAAAACACCTCTTTACTCACAGCACAGCGGCTTAAAAGGCCTTTCAAGAATATGAACTATAGTGGCCTTATGTGGACACTTCCAGGGACATTTTCAGAAGGATTTCAATATGTGTCGATGTCCTGGACATATTGATGTAAATTCTAAAATAATGTTACCATATTTTCTTCACGATAAGATTATTTTACAAATATTGCTGTACCTTTGCACTACTGACAACCAGATTCAGAGGTGAAACATTTTATGGTGGTCCACATCCATACGTCCATCCTGGCCATTGTGGACTTTGAATTAAAATGGAATAACTCTATTTTGAAGGTCAGAAGTGAAGTGCAGGGTCTTGGGCCTCATGTTTGATTCATGCTTTAAAATATAGTTTCTCAAGAATGCTTTCAGTAATTTTCTTGAAACAGCACAGATGTCACGTGCGATGTATGGCTGAAAGTCTGAATTCAAAGGCCAGACACACCCATGCCATCCTTTATCAATCAATCAACCAATCATTCATCTTTATTTGTAAAGTGCCAATTCATAACAAGTGTTATCTCAGTGACTGTAAAGGTATTTATTATGGATGTACAATGGATATATAATCAATAACAACCATGCATAGAGAGATGAGTCTAATATTAACATTAATAGCTATAGACAATACATTCTGGAGAGGAATGATGTTGATCAATGTAGCGCTATCTAGTTGAACTACATTAAAATTTGTTTAACTGGTCTAAAAGTTTGAGTTCATGTTAAAGGATGTCTTTTCTATTGAGGATTGATGCAGGATAAAGCACATGGAGTGAAGCAGGTCCACAGCAGGTCATCCATGATTGTTTGTCAAGGTCATACTGATACATGTTTTCTGTTTGCAGGAACTACCATGGCTTTAATTTTTCTGATCCCTCTACAGTTAATATCAGCCACAGTAATGATGCACCTTTCTCTTGGGGGTAGTTCTTCTGTGTAGTTCGGCACATCAAATCACTGCTTGTAAGCCAGAAAAACACACCTGTAGCCAGATTGCTGCTGTGTTGGTGGACTTTGTTCACAGTCCAGTCCATGAAAAATGTTAAATAAATATGAGCTGAACTTATCAGATGTTCAAAACTCTTCAGAGGCTTTCTTCCTGTTTCTCCTCTCTGTGATTCAGGTGGGCTTTACATGAGTTCGAATTTGTAAGACTCCGGTAAAATAAACTACCGATCTGGTGATATTGACACACAGAGACAAGTATTTGTCCATGACTCTGCATCTTTTTTGAAAACGGGTCTGCAAGTGGATATCTGCGTATTCGTCTTCATGCCGTAGTTGGTATAAACAGATAAGTCCGGAAAAGATGGTGGCCTCATAGCACCCGTCCTCCTCCCCACCCCCCAACCCACGCTGTCACTCACACCAACCACAACAATGGCGGCAGCCGGGCTGATTCTGATCTTGTTCCAGCAGCTACAAATATTGCTACAAATTTTTTACCAACATTTGCTCACAGAACACCAACAACACCAGCTACGGCAACAACAGCAACAAGTGCTCATGCAGAGATGCAGCATGTTACGCGTGCATGAGCACTTGTTGACGTGGAATCCACCTCAGAGCAGAACCAGACGGGCAACCCGACGTGGATTTTGCGTTGTCATGTAAATGCACAAGCCTATGTTCAATACGATGTGTAAACAGTGATCCATGTTTTGATGCCAACGCCAAGACAATATGGGGCTGTCCTCGTTTGAGGAGGGCCTCAATCTCTGAACACTTAAATAACTGTGTTATTGTTCATTTTGCCTCTTACTATACACTTTCAATGTGTTTTCGTTGTGCAACCAACAGAAATCCAGTTTTGGTGTGAACACAGCTTTAGGCTGAACACTTTTGACAAAGCATAAAGGTCTTCTCTGCCAATATGGCTGACATCACTGAGGCTATGTCCATGTTGCCAAAGAGTGTATTAATCAGAAAATAAGAACTGAGGCTACAATAATTGGATTTAGTGAGTGCATATATCATCACCAGGGCCCTCTCAAGCAAAGAAGCAAATGCAAGAAAGCCAATGAAATACACATCTGAGTCATAATTAATGACTCAAAATAAGTGTTTTAGGCTACATTTGCAATATGGCAATTTTACAATGACAATCTATTCTCTCCTCAAATTGAACCAACTGTGTTTCAAACATGGCCTCTATATTTTTGAAACACTGTGTCATCCCATAGCTTTTGTGTATTTTGTATTGCATTACAGATCAGGGCTGGTGTGCATCGGCATCAGTCTGAGGCCTCATCAGATCGTTTATTTATAACAGAACAGAATGTGCTTACAGGCTGAAACCAGCGAGATGCTCATTTACTATGTAGGTGACAGTTAGAGGGAGGTGGGGGGGTTCATGGTGCTGCACCTGCTCTGCAAAGCCACTTCACACAGGTATACACACACTTGCACACACATTCTGGGTAACCACATACCAACACATGAAAGAGGGAATCAGACAGCGCACCAAACGTACACAAAACATTATCATGAAAAAATGACACATGAATTCACTCACGTTTAGAAACATGCACACATTTCTGAGCACAATAAAAAGATGCGAACTAAAGGCAGGCATCACACAGCTTCAAGATCTGACTATATACTGTACTGGGTATTAAGTTAAGTTTGTGTGAAGTCAGCCATTTCATTTCTAAAGCTACTTTGCAGCAGTTGTAATGATAGGAATGTTGTCTTAAATCTTTGGTGCAGATAGGTAGGTCATGATCCCCCCAGATGAACAGCAACACTGCTAAGACTTATAGTCTGATTAGAAAATTCTCTTTTTATGCATAACTTGATTTGATTGTGGTTGGATATTTTGTAGCAAAGGTCAGTTTAAAATGCACAAGATGGCAGTATCATATACATGCTATATATTCAAATATCAATCAAATAATTAAAAGAATTTGCTTGTAGGCCATTTAAGAGCTCATACTCTGGTTCATTCATTTGATTTCAATGACTAGTACAATACAGTCAAAAATTCTATTGTTCAAAAAACTTTTTGACTCTCATTTACCTCTGTCTGACACCCTGGTCTACCTCTATTCTCGTTTTCTGCTCTGTAACAGCTTCAGCTGCTATAATGCCTGCTCCTCAAGGTGACCACACTTTAACCAAAGACATGGTTTGTAACGAAAAGAGGAGGACAGACTCTGCTACGTTCACACTGCAGCCCTTAATGCTCAATTCCAATTTATTGCTCAAATCCGATTTTTTTGTTTGGCTGTTCAGATTACACCTCTAATGTGGCCTGACTGCAGACTGTGATGTGAACAGCTCACGCTTCAGCAGTGACACGCATGCTCAGTTGAACATTAATGACATGATGTTCAGCAACGTGTGTAATGAGAGGCAACAAACACAGACCAAAACTTCACAATGCTGGAGAAGTTTGTTTCCATAAAACAGAACCTGATGTTACAGCAGCTCATCTTGAGGGAGCTCTTATTAAAGTAATTATGGGTATATTTTATTTCTTATAAACCTTAAGGTGGACATCTCATAACATCTCAGAGCCATAGTGCGCTGAACATGTTACCAAAGAGGCAAAAGCTTAGTTTTATCATCTGTTCTGATCTTTCGTAGTTTGTCAGAGAGCAGATCAGACAGGAGCAGACTGTTCACTGACTGACGCTGTCTCATAGAAACATACTACAGCGTGTAAATGTGCACGGATCAGTGTCTCTGAGTCCTGTAAACTGTTATTTTAGCCTGATTAATCCATTCAAAAAGTCGGCACAGTGTTAATAAACTAAGGTTGTCAGATATAATAAAACAAATGTATGATTCATTTACGTTTATCGTCTACTGTGTGTGTAATGGAGACGCCAGTCGATCGCCCCAGCGCTCTCACTTTCTCTCGTCACTCCTCCCTTTATGCATTGCTTAATCATGCTTGTAGCTGGAAAAACAACTAAAGCTGTTTATTTTCGGGAAAAATTGATAAGATTTTTAATAATCATGTCTATATTAACCTCTGATTAAGTTCTGTCCATGAAGTGACTTTGAAAACATTTGTCCCAAGGTGAACTGCTGCTCTGGAATTACGTCAAAGTCGCATTGAATGCGACCTGAATGTTCGGACCGCGGTCGCATTCAAGAAAATCAGATACGTATCTGATTCAGTACCACATTTGAAAGTGGCCTGAATCTGATTTGAAAATGTCAGATTCAATGCGACTTGTGCTGTTCACACTGTCAAAAACAAATCAGATTCAGGTCACATGAGAGAAGACTCCCTCGAGCTCTAGCACTCTCATTTCCTCTCTCTAAATCCCATCCTTCTATTGCTTGCTTAAAACTGCTTAAAAAAATGAAAAAAAAGCTGTTTATATATTGAAAAATATTTAAGTTTTTCTAATAAACTAACTGGGATGTCCCTGAGTCAGCATTGTTTTGTCATGAAGTGACTTTGAAAACATTTGTCCTCAGGTGACTGTCCATCAGCTGGAATTACGTAATGAGTGATTCTGCACTGAATGTTCGACATGTGCATTCAAGAAAATCAGATGCATATCTGATTCAGTACCACATTTGAAAGTGGCGTGAATCTGATACAGACAAATTTTGGCACCCCTCTCAATGCGCGGCAGTGTCTGGACTGGTCATAAAATTGTCCATTCCCATGAGGCTGCAGCTAATATGAAAAAAAATGCTGCTCTTGTTTGAACTAGAAAAGCACTCGGAGAGGGCAGACCTCTACCAGCACCACAGTCCTCACCCATATTGTGATTTTCACCATGAATATTAGTCCTACCCGTATTTCATCTAAATATTTAAAGTCCTTGACCATGAAAACTTACCAATAGCAATTGGATTCATAATTGTATCTATTTTAGTTCAGTAGTTACGAATGAGAATAGCATTTTTTTGTCATGGCGATTTTACGCTGATCTGGATCACTCCCAAAATCGAAATCCCCTGTTTCTTGTCCCAATCCGGACATTTCCTAAAAATTTAATCGAAATCCGTCTATAACTTTTTGAGTTATGTTGCTAACATACAAACTGACAAACGGACTCCGGCAATAACAGAACCTGCTTGGTGGAGGTAATAGGACTTGGATTTAGAGTGATTTGTCCACTGATGTTTCTGTAAAGCGTGTCAGCCTGAAACAATTCACCACAGAGTTTTGGCAGTCCCATTGCTGCTCTTTGTTTCCAACTGTGCTCTACTTCAGAATGCTGCACTGCGTGACACTGCTGAGATGTCACACCATCACAAAGCTGGCGTGACTCTCTTTTCTTGGCTCACATTTCTACTTTCAAGTGAGGGTACAGCTAGCAATGAAAGTTGGAGGGTGTAATTTGATGCTACTTTGGTAGAAAACAACACCATAAAAATGGCAGATTGCATCAATATCACAAAAAACGTTTGCTGATTGACTAAAGGTTTTTGTTCGCAACAACTGTTGATGATGAGGCATATGCAGAAGGCACCTGATATGTAAAAAGTATGTGTGTGTTCCTCTACATCCAAGACTTCTTGCTTCAACACAAAATACAACATGCCGGTATGAAAGCCTCTCAGTGGAGATGCAGCTTTGCAGTGTCTGCAAATCGACCATTTTACTCGGAGGTAATATGAGAGCTGCTTAAACTCACCAAGGTTAATATGGTATTTAAAAATGAAACACTAAATATAATACAGAGCCAATTACCAAAGCCACTAAGGACAGATTTTCTTCATCTTCTCAACCAACAGACCTCGTCTACCAATGTGGAGATACCACTGGAGCCACTTATAATTCGCCCCATTTTCCATGACTAAGCCTTGACTGGTACATGACTGGGACATGCAGAAACCTGCCCCTTGTCATGATTTTAATGAGGAGCCCCGCAATGACATGACAGGAACATAGTGAATGGTTAACACTAACACCACTCCAGTGAGGAAATGCCCATTTGATGTATTCTTGTTCTGGAAGCTCCATCAACCTGTCATGTTTAAGGGAGAATATTAGTCCTTCCACTGGCTGGTAATTGGCTGGAACTCGGCAGGCATTTGGCTGGAAGCAAAAAATTGAAGTGACTGCATCTGTGGTGACGCATAACTGATATCCAAGTCCATGTTAAATCTCGATTTTCAATTCATTTAAAAATAACGTTTTACAGGTAGAATCATCAAAACACTGTATGCAAAGTCAAGGCACACAAATTAACACAAACGTAAGCCAGTATGTACTAGTGTTTCAGAGACCGGATGAAGGACCACAAACACACTTAAAACACACTTATACAACAACCACACACACTAACCTGCTTTTAACCACATGGGCCTCATTCATACAGTAGCTACAACACACACTCTGACACACTAACCTGCCAATTTACAGGAAACACACACTCAAACCACCTTAACACGCAAACACTCACACACACTTAAAAAGGCTGGGCACACAAATTTAGATACAAATACAACCAACATAAAAACAAACATAAAAAAACACAAAAATAAAAGAATCAAACAACAAAACCACCATGAACACACAAACACACTAACACACACATCTCTTGATTGCTTGATCTCTCTGCTTTTCTGTGTGTGTATGAGTGTGTGTGTGTGTCTGTGTCTGTGTGAGCGTGTCGGTGTGTGTGTATGTGTGTGTGTCTGCAGATTAATCTAGTGGGGTCGCTGAGATGACACTAATCCCTTCGCTGATTATCTAGAGCATAACATCACTCTAATCTGATGGTGGGGGGTTAAGAAAGACAGACAAGGTTAGAGAGGGGGAGAGCGAGAGAAAGTGAGAGTGAGCGGGCGAGTGAGAGAGGGAAAGAGATAGAGGCAGCACTCACATTCACACATGTTCATGCTAGGTTCATTAAACCCTGTGGTGTCTCTTTCTTCTTTTGTGTGGGTTCATTTCAGGTAAGAGTCCTGACTGTTCTCCTTAGAATTTACCGAGGCACAGAAGACATCCAAAGAAAAATGGGGAAGAGAATATAAATATAAATTATTATGAATTATAATATGAAAATATAAATTAAACATCTGAACAGAGCAAATTCATCCAAACTGAGTGACACCTTGCATAATGAAAAAAACACAAATAAATACAAATAGATATACAAAATTATATAAAATAAATTCATCTTGAACCAGAAGTTGTCTGTATTTTTTTTACATTATAAAATTAGCTGAACCCACATGTAGAAAATAGGGTTGTAAATCCCCAGTTTCAGGACGATACAATACAATATTGATTCTTTGCACAACAATACAATATTAGCTGATATCTCAAATCAAATTTCAATTTTATTTAGGGGCCTTTGATTAATTAAAGACAACTTTTTGTACTCATTGAACCACATCAACTACATTTCACCTAAAGCAAGAAAGACATCACAATACATTCTGATGTTTTGATTATTTATTACTGAAATGTGAAACAATGTGCTGACCTTTGGGGATGATAGTTTATAGAGGATTAGAACCATCTGTATGAACAAATCATGTTTTAAAATTAAAATTGGGTTAATTGGTTGTCAGGTGCCTTTTTTATGCCCTTAATTACCGAATGGGTCTTGTTGTTACATTGTGATGTTAGTATAATATATCAAGTAAGGATGTAAAACAGTAATACAGATTGTTGAATTAATATTTAAAGGAGACATATCATGCTTGTTTCTCCTTTTCACTATGCCAGACTAGGATGCCTGTAAAGCATTTCTGCCCTCAGTACAAGTCATTCAGTTCCTTCATTGCCCCACAATAGCGTTCTCAAAATCCTCATTTTGAGAACGCTACGCCTACAGTAACCTCGCAAAGTCACAGCCCTTTGTGCCCTGATTGATCAGTTCTATCAGGGGTTGAGCCAGCCTGTCCTTCTTCTTCTACTGTATTTTCCGGCAGGCTCAAAGCAGCGACCGTGTATTGAGTCCCCCTACAGGCCAGAGCTGGTAATGAGTGAGTGTGAGCTAGGGAGCTATATACTGCTGCTGGGTGGATGTGTTCCTGACTGATGGTTGTGGGGCTGACGGACATCACAGAGGTGGAAGTGTTTTATCGGATTACTCCAATAAAAAGAAATGTACCTCGTGTCGTCACGACGATTTAAAGCTCGAGGTCATCTCGCAATGACCTATTTTCAGAGGCATCAAATCTCGTTCTAGGATATCAGAAAAAGTACAATATTTCATTTTTTGAAAATCAAGGGGGTGTAAGGTCTTGTTTTCAAATTTATCCTATTATATGTAAGTATTAAATCATGTATCAGCATGATATGTCTCCTTTAATGTTTATTATTATTGACCTCCAAAAGTTGACCATGCTCTATCAAACTAAAAATGTGCAATTTTGACTTGAATTAAATCAAATTCTCATGTTCTAAGGAGAACTATCAAATTTATTAACTCAAAACTGATAATATTGTTTTACTGTGATGCCTGGTAACTTCTTTTGTATTATAAATAATTTCATCAATCAGTGCACTATAAAATCAAATGATGAGATAACTTACTGTGCTGTGATTAGGCACTCCCATTGTGTGTATGCAGTATGCATCCTCTGCTGTATCTTACCCAGATACAGCAGTGATGTTTACTGATTGGCTGACCAAGCTCCCATTTAGCTCTGTGATGCTCAGAGCGTCTTGTTACATGTTTCAAAGAGCATACAGCATTGTAACTGGGTGGGCACTACACAATACATTCTAAAGCGGGAGAAATACAAGGTGTGGCGTGTGAGAGAGTGATAAAGGTTCAAATGACTGTCTCATAAGACTTGAGAGCCCTGGAAACTTCAGAACGCAGCGTGAGTGGGCAAACCTGTAAATCTGGTCGGAATTTCAAAATAAAGGTGTATATTAAAGATATTGATGTTGATCGCTGTTTTGAGTTTCCATCACATTCAGTTCGGCCTCTTTCCGGCTTAAGTCCCGTAATGTGTGCTCCGTGAGGTCGAAGTTGCACCCATGCTGTAATGTTATGTTGTGTAGCACGCAACTTGCGACAACGAATGCACTGACAGTCTGGATACCTGCTGGTTTGGTGACGAGTGCGCAATGTGTGCCTGCCAGCCAAATTATTACTGCACTGGGTGCGCTCCACCTGTGCCAAAAATAGACCAGGTTGGAAATGGAGAGCTTTCAGCACACCTTTCACACAGGTTTTTTAAATTGTCACTGAATTGTCACAGAATCTCTTGACACCTCCCCATGCTGCACCGCCACACCCATCTCGTCGCAGTTGACTTGTTTAACATTTATTTCTTGATTTTTAAATATCCCCATGAAGAGATGATAAAGTGCTGCATTACACTATATTTTTTATTTTGTTTTTTTGTTATGTTGGCCAAAGATATCAGCCAAGTTTTCAATAAATGTAGATACCCGTATTTAACTCTATAGACTTCTATTGGCTGATACTGATATCATTTCCATAATATCGAGCATCCCTCTGCAAGACAAAGCGGGATCCATACAGCTGCTTACATGGTGTGGCAAAAACAGTTCTAGTGTGTGACTCGACTCAGCAGGTGGAGCTCTCACCTCAAGAGCTTGGCTGTGTTCAACACCTCAAGGGTGAACTACATTCTGATTCACAACTTAAAATATGAATGCTCAGCTCACATTCCAACAAAATATGCTAATCTACTGTAATATAACACAGCACTAACATCAGGCACTTCTGTGATCATGTTTTGTTTGTCATCTGCATTCAGGCTTTCTTCTCTATTGCTCAGAATGGAGGACAGCTAAGGAATATGTGAGGAGAAAGAAGGTGTGAATATATATCCAAACCAAAATCAGAAGGACCCTGTATGCAGAGATGAACAGAAGGCACAGGTAAGGATTCTTGCACACTGAAACAGAGTCCAGAGTGACACTGTGGTACAATACATAGATAGAACATTTGGGCCCTTCTGTCTTTCTAAAGAACATATCATGACCACAAGAATACACCCACAGAGCAAATAATAAACTACAGACAACTACAAAATCAAACAAAAAAAAATATCACAGGCAAAGTTACTGCTTAACCACACAAACAGTCTTGTAAAATAATTAACTAAGCGAGCTCACAACAGACTCACGAGGACATCTCAGCAATAAAAGATAATGCCCATTTGACAAAAGAGACTGACCAGAAAAAATAACATACCAATGCATCTACTGAACCTATAAACACCAAACAACCACAAAGGAACTATTTATTTGACCTGCAATGAATTATCAACCTTAAAGGACATCAGAACCTGGATGGCCAGAAATTTTCTTCTTCTTAACTCAGACAAGACAGAGATTATTGTGCTGGGCCCTCGACACCTTAGAGAATCCTTTTCTACTGATTTAACTGCCATAAGCTGCGTTTCCATTACAGTTTTTCGCAAAATAAAAGCGATATTCCTAAAATTTCGACATAGTATATTTGCACTTAGAACGTGTTTCCATTGTAGGCTATTCTCGGCAGTAGCGTCGGAACTCTCGTCAAGTATCATCCCGCTAGATTTCACTGCAGGAAGATGGATACGAACCCTTTCTCCTTTATTTCCATTTCTATCTCATTAAAACACTCTGTGTTCCTCTGTTGTTTGATGATTATTATGGCACGTGTTTTTCTCGAGAATAATGGCAAGAAAAGCCTCATTCTCCCCCTCTGTCCAAACTTCCCACGCCATGTTTACTCCGAGAGAAGTGATCATGTGACCAGGTACGTCACGTCCTTTTCCGTATAATTGCGGAAAAAGTGTTTCCATAGCGCTTTTGCGATATTTCTCTTTGTCGACACGTCTGAAAAACCTCCTCTTGAGAGCGTAAAAACCTTTTTGCGATATTTGAGGGGTTTTTCGAAATTTAGGTGTTTCCATTACCAGTATTTTGTTGCGATATTCAGGTTTTGCACAATTCGAGGGGTAATGGAAACGCAGCTACAGATGGCATTAGCCTGGCACCAAGCACAACTGTTAGAAATCTAGGAGTGCTATTTGATCAGGATTTATCCTTTAACTCCCACATAAAGCAAATTTCAAAAACAGCCTTTTTTCATCTTCGTAACATCGCTAAAATCAGGCCTATCCTGACCCAGAGCAATGCTGAAAAGCTAGTCCATGCTTTTGTTACCTCTAGACTGGACTATTGTAATTCTCTGCTTTCAGGCTGTCCCAGCAAGTCGCTTAAGACGCTTCAGCTGGTCCAAAATGCTGCAGCACGTGTCCTGACTAGAACTAGGAGAAGAGACCACATTACTCCTGTTTTAGCTTCTCTGCATTGGCTTCCCATTAAATATAGAATAGAATTCAAGATTCTTCTCCTCACCTATAAAGCTCTCAGTGGACAGGCACCAGTCTATCTTAAAGACCTTGTAGTGCCGTACAACCCCTCTAGAACATTACGCTCCCAAAATGCCGGCCTACCTGTGGTACCATTAATCTCCAAAAGTAGTATGGGAGGTAGAGCCTTCAGTTATCAGGCTCCTCTTCTCTGGAACAATTTACCGACCACAGTTTGGGAGTCTGACTCTCTCTCTACCTTTAAGGTTAGACTTAAAACTTTCCTCTTTGATAAAGCTTTCAGTTAGGGACCAGCTCATAGTTTATAAATAAATGAATAAATTAGTTCATAAATTAGACTCATAGTTTAGATGTAACAGGCCTAGACAAATAATAAATAATAATAACTTTTAGTTAATTAAACATTTGATTTATTGATGATGATGATTATTATTATTATTATTGTAATTATTATTATAACTGGTGGCACAGTGGTGCAGCATGTAGTGCACGTGCCTCATAGCAAAAAGGTTCCCGGTTTGATCCCCGGGTCGGACAAGGGCCTTTCGTGAAGTTTGCATATTCTTCTCGTGCATGCGTGGGTTCTGTCCAGGCACTCGGGCTTCCTCCCACAGACCAAAAACATGCTCATTAGGTTAATTGGTGACTCTAAATTGTCCTTAGGTATGAGTGTGAGCGTGAATGGTAGTCTGTCTCTCTTTGTGGCCCTGCGATCAACTGGCAACCCGTTCAGGGTGTACCCCGCCTCTCGCCTTAAGATGGCTGGGATAGGCTCCAGCCCACCCAACCCCCAGAAAGGGATAAAGGGGTAAAGAAAGTGAATGATCATTATTATTATCATTATTATTATTATTATTATTATTATTATTATTATTATTTGTATTTGTACTATTATTTGTATTTTTATTATTGTTATTATTGGCATTGAAAAACGTGTTCTCCCCCAAGTTTTGCATAAGAGTTTGGGCAAACCAAAGAAACAAAAAAAAAATCCAATTTATCCAGATTACAAAAGTCCCAGATAAAACTGAAAAGGATGTTTTCAACCACAGTGGAGGGAAACTGCGTGTATGGGTGTGTGTGTGTGTGTGTGAGTGTGTGTGTGGGTGTGTGTGTGTGTGTGTGTGCCTGTGTGTGTGAGTCTCTGTGTGTGTGAGTCCTTGTGTTTATATTCCATATCTATGGCTGTCTCTGTCTCTTAGTGTTATCATTATCAAAGTAAATTGCAGCTCCCATGTGCCAGATGAAGAATGCAATATTTCCATTTCTGACTGTGCTTGGCCTGCTCGCTCTCGTCTCTGCAGCTCCATCCCATAATCACAACACTGTCACAACACATGGCACACACTATGGATCATTCCAACAGAGGCAACAACCCACAGGTTTCAAGTTTACATCTTTGTTACCAAATTTCTCTCCACATGTGTGCATCCTCTGCTAAACAGAAATGTGAACAGATAAAATTATTGAGAGATATTCACAAAAATGCATCATGTTACTGTGTTTGATGTAATTCAAGCCATTTCATATTCTTTGGGATTTTACTGCTACATATTCAATTAATCTGGTGAGTGTTTCTAAGATCAGTGTGCCACAAGGGTAAGAGTGTTTGCTACTAGGAATGAGAATAAAAATCCAACTCCAGCTGAACACTGATAACACCCTGTAGTTTTCTACAGACAAAATTATATCTGTAATGATAAACGTAGATTGTAAGCTCATTTTCATTGGAGCTGTAAAATTAAAATTAGGGGTGGGCGATATGGCAAAAATATCATATCACGATATTTTAAAAATAAAATCACGATCACGATTTTATCACGATATAAAACATGTAAAACTGTAAAAGAAAAAAGAACAATTAAAGCCAAAGTAACTTTCTGAACAGGTTTTAATTTAAATAGTGCAGTTTTTCTAAAAATGTGCAATAAATGAAAACTTAAAAGGTAATGAACAACAATATCAACTTTATCTCTTAAAGTGCAACAATTTAAACAAATGTTATCTAACTGCAATGTCTATAATCTGAGTGAATAACACAGCTGATTTAGAACAGATTTTTGGTCAGACATCTTCAAGCTTTTATCTCCTTTTTTCTTTCCACCATGGCTTCACGCTACATAACCAAACAGGAGATACTTCCATGCACTGCGCTTAATGTGTTACGATTGGCTAGTCGGACGCACGTCAATGTCTCTGTGCCCACACAGACGATCCGACGATCTTTCTGCTTTATGACGATATTAAATCGTTATAATCCTTAACGATTTAATATCGTCATATCGCACACCCCTAATTAAAATGCAGTATTTATTACCATTAGGGTTAGGGATGGGTACCTTTCACATTTGAACCGATACCATACCGATGCCCGGTACCTGGGAATTAGTATCGGTACCAATTTTTGATACTTTTATATGTGTTTATGGGGTAATAAATATTGATTTATTTAATATTAAGATCTCAAATTTTTTCAATGTAAATGTATTTCTCAACATATAAAAATTGACAGATAGATATCAAAACAACATTTAACTGTTTGTATTGTAACATTGTAGTTGTTCCAAAAATTTCTTCAACATGAAAACCAGGAACTAAAAACCACAACTTAATAAATTAACTGCAGCCCTCACTGTAACTTTAAGGCAGTTTAACAATGGGTCTGACAGAGCTGTAAATAAAAAAAGCATTTACATTAACGTTACAAAGTACGAGGAACCGACCTGATAATGATAACTGACGCACATTAAAATGCCAAGCTGATACTATCTTAAACACGAGACTTGTTTACCTGGACCAGGTATCCTCCTTGTCTCATTTGCTGCCATCACCAAATGTTAAAGCCATTTCTTTTCCTGTGTTTCTGGCTGCAGACGACTAGTCTCTATTGGACGCAGGCATGCTAACAGTGCCGAATGAATCCTTTGTGGTCGTAGATCTGAGGCCATCAAAAATTGTGCACTCTTCAGCTTTAAGGAAAAATTTGTGCGTCACAAGGTGCTTCCTCAGATTTGAAGTATTTCTGCTGCAGACCTTACACTTTGAGTCACAAATATTGCAGCGAGCATAATCTCCTTCACATTTAATAAAGTAGAGCCATACTTTTGAGCAATTTCTCTCAGCCATGCTTGCTTTGTTGACTGAGCCCGCGGCTGCTGACGTTATTACGCTATTGCTGTGCTGCATTTAAGACAGGTATGGAAATTCACCTTCTCTACCCAATAGTATGCCTGCTTCTTCCACTCCCTCACAGTCACAAGGATGCGTTTAGGTACCTAAACATGGCACCACTTGATTTTACGTGAGTCAGTACTCGGTAGTACCTACAGAACTCGGTCGGTACCTCTTAAAGTACCGAATTCGGTACCCATCCATAATTAGGGTGTAGCCTTGTAGAGACTTTAACTCTGTATCTGTGTGGTTTTGTGTTTTTCCAAAATGAGTTTAGTGTACCTTGTCTTTCTCTAAGAATACAGATTTAGGATCTTTTTAACTTTTGTTGCCTTCTGTTAATTAGTGTGATACTTGAATCAGTCATAAACCATCATTTAAAAAAACATCTAAAAACAATGTCAATAATTGGTCAAATGGAAGCCTTATAAATTCAGTTATATCATCATCATTTGTAGTAAAATCTATGGACCACACAATATTTTAAATCATTTATTACAAACCAGCCATTACAATTGGACTTCTCTGGGTTATGTGAAGGCTACAAGCATGATGTGAAAACACAGTTTATATGTCCTCAGTGTTTCATCATTTACGACATTAATGGTTAACCTCATGAATGATTAAATGATTGTGTGCATAGTATCAAGATACCAGTTGCTGTAAAAACACTGCTTTTTCTTCATTATAAACCTGACATCATTGCTAATGTTTCAGTAAAATGAGCTGAGGATCAACACTGCTGAACATTATCAAAAAATAATAACTAAAGACTTATTGATTTTTGCTAAATTAAAGTGCATACCCTCAATTTTAAGTGATAAATAAAAACAAGGTTGTGTTACAACTGCTGAAATAAAATAGCATACTTATCAGGGTAATTTGTAACTATAGTCCTATGGACTTATAGATTTTGAGCTGCTAAGAGAGCTGGAGGCTGGCATTGTTAGCAATGCTGATATTATCCACTTGTTGGCGAAAGTTAGGTTAGCTTGCCTACTATTGTTGAGCTGTTCAAACCAGACTTCTGTAGGTCTGGACCCAACATGTAAGGTGTGAAAGTAACCTAAGTCATCTATTTTTTTTGTGTGTTGTTTTTTTTATAAATACATAATGATTTAATCATTATTACATTACCACCAAAATCCTGAGGTGAAAATACAATATTGTGGCAAATCTAATCCAACACAGTTTGTGATAATTACTGTTTAATTTTAATAATTTCAGATAACCTTGAAATGGTCTTCTCCTAAAGTTTAAAATAAATCACTGAGAGGTGCCTTGTTTTCTTAAAACAAAGCAGATGTCATACCAGCTTGTGTTTTCTTGAGAAGAAATAACCAGTATTTTATTGTCAGTTATTGTTGTCTGGCAAGTCCACACTGGTTGGTTAAAAGATTATGGCTTTTAATCACGCCGCTATTGGGAAATGCAGGGGGTTTTAATCTCCTAGATCTCTCCTAGATCAGCCCAGATTCGACTTTTAAGTGTTCATTTTTCTTCACAACACCCAATGTTAAGCTACTGTTGTAAAAAGGAGAGCAAAATTCAGACCAACAAATGACAGAGTGAGAGAGAGAGGGGGGCAGTAAAAGAGCAGGTAGATCCGGATCGCTGAGAGATTACATCCTCCATATTTGATGCATCCAGTCAAAGGTAATTAAGCTCTGAAGGTGTGTGAGTGTGTTAGTACATCTGCATGTGTGTGAGTTGTGATTATATATGTCTGTGTGTGCAAGAGACAGAGAGAGAGAGAGAGAGGCAGATTATCTGTGTCAGTGGCCATTTGCTCACAACTGGCGCCACATCGGAGAGCCAGAGGCAGAGAGCATCATGGGTAAATGAGCACACACCGCAGAGCGTTTTCCACACAGTGGGCAGAGAGAAAGAGAGAAAGTGCGTGCCAGATGACCTGTCTCCTCCGGTGTACGCCAGTGTTTCACTAATTCTCTGCACACACACTTTTACACACACAAATGGTCTGATCCAAACCCAGCAGAGCGGCGAATCCAAAGTCAATGGAGAGAAACAAAAACACAGCACATACACACACACCAACAGTGCACAAACGTGCAGTCAGTGATGTACCTGTGAGCCTGGAGTTGGCGTAGGGCGGTGAGAGGCTGTCATGCGACGTCATGTACTGAGATCCTTCTGCGTAACTCTGAAAACAGAAACAAACATGGGATTACATGACATTCCAGAATGGTGGAAATTTCAGATACATTGGGTACAGAAGGAAAATGACATGAGGGATATGTTCATGAACTTGTTACATCAGACATATTCACGCCAGTCAGCCCTTGTTCATCTGTGAGGGCTCTAAAAACAATGATACCAGAGTCTTTTGGACCTGAAAATGCTACTCTCAGCCTAGTCAGGAGTCAAACCAGGGTTTTTGTCAGGGGGGTTTGAACCAGTGGAAGCACTCTTATCAGAACCACTCCTTGGAAGAAGCTCCATCTATTCATGAACAACTTATTCTTTTTGGAAACTGTTATCTCTGGCCTGCATTTGCATTCAGTATGCATGTTTGGATTTGTGGGTTTTCAGCATGCTCATGCCAAAGTAAGCTGGGCTGTACTGGGATGTAAAAAGTAGAACATCCACATGCAGGCAGGTATCTGTAAAAATGCTACTTTTTCTTTTGTCCTTCTGTCCTTAAAAGTCAATTAAAGGTATCAGGGAAACCCATGTAATAATGATAAACCTTATTAACCCCTAGGACCTAATAAACGTAACTGGACAATCTTTCTGTCACTTACAATTATCATGACCCTATCAGACAATGTAGTAGGTGGGCACTACAGCACCACAGATCGTAAGGCACTTCTTAACTCATCAAAACATGTCAGAGATGGAGAGGAAATATCCTTAGTATAGAGAAGTTTATAGAGTTAGTATTTGTTTTTCATGGAGTAAAGAAATGTGGTCAAGATCTGATAAAACTGCAACTGAAGCTGTTAGCATCTCTGCTTATCTGTGTACAAGTAGCCACTACCAGCAGTCATTTGCTCCTCTTACAGCTCTTCGAGACTCTGATTTGACTGATTTGATGAATCTACCTGATCACAAACATTAAATCAGGTTAAGGTCGTAACTCATCTCAGTTTAATCTACCAGATCTTGATCAAGATTATACTTTTATCCCTTATTGTGTTATTAACAAAGAAATAATTTCTAAAAACATGAGTTACCTGTTAAACTGTCAAACAGGTCAAACTTGTGATTGGAATAGATATGAAAAAAAAAAAAAACATGAAGATGCTGATGAACCCACATGCGTGTGGATGGGATTATTTTTTAAAAATAGAATCTCAGTTTTTGAAAATACCCACCTAAATGTGGACTTAACCTCTCATTTTTGGGCATTTTTGTCCTTTAGATGGCTCATAATCCCAGTGTAGAGCCAGATACATAGCACAAAGAGGACGGGTTAAGCACCTTGTTTGTAAGTGTCAGTAACCATAACTTATTTCATCAGTTGTTCTGAGCCTCAGCAGGTTCATGCAATGCCTCTTACTTTTATTACGCCACTGATGACCTCTAAGAGCACACAATATAAAATGTTAATTGTTTCCAATTGAGTTTCAAACCTTTAACTACCAGCTCAACTGTTTGGCAGGGGTAATCAATAAATTCAGGAATATTTAATGTTAAAAAAAAAACCCAGAAAAAATCCCATCATTGTTTGATTCCATCATCATTCCAGGTAAAAAAGATGAAAATATTTATAAATAAAAAAGCAATTAAAAATAAATTTAAATATATGATTTTGAGTTTGACAAACACACAAAATGTTCTTTAATGAATAACAGATTCAACATATAAATGTATACCATCAGATCAGTGAATGGTTAAATATATGACAGTAAAAATGATAATAGCTTTTAGCCTTTAAAAGCTTTAAATCCAACACAAAAAATGTCAGTTCTTTGGTTTGTTTGCAAATAATTCTGTATCCTAAAACACTGACAGAAACAAACAGTGACATGTTTTTTTTTCTTTTTTAACACATTAAATATTCCTGAATTCATTGAACTCTACGGAACAGTTGAGCTGGGAGTTGAAGGGTTAAGAAAACCCTTTTTTATATCTGATGTGGAGCTGACCCTCGGTGAAGCCTTATGACAACGTAAACTAGCAATGGCATCAAACACTGGAAAGAAAGGAACAAGCCAACTACGAGCAAGCAAGGTTTACCTAACAATGTGGCCAAAGGGTGTATGTTCAAATGTTATACCATTGATAATAATCCAAAAAGACTGAACAAATTTTCCCTTTGTAAGAGAACAGTCGCAGTATAGCTCTGTGTTTATCTGTCTGCAACATCACAATTACATTTGAAATGCAAAACAAATCTGCTCAAAGATAAAATTATTTAAATAACATTTAAAATATATAGAGTATCATCAACAATGTTTTACCTTTGAAGAACGACTTCCACTCCCCCATGACCCCGTGCCTGTTCTCTCCTCCATATCTGTGACAGAAAAAAAAAGGACCAGAGCTTAAGACAGGAAAATCAAAAATCACATTTCTGAGGCAACAAGAGTTGAACCTGGAGATGATCATCCAGAGGGAGTAATTCATTCATACAGAGAAAAACATGGTTATGATCATGCCTTACAAAACAACAAACAGGCAGAACAGTGACCTCGGAGATACTGTGGTCCTCTGATCCACATTTTATGCACATAATCATATATATTATATGCAATACTAACATAAACAACTATGGCAATAAAATCAGTCCTCCCACCCTCTCTGTGTCATTAGATGATATTGATCATGATTCTGATTGTGATTTGGTGCCTTTATCGTGCTTCAGTTAAATATAATGGTCCTTTAAGCCTGCAGCAGAGCAATAATCCTCTCTGTGATCACACTGGATTCATGTTTTATCCGTCAAAGGTCAGTCTGTGGACTAAGAGGTCACAGGTGACCTAATAATGTGCTATAAAAAGTCACAGAATTAATTAATCCATACAATCCATTCTGACTGAGTAATGTATTTAAGTAACAAACTCAATAATACAGTTTATAGCCAACTGTCACAACAAAACAAATAATTTACCAAAAAAAGAGGCTTAGGTCATTTATCATAAGTCTTACGTGTAATGTGATCGCAAACGTGCTTCCTGGAGCCCATAGAACTAATAACCTTTATGATGGAATATCTTAACACCTCTATCTACTGACAGTAAATGCTAGAGCTTAATTCCTGTTAAACGCACAAAATATTAGAGAAAACAATTAGGCCTGAAACAGAACAAAGATTCATCAAATTCAACAAATTGAGGTTAAGAAACACCTTAGAACAATTCCATCTTCAGCCCATTTCAGATCTTAAAGCCTGTGAACTCACATTGCTGCAGCTTTAAAGAACAATGTTTTGTTTCCACACGAATGACTGTGTTATTCAGTCTGTCAGGAAGGGGCAGTGATACCTATCAAGGTGCTATAGCTGTATTTTAGCACCAGTGAAGAACACAAAACAAGAGGCTAAAACTTGCTTTAATTGGATTTCAGTGGGCAAGGACGCAGCTTGTCAGTTCAAAGGCAGAGTGCAGACAGGACACTGCACCACCTGTAAAGAAACTGTGGGTAAAGGTCTAAGATGAGTGAATTTTACATTGCACCCAAGGCCTTTTGACTTCTCTAACTATAATATTGTATGTATCACATAATTTTAGACAAATCTTTAATGATCGGGATGAGTATCCAGTGAGGCTGCACAATATATCGACTTAAAACTGTGACTGAAATATGCACATACACGACAATGAGAGTCACACAAGTCACAGCATGTAAAACTACTTTTTCTGGGTTGTTTTCTAGAACCAAAACAACCTGTAGCTTTGTTTCTCTATCTAAAATAAAAGTCCATCTTATCTCACACACAGAATGTCCACTGACTGACCAGGCCATAATGTCTGTTCTGTTCTGTCCAGTTCAGTTTCCCCTCCCAGCCAAATGCCAGCCAAGTTCCATCCAGTTACCGGCCAAGTTCCGGAGTCTCAACAAGAATTATTTTTCTCAGTTTATTTACATACTTAGCATTTTCCATGCTAAGACATTTTTTTTATTATATATCCTATATAATATAAGTGCTAAGGATTATATGTTATCATGTCGTTGGGGGGGATCTTATAATAACCATGGCCTGCTCATTAAGAATCACCACTGGTGATGACTTTGCAAGACATTACTTTATTTGTACAGCTGAAGCAAAGAAGAAAACGTAGGCAGGTAAAAACAGAGTTAAAGATCTAGTTTTTATTGTTCTACATAGAAGATACAACATTTATGTTATCCACATTTTAAATTTTATCTGTCCATCCATCCAAGATGTATACTGTTTATGCCTTTCGGGGCTGTGGGGGCTGGACGCAGCTGACATTGGACAAGAGGCAGGGTACACTTTGGACCATTTGACAGCCAACCACAGGGGCGCATAGAGAGACTACATAAGGCACCAATTTCCCTAACAAATGTGACAGACAGCCTTTAAGTCTTTCCATAATTCATCAAAAAAATTCAGTCAGTAATGGAAAATATTTGCTTGCTGCGACCCCTGTTTGCCACCATGATCGCAGCCCTCCATTCATAACACTGTGCCTTTTTTGCACTTGCTTTTCGAACATACTAAATTTAGACACAAAAACACTGAGCGCAATCAGTTGCAGGTTTGATAAGTCACATTGCGGGTGCAAAATGATTACATTTGCATCTTCTCCTCCCAGTAGTTTTCCTGATGATCTGCATGTACTGTATTCTGCACATTGATGAGGGCAAACATGCTACATGGACTGCACGAGCTATCTTGTTCATTTGATAGCAAAATCCTCAGTACACCCTGCTTTGTGCACACTATCAAATTTGTACGTGTGTATACATGCAAACCTTTAGAAGATCAGGCCCAATGTGTGCTAAGTAATCATGAGACAATGTTAAACTCAGAGAGACAGATTTGGGTGGATAGAATTTGGACATTTAAAGGGAGTTCATTTCATCCAGGTCTACTAAAATGTGCAAACACCACCACTGACTCACGTAAAACACCCCCCACCAACATCACCACCACCACAAACACACAAACACACAGGCGCACACACAGTTGTCTGGTATATTGTCAGCACAAATCTCTCCTCAATAGGCTTTCCATTGTGTCAGGATGTGTATAGTGAGCAGCTCACATTCATTGTGGAGTCATTTGGACTGTCAGCCTATCCTTGTTTGACTGTCAGTGTGAAAGTGTGTGTGATAGCACTGTAGAAATAAAGTGATCGAGTTACCAAAGCTTTTCAGAGTTAAACCAAAAGTCAATACCTCAACAAAAACACCTGAGAGGGTCTTTCTTGTAGAAGAGCTTACAGAAGACATTTTCATGAGTTTATCTAAGATTATACAAAAGAGGACTTGATGTAGAAATGGATTTGTGGTTCAAACCTTGGATTTACTGTAGATTTAGAGCAGATGTTTGATCTCAAATCAGTTCACATCCAAATGCTAAATGGATATGAGCTGAACTATCACACTTTTCTAGTCTCAAATCTACAAATTCATACCAATTCACTCACTGATGGATCAGAGTTTTTAAGCTAACACACTCACATCCTCTCATGCCCATTTAAATGCTGCTGCAGTAGCTTGGGAGCTGAGCATCATGCCCATAGACACATGGACATGTGACAGCCAGACAAGAACACTCAACCTTGCTATTGATGTTAGAGTGCACTCCAAGACTAAGTTACCAATATTCTGGTGAACTAACAGGACGTTGATTGCGCAGAGAGTGGATGGGGTGGGGGCTCTGTTAGTATTTATGCTGTCAAAAGTTGGTCAATAAACTGACTTAAGAAAAAGATCATCTGAAGATCTTTTGCCCAAGCATGCATGTTTTGGGCAAAAGATCTTCAGATGATGTATTCACATGAACATTTCAAAAGTTACAGTCTTCGTTTATGATTCAGTCACTTACTCTTTCATTCTGTCCCCAAAGTTTGTCTTAAATTACCATAAGAAGTTTCATATACTCTCCTGCAGGAGAGCTGTGTCTTGGTGAGCGGGTCTCTTGAGATCTTTTTAAAAGCAGATTAAAGACACTGGCGGAAGATGAAGCAGGCTGTAGATGCTGAAACTGATGAGATTTGTTGTGATGCTTAACAGAACGGTAATTTCTGTTGATCTGTGTTTGTAATTGTTGTATGAGAAATAATATGCTGCATGTCCTGGCCAGGACACTCTGGTAAATGAGATTCTTCATCTAAGTGAGGTTCATCTGTTTAAATAAAGTTTAAGAATGAAAATAAACATGAAAAATCCTGTGGGGGGCCGTCTAGGAAATATGTGTTGTTTCGGGGGAAATGTATTATAAAACAGTTAATAAACTCACACTCTCCACTCTCTTTGTCCTTCTCCTCATCCCTCTTCACACTGGACAGTGTGTCACTGTTTAACATTTACCAGAAAAAGTAAATTGTGGTTATGTTTGATGCTTTGATGCAGATTCTGATATAGATTGTAAACTTTTTCTTAAACTATGTCTTGCAAACACAGGGAGTTTGGAAACTTGTTGGAGGGAAAGATGGTTGGAAAATTCACTTAAAGCAGAGAAGTTTGGTCCAGATGTGGAAGAAGTGGAGGAAACAGAGAATGAGGAGAAGAGCAATTAAAGAAAGCATCCTCTCGTATTGAAAAAAGAGAGAGAAGAAAGATTGGAAAAGAGGAAGGATAGGTGAGAGTGTGGGGGAAATACAACTTGGTGGGCAGTAGTTGAAAGAAATCATGGAGGAGGAGAGAAGGACTGAGAAGGAGGCCTCCATGTGTCCTGCTCCTGATAAGGCCCCCGATTGAGGGCTATAAATTACAGCAGAGAGAGGGAGAGAATTTACACACAAACAGGGAAAAATACTCTTTAAAGCACACATTCATAGCTCTCTCACGGCACACACACACACACACACCCAAGCACTCTCTCTGCAGGTCATCTATCATCAGTTAATGAACTTAGACTGACAGACAGCTCCATGTCTCTCACACTGATCCTATTAAGACCTGCTTGACACAAAACAGACTCCTATTAATACAGTTAGCCTCTGTGCGTGAGTGTGTGTGCGTAAGAGTGTGTGTGTAACTGCTGAGGACAAATACAGGCCTGTGCGAGAGTAAAACCATTGAGCTGCTTTTTGCATCACCTAAAATAGAGAATGGAGTCGAAACAAATATTTGATAATGACCAGTGATAGCTTCAGCTACCACCAGCTTACATTTCTTATGAAAGCGACAATCAGTTAGTATCTGTTGACCCATCGGAAGATTAAATGACAGGATTTTTGTTATTGCGAGGTTTCTTTGTTTTACTTGTAAATAGAGAACAGCCAAAACAATCTGCACGTCTCTGTTTTATGAAAAAAAATGCTTTTACACTTATCTGGATGACTTTATGATAGTTCCATTATACCTCAACTTAATAAAGCCATAGTATGACAGCCATAGACAAAAATGTTGGTACCCTTCATTTAAAGAAAGAAAAACCCACAACAGTCACTGAAACTGACAAAAGTAGCAATACATACAATTTTACTGAAAATCAAGTAATGAAATTCTGACATTGCTTTTCAATTGTGGTTTTAAAAAATTTAAAAACAATTTAAAAAACAAACTAATGAAACTGGCCTGGACAAAAATGTATGTATCATTTACTTAATATTTTGTTGCAAAGCCTTTCTAGGTAATCATTGCATTAGGTGATTTCTACAGGTATCTACAGTTATATGTCTACAGGTAAACTGGCCCACCCCTTGTGAGTCAGCTGCTCCATCTGTCTCAGGTTTGGAGGGTGTTTCTCCAGACTGCATGTTTCAGCTCCTCCACAAATGTTTAATAAAGATTTACAATTATAGACATGACAGATAGATGGCCATTTTATTAGGAACATTCCATTCCCTTTATCATTATAGCTGTTAATGTAGATATTAGCATGATCTCCATATCCATGGTCAATACATCTACAGTATCTATTTTCTGTTACCACATATGCATGAGGTCCCTCTGAAAATGGGATGTCACATCTCAAGAGGCTTTTAACACATTTATACTTAATGGAGACAAATATGGTAGGGATGCACTTCGTTCGTCACTACCATAAATTCTTATTATCAGTAAGAATATCATTGGTTATACTTCTATAAAATGATCACCACAACCATTCAGACATGAGGACCCTTCTGAAAATGAGATGTAGCATCTCAAGAGGCTAACCTCTAATAAATCAGACGACAGGTCGATGGTTCATGAACCTGTCCCTAACTTTCGTTCTTATTCTAGTCCACTTGTCTCCTCTTACGTCCCTTCCTTTGCCCACACACCCAACACAGCATTGTGTAGATTTGCTGCTCATCATGAGACTGGGATCCACATTCAAGATTTCTTGCTGCTTAACAGAGGGTTTTTTCTTGCCGCCATGATGGAAGGATTCATGATTGGCTATATGGATTCATGTTGGGTGTTGGATGTATATATTTGTCTATACATGTATATGTGTATCTTTATATGTATATATGTATCTATGCATATATGTGTATCCACAAAATGAAGAGCTTTTGCTCTGTTGTAAAGCGTCTTGAGATAACACTTGTTATGAATTGGCGCTATACAAATAAAGATTGATTGATTGATTTACATTAGAGCTCATAGAGGGCCACTTCAGAATAGTCCAATGTTTTGTTCTGAGTCATTCTTGGGTGTTTTAGATGTGGGGTCATTATCTTGTTGGAGGACCCATGAGCTGCGACTGAAACCAAGCTTTCTATCATTGGTCAGCACATTTCACTCCAGAATGCCTAGTCCTGAGATATTTTGTACCCTGCACAAATTCAAGACACTCTGTGCCTGATGCAGCAAAGCAGCCCCACAACATAACTGATCCTCCTCCTAGTATCAAAATAGGCTCAATTTTCTTCTCATTGTATGCCTCACTTTTGAGTCTGTGAAAATGGAGCATATGTGACTTACCAAAAAGGGCCAGTTTTGTCTCATCTGTCCAAAGGACTTTGTGACTTGTCAATATATATTTTGGCAAATTCCAGACTCCCTTTTTCATGATTTGCTTTCAACAATAATGTCCTCCATTTACTCCACTTTGGCTCAAACAGTGATAGATGGTGCAATCTAATACTAACATAGCTTGACCTTGGAGTTCACCTCTAATCTCTTTGAAGTTGTTCTGGGCTCTTTGGTTACCATTTGTATTTCCCATATCTTTAAGTTGTCATCAATTTTCCCCTTGTGGCCATGTCCAGGGAGGTTGGCTACAGTCCCATGGACCTTAAACCTCTGAATAATATGTGCAGCTGTAGTCACAGGAACATCAAGCTGCTCGAAGATGGTCTTACAGCCTTTACCTTTAACATGTTTGTCTATCACTTTCTTTCTAATCCTTAGCTTTCTGTGGTCCATACTCAGTGTGGCACACACCATGATATTAAACAGCCAGTGACTACTCTTCACCCTTCAAATAGGCAGACTGACTGATTACAAGCTTGAAGACACCTGTGATGCTAATTACAGGACACATTTGTTTAACATGTCCCTATGGTCAAATAATTTTCAAATCCTTTCTAGGAGTACAACCATTTTTGTCCAGGTGTGTTTACTTATTTAAAAAATAAAAAATCCTTTTAAGCACAATTAAAAAGTAATGTATGGGTTCTTATCTGTTAATTTTCAATAAAATTGTATTTATTATTATTTTTGTCACTTTCAAGTTATTTCAGTGGCCAATTTGGCTTTTCTTTAACAGTAGTGTACCAACATTTGTGTCCACTGCTGTATCTTCACAACATCTTTATTTAAAATAGGTGCAATATTTATTGTCCCAGAGGCAAAACCTCAACTCATAAGCAAGACATTAAATTATGAAATTAAATATGAGAGCATTGGATTGAAAATGAGTGTATGGTTGCATTGCAAGGTATCAAAACCTTTAATAACATGCCATGAACTGAAGGTGCTGCAATAACACCCTTTGAAATGGTAACTTTTATTTAGGAAAGTGCACCTAAACGTATGCAATATTTGAGAATATGTGTAAAAGGTTTGGGATGATCACCACCTCGGGGTTTCAAAAAACCTTTGAGGGGAAAGCAATGGGTGCCATCACAAAGACCATGGCCATGTTTTAGCCAGGTTGTGCTTTAAGGTTAGCTTGGATATTGTTCTAGAGCTAGCAGGCAATTGTGTTAACACAGCACACCAGATTTCACATGTCCATTGGTTATACTGCAGATCCATCTAGCTGACATCCCACAGTAAACATATGAAACTGTAAGTCTTTTTATCATTCTGAAACTTAGGTCAAAGCACTTTGGTATTCAAAGCACTTTGGTATCCAAAGCACTTTGGTACTGGGAGGAGGGGTAGAATATACTTTTGCTCATAACAAATTATTTGGTTGTATCTGTGTAAGTCCGTAAACAAACTCAGGTCAGACATGTCAGAAGTGGAGAAAAAATATCCTTTCTTATAGCCTGTAGTGTGAATATTTGTTTTTTCATTTGATAAAGAAACGTTGTCCAATAAAACTGCCACTAAAGCTATCAGCATCTATGCTAATTTCTGTGCATGTAGTCACTTCCTGCTTTTCCTGCTCTAAAGGACTCTAATTGGATTGTAACGCTTTGGGTCCTTCACAATTGTTGTAGATTGGAGCTTAGCAAGATGGATTAGCCTTAATGCACTTTCACATCAGGCAGATCGAGCTGCTGCAAAGGTTAAATTTCCTGGAGACGAAGATGTGAATCTTGAATTGTGATAAACCAAAAATTTTTTCTGTTCTGCTCATAAAAGGCCAATCATTTGTCTCTTTCAGCCCAATAAACCACTGTCACAATCACCACTTCATGTCCTTACTGGAATGCCGTACAGTCTCTGACTGTCATTTTAGTTTGAAGCTTTGCTGAATCAGTACATGCAAATTCATACACCATACATACAGAGGTAGTCTGGGAGGCTAAAATCTGTATTAATTTTCTCCGCCAAGGAGGTCATGTTTCTGCCTGCATTTGCTCACCAACTGTCTAACTAATAATCATGGTAGCATGAGTGAGTGATAGGTGTGGGTTTTCAGGGTCATGAACATATTATGATTGTAACTTTATCATTCAACAATTGCTTATAGATGTCACAGCAACATGTGAGCTACCTTGGTGGAGGTTTGCGTTCTCCGAGTGCTTTTTAGTTTGGTCATGGACTCAACGAACACTGACACACATGCAGTCCACCTGCCTATCTCAAGTCTTCCTCCAACAAAGTCTAAGGTCTCCTATGAGTTCCTGTGGCCACTACAGCCCTTGTTTACTCATATTCAGCTCTTTCCTCATTCTCAGTCATCTTTTAGCGTCTTTTAGTCCTTTTTTACCATCAGGGAGGAGTTATCCTCTCCTTGTCTTTGAACTTCTACAAAACTCTGAAGAGCTTGATAATGGCCAGGAAATCAGACTTGGCTAAGTTTTTATCCCAGGTTGCACCTAAAAGGACACTGGTGAAGCACCTGCAATGTCATCTACGCATTAAAATGCCCAAAATGGATAGTCATCTGTCTCTTGAGTTACAGATTTCCACACTTCACAGCTGGAGCTCCACATGCACACATGCAGCAGTTAGACAGGCATACACATATACTGCACTCCCTTGTTGACTCTTTGGATCCTCTGAAACCTCTTAAATGTCTCTGTTACTTCTTCTGAATCAGGCCCGGAGCAGGGATCACTTTGTTGCTGTATTCACCTTTGTGACATTCAAAATGCAGCTAAAATGTCCCAGTAAGGATCACATCAGGCCATTAAAAAGCCAAGTCTGTGCAGTTAGGCAAGAACAGAGGAAAAAGCATTTCCAGACTTTATTCAATCAGAACCCCAAATAAAGAGACAGACTTAAGCTGGCACAGACTGATTATTAAGACCATCTTACAATAATCAAAGACAGGCCTTACGTCAGTCACATACCAGGCAATGAGGATAACTTTTCCAATGACTCCAAGCTGACAAGTATAACTTTGGACTAATGAACTACAGCCTGTTACAGCCATCAGCCTGAAATAAACCCTCCATCAGCTGCTGGAAACTTTCTTTAAGAGAGAACATTAGCTGACATTTGTTATTTTTCAACAAATTCACATCCAGAGTCAAAGTAGATTGGCAACCTTTGCGACTGCAGAACCTTACAAACTGACACACATATAGATGCAAACAGACACACACATGTTGATAATGGTAATAAGTGTCTCTGATTGACAGAAATGAGGACAGTGGTCGTGCTGTGAGAACATCAAGTGTGTGTGTGTGCACCTGTGTGAGCTCTATAGCTGCAGTGTTCTCATCTGGTCTCCAACCAAACTCTATAATTAACTGTAGGCCTGCACCACCCCCCCACAGCACACACACCCATACACACACACACAGAACTGCACGTGGTGATCTGGAAAACTGTTGTGTTATTCCTGTTTATATTTTCTAATTTCTTCAAATCAAATTAACTCACTAAAAAAAGCCCTGTTTCGCAATTTTCAAGAGGGAATAACCAGGAATGGGTCTCAACTCTGAAATTGACTGAAGAACATTCAATATTCATCAAACCTCAATGAAAAAAGTAAAAAAAAAAAAAAAAAACAGCTACCAGAGATTGATTTTGAAAAGAGGAAATTTTGTCATGACGTCAGATTAAAAAAAGCTCCTCTGGTTGTGTTCTAACCTTCATATTCTCCCAAGGCCCACCACAGAGTCGTTCAGCCAAATGATTCTGTTAATCAAACACTGGAGCACCGTCTCTGCTGGGAACATTTCAGACACTACAGCTCCCATGGACATCACTGTCGTCATAATTACATGTAAAAGCCTTGCAGACAATATTAGTATCAATTCAATCAGCTGTGTTGTACCACCAAATGAAGATCAAGCAGTATTAGATTCCTATAAAAGGATTTGTATGCCTTGATACAATTACTGTGCTAAGTATTTCTTGCAATTGCTTCATATTACTCTGGTCTGATATACTGTATGTCACAACGCTGGACAGTGTTCTTTGTAAGAATTTCAAAGTTTACTGTGCAAAGTATATCATACAAATGCATGTTTGCTGCACTGTCCCACCTCAACCGAGGGCTCAATACATGGCAGTTCCTGCAAACAGCACACATAGAACGACCCTGACATGCAATCATGGATGACCCGCTGCAGTGGACCTGTTGGACTCCAAGTGCTTTACCCTGCATCAACCATCAACATAAGTGACATCATTTAACATAAACTCATACATTTAGACCAGTTGCTCCATTTACTTTAAGATACCGCTATATTAATTAATATCATTCCTCTCCATTTTAGAATAATTATAGATACCAATATTAATATTAGATTGATCCCTCTATCCATGGTTGTATTAATTATACCTCAATAATAAATACCTTTACAACTATATGAGGCAATAGAAAACCTCCCAGTAAGAACTACAACAGAAAGCTCAGGGAACAGGAAAATTCAATCTCCCACCAGTGCCTGATATATTGATTAACTGACCTGGGAAACCTGCAGAATGAAGGCAATCTGAACAAACAAGGGAAGTTTCTTCACAGAGGTGGCAAATTGAGCTTTTACTTTGAAAGGCATAAAAAGGAAATGTTTTTTTTAATTACTTTCAGCTGGCTATCTGAAAGCTCTGACTTGATAACATGCTCACTAAAATGAAAACATGCACACATGCAAATACAACGCATTCAGTGTGAAGTATCCCTCAGAGCTCTTATTAGTCCTTTTTTCTCTTATTTATGTTACAGATGCTGTGCAAAAGAAGTCAAATCATCTCTATGACAATGTGCTAACCAGCTGCACCGCTGTTTCAATCAGTTGACCAGTTGACATTATTTGTTGGGTGATTTTTCATGAATGGAACAAACCTTTTGATCAAGTGTTACCTCTTTGTGAATCTACAATATGATAATTTACAGAAATATAATCATTTATGGACAGCACGGTGGCGCAGCAGGTGGTGCACATGCCTCACAACAAGAAGGTTCCTGGTTCGGTTCCTGGGTCGGACAGGGGGCTTTCTGTCTGGAGTTTGCATGTTCTTCGTGGGTTCTCTCCAAGCACTCCGTTTTTTTCTCACAGACCAAAAACATGCTCATTAGGTTAATTGGTGACCCTAAATTGTCTTTAGGTATGAGTATGACAGGAATGGTTGTCTGTCTCTCTTTGTGGCCCTGCGTTCGACTGGCGACCGGTTCAGGGTGTACCCCGCCTCTCACCCAGTGACAGCTTGAAAAGGCTCCAGCCCCAGCCCAAGGCCCTCCTCACACGAGGATGGCCCCGTATTGTCTTGACGTCGGCATCAAAACATGGATCACTGTTTACACATCGTATTGTACATAGGCTTGTGCATTTACATGACAACGCAAAAACCATATCAACAAGTGCTCATGCGTCTCTGCATGAGCACTTGTTGCTGTTGTTGCCGTAGCTGGTGTTGTTGGTGTTCCGTGAGCAAATGTTGGTATAAAAGTCGTAGCAATATTTGTAGCTGCTGGAACAAGATCAAAATCAGCCTGGCTGCCGCCATTGTTGTTGTTGTTGGTGTGTGACAGCGTGGGTTGGTGGGCGGGGAGGAGGACGGGTGCTATGAGGCCACCGTCTTTCTTGGACTTATCTGTTTATACCAACTACAGCATGAAGACGAATACGCAGATATCCACCTGCAGACACGTTTTCATAAAAGATGCGGAGTCATGGACAAATACGCGTCTACGTGTGTCAATATCACCAGATTGATAGTTTATTTTACCGGAGTCTTACAAATTCGTACTCGTGTAAAGCCCACCCAAGTATAAAAAGCAGAAAGAAAATGAAAAACACAATAAGATACAAAATAAGTGTCACAGTGAAAGAAAAGATAAAACAAAGGAGAGGAGGAAAACAAGGAGCAAAAAGATGGAATAAATAAAGACAATAAGGAAAGAAACAAGGAGCAAATAGGAAATTTAGAGTGGCACAAAGATGGAGGAGAAATAAGGAGAGGAAACAAGAAAGAAGGGAAGAATTGCTTTTTAGAGGAAACAGAAAGAGAAACAAAAGGTATGAGACAAAGAATAAAAAATGACAGAACAAGAAAGCAAAGAGATGAGGAGAGGATACGGGGAGAAGAAGAAAAGGGATTAAGAAAGTAAACAAGAAATAAGCAAAGGATAAGCTGACAGAAAGGAGGAGTAAGAAACAAGGTTAAAAAAGGACACAAAGAGGAAAAAAGACTTAGAAATTAAGTGGAGAGTAAGTAAAATAAGAAGGAAACAGTAAACAAGGGGGGAATTTGATAGGAAGAGAGCAATAGGGAACAAGTAGCAGAAGAGGAAGAGAGAAGAAAGTAAGGAGTACGGTAAAAGGAAATAAAACATGAAATATAGGTATGAGAAGACAAAAGACCAACAAGGAAGGACATAAGGAGAAAAACTTAGGAGAAAGAAAATGGTCTAGAAGAGAATACCAGGAAACATGAAATATAGGTATGAGAAGACAAAAGACCAACAAGGAAGGACATAAGGAGAAAAACTTAGGAGAAAGAAAATGGTCTAGAAGAGAATACCAGGACTTAGCAAAGATGTAGGGTGTAGAAACAAAGTCAGAGAAGAGATATGAGAAGGGAAATAAAAACAGAACACAAGAAGTAGAACAAGAAATGAGGATGAGGAAGCAAGGGACATGGGGGGAAGGAAGAGTAAATGAATAATCCTTAAAAGATGTTTTAATCCTTAAAGTAACAACAAGAGAAGAGAAACAAAGAAACATGGAGGCTGACAAAGACTGAAAGAATCATTTTATATAATAAAGGGGAGCGTCTTGTACTTTCACTGAACTACAGTCATGTTATTATCCCGGGTAATACACACTCTCGAACACACACATGAACACACACTCATGGACAAACACACAAAAATGAGAGTAAGAATTAAGAGTCAGATTACGTATCTGTATCTCTTCCTTTAAAGCTGCTTAAACTGTCTAACACCCACAATCCTGCTGTGTTTGTGCCCAGCATGTCTGTGCCCAGTGTGTGTTTGTTTGTGTCCAGTGTGGAGAAAAAAATAGAGAGAAAGGACAAGCAGAGGAAGTGATGTAATGGTCACTTTCAGGAAGTAACTCATGTCCTGTTGTGGACATACATTCTGCCCCCTTCTCTGTGTCCTCGTCTCCTTCTCCTCTCTTCCTTGTCCTACCATTCTTCCTTTTTTACATTTTTTTCTTTCACCTTTTCACCCTCTTTTCTGCAACTGCCTTTGTACCAGAGGCTGTTTTATGTAATACAATATAGTCACAGACCAGCCTTTGTGAGGGGAGCGGGGGTGGGGGGTGAACAAACAGACATGTTGTGCAAAGAACTCACCATAACACAGGATGAGAGGGAGACATGGTCTTGTTACTAAACACCTACAAAGACATTCATGTGGACTCATATGGTTTTGATCAGCTGATTAACAATAACATTCAGGAACTCAGTTTTGTGAAAGTCACCAGTTGACAAGGTAACTAATTGAACCACTACATCTCCTGAGCCCAGATGAAAAGGCTGTTAAAATGGGGTTCATATGGAGCTGCTGGTGCAAAGATGTCTCTATTGGTTATTGATTATTTGATAGTTCAGACCTCTACATTGGAACTTTTTACATCAGGGTGTTCAGTGTTTTTGTGTGCCTTGACTGTCCTCCAGTTACACATATCCTGTAGTTATATACACAAACTACTATGTGAATGGTGTTTGAGCCAAAGTTTGAACAGTGAATTTATCTCAGGATGTGCCTTTAGTGGTGACAGGGACAAGAACCTACGTGTAAGTCTTTGCAGTTTAAGCTGCATGATTTAAGATTCTGGCTTTCAGCTCTCTAGGGGCCTCTGTGGTCATTGGGTGTTCTGCACTGTCGAATACCAACAGGCTTATGTTGACATACAGGGGGAGGCGAAATGAGCCAGCAGGACATCCCGAGAGACAAATAAACCATGTGGACTGATAAGGTACAGCCTGAACATATTTCTTTTCAAATAAATCATCATGTACTTACAAGTTCAACAATAACAGGGCTAAATCAGCTCAAGCCAGCGAGTGAAAGCCAGGCTAATGTTTGTCCCGGTCCGGCCATTTAGTTTGTCACTCCCCTACTTTCTTTTCT
Source organism: Scarus forsteni (assembly GCA_036419115.1). Classification (NCBI taxonomy): domain Eukaryota; kingdom Metazoa; phylum Chordata; class Actinopteri; order Labriformes; family Labridae; genus Scarus; species Scarus forsteni. The sequence goes on from JAZDUH010000269.1 coordinate 22,167,832, forward strand.
TTGTCTCCTCCGATAAAACTTTTCTTTTCTTCAGTTTTTCGCTGCTTCCACCATGGAAGCAACTCTTCATTTAGCTTTCTTCTTCTTCTTGTGTAATGGCAGGTGGCATCCAACATCAGAGGAGCATTATTGCCACCTACTATGCAGAAGTGTGAGCCAGAGGTCCCTATTTCCATTGGGAAAATAAGTGCATATTTACTTTACACTAAAGTCTATTCATTAAATCTGTTTTAAAAATTCAAAAACTGCTTTTTATTCTCTTTTTCCAAACATTTTGCTTTCGCCTCGGGGGGGAAGTGACGTTTGCCATAAAGCAGTCAAAGTACTTAAAATGTGTAGTTTTTTAGTGTGGAAGTGTTTCTCCTATCCACATTAAAATTACATTTTGCCAGTGAAGGTGATTACAGATCCCCTCAGACCATTACAGGGGTGTCATTGAACCAGTTGTAAGTTGATGTACCATCACAATGGCTCTAGACATATTATATTAGAGTGGAGAAACTACATCGTGTTGGTTTAAAGGAGACATATCATGCTGATGCATGATTTAATACTTACATATAATATAATAAATTTGAAAACAAGACCTTACACCCCCTTAATTTTCAAAAAATGAGATATTGTATTTTTTCTGATATCCTAGAACGAGATTTGATGCCTCTGAAAATAGGTCATTGCGAGATGTCCGCGAGATTTCAAACCTCGTGACGACACGGGGTACCTTTCTTTTTATTGGAGTAATCTGATAAAACTTCCTCCTCTGTGATGTTCGTTAGCCACAAAACCGTCACAGAGGAACACATCCAGCAGCAGGGGTATATAGGTCCCTAGCTCACATTCACTCATTACCAGCTCTGGTCTGTAGGGGGACTCAATACGCGGTCGCTGCTTTGAGCCTGCTGGAAAATACAGCAGAAGAAGATGGACGGGCTGGCTCTACCCCCGATAGAACTGACCAATCAGAGCACAAAGGGCTGTGACGTTGCGAGGTAACTTTAGGTCATCCTCAGATCCGAGCATTTCAACGAGACCTTGTTAATGGTCTTAAATGAGGATTTTGAGAACGCAATTGTGGGGCAATGTAGGAACTAAATGACTTGTACTGAGGGCAGAAATACTTTACAGGCATCCTAGTCTGGCATAGTGAAAAGGAGAAACAAGCATGATATGTCTCCTTTAAGCTTCACAAGCAGACATGACATCTGATAACTCCTCTAAAATCAAACACACTTTGGTCTCAGTTTTTAAAATAAGAGTCAGAAAATTCCTCATTTTTATGTCTTTTCAATGCTTTACCACATGATCCACATCCAGTACTGGTTGGGGACCTCTTCTGGAAATTATAAACATCACAAACAAATAAGAAAAGGATGTTTTAATCCAAAACAGAGATATTCATCATAATATCCATCTCAACTCTGCAGCTCTCTGGATAGTCGTGTTTTCCATTATTGGGTTTGGCTCCAGAATCCACATTATTGTTAAATTTTGACAAATTATGGCTGACGGATGGATTTCATGAAAATGGATGAAACGTTAGCTCCATCTGACTGTTTTCAATAGGAAAGGTGTGAAGGGGCACAGGTGTGGGGGGTTCAGGGTTACTAGATGATGCTTATTACAAGGTAGTCAAACCATGTTGTGGTTAATAACCTAAAAACAAAGTCCATGAAAACTACACACAGTTAGTAACCACTTGTATTTTCAGTTTGCTTCAGTTTTGACAACCTTAACTCTTCAAGTGACATCTCTTTTTATAATCCTTTCTGAGTTTCCAGTAAATTTACTCAAACAACACTGGTCCCTGAATCGAAAGGCTATTACTGTCTTCTTAAACAATTCCTTAATTTACTTCATACAACATAAAAATGCATAAATACCAATGATGCAGTTTATGTCAGAAAACAGAAAACACATTAAACACAAAAGCTTTCCCCCTGGTGAATATTTGTTACATCTATTTCACAATGTTGGAAAACAAATAAATTGGACTCCTGAGCAACTGTTACTACTTAGGTCTTTTGAAAAAAAACTTTATTTTTCGTCTCTTAAAATAAATTTCAAAACTTTGAGATAAAACCTTGCTTACACCATTTAATTGCCATTTTTCTAAGCTGTCTTTGAAAGCATCATAATGTAACTGTTAACATCTGCTCGCTAAGGCTCATTAAGTTTGTTTTAATAGTCATGCTGCTGACTTCAGCAAGAACGTCTAAATAGAATACCACTTTTAACTAACTGAACTTCTGACAACATTCGATGGCTTTCCTATTAAGAGAAGATGAAAAGGATTCTTATCCTGCAGAAGTAAGAATGTTGTAAGTCTGCTGTGGAGTTAGCAAGGGCTTAGAGAAAAGGTAGCACACTTTATAATTAAACTGAGGCTTTGTGCTGATGTGCTTGGAGTTTATGTTCCTCCAGCAAAACCCAATGAATGTTTGTGCACCAGCAGTTTAATAAAATGGCACATGATGTCAGACTCTGCTGTAGCATGTAACTTAATGGACGTTTTTACTGAAGTAATAAAAATGTCCCGGTGGATAATGTCAACCAAAATATCCAACCATGCTTAACTACTTGTGTGGAGGACGATTCTAAGAAGGCTTTAAATGTCTGTTTTGTATACTTGAGAGCCACTTCATGAAGCTTAAACTAACATTCAAATCAGAAGCACTATGCGGCTAATGCTAATGCTAGTAATTATCAAGTGAACTTATCATTTAAAACATAGTTGTACCTTTACATAATAAACAATCATTCATTCATTCATTTTCTATACCCGGCTGTCCCTTTCGGGGTTGCGGGGGGCTGGAGCCTATCCCAGCTATTGGCCGAGAGGCAGGGTACACCCTGAACCGGTCACCAGTCGATCGCAGGGCAACATAGAGAGACAGACAACCATTCACGCTCACACTCGGGGCAATTTAGAGTCACCAATTAACCTTGTGAGCATGTTTTTGGTCTGTGGGAGGAGTGCCCAGAGAGAGCCCACGCATGCACGGGAAGAACATGCAAACTTCACACAGAAAGGACCCTGTCCAAACAACAAACAACCAGAATAAGCCAAATATTTACCTCAAATAAAAAGTTTTATTTGGTCCTTCCAGTTTGTATTTGTTTATTGTGTGACTCAAAAATGCAACTCTGTGGAGGTGCTGGTTTGGCGTAGTGGTTAGCACCCCATGTACATGCTTCTGGAGGTCCAGGTTCGAATCCTGCCTGTGACCAGTTTGCAGAGTGTCTTCCACTGCTCTCTCTCTCCCTTTCACAAGCCTATCCACTGTCTCTCTCCTATCAATAAAGGCACAAAATGCCCAAAAATATACATTAAAAAAAAAAAATGCAACTCTGTGGTAATTATCAACTGGAGTGTGTTATAGTTAATTGAAACAGCATCCACAGAACTGAGTGACGTAATGTTAGTGTGTCTAGAAAGGTTTAATAACCACTCTCAAAAATGATTGCCCTTCAGTTTTGGCAATTTGCACTTTCATCCTTTGGTGACCATTAATAAATGTCCCTCATATTGTGAGTGCATATTGCTGCCAGTCGTCTAAAAGCAGAGTAGTGGTGTGAAATTTTGGCTCAAGTTCAGCCCATCGTTAATCATTGCAGGGGTCTACTACCCCATCCACCCGACTGAAGTGGCTGCATCTGTATGAAACCTTGGACTTTACTCTGAATGGCTCAATAGTTTTGAGAGTCATTTCATCCCCAATAAAAAATACACTTATACCATGGTCTACTAAAGGTTTGCATGTATAAAAACACAAACTTGCAAACTTGATAGCACACACAATGCTGATCTACTAACCAGGTGCACTGAGGATTGCATCTGTGAAATGAGCAAAGTAGCACTCCCAGATCATTTACTGTGTTTGCTTTTATGAGAATGCATTCATATTATCAGAACATGCAAAATACTGGTAGGAGGAGATGCAAATGTCATCATTTAGCACCCACAATGTGATTTATCAAACCCCAAGCTGGTTGTGCTCAGTGTCTTTGTGTCTAAATTTAGTATGTCTGAAAGGCAGGTGAAAACTGGCACAGACTCACATCAATGACTTAACTTTTTGATGAATGACAGAAAGATTTGGAGGCTGTCTGTCAATAAGATGGGCTGAAAAAAGAAGGATAATCCAGTGTGCCATTATACTCATGCAGACACATGTACAGTAAAGCCTGTTTTCCACTTCACACTCTGACAGTGGGTTTAGGTATTGTCAGTGTGTAGAGAGTTTGACGCTGTCAGTGCAGAAAAAGGACATGGAGATGCTAAGTCTGTGTGCAGTGTAAGACTGCTCTTCACATGAGAGGTTACTGATGAAGCTGTGTAACTATTTGAATGCTAATTATTATAAATTGGAATCAGAAAAGGAAAATTAAAAATTACGGATAAAAATATGGCATGAGGGAAACGTGACGATCTTGTCTGTCAAAGTAACAGGCAGAAAAAAAGGTTACCATAACCTCTAGTCAGAAGAGGAAACATATTGTCTATCCAGCAGTGTCAGTTTTGAGCTGTGTGCTTTTCACAGATGGCCTCCCAAATCACATTTCTTCTGGCACTGCTGAGATATCTCTGGTCGAGTTCACCAGTGTGTTGATTTGCCTCAAAGTTCATGGCTTCAAACTTCATTTTTTTGTTTATGGCCACTTTGCTCTGCCAAACTCACTGTGGTGACAGCAGGTAGCAAAAATCTTCACTTAAAGGGGGTAGTCCGTAACACTTCTGCACCTGTTATTAATTGTACACACAGTCAAAGGAGATCACCCAAAACACACCCACTAATAGCACATGCAATTTTTGGCACACGCAATTTAGTACTCGTTATTTGGGATCTTAGTAAATCCGGTCTTTAATGCTGTTTTTCTTGGTCTGTTCCACTCCTTCTTCTCTACAACTCCTTCCTTCTTTACTGTTTAATTTTCTGGTTTACTTTTAAAACTTTAATCACAGTCAGTCCTCTTTTCTCTTCATCGCTTTATCCATCCCTGTTGTTCTCTCTTATTGTTGTTTACTCTTTCTATCCTTCTCTTTTTCTTTTAATCCTCTATATTCCCTCCTCTCATCCCCTCTCTGGCTGATTCCATGTCTTCTTTTCCTCCTTAAATCCTTCTTATTTACTTCTCTATGTTCTCCTGACTCCCTGAAATCTCAGTGTATTTCTTTTCTCTATCATCTTTGTTTATTAATTCAAAGTTCTTGCTTCATCTCCATTATCCTCTTCCTCTTTCTTCTCTCATTATCATCATTCATGTTCTTTTTATTCATCCATTTGTCTCTTTGATTATTTCTTTCCTCCATTTGTTCATTCACACTGTAATCATTTTTCCATCCTTTATTTTGTCTTACTTGAACTTATCTCATGCCTTCTTTCACAATTCCTTTCTCCATCTCTTTATATCCCATCTTTCCGTGGAGACTTTGAGCAAGGTACTGCAGCAGATGGACCCTCATCTGATCTATTAGACAGAATTCTTGAAAAATAAAAATCCTCTCTATCTTTGTGGTTACAGAGCTTGCATGGAGAGGACAGTTGGAGATGAGAATGGAGATGGGACACAGATTGACATCTTGTAACCATGGTTACAAAGAAAGCAACATGACCAGCATTTAGGCTCTTAAATAACAAAAAAAAATCCAACAGAATTTGATTTAAAAATGAATTAAATCTTCATTTATATTGATCAGGGATTACTGGGTTTGAAGTAGATGTTCAGCTGCCCGAAGACACAATTACAACATGAAATAAATTAAAGGATCAGGTAAATGTATTTTTGTTGAGCCGTATCATCACATGCAAGATAATCTTCTCTGACAGAGGATTTGTTGATTTGGGAGCAGAATAAGCTCTGTCTTATTTTCTTGTCATGATTCAAGACTTAACATAGAGGACATTTTAAAGCCTTTTTCCTTCTCTTAAACAACAGACCCCCTGATGGACTCATGTTATTTTTAATTAGTGAAAACTCTTTCCCCACCCCCAGTATCAAACCCACCTGTTTCAGTAAAGAAGATTTCATGAAACTGTGCAAGATGAAAAAAAAAAGGTAGATTAGATTTAAACAAATGTTCAACATCCTCCAACAAGAAGGTGTTTTTCCAGCCAACAGTACTACAAGGATGATGGGAAATAAGGGCATCATTTTTGACAGGTATATTTTTCTTCTACATGTTACATCCAGGGCACCACGATAATGCAGCAAGAAGTGGATGTGCCTCATAGCCAGAGAGTTGCTGGTTCAATCCCTGTGTCAGTCAGGACCTGTCTTTTTGGGGTTTGCATTTTTTCACTTGCATGCGTGGGTTCTGTCCAGGCACCCCGCCTCCTCCCAAAGACTAAAAACAAGCTCATTAGGTCGATTTGTGACCCTAAACTGTCCAAGGTATGAATGTGAGTGTAATAGTTGTCTGTATCTCTTTGTGACCCTGTGACTGACTGGTGACTGGTTCAGGGTGTACCCCGCTCCATGCCCAATGTCAGCTGGGATAGGCTCCAGAACCTGCTAACCAAAAAGGGATAAATGGTAAAGATAATGAATGGATGGATGGATGGATGGATGTTCTTCTTTTCAGGAAGACTATCATAGGTTATACTTCTATAATATTATCTCCACAACCATTCAGAGATGTGGACCCTCCTGAAAATGGAATGTTGCATCTCAAGAGGCTTACGTCTAATAAATGTGTATTAAGCAGAATCAAAATTGACGACGACAGGTCTATGGTTCATGGATCTGTCAATAACTTTAGTTCTTACTTTAGTCCACTCTTCTCCACTTACCTCCCTTCCCTTGCCAAAACACCCGACACAGCATTGTGTGGATTTGCTGTTCATCATGAGACTGGGATCCACATTCAAGATTTCCTGCAGCTTAACAGAAGGTTTTTCTTGCCGCCATGATGGAGGGATTCATGATTGGCTACATGGATTCATGTTGGGTGTTGGATGTATATCTATCTATCTATCTATCTATCTATCTATTAGGGCTGGACAATTAATTGGATTTTGATCGTGATTTCAATTTTGCCATCTGACAACCATAAAAACATTATAATCGAAGAAAAATGATTAATATGCCACACAGTGTGAAGTGCCATGTATGCGAGTCCCTGCACTTCATTGTGCTTCTGTGTTCCACGTGCAGCCACAGCGAGTGTGTGTGACTTATGTGGATCAATAATACTGTATGTGCCGCTCGCTGGTTCTTAAAAGTTGTGTTTAAATCAATACTTAAGTTTTTAAATAAATGAATAATTGTGTCTATTAATTGTGATTTCAATATCATTTAAAATAATCGGGATCTATCTATCTATCTATCTATCTATCTATCTATCTATCTATCTATCTATCTATCTATCTATCTATCTATCTAAATTTATATGTGTGTGTTTTTTTTTAAATGTTTATACTGTATGTATCTATGCATATATGTGTATCTATAAAATGAAGAGCTATATGCTCTATTATAAAGTGTCATGAGATAACACTTGTTATGAATTGGTGCAATACAAATAAAGTTTGATTGATTGATTGATTGACTGATTGATTGATTGATTGATTGATTGATTGATTGATTGATTGATTGATTGATTGATTGATTGATTGATGTTATGTACATGTATATATTTGTTTTACTGACTGCAGGAAACAGTTAGGTCCTGATCTACTAAGATCCAAGTAAGGAGTGCTAAACATCTACAAACCCACATTCACACTGACTGATTTTAAGTGCACTACCAGTCTCAGACACACATCAGTGAGATGAAACACTCCCCTGAGCTTTTTCCATACACACAAGATGCACCATATCCTCCACTTTACAGTTAAACGCAGTGATTTCTCTCCTTCTCTCAGATGGCAACAACTGATTGGTCCTATTTCAGCATGAAGTAGGTCAAGCTGGGATGGTCAGCAAAAGAGGTAATATCCAGCAAGCCACAGTCCATCGACCAAAATCCATTGCTGTTGCCAGAAAAGAACGGCAACAGTGACACAACTGATGAACCATTATAACCATGGTGTGCAGAGAAATTTTCTGGATACATGTTGAATCTTGAAGTAGTGGGCTCCACTGGCCTTTATAGTCACCAGATCTCAATCTAATAGAGCACCTTTGGCATATCTCTGAACAAGATGTTTCTATGATGATGACATTGCCGTGTGCTGCTGGTAAATGAAGTCCTTTCTCCAAAAACACATCTATCACCTCTGAAAGTGTGCATGCTTTTTGTCAAACTCTAAAGCCACTTATGGGGAAATTTAGGGAGGAAATCTGAGTTCAGGAGGTTAATGACAAGAATTTCATTCATGTTTCTGTCTCACGCACATTCAGCCAACTTATTCCTGCACACACACACATGCACACACACTCCGAGGCCTGCGTTTCCTGTCATTAGGCAGCAGAGCGGTTCTATAATTAGAACATCTGGACCCAAGTAAGTTTAGTGCCAGTGCCCTTACACACATGCACACACACACAAGCACAGAAAGACAGACTTACACTTTTCCGTATGCATCTGAGCACACATGCACCAACATTTGAACACCATGCTCCACATACAGTCATTTCCCATTGCACACACACACACTTAAAAAAACAACATGCTTTATGTATCAGTCAACCTTTTTTTCAAGCTTTTCTGCTGTTTTGTTCAAAAAAAGCACATTAAAGCAAGAAAACAAACAACAGCTTGGAGAGCTAATGGCACACTAAATGAAGAGAGAGAATAGCTCGTTTAGACAGAGAGAGAGAGAGAAAGAAAGAGGGGGAAAGAGGGAGAGGGGGAAAAAACATTAGCAAGTTCAAACATGGTTGTCTTGAATCAGCCACGTTATGTGTGTGTGTTTTTTTAAAGACAGCCGAGCCTCAGAGCCTACAGAGGCCTTTCCAAAAAGAGAGATTATTATTGATAATAAGAAGGCTGTTCCTTTTTGTTTTCCTCTCTTTATTTATTTTTTTCCATCTCTGTGGTGCAGGCGATTCCTTTGACAACCCCACCCCCCCTCGTCTCTCCACACAAGCCCATGTGAAGCCGAGCCAACTGTGGCTTTAGATCTCTGCACACCATCACAACCAGTGGAACAAAAGGAAAGTTAAAAAAAAGACAGAAAAAAATCTGTTCGGAAGCTATAAAGCGACAGAGTTAGCAAAAGTTTGTTATAAAGCGTAAGTGAGAACAATTCAGATAAAGGAAGAGAGCCAAAGGCGGGCTGGAGAGAAGTTATGAGCAGAATTTTAAAAAAAGGAAAACTAAAAGTATTGAAGTGGTCACTGATCTAATAATTGAGTCATGACTGAAAATGTTGATGCTTCAAGTAGCTAAAACTCGTATTACAATTAGAAATTGCCTGATACATTGAAGTTGGCAAAGCTAAGTTTCTTATTAAAGTACAGTAAACTGCAGATTTTCACAACAAATATTGTTACAGATAAAATTAGACAAGAAACCATGAAATATTTTTTTAATAAACAAGATTCCTCTGCTGATGATTATACAGGTACAGATACTTTTGTCAATCAAAACCGAAAACTATCATTTTCTTATGTTTTCTTCTTTTACGACAACTGGTTAAGAGCTTGGTCAGTCTCTGCATAACACTTGGACTTCCAACAGATGGCAGAAAAAGCTGATTAAAAGTCCATTGCCCTGGTGTGTTTGAGCATGTGTACATCATGTGTATTAATCAAGGACTATATTTATATATTTATCAATGTAAAGATCAGCTACTCTTTATTCCTTTCCTTTTTGTTATCTTAGGGGCCAGAGAGGCTACAATGCTAACCTGGATGCTTGAAGGTCTGCGACAGACAAGTTGATGCTTTTCTGCTAATACTTGTTAAAATTTGATTTAATTTGATTACCAATGCTGTTGTACTTAACACTTACTGGAAAGCCTTTTATTATTTTCTGAGTAGATACAGGAGAATCTATCAGCCAGTATTGTGACTAGTGTGGGTGATTGTTGGGCATTTCATTTGATCTACCAATAATCGGTCAACAATGATTGATTTCCAACTAATCAGAGCACCTCTGGTTTTGATATACTTTTACATACACACCAGTAAAAGTTGAAAATACTTACAGATCAGATTGACTCTATTGCTCATCATGATTCACAGATGGTTTGTCTCACTCTTTAGTAGGATGACCTTTTCAAAACACTTCAGTGACATAATGGACCAGCTTGGAGTACAAGTAATGATTACACCACAGGAGGCGCACAAGCATCATGATGGTAGAACAGTGAAAGCATGAGGAGGCGTGTTAGCTTTTACCTGGCCTCACAGGTATAGCTCATCATCAGAGTGGTTTGACCTGATGTGATTGTCCACATCATGTAGTGATTATGTCTTTGTAGCTGATAAAGCAGTACAGTCTTTCAAGAAACAAAACCATCAAACCAATCTCTGGTATGGACATGTTAGCCTAGAAAAAACATTTCTGTTTTGGGAGCCTTCAGTGCACAATCTCAAAAATACAGGTGTATATGAAAAGCTGAACTGCAAGTCCTATGACTGGTCTGCTGTACACCATGTGACTGCCAATCACTGTGTTTGCCTCAGGCATTTTTATGTAGACTATCATGTGATGGCTTGGCTCTAGAAGAAAAACCAACACATCAGAATGTATTTGCAGATATACCAGGAGTGTATTTCCTCAGTCGTGTCTCATTTAGTGGCAAATTGAGCACAAAAAATCCCAGCCCTCTTCCTCAGTTGATTAAGTTACAATGAATTACATCTCCTCAGATGTCTCCTCTCTTTTCTTTTTAGAAATAAAGGAATCACAGTCAACTGATGCTCATTTTTATCTCTTTACTTTGACAGTATACACTCTTATTTTCTTGTCATGTTTTTTGTACAAAAAGAATTAGAAAATGAGTAAGGACCGGACTATAAAACAAACTTTGGCTGAAAATCACAGAGCGACACACTGATGCACAAACAGAAATGTTAAAAACAGTGCCGAGAACAATTGCATTAATAGAACATAAATTAAAAACAAAAAAGAAAATAGGCTAGATTTGAACTCACAACCAAAACCTATTGCCACCTTCAACAGACCAGGTTAGCTATCCAGGTGACAATGTTGGTGCGACTTAACTGTCCACATGTCCTCCACAACCTGAAAATAATCATACACCATAGCAACATTTGAGCTTCCTGCCATGTGACCTCACAAGAACACGCCCACCTTGGGAATGTCACCTATGAGCCATAACACAAAGTTCAAGGGGGCATTAGCTAAACCTTCCATATTTCCCTGATGTTACTCATTGAATGCCCCTGTAATGACCAGAAAGTAATTCGGTAAAAGTAGCTACAAACACACAGAGAGACAGACAGGCAGATGATGAGGTGGACAGACAGTCCTCATGCAGACAGACTGGCTGTGATTCAGGTGAGTTTTAGTCAAACTGAGTCTCTGGATAGATTTGTGTTTGACAATTCAATTAAGGCTCCTTTCTCTCTGCGGAGGTTTTTGTGTTTGTTGGCTTTATAAAACTCTATCTCATACACACCTGCCAGCTTAGTTAGAGTGAGCACAAGCACAGGGATGAGTGAGCTTCATCATACAGGCAGAGAGGGAGAGAGAGATTGAGAGGAGAGAGGAGATTTATGAAACTGGAGAAAGTCCAGTGGGCTGGATGAGGAGAAACACGGTGGTCTCTCAACAAGTGCACAGAGAGGAAATCAGGAAACAGTTGTGCTGCGTTAAACAAGCTCAGAGAATTGTACCCTGACATCTGCTTTTAATTAGCTGGTAAAATAAAAAACAACAACACTCCATCTTTTCCTTCCAGGTTTTCCATTTACTTTTTCAGCTAAAAAAGGGAAAAATGGCCAATTTTTCCCTCAATCAATCCTTTCATCAACACAAAAGGCATGCTGTTGGCACCTGCATCATCTCAAAGTCAGACTTCTCTTAGACTCTCTGCACAGGTGGGACTTGTTGGTATTACCTAATGCTCCAGTGTAAAAGAAAGAAAAAATACTTTCCTCATTTTCTCCCGGAGCTTCTTAAGGTACTGTGCATTTACAACTTAGAAATCTGGCTTACAGAAAGTTAAAGTCTGTGTGTCAGTCCGCACAAAAGCACAAGCAAAACTTTGCCTCGTTATTATAAGTCTCATCTCACATCCACTGTCTATGCTACTTAACCTTTTCAAGGTCATTGGGGGAGGCCTTTTCTGGCTAAGAGTGGACAAAAGGCAGGACACACCCTGGACCAGTCACTATGAGATCACAAGTCTGGCATATAGAGACAGAAAACTATTCATGCTCCGCTTATACCAAAGGACAATTCAAAGTCACCATTAAAACGAACAGCACTGAGAAACCTCACTCAAAACTCAAAGAGAGTCAGGCCCTATAGCTGTATTTTTATGATGATGACTCAAGATACAGTCAGTTTTACCATTCAAGGTTCCCAGTTTTTAAAAGTAAAATATATTGTAAAGCTTTTTTAAACTGATGAATTCAGTATAAAGATATTAAAGGCCTGAATCTACTTCCAGTCTTTAACCTTAAAATGCTCCTGCATATGACTTCTAGGTGGTCTTTGGTGGTGGGCACAACAGTATTAGTCTTAACAAGGGGAACAATAGAAAGTCACTGAGAGTCACTACTCTGAAGGGCTATTAAAAGTGCAACAGTATGAGCTTTGCCTTTTTGGTCTGAGTAAGCCTCAATCCCTGCTATCCAGAGCTAATCAACAAATGAAATTTGACACATCAAATTCCAACACAGTTGGTAAGACTCCTTATATTACATTGGGCAAACAAATCTATCTATCCATTATCAATACACCTTCTCCCATTTCAGGTTACAGAGGGTTCAATAATTTAGGCAGCTGCCAGTTCCATGAACATGGGGAAAGGTGAAGTCCAGATGCAACATTTGTTTTGTCATATTTATGGAGTGCCATGTCATGCTGAGGAGACCACTCGAAATAACTGATAAAACTGGGCTGTTTAACAGTAGGAGCAGTTTCTCTGATTGATAAAGGAAATGAAAATGCAGATGTTTAGGGGATAATTTGTTTATAGAGGAAATGTGCGTCAATTGTCACTGATGAACTCTGCTCATGAGATCTGATTTAATGGGTAAAGCCCACATTCTCATCAAGTGTTCTTCAACTTCAGCGCTGATGTTGTAAAATTCAGTGCCTGTCATGTATCTGTTCTTTATAATAAATGCCAACACTACTAAAAAGCAGCAGGTTCCATTTACCTGAGGCCTTAACTTGATCTCATCAACACTAAAAACAGCCTTTCCTCCTCGTTTTCTTTCTTCTACTCTCTCCCTCTCCTCACAGCCTCTGATCTCTACCTCCCCCCCTCACTTTACTCTATTTCTTCTCCCCTTTTATCTCCCACCTCTCCCGCTCTTCCACAGCGTCCTGTTGTCAAGTGTAAACATGACTGAGCACTGAGCCAGAGGGGTTCGACTCCTATCAGCCCTTCCTCGCCTCTCGTCCTTCAGTCATGCCCCTCCTGCTGATACTTTTGAGGGGAAAAAAAACTGATGAAGTCAACTCACTTTATTTCAGAAAAGGAGAAATCTGACGCTGGAGATGGTGACAACTGCTTTAATGACACAAACAGATTAAAATCTAGAGAGAAGCTGGTGTGTTTATTAAGAAAAACAGACTTCCCAGATTATTTTTACAGCTTTGCATGAAGACTTTTCCATACACTTTCCATAAAAAACGTAACTCGCAAAAGAAGTCACATGGTATCATGGTTTGATCCTCTCATGCTGAAGTAGGACCAACAAAGCTGGTCAGCATGGTTTTGTTGAAGTGACGTCCACATTCAGACATTAAACTTCAGGGTGTCATGGAGCCTTGTGGTTTGTTCATGATCAAAAATAGCTGCACCCACTCAGACCACATGCACCTGTGCAGGAAGGGACCGCTGCAGTACTCATGGAGTTGTCAGTTTGTCGGGTCAATGGGGAAGTGAGAGCGGGACTCAGGTATATTCTATCACTGAGTTCAAACCATGGAAACTAACACAGCGTCATCAGACAGATTCTGAGAATCAGTCACATGATCTTAGCCTGTCAGAAAATCCCACAAACTCTTTTTAACCTCCACCTTTAACGTAGCTCAGCTCTCCACCATGTGTCACATGAACATGATAATTCATCCATCCATCCATCTATCCATCATGTATACTGTGAGGGGGCTGCCACCTAACCCAGCTGACATTGGGCAAAAAGCAGGGTACACCCTAGATCATTTGCCAGCCAATCAAAGGGCCACTTACAGAGAAAGAAAACCACTCACACTAACACTCAAGTCATCAGTTATCCTAAAAAAGCACGTCTTTGGTTTGTTGGAAAAATCAGAGTGCCTGGAGAAAACCCCACAAGAAGGACCTTGGTCCACACAGGAAGTTCAACCGGTAACCTTCCTGCTGTGGGTTTGAACTGTCCACAGTGAGACACTGACAGGCTGATACTGAGAGTTTTCTTGCTGTTTTCCGGACAATCATGTCGCTTTAATGGCATCAATTTAGTCTTTAAGGCAGCAGAGCTGTGAGCTGTGGGATGACAGCAGCACTTGCAACTAATCTTAGAATTACATGCTAAAAAACTAGCATGCTGCCACTAAAAATCTTCCATCACTACCATTTTCTGTTGACAACTAGGCAAATAAACTTGAGACCATATTCTGCCATCTCTCTGCTCAGCCTCATCTGAATTATAATCTTTGGATTTTAGAGATCCCACTTTCTGCTTTTTTAAGTATTTTGTGTCCTTTCATGCGTTGAAAATGTCTCCTCCGTGTGACAGGGTCTTTCAAAGAATCAGAAATGAAGCCTTGATTGTGAGACCCTCTCTTGAGTTGCATCCAGAGATGGCCTGAGACCTGGCTAATCCTGACATTTGAGATTTGACTTTGACTTTCAGTGAGAGCCCTGCACCCACCTCTGGTCTGGAGACATAAGGACTCCTCTCTCCACTTTTGAACTGCACCAGCAGCAGCCTGAAACTGACATCTTCCCTCCCACGATAGATGTCCCAGCACTGTTTGTCAGTAGTTCAGGACAACTGATGTGGGGTGGAACTCCCTACAGAGTATATATTGAGGAATGCAGAGTGCACAACTGTCCAAAACATGGAGCTTAATCACACTGAAATGACCAGTAACCACAGAGGAGACTGATCAGCCAATCAAAACTTGGATGAGAATGGCAAAACAAATTCCAATGGAGGATTGCCCCATGCTTAACAATTTCATTATCAGTTTCTTCCATTTCTCTCTGCATGTCCAAAACTCTAGAAGTGAACCCCTACAACTGTCAGGTCAGGCAGGCAATCAGACCCCGACATAAAGGACACTTGTATTTCACTGACTTTGTGTCTTAGGTTTTCTATGTCAGTTGTCCAACAGTATCAGTTAACACCTTCATGCCCTTTCATGCTCATTTACATGCAACTTATGCAGCAGTGGGAGCACCTTGGGGTTAAGTGTCTTTCCCAAGAACACATCTCCAACTGAGTCACGCAGCTACGCTCAAACCTGCAGCTTAAAGGGACTGTGAGGAGTTTTTAAGTAATTGCAAAAAAGTCTCACTTTTAGATATATGCCTGATCGAAATACACACTCTAAGATGAGTTTTATAGCATTAACATAGGTTATCTAGAAATGCTATTCCTTAGCTAAGTGGTCGGGTCAGACAGGGCTGGACCGGCCTGGATACTCAACTTCTGGAACAAGACAATTAAAACTAGAGCAAATTTATATTATTCAGACATGTCTTAGAACACCGGGCTGTAAGTAGCGATGTATAGCCGGCTACAAAACTACGATACTAAGTTTTCCAAAACTTGCTTGTTGTCACATATCAAAAACTGCCGCTATGTAACTAGAAAGAGATACGTTACCTCGTTGCTTTGCATCCTGTAAGTTGTTGAAAAAAGAAGTTGTAAAGCAATGTAGAGTTCTGAGGAAGGTCCAGGCTACAACACAACAAACACACGCTTTGGCTTCGGTAACGTCTTGTGGTGCGTTCCAGTTGTAGTCAGCAGTAGGAATTTCCAAGTTCCAAGTAGGAAACTGCAGCTGGAACAACCCCCGAAGTCAGAATTTCCGACTGGAAACTCGGTGAAACCTCGTCACACCCGAATTGACAATTGAAGATGGATGCCCCCAGTGTGAACAGTTATTTAGCTCCTGTAATAATCAATTTATTTGCACTTCTGACTAGGGTGTGTCGCTCTAGATCAGCCGTATACATCATATTGTTAGACTTATATTTACAAAAATGCTGCCATAGTGATAATCACATTCTTCATGTGATATTTGTGAACAACAACGCAGGGCGTGCTAACAACAGCTAACAATAGCCTGGTAGATCGGCATGTTTTTTCCGAACTTCAACTGGAACGCTGATAAATCGGAGATGATGTCACTCCCAGTTCCAAGGTTACTGGAACGCAGCATTACGACAGTCGCCGCGCGTGCTCATGGGTAGCAGAGTCTTTGTGTTGCCCAAAATAGATTTTCCTCACAGTCCCTTTGAAGATTACCTGACCAAGTCCACTATCAGACTGCTCCACTGACATCTCTCAAAAGAGACATGCATCATGTCTGTTCCTCTGTTGTAGTTAGTAAAACAAAACAGTAATCTCTGGAGCTGAACAATGACCCCTATGTGGAAACTGCAGTCACCCAGTGTCCACCTGAGGCTGTCAACTCCATGGTTTAAAGAATAAGAAGCATCCACTGTCCACCATGAGAGTATTTAATAAATTGTGCCCCAAGTGAAAAGCTTTAATCCTTAAACTCCTAGCTCAACTGCTTGCTGAGGTCATCATTAAATTCAGGGATATAATGTTCTAAGAAACAGAACAAATCAAGTCATTGTTTGATTCCATTAACATTTCAGGGAACATAAAAAAACACAAACAGACCAAAAAACTTGGTGTAAGATTGAAACCTTTTAAAAGTCAAGAGTTGATTGTGTGATGACATAAAAATGCACACAAAATTGATACAAAATCACTTAGAAAAGACAGAAATGTCAGTAAAACTACAAAAATAAGTTAAAATAGATTACATTGAGACTGACAAACACAAAAAATGTTTTTGATGAATAATACACTTTATATGTACATGTATATCACAGATCAGTAAATGGTTAAGTATTTATAATAATGATGGAAAAAGTAATAGTAGCTTTTAACTTTTTCAACCTTTAAATCCTGAAACAATGTATGTTTTTTTTTTTTTTTGGTTTGTTGGCAGTTTTTCTGTATCATTAAACATTGACAGAAATAAACGATGATGTGTTATGTTTATTTATCACATTAAATATACCTGAATTTCAGGACCTCTGCCAAACAGTTGAGCTGGGAGTTAAAGGATTAATTGGGACATTGAATCATGTAAAAGATCATGTTTGTTGATTGCTGTTTTAACTTATAAACACACAGCCTCTTGCTGACAAAACTAACCTGTATTTCTGCACTTTAGGATGACAAAGATCACTTCTTGTGATTTGTTATAGCAACAGAAATATGTACACTAGTCTCTATTGTAATTCAATAAAAAAGCTGATATCAAATATATAATAACAAAATGTACCCTTGTAGCAAAAGACTCTGGGTTTGTTGTTATCAGCTCATTGTTCTATGGACATCAGTAGGTGACAGCTGAAGTTGAGCTTAACCTGTAACCTGATACCTTCACTCTTTCATTAAAAGTCAATGTAGTTTTCCCACCAATAATCTTTTTCTATGTAAATAAAGAGCAAATCACCATAAGGAGCTTTCCTACACATAGTTATTCATTAAAGTTACAAAAATATATCAAACCTTTAAATCCGGTCTGCTAGGAACCTTGATGGGTGAATTTTCTGAGTTCAGCTCTATGTTCAATAGGGATGGGAATTGATACCATTTTATCAATACCAGTGCTATTAATAATCCTGCTATTCGATCCAGTTCTTTAACATTTCTCTTATTTATTCCTGTAGATTTTCCGTGTGGGCAAATGTTGGCCTGTAGATTTTCAGTGACAACAATGTCAAACACATGTCACGCCATAGATAACTGCTTCTGCAAGTTGCTAGTGTTTCCACTCACTTAAGGTTGAGCTGTAGGCGCCTTTTGTAAAAAATTAAGCCACAATTCTGATGCTTCTGAACCCTGTCAGTGGAAGGAATTGATAAGAGAATTGATAAGCAAAAAGAGTCATGATATTGATTCTTTGATGGAGCTGTTAACGATTTTCAACTGGAATTTGTTTTTTGATTCCCATCCCTAATGTTCAAGCACCAGCTGTAGGTGATGAGATATTTTTGGGTCGGAGCACTGAGGAGTCACAGACTATATTTTTTATACCTTGACTGATAAAACAGCCATTTATCAGCTATCTGTGTTTTTAATCATCTTTTGACAACTAAATTCTTGTCTATTCATTTTTTAAGTCTTTCCTCTTATCTCCTTGTTGTTATTGGTGATCACAGATCAAAACAAGCAAACTTATAGAGCCCAAGACAAAGGAAAAATCTAAGAGAGTCACACTGTCTGCTAAACAAAGTATGAGCAATGCTAATTTCGGGTGCACACAAACACTCACACTCACACACGCTCCTCAGTGATTATAAGTGAGACTGAAACTAATGTGTTTGTCTGTTTCTTTCTTCCAGTAATTATTTAGAAGTCTGTCAACAGAGACGTGATGAGAGAGAGAACTGCACCTCCTTCTCTGCCTCCTCAATCTCCTCCTCCTGCAGTACACAACAAAACCTGTGCCATCATCCCACATGCACAGTAACTTGAAACTGTCATTGAAGAAGTTATTATCTATAATCTCTGTTCTTGGAAACAATTTTTTAAAAGTTTTTTTCCTAAAAATGATCATAGGCACAACAGAAACATTTCCCTCATGTTTGGTGTGATTGTAGCTTAATTGTGTAGGGGACATTTTAGGCCAACGGCTCTGTTCTAACCCCACAGCTGACCTGAATACTGCTGCCGCTCATGTCCATTCTTTTGTGACCACAGTGTATGTAATCTGTGATGGCCACTTCCAACAGGATAATACATCAAAACAAAATGTGGAACCCTCTCAAACTACTCCAGTGCCTTGACTGTCACCACACCTCAGTCCAATTGAGCACCTTTGGGATGTGATGGAACAGAAGATTTTCCTTATGGATGTGCAGCCAAAAATCAGCAGTGACTTTGTAGTGCTGTCATGTCAGTATGGACCATCTCAGCATCTTGTTGATTGTTGGCCACAAGCGCTCAAGCATCTCTGTAGGCAAAAGGGGCCTGTATACTTAATAAAGTGGCCAGTGAGGGCATCTATAAGTAAGAATTTGTTTGGTTTAAGGTTCTGAGAAAACTATTTGTTTCATTCAGTCAAGTACAGATGATGACTCATGAATCAGTGCTCATTTTTACACATTTTCAAATCCTTCTTAGTTTTCCTAACTTTAATTTTAAACAATATTCTAAAGAAAAAGATAATAATAATATTGATCTTGATCTCTGTCTAAATTCCATTGGAGAAAAGCAGCACATTAAACTCAGTTTAGTCCCCTATTGTTCTTTATACTTAGACTACCTGAACCCCATTTCTTGTAAAATGCAAATCATCATGTTTATGCAGCTAGAAGTTTAAACTGTTTGACGTTATCTCTTCTTCCTGTTTATTTCCTGTTGAATCACTTCACTGAACTTGCTGAGTCAAACAGTCAAATCAAGAGAAACTCCACCAGAGAGAACTTTAACTTTCTCATGAGCTTCCTTCATGACACTGCACCCACAACAGCCAGGCACTGAGTCTTTGGTTGTCTGTCCCTCATACTTTTCATGCTGCACTCAAACACCTTTTATCTCTAAAAATTTTAAGAGGTTAGAGGTCATAGGTCAACATACTGAAGTTTTGTGGTCGTCTATGAATGCAAATGTCATATTTCAAGATTGCTTGAAGGAAATATAGCAAAATAACCATCTTCTGGCCTTTTTACTTCCAAAATGTCATCATCACTTTGAGACTTTCATCAGAGGTTGCACCACTGTCCAGCCCTGCCAAAGAATGCCATGACCAGATTTTCAAGGTTATGGCTATAAAGTCAAAAGTTGTTGACAAAAAGACACCTTGCAGCACTGAACAGGCCAAGACTTGAAGAGTCAGATAATCAGAGCAGACCAGGCCGGTGCAGAGTAGAGGTTCTTAAAGTTACAGGAGCTCCAATACTCGTCAAAATATGTAAACATATAAACCGGGGTTATGGTCAAATCGGGCGCTTTTCACTTTCATGAAATATCTATAATGACACAGTTATCAACCAAGTGCATTTTGCAGGTTACAGGTCAAAGGTCAAGGTCATAGAGTTATCTGCTTTAGCATTTCAAAGTGCTATGAGGAGAATCTATTTCCGAAGACATAAAGACTCTGCTACCCATGAGTACGCGCGGCGACTGTCGTAATGCTGCGTTCCAGTAACCTCGGAACTGGGATTGACATCATCTCCGATTTATCAGCGTTCCAGTTGAAGTTCGGAAAAAACATGCCGATCTACCAGGCTATTGTTAGCTGTTGTTAGCACGCCCTGCGTTGTTCACAAATATCACATGAAGAATGTGATTATCACTATGGCAGCATTTTTGTAAATATAAGTCTAATAATAATACGATGTATACATCTGATCTAGAGCAACACACCCCAGTCAGAAGTACAAATAAATTGATTATTACAGGAGCTAAATAACTGTTCACACTGGGGGCATCCATCTTCGATTGTCAACTCAGGGGTGGCGAGGTTTCACCGAGTAGGAAGTTCCGATTTCGGGGAACGTTCCCGTTGCAGTTTCCTACTTGGAACTTGGAAATTCCTACTTCTGACTACAACTGGAACGCACCAAAAGACATGACCCAAGCCAAAGCGTGTGTTTGTTGTGATGCTAATAAAAATGCAGCTCGGACCTTCCTCAGAACTCTGCATTGCTTTACAACTTCTTTTTTCAACAACTTACAGGATGCAAAGCAACGAGGTAATGTATCCCTTTCTTGTTACATAGCGGTAGTTTTTGATGAGTGACAACATGCAATTTTTGGAAAACTTAGTGTCGTAGTTTTGTAGCCGCCTGTCCAACCCGACAACTTAGCTAAGGAATAGCATTTATAGATAACCTATTTTGATGCTATAAAACTCATCTTAAAGTGTGTATTTTGATCAGGCATATATCTAAAAGTGAGACTTTTTTGTAATTACTTTGAAACTCCTCATAGCCTCTTAAAGTATCCCATCAACCTTTTCATGTTTGTCTGCTTGCACGAGAAAATTTGCCTGAGATTTTGGGGTCATAGGTCAAGGTTGTTTAAAAATGCTTTCCAGGATTTTCACAAAAAAACAACTTGACTTGAGACAAATTGTCTGATTATAATGTCTTGCTTGTAACCTTCATACATCAATAATTCTCCAGGGACTTCTGTCAAGCTGCACAAATGTCACTCAGACTTGACAAACTCGATAAATTTGTGAGATTTGATAAAAGTTGACTCTCTAGGCACGGATGTCAAAAAAAAACACCATGGGCAGTTCTAATTTTCATCAATGTCATGTTGTTGTCCTCCTTGTGTGTTTATGTCTTGATTGCATTTGTCCACAAGTGTATGTTCAAGATGTTAAACAATTCTGTATTTTTTCATTTCTTAGTTTATTTCACTTTTATAAGTCCTATACATTTTAAAGAGAACCCTGTCAGTTGTGATCACACACCAATATCTTAATTATTTCTTTGATTATCACTATGTGACCCTAAAACTGTTACAACCTTTTCTTTAGGGATATTAAGACTCGTTTTTTGTCCCCTGACAAGGCTGTTACCAACGGCGACCGATAACACCAACTGGGAAGAAATGCATCGTAGGATTGCCACCTGCATGGCACCTCCTTTTCTGGAAATGGGTAGTGAGAAGCCGTTAACAAGTTAGCATGTCTGCATGAGTGCAAGGCTGCAGAAACACACTCAGGTTGGTACACACAGTCATTCTTTCAGTATCCCTGCACTTTTGATGTATTATCAGGGAGGGTTTAAAATACATTTGGCTGGGCAGTAACAGGTGATTTGACGACCACTACATTTATTATGGATCAATCAGATAATATAGTGGGAAAGCACTACCACCTGGGTCTGAAATACAACACATGATCATGATGATCACCCAAACACTTTAACAATGCTGGTATGTTTGCTGGATCAATCCCCAATTCAACCCCAGAGAGTTGAACCAAATCTGCAAATCTGTCACTCCTGAAGGGGTCTGGATGTGTTTTCATCAAGTCAGTGAGCAGAGAGGTGCAAAGATGTAGGAGGAGGATGACTTTTCTCCTGGAGAGAATGGTATGGATTTGGAAGAAAGATGCTTTTGCTATGTAAATAGTTTGTTGGCTGTGTTTTTGAAGCACATTTTCTTTCCAAAAATGTATATATGAAATATATTTTAAACCATGAAACCAACATTGACCCTTTATTTGCCCAAATTGTTTACACAAGAAGAGAAGCAATGTACTTTATTCTGTACTTACTAAATGCCAGTCCTGCTGACAATGAATCAGACCACATGATATTAAACCTCTAAGTTTAATCTTTTTATAAAGCCCCATACCATGACTGCATGTCACCACATTCAAAAGTTAAAGTCATTGTACTGCAGGAATATGCACATGGTCACAAGTGTGCCATTTGGAGACTCTAAACGACATGTCTTGGAAACATATATACTCCAAGAAAAACAGGTAAAAAATTGTATTTGTTTTTTGAGTTTTTAAGATAATTTTTCCGTTGATTAGGGTAGACTTTCTCTGGTTTTAGTTTTTTTTGCACTTCATAGGCTTAAATGACAGTCACCAAAATAGTCAGTTGAGGAAAATCCCCTTTTATCCTCATGTAAGCAGCATAAGTCAGCTGTATTAGCACCTACAGTGATTCAGATTTTTTTATGGGTAAAACTTTAGAATATTACCTTAGAGGCCAACACCAGGCATGTACCCAGAAGGGCCAAAGAGTAGTCATCACTTTACTTTGGGTATGTCTTTGAAAGGTGTTGTTTTGTTGTTGTTTTTGTTTTGTTTGTTTGCTTTTTTGATTTTGACCTGACGAGTCAAGGGCTAAAACAGGGAAACAGGCATTCTGAGCATCTGGGGGACTTTAAAATAAAGCACTAATTGGAAACAAAGGTTATACAGCAAATCAGTGTTGGCAGGAGATATAACCTGATGTTTAGATGGTGCTCTCTGTTGCTCTTCCCTGAAACACAGCTGTCATTGCACAATCCCACATAAAGTTGCAGGTCTCTTCCGGCAAAGTCTGAGCCCAAAGGGTACACCGCACGGCAGTGAGGATGATTTTATGAGTTTGCCTAAATTTGCCCTTTTGTTGGACTGTTTTTGGGCAAGAAAACTTCTCAGTCGTTTTCAATGGAATTTTCAGGAAATGTTTGTCATGACATCAGTGGCACAGTTGAATAGTGATTGGGAGGTTACAGGTTAAAGCCCAGATCCAGGTGACACATGGCAATGTGGTTTTGAGCATGACACTTAGGTGGGCTTTACACGAGTACGAGTTTGTGAGACTCCGGTAAAATAAACTATCGATCTGGTGATATTGACACACCACACGGACACGCGTATTTGTCCATGACTCCGCATCTTTTTTGAAAACCGGTCTGCAGGTGGATATCTGCGTATTCATCTTCATGCCATAGTTGGTATAAACAGATAAGTCCGGAAAAGAGGGTGACCTCATAGCACCCCTCCTCCCCCGCCCCCCAACCCACGCTGTCACACACACCAACAACAACAACAATGGCGGCAGCCGGGCTGATTCTGATCTTGTTCCAGCAGCTACAATATTGCTACGACTTTTATACCAACATTTGCTCACAGAACACTAACAACACCAGCTACAGCAACAACAGCAACAAGTGCTCATGACGCAGAATGTTATGCGCGCATGAGCACTTGTTGACGTGGAATCTACCTCGGAGCAGAACTAGACGGGCAACCCAACAGGATTTTGCGTTGTCATGTAAATGCGCAAGCCTGTGTATGATACAATGTGTAAACAGTGATACATGTTTTGATGCCGACGCCAAGACAAATGTGCATGAATGTGTTAGTTGATACTGATGGATAACTAACATAGAAATTTAGAACCATCAGTAAGTGAATGTGAGAGTAAGAGGGTGTGAATGTATAATAGTGACCTATGGTGTAAAGCAACTTTGAGTAGCCAAAGACTAGAAAAGCACTAGATAGGCTCAAGTCAAAGTCCAAGGCACAAGAGAGAAGTTTAATTCGTGCTGATCAGAAAACAGATTTAATCCGGGGAAGTTTTAAGAGTGTGATAGCACTGCAAGATTTCAGTTTTTAACATTTTTACTAAAAAGCTGGCTACTTAATGCCTCTGCAGAGGTTCTCTGAGCACTTCTAAACAGTTCTTGTTGTCATCTTGTAAGCTCAACATTCACTCAATGCACTGCACATGAACAAATAAAGAAATATTTATGAAATGTCAGTCTGTCATTCATACCTGCAGGAGCACACAGAGGGATGCAAGTGCACAGGGAGTTACATTAATGCTTTAAAAACTAGATGTGTACAGTTGGAAGCAACATGTGGCAGCTTTCATTATTATTAGGCAGCAGCGATCCCCAAAACACACAAACAAAAACACACACAAACATCAACTAACACAAACATAAACACATCATCCCAGGTCTCCCAGTGCTCTGTCTCTCTCTGAATACTTAATCATTCTCTCTTTTTGTCTTAATAAGACTTAATGCACATAACAACAGAGCTACTACAAATCAGACGCTGTGACCAAAATCAATAAAAACTAAAACTCTCCCTTCATCTCTCTCTCACTCTCTCTCTATTTACGCTCCCCTCTGTGTTTGCTGAAAATTGTGTCCCATGTCTTTCACTAACTACATTAGAGAGCAATTACAGCTTAATGACTGTCTAGATCCATTATACACATTCATCTAACCTTTAAATATTTCAAGATAATGCTGCTTTAATTTGTGAAATTTAATGGAGAGACATGGGGAGAGAAAGAGAGATTCTTTCTATGCTTTTACCCAAGTGACAACCAACTCTCTTTCTCATCATTTCTCACATCTTAATTCTGCTTCTACTTTTAAAGTTTTTTTCATCCCTTCATTCTCTCTCTCTTCATTCTTATCCTTATTCCAATCTCTCCTCTTTTCCTCCATCACTTCTATCCAAATTAATAGCAACATTTTCTGATATTGGCTTTTTTTCTTTCTTTTCTTTTTTTTGAAGTGGTCATCAAGAAGAAAAAGGTAGAAAACTGGACAAAGAAGGAGGTCAGATGAAAGGGCGGTCATCATATGTCAGTACCTGTACACTGTATAACAAGAACAGTCATGAAACTGGTGTGTATTTAAACCGCAGCAAAAATGCTCTCACTTTCCAATGACTTAGTTCCTCAAATTAATTTTGAGTTCCCTGAAAACCCCCAAAAAGCCCCAAGATGTCTCTAAAAACAACCAACAGAAAATTCAATAGAAAAAAGACAGAGGACAAAACTAAAAGGACTTAATGTGAAGAACAATATTCTACATATAAGAGCAGTAGTGGAGTGTGGAGTTGTATGTCTGGTTGGGACATTTGAGGTCACAGTGATTTTGACCTCCAAATTCTGACCAGTTCATCTTTAAATTACAGTTACCCTTTGGGATAACGTTGAAGAAAATCATTGATCCTTCTTGGGATATCATATTGTATTTATAGGCAGGATTCAAACATGAGGCACAAGAACCTTGAGTCTTGACCCTTGAAGATCACACAGTAAATCCATGAGCAAGGTGGAAATTATGCAAAGTCGAAAACAAATCCCTTTAACTGTTTTTGCAATATTTCCAAGCAAAGGAGATGCATGGGCCTGATCAGGGAACGATTAACACAAAACTGTGCATCTGAGCAACAACTTTTGAGTGCCCCTCCGGAAAACTTGCTGCTCTCCGCACGCATCATCATCTACCTCAGAATCAATGATGAAGAGCAGAAGCAGTCAGTGCCTCTTTTCTGAAGTAGATAGGTATAGATAGATCAGCTTTATTCTCCCTTGCAGGAAATTTGTCTTAGATAGCAGTACTACTGGCCAAGGACACAATATTATAAATAACAAAAACACTTGACAACATACAACAGTAACATAAGCAAGAGGTCGGCAGCAAGCATGGTCAGAAGTTACTGCAGAAGGATGTTAAAGTGCAGTGCTCATCACAATAAACTAAGCAGAAAAATA
Organism: Scarus forsteni; assembly: GCA_036419115.1. Lineage (NCBI taxonomy): Eukaryota > Metazoa > Chordata > Actinopteri > Labriformes > Labridae > Scarus > Scarus forsteni. Next base: position 22,194,153 of record JAZDUH010000269.1, read on the forward strand.
AAACAAGCAGAAACAACCTAAAAACCGTGTTATGATGATAATAATAAAAACATGGCTAAAAGCCGGATAATAAAAGCAGATAAGAAACAAGTAGAAGCAGATAATAAGTAAGGAAAACATGTCCAAATGTTCAAGCTAATCTTTTATAATTTCATGCAAAACCTCAAACAAATGTGGTTTTCCAAACAATTCAGTCACTAAAATATCCAATGCAACACACCTGAAGTAGAGGGCTTTAAGGTGGACAAATTAACGGCAAAAGTATGTTTCACTGAGAGATTGGAATAAATGATTTGCTGAGCTGTTTTCAGCTTCCAGGAGGTCCAATTCTTTTTACGTTTTCTGTCTGACACACCAAACTCTTCTTTTTATGCAACATCAAATTGATTAGCATTATCTTTACCTGTCTAGGCAATAAACAACCAATGGAGAGGTGTGTGTCATCGTTCAAAAGTGCAGTATGAAAACCAGAATGACACAAGCAAAAGAAATTTAACCTATATCACTTTTCTGATGACATTCCTCTGCAGATCTCAGGCTCTGGGCAAGAATTGCCCCATTTCCCAAATGACCAGTCCAGCCTTGGGCCTGATGATCGTGATCCTTGGCCTTTGACTGCGAGTTTGTCATTAATAATCCATGAGTCAAAGAGGACATTTGAGCAAAGTTGGAATTAACTATTTTATTATGACCTGTTCTCTTTACTACGGCGGAGGGATACACGACGTGAGTTGGCTTGGGTCCAGATAAGCTTTATATTTTCGAAATGTAAATGCACTTAAAAACACTCAAATGTAGTGTGCTCTTAAACTGTGGTGTTACTTTTTGATTTAAGTTCTTGTAGGCGGAGAAAATACCCTTTGTATTTGGCACGGTACTTTCCTGTTAGCAGCTATGTCTTCGTCACAGACTCTTACAGTCTGTGGCTTACTGAGGGAGAGGAGAGAACTTTCTACTGCATCTAATGTCCTTAGTGGCCACATGGAGCTCATACAACCTTACTTCAAAAAAACTGAACTATCCCTTTAAGGTATGAACACTATGAACTACAAAGAAACATACATACATTTATAAATCATCACATCAGTAAATCACACCATGAGCTGAAATCAGACTACAACAATAATTTGTCACATTGTAGAGATCTGTCTTCTTAAAGCACCCTCAAGAGGTCCTGGAAATCCCCCTATCTCTCAAAACAACCCCAAAACTGAAATAAAAGGGGGACACAGCTTGGTAAAAGTAGAGCTCAGAAAAATGCAAGATGTTCAAAAGGTCAAAGACAGAACTCGAAGGACTGCATGGAGGGGTCATGCCCTGATGAGGTACACAACCTCTGAGCTTTAAAAGCAGTGGTGGGTTGATTGAGGGGGTCTGGGGTGCTTCTGTGGATCAGCAGAGGTCTGACTTCTTTGTAGATCCAGTTGCACATTTTGTTACCAAAGTTAAAGCTATGGTCTACGATTTGGAAGCTTTGTACATCTTAATAACACCGTTTATAAGGCTGTTATGGTCCTATGGTCCTATCTACACAGTATAAAGACCAAAAAGAACGAAAAAAATCCATTCAGTATATCCGCTGCAAAGCTGCATACTAGCTGACCAATCAAGCCTTGAAGGCAGTAAGGTTCAATTGGTCCGTGAGTTGGTCCGTGAGTCCATCCAATCCCCCGTCTCCCTCACTACGCAGCGTCATGCCCATGGTCCCGCCTCCTCCCCTCTACCTCCGGTGAGCAGCTAGCAGCGTTAGCTACTGAACTAGCCGGAAAAGCCTAGCGCCGAAACCGGGAAGCCGCTTCCCTCTCCCGCGGGGCCCAACGGAGCTCTGCCCGCGGGTTGAGGCCTGTTAGCGGGCTAACGGCTAACGAATGGCCTCAGTCGGCCGTCAGACCTTCAGCATCGGCCGTTTCGCCCCTGGTTGATCAGGTAATGGCTTTGTTGACTACAGTGGGAGATGTCTGCTGAATAAATCTGGTTAGTCTGTGCCTGTCCTGGCTAATGACTTGTAGCGGAGCGGGTTAGCCTGTTAGCCGCTAATCGTTAGCATTGTAAGCTGAGCTGGGAAGGACAGGCTGAGAAAGATAAATCCTCCCCCACAATCGGCTCTGCTCTGGCAGCGCCAGACCCGCATTGCCGCCAGTCCAATTGAAATGGCTACTGCTGTGTGTTACAAGGGGAATGTCTGTCGTGTTTGATACTTTCAGTTGAGCTGAGCTGTTTTTGATTGAGTTTGCTGCTGATATATTATGCTAGTCGCTCGTAGCTCTGTCCGAGGGGGCATTTCTGTTAGGAGGCGAGGCGACACGAGCTGGGGGCGGGATCTTGGAACACGAAGGGGAGAGGTGAGGGAAGGGGGGGCAGGCTGCGGTTTCAAATCGTAGACCATAGCTTTAAGGTCACAGTGACCTTGACCTCTGACCTCTAAAGCCTATCCAGTGAACCCTTACGTCAGAAAAGACATTGGTGCAAAAAACTTCAGAAACTCCTTCAAAACAAATTTTCATTGTATTTGCTGCAGTCTAGTGACCTCTGATCTCAGAAATCCTTCAGCCAGAGGGGATATGAGAGCATAGTTTGAATAAAATCCCTGAAAGAATTTTTCACAGGGATGTATTCATTGCTCATATCTGTCGATATTTATGAACTCCAATAGCCTCCACTTCCCTGAAACTGACCTGTGATATTTCATGGGGACTATCCATTTGTGGTTGAAACAGACACGAAGCAAGAAAAAACATTTCACTGTATAATAAATTATCATTTTGGGTTAGATAACAGTTTTGGTAAATTTGCATGTACTGCAATTTTTTTCAGCAAATATGTCGGATAAACAGTATTTGGTCAAAATGCACATTCATAAGGTCACCTGAATATATCAGTATAGATTATAATATCCGCTGAAAACAATAAGCAACTCTATGGCAATTCCATTATTGTTGAAGTAAAACTGTGCATCGCACTTTTTAACCACCTACTCACAAGACAGGGATGAGAATGAAGCCCTGTGATTTTCCCTGACCAACAAAAACACGTCCGTTCACTCAAATCAGAGCAAAAGCAAAAGTTTGGGAGAAACTGTTGACATGTTCCAGGGATATTGCATCCCTGAAAATGGCCAGGTGACTTAAAAAATACAGTGTCTATCATAGCAAAGGGCTGGATAACCAAAAGATAGTTTGGAGGGCAAAAACTAAAATAATCATGAAATAAAGATTCAAAACTTCAACATATCTGTTTTTGTATATTTTTACAGTAGGAACAGTATTTCCATCTGGTTCAGTGAATACATAAAAAAAGAAAAGAGACTTTGTTTTGTTACTTTCTAATGATATTGTTCCTCATTTTATTTGTGAGTCCCTGAAAGCCCCCTAAAGAACCCATGGGACATCCTGAAACCCCCTTATCTCACAAATAACCACAAAACTGAAACTAAACTTACCATGAATAGAATTATAGAATTTTAGAGAATCAGATGAACATTTGATTAAACGGGAAACCGAGCTGGAAAAGATGATCCATCATATTTTATTTAGAAGTGAAGTGCTTGTTCAAAACAGCTCACATTCTCAGTAGCTTTAATCCAATCGAACAAGATTCTGATAGATTTTTATAAAAGTTGAGTCACTTTAACACTCCATTAAGACCATGGCATTGAATATGTCGGTACAGGTTCTGAAGTTAAGTCAGCGGCTCAAGAAGCTGTTCAAGTCTTCAGTGGAGCAGCTTCACACTCAGGGGACAGCACTGTGTGTATCTGTGCAGAGAATGAGCCTGTGCAGAGTGAAAACTCAGCTTCTTAAGAATCTGGTAAACATTTTCACCGCTAATTTGCTTCACTTTGTTTGTTGCCTGGTTAATTTGTCATGTTGCAAGCCAAACTCCACAGCCTACCCTGGATGAGGTTCATAAAGTGGAAATGTCAGAAATAGAAATAGTTCACTCTTAGCATGCTTGCACACGTGTGTGAGATTTTATCCTTTTTCAGCCTGCTGGTTTTTCACAGTGATCGAAATATTTTAAAATGACAAAATGCTGCAGGAATTCCTGAAAAGAATCCAGGAAGTCCAATGTTGATAGGATGATCCTGTAAGTCAAAACTGTGTCACTGATTTCAATAAACTGAAGGGATCATCGATAAACATGCTACATGTTTAAAATGCACCAGCGTCACCATGTGCTTGTCATCATACAGCTACTCTTCAAATTCAAAAAAATCACCTTAAACATTTTTTCCCTTATTAACAGGTCAGTCTCCTTCACAGTCTGTATCCATAACTATTGCGTATATTAGCAGTAATTAAAAAAACAATCTTAAGCCAATGCAGGTTTCTCCTGAACAATATCAAATTCTACACACAGCTGTTCCCAAGAAGCCAGATATGAAATAGCAATGCAGTTTTTATCTGTATAGCATTGTTTTGTTCTATTTAAGTCTTTGTCTCATTCCCAGCACCAAACAAGGAATCCAGTGGGTGAACTGTCTGAGTACTGGCGAGGAACCCTTGAGCAGCACTAAACCTCTGACTGGTAGCTTTGATGTCCCTCCCTCTAGTTTGTTCTCACATCCATACTACTAAACAAACTGTGGTTTGATTTCTGAGAAAGTTTGTTTAGTTCTAACATTGTTTTTATTGATTTTGAATACATAACAAATATTATAACATATAATTATTTGTTGTAACAAATACCAATAAAACTACACAGTGTTGGAAGACGTTTTTTCACAGTTGGTCCAGAAAAACACTAACAGCATATATCATCCATCCATCCATTATTTATACCCCTTATCCCTTTCTAGGTTGCGGGGAGCTGGGGCCTTTCCCAGCTAACAGTAGGTGTGAAGCAGGTGCACCATGAACTGGCTGCCAGCTAAAAATGTTGGAACTTCACACCTAACCGAACCAAGTTCGCTGAACTTAAGTAATGACAGTGACCCTTGATCCATTTTTTCTGAATTCTGCTGCTAAGAAATGGGGGCAGCAGTCGGAATGAGTCCCGCAGACAATCATACTTCCTGTTCTGGCAGATCCATTGTACATTCTAATTCTGTAAGAGCTAACATTGTTTCATTGTACACCCTAACTTTACCCCCTAAACAGACCAAGTCTAGTCTAGTTAAGTCGAACTCTATATGACAAGGTAACCTTAGTAACCATTGATAAGGCTCCAACTCCAAGTCATGAAACATAAGGAAACATTTTCTAAGAGGATGCCACTTTGAAGCTGTGATTAACACAGCAGCCTGTTATTTGAATATTGGATGCGGGCGGATTTCTGTTCATCACTGGATTTCCATACAATAGATTGATGCTCTGGGCATGCACTCAGACAAGTGGATAGTTCTCTGTTTGCACTGTAGCATAAGTTACAACATTAAAAAAAAACAAAAAAAAACAAGGCTTCTGCTCAATGGTGCTGGGGTTTATTTATTCAAAGCACAATAATTACAATAGACACTGCTGCAAATCAAACAATAGATCTACCACAGGCTCAAAAACATCAAAAAGGGCCTTCTATCTATGAAAGAAATGCAGAAGATACTAATAAAAATCTAAAGCATGGTCCTGACACTGAAGTTTCTCTGGAAGTTGAACAGCAGCAGCAGTGAGCATGCTCTGCAGGAGGGGGAGGACGGGGTTTACAATAAGTACAAGTGTATTGGCAGGGTCTGTCATACAGACGGGGGCGACTGGTTAGTTAATCAAGAACAGACATGCACATGGACTTCAACACACACACACACACACACCCACTAGAGATGTGTTTGTGTGTGTGGGGGTGGGGGGTGGGGGGGTGCTCCAGAGGTTTCAGGGACCAGATGTCAGGAGGGCAGAGCGTGACACTTGACTAAAAACAGGCCTCTGCAGAGTGTGTGTGTGTGTGTGTGTGTGTGTGTGTGTGTGTGCGTGTGCCACTGCGCTCCATAACTTCATTGATCTCAAGAAAACACCCACACCCACTTGCTCACAAACACACACACACATACACACACACAGTAAAGTGAAGGCTTCCCCTTTGAAAACCACATAATACATGTCTGGGCACGCACAAAAGAGAGCTCTGCTGCTCTGTCTAAACACATTAAAGCACGTCCATGTGTGTTTGTGCATGTATGTGCAGATGACCATGTGTGTGTGGACTGTTCAGAATGACAACAGCAGTAATCACATGAAGATAAAACTAAATTTAAACAGATTGCTGCTTCTCCTGAAGGTTTTCATAGCCCATAAACCCCCCATTCAACATGTGGACACTGGTTTGGTTTCAGTCATGTGCAGCTGTGAGTAACCCTTTGAGGAATGTGTCCAAGCCTCCTCTGATGCTATGCTAATTCATATCCCTGTCAATGAGCGTAGGACTTATAAAGACTTGTGGGGCAGAATCATTTTCACAAACAAATGAAAACCAGCGGCACCAATCCTAGTATAGATGTATAATCATTACAAACATGGATATAGAGATCAATCTAATACGAACTTCAACATCTATAATAAATGTAATCTGGAGAGGTGTTTATTGAAAAAACAGAATCTAGACCACAGCAGCCACCCAATACAATCAATCAATCAATCAATCAAACTTTATTTATCAAGCACTTTTCCTTCAGCATATGTAACTCAAAGTGCAAATAGAATAATTCAGGTACAGTCTCAGTGAGTAGAGATTTGGCTACAGTCTAGAGAGCTGTCATCCCAAAAAGAGCCTAACCCTACCCTAACCCTAACCAGAGAGGGAACAGACTCCACCCCCACTGTGACACCCAACAGGGAGAGACAGGGCTCCTCTTACTCACATATAATATATAGTATATATTATATTATAAAATATACAATACCCATGCTGAATATTTATTAAAACTGCCGTTTTGTTGAACAAGACTGGTCAAATCTTATTTTCTGTTCCACACACATCATGACATTTTCTGGAATCTTGTTGCCAACCTAAAGTTGACACTTGAGGAACTGCAACTTGTGACACTGTTTCCTCTTTGGACCTGGGGGTTGCTGCCTTCATTGCACAAACCTGGTCCGTCATTTAAACTCAGCATATGGAGCTCCAAACATCAGCTCCTTTGAAAAAACATGTGTGGTTTTTCACTTTCTCCAGAGTGAACAACATTTTCATACAGTTCCATATTGGAAATATTTCACCAATCCATCTGGGAAGGAGGCTTGTGAAAATGTTTTCAGGGCACAACCGTCAAAAACAACAGCAGCTTGTGATTGGACAATAGTTTGGCTCATCACACTCATCACAGACCAATCCATATTAACCAGTGCTGTTTGACGTAGCATACGTAGCGGCTAAATGTAGCAGCTAACGGCTAACTACTAGCCACTTCGGGTAATGGCTTACAAGGGCAGACAACAGCTAAAGGCTGTTAGCTGTAGTGGCTAAATGTTGTTAGCGGCTAACTGTTGTTAGCCACTATGGCTAATAGTTGTTGTTTGCCCTTGTTAGCCATTAGCCAATAGCTTAAAAACCTTAAGATTATTGTTTCACATTCAATTATACCACTCAGATATATCATTTAACACTTACATGTGACATTAGCCTCATCAAAGACAATCCCTATGAAGAAAACTTCTGAGGAGAGCATATTTCACCAAGAATAACTGAGTAACCATGATGACCACAGGCTAACCAACATTAGCTGCCATTACTTGCCATTACAACAGGAAGTAACTTCACTTCCTGTTAAGTCACTTCCTGTTGTCTTCACACCCGCAGCTCCCACTGCTTCAACCTCTCTTCCCTGATTGGACTGTTAAGCATCAGCCAAGTGAAACTGTTGGACAATGGAGGCTGGCAAGACGGAAATGCATGATTTCAGAATCAGGCAGGTCTGTCTGCTCTGCAAGGCTACAACACTTTGTGAGTTGAACATGTGAGCACCATTCATAAAAACAGGAGTGCATTCAATGAAGCTGAAAGGGCTTTAACTTTTAGAAAGTCTCCTTACTTTTAAAAGTAAGGTTGAATCCCAATTGTACCCCTTAGCCCTTGTCTTACCCCCTACTCCTTGGTTTTGCGCGTTCATGGCAAGTGAAGTGGTATTCCAATACTCCGTAGGGCTAAGGGGAAGGGCTAAGACCAAGTGCCACACAGCCCACAAAACAAAAACGGGACCAGGACCTCACTTGAAACCAAGGAGTAAGAGAATTTCAAAAAATACACTGCGCCCGCTGACACAAAGCAGAGCGGGGACTGAAGGAAGTGCTTAATTAAAAGTTATCATATAATCATCATGAAAATATGAATGGTGATTTTAGTTGTTGGTCATATTTTAAATGTCTCATTAAAGCAAGCTAGCTTTCACCGGTGTGGCTACGGTTATTGTCGCATGTGCTTACATCACAGCCAGCGAGCGGCTCTGGGTGATGACGTAGCATGAATTGAGTGGTGTCTCGTTTTTCAGCTGAACTGGGATTCACCCCAATTCTACCCCTTGGACAAAACAAACTAACAAGAATTCAGAGAGACAACAGTGAGAAAAATCAAGAAAATCTCCTTTTCAAACACTCTTGCAAAGTTCCTTTACTTCATGTTCTTCATCAACAGAGAAGAAAACATAAACCAAATGATGAGGGACAAACAACAGGCTGCATTGCTCTGCCTGTCGCTACATTACTGTTCAGTTTTAGGACACTTTAACAGGGAACAACTGCATGCAGCTGATTTTGTTGTTGACACCTTCCAGCATTAGTTGCAGTTGTTAATAAATGTCAAACAATGCAAAACCAAGAACCACCACAATGCCACCCCTGCTACACTTTGCAACAATTGTTCTCCTGAGAACATGCCAATCTGTATTCATGAAATTCAGCTTGGTTAAAGGAGTTAGTGAGTCTTCACTGGAGTATATATCTTGTGAGTGCCTGTCAGAAACTATTACTGCAGTCGTTATGTTAACAAAGAGCAGATCCTGTTGCTTAAAATTTCACCTTATTACTATAAAGAGAAGAGCAGCCTGGTCTACAGACAGCAACACACACAGAATTACACAAATGATGGTTTTAGGTATGAACTGTGCTCATTTGAGAGTACACAGAACCCAAGATCAGAGGGTCACAGTTAAAACACACATCTCGAATGTCGATGTAAATGCTAAAATAAAGAGATTAGGGAAAGTAAAGAAGGAGCATTAACTCAAACATGTTGCCCGGCCTATCCATCCATCTGTTCATTATCTACGCTGCCTATCCCAGATCAAGGTCAGAAGATTTTGGTCCATCCTAAAATTAAGCTTAACCGTGTGTGCTTTTAAAGGCAAAAAATGTAACACCGTTTGGCCAATCACAGGGCCCCATACAGTGCATTTTCACCAAGTAGTCTTGTTCAGCTTGGCATTACACACTAACAGGTGTCTCCGCAGTCAAGCAGGAAAGTACCAAAAAAAATAACTCCAGACTTCACTGGACTGAAGAACAGGATGTAGCTGTCGTGACCCTCTCCTTCCAGGTAACATCCCTGCCCTCAAGCGGAGGTACAGTTGGCTCAAGAAACTTCAAAACTGTGCAATCTTACCCAAAAAAAAGAATAGAATAAAAAGGAACAACAATACGATAAAAATATATTTCATCCCTGACACGCCTACATGAGGCAGTCCACCACAAACAGAAAGTGTTCACAGCACAAAGTTTGACAGTAAAAATGACGACTTGTGCAGAAGCCAAAGGACAGGATTTATGTAAGATCGCTGCTACTGCACATATATCCATTCACACACACATGCATTCAGCTGCACATATTTCAAACATGCAGAGCTACAAATTAGAAAGAGCTGAGTAAATGTGCAGCAGGTCTGGGGAGTGCGGGGGTGTGAGTGTGGAAGGGGGCCGAGGGGGTCGGCAGCGGCGCGAGCTGAGCCGTGTTTGGGACGGAGAACAGTCACTACTTGTTTTATTGCCTCATGATGAACACCTGCACCGAGAGAGTAGGAGGCGGAGGGAAAAAAGAGGTCGAGGGCAGACAAAAGGCTTACATCTGACGGAGAGAGAGAGGGGTAGTGTGGGAACGCCTGTGTGTGTGTGTGTGTGTGTGTGTGTGTCTCAGGTTACATTCTTACAGACAAGCTGCCAAATGAGACTGTCTACGCACATGCAGCTCACATGCTACAGCACACACACACTTGAGCACAGGATGGTAGCCTGAAAAAATAAATTTGCTTTAGTGTTGGTGCTTGTGTTTGACCTTTGAGCTTATGTGGCCAAAAGTCTGTGGACACTTAACCCTACATGTGTCGGTGCACCCCAGATCTGGGGTCGTATATTGCAAACCATAAAATAAAGAATTTCTCTGGATAATGGTCCTGTGATTGGCAAGTTCAGGTTGTACGCCTCTCACCCAATGTCAGCTGGGATAGGCCCCAGGCCCCGATGACCCCAAACAGGATATGTAATATAGATGATGTATGGATGTATGGATAGTATTTATGCTAATGCCATGTGCCTCATGCAATTCCACTCCAAAAATCCCCAAATATACCTTTAAAATTGCCTGCAAATCATGCTGCCCACCTCCTTCAGGTGTTGTGTTTCACTCGAGGAGTGTGTTCCATAAACACACCACAAAACTTGTTTACTTATTATAATACCGGTATTTTCTTAAAATGAAGGATTATGACCCTGAAAGCATCTAGACATAACGTTTGCCAAATGGGTGCTCTACCGGATCGAAATCTGGTGACTGTGGAGGCCACAGGAGTACAGTCAACTCACTGAAATGTCCAGAAAAACAGTGGTCTTGAGCTTTGTTATACTGCATATTTTTCTTCTGTAAGATTAGCTCCAACACCATCCTCCGCGAATCGTTGATATAAGGCAGGATAGATCCATGATTTCACATTGTCACACCAAGGACTGGGTTTACTCTGCAACATTTCAGAATCAACTGAAACCCCTTAAAATCGTGCTACATCTGCTCTTGGGTTGGTTAGTTCAAAGTTCACATCGAGGATGATTTGAAATGTATGTCTGAAATAAAAGCATCATCCTTCAAATGCAATAGGTAAAGATTCCACATCTCTCACAGTGCAAACACTCGTTCAGATGAGGAAACATTTTATTGAGGAAACAGGGAGTGGAGTGCCTGTTTTCCTGAAAATACAGCCCTGTCTCATAGTGAAGATTTACTGGGGCTTGTTCCAGATTCTTGCTTCTAAAACACATCATATATTCTCTAGGCAGATAACAGGAATGAATAATTAAGGGCAGCGGGGTGGTCTAAATCAAACTCCTCTGTTCAGACAAAAACAAGAACACATGTTAAAGTGACAGACCTCTGGCCTCACTCTGCCTCCTCTCTTAGAGAGTCACTGAAGCAATTAGCTGTGCTTCCTCTGTCCTGAGTAAAGTATTTTAAACTTCTGGCCGCACCCAGAGCCTTCAGTCTGAAAGAGTTATACAAGTAAAACTGTAAAATCTCCTTATACGTACTTGTGTAGTTTGTGTTTAATCAGGTGTTTCTAAGAGCTAGTACAGTGGAAAGTGTTTTTCCAAACAGCAGAAAAGTGCTGTGTTCAGATGGAAAGTTTTGGAACACAAATTGCTGGTCAGTTGAGTGACACTCGGTTTCAATCTGCAAACAAAAAAAAATGCAGAAATATGTAATAAGTCATGGTTAATAGGGCTGCAAGATATGAGCGAATCTGCATTGAGTGATAACGCTGCTCAGTGTTTGTTCATTGCACTTCATATCAATTTTGCAATATGGAGAGCGTGTATTAGCTACACAGTGACCACGTCCTTTTGCTGCTGTTGCAAAACAGGCAGCAGAATGTGAGAATTATGAGGAGTTAAAGCCATGAAGCTTTTGGTGCACAAGCTATGTGTAGATTCATGATCGTAATGTTTCTCTGGAGTCAACTTCTGTCAGAATGCCAATTCTTAAAGAGCAATAACAAAATAGGGCTGTCACTTTATCTTCTATATTTGAATAACCGTTCGAATATGGGGATAATTATCCGTAACCGAATAGTAAATAAATATTCGAACGTAAAACATTGAGTGTAGCAGCACATCAGGACGCCTGGAGCAGTGGACCGTTCTGTCCAACAGAGGGAGCTCTGAGCGCAGCTTGACTGTCAGACACATCCGCTGCTCTCTTGACCTCAGTAAACAAAGACTTTCAACTCCAAGCGGACATTAACAGCTCCAAATCATCCGAGGAGAGGCTCTGTGAAAGTATTTTTGGTTCCACATGTTAATGGCAAACTTAAAATCAAAGACCAGGCTATGTGTTATGTGAAATGCAGTTTAGTCACTCGTCCTCCACATCAAGTTTGCAGGCTCAGTCGTCGGCTTTTCATCCAAGCTAAATGGCCAAGTGCAGCGACACTTCATCAAGAGTTTAACCCTGTTTAACCCTTGTGTGACTGTGTTTTTTTCAGCAAGGTCTTTTCGGAAAGGGCGGATAATAGAGTCTCTGTCCCTTACTAGGAGGGGAGAATAATCAAATATCTCCGATTATTTGGGTGCATGTTTGAAAACCGTTTGAGTTGATTTTTGGTAAAAAAGTGACAGCCTTATAACAAAAGTTTTTCCAATTTTGCAAAATATCTCCTCTTTTTAAATTTTAGAGGTTCTAAATAAAAAAAATAACTGGTTCTCCTGAACATCCCTTGCTTGTGATCACTATAGTCATTTGAATGCTGCCATTCAAGACATAAAATTCACCCCCTGTGATGCTGTACTTACACTGAAAGGTCATGGAGGTCGAATGTGGGGGAACAAGTTGATCCCCTCTCTGTTCCATCTCAAGAGGTAGTTACAGAGGCATAACTTTGGAGAGAATGAGGCACATACCCAGCAGGAAACAGGAGCGCTGTGAGTCTGTCTTTGAGTGTTTGTGGGGGCAGGCACTGCGTGTACACATTTAGGTTGTTTTGCAGTGTGGGTTGACACTGATATTACAGCCTTCGGTAATTAATGTTGACGTCTTGAGGTGTAAAAATAGTGGAACCTTATTGCTACATTTTTTGCGTGAAGGCATTGTGAATCGGGCTAATAGCTTAAAGAATGCTTTGAGGGAGAAGCTTCAAACTTTGCATCAATTTCCAAGTTAACCAAATAACAAAATGAAAGAAAAAAATCTTCTATGGCACTTTGCTAGTTGTTTGTCTAATCAAAACTGTTATAAAATTTCTGCAGGGCACACTCACCAGTTTAGACCCTGTCCCACTAGAATCCCTCTGATGCTGCTATGACCTGTTTATCATCATTACTTCATCAGCTTTAAAAACCAGTGACTCAGCAGAGGAAACATTTTGGCTTGAGGTGCTTGACCTACGGACACATCCACATTGGATAACAGCATCTGAGCTTTTCATTAGTAGTCTTCAGACTCCACCACCTGTCAGCCGTCTCCCTAACCTGAATACATCTTGGGGGGCTTAGGTCATGACCTCAAATCTTGCTACAAAATATGAACTGTAACAGAAATAAAATGTTATCAATATCAAAATGTAGAAGAATGTCTTCTCCTGGAATATTTGATCAATTTGATTAACACCAATGCCAGCATGGATTGTGCTTATTGACGTCATTCTTCAGTGATTCAATAATTAATACATTTAGATTTTTTCTGTTGCGAAAAGTAGGCAACCTTAGATTTTGGTGTAACACACACAACACTACTCCCAATTAGGGATGTTTTTCTCTTTGACAATTCTACTAATTGATTCCCTTATCAGTTCCTGCGTGACTGTAAAAGTCAGTCAGGATTCAGAGACATTTGATCCTTAATGTCTTCATAAAGCCGTATTCCTGGTACTTCCAACTTATCTTGAAAGTTTTTGACATCCTCTGCCACCTCAGCTTTGGTCACAGTTTTCTGATGACTGCTGCCGATGAGAGCGCAACATGCTTAATTTTTAAGGACAAAGTGGAAGGACTGATTATGGAATTATTGAGCATAAAGAAAAATTATAGAAGGAGACACATAAATCTTCACCAGTTTTCTTGGCAGAGTCTTGGCTGCTCCATGATAAGAAACTAATACCACTTGTATTATTACCGCTTGTATAGAAAACAACTGCCTGAGTCTTCTGATCCGAGTCCCAAGCGAGTGTCAATTCCTTGGTCCAAGCCTGAAGCAAGTCCCAAGGTTTTTCTGTTAAGGGCAAGTCAAGCCGAGTCGAGTCAAGTCACAAGGTTATGTCCAGCCGAGTCAAGTGTCTATGTTTTCAGTCAAAATGGAAGTTATTTCAAGCAAGTTGAATAACTTGCGGTCAGAGCCGCTGCCACTGTTGCAGCAACTGACAGAGTGGAGAGGCCATCTGGGCGTACACCAGAGGCCATGATGCGCATCACCGTGTGGGACAGATGTTCCATTAAAACACAGCAGCAGGCTAAGCCATTCATCATGCTTGTGATCCACCTACATTCCTGGTCTGTCATCGTGAAATAGCAGAACCTTTGGTGATATATCCTCTCCCCATTTCTCCTCAAAATCCTCCTTTCAATGAGCTACTCCATCTTTTTAGATCATGTTAAGAATAAAGATTAAAACAGAAATATGGGCAATCACAGGTAAATCTTAAAGACACAGAGTGACATACATATATTTTCTCTCTTTTGTCTGTCTTTTCTCTCTCTTTTCTTTGAATTTCATGAGATGAGAGGAGCTGGATATGTACTCCATATCGGATGATGAGGCTGTTGAGATGTATCAAACTTCCAGCTGCCGTCAGGTTAAGTTTTCATTATGAAAAATGGCTTTAATCCGACATCAGACAGGACAGGACAATTAATATAGATACAAAAGTATATGCTGGTTCAGGCGGTAACATTAAATAGTCACTGATTATTTATTGCATTAAAATGTGCCTAACACTCTGGAAATCTGCCTGTGAGGTTCTGGTGATGTTTGTTCACATGTGCGCCTGTCACCAAACTACAGCTGTAGAGGGTGCACTTCGCCTGCACCAAGAATAGACCAGGTTGGAGCTGGCCAGCTTTCAGAGCACCTTCCGCACAGTTTTTTGGCATGAAATTGTCACTGCGCCAACCTGAATCTGTCGCCACCTCCCCCTGTTGTGCCATCACACCCATCTTGGCGCAGCCGGTCTACCAAAATGTCAAATTGGCTGCGCATGGTGGTTTGTCGGACTGCGTGGTGTGCGCCAGGCTCAGTGCACCTTGCGCCACCCTGCACTGCACCATGAAATTAGGGCCCCCAGTGGCTTGAACTCAGCTGGCATTTGGCTGGGAGTAGAAAATTGAAGTGGTGTGATGTTTATAGAAATTCCTTGAGGTAGGTGTTACAGCTCACAACAGATATTAGTTTGGGGATTTTTCACGTCTATATTTAGTGCTATGCTGCATCAACAAATGTTTTGGCACATTGCTGCTTTTTCCACTGTTGCTTGAAACAACTGAGACTTTGCATGATATTTCACTGACTCCTCCATTAATGTTGGTGCTGACTGTTCCCTGCAAGGGCAAACACAATTAACAAGAGTCAGATCTACATTTCTATTCTTAACTTCTACTGACACATAATGGTTTCCCTCACGTGGGCACAGTCTCCAGGCAGTAGTGTTATATCACCATGGAGTCCTTATTAATTCCAATTTCTACCATTTACCTAAGTGCTGGCTGACCAAATAGTCATCATATTTACATTAACATGAGGGTGGCTAACTGGTTGCAAGCTATTGCCAACTTCAAGATCAAATGCATGCAAGCAGAGGTAAAGGAATGACACATTTTCATGTTTTTCTTTACAAGAGGTCACATTTCCCAGTGTAATAACACATGCTCATTTGCAGTGATAATGACAATGATGACATGGAGCTGTCTACACCATGTATTAGGCAGGAAACTCAAACCACACTGACCTCACATCTAACATGTTTCATTCTCTAATCACTTAACATCCAGCCAACAGCAGGCCATTTTAGTGAGAGGGCTCCTGATGAATTTTCTCTGCACTGCATGCCCCGCCATGCTTTAACACTGTGCTCTTGCCCTACACCCGCAGCCGCCTCAGCATCCATGTGTGAGCTTAAATATAAAAGCAGTGATGAGGTCAGAGCCTGGGCGTTAAACTCAATGTTCTGCTGTAGCAATAAAGTTTTCAAATAAATGACTGAACTTTGTTGTTTTAGCTAACCACAGGCTGCTGCTTGCCAAATTTATGCCATCATATGTCATCACTGTGTACACACAAGGCAATGATGAATGTGACATCTAATTATGGTCAGATGTCAAGGGGCAAGAGGCAGGGTCAGATGTGAATTGTCCACCTGGTTTACTGGTATCTGTCCCTAAAACTGCCATTAGAATTGGGAAAATGAGTGTCAGGATCACTGCTCCTGCAGGCCTCTAAGTCCTTCAAAGATAGTCAGGTCATGTATGCTTCATCTAACAACTTGCTGATGCTGCCATGGTCTTATTAGGCTGTGTTTTAAATTTGTATTTTTTGTTCGAGGTCAGCAACTTTGCTGCCTGTCTTGACTGGGACACTATCATGTTAAATGGTTCCACTGACCTGAAAACATTAAACACGTTTGGAGGAAACTGGAGAACAGACGCTAAGCATTACTTTACCATATAGCGTCAATATTTAAGCTTTTTTTGCAGCTGTGGCTGAGCTGGAACTCATCTCTAAAACATGACTAAAACTCTCCTCACTCCCAGAGTCTTATAAAACAGCAGATTAACGCCTGTGGTTTTGGGACATGTTCAGCTATAACACATGGGTGCAATCTACACTTGTCTAAATTTGTCAATACAGAGTGTTTTACATCTCCCAGATCAATTACCAACCACTCTATTTTGGTTTTGGACACCAACCAAGACTATAAAGCCCAACAATGCAAATGTGTCCATGTTTGTTTAGCCGAACAAGGTGTAACATGCTTCCAAATGGAGGCTATTTCTTTTAAAGCTTGCAGTTGTAAATCTTGTTGATATACACCTCTGCCTTCCAAGAACACAGCAGCAGGGAAACAACTTCATAAAGCCGCATTTATTGGATAATTGGTCCTTCAAATGGCTTCAAGCTGTCGAAGGATGGCCATCCAACAGGCAGCAGGCCGGAAAATGGGAAAAAAGAGGAAGGTCTGCAGGAAAAAAAGAAAAAGCTAAAAATGAAGTAATGTCCTCTTTAACGTCCTCTTAACCAAAGGCTAAAAACACTCTGTGGAAGTGGACGATTCACCCTCAAGTTATTGCACACAGCCAGCTGTCATACAAGACAAACAGCCTCAAAATACAAAACAGTAACTCTCAACTTTTTCAATTAAAATTTCATTGTGCACCATGCATGGATAATTTAGCAGAGAAGAGCCAGCTTGGGAGAGAATAATTAATTCAAGACCAAACAAATATGGTGACAAATCTTCTTGAGGTTCAACAGGTTTCTTGTTTTTATGGTTCATACATCTTAAGAGTCATAAACAGGTCCTAAGTCTATCAATGCTACAAAATCTCAAGTTTCTTTTCTACTTACGATGTGCAGTCTGTTTTGAAAATTAAAAAATTGTGTCAAAGTGTTTCGTGATTTGTTCTTTCCAGTTCCAAAACAACAAAAGACAATGAACATCAGAATGATGAACTTCAAAAGATTATTTGAATCTGATGTGAGACAGAACATAGGCTCTTTAACATTAAATAGGTCTGAGACCTACAAATGTAATTTACTCAGCAATTGTTCATATTTTGTTTATATCATTTAAGGGCAGCACAGTGGCTCAGCAGCTAGTACACATGCCTCACAGCAGTAAGGACAATCCCTGGTTTGGACAGGGCCTTTCAGTGTGGAGTTTGTATGTTCTTCCTGTGCACACATGGATACCCTCTTGGGTCTCTGGAAGACCAAAAACATGATCATTAGGTTGATTGGTGCCTCGGCATTCCCCCTAGGTATGAGTGTGAATTTTGTCTCACATTGGAGGATCAGGGTGTACCCTGCCCCTGGCCCAATGTCAGTGGACATAGGTCTGCCCCCATGACATGAAGGCATAAGTGGTAGAGATAATGGATGGATGGATGGATGGATATATCTTTTTCGTAGTCCTGCACTTAATTTCCTCTATTGCTAAAATTTCTCAACATTCCATGGTTTTTGTTTTCGTTGTAAAGATTCCAGTTTGAATTGACATTAAGCTCTTACCGTGTCCTCTCTCCTTGTGAATTACGCTATCAGCTGTAACTCTGTAAAAGCACAATTCAGAAAATCAACACACTGTATATTTAATAAATTCTGAACTATAAAAGCTACAAATTATAATTCTGGTAGAGACTGGGATGTTTGCAGTATTAACATCTAATACAACAGTCTGCACCCAGAACCAGACAAGCAAGACATTTTACAGTATTGAGATTGGCATCTTTCCGGTCTTGTAAACTTAACACACACTGACTATACAAGCCTCATTCTCTGCTCTCACATACACATGAATGAAATATATCAGGCTTGATAAGGAGAAGGGGTTTGAGTGTGATGGGCAGTATGATGAAATAGAAACATATTTCAGAAACAGCCTGTATAGATGCAAATCTGTACAATAAAGGGTGTCACAATCAAACACATTGAAATGAAAAATGCAGTTGTCTTTAGTGTGTAACAAGCCCACCTGCCAGGTGTTTGTCTCAACCCCTACATAAATTCTCAACTCCACCATGCAAGACACAGAGCTGCAGTGCTCATTAATGTCACCCGTTGTCTGAAGCAACCACAAATAAAGCAGCGAGCAGGTAAGAGGACAGGTGCAGGTGAGCACTGACACTCTGGGTGAGCAAACTGCAGCCTTTGGGTAATGTTAAGAATTGTTCCTATTAATAGTTAGACCTGAGCCATAAACTGCATTTTCATCACAGAATGAATGGTAATGGAAGCCTGTGATGCAATAAATACAAAAATAAAAAATCACGCAGTAATGATGTCTCTCCCTGCTGTGTGTCTGCCCTGCATGCCATTGGTAGCCTCTGAGGGCTGAGTGGCCGCAAGCTGCATCTTCCCCTCTGATCCACCCTTAAATGAAAGCTTCCTCACTCCTCTGTTTTCAGCATCCGTGTTACAGGTTTAATCCATGTTTCTCTGGACCAGGAGTTTTATCTCTTCTGCTGGATATTTTTCATCCCTGACTATTTTTTTAAAATGAAAAACAGAAAGACTTGGAGGCTGTCTGTCATTATAATAGAATGGAAAAAGAGGGACAATTCAATGTGCTGTCATACTTTTGCATACGCACCTTTATAGCCATAACGCACCTTTATAGCCATAATCACTCCATTTGTCACTCTGAGCTGACTGCTTCACGCTCTCCATGCACTGATAGCGAGTTTAGAGGTTGTCAGTGCAGAGTGTGACACTGCCAGTAAAAGGTAAGAGTACCTGTGCATTCTGTGTGTACGTAAATGTAAGACTGCTCTTCACATGAGAGGTTATTGATGATGTAGCTGCTTAACTGTGGGAATTTTGTTATTTAAATTATGTTTAATTGTAGTCAGAAAAGGAAAATTAAAAATGGCAGATAGAAATATGGCATGAGAGAAAAGTGACAACCTTGTTTGCCAGAATAACTGGTAGCAAAAAAAATTACCGCAAGTGAGTATTTTTTCTCAACTTCATAGTTTCAAACTTTGTTTATCATTTGCAGTCACTCTGCTCTCCTAAACTCTCCATGGTCACAGCTGGTTACAAAGTTTACCTTGAAAGAGAGCGGTCCACACCACTTTTGTGCATGTTATCAATGGCACACACAGTCATAGCAGAACATCAGGCACCTTGAGAAAGTATCCTGATTATTGATTACTCCAAGAAACGTAGTTATTCTACTGATTGATTAATTGATTTTAAAAGTAACAGAGCTAGATTGCAAGTCACTTTAAAACAGACACGGACAGAGTGTACAAACAATCTTAATATTGTCATCTTTAGCTGACACAAACTCAAAACAGTGATTGTCTTTCCTGCTAGAAAATGTGCATCCCTCTCCTCTCTCCATTGTGTCACTGGCTGCTTGGTATGTATTACATGTGAGTTGTCCTCATGCTGAAAACATGACTTGGTCCACACATGATGTTACTCCCCATGACAATAAAGACAAGGGTGGATCAGAAGAAAGCAAATATATATTTTTTTTTTTCTGAGAAAAATTACAAAAAAGTAACGTAACATACAGTGGATAAGTAACTTTAATTTGATGACTGGGTTGGAAGGTAGATTACTTAAAAAGTGGTCATATTAAAGTATCACTGGTCAGAAGCAACTGCTTTGAAGGATAAAGAAAGTCAAAGAGGTGAGTTCTTCATTGAGAAAAAGGACAGAATGAAAGAATACAAATAAAAAGACTGAAGAGAGAAGAAGTGATGGAGGGGAAAGAGAGAGAGAAATGTTTGGAGTTTGTGCTATTCAGAGTCCTGACACTGTGGAATGTGAGAGGGGAGATCAATGTGGTATCTTCTACACACACACTGAACACACTCAGACTGCCAGATGTTCTCTGGCCAATGAGGAGGAAGCGGTCTGGTCTCCTCAGGTCAACCCACATGTGTATCAGAAACACACACCATACACACTCCATCATGATCCGACCTGTCTGTTTCCCTCTCATCAGTTTTTCTTCACTCTGTGTGTGTCTGCCAAACTCAATGATTTTATCAATGAAACCCTTCAGCCCACAGCACCCCTGAGTCACAGATACACATCCCCAGAGCAAGGCACTGACAAAGGTAGGTTAACATTGACAACCATGGAAACACTCATAACAAGTCATCAGTTAACATGGTAACCAGTTTGAGCCTAACACCTGCCTCTTATGAGGTATTTCAGTATTTATTTAGCCAGTTAGTTTTGTGTTATGATGTAAATTATGTTTTCTGAAGAAACACAATACAGCAATGTTTACATTATTATGTTCTCAGCTGCACTCATTCATCCATCTATCCTTCCATCCATCATCTAGACCAGGGGTCTGCAACCTTTCAAATCAAAAGAGCCATTTTGCCCACTAAACCACCAAAAAAAGTCTGTCTGAAGCCACACAACATTTGAATCTTAAAATGAAGACTTTACCACCCGACTTCACTGCTCCATAATGGGTCACATGTGTTTTGTTGCTTTAACTTGACATTAATGTTATACAAGATTGTATTGCAAAAAATAATTTAGAGCTAAAATCACAATGAGTTTATTTTGATTGTTAAGCTTGTCATAAGAAAACAGGTAGTTAAAATTAACATATATTATCACGGCTACCACTTTTTTTGCCATTGTTGTTACTCAGTTCTTTTCCACAAGATCGCGTTTTACCTGCAGTAGACAAATCATAAATACGTATTTGACATTATAGAGGTGAGATGGAGACCAGAGGGTCTTTCCCTGACATTTTTAACTTAAATCATTTCTTTCCTGCATTCTGATCATTTTTTATGCATAATTTTATAATAATCATGTGAAAGTCTTGTGGTCTTTGAGGTGCCTTTTGGCATCCACTTTCACAGTTATTTTGTATCTCGCTGAAATAACAAATCCTTATTTAGTTTGATTTCAATCTTGATGTCTTATAAAAAAACGACAGATGAACAAATTACACAATGGGCTTTCATTTCGTAGACCCCCAATAACTTAAACACCAAAGTTTGTAGTTATTGAATGAGAGAGTGCCAGGGAGGGGAGGGAGAGAGAGACAGCTATCACATCGCACACAGCAGACAAACATCCTCCTGATATCTTTGCGTAAAAATCCCCCCACTTCAAAAACAAGGTCATAATTCTGCTGAATTTATTGTCTCCTTTTTTTCTCTTGTCTTTCATGAAGGTTAAGCACTGACGAGCCTCTGATCTTTAAAAGTTAAAGAGTTCATCAGAAAATCTGCATAAAAACTTAAAAACAACATCACAGTGAGCAGAGGTCATGGGAGGTGCACACATGATGCAAAGTTGAGGATGTAAAAAACAAAAAATATAATTTCATAGAAAAAATAGCACATTGGTTGCAAATAGAGCTAAAACATGCAGAATGAACATCAATTTATACGAGTTTAATGTATTTGTGTATAATGTGTGTCCTCAAAGTCAGAGACCCCTTGTAGAGGGGCAGAAGAGCCACACAGCTCTGGAGTCATGGGTTGCCGACCCCTGATCTGTACTGATTCTCCCTACAGGAGCCATAAAGACATGGACAAATACTCACATACTCATACCTGAGGGCAATTTAGAGTCACCAGTTAACCTAATGAGCATATTCTTGGTCTGTTGGAGGAAGCTGGAATGACAGAAGAGAACGCATGCATGCATGGGGAGAACACGCAAACTCCACTGCTAACCTGATTTGTGAGAAATATAAATTTACAAATATTTAAGCACTTTTTATACTTTAAAACTACTGATAAAAAATATGTGTAACATTTGCCTAAGCAGCCACTTGTAAAGTACTTGGTAGTTGCCTGGTTTGACCCCCTTTGCCTTCAGGACTGTCTTAATTCTTTGTGTTGTCGATCCAACACGATGATGACAACATTCCTGAGAGATTTTGAGTCCACTGGGGTCATAAAGGGATAAACATAGTTATCAGCACTTGTGTAGACTGTGGGGTTTACATCACACTTACTTGGCACAAAGGGCCCAAAGTTTTCCAAGAAGATATCCCCTGCTCTATTACCCCAGCACCAGCCTGAAACATTGACACCAGGAAGGATGGATCCATACTTCCATGTTGTTTAAACCAAATTCTGAACATACCATCTGAATTTGACAGCAGAAATTTATCAATTCATTATTAATTATATTTCCAGCCTTCTGATGTCCAGTTTTACTGAGCGTGTATGAGTAGTAGCCTTAGTTTTGTGTTTTTTTAGCTGACTGGAGTGGCACCTGGTGTGATCCTCTATGGCCCATCTGTCTCAAGATTCAGCATGATGTGTAACCACAAATGTTCCTGCACACTCTGGTTGTAATGAGTGGTCATTTAAGTCGTTGTGACCTTTCCATCATCTCAACCACTCTTGCTATCCTTCTCTGACTTGTGGCAACAACAGGGCATTTTGAGACAGAGAACTGCTTTCGGATGTTTTCTTTTTGTGGACTTCTCTATGTTTATCATAGAGATGACAGAGCATGAAAATCCAAGTGAGTCCCATTAAGCACCAACAACCATTCAAAGTCATTTAAATCCAATTTCTTCAACATTGTGATGCGCGGTTTGAATTTCAGCACATCGTTTTGGCCATATCTATGAGTCTAAATGCACTGAGTTGCAGCAATGTGATTGGATAATTGGCTATTTGCAATGATTAGCAGCTGTACAGGTGTACCTTAAAGTCACATCGCAGTTGGCCTTACGACAGGTCAGTGGACAAAACCAGCTAAAATATTGCATTTCCAAAGCTGGTGGACCATGTTAGTCTTGCTCATGGGCATTCCAGCAGGACTCACCATCTTTGATTTCAACAAACTGTCCCTCCTGTCCTGCAGCACTGCATAAAAAACTGTCTGAAACAAGGAGAACCACACTGGCACTTAACAAAATGAACTAGTTTCACGCTGGACCAAAACACCAATTAAACGTCAGGGAAGGAGATCCAAATGAACACAAACACAGCCAGAGACGGTGGCATAAATTTACCCCTGATATTGTTGTGTGTGTGATAAAGTGTGTGTTTTGGAGTGTGTATTATTTCTTTTTTTACCTTACATGGATGAGCAGAAATACACTTGTGCCACACACACATTCACACACAATGAAGCGTTCATGCACACTTTCTTCCTGCCATTTTCACTCCACAAACACACACTTACAGCACACAGGCACACACATAATACACACTATGTCTGGCCCGTCACAGGACCAGATGGCACTAGGGGTGTTCCAGACAATTTACAGTCTGTGTGTGTGTGTCCGTGCACGCGTGGCTGTGTATGTGTATGTGTGTATGTGTGTGTGTGTGTGTGTGAGGAAAATGGGGGTTGGTTGGAAAATATATCTCCTCCCGACACACACACTCACACATACTCACAGGGACTTGGCAGTGCCACTCTGGTGCCAGCGCTGCCAAAGACCGAGAATAAAACAAAAGCTGGGACGAACCATCGCACTGCTCCCCCCTCCTCACTCTGCAACAGAAAACAGATGGTTTAACCCACCGAGGTCTGCAGCGAGAAGGGTCCCTGTCTTTCAGGAGAGTCAGTCCACATCTCGATTGTACCACAAACACCTAAATGAACCAACAAGGCCCAAACCCAAAGGTCACAAGGATATGCTGAGGAAGCATGCAACAGGGAGAAGCTTTAAGGTTTATACAGCCTCACTATATATCTTTTGATAGATAGATAGATAGATAGATAGATAGATAGATAGATAGATAGACAGATAGACAGATAGATAGATAGATAGATAGATAGATAGATAGATAGATAGATAGATAGATAGATAGATAGATAGATAGATAGATAGATAGATAGGAATATGTGAAGGTATTACACAGCATATACTTTTGAGCATCGGCCTGTGAAGAGCAGGAACCCTAAGTGGACATTCAAAATGTAGTTTTATTTGATACATTTAGTTTTTAATACATTTTGTCTTGTAATGGAGTAAATTTTGGCTGTTTCTTTCGAGTTCTCTACCTACTTGTGTTTTCATTTTGAGAGGAAAATCTGGACTTCTGTGTAAAATGTGTTAACTTCTTGAGATTTTTCTGTACAATTACAAAATTGTACAGATATATGTTGTCATTAAAAACAGAGAAAAGTCCATCATGTTGGGTCCACGGTCCAGACCAATCAAGAAGAACTGGTTTTCAATGTAAATCTGGAGGTTGTTTATGTTAAAACTTGTTTGAAATCCACCTTTTTGTTCATGGTCCCCCACATATTAACAATCCTTTAAGACGTATAAATAGTGTGAAGTGAGCATCACATGTTGCTCTAATGCTATA
Organism: Scarus forsteni; assembly: GCA_036419115.1. Classification (NCBI taxonomy): domain Eukaryota; kingdom Metazoa; phylum Chordata; class Actinopteri; order Labriformes; family Labridae; genus Scarus; species Scarus forsteni. Next base: position 22,219,043 of record JAZDUH010000269.1, read on the forward strand.
TTTCAACATTTCAGAGCAGCCAAAAGTTATCTGACTATAGTGGGTCTTTGACTTTGTAGCTTCTCCATAAGGCACAAACTGCATGGGGTCTAATTTTTTATTCTGTGTGAAGGCTCCAAGGAGACAATGATGTAGGTGGAGAGAGCTTGTTAGCAGACTTGGTTTATTTCTTCCACTCAGTATGTTTATTTGTAATAGCAAGGCAATCAGGTTGTTTTTTACAGATCTGGTTGGATTGTACAGATATTTATATATATATATATATATATATATATATATATATATATATATATATATATATATATATATATAGTTGGTATCCTTCCATTAAATAAAGAAAAACCCACAGTGGTCACTGAAATAACTTGGATCTTAAAAAAGTAATAATAAATTGAACAATAATAAATTAACTAAATGAAAATCAGACATTGATTTTGAAATGTGGTTCAACAGAATCATGTTAAAAAACAAACTAATGAAACTGGAATCGACAAAAATGATGGTATCCTTAACTGAGTGTTTTGTTGCACAACCTTTTGAGGCAATAACTGCAACCAGGCAATTTCTGAATATCTCAATTAGACATCTGAACCTCAGATATTTTGGCCAACTCCTTATGAGCCAACTGCTCTTAGGTTTGAAGGTTGTCAAAAACTTCTGGATAATATGTGTAACTGTAGTCACAGGAACATCAAGCTGATGTGTTGGTCTTATAGCCTTTACTTTCAACATGCTTGTCTTTTATTTTCTTTTTAATCTCCTGAGACAGCTCTCTCCTTAGCTTTCTGTGGTCCATGTTCAGTGTGGTACACACCATTATACCAAACAGCACAGGGACTACTTTTCAGCCTTTAAATAGGCAGACCAAACTATTACAAGCTTGAAAACACCTGTGATAACAATTACAGGACACACCTTAGTTTAACATGTCCTATGGTCAAATCATTTTCAATCTTTTCTAGGAGTGCCATCGTTATTGTCCACGCAACTTTCATTATTTTGTTTTTTAAAATTATTCTGTTGGGGGGTACTGGTTTGGCGGAGTGGTTAGCAACCAGACACATCCCAGGTACATGCTTCTGCCAGCTTGGGTTTGGGTCCAGCCTGTGGTCAGTTTGCAGAGTGTCTTCCTCTGCTCTCTCACCCCCTTTCCCAAGTCTATCCATGGTCTCTCTCCTATCAATCAGGGCACAAAATTCCCAAAAATAAATTGAAAAGAAAAATGATTCTGTTGAACCACAATTAAAACCCAATGTACCAATACATATATATATATATATATATATATATATATATATATATATATATATATATATATATATATATATATATATATATACATATATATATATATACAGTCCTATGTCAGTACAGTTTCTTTACAAACCTCTCTAATGTTGCTTTGCATCACTTTATCAGACTCAAACTTGGCAGAAGTAATGCTCACATATTAAGGTTTGTAAATTATACTTTATTAGCTACTATGATCATGCAGTCATATTTAGAATAGGCAGTTTTAATTGCAACCACTTGAAGCCTACAAGGAAAAGAACACCCTACCAACAATTAAGCATGGTGGAGGTTCCATAATGGTTTGGGGCTGCTTTGCTACATTGGGCACTGGAGGCCTCGACCGTATCACAGAAATCATGATATCAGAGAATTATCAAGAAATTTTAGAGCATAATGTCCTACCCAGTGTAAGAACACTTGGTTTGAGTCGAAGATCGCAGGCCCTCCATCAAGACAATTACCCAAAGCACACATCCGAAAGCATGCAGGAAGGGTTGAAAAGGTAAAATGGACTGTTTTAAAATGGCCAGCAATGAGTCCTGATCTCAATCTGATTAAAAATCTTTGGTATGCTAAAATCTGCCATTGGGGAAAAGAAACATGCAAATGTTCAAGAGCTTGAACAGTTTGCATAGGAAGAGTGGGAGAAAATACCAGCTGAGAAGTGCAAGAAGTTTATAGAAGGCTACAAGAAACATTTGGAGGCTGTCATCAGTGCCAAAGGGTGTGCAACTAAATACTGAAGAGGGGTGCTATTATTGCTGCACATGCTTTTTTTCAGTTCCCTCTTTGAAATTACAATATGTAACTTGTAAAAATGTTTGTTTTTTTTTGTTAAAGTATTTTGGACCTTCAATTAACAGATCCTGAGAGAGACAGACAGACAGACAGACAGATAGATAGTACCCATCACAAGATGATGTGTCCTTGGGCAAGCTGCTCCCACTGCTGTATCAGTCATGTGTTGAAAAGGAATGAATAGCATGAATGTGTTACTTTACACTGACGGACAACTGACAGAAACTCCAACCATCAGTGAGTGAATGTGGTGAATGGGTGTGAATGTGTAAATATCACTTGCAGTATGAAGTTGCTTTCAGTCGTCTTAGACTATAAGTGATTTATAAGCCCAAGCCCATTTACCACATCTATATACAAATAACTGCACCATTGTTGATTATATCACCCAAGGTGTATTTTACAACAGCTGTTACAATATTTTGGATTGTGTGGATTCTGTAAGTTTGCACATGCCTTGAGTCCTAATTGTAAACTCTGCCATCTGGCAATAAATAAAGGTAAATTGTCTTCCATTCAAGCTCAATCAACATATTCAAAGGTTTGTCTTTGTCCTCTGCTTCATCAGGGCCCTGAATTTCAAATTTATTATCTGTTTAATGTAATAAGGGGGTATTGAAGTATGTGTTTTTATAAAACATGATTGTTTCTAGATAGGGAGGGTACACCCTCAAAACAGTGGCCAGCTTTGCCAGCTTTGTTTCCTCTTAATTTAATTTATAATTACATTATACTGAAACATTAGACTAAAATCAACACTATTGGTACTGTGGTTTGACTGAGTCAGCTTAAGTTTGCACTTTGTGTATGTTAAGGCCAAATGGAAGGAGGAACAAGCATGGGAATTGTAGGAAAATAGCAGGACGATACACTTGAAAGGAAATACAAAGAGGGAGCAGGATAAAAACAAACACATGACATAACCACAGGATGTTTTTCAAAAGCTGAGAAGCACTTACAAATTCAGTAAAAAAAAAAAAACAACCTGTGAGCTATAACTGTCTAAATTATGATGACAATCAACAAGTCTACAACAGTTTGCACGAGAGGCTGGGGGCTTCCGAGGAGAAAGTCTAGACAATGTCTTCAGGTTTAAATGCCCTGAGCTGCTGCCATGTGATCGGCTGATAGATTGTTCTTGTTAATGACAGTTGAACGGGTGTACCTAATAAAGTTGGCAGCTGAAAGAAGGATATGGAAGTAAATGGATGAATTAATGGATGGATGGACTGATGGAGGCCAGCGGAGAAGGTAGAACTGAGGACTATATTCAGTTTGATAAGGGATCAGTTATAAAAGTCAAAGTGAAGGAGGAATAGGAATGACAAGAAGAAGACCAGGAGCAAGAGGGAAACAAGGGTATAGATGAAGAGGGGTTTTAAGAGAATGGGAAACCCCAAAAGCTCAGAGGTGAATGATTGAAGATGAAGCAGATATAGAAGTAGAAACGCAGGAAAAGAGAAACAGAAAAGACCACAAATAAGGAGAAAAAGAGGTGGAAGGAATGAGCAGCTTAAACTGCAACACGTCTGATTCCCAAAGCATCGTCTTCTCAATTAACAGCCTCAATTTTCCATAACACACTTTAACCACTTACTAACACACATTCATAACTTACCTTTCACACAACACACAAGTTCTGACGCTGACATTAAACTCCCGAACAATTAAGCTCGTCACACACGCATTTACAAGCATAAACACACACACGCACACACTGCCGCCTCCCAGAATAAGTTGCTGCCTCTAATTGGAGTGGTGTTTGTTGCAGAGAGGTGTTGAGCGTTGCTGTAATTGCCAGGCAGGCTGGTTGACGTTCGCTGTCTCTTTATTTTTTAAGGACCGGGTAATTAGGCACGGTGACTGCCATTGTGCTGCCGCCACCGCTGCCGCCGGTACGAGCGAACAGGTGTGGGAGCGAGCGTGGAAAACACATGACAACCAGCAACGTCACAGGTCGACTGCTGAGAGACGTGAAGAAGACGAAGAAGAGGAGCTGTTTATCATTGGGTTTCACCAAAAGATCCTGAAGATTCAGGGATGGTACTGTGTTCACAGCAGGGGGGAGGGGCAGGTAATCAGACAGCTGATTGGTGGAAATGAGCAGACTGTCAGTGTGGGAATAGAAGAGCTTGTGAATACGGCTAATAACTAAACAAGAATGAAGCTAAGAGATCCTTTGACCTAAACATCTGCTCACATGCACTCAGTCAGACTCCAGCATTCTGCCACTATGGTTTCCACCTTTGTTTTCTTTGTTGGTATGCAGATTAGGAAAATCCTGATCATATTTTGTTCCACCAATACCAATATCAATCACCTGGGAGTGACATCAACCAATGCTGCCTCTGATACTTATCAGCAGCTTGATTTGCAGTTAATCAGTTATTTAGCTTTGTATCAAGCAGGGACATCCCACAAATGTTGGCACAGCATGATAAAAGGTGGTGAAGAGTCATTATTATTCAAGTGTGATGAAATACCGGGGCTTTGGCAGACGTACATCAACCCTAAAACAATAACAAATGAAATGTTTTCAGAGGGCAGAGAGGTAGATGGGTCAGACTCCTCCCCAGCTTATTTCCACTGAATCAGCTGAAGTGTCTCAGTGTCTGTGCTGCTTTTCTGTTTTGGATTATTGGCCAAAATGCCACAATCATCCAAAGCAGACTTACAACAAGCTACCTTGTGTGAAATGAGGACATACACTCCTGTAAGAGTGATGGATTAGCTCTGTACCACCTTCATTTCAAGAAATGTCTGCTTCATGGTGAAGTGAACATACTGTACTACCCACAATCCTAGAGTTCCAAAGTCAGCGACTGTGATTGGTGAAGCCCACATTTGCCATGACCTACATCCTTTTGCAGTTTCACATTTATCAGTCTTTTATTTAGACTGTACATCTAAGCCCAGATGCAAACCATGATACACAATTTAAAGAGTTTAAATCAGAATTGTAGTCATTTGAAGGTATTTTTTAAATGAATTAATTTTTACTTGATGTTTAAATCTAGTCAAGTCTAATACTGTAAGAAATAAAGATAGTGATGCAACTCTTTGTTTTTAGAAACAACCATACTGATAAACCTCCATTTTGTTGCATATTATTCATACATTTGTAGAAAAAATATTGTTTTAAAGGATCTTTCAGTGGCCAATATATCATGTTTTCTCCATGTTTAGCACATATTGATTACTTAATTATATATAATAATATATAATAATTACCCTATAATGAACCTGAAGTCCCCCTGGCATTCTTTTATGCGCCCACTCCTCCACCTTCCACTGACTGTCATACAAACTGCTGTATGGGGTGAAGTGTGAAAAGGAAAGTCTGGGAATTTCCTGGGTACATTCCTGAGGTATTTTCAAGTAAATATCAGGGATGTGTCTGTGAAAAGGGCTCTCTGCTTATTACCCTGGCCATCAGTGTCATCTGATTTTCGTCTTGTGAGCTCTGTTTTGCGACAAAAACATAAATAGCAAGAGAAGAATGGGGGAGGGATCTTGGTTGAAAATGGACTGAAATTGCCTTTTTGATTTTTTTTTTCACTTTTTCAAGTTTTGAAAGATTATAAGCTTGATGACACCTTCTGGCCTGCTTTCTGTGGATCTTGTGAGTATGACATCATAGGCAGCAGTATCTGACAGTATAAGATTGGAGAGGCTCCGATCTGATTGGGAGCTGTAAGATATTTGTATTGACAACACATGCTTGGGGATTATTTGGACAGATAAAAGATACACTGCTGTCATTTCAATTATTGTCATTCATACCCAAAAAAATATATTTAGATTTAGACACAGATTTAATTGATTGTTACTATTTGAACATGTAATAAACAGAGTGAAACAAATCATAGAAATTAAGATAAGCTAGAGTCCCATAGTTATCCAGAGTTATGATCTACAAAGTTATTGCACTGCAAAAAATGAACAAGGTCAAATGAACACCTAGGCAGTTCTTGAGCTAAATTCTATTCCCTGCATGAAGGAGCTATGTCACATTCATTTAAAATTTGCATGACTGTAACTATTGCTGTATTCTCACTTAAGTCTCACTTAAATCTACCATTCTGCTTGCTTTGCCTGCAATTATTTCTGGTACCTTGTCACCTATTTGCCTTTTTGTTAAGAATAACACAGGGAGGGCTCCTCAATTTTTACACTGCGTCCTTTGAAGGATGTGCCAGAATTAGCTTCACTCTGGTATTAGGAAAATGAATGGAAGAGGTACCATGCCTTTTCTGCTTAATGGTCTGCTCAGTGACTCACAAAATCTGATTTACACCAACCAAAAAGAAGCAAAGAATCTAATCTTGATAACTCAATTAGGCTAAATAAAAAGAATAAACTTATTAGAAAATAAAATCAGACTTTACACAGCAGCTCAGCACGTCTCTGGTCCGTCTTTGGGGAAAACATATGGAGCTCCGACTCGGTAGCGAGCCGGCCCGTCGAAGCAAGCGGCATGTCAATCTCCTGAGCTTTGAGAAAAAACACAAATCCACTCCTAGTTCTCACAGACGCTAACCTTGAAATCACTGCCATTATTAGCAGAGTCATTATTAGCATTAGAAAAGCAAATGGGGCTAATAATATTTGCCATTATGGCTAAAAACGCTTATTAATCCCTAATCCGCACCACAATTAAGAGCATGGCTGGGTGTTTTTGTGCGCCTCCTCGTCGGGAAACGAGACAATTTAAGCGCCTCAGAGGCAGAGAGAAGTGGGAGGGCGAGGTATTAAAGAACTGGCTCCTGCTCTCCGTCTCTATTTTGAAAGCGATCAGCCGGCGTGCTTTTGAGTGACAGGCGTAACAGAGGCAGATTTGACTGGATAGAGACAAGAGGGTGTCGGTGGGGGCGTCGCTCGCCGCGTTGAAGCGCGTTATCTTTCTCGGTACAAGTGCATCAAATCAAACGGCAGAGGGGATATTATTAAAGCAGCCCCCTTTTCTCTCGGCTGTGAACTGTGACTTAATAAGCTATGCCAATTAGGGGAACAAAAATCAGGCATGCCATCGGGGCTCTATCTATCCTTGCCCAAATTTTCTGCTTGTGCGTGAAGCTCGCTGGCAGCAGTGAGGATGAGGCTGTGTGTGATTCTGCTGGGCTTTGAAGAAGAAGGAAAAGGAGAGGAAGAAGTGGAAAGAGGGACTAAATGAAATAAAAAGGGCAAAGCTTCTTGATATTTGATCATGTTAATAAGAGTAGATGTTTACATCATTTGATTTTAATTTCTCTGGCCATTAATTCTTTTCAAACACCAAAACTTGTTTATTTAAATCTTTCAACAAGTACTGTCTGTCTGGTTTCCCCTTCATCACAGCAACCAAAACAAACTGTATTTATTTATCACTTATTTAGCTATCAAGCCATTCACTCTTCTATCTACTATACCGCTTGCTCCTCTCTGAGTTGCAGAGCTCTTGAGCCTTTCCCATGCATCCCTGGGTCATAGGCAAGGTGGAGACAGAGACAGACAACCATACAGACTCACGTCACATCGTAGGGCAACTGAGTCAGCATGAATCAGACAAGCATGTATTTCTAAAACAGTTGAGAAAATGGAGTGAAAACCCATGCATGCAAAGGGAGAACATGCAAACTCCCATTCCTAAACATTTTCTGTGTGAAATATATTGAACAGTCCATGTGGTGTATCAAGTTAGTTGCCACTTGATTAAAATTAATGCTTTGTGTACCAATGTTCAGATATTTTTCCTGCAGCCTCTCACTGCAACATTGTCATAGTCACAAAATAGGTCTATGCAGTATCAACTGCAAGTTGCATTTACTGTAAGTGTGTTTTAAAACTGCACATCTCAAGATCCAGCTGACATCTGTTTATTGTGTATGAAAAGGGAAGATAATGGAAACCTGCTGGATAAAGTTGCATGCAGCGGTTGTAAACCATGCACTCCAGGTGTTTTAACTGGAATTCAACTTGCATTCCCTTTCGCACCCTGGCGTGTGTTTCTTTGAAAACAAGGGGTGGTCAAGCACAAAAACTGTCATGGTCCTGACATGAGGATGCAGAAAATGACTGCACCTTAAAACTCCTCATACCTGGTCTAAAGACTAATGTCTGTGGTCAGGGTGGTTATTTTGAGGACACATTAGAGATCAAATCACTTCGGTGTGATGAAGAGACACGTTGAGCTTGTTTCATTTACACAGGATGCACAGCATTACATATCAGAGTATTTGTTGGAAAATTCAGTTCAAAGTTCAGAAAGGGTTGGAGAGCAGAGCAGAGCTCCTTGGTGAGTGTATGCAACAGTAACAGTAATTACAGTGCATGCAATAGAGAACAGGGCCAAGGCTCTCTGTGGGGAGTTAAATCCAAAGGTTATTTGATGTGGAGTAAACAGGTTTATCATAAACACAAATAAATCTGACCCTGTCAGTTTTAACCAGCGATATCAATGATTAATGTGGTCCCTTTGTGATGCTTTTACTTACTTTTTGAAAAGCTTTTGGATGCTTTATTGAAAAAAACTTAAATAAAAGCATTAATACCCATCACACAGTGTTATGTTAGTTCTCTGAGTTAAGTGGCGCAATTAAGGGAGAGGATTAAAAAGTCCAGACAAATCTCTGAACAACTAAACCTGCTCTGTATATAGTGAAATGCCACCGACCAGCACATTCTGATTGAAATGGAATGAGAGCAGAAGCCCTGATTGGTTTTATCGATGCTGGACCCACAGCCATTAAGGTACATAATCCATCCTCTTTGTGCCATACTTCTGACTTTGGATCCCCCATGCAAAAATTGTATGTTCATGAAGAAAATCAGACAGTGTCTGCAGTGACAGCCATAGAAGCATTGATAGTTGACGTATTATGCATTTACCAAAGCAGAAGTCAAAATTCAAGCAAAATGTTAACTGGCAACCTGCAAATGTTCTGTGATTATGAAACTGGCTTGATTCTGTGCTTAGATCTTTACATAGGTAATTGCTTGTTTTATTTACATTCTTAAAAATATGATTAGAAACTTTTTAGGACAGCTTTATATATTCAGCCCTTCAATTTGCATATAAATCTGTCCCTCTGGTGATATTGATGTTTATGCGGCCCTCTTGGTAACCAAAGTTGGCAGTGTGTCACTTTCTTCTCCATCTCTCCTCCATCTTTTCCTTCCTCCACTTATTTGTCACCCTTTGTCCTTAATGTGAAGCACCTTTTTCTTTCCGGTTTTTCACTGAGTGTTCCCTCTTAACCTCTTCTCCCAGGCTGTTTTCTCACTTCTTCCTTCACCCTCAACTTCTTTTGCTCACTTCCTCTCTGACACTTTTGTTTCCATTTTAAAATATTTATCATCTTTTTCCTCTGTCTCTATTTCCTCATCTTTTTTCCAACTTTTGATTCCTTCCTCCTACCTTTCTCTTCTTTTTCATCGCTTCCTCTCGTCCACTATTCCTTTTTCCGTCTGCTGACTCTCGAGGAAACATTTCCTCTGTCGCTCTTTGCCAATATCATGTTCCATGGCAACTGGGATGATGGTTGCCCTTCCGCCCCCAAAGCTGCTGTCCCATCCCCCCTTTTTGGTCCTGACATGACTCTCATACAAACCCAAACACACACACACACACACACACACATTCGAAATCTTTTCAAATCAGACACTTCAATGCTGATTCTCTCATAAAAGATTTACACCCTCCCTCTCACACATGCACACCTCAGTCCTCTTCCAACACCATTGACAGGGAGACAAACAGCGGATCTGAGAGGTTAAAACAGCGTTAAAAAAGAGGAAAAACACGTTAACCAGCCAAGACCTGAAATAGACGAGTGGCAGCGTTTTTGACAGGCAGAGTGAAGCGGCGTGCTGAACGGCTCCATCCAGGAGGAGATTAGAAACACACACAGAGTTTGAAGTGTGTATTATCTTTCCAGGGATGATCCCGAAATAAACAACAACGGCAAAATCTCCCAATAATTAAAACGTCTAATCCACTTCCTGGTTTGTGATGACCGTGGGCTGAGCGTGTCAGCCGGGACTGTGCCACGTTTATGTTTAGATGCTTTTTTTGTGATTGGGAGGTGAATTTATCGCCAAAAATATGAGGAATTACATCAAGACGAGGAGAGGGCTTCAAAAGTGAAATGTATTCATGGCATTGTGTGAAGGTTGTCACTTCAAAATTCAACCTTTACATGATTTCCATGTTTGCAGAGAATGTCATTTCTTATCCTCAAAAGCATCAGATGAAGCAAATCCTGAAGCTGTTTTCATCCTGAGCCTCCCTGTCAGCATGATGGGTTATTTTTACTCTTCAGTCTTCCTCCCTTTCATCCAGCCTCTTGTCTCTTTTGTGTCCTAATTTTGCTGTTGATGTCGTCTTGTTAAGCCCTCTTCACCAAACCTCCACCTATTTTACCAGGAGCTCAGGGACAAACTGGGTCTTTGTTCTGCAAATGTATTCATTTTGGCAAAAGTTGTTTGCCTCTCTCTTTTATTCTTTTAGCTCAGAGCCTCTAAGTTCCTGCATGTTAAAGAATAAAATGTGTAATTTACATCAGTGGTCCTCAACCTTTTTTGTAGCATGGCTCTGGTTTATTGAAGACCATGTGGAGGAACAGGGGGTTTGACAAGTAACAGACACAATCCTGAGGACTCACTCTTTTTATAAGCTGCAAAACAACAACATTAAGGATTGCAGTGTCAACTTTTGCAGTCAAAAGTTGACACTGTTAACCTCCGTGGTGTGGTAATTTTACCACAACACCTTCAAGGCATAGAGGAAAGTGCTGTAAATAGAGCTTAGGTTTGTATTGAATACTGATGGTCGCTCTTACCTCTGAATTAGAGCCCTTCAAACTGGCAAGCTCTCTTGTGCAAATTACAGCTGTGACTTTGGGTTTGTCTCAATTCTAGCCGTTAGCCCTTTTCTGGTCCCTTATCCCTTGGTTTTCATGTCCAGTGAAGGGCTGTCCCAATTCTCCATAGGGCTAAGACCAAAGGCTTGAATTGAAGACAGGCAGACCATCACATCTGAGGTCAGATCAAAGACGTCTGTCGTAATGGAAAATTAACCTGATGGCAGGTTGAAGTGTGATGCAAACTAACGAGTTCACATCTCTCAAACCAACCACAAACAGCCTCAACATCCAACGAGGTAGCTATATATCCGGCTTCTCTTATCTAATGAAATTCAGAAGAAAAGAAGAAAGAGAGAGGCTCACTGAAAAATGTAAGTCACTCAGTGTCTCAAGAATTTACTTGTTTGATCTAAACTGATGGAGTACAGTATTGCAAGGGGGATGAGGGGGAGATACCTGGAGAGGATAAATCACCAAAGGTGATGACAGACCAGGAATGCAGGCAGATCACTAGCATGATGAATGAATTAGCCTGCTGCTGTGTTTAAATGGAACTGTCACTTAATTTTGTACTACCCTTAATCTCTGGTTGGACTTGTTCATTTGTCACAGCTGTGACAGATTCAAAGAGCCACAATAGCATGGTGGTGACAGTCTGGTCCCGACCTAAGAGATCTCTGCCCATGGTTCTGAAGTTTTCTTCAGGAGGTTAGGACAACTATTGAGGTTTCTGCTGTAATGGACTCTGTAGGGTTCTCCTGAAGTTGGTTTATAATGTTGTATGAGCTCTTGTGTTTTGACTAAGTTATGATGGTATGATTTGAGTGTGTGCTTCTATCCTAAGAGCCCCAGTTCTGCATGGCTGTCAATATTTTATCTGTGATATCTGTGTTGGCAGCTCGATATTGGTACCAGTAGATATGAACATTTCTCTTGATATTTACTGTCAATATTTTAGTCCTATATTTAAGAATAAGTTTTGAGTTGCGTATAATTATTTTTAATTGTTACTATAAGCTTCAAAAAGGGCATACCGGCAAAAATGATAATTTCTTGCTATAATAAAAGGAAGATAATGCTTGATTTTGCTGTTAAAATTTAAAATATGAATAGCATCAAAAATGCATTGGTATCAATATCAGTTTTAGCAAAAATAAGTTCAGAAATATCTGCAATAAGTCTAATTTCTTGCATCACTAAGATTTTGCCTGAATTTTGATATAAGAATGTGACTATGTTCACATTGTTCTCAAAACCTTCAAATTTACACGTACTGAGTACCCTTGATCCACCTGCAATCTCAGTCTTCCCTTTAATGTCCCTCCCCTATCTGGGCCCAGTCTATTCTGATTGGTTGACTGGTCTGCTCTGTGGAAGTTTGTCAGTTTAGTGCCGCAGTAAAAATGGCTCTGACTGGCTCTGCACTGGACTTGCTATCCTGAGCCAAAGCACTTAGACGAAAAACACACAAAAAAGGTGTGATGTTGGCTCTTTCGATATCAAAGACGTGTGTTTCAAAAGTAAAGTGATAATAACTGATATAAAAATATACAGTCATTACACAAATACACATATATTGATTTTCTGATTTTTCCAAATCTAACACTTAAAAGTTTAAAAGACTGATGAGGGAGCTTGTTGAAAGTGGATTTAAAATAAGGACAAAAGGAGAGGTATGATTGGAGATCTCTGTCCACAGTGAAGTAAATCACATGCTTAGTTTGGACATGCAATATTACATGGAAGCGCACACATGCATATGCTCCACAAGAACTATGACTGTTACCCACAAACATCATAGGATTGTCAAGTTTCCATTACACACTCAGCAACAGTCAAATATTCTGCATAAAAACATATGTTTACCTTCTGCCTTTATTCAGCATGTAGCACACAGAACACGAGGTAAAAATATATTTTTCCTTTCCACAGCTAACACATTTGGTCAGGACCAAACAAGCACTGGTTTGTAATCTTGGAAAATTAATTTGACTATGGACAGTGTGAAAGCTCAAACAAACTGATGTTGACCAAACTGTTAAAACAGGAGTCTCAATTCACCATCCTGGATGGAAAGCCATCTAAACTGAGCAAAGAGCATACAAGAGAGGCGGATCTAAAGGTTGAGCACTGTGGACAAAAATGACACTAAATATCACAACAGCAAGAAAACCAATGGAGTGTATTTAGACAGTTGAGTGTGGCAGATGTTAACATTTCTAGCAATGGCTGAACCACTAGATTTCCAATTTTCACCTGCCCGTCCACCTGAGTGTTACATCTGAACAGCAGCTTTCCCCTGAACAATAACTTGCATCCTCATCCACTGGGAGCATATTTAAAGCGCTGCACAGCAAAGTAAAATCTGACCATAAAGATCACAACAAAGCATAACTTCACAAGGTAACTGTGAGTTTGCTAAATAACAGGAAGAGAAACATGAAAACATCAGGTTATACTTCCTGCCTTACGCTTAGTTGCTGATTTGGCCTCAGCTATTCCACTATTCCACTGTATTTTGAAATGATCCGGAAACTCTTAGTGCTTCTTTTCCTGTGTTCAGTTTATCTGCTTGGTGCAAACTGGCGCAGATGTGTGCTGCTGGCCTGCTCTGGAGGCTTTGAAAACGGACTGATTAGGGAGTAAATGGCATGTACAGACTGCAGATTATGTGGATATTGGCGGTAACAGGTTTTAGTCTACAAACCTGAGCTGAGCATTAAAAACACAAAACATTCATGAGTTTGCTGTTCTCAAGAGCCATTGCCGGATGTGAACCATGCCTCGTGCAGAAGAGCTCCCAGAAGATCTACGATCAAGAACTTTTGACTTGCATGAAGCTGGAAATGGTTACAAAAGTATCTCTAAAAGCCCTGATGTCCATGTTTCCACAGTAAGACAGACTGTCTACAAATGGAGAAAGTTCAGCACTGTGGCTACTCTGCCAAGGTGCGGTCGTCCTGTTAAGATGACTGTGAGAGCACAGCGCAGAATGCTCAATGAGGTGAAGAAGAATCATAGAGTGTCAGCTGAAGACTTACAGAAATCCCTGGTACATGCTAACATTATTGTTGACAAATCTACAATGCGTAACACAAGAATGGAGTTCATGGGAGGAGACCACAGAGGAAGCCATTGCTGTCCAATAAAAACATTGCTGCACGTTTGAAGTTTGCAAAGGGCACCTGGGTGTTTCACAGCACTACTGGCAAAATATTCTGTGGACAGATGAAACCAAAATTGAGTTGTTTGGATGAAACACACAATGCTCTGTGTGGAGAAAAAAAGGCACAGCACACCAACATCAAAACCTCATCCCTACTGTGAAATATGGTGGAGGGAGTAGGGCTGAACGATTTTCGGAAAAGATTGAATTGCGATTTTTCTTGCAGATATTGCGATTTCAATTCGATTCACGATTTTCTTCAAATCAAGCTTTGGGATATTCACATGTAGGGCTGAGCGGTTTTAGGAAAAGATCTAATTTCGATTTTTCTGGCAGATTTTGCAATTCACGATTTTTTTTTCAAATCAAACTTCAGTGCAAAATTCACTTTGTTCACAATACAGACAACAGTAAGGAAATAAATGATGAAAAACACTTATAACACATTATTCACCTTCAATAGTGATGATACATAATCTGTTTTCATTAACTTCTACTCCTAAACAGAGCCTTGTGTTTTGTTGACCTGCTTACCAGCACTTTTAACATATAGATTGTCTACAAATTTGTTAAACAGTATGTGTATAATACTTGACACAACAGATCCTGAGTCAGTCAGGAGCGCTGCAAAAAATTGCTGCTTTGGCGATCACAAAATTGCATTGTCTAAAATTGCGATTTCAATCTGAAAACGATAAATTGTTCAGCCCTAGGAGGGAGTTTTATTGTTTGGGGCTGCTTTGCTGCCTCAGGGCCTAGACGGATTGCTGTCATCGATGGAAAAATGAATTTGAATGAAATGAAGTTTATCAAGACATTTTGCAGGAAAACTTAAGACCATCTGTCCGCCAACTGAAGCGCAGCAGAGGATGGGTGATGCAACAGGACAACGACCCAAAGTATAGAAGTAAATCAACAATGGAATGGTTTCAACATTAGAAAATATGACTTCTCGAGTGCCCCCAACCCGACTGAGATGCTGTGGCATAACCTCAAAAGAGCAATTCACACCAGACATCCAAGGAATATTGCTGAACTGAAACAGTTTTGTACAGAGGAACGGTCCAAAATTCCTCCTGACCACCTTTTGACACATTTCCCTGTGGTCCAAATGAACCACCTTAGCTGTGCTCTGGTCAATATTTTTTTGATTTACAAACAAAACCTAAAGAGAACTTAAAATTTGAAGATCAATATAAAATCTTTGTCGCATCTTTTCAGTTTAAATAATACATTTGCCAATTACAAGAAACAGTTTCTTAGTTCAAATTAAATTGAACTCATTTGACTCAAGTTGAAAAAATAGTGACTAATATAACTCAAAGAGATAAGATAAACACTGCGGTACGGGGTGAATTACTTAACATGCTTAAAAAAAGATCACAGTTATTTCCAGGGTTTGACATGATAGTAAATGTTCAAAACATCTTTATAATTCAGCCTTTCAGACATGGAACCCAAAGCGTGACACCCGATCTTGTACAGACCATATTCAATGCCAGCATGTCCCTACTTCTGCCCTCGCCCCAGCCTTTGGAAACTGCTGCTCTTGTGGTAGTGTAGGTCTATAGAGTTCTAATTAGCTGCATTCACAAACAGCGGCAAGCTCATCAAAATGCCGAGGCCTGCAGAAAGCCACAGCAGGGGTGAGCGCGGTGTGTGTTTGCTCATGTGTGCGTGTTGCATCTTGTACTTGTGGGTATGCGTGCACAGGAACCAGAGTGTGATTTGGGCGCAGGGCTGAATGTGTGTGTGACATCAGTGTGTGTTCCTGAATCAAAAGGAGAGGAAAAACAACAACAAAATAAAGATTCACTTCGAAGTAGCAAACCGAGGCCCAACCACTGCTACAAATTTGACAAAATCTCCTCTTTCCTTTCCTGAAACTCCAAACAATTTGTATGCACGGCACGGGAGCAAACAACAGCACCAAACCACAGCACACAAACAACAACAACAACCACACAACCAAGCAGTAAACAAAGAAGACATCCCCACATCTCTCTGTTTTCCAGCCAACAAACAAAATGGCTTCCGAGCGCCGTTTAGAGGCAAAGAAGACGAGCAGCAGAAACAGACGAGCAGCAGGTTTGTGTGAAAAGCTTCCAGAAAGATTTTTAAAAGAAGTATCCTCCTGCTCTGAGGAACAAAGGCTGAGCCCGTCTTGTACATGGACCGAGGGTTTTATACAACTCACATACAGAACAATAAAATCTTTGGATGGAACATGAGGAGAACACAGACTAATATATGATCACAGAGGACAAGCGGCATGTAGAAAGAGCAGTTAAGACGGAAGAGAAGTGGAGAATCATAAACATCATTAGACAACAGTTTAAGAACATCACCAGGTTGATTTATGCATCAATGTTTCTATGACTTTCTATGTATTTAACTCGAAAATCAAGTCAGTTTTATTGAATAAGTTTACCAATCAATGTAACAATGATATCCAGGTTTATTAACCCTCCTGTTTTCTCAGGGTCAAAAATCACAAACCTCCTAAATTATATGTTTCTGGTTTAGAATAAGAATTAGAATCAGAAGTACTTTATTGAAAATGTATGACTTTTCTTATGGGAACCAAATTTTTTAAAAGTGAAAAAACATGACTTAATATGAATATTTTAATTGATGCTTTAAAGAAAAATTTATCATATCGAAAAACTTATGGACGCCCAGATCATAGATCTGTCCACATCCTATTTGTCTCTGCTGAGTATAGATTTAGTCAGGGTTTGCCTCTTGATATGGCCTCTTGTTTTCACGAGGGTCTTTATGTCTGTATGGTTGTGAAAATATTTATTCATGGAGATGTAATAACAACATGGATGAAGAGATCAATCTAATTTAAACATCACAGTCTCTGTTGTATCAACTAAAATTTCTAAGTTAACTAGTATCTCATAGTTAAATTGTGAAGTACACTGTATGTTAATTTGAAGTGCCTTTCCAAAAATGTAAACTTAAAGTGTTTTTAGGCCTGACAAGTATCTTACAACAAACAAAAAAGACATCAGTTTGTCAAATGCATGGTAACTTCAGCTACAATGATAACTATAACAACAACAAACTCCTGATTTAGTGAAAAAAACAGTCTGAAAAGAAATGTGATAACTAAAACAAGTGATATTGGTTGATTTCATTCAGTTTCTGTTTTCACAGTGAAGATGTAGAATCCAAACACTCAAAAAGTTTTTTTTTTGTTTTGACAGGCAGGTTGTTACTTGCAAAAAAAATTCTAGTCTCCAGAATTCTGATTGCTTCTTTATTTCTGGTGATTAGTGAAAGTAGATCATCAATGACCCTGAAACAATGTGGGAAGAGGGTTAGAGATGGACATCGCCGACTCACTTTCAAATGTTAATGTGCAAGTTTTATGCTTAAAGTCTAACTGATCAGTTTCATATAAGTGGTGTGTCAGTTTACAGAGCATTGGGTTTGTACCTTAATTTTTTGGTCATGGTTTAGCTGTTTTGTTAACAAAAAAACAGGCAACGCACCTTTCTGCGATAAATTATTTATGATAGACTTCTTAACAGGCGGCAGTCTTCACATGCTTATAAAGATTCTCGTTTAGCTTACTGAAAATGAGAAAGATCAATTTTGAGTTACAGATTTGGTGTAAATAAACTATTTTTTGCAAAAGTTATTAATGTTTAATTTGCTTTACAGTATTTTCTTCTACTATCTGAAGTTAAGATAAGTGTGAGTAAAAAAAAAAAGATTGTTAATTGTTTGGCTTCCTGATGGCCAGAGCTGCACTTACTCAATTGATTCCTTTACTTAGTTTAACCATTTTAACTTTGATAAGCAGATCAGTGCCGTTGTGAAAGCAAGCTTCTTCCAACTCCGTCTCTTAGCTAAGACTAAGGCCTAGTTTTCACAGGTAGATCTTGAAAAGACTATCCATGCCTTTGTTACATGTAGATTGGACTACTGTAACTCTTTATACATTGACATGGATAAGTCATCAATTAACCGCCTTCAGCTCATTCAGATCGCTGCTACTCGACTCCTCTCTGGCAAGAAAAAGCGTGACCACATTACACCAGTCTTGGCGTCCCTCCACTGGCTCCCAGTCCGCTTTCGCATTGATTTTAAAATTCTTTTAATCGCTTTTAAAGCCCTCAATGGTCTTGCCCCTCTGTACCTGTCTGAAGTCCTACATCTCTACTCCCCAACCAGAGCCCTAAGGTCTCCTGACCAGCTGCTGTTGGAGGTTCCCAAAACCAGACTTAAGTCAAGAGGTGACAGGGCCTTTGCAGCAGCTGCCCCTAGACTGTGGAACAGTCTCCCCATCCATATAAGAGCCTCCCAGACCTTAGAGATTTTTAAATCTTCCTTAAAGACCTACTTCTTTTCCCTGGCGTCTCATCAATGAGCTCATACAAATCACAGGCACCTTAGTTTTTAGTTTTTACATTTTTACTGTTTTATTACAATGTTTTTCTATCTTTTTTATTGTTTTTATTGTTATATTTCTTTCTTTCTATGTATTTGTGTACAGCACTTTGATCGACTGCTGTCTTCTTGAAGGTGCTCTATAAATAAAGTTAACTTGACTTGACTTGACTTAGTTTTAGTCATCAGTGCCCATATTTATGGTTCTTATCCTGCAGATGATTAGACTGAAGCTTTATTTCACAACTGATTACAAAGTTCAAACACTGGTCATCTTTACAAAACATACCATACAGTCAAACTGATATTAAATATTCTGTTTTTGTGAAGATCTGGAGGTTCAGCTCTAATCTAAACAAGCTGAAGAAGCTTTCAATCAGGGTCGGCTAAAGCCTAGACCAGCTCATAGCTCATAGTTGAGTTGCAATAGGCTTAAACTGCTCCCCCTCTAGCTCTCTGTCTATCTACCACTCTCTCTCTGTCCTCCCTCTTTACATGGTTTTGGCCCTTTGCTCTTGTACTCATCCCTTTATCACCATTCCATCATCATTACAGTTCCTTATATTAACTTCAGAGTGACCAATAAAATTAAAGTGATGGTATTTCCTGCAGACAGCACACATACATGACCCACAATAACTTAGGGACATTGTGAGAGACTCAGTGGATTTCACACATAATGTGTTTGTTTCACTTCAGTGATTTTTGGGATAGGGAGGCAATTGTATTAGGGTGATAGACACACCTCATTTTGTGTTTTCCACATAATGGTCTTAGTGTGTTCAGTGCACCTTATCGTCTGGGGCCAATATCAAAAATTACAAAAGACAACCCTTTACAATGTGACATCAATTTTAAATTTGTGGTGGTGGTATTAAAAGCTGGTATTGTCGGCAAGTCATTCACAGTTCATCATTCAAGCAGCCATAAACGCAAAACGTCACTTAACGGATGAGCAGCGCCACCTGGCCAAAGTGCGCCTTCAGGCTGGTAGCAGGCAGTCAGATGTTACTCCTGAACTTCGTGTGTCTCCAAGTGTCGTCAGCAGACTTGCAGAAAGACACAGGACTACTGACAGTGTTCATAACAGACCCAGGAGTGGAGTCCCACGAGTGATAGACTGCAATGATGACCAGAACCTAAGAACCGATGCACTCAGATATCGTTATGCAACTGCCACGCAGCTGCAGGCCCTTTTAAAAGAAGTGAGGGGTACATGGGTCTCCAGACAAACCATTCACAATCAACTCTATTGCTTTGGCCTGAATTCCAGACGACCATTGCAGGTGACTACACTGACACCAAGACACCGCTGGGACCATTTGCAGTGGGCGCATGACCATGTGACCTGGACAGCGCAGCAGTGGTTTACTGTCTGTTCACTGATGAGCATCTGGTCAGCTTCCACAGAAATGTTGGTCATCAGTGTTACTGGAGAAGGCAAGGTGAGCGATACGCCGAGGTCAGCATGGTCCCAAGGGTTTGCTTTGGTGGTGAAGGTGCAACAGTCTGACCAGTCAGTGCAAAACAGATTTGGTGATTGTAGATGACTCAGTCACTGCACGTTCTTACCTCAGAGACATCATAGAACCCAAAATCATCCCCCAATCCACCAGCACACCCCCAACTTTCTGTTCATGGATGAAAATGCTCCAACACATTGTGCCAGAATTGTCACAGCTCAACTTCAGGAAGTCAAAGTGCCTCTATGGTATGTCCAGCAATGTCCCCTGACCTGAACCCCATAGAGCACATCTGGGACCAGCTTAAGCAGAGACTGAATGATCAGACCCCACCCCCATGTGACCTGGCAGAACTGCATGTGGCACTTGTGAAGGAGTAGAACACATCGCCTCAGAGCAACATCATGTGGTTAGTCAGGAACATGAGAGGTTGCTGTCAAGCTGTCACTGCAGCGAAATGGTGGAAACATCTGTTACTGACTTTGTCAATTTTGGTTATTGGAGGCTATCTTTGTGAATGTCTGAATTGTTGGGGTAAAAATATTACACTAATGAAAACGGCGTTTCTTCTCATTCATTAATAATAATATTAAAGGGAACTATTACTTATTTCACCAAAATTCATACCGTATAGGAATAGCACTCATGTAAATTACAATATCCCTAACTAGATAGATAGATAGATAGATAGATAGATAGATAGATAGATAGATAGATAGATAGATAGATAGATAGATAGATAGATAGATAGATAGATAGATAGATAGATAGAGATATAAAGGAAGTTTGTCTTCAGCCTGCTCTATTGTTAAGTGTTTGAGATTATACTTGCTGTGAAGTGGTGTTTTACTAATAAAGACTGATTGACTGAAGTGTAGGACATCTTAGTTACTTTTCATTTATTCCATGGTACAGTATCCCCTCAGTGTAGCACATGAGCTGGATATGATTAAGTATGGGCAGTTCACTCAGCTGCATCCATATGCAGTTTTTCATAGATACCTTAAATTAATTCGATAATGGCTTGAGAAAAAAACTGACTTATCAATCAATCAATAACCTGTGACTCACTGACTGGCCTCCAATGAGGGATGAGAAATGAGAGAATGAAAGACTGTTTGGTCCAGCTTACCTGCCAATATATAACCAACTTACTCAATATCATTATAACAAAAACTTAGATCACAACTAATCATTCATTGACTTGGAGATTTAAAGGATCGATACATACCAAAGGATGGATTATCTGCCTCCTCAGCTGAACGCTAAATACTGACTAAGTCATTTTCACTTTCTGGCACTCATAATAATTACTTCTAAAAGTCAAATCCACAATGTCCCTCAACTGCGTAGACCATCTGCAGTCTCAGCACCAACACCAGCATTGTGTAGCAAAGCACTGCTAGCTGATCTCCACAGCTTACATAGAGACACACTGTCTCTCTCACACACACAAACACACACTCATTAAAACACACTCTTACACAGAGGCAGGAAGAATGAGAGCAGCAAGTCAGAAAAACAGGAAGTCTCCCTCAGGATTGAACCAGGGCAGCTGAAAAACAAACTTGTTGCACCAAAATAAAGATCATGAAATTCAAATCATCACCCATTTATATCATAACCATTTATACCATAACCATCACTCTGATGCAAAGCAGTGTCAAAAACCTCACATCAGTACACAAAACTGGTGTGTAGTGTCCATCCACCAAACAAAATACCCTGACATATTTACTCCTACCTTTGCATTCTTTAAAGTTTCAGTGGCCATCACCAAGGATAGATGAGCTGTTTTTCTAAACCATCACATCAATGTAGAAGCACTCAATCCAGGATACCTCACTGATGAGTAACATGCTCCAGTTTGGGCTTAATTCCAAAGCAGACATCATCAATGGCTACACAGTACAGCAAAGCAGGGATGATCAGCATTTCTTTCAAATATTCTCCTTGAAAATATGAAGTGATTCACAAAAGCAAAACAGCCTAACCCCCAAAAATGCATCTGCATGTACAGCACACTGGAACCAACACGGTAGGTTTCAAACAGCAAGCGAAGCAGCAGCAAGCAGGTGTAAGAAGAGGGAAGGGAAAAGAGGAGAAGAAGATGAGGAAGAAGAAGAAGAAAGCAGGAGAGGAAAAAAATGAGAGAAAGATGACGTACTTGAACCGGAGAAATGTCCGCTCCCCAGGGAGGTCGGCCCGTTCTTTCCACTGCTAACAGGAGGGGAAAACATCTACAAGACAAATAGAGCACACATTACCTCGGAGAGCACTGACACCACAGACAGCAAAGACACATCTCTACAGAAACATCACTGCAGCTACATATCAGAGAAGCTTCATTCCAAAACATGGGGACAAGATATAGCTGAAAATGTTGTTGCCAGATTCTCAGTACATGAAAATTCAAGTTTTGTGGTACATGCCTTAAATTTGGTAGTCGTTGGGTGTTATTTATCAATATCTTTTTAGAGTGCTCTTAAGAGTGAATGTTGTTGTCATTTTGCTTTGGAAAGAAACTCTTCCTGCAGGAAAACAAAAGGGTCCATCATCACTGAGGCTGGGTATGTCTCATATATTTTGGTTTAATTTAAATACCAATTACATACTCCAGCTCTACTCATTCAACCAGAGTAAATCTCCACTTTATTTGGATTGGAACAAGGTCAAAGTGCAGACCGGCAAGCATACGGATCCAGATGCCTAAAGTAAGCCCTAAACCCTAAGTAAGAACAGAGTGAACAAAGCACACTGGGGTTCTACAAAGTATGTTTAAGTCTAAATCACAAAAGTCCCAAGCAAATACGAGTAGAAGAGATAAGTCTGACCTGAAACTAAAGAGGATAACTGAGTTCAAAGAAACTAAATGTTTGGTAAATACCTGATGGCCTTAAGCTATTTAGCCCCAATACCCCACCAAAGACGGTCAGTCACAAGTCCTGAGTTGGCCTGAAGTTGCTGAGTCCTAACTGAGTCAGGAAAAGGTCCATTGTAACTCACTCTTTGGTCACTGAAGATACGGAGTACGTTGGGCTTTATTAGGGTCCAAGTCAGTCTTTGGTAACTAAGATCTCTCGGGTAGGTCTCTTTATGCTAGGTCTTAGAAAAGGCTTGAGAACTAATGAGTCAGTATAAAGGCAAGGAAATATCACTCCAAAGTTCCGAGGTTTGTAAGGACCTGGTTGGTAAGTCCAGAGCAAATCATTTGGAACAGATTCCCCCAAATGGTTCCCACATGAGTCATCGGTGACTTGGTCCCAAATCAGTCTTGAATGGTTTCGGAATGAGTCGGGCTTGAGTAAGTAAGTCCAATGTGAGTGAGGCTTGCAAAGTCTTAAGTGGCTCACATATGTTATACTTTCATGTAAGTCAAGATTAAATTTGGGGTAAATTATGCCTCTGGTGTAGGTCACAGGAAAACAATGTTCTGACTGATTCAAAGTAAGTCAATGAGGGACTGAGTCCAACATAAGGGGGGCCAGAGTCAGAGACTTCACCCAAAGTCAGGAAGATTCTGAATCCATCTCTATTACATAAAACATTAGTTACTTTTGTTGTATTATCCTCCTGTAATAATAGTTACAGGCTAATACTTCTTATAGAAACAATCAGTCCAAGTAAAAACAATTCAGGTCAGGCCTGAGTAACAGAGGTCCAAGTGGCAGAACCATGCCACTAACTTTTCTACTGATGGAGGTGAAGCCAGAATATTTGTGTGCTTTATCCCTGTACAGAAGTTAATGAGTTATTTTACTACTGGTACAAAATTATATAAGTGAAGATTCAAAATCAGTGTTAAGAAAAAGGTCCAAACTGAAATTGTGTAAAATAAGATGGCAAGTACTTCCAATGAAAATTATTCCTTGGTAGTTTAACAATTTAAGTTGCAAGTAGGACATGTGACTGGAAACACTCCCAGAACTCAGAACCCTTACTCAGGAAGTTGGACAATCTCCAGTAACCCTGAGACCACCAGCTCGTAACTGAAATGTGTTTTTATTTTTAAGTTCTTAGGTAAATGGAACAAACTGTGTGTCCAGAATAAATCACTCCTGAGTGAGTAATTTCTTGTCAAATTAGCCCTTCATTAATCCAAATTAAATTAACTATTAGAACATTTCCCCGTATGTGAAGTCTGATTAAATTCAAAGTGAGTCATGGTGGACTTAATCCCAAATTACCAAATCCCAATTTAGTCCAGAATAAATCAGTTTGGGGTGAGTATATCAAGAGTAGCTAAGCCAGAACTGATGTTCAATCGCCTTCCCATTTCAGAAAGTCTGAGACACCACAGTCCTCTGTTACTGAGCTGGTGGACACATGAGTCCTGAGTTAATAAGAGTGTGCTTACATGAAGTCCAGCTGCCCTGCACCACATCCATGCAAAAATTCTCTTCTTCCTCAGTGCCGACCTGCTCTGAACCTGAGCAGTCCATCACCTCTTACATGAAACTTGCAGAAATATTGCCTAAGAGTCAAAACTAAGGACTGACAGTGAACTCTGTCTCAAGCCCACGGTCTGGTCCGAAATCTGGTCCTAAGTCTGGTCTGTAGTCTGGTCCATAGACTGGTCCAAGGTACGGTAGGCTACATAGTCTGGTCCATAGTCAACTGAAATGAAATTGAAGTAAATAGATTTTTGTTCATGTCAGACCAAATAAGTCCTAAATCAAGATCAAGTTTTTGACTGAAGTGATGACATTTCAACATAGTAGTTTGTCTTTTAATCAAATTTCGAAACCAATTAAATGATTTTAAATAATTACAACAATATCTCCAGTAAAAATATCTGAAAACCTTTCACTGATTAGTCAAAATTGTGCTTCTGGTCATATTTATCATCTGTTATATTTTAAGGCCCAATGAAACAAACTGAAGGTTCCAGATTCAACAAGCCTTTTTGTTGAATTACATTTGTATTTAATATTTGAATTGACTCTAAAGCCATGCGACTAATGAGTTATGCAAGCCAGATCAATGTCAATGACCTCTGTCCAGCTTTTGGTGAGTGTATGCTTTCAGGTTTGGTTGAAGGAACAGGTTTAGGTCTTCATTGAACATGTTAGGATGTTAGGATCAAATCCCCAGCCTTAATGATCACACAGACCCTCAGCTCAGAGCTGAAAACGGATATGAAGAGTTTAATTTCCAAAACAAAGTGAGAACATAAATGATTTCTAGATCAGATTCTTCATTCAGCAACTCTGTCAACTAAATAGGACCAATTCAATCTACTGATCACCTTTGTGATGAATGATTTGGGAGTGTGAGTTTGGCCAAATGTGGCTGCTAGGTTGATTTTGGAATGAAACGCTTCATATCGATTTCATATCTGACTTTAAACACACGATATAATCAGCAGAACTAGTGACCATCTGCTCTGCACGTCTGCAGGAAAATCAAGCCCACATCATGACAGAGACTGGAGCTGAATGCTACTCTGAGAGCTACTGTAAATTAGCAGCACAAACAGCGAGATCGGGCTATCAAAGCGAGATGTCTGACCCTGACAGATAACCTCTCTGGATAAAGATCAGGCCTGTTGGTGTCATGGTGTTTGATGGGACAGCTCAATGATGGTCACACCCTCTCAGAGGCTCAAAGCTCTCAGGAATTAAGGGCATTAAATGGGCCACAATAACAGCAAATTAAACCCTAAACTGCAGAAGTAATCGATCTCTTTGTTCTTTACGCGGCCTGTGGGGCCTTTAGGTGAGGATGAGCAGCTTGTGAAGTCACTCTCCCTTCAGGATCCAAAAACATTGAGGTAAACAACTGTTTGCATGATAAAAGATCTGATTTTGATTATTACCGGGTTCATCGATATCCCAGTCGAAGCCTTTTGAGCCGACGGTGTCAGCTTGTGGGCGTGCAAAGACAGATGATCGCATAAATTAGCGCAAGCGGCCTGCGTTGATAATGAGAGGAGACGCACTCGAGCTGCTGCTGCTCCCCTTTGTTTCTCAACAAAGATTATTGAAGGCAGGATGAGCGACACTTTTGGAAACCTGATTGAAATCAATAAGGATTAAAGTGCTGATAATATTTAACTGATAAATGTTAATGACTCGATCACATCCCTGATGTTAGAAGGGATGAAATTTTTGAATATTTTGTCTTGGTGTTTTTACTGCTATATAATAAATTTAAAGTTACTCAATAGCATGAATGAGGAAATTGTTGTTTTAATAAGACAACTTTATATTTTTACCATTTGGTCTTTGCAAAATGCTTTAAAAACTTCCTCATATTTGTCCCCATATGATGTCAACTGTGATTTAATAACAATATATTTCAAATGAATGGGTGGATTATATAACCACACCATTGCTTTATATAAAAAGTTAAAATACACCTGAATCATTTGTAATTTGAATTTATAACAAATATGAGACAACATTTATATTAAAATCAGTAACTGTAACAGCTTAACAATATTTTTGTGATCAGATGTTTGCTTTGCTAACACAATCGGATAAATTGAAATAATTAAGAAAACCTCACAGCTCATGTGACAGAATTAGAGCCTGATCACTTCAAGTACAAAACACACAACGTTAATTTTAGGGCAATAAAACCCTGATTCAATATAAAAAACAACACATTGGCTGGGATTTGGTCCAACCTTTGCTATCTAAAACACAACTAAAATGGTATTTTCTACATGCATACTGCATCAGTCACTGCAGCACGTATATGTATCACAATATTAGTTATGAAATAAAATAATCTTCCTGTTTATAATTTTTTGTTGAATTTGATATTAGCAGTTCAACTGTACTGCTGTGTGTTGTTATGGTGTTGTGTGTGGACACATGCAGTGCAATAACATCCCTATAGTATATAATAACATAATGCCTTGCTAACATCTTCATCATTTTTCTGTATTTCTATCTTAACATTACATTTGTCAGTGTGAGGTTAGGCCTCAGCTTACACCTGAATTTATTCATTCACCTACATCAGGAATGCCCAAGTGGTGGCCCAGGGGCCACATCTGGCCTTCACCTCATTCAGCATGGCCCACCAATCATTTCCAAAAAAATAAAAAATAATTAAAAATATGAAGAAAGCATAACAACTGCTAAATCTGATTCATCGTGAGTAACCAGTACGATATAATGCACAAATTAGGATATAACATGTTTCTACTAAACTTAGATTTCTGGTACATGCTTTGCTCTCATAAGTCATTAAAGAATTCACTCTGCTATGACTGCCTATCTAAATATCTGTTTGGGGCATTAAAATATAATTTGCTGCATCATTAAAAACTATATTTGGAAACAACTGTAATGGAAATATATTTGTGCTTTAAAATCAGGAAAACATTATTTTGTTGTGTTGAAAAGAAGCTTAAATTGGCTTTAGTTATGTATCATGCTAATTGAATTGTAATGTTTTTGTATATTTATATATTATTTTTTGTCACTGAGAGTGCCAGGCAATATGTAACAGTGTGGCCCTCAGGCTAAAACATACTTTTCACTTAAGGAGGCTGTTTTTCATTCAAATAGTTAAAGATTATGTTTTAACTCTATTATTATATTTATGTTAGAGCGACTTGAGGACATGTTTGTGGTAGCCATGGTAGCACCTCTGATGTTCAGGTTGAAATAAAATCTATATCATAAGAAGAACATCTTCTCGTACAGCTTCTGCATCATATCACTTTGGCACTGATGCTGTAGGTATCAACACTTGTCAAGAATTTGTCTTAGTTTCTATATTTTAGTATATATAGAGTATTTGCAGAACATATTTTCTATATAACTTCTGTAATATAATGTGAATGTTTTTCTTCATTATTCGACATTATTTCAGCATAAAAGCCTCTGATAGTGCTATAGTAATCGCAGAATACAAAGAAAAAAAGTATATTTTATTTTAATGTTATGGTGACTTTAGAACGTGTTTTATGAAACAATAATATGTTTGTGTGAATATATGTCACCAATAACTCAGTCAAATTGATATATATTTGAAGGCCTCTGAAGTCATGTTAGTGCTTATGATTAAATTGATATTTGTAACATATAGAAATATTTTTGTGCATCTTTTACATTATATCTTACAACAACAGTGCTATAAGAATTCTTATCAGAGATTGAATGTGATATTGGAAGCACATTTTGTTTTATTATCACACAAATTCACACATTGTTTTTAAGTAGACTTCTTGTGCATCATTTTAAAGAAATGTCCCATTTCTTACAGGGCTGTAGTAATAACAGAAAAGGACAGACGGTTATCAAATATTAATGTTGTTGGGACATAAAGACAGGACTGCTTGATTTTTTTATGTGTGTCCCCTGTAGGCCTCTTCAGTGATATTGTTATATTATCATCATTATATTAATAACATTAAGCAAGAATGTTTCTAATAATGCTTTTTACTTTAATGCTCACAATCACAGTGATATTACCAACTGTAGTAATCTGATTTTATTGATCAATTGGCAGCACGTTACTCCAACATCCCACTCCTATTTATCATGCAATAGTAGAGATGCTGCTCATCTTATTTTACAATAACTGTTTTATTCAGGTTTTAGTTCTCAAATGTTGTTAGAGTATTATTGTATTATTGTATACATCAATAGGAATACCTCAGTTTACTGTATAACACAATGTTTATGTTATTATATACCTTCTATCTAATATTTCAGAGGAACAGTTCAGTTCTGAAGTGGTGGGAGATTATTATGGCATCATGTTGCCAGCACATTTTGTTTTATTATTAAAATTATATTTATGCTGTCATAAAATAATGATCCTCTTGTGCATATCTGCATTACATCTCCACTGGCAGTGGCATAGTGAAACATAATAACCCGGGATTATTGTGGTGTGTGTGTGTGTCATTACATACTGGAAGGAAAATCAGAGCAAATGATAATAACACAGCTCAATAGCATATCTTTAAAATCTATAACGGTGGTCTAATATTCTAATGATGTTCTCATATCGACGTGTGTTTCAGTGTGTGTGCAGGCCTCAGCTGAGACCTGAGCCTACTTGTTTGTTTTTTCACCAATCCTTCAAAGACTATTTTTTTATTATTTTTGTGCATCATGTATCATCAGCTGCAGCATGAGTGAGATTATCTTTCAAAATCTAAGATTCTCTGAAATGTTCTTACTGTATCATAACAGTTTCAAAGCATCCCTCTGCTTTTACTGCCACTGTGCAGCAGGCTCATACGTGGTCTGTTTTTGGATTGCATTAATATTTGAAGAATTATGGCATCTGAATGTTTGTGTTTATTTGTTTGTTTGTCTGTTTGTCTCCTTCTAAACTGATGCATTTTTGCAGGATTGATATTTATTTGCACCACACTGCACATGCAGTCTCTCATATTCTATTCACTTCAACTGTAACAGGCTTCGGTGTGGTTTACTTTTGGTATTGCATCAATTTTCATGGGAGATGTTTTGCAGTTTTGTAACATTTGTGTAATATTGTCTTCATTTTTCTACCCCGAGCCTAATTTGCCCAGGAATTGTATTTCTAACATTGTTGTGCATGTGCAGTCTCTTCAGTTCTTTCACTCCAACTGAGTAGCAGATTTGGTCTAAATTTGGTATTGCAATATTTTCATTGAGAAAATACAGTTCTTTAGTTTAAATGTTGATATATTACTTAAATTTGTTCATCGATAAACATAATTACTGCAGCATTTTTTATTCTTTTGTGCACTGAGTCTCTGAAGCCCCCCTTATCCTCTCCCATTGTGTAGCAGGTGTTGCTGTGGTCTAATTTTGGGACTGCATTCATCTTCTTACCAGAGGTTTGGTATTTTGTTTTAATATTAAAAAAACATTTTTACACCTCACTCAGCTCCATACATGCAGCATTGTTGTTTATTTGTGCACATGCAGGCTATAACGTGTTTCTTTCCCTGTCCTTGTCTTCAACATGCTCTAATAATTGTAATGCATTAATTTTCTTGGAGAAAAGTACAGCGTTTTAGCTTCATTTTGTAACTTTTGCACCAAATTCTGCAGCATCTACACTTAATCTCATCATTTATCATCTATCCTGTCATTATTTTGTGAAAGGCCTCTTTTTCCTTTATTTTTTGGGTGTTCCTCTCGCTTTTACCCCTCCTCTTCGGACCAAAGTTGCTCCCAGAGGAGGGGAGACGCAGGGAAAACATGGCCGAGAGAGGGGACAGTATTTCCTGCACGTCAAGTTCACAACAGCTCTGGCTAAAATCTCAAACTTTTTCACAGGAGTGATGAGTTTAAGGGCCGGTTTTTCTGCAGCAGGAACATTTCATTGCGCTTCGAGTGTGGCACATTTCCCTCTGATCGGCTGTCTGACTGTCATGCATCGAGCCTTCTTATTTGTTTGCATGTGAAATATTCTTTACAAACACGGTGCAGAGTGCAAAAACTCACACAGACAAAAAGAAACATTGCATAAATCCTAACAAGGGCAGGAAAATCAAGAAAAATCAGGCTACACATGAATGAAAAAAGGACTTAAAATGAGATATACTACCATGGATGTTGGGAACATTTTCAAATCGCTGTTTCGCATCTATAAGACAACAAAATTACTAATGCAGCATCACAATTCTCTGCACACACACAAACACACAAATAAACAAAAAGAAAATTACAAAACCAACAATATGCACGGACTTTTTCTGCAAGTTAGTCTACATTAAACACAACTTCTGTGCAAATTGTTGCAAGACTTGACTGGAAATATGCAGGTTATGCGCCGTGAAACTAAGAATGTAAACAGTGGGGCGCCTTTATTTGTCTTTACGGCTTGTATTGTCATGATTATAATATTTTTAGAAGATAAGAAGTGGAAGGTGCGCTCGCTTACCGCGCTGAAATCCAGTAAGTCACTCAGTTCCTTGTCTGTCCCCAAAGCTGCCATCCGCTGTTGATGATGCATTTTAGCAAAATCGCACGGACCTAAAAACATGGAAACAAATGGAGAGATAGAGAGATAGAGGAGGATAGGTGGACAGATTGATAGATGGAGAGACAGAGGGAGGGAGAGGAGAGAAGACAGGAGGAAGACTTCGGCTGGTTTTTGCGCACCGCTTCGCTCCTTTTTCCCTCCACAGCGAAATAAATCCAGTAAAACAAGCTCAGAGCCTCGATCACAAATCTCTCATCTTTCTGAAGCTCAGTCCCCGGCTTCCTGGTGCTGTCACAAACCTCAAAGTGAAAAACTGACAGGAAATAAAGGACTTGGACGGGAGTGTTTTCGTGTTTTTTCCCAGAGAAGTCCGACCCTCTCCGCGCGAAGACGCAGCTCGTCCGCCGCGGCTCAGCCTCACACACACACACATACACGATATAAATAAATAACACGCTGAGCCTCTGAGGCAGGAAGAAAGATCACCTCAGAGATGTGTTTGTGGTTTGTTTTTTGGTGTGTCACAGGGAGAGTCCAGGCCTGGCTGACGGTCCCCCCGCGCGGTCACGGCTGCTGTAGATCCCCGGGTACGCACGCAGGACGGATCCCATGTGCGTCTGGCACAGGCTCGGTGTGATAAATGCGTTCGTGCGGCCACCTAGCTTACATTCTCGTCTAACACCGCCGCGCTGAGCACCGGGAGGGCTGCTGCTGCAGGAAGAGAACTGGAAACCTGCGAGAAAATAAATAAAGATTGAAGAAAATCAGTTTTTCTGTTTGATTGATTGGCTGATTGGTGCGCTGATTGGCTGCTCTGGTTTGGATTGGGTTAATTGGGCTGTTGGAGGTTGGGAAAGGTGATTTCATTTGCCCTCTGAGAGTCGAAGAAACAGCAAGTCCACTTCAGACGCAGCAAAATCAAAGTTTATGATGGAATTTGATTTTTTAAATCATCATTTAAAGGTTAATTACTTGTTATAATTCAACTAATGACGCTGCCATCTTTTATTTTTGAAAATGCCTTTTTTACTGGATGTCCGTCTTTTCTCTTCTTTTTTCCTCTTGAATGAAAATGTGGACTCAAACCTGCACATCTCCTTGCCTGCAGGCTGACCTCTTCAGAGGTCACCCCATTCCAGCTATCATATCACCATGCATGCCTCTCTGGCCAAACTTTACGGGACTGTTCGATTCATTTTTTGTGTGCAACACAGTGTCCCTGTAAGAGCATCAGGATGCTGCAGTTTCAACAAAGAAGAGCAGAAACTGTGCAAGAACTTAAAGAGAAATCAGTTTGATTGTTTGTTTGATTGATATATTGGCTGCTGTGTTTCGGATCAAGTTAATTTAGCCATTGGTGGGAAAAAATTATATTTGACCCCTGAAAAGATGGGACTGTAAAGTCCATGGCCAGCTCAGGCAAAATCAAAGTTTTGAGTATGAAATAATTCAATTGAGGTCCATTTTGTATTTGTTTTCAATTTCTAATAGGTTGTCGATTTTTTGGAAATTTCTCCTTTCTTGTCTGCAAATCTTTTGCTTTGTTTCTTTCCATTTCTTGAATAAAAACTGGTCCAAACATGTTCATCCCCTGACCTGCATGCTGTGCCCTTCCATAGGTCACAGTCAAACTACTGCAGCATCATGCATGTCATGTTTGTAGCTCAGATCATCTGTACTGATGCACTTAGACTGCAACTTCAGCAAAGAGGAGCAGAATTTAGGTTGCTTTTTTGATGATTGCTGCTTTGTTTTGGAACAGGTTTGTTTGAGGTTGGAAAAAGTTATTCTTTTTTTGCCCTCCAGGAATAAAAGTCCACACTTAAAAATATCTACATGTTTAAACTTCATAAACATATGTTTTGTTATGTTTGTTTTAATGTGATTATTGCATTTTTATACATTTGTTTCTCTGTTTTATAAAAAAAAATGTTAATCCATTCTGTGTTTTCATGCTGTTTAATCAGTGTAATACCTTTGAAACATGTCAATTGATATTTGTGTCTTTCCTTACATTGCTCAGTTCTTTATTTTAGATCATAAAATTGTAGCTCTTGGCCTGTATGTCCAATGGGCCACCACTCAAACCACAACTGCACCCCTCTCTGAAAACATCAGTGCACTTGTGTGTCCTTGTTTTGGATGGCAAACACAGGAGAGGGGATGGAAAATTTGTAAAAAAAAAAAAAAAAAAAAAAGCCTAAATATTTGTGTTTGTTTTATGATTGGAGTAGTCACTGGTTGCTTTGGTTTAGATTTGGAAAAGAGGCCTTTAAGGGCAAAAATGTTTTTAAAAATTGTCCAGTGGCATCTAAATTAATTGAAAATCTTCAAATCAAGAGAAAATTCATGTTTTCATCATCTGAAATTTTTCTGACATATTCAGAGGGTTTCTTATTATTGGATTCATAATACACAAATGCATAATGTATTCCAGATTATTTTTCTTGTTCTCCTTGATTTTATGATTTTTTTTTTACCTTTAATGATGGCACTTACACAAGAGCAGCTCTCAGCCCACACACCGTCCCTCCCATGAGTCAAAGATGTTTATTTTACCGCAGGGCAAAGAATATGCAAATCTTAAAAATATATTACATTGGGTTTTTAAAACACAATGACTGATGCATTCAATTATTTATTTAGTGATTGATTGAACCCTCTGTTTATTGATAAATGGGTGATAAACTGATAAACTGGTGACTTATTAGGACTGAGGAAAGTGGCTGTTCTTACCCCAAAAACGATGAGCTGCAGACCTATCTCAACAAAATACCAACAAATACCGTTTTTGTTCTGATATTTTTTATCATAGTTGAGTTGATTAATCGTTTTGTTGTGTTAACTATTTTGTTATAATTATCATTGATCCATACTATTTTAGATCATTATTATTTTCCCTTATTTTATTTTCCTGTTCAGGTGGATATCAGTACCAGCTGTTGATGACCTTCAAAGTTAATTATGTTTACCAGACATTATTTACAGCCTGCTGTCCAAACTTTATCCAAATGTTTGTGATTTAGACAGTGTGAAGAAATCATTCTTAACTTTGACAAAGTGCACATTCTATACAAAAAATGAATTACAATGCATCAGTAAGCAAGAAAAGTTTCTGAAACAAGCTAGCAGGAGCAATTCTCCAGACACTGCTGTGCAAATAAGTCAGCATTGTGAGTTTCACCCACAAGCACAGTCAGAAGTCTGCATGAGCTTGATTGGTATTTTCTTAGAATTAAATAATATTTTCAACAGTCATTTGGGTTTCAGCATCAATAAATATGCACATATATGTTGACCACATACTGTATATTAAAGTAGGTTGAACTCTCCATTTCCCCAGCTTTTCTTAGTTTTGTGATATGGACATTTTTTGGCATTGAAACCTTAACTCAAAATGATATTTTACCGTAGAAAACTTCTGACTGTGTCCCAATTGTGAAAATAACTTTGTGTTGCAAAGTAAAAGAAAGTTAGCAGAGTTTGAAACATTGCAGCTGAAGAAGAGGCTAGTCTGACTCAGAGTGGGCCTCTTCTAACAGGAAAGGACTGTCCCCAAAATGTGCCCACAAAGTTTGGAACATAAAATTGTCCAAAATGTTTTGATGTGCTGAAGCATTCAGAGTTCCTTTCACACTGGAACTAAGTGGCCGAGCCCAACTCCTGAAAACACCCCCACACCATAATCCACTTCCACCAAACTTCAGACTTGGCACAACGCAGTTCTCCGGGGAACAGCCAAACCCAGACTCCTCCATCAGATTGCCAGACAGAGGAATGTGATTGGTCACCACTGCTCTAGAGTCCAGCAGCGTGATTTACTTGATGCTCTGCATTGCACTTGGAGGTTTTCTACGCACTGTTCTTGAGCTGATCTGAAGACTATATAAAGCTTGGAAGTCTGTAGCTGTTGACTCTGCTGAACGGTGACTTCTCTGACCTATGACCCTAAGCATCCGCTGACATTGCAGTGTGACTTCATGTGGCCTATCACCTCATGGCTGAATTATGACTGTTCTCAATCATTTCATTGTTGTCATAACACCACTAACAGTCGACTGTAGAATATCTAATAGTGAGTACATTTCAGGACTGGACTTATTGCTCAGATGGCCTCCTATCAAAGCACTGAGCTCTGAGAGCTCAAACAAATGTTTGTAGAAGCAGTCTGCATGCTGACGTGCTTGATGATATATGCCTGTGGCCATAGAAGTTACTGGAACACCTGAATTCAATGATTTGGATGATTAGTGATTACTTTTGGCAATATAGAGTACACCACTAATTAGCCGCTGTAAGCATGCAAATTGGTAGTTTACTAGCTGCCAAATAGGCATTATTGAAGGCTTATAAGAAACTTTATCTGCAATCCCATAACATACAGCTAGTTTGCGAATATTGAAGAGCTTCCCTAAATAGCCTCCCAGTTGCAGCTTACTAGTAATTACATAAGACGTTTTTCTGTGTGACCCCTGAACTTAATCAGCTTTGCTTAGTACAGCTTGTATAAGGAGGTACTATCACTGGTATCACGATAGTTATTCTACATTAATAATGATTATTAATAATAAGTTAACTAGTATGAAACTTTGAGTAAGTTATGGGCTCTAATTTTGCAGGGCAGGTGCAGGCCCAGCGCACGTGCCCTGCGCCGTTCCTGCACAAGGCCGACGGGGTGTGTCCAGGGCAGTTTGCAATTTTCGTGGAGGGCGCAGTATGACATCCATGGCTTAAGGCTATGTTGTGTGGCATACAACATGCAACAAAGAATGCACTGACACTCTAGATACCTGACTGTGAGGTTTTGGTGACATGTGCGGACTGTACCCTGCACCATCTCGGCGCAGCCGCTCATCCAAAATTGGCAGTGCGCCAGACAAAATTACCACTGCGCTGGCTGTGCAAGACTCTGCCACCCTGCACTGGGCCAGGAAATAAGGGCCCTAAGTGTGGAATGGACCTCAAAGTTACAGATGATTAACTTGAGTTATTTAAAGCCAACTAAAGCCAGAGGCGTGTGATTGGAACAGTAATTAGGAGGTTTTAAAGAAAAAAAAAAATCTCATTCCTAGCATATTTGCAGTATTTTATTTTCATGCAGAATTATGTACAAATATGCCCTCAAAATTGTCTGATAATCAGCTAGTTAACTACAAATTAGCAAGCTTAGAAAGCAGCGACTTAGTGGTGAATATAGTGACTTTAAAATATAGAGTTACCAGTTGAGGACATAACTATAAGACAAGTCTATCCCGCATGGTTTTGTGCAAATAGATTTGCATGAGGTTGTCCATATGGACTGAGTTTTGTTGGATGTTGCTGTTATTGTATCTCTTGTATTCCTCCATGTCTGTATTTAGTCATGTGTCTTCGTGTGTGTATTTCTTCTCTTATCTTGGATTACAGAGTGCACTAAAACAAGTGCAGCTCTTGACCTGCACACTAACCCCCCTACGGGTCACCACTCCAACCACAACAGCACCAAACCCGCCTCTCTGGAAATACTTTACAGTACTTCTGAGTGTGTTTGTGTGTGTGCAGCCCACAGCCTGCTGGTATAAAATGACTGGCCTATTTCTGCAAATTACAGGCTGCATGTGCGGGTTC
Organism: Scarus forsteni; assembly: GCA_036419115.1. Classification (NCBI taxonomy): domain Eukaryota; kingdom Metazoa; phylum Chordata; class Actinopteri; order Labriformes; family Labridae; genus Scarus; species Scarus forsteni. The sequence continues at coordinate 22,255,507 of JAZDUH010000269.1, forward strand.
CTCTGGCAGAGAGAGAGCCAGCAAAAACACACAGGTGCAGGTATGACATAAAGGCTTATTTGTTGCTGCGTAAAGTGTTCCTGCCTGCCTGCCTGCCTGCCTGCTGCCTCTTCACAGCCTTTCACTCTCAGACAAAGTAAAAAGCCTTGTAACAGCTTATATCGACGCAGCAGAGAGCACAGATCAGCTTCTTACCGAACAAGAGTGTTAGCGTGTTTTAATTTGTGTTGTGGTGCAGAAACATAGGGTAACATATGCAGATCCTTTCATGAGGATTTGCCAACTGGACAGTGGACACTACTGTGCACACTTTTAAGGTCAAAATGTGATAGTTATTAAATAGGAGGAAGACTCTGACCCATTTAAGAAGGAAATTAGAAAACAAAACAATCAATCAATCTTTATTTGTATAGCACCAATTATAACAAGTGTTATCTCAAGACACTTTATAAAAGAGCAAGCTGAAGATGAACTTTAATAAGTAACCAAACCACAGACCCACAGGAGTACAGATTCTCAGACTGATAGTGTGTCCTGTTGGTTTAATCACTGGTCATCAATCAGAGAAACTGGATCAAGAATCATGATTTTAAACTCAGACAAGTTGTGTTTAGTATATGAACACAGAAATCTCCATGGACCATCTCTATGTGGACATGGTTAACAGCGTCTAAGGCTGAGAACGTCAGACTTGTTGCTGGTTTCTCCCCAGTATGGTGTCACACTTCTTCTAACTTTAACACATTCTTTAAAATTTACCCTTTAATGTAATTCTCCTTTAAATAACACACTGGTTTTACAAATGCTTACAAAGTGTTTACTGGTGACCCTGGGCTACATGTCTTTGTCAAAGCCAACAAGAGTACCCATGACTGTTTTATTTCAACAGAAACAAAATCTGCTGCCGAGCTCACACAGGCAGTGACACTCACTTGCAGTGCTCCTGTCTCCCGCTAAGCCTGTCTCCTCGCTGATAATACTTTTAGAGTGAATGGGGGTTCAACATGTTCCCTCTATTCTGTCTCTGGGACGTTAAGAGTGTAGGCGATGGGTCACAGCGTTGTAAATATTATGGTATGAAATGGTAGAGGACGCTGGTTGGTCAGTGCCTCGGCAGGCTGAGCTCAGCCATTTCTACTATGTAGGATTGATCTGCCTGTATAAAGACACTGAATTAAGCAGATCCAGCCATACTCTAAATATACCCTAAAATAAATCATAACAGGCTCATTTTTCTGTCTTACTTTCTCATTCACCCCTGTAAAGAGCGAAGTAACCCTAGTTCATCTTTGGTTTGATTTTTGCCAAGGAGAGCTGTCAACTTTATGTCCCATGGCTTTAATCACCATTATGAATAAACAGGACAGGGTTATGTAAGATTTTAACAACACACTCTGGTTTAGTCTGAGTGTTTTAACCTTGAAACAGAGTGCAAATGTTCAGTGATGGTCTGACACAGAGAACAGAGCGTCTGTCACATTTGGGTCAAAATGAGCAGCAGAAATCAGCTTCTGTGTGGATGTTATTATATAATGAGGAAGGGGGGAAATGCTTCCTGAAGTGACTTACTGAAATGTGAACTACAGATAATAATACAGAGATACGTGTGAAAGAGAAAATATCAAACAGTGCACAAATCAGCACACTTTGATTATGAAATTGTAGGTCACAGTTCTCAAAGTTACATATACCAGCCTGTTCACACTTGGTGACTAAACCACCAGAATAAATGCCTTCATGACCACAGACATGAGGACCTGCTTGAAAACTAGATTCCACATCTCAAGGGGCTAACCTTGAAGAATTAAATTCAGCAGAGGCAAATATGATTAGGACAGATTCTTGATCTGAGTCTGGTTCTGCTCTTGGTTTTATCTTAACACAGTGCAGTGCTCGTGGTGGAGTCATGTTGGGATTGGATGTATGAATCTATATGTATATATGTGTTTATGCATATTGCATTTATATAAATATGCAACAAATTTATTAGACTAACAATGGATGAAAACAATGAAACATTTTTTTTTAATCTTTCAAAACGAAATGTTATTGTTGGTAAACAGAAATGAAGAATTTCTATCTGACTTCAACTTTTAATACCCAAACTTTGAGCTGCTCACTGAGCTTCTCTCAGAAGCATTAATCAAGGATAACAATCAACCACTAAATTGATTTTGGCTGTTCAGAGATGCAAGTGAATAGCTTTAATTCAACACCTTGATAAAGAAATGTCAGTGTGCTTTACTATTTTTCTGGCTCTTCTTTTGTAAAACAGTAAATATGAAAATTGATTTACAACAACAATAACAAGGTCGTCTCCAACTGTGCCAGAGGAGACCTTGCCTTTCGGACAAAGTCCCTAATAATTTTTGGAAATAAAGGTATCATTTTGCATAAAGAGCTTCTACACAATTGTATATTAGCCATTACAGAAACAACAATGACTTTGGTTATTAATGTTATTAAGACAGCTGTGGCATAAACTTCAAACTGGCTGGTGATCTAGTAACTTTGTTGAGCACTGTGGATTAAAAAAGAGTTTGGCTTCAGCCTGCTTTATTGTGAGATAACATTTGTTATACGTTGGTGCTTATTTGTGGTATACAAATAAAAAAAAGATTGTTTTATGATTTATCTGTATATGTGAAGAACAGAAGATATGTTTCTGTGCAAAAGTCTGGAGTTTGACTGTTTGATTAATTACTGCAGGGTAGGAAGGGACAAGGTCAAAATGAAAAGAAAAATGTGCAATTTATACATCAGAATTCACTTCAACAAGTGACTTATGGGTCCTAAATAGTTATTTGAACTTCATTTTTGAATTTGTTTCTACAATATATTTAATTAATAAGAAACATGACTGACCAATGATGCCTTTGTTCTTCCAGACACACTTAAAGACCCAGACAGAAAAACTCTGACACACATTCAGATTTTCAGGAGCTGCAGATATGAATGAAGGCTGAAAGACAGATGAGAGGAAAAAACTGGATTAAAAATGTGATGTGGTGGTGGTCAAGGAAATAGCAGGGCTGAGTCACTGGGAGGAATTAATGGAATAAACACACACACACACACACACACACACACACACCAGCACACTCTCCTGCAGTAAAGCTGTGCAAGCAGACGCACATTAAAGGCATGCAGCCACACATACATATTCATTTTTTCTTTCACACACACACACACACACACACATTCTCACACGCTCCGCCCCTCTGCGGTCTCTAACTGTGTGTTTTTGCCAAACACCTGTGTAATCGTACAGCTGTGGAGAATGCTGGGAAAGGACCGGGGGAACTGAACACCACACAGCTAATACCCTTTGATTCCACCCGGATCACCGAGTGTGTGTTTGTGTGTGTGTGAGTGTGTACTTGGAGTGTATGAGTGTGTAAAGTGTGAGTGCTTTCGGAGATTTGAGGGAAAGAGAAAGAGAGGAAAAGCAAGAGGAGTAGATGAGTGTTGGCTCAAGTTTGTTTTGCACGTATGTTGGTGTGTGAGCGTGTGTTTAATCTGTCCCTTGTATCACCACACGGGAACATTCCCCCATCCTCCTCCTCCTCATCCAGCTGTAGCCACACCATCAACCACCAAAGAAGAAGAAGCCGCCTTTATTAAAGAATTTTTAAAAAGTCTGCTTGTCTTTTATTGAGAAACTAAAGCTGATGAAACATCAGTCATCATCAGTCTATTATGCCTAATTGATGAAATCATGGATGCTCAGTGGGGATCTGATGTCAATTCAACATAAATATGACATCAAACACTGACATTAAATTGCCATTAAAATTTGGTCAAAAATGTAAATCAACATGACATCAATCCTTTCCAGACATCAAATCAACATCAATTTGATGTCAAGTTCTGTGAAGCAACGTTGTTATGACGTCAAATATGTTGATTTACAATGAATGATGCATAAATTGGATGTGAGACTGATCCTTTTCTTGGACCTTTTTACAACAATAAGGAGGTCAAAGCTTGCAGGCTATTTATCATGGTAGTCAAAATCTTGACCAATCTTCAACATCAAATTAATGTCACAGTGCCAGTTGGGTGGAGAAGCATCATGTAGATAAAGAAAACATGTCTAAAGCAGCACTTCAAAGAGATTTGTTCGAAATTTTTTTGTTTGTTTTTTATTAAGATAGTATGCATTACTAGTCATTGACATGTAAATGAATAAGATTATTGCTGAGTGGCTAATTTCCATCCCCAGTCCCATTAGCAGGTTGGTGACAACACATAGAAACAAGAAGCAGACATCCATAAAAGGAATAAGAAACATACAGAGCATCTTAAAAGACACTCGGTCATACACACTAAAATGCCATACTGTCCAAAAGAAAAAGGACCAGGAGTTGGGGAAGCATAGAAATTTATCACGGTGAATTAGAAAAAGCTGGAGTGCTAACTAAAGTGCCAAAGTGTTAAAGTGCCAAATGCTAAAGTGCAGATTGAAAGCTGCCAGGGAGTTCTGATCCTTGTTCTATTGCACATTCTCCAATATTGCACAGGAATAGAAAGTGCATATTGCATTGCACATTGCCCTACTGCCCAATATAATAAAGTGCAACACTGAGGCGTCGGTGGTGCCGTTGGATAAAGCGCTTGGTCAGTGATTGGGAGGTTGCAGGTTCAAGCCCAGCTCCGGGCGACACATGGCGATGTGTCCTTGGGCAAGACACTTAACCCCAAGTTGCTCCCACTGCTGCGTCAGTGGAGTGTAAATGGGCATGAAAGGGCGTGAATGTGTTAGAGATACTGATGGATAACTAACATAGATACTCTGAACCATCAGTGAGTGAATGGGTGTGAATGGGTGTGAATGGGTAGGTGTGACCTGCGGTGTAAAGCAGCTTCGAGTAGTCAAAAGACTAGAAAAGCGCTATATAAATTCAAGTCCATTTACTATTTACCATGAATATACTACTACATGATGCCCAAAGCACATGGTTGCACATGCAGATGTTTGAGTTATTGCACTAAGAAAAGCCTACATAGATATCTTATGTAAGCACTAATTCACAAATATGACATACATAGATGTACTTAGCGGGCATTTATGGATGGTGCCCCAACACACTGAGCCTGCTAAGCACACATACAAAAATTTCTGGCATTAAAAGTTTCAGATCTTAATGCCTTGTCTTTTCTTATGTTTGTTTACAGAAGCAGGTCTCCTGGAGGTCCATTCATGCCTATAAGAACCTCTCATGGACTGAGGTGTAAAAGACCCAACATTTGGTATTTACAGCATTTCAGTTTCGGGCTACCACAATATTTTATCTCCTCCTTAAGATTATCATGACCGTAAAATATTATGATATTGATTTATCATTGCTCTCCAGATTATATTCATCATAAATATATAATAAATATCTTATCCCTTTCAGCATTGCAGGGGGCTGGAGCCTATCCCAGCTGTCACTGAGTGAGAGGTGATGTACACTGTGAACCACAGCCAACCAATGACAGAGCCACACAGAGAGACTGACAACCATTTATGCTCACACTCATACCTAAAGGCAATTTGAAGTCATCAATTAACCCAATGAGAATGTTTTTTGTCTGTGGGAGGAAGCTGGAGTGACCGGAGAGAACCCACACATGCACAGAAAAAACATGCAAACTTCACAGCAAGGCCCTGCCCGGCCCGGCTCCGGGATCGAACAGCCAGCCCTCTTGCTGTGAAGCTGGTGCACTACCTGCTGTGCCATTGTGTCATCCTCATTAAAACTATTAATTTTATGTTAGATTGATCATTCAATCAGTCTTTATTTGTATAGTGCCAATTCACAAGAAGTGTTATCTCAAGACACTTTACAATTTTAAAATTCTGCATTGAATTGATTTTTATTGATACACATATATGCATGGATACATAAATACTTATAAAAATACACATATACAGTATACATATAAAAATATATACATCCAACACCCAACATGAATCCATATAGCCAATCATGAATCCCTCCATCATGGCTCAAGAAAAAAACCCTCTGTTAAGCAGCAGGAAATCTTGAATTTGGATCCCAGTCTCATGATGACCAGCAAATCCACACGATGCTGTGTTGGGTGCGAGGGCGAAAGAAAGGAGGTAAGAGGAGACAAGTGGACTAAAGTAAGAACTAAAGTTAGTGACAGATCAATGAACCATAGACCTGTCATCATCAAATTTGTTTCTGCTGAAAAGAAATTTGATAGAGGTTAGCCTCTTGAGATGCAACATCTCAATTTTTAGGAGGGCTCTCATGTCTGTATGGTTGTGGTGATAAATTAAGTATAACTGTATTAAAGATGGACCTCTTGAGATGTGACATCCCGTTTTCAAGAGGGACCTCATGCCAATGTGGTGGTAAAAATAGTTACTATGGATATATCAACCATGGATAGAGAGATCATGCTAATATCTACATTACATGGTGTTAATGAAATGGCAAAGTATGTGTTTTGTCTGTAATTGTAGTTATTGAGGCTTTGTGACTCCACAGCAGTAGGCAGTCTCCATCAAGAATCCCAGGCCAGCGTCAAGACAGAAACCAGAGACGAGTACAGGAGCAAACAAAAGGGGCAAAGGCAGATGTGGAGAGAGAGTGAGAGAGGGAGAGAGATACAGCCCAAAGTGCCATAATAGCTATCTGTACAACCACATAGACATGAGAACGCTCTTGAAAATCACATCTCAAAGGGCTTACCTTTAATACATCTATAGTCAACAAATACAGTGCTGGACAAATAAAGATTGACTGATTGGTTGATGTTACTGCAGTTCTTATAAAAATAAACTAGGGAAAAATAATAATATAAGTAATATTGATATACAGACACATTTTCTCTGCTTTGGCAAAATAGTTTTGAAGAACAGGGAGATGAAGTAACTGTCCGTAACTATACCTGTGACAAGAAAATAGTAGTAGTAATAATAATAATAATAATAATAATAATAATAATAATAATAATAACTACTCATCTGTACCACTTTTTCATTTAGAGGTCTGGAGCCTACCTCTACTGGCATTGGTTGAAATGCAAGGCACACCGAGGACCAGTTACCAGTCAATCGCAGGGCCACATAGAAGAACAGCCTCTGATTAATTTCATCTATTCTAAGGCCCCTTTACACAACAACAAAAAATCTGAAAAGTAAGTTTCATTGCGTCTTGGCCTTTACACAGTGCCTGAATCCTCAAACTTTTGAAACCAGAGTAAAGAGTGAAAAGTTTTGAGGTTGTTTTTGTGTCTATATCTATGTAAACGGAAATCAGACTCTGATGTATGCACAGTGCTCTTCCAGATAAACCCTAGATTAGATTAGATTAGATTAGATTAGATTAGATTAGATTAGATTAGATTAGATTAGATTAGATTAGATTATAGTACTTTATTAATACCTTTGTGAAAAACTCCCTCAGGGAAATTGAGAGCAGGAACAGCAACAGCTTCAGCCGTTTACCGAGCAACATGTGTGTTGATCACTGTGCTTGATTTATTATCCAGACAAAAGTATCCAGACTGATTTGTTATTCAGACAAGAAACTCCTGACGTGGGGATCAAACCAGCAACCCTATTTTATGTGCACCACCTGCTGCACTGCTAACTACTCAGAGATACTAAAAAATTACATGGGTGTCATACCTGAGTCCTATGTAGCAAATCCTGTAGTACATCCTAAAATTTGAACGGATGATGACATTGAAAAAATACTTGGTGAACTTGGGACATTGTTAAAAATGTAGGCAAAAACAAAACATACTTACTAACTTAATTTTGAAAATGCTCCTTTTTTTCAGCCATAAAAACAAGCAAAAGAAAAATGTTGACTTTGAGAGGGATCAGGGAAAATCATGAAAACAAAATCTAAAAAGTTACTTAAATTATGCAGCAAACTTTTCAGTTTGATCAACACAACAGTTTCCATGTTGAAATAAAAGTCATTCAGTTAAATTACATCCAAACTCGCTTGTATCATTTGGAAAAAAAAAAAAAAATCTTGCACCTGTGCTTGATTCACAAACATGGTAAATTAAAAGTTCTGATAAAGCTCAAAAGTGGCTCACCAGTTTTGTTTCTCCGTGGGCCGACGTAGGAAAAAAAGTTTTTCAAAGATACAAACTGGAACAAAAAGGAAACCATAATATCTGTTCATTCTTTTTTTACTTTATGTGTAAGATGTTGAGACATAGCTATTGGTCGAGGATGACTAAGATGGTTTATAGAGTTGAGTGATTCCTAGAAGTCAAGAGAACAACATGAAACATCAAGACATGAAGCAAAGGACAAGCAGAAGAATTTGAAAAACAACCAGGTCAACCTGGTCATTTTTGAGTAATGATCAGAGCTGACTGGCCCATTAGGCAATATTAGGAAATGATTAGGGTGCCACGGCTTCCGGGGGCACCACAAAATCAGGAAAAAATTTCACCTTCAATAAAATTACGTCAGATTTAAGCTCCTCAATGGAAAGCTCACATTGATTCAAATGTAAAGCAATGGCCAATTAATATTACTAGGAATGTTAATACCAAATTCATCTTGCTTACTTATTGAGTTATTGTGTGCAGACTGTGTGGTTATTTAAACTGTCGGATGTTGAAAATGTTGTATTTATAATTTATTTCTATTATTACTATTAGTTACTTATTAACAGCATTTTTATTGTGTAGTAAGGGTATTTTCATTATACCTAAGATATTTCTGTATTTATTTGTAAATTTTTAAGCACGCAAATTGAGTGACATGTTATCTTACAAATTAAAGATGATGGTCAAAACTGCGAGGATCTCACTCTGCTCCTCAGTCCCCCTTCCTTCACCTCCTTCCCTCATCTCTCTCCTGCGGAGGCGTGGCTCCAGGAGCACAGCAGCAGACGCATCTGACACTCATCTCCTGCAATCACCGTCACCTACTTCTACCCTTCTCCAGATGACTGCAGCGTGGGTGGATTGCACTTACAACCCTGGTTTGTGCCCCCTGCATGAGTTTATCTTATATAACTCTCGCTCTCAGCCTGTTCCCCCTTCTCAGGGATTTATTAATGTCTTTTGTGGTCTGCTAGGTGGACAATATACTAACCTCTTTCTCTGCTCCTTTTGTATCAGGTCTCCACTGAGCCCTCGCCACCACTCCTGTTCACTTTTTGCCACTTACCTATTTTTTGTCATGACCTCAAGTGGCAAAAACCTGTTTCAACTTTGAGCTTTTGGGTCCAACTAAACATCTAGAGGGTCATTTCCTTACACAAAAGTCAACTTCTGTTGTCAGCTTATGTAAATTGCCAATGGAGCGGGGCGCCATATGAAATCTTGATCAAGGGTATCACACTGGGTAGGACCAAGGGCTCTAATTTCGTGGCGCAGCGCAGGGGGCGCAAGCCTGGCGCACCCCGCGCAGTGTTAATTTCGTCCGGCGCACCACCGTGCGCTGCCAATTTGACAATTTGGTAGACCGTCTGCGCAGAGGTGGGTGTGACAGCGCACCAAGGGGAGGTGATGGCGCACCAGGGGGAGGTGTCGGCAGATTCATGTTGGCGCAGTGATAATTTCGTGCCTAAAACAGTGCAGAAAGTGCGCTGAAAGCTCGCCAGCTGCAACCTGGTCTAACCTCGGCGCAGGGCGGAGCGCACCCTCCGCAGCTGTAATTTGGTGACAAGCGCACATGTGCGCACGCCTCAGAGGCAGGTTTCCAAAGTGTCAGGCACATTTTAATGCAATAAACAATCACAGCAATCACTATTTAATGTCCCCGTCTGAACGAGCAGATACATTTGTATCTATATTAGCTGTCCCGTCACATCTGATGTCGGATTAAAGCCGTTTGTCATAATGGAAACTTAACCTGACGGCAGCTGGAAGTTTGAAGCACATCTTGCAAGTCAACAATAAACAGCCTTAACATCTGATACTGAGTAAATATCTGGCTTCTCTCTTTTCATCAAATTCAAAGAAAAAAGGGGAAAAAAGACGAAGAAAAAGGAGAGAAAATAAATGTATGTCACTCAGGATTTACCTGTTATTTCCCATATTCCTCTATTTTAGTCTTTATTTTTAACGTGCTCTAAAAAGATGGAGAGCATTATTGCAAGGAGGATGAGGAGGAGACACCGGAAGAGTATACAGTTTATCACTAATGGCTCTGCTATTTGGCGATGACAAACCAGGAGTGCAGGTGGATCACAAGCATTATGAATGGATAAGCCAGCTGTGGTGTAACTGTTTCTTTTTTTTTTTTTTTTTACTCCTATTAAAGACAAAGGAACAGATTACATCTGTCCTGGGAGCTGGCCCACACGGTGACGCGCCCTGCTGTCCATTCTCCTGCTGAAGGGACAGCGTCTCCACTGCTGGGTCTTTCCAGCACACTGTTTCCGCGGTGGCGGGGATAATTCAGACCAATCAGACGCTGCACCTCAGCCGCAGCGCATTTAAAGGCGAGGAGAGGCGCTCATTTGATTGGTGAAGACAGCGATCGGCTGTGGTAATCCCACTCACGTCTATTCTCCTCCTATTCTGACATTTGCGCGGAGAGGCAGAGACGTGGGCGTGGATGCGCAACCTCTGTGCCCCTGTGCGCCATGAGTGCGCCTCTCTTGGCACTGCAGGAAACTTGCAAAGTGCGCAGATCACACCCAGTCCGCGCGGCAAAGGCCGGCGCAGGCAGGTGCGCCTGCGCTTGCGCCTGGTCTACGAAATTAGAGCCCCAAGTCTAGTTATGATGGAAACTGGTGAGAAAGTGAACATATCTGTTGTTGTGTTCTTTTTACATTTGACTTAAGAAGATTTGGTTCATAAACAAACGGTGATCATGAAACTCCATCACCTTGAACTTTGACCATTTATCTACTCCTTTAAACATTTTCCAGGTAAATGGCAAATGGACTTGAGCTTATATGACATTTTTCTAGTCTTCCTGATGAGTCAAAGCAGCTTTACACCACAGATCACATCTATCTCCTTCACTATCTGATGGTTGGATGGATGAATACGTCAGCTATGCATCAGTTTTGACACATCCACACTCTTCCATACACGAGAGATGACACAGAAGTAACACATGTGGGAGTATTTTGTGGTTTAGTGCCTTGCCCAAGGGCAATCTGACATGTGGCACCAGGCTGGGCTCACTGTAATGAACCTTCAGATTTATGATGAAACAACCTTCTTGTTGCGGACCAATCAAGATTCAAGATTCAAGATTTCTTTGTCATTCAACTTTATACCAGCAGTACACAGTGAATGAAATTCCGTTGCACGTGGCTCACAACGCTTAAAACAAGTTAAATATATTTACATACTACACAGAGACTTTTTTTTTTTTTTTTTTTCCATATACAATGAGGTAGTTATAATGTTAAGGTCCTAGGACTGACCTCTTGTGCAGAGTAGCAGCAGTTACTTCAAAGTAGCAGCAGGTATTTCAAAGTGTGGTGTGCAGTCGCAGTTTAGTGCAGTTTAGTGCAAGAGACCCTGTACATCGGGACCGTGCATGTATTTACATATGTATACTTATTTTAAAAAACTCACGTGCATACTCACATGTAGTCAGTTCCGCACACATACCCATAGATAACACTACACACATACTTTTCCTCTTCCATTCTATATATATAAATATACATCTATATACATACACATACACTCACAGACATGCCAGCACATCCATTTACCATTGTACAGCCCGCGGTTGGACATCTATTATTCTGCATACATATGTACCTATATATAAGTGCACGCACTTACATTTACGTTATCAGTTCGGTTAATTGCAGGTGGCTGGTTTCTGTGAGTTCAGAAGTCTTATGGCAGTGGGGAAGAAGCTTTTGCAGTACCTGCTGGTTTTACTGCGCAGAGTCCGATACCTCCTTCCTGAGGGCAGGAGGGTGAACAGTCCATGGTTGTGGTGAGCGGGGTCCTTTATAAAGGACCAGGTGAGACAAACCACTTAGATAAACTAGATGCCTGTTTAAAGGACATCAGAACCTGGATGGCCAGAAATTTTCTTCTTCTTAACTCAGACAAGACAGAGATTATTGTGCTGGGCCCTCGACACCTTAGAGAATCCTTTTCTAGTGATTTAACTGCCATAGATGGCATTACCCTGGCACCAAGCACAACTGTTAGAAATCTAGGAGTGCTATTTGATCAGGATTTATCCTTTAACTCTCACATAAAGCAAATTTCAAAAACAGCCTTTTTTTTCATCTACATAACATCGCTAAATCAGGGCCCTATCCTGTCCCAGAAGAGCGATGCTGAAAAATAGTCCATGCTTTTTGTCTGCACCAGTCCACCAGATGATCTACCTCCTCTCTGTAGGCCTGCTCCTTGTTGTCTCGGATGAGGCTCACCACTGTCGTGTTGTTCGCATACTTAATGATGTGATTCGTGTCGAACCTTGCACAGCAGTCATGGGTCATCAGGGAGAAGAGGAGTGGGCTCAGGACACAGCCCTGTGGAGAGCCAGTGCTGAGATGGATGGTGCTGGAGGTGTTTTTTCCCACACGGACGAACTGGGGTCTGTCCGTGAGGAAGTCCAGGATCCAGTTGCACATGGGGGAACTTAGTCCTATGGGGCCCAGTTTACTGACCAGGTGCTGAGGGATGATGGTGTTGAACGCAGAGCTGAAGTCTACGAACAACATGCGGACATGGGTGTTCTGATCCTCTAGGTGTTCTAGGCTCAGATGAAGTGCAGAGGAGATGGCGTCTTCTATGGAGCGGTTGGGTTGATAAGCGAACTGGAGGGGGTCATGTGATGGTGGTAAGATGTCCATGATATGGTCCTTCACCAGCTTTTCAAAGCACTTCATCACTGTCTGAGTCAGTGCCACAGGGCGAAAGTCATTGAGGCAGGTGATGGGGGCCTTCTTGGGTACTGGGATGATGCAGGCCTTTTTGAAGCAGGAGGGCACAACAGCTTGGCTCAGTGAGATATTGAAAACATCTGTGAGGACGTGGGCCAGCTGGTCTGCGCACTCCCTGAGGACCCGGCCAGGTATGTTGTCTAGACCTGCAGCCTTCCGTGGGTTGACTCTTCTCAGAGTCTGGAGCACATCTGCTGAGTTCAAACTGAGGACCTGGTCATCCTGTTGGATGGGTGTCTTCGCTGCTGTAGTGTTGTTCAGTGCGTCAAACCGTCCAAAAAAGTTATTGAGGTCATTCAGGAAGCCTGTGTCACTTTCGCTTATGGGAGGAGGAGTGGTCCTAAAGTCCGTGATTGATTTAATTCCTTGCCACAATCGTCTGGTGTCCCTTGAGTCTTGAAAGTGACTCTGGATCTTCTGGCTGTAGGCCCATTTTGCATGCCCGATGGCTCTGTTCAGATTGGCTCTCGCTGACCTGAGGACTGTCATATCCCCAGATTTGAAGGCTGTGTTTCTTGCTTTCAACATGACATGCACCTCCTCTGTCAGCCAGGGTTTTTCGTTAGCCTGAACAGTGATGGTCTTTGTGACACAGACATCCTCACTTTGCATGTATCCAGTTACAGTCTCAGCATACTCCTCAATGTTCACTGACTGCTGCTCAGAGGCTGCTTCTTTAAACACAGACCATTCAGTGCATTCAAAACAGTCCTGTAGTGCCTCCATTGCCCCCTCTGGCCAGGTCGTGATTTGCTTAACAGTAGCCTTTGTTTTTGTGAGAACCGGTTTGTAGGATGGGATGAGCAGCACTGAGGTATGGTCAGAGGAGCCAAGGTGGGGGCGGGGGACTGCTTTGAAAGCCTCCTTGATGTTGGTGTAAACATGGTCCAGTGTGTTAAGACCTCGAGTTGCAAAGTTTGCATGTTGGTAAAAATGAGGGAGAACTTTCCTCATGTTGGCCTGATTAAAGTCTCCAGCAATGATAAAAACTCGATTAGCCCGTAGCTTAGCACTAGCTCCCCCGCGAGTGCCGCGCTTCTGTTTCCTCTCCCTCTGGGGCGGGCAGCCGTTGGTGATGGCTCCCCTGCAGTGCGGGTCTCGATCGTTCGCGAGCGAAGTAGTCCATGTGATTCGAGTAACTTACGAATTTCTCCGTCGATCGTTACCGAACCTTTTCCTGCCTGTAGGTATAGCATAACCTGACGGTTATAGCTTATCCTAATGTCTCTGCATTTGCTTGAAACAGTTAAAGTGTTAACTTTACTAGCTTCAGCGTCAGGAGCCACAGCAGCCGCAGCCGACTCGGGCGCCGCCATCTTTTTTTCAAATCACAGGGCTAACATATAGCTATATAATTTAGTTTAAGTTATTGTCTGTTGCCTAAAATATCTTTTGGTTTTAGTCATAATTTAGTCATCTAAATTGTTTTGATTTAGTCTAGTTTTAGCTGATGAAGTTCACAGCATTTCAGTCAACAAAATCTACTTCAAATTTAGTTGACTAAAATATGAAGTGTAAAATGTAAGGCATTTTTTTCATCTTTTTTCTTTAATTTCTGAAGTCATGTTTTACACTGGATAAACTGAAACATTTAATAACCCTTAAAGCTAAAGTTTGTTACTTTCAGCTATGAGCAATCTCATTCATCTTCAACGCCAATGAATATTTTCTGCCGGCCGGCTTCTTGCTCTACTGGAGGGGGCGTGTTCTTAGGAGGCGACACGAGCTGGGGGCGGGATCTTGGAACACGGAGGGGAGGGGTGAGTGAAGGGGGGGCAGATCGTAGACCCTAGCTTTAACTGAATGCTTGTAAAGTTTGAATGTATAAATAAACAAAAACAAACTGAACTTTTGGTTAAAATGCTGTCAAGAAACTCCTAACGTGGGGATCAAACCAGCAACCCTATTTTATGTGCACCACCTGCTGCACTGCTTAACTACTCAGTGATACTAAAAAATTACATGGGTGTCCTGGGTCCCACGTAGCAAATCCTGCAGGAGTATAGGGTGCTGCTTGTAAAGCAGCTCATGCTTACAAAATAAAATTATTTAGTCACATTTAGCTTTAAACCATCTAAAATAAACTGCTGTAAGTTGTTTTTTTTTTTTTTCTGGTGACCTTTTACGACTTTTAAAGCAATATACCATTTTAGAAATATCATATAGTGTAATGAAAATGTTAAATGTCACACGTAAATGCAAAATAGAAATATAAATGTTAAACATATTGTTAAATACAACTATTAATGTTAAATATAATGTTGAATAAAGATCTAACTGTTCAATATCAATGTTAAATAATAGTTATGTGTTGTGATTTTTATACTCAACAATAAAAAATGAAGCAAATATGCATGAAGTGCATGGATGCTGGCTGCAAATGTCTTTTGGGCTAACAAATGCTGTTGTGATTCTGTGGCGCTTTTTGTAGCTAACGAGAACTCCCTGAGCTTTTATTTTGTTGTGTCCTGTTTCCAGGAGAGTTAATTTGCATGTTAGCTGAATATTTAGTTGTGCCTGAGAGAGACTTAACATTTATATTTATATTTGTATTTATATTATCATTTATATTTATATTGAGTATTTAAATGTAACATTTAATATTTAAAATTTACTATTTCAGATATTTCTAAAATGCTGTAAGTGTCGTAAAAGGTCACCAGAAAAAAAATGACACCAGTTGTTTGTACATGGTTTGAAGCTAAATGTGACTAAACGTGGGGTTATTTTCAGTATGAGCTGTTTTACCAGTGGTGTAAAAAGTCCTTGAAACCCATACTTGAGTAAAAGTAAAGATATCTTATATAAAATATACTCAACTAAAAGTGAAAGTCACTCATTAAAAAATCACTTAAGTAAAAGTCTTAAAGTAGCTACTATTAAATGCACTTAAGTATTAAAAGTAAAAGTACAAACAAAGAGAACAGGTACAAATAGTTGTTGCTCTCCCAAGCTTTATTAAGTTTAACTCTTCCTCCCTCCTTCAGCTCCCTTCACCTCTTACTCCCTCTCTCCATTCCTCCCTCACGTAAAGTCCACAAACTTGCGGTTCATCTATAGCAGAAGTTGATTTTCAAAATTGCATGAGTTCAGTCGTGTCCTTCGCGGGCTGAATAAAAGTCCTGCAATGCCAAACAGTCGTTCACAGGCTGCAGAAGCAGGCAGAGGTGTGTTCAGCTTCGTGCAAGAGCACGAACAGTCAGTACCGTCCTCTTCAAAATAAAATGTGAAAATAAGTGTAATTTATATTCACATTTTATTATGTAGCGAGTAACTAAGTTGACAATTTAAAAGTGACGAAGTAAAAGTATCATTTTTTAATTTTTAATGTAGTGAAGTAAAAGTAAAAGTTGCAAAAAACATATAAACTCAAGTAAAGTATAGATACTCCCAAAACATACTTAAGTACTGTAACTAAGTACTATTACTTCGTTCCTTTACACCACTGTGTTTTACAAACTGCAACCCATATGGCTGAGCATCAGAACTGACAACAAACAGTGAACCTGTTCTACATGAATATATCAATTCATAAAGAGAGAAGCTGTGATTGGATCACTCCACAACTTATCCCACTATCATGAAGCTAAGGCAGCTGTGATTGAATGTCCCTCTGAACTCATCCAACCTTTCCACACAACCAAAGAAACTGTGATTGGATATATTCCTGTCTTATCCCTACTTTCTACAAAATGAAATTAGGTCTGATTGGATTAAGTCTCTGTCAAACACTTTCATCTAGTTTTAATTTGTTGATTAAATATCAGTTAATTTAGTTTTAGTTTCATGTGTAGTTGTTATTATTAGTTACTGTCTAGTTTTTGTCAGAGGAAAGAAATGTTTTTGACAAACTTTGACAAAAAAACAATTTAGTTAGTCCACAAAATGAGCACTACTTGTTTACAGTCTGTGGAAAGATCACATGTGTCGAGCATTCAAGCTCGACACAGAAAGTCCTCGTTGAACGAAGGAGTTGACTTAATCTTATTTTAAAGAGAGTGGACTTATGTATAAAGGTTGATGAACGTCTCAAAGTGTTCAAAACATTGCATCCACTGTGGTGAAGGATTATATCTACCTTCATGCTTTAAATATTTGAATCAGATTTGAATAGTGTTTTATCTTTTATAAAAGTGAAAAGAAAGTGGAAAAGAAAGGGGCCAAGAGAGCAGGGGAAGTCTAAAAGGAAATGGGCACTAGCACAAAGAAAAAGCCTCAGCCTTGGCTACTGCGGACATGTTTGCATAATTTGATGCAACTCTGTTAAAATGTTTTTTTAAATATTGCATTTACAAGAATGAGGATCTATGACCATGACCTTAGACACATTACTTCTAAAATGTAATCTAATTATCCTCAAATAATTTTTTAAAGAAAGTTCCTCCTAGTGTTTTTAGATATTGCATTCAAGGGAATATCTTATTTTCTTCGACTTTACAGAGCCTGTAGCTGCCTAAAATGGTTTCTCCCCTATTTCCTACATTTATTTCATCAGGACTTTAAGCCCATTGCTGTAGTCAGAGTACAGAGTCATTAAAACATAAAACGCTGGGCAACCATTGGTCAGCTAAACAGTGCTAACTGGGTACACATGAGACCCCGAAAGTGGTGTGAGCTCCAACAATGCATCACAGAGAGAATGAGAATGGAGGTGGATCGGGACTGTTTGAGACATTAGCATCTGTGAACATATCCATAGTCATTTATAGTCTTCCCAAAAAAATATCTGAAGTAAGAGCAATGTCTGTGCGCACTGAGGCAGACTGCCTTGTGTCATACTTCACATTATGTTTGTCCAAGTGGCAGTCATTTCTCTGACATGGTGTCCAAGTGCTGAACAAACTGCATATTGATTAATGAGCCTCGAACACTTCCAGGTTTGGTGGAATGTGTGTGGAGCCTCACCTGCTCACCCAGGTACTGTGATGATTATTGACAGCTAAAGACCTGCAGCAGAACTGAGACTCCTTTCAGAAGAGACGCTCAGCAGGTGTCAAATCTCAACAAAACTTCAGAGTGTGAGGCTGAGAGTGTGAGGGTGGATGTTTCTACGCTGGGTAATGTGTGTGTGTGTGTGTGTGTGTGTGTGTGTGTGTGTGTGTGTGTGTGTGTGTGTGTGTGTGTGTTATCCATGGGTGTTTTTCTGGGATAAGAAGGCGGGTGCCAAGCAGATGGTTTACACAGGTGTCTCCAGTATGTATGTACAGTGTGAGAGTGTGTGTTAGTGTGTGTGTGTTGGGTTAAAGAGAGAAAAAGGAGAGAGAGCCCTCTGGAGAGGCAGCTGGGGTCAAGTTCAGGCCACTTCCTTCTGTTTACAAAGTAAAAGTTGTTCCCTCAGTGGGCTCAATGTAATCCAGCAGTGTTTACAGACATGTTGGATATGTCTATTAAACTTCCTTTACTTAAAATTCATATGTTTGGCAAGTGAAGATACATGGGCCAAAAGCTTGATTTGGACCATTATTCTGTTCTTATTTTTTTAATAAATCATGACATAAAACCACTACAGTTATGACTGAGACCTGGGAACATAAACATGAACAGCTGCATGGATCAGGCTGACTTTAAACAAGTCAACACATGTTTGGAGGGAGAAGTGAGCTCATAGGCAGGGTGTAAACATAAAGGTTAAATTTGATATATATCATTTCTATCTTGGTGATACTAAGCTTGTTACTGCAGATGGTTACTATGGACACTGAAGAAAGCATGTTTTTCCTACTTTTTTAAAGGAATTGCAATTAATATCATTCAGACACTTTGTAGAGTTGCAGGCATTTAGAGGAAGTTGAATTATTGTGTTAGTCCAACTAAAACGAATATTATTATGCACAAACTTGTCTGTTCAACTGAAATTTTAATATGTAACACTGAATACAGTTTTAGGACAAACTTATCTGGATACCACTGCTGTGTTTGAGCTCATTGTACTCTGGGATATAAATGCCCCAATCAGACCAAACCTGATAGAAGCTCTGTGTAATATTATCTGTGCACAGCTCTAAGACAGTAAGAGTCTCCAACCAATTATGTCATCACTCTGAACTTTTTCCCTACTTTAGACTTGACAGGAGTCATACATCTGTGTGCCATGACTGAACAGACCTACAGCCAGTGGCAGGTTGTCAATACAGGGCGCTGGGGCGCCGCCCCCTCCAAAATTCAACAGAGGAAGTTTACGTAAACACAACATAATTTGTTATTAAATAGAAAAAAAGACAAAAATATCTACTTTTACCACAAAGTAAAAGTCTGTCAGCAGCAGCTATCACCATTCAGTGAAGGGTGTTTAACTATGAATTATGTTAGAACTATGTTGTGAATACGTAGTTTATGTACGAAGGGGCGCTGGTCTAATGGGAGTCAATTTCCTTAAACTTTTGTCAAGCACATGATCTGAGGTGTCGTTTGGATTGGCTGCTTCAACTTTGCCTGCGGGGCACAGAGAAGTGCGCCCTGCACACTCCCATTTTGATTGGCAATGAATTAGCTTTGTTTTGGTATTTCTTTTCCTCATGTGACTGGACAACAAGCGTTGTCAATTGCATCAAATGTCACTGCAGCAGATATGATTTATTCTTGCGCAACCATCCCAGGTGCCCTCTGTCCGACCAACGCTCCCACCAAAGAGGCCTTGGGTACTCGGTCCAGAGAACCATCAGAGGATAGCAGAAGAGGTGAGACTGCATTGGAGAAAAAAAGTCAGTAAGGGGCTCCACTGTAGGTTAGATTTGGATGTGTCTTACCGAGTAGACATGACATAATTGAAGGGTAAAAACTTCCATTTTATTTCACACATGGCACTAAGCTATCGATTAGGAGCTACAAAATGAGTTTGCCAAGAGGAAATAAATTATTCTTTCAGTAGATCATTACCCTTTTGCCGACTTGATTTTTAAAAAATCTCTCTCTCTCCCTCTCTCTCTCTCTCTCTCCCTCTCTCTTTATCTCCCTCTCTCACTCTCTCTCTCTCTCTCTTGCTCTCTCTCTCTTGCTCTCTCTCTCTCTATATATATATGTATGAATTTTATATATATATATATGTGTGTATATATATATATATATATATATATATGTGTGTGTGTGTGTGTGTGTGTGTATATATATATATATATATATATATATACATATATATATATAGATGTGTGTGTGTGTGTGTGTATATACATATATATATGTATATATATATATATATATATATATATATATATATATATATATATATATATATATATATATATATATATATATATATATATATATATATATATATATATATATATATATATATATATATATATATATATATACATATATATTTGTAATTCTTGCATATTTTACCCAAAAAAATTAGAAGGAATTGGGGCTTTTAATGGGTGGCTAAGTTTGTTTTTACCCCACTAGAAGTTAGTTTTGAATTTCATTGACAAAATTGATAAATCATTTGTTGAAAATTTTCAAAATCATGGCGAAGCAGGAACAATGCACTCTAATGAAGAGTAAAAATAGATACACACTGAAGTACAAAGAAACATACTAAAGACAGGGCAAACTGTTATTTCAATGTTATACAAAAGTGTATGCAGAAATTGCAATAGTTTTCTTGCAGTGCATTAATATTACTGTTACACTGTGTGATAGCCTTTGAAAAATGACCAGAGGAAGAATTGATAATGCCATTAACTTATGTGTTGCAGTTTACTGGTTAAAATAATGTTTGTTTGCCCCAAAAGGGTAAACAACACATTATTTACCTTTCAGGTGTTTCACAGAGCTTATAAACCCACCCAAAATTTGTTCGCTGTTCAAATTTCATATATAAGATTCTTTTGTGTTTACAATCTTGATCCATGAGACATTAGACATTTATAAACTACAGCACTGTTCAATTGTCACAAGAAATGTTGAATATGAAAATGACTTAAATTACAGCTTTATTTTCTGTGAGCAGGTCAAACTTAGGCTGTGTTGTTGATTTTTTTTCAGTAAGTACTGGGGCCCTAATTTCCTGGCGCAGCGCAGGGTGGTGAGCCTGGCGCACCCCGCGCTGTGGTACTTTCATCTGGCGCACCACCAATTTGGCAATTTGGTCGGTAGCTGCAGTGAGATGGGTGTGAAGGTGTTGACAGAATCAGCTTGGCCCAGTGACAGTTTCGTGTCAAAAGCTGCTACACTGAAAGCTTGCCAGCTCCAACCTGATCTATTCCCGGCACAAACGAAGCGCACTCAATGCAGTGGTAATTTGGCTGACAGGCACACAGTGCGCACATGTCACCAAAACCTCACAGGCAGGTATCTAGAGAACATCAGTGCATTATTTGTCACATGTTGTGTGCCACACAGTATAGCCAGGACATAAGACAGAGAGAGGCTGGACTGCATGTGCCATATCAGCAAAATAATTCATGAGCGAAATAAACTGAATTTCATCGAGTCTTCTTCCTCTTCCTCCGGGCAAGCTTTGGACTGTTGGTTGAAGAAGGAAGCAGGGAGCCTGAGGAGAGCTCTTCCTCCCCTGGTCTGGGGATTCAGACCAGGGGAGGACGGCTGCATCTTCCAGCCTACCGATGCTGGAGTCAATGGAGGAGAGATTGAAACTGTAACTGCGCCTTGCCTGCAGCGCATTTAAAGGCAAGGAGAGGCGTTCATTTGATTGGTGAAGAAGACAATCAGCTGTGTTAATCCACTCACGCCTTCTCTCCTCCCCTGCGCCTGTGGGAGGGACAGAGACTTGAGGTGCACCTGGCTGCACCACACTGCGCCCTCTATGAAAATTGCAAACTGCCCCGGACACAGGCCATTGGTGCAGCGCAGGCACGGCGTAGGGCAGGTGCACCACGCCTGCACCTGTTCTACGAAATTAAAGACCCTGATGTTAACTTTTAAAGTATTTTTTATTGCTTCTATGAAGGTCTACAACACCATGTTGAGGGAATGATATCCTTCATTGGCCATCCCATCAGTGCTACTTTGCTGCAGGGTCTCAGGTTCACACAGCACCAGTCATGTTTCCTGAAGATGTCCACCATGAAGGCCTACCCAGTGCTCAATGGAAGCAAGCTGAGGACAGAGCTCAGTCTTCATCTGCAAAAAGTTCAAGGCCCGCTGTGGAGCTGTGGACCTTATCCAGTTGTTCAGGGTGAATAATCCTGGTGAGGTATTTTCAGAAATTGCCACTCTGCCAAAGATGCTCATCACCACACTCATGGCCACTGCAGAAGCAGAACAAGGACAGGCTGAATGCACTGGCCATGTTGTCAATGGAAGAGAAATTGGTAACTGATATAATGGACTTCAATCAGAAATGTGCAGCCCAGGTGGAAAGGAGGGCAACATTCCTGTTCAAATGGGGCATTGTTCAAAGTATGTTGCATTGAGATTAAGTTTTGTTTTTGATTTTTTTTTTCACTGTGGTATGGAGTGCTTCTTTGTTATGTTTCCTCCAATAATGCGCCCACTTAAAATTTTCAGCACCAGCCGCCACTGCCTACAACACCGACTTCTTGTCTCACATCTTGTCACTGGTGACATGAATCAAAGAAGGCCAGAGAAAGGCTCCTTGTTACTGTCTGTGCTTACACACTTGTCCAATTCTGTTATTAACATAGTTTCAAGTATATCTGACAATGTGTATACATTTCTATTTTCACATTTCACATGTATTTGTATATAGAGATTTTTACTTGCACTGTCCTGTAGGATTGTATCTTATATATTTGGTAGTTAAACTTCCTTGTAAATATTTTATGTTTTATTTCTGTTTTTATTCAACTTTCTGTCTGCACTCACACTGAATAACTTCCTGTGCACATGAGAGTTGCAACATTGTTGTTTCCAGTTGTTTTGTTGTTTTCTTTCACATTGCACTTTGGCAGATCCTGTCTATAGCTGCAGTCTTTCTGCCTGTTGTTGCACTTTGTAATAAACACTGTAAAGTTAAAAAACATTGTTTCACTTGAAGCAGTTTGACTGTATTTTGAGGATTGAAATAATAGCGATTATAATACTAATTATGATTAAAGCTGCCTTTAGGCAGTGTCAGGTGGTGCTTTCTTACTGTCAAGAGTATAAATATATTAATCTGTTCAGGGAACCAGAGCTTTCATTAATGATACGATTGCCTGCTAAGTGTTTTATTATTCAGCCTTGTTTAAGCCACAGTTCAATGCTTTTTGGTTTACTTCCCTGCTTTGGTCCTTGTTTGGTGGAGATGGCTTTCACACCCACTGCAAGATGAACTCTGGTTTTCTTGGAAGCAAAACAAGGCCTCCTGTTTTCAGGGGTAGCATAGTTTGGTTCTTTGGTCCACACCATCACCTCATATCAAATGAACTTTCAAATATGCAGAACAGAGATTTTTTGGTCTGCACCAAAAGTGACCTTAGTTTCAGTTTGCTTGGAGTTGCCAAATCAGAACTGATCCAATAACTCACAATTCCAGATGAAAAAGAAAATAACAACTCTGGTTTAGGCTAATCAAGCCTGTACAAGTAATGTTGATCTTTGGCTACATTGGAATTGCATGAAAGGACCTGTTCATCAGAGGATAAAGATTAGCAGTTAACTTTGTTACTCTGGTTTCTGTCCTGGGATCAGACATTCTCTCTGTCAGATGATGGAGCTGTTGATGACATAATTTAAAGTCTCTGCCTCTCCAATCCTTTCTATCTGCTGCTCTCACTGTACATACCCAAGGAAGTTTAAGTCCCCAAAAGTCCTAAAATGATCGTTAATAAAAATAACACTTATTATTTTTGCCTTCTTTGATTTATTAACCTCAAATGTAGGTTGCCGTGTTCGAGTCCAACTTTTGCTGACTGGACTCAAAGCAGCCGTATGGGAGCAGATTTGAATATAACTATTGTGCTTAAGTGCAACGTCGAGAGGACTGTCTGTGAGTGTATATCTGTGTGTGTTGGTGTGTGTGTGTGTGGGTGTGTGTGTGATTTAAAAGGAAAGCTCAAACTGTCGAGTCAGCAAATAGAGAAAAAAGAGAGAGAGGAAAGTTAGGGGATATTCTGGGAGAGGGGAGAAAGCGAGGGAAAGAATGACCTAAAGATGGAGAGAGAGAGGGGGGTGAAAAGTAAAAATAGAGAAAAGCAGAGAACGAGAGGGGTGAGGGAGGGAGATGGGGTGAGGCCTAAACGGGGGGATTTGTTGGTTTCCTCCAAACCCGAATCAACATAAACACTCTCCAACAGATGAAGAGAAGCTGCCTCATTTTGCCACCACATGCAACCCGGCCACATGCGCTGAGGTCTGTGCTTTGGGGTGAATTAGTGTGCGTGTGCTCGGATGATGTATAAAAAGAACAGAGCCACTTCAGTCACAAAGCTCAGGCTCTACTTCTTTGGCTGATGTATTTGGTAGACTGCATACACACATGAACTTGGTTTAAAATACATTTCAGGTGATTTTGACTACATCCAGTGAAAACTGACAGGTCAGCAGTAAAGATCTAAATATCAGGATGTGTAACTCTGAGGCCATATCAGGTGATATGGAGGGTATAAAAGTGGGCTAATAGGATGGAGACCCCCCTCCCCCCCACACTGATCAAATGTTACTTCAAATAGGCGACCTTAAAATGCAGAATTTTTAGTGTTGGTAGAATCTTAAATTTGTAATATGTATCCTAATGTTCCCAAAATCTTTTTAGAGCAAATTTGTCTAAACATTTTTTTGTTGTTTGTTTGTTTAATGAGGGCTGTCTAACAAAAAAGTTTGCTTCCAAGCAGGCCAGAGTTCAATTTGGGGTGGATGTGAAAACCCTCTTAATCAAACAAGGACCAACAACGCAAGCAAACCAAAAAGGAGAGAACTGTGGATTTAATTTAGACAAATATCACCACAGAAAAGCTAATGCAAAGTGTAGCTAGCATTAGCATTGCGAGCCTTGCCAGCCTCTGGTCCTCTTATCATCCACAAATCCACACACAGTATTTCGACATGTTGCTCAAGTGAATATTCAGATGCCATCCATTGTTGCCAAATGCAGGTTTATCTTTATTTTATAGCAAAGAATCCTTCTGAACTGCTTCATGCTGAACAACGTTATTACTCAATATTGATTCAGTGAGCCAGATGACTGGAACAAACACCACAACTACAGCCCCAGCTAGTGGAGGGAGGCTAGACTACACAACATTTGACAGGCTTTGGTCTACCTGAGTTGGTGCAGTTTGAAACCAAACCAAACCAAGAGAAAAATGGAACAATCAACAACCAAGTCTGCTAAATTTTAGGCATGAAAGAGACCTTATTATTTATTTTCTGCCTTAAATAGAATCCTGCTTAGCTCTTCCTTACAGTGCACTGCAAAATCCAACAGAGAATTAAATGTCTAATTCATTACTTAAAAAAAAAAACTAATGAGAAGAGTAACTGAGTACATCTTATATCAACTTACTTAGAAAGAGACAACTGTTCACTCTCACACTCACACCTTTCGAGCATACAGGGGGGCTGGAGCCTACCACAGCTGTCATTGGGTGAGGGGTGGGGTACACCCTGAACCTGTTGCCAGCCAATTACAGTGCCGCATAAAGAGAAAAACAACCATTCACTCCCCCCTCCTGACCTGGGGATTCAACTGGATACCTACTTGGTGTGAAGCACGTGCACTATCTGCTACGTCACTGTGCAGCCTCTCAAAAATGCAACAACATACTTTGTCCAGATATTATCATAAAGGCAGACACACTCTAAATGATGAACCTCTTGACAGCAAAGTCGAAAACTGATTACCTCTAAAACACTTTATTTGGCTTTCTTGCAACATCTTTCCATGACCTACATGAAGGATAAAGTAAAAAAGGGAAAGAAAATGTTATTATAAATCTATAATCTATAAAAATCTAAGATTAAACTGGCAGAAATTCCACCAGGTTCACCAAACGGAGAGACATATGATTAACTGACTCAAGTCATGTGATGTGTCATCTGATTATCAAGGAGCCTTTATTAGTTACTTAAGTGTAGCAGTGGGTGCTGCCATACTGCATGAGCATCGCAACCATACTTTAGCTCAATGTTCCGATACACCAGGAAGCAGGATCCATGTCCCTGATTTCCAAAACCAGAAATCCTCAATAAAATAAACCATGTGTAAAAACACATCATTCCCTGTAAAGCAAGCATACAGATATATAACACTGAAGCAATTTTTGGCTTTGGCCTCCTTTTTCAACCCCAGAGGTTGCCCATAGGTTTAGGAACATATTCGAAAATATTTTCTCAACAAACAACTGCTTTTAATTTAAACCTATCCATGTGATCATGTACATTCATCTGATGGACATCTTTAAAGCACTGCCTTAAAGCTGGGGTTGGCGATCTGATTTAGATACACTTTTTGTAATACTGTTTAAAATGGTCTTTATGACCCGATGGTAATCAACTCATTATGTGTTCTTAAAACAGAGCGAAAAATATCCGCTATCTACAGCAGGAGTAAAACAGGGAAAACCCCAACCAATAATCTTGCCGGGATACCTTCTTTTACACCAATCAAATCCCGTCGCCATTCTGCGTGCCTGCTGCGCGTGCATTTTCCCGGCGTGCACCGACAGTGCGTGTAGCATGTAGCATGTAGCATGTAGCATGTAGCGTGTAGGAAACAGACTCCGCTGGAGAATGCTTACCTTTCAAGTTTTGTCTTTGAAAATAAGGGAAGTCCGCTGTGAGCTGTCCCACAACACCAACCAAGCTCCAGTATCCCTCACATTTAAGACAGATGTACAAGAAATCTAAAATAAACTCTGTTTTTCTAAGTTTGTTCCGCTGTTGGCTCTAATCTCGCGAGAACTGCCGTCCATGCTACTGCAGGTGGCAGTTCTCACCAAGTTATAAAGAGTCTGATTTAGTTGAATAGCTGTTTGATTTGCTATGTGTGATAAAAAAAAACACGCATTTACCAATAATGAATATAACTCAAATTGATCACATTTATTTTGTACACGTGTTTATTTCCATGCATCATGTCCATTAGAATCTGAGCCATTACAGGTAAATATTTACTCTCTTATAATCACATTACTCTTATAATGAACACTCTAATGAGGAGAGTGAGAATTTTGGCAGCTGTGAGTCTGAGCACCTTCTGTGTGTTGGTATTTAAACTAAAGGTCACTTATTGTTGGAAAGCTTAGCTCCCAAAATCTAATCAGAGTATGTGTATGAGGATATGTGCGTGTCTGTGTGTGGGTTCACATCAAGCAGATTGCAGTTTAATCTCCTGTTGATCCTTTATGCTGACCATTGGTTCCCACACTGAAATAATTCTCATTAATTACATTTAGACTTCCATAATAATCAGTGTCGCTCACTTTGATCATGTTGAAGGTTTACTCTCAGAACTTCTGTGAAATTAGATTGGACCTGCAGTTTTGCTCTCAGATATTATTAAAGTTGAGTTTTCAGGAATAATTGCAAGCATTAACGTCAATTATTTCCATTTACAGTAGTTGTTTCAAATCACTGGCATATCACACATTTAAGCAGATGTATAAATTAAATTGATGATTTAAAAAATCATAGTTATTTATAATAGTAAAATTATTATTTCCATCGTTGTTGCTACTATATATTCTATTTTATTATTATGATTATAAAAAACTATTTAATCCTCAGCCAATGTTTTCTTATAACTTTTTCTTCTTTTTAGTTAACCTTTATGGGAAATGAATTGACTTCTTAATTGGCTTTACTTATTGTTTTAGCCATGTTTTGCATGAACTGTATACAATTACTATGATATATGACTGAAATTAACATAAATCCCCATTATAGAGGTAATTAAACAAGTGTTTCAACAGACTGTTATTAGTCTCATTTCATATGCCCCTCATCCTTAACAAACTGGAACATTTATTTACAACTTAAGCCATGTTTGTTGGTGAAAAGTAAAATAAGCAGTTGGATGAAAACATGTGACATAAACCATCTAAATATCACAGGAACCTTGGAGAAGTCGTTGATGTCCTCTCATGCATACTGCACCAATCAGTTGAGATAACAGCAACTGACAGACAGAGGGACTGTGTTAGGGTGGGGCTTAAGGCTGTCTGACCAATAGTGACATTGCGGTTCCAAACCCCCCCTCACAGTGAGAGCAACAGATGTATTATATATTAAAACACTGAAGCTGCTTGAACCAGGCTGCATTGATGTTTATTAAGGGTGTAAAGATTGTCCTTTCCCAGCATGTAATCAATTACGGTGTAGGGTTTCTGCAGCTAGTCTCAAGTGGACACTCTGGGTACTACAGTTTTTAGTTTTTATCCATGTATCTTTTGAGGCCTCATCGATAGGTTGATAAATGATTTTTTCTGATATGTCATTGAGCTCTGATGTACTGTATGAAGCTCTCTGATTGCTTCAGGAAGCTATACAAATCACTTCTCTTCCTGTCTCGTCTTGCATTTAACCCAAAGTCTTCGGCTTGTTGTAAGATTTTCTCCCAATTTCACACAAAGGTCAAATCGGACAGAAGGATAAATTTGAAAGGTAGAAAAAGAAATGCATTATGAATCCCTGATGGGGAAATCGAGTTTTTTACCCTCTGTTGTTGAAACATGCTACACACACATGCAGTGAAATGCTAATGCACAAACAGGTCCTACGAGCATGCATTGATTGAGAGATGTCAGAGTGATAGCTTGCTATACCTGAAGAAGCACTTCTGAACAGTTTTGGGGCTAAGTGTCTTTCTCAAGAGCATTTGGTCATCTCTACAGCTACCAAACAACTTCCAAACATGAGTCAGTCAAGACTTGGACCAGTACCTTTTTGGTCCCCAACCCGAGTCCTTCAGAACTGAGCCACTGCCACACCTTAAAACTTGTCAGATTTTATACATCATTGACCTGATCCACTAGAGGTCTGCATGTATAAAAACATGTGCAAAATTGATACAAAACACAGAGCTGATATACTAACAAGGCGCAGCAAGGACTGTGTCTTTCAAATTAGCAAAATAGTCCATTTAGTGTGTCTGCATTCATGAACGTGCAGAATACATGCAGATTATCAGAACACACAAAATACTGGGAGATGCAAATGTGATCATAGCACCCGCAATGTGATTTGTCAAACCTGCAATTGATGGCCCTCAATTTTTGCATCTAAATTTAGCACGTTTGAAAAGCAGGTGCAAAACTGGCACAGTGTTATGCACAGAAGGCCACGGTCATTGTGGCGAGAAACGGGGTTGCATTAACAGACTATTTTCATTCATTGAATTTTTTGATGAATGATAGAAAGATTTGGAGGCTGTCTGTCATTATGATAGATTGGGAAAAGAGGGAAGATCCAGAGTGGCTTCATATTCATGCAGACGTGCGTAAAGTAAACCCTCTCTGTTTTGCACTCTACATCTTAAAGGAGGTCATTTAATCTGTGTAAAAAAAACCTTTCATTGCTATAATTACTTTGTTTGTCACTCAGAACTGATTGCAGCACACTCTCCATGCACTGACAGCTCCTAAACTCGCTGGAAATCCGGGACATGAACAATCATCCACCTCCTCGGAACATTAAGCTAAAGTTTGGTTGAGATGCACATGCAGTATGGCAGTGCACTGCTATGCTTCAGTAACTAATAAAGGCTCCTTGATAATCAGATGACTGACGTTCACACATTGACTGGTGACAGGTATAGGAGCTGTCAGTGTGTGGAGCAACTTGCTGTCAGGCAAGAGGTAACCAGGTGGTCTGTGTGTGCGTAACTGTAAGATTGCCCTTTACATGAGAGGTTATTGATGATGAAGCTGTGCAGCTATGGGAATGCTGTTATTCAGATCATGTTCAATAGTAATAAGAAAAAAGAAAATCAAAAATGACGGGCAAAATTATAATATAAAGATAAAGTGACGACATTGCCTGTCAAAATGACAGACAGCAGAAAAGATTACTCCAAATGTGTTTATTTGCCTCTGATTCCATGGCTTCAAACTTCATTTTTCCATTGAAGGTCCTCTATTTAAAATACCTGTCAGGCAAAGTAAAATAACTCACTAGAAAAGCACTCAGAGAGCGCAGACCACCGCCTTCACCAGCACCGCAGTCCTTCGCCATATTGTGATTTTGACCATAAAATTTTGTTCACAGACAGACGGACGGACAGACAGACGGACAGACAAACAAACTCTCCAGAAAACATAACCTCCTTGGCGGAGGTAATAATGACTTTTAATCATTGGTGGACATCATTGGCCATTTAAACTACCTCGATATTGTTATGGAAAGACCATCAAGGAGCATCAATACTGGTAATGATGTCAATAAAAATGTATAATCCTCATCTCTGTCCCTTGTATTTGCGGAGACAAAGTAACAGAAATATTGAAAATCTGAAGACATTATTTGGAGCAGATGGTTAATAAATCCCTCAAACTGACCCTTTATTAGGCTTCAGAAATGTCTCTATGGAGTGATTGCTATGGCCTCTCTCCAAAGGTACAGGCTTTTAATTGGCAATCACAAAGACAGAAAAGGAAAGCAAGAGAGAGAACCCTGTGGACCTCGTTCAAGGTGAGACTGAACTTCACCAATTATCGTTCCTTTTAAAGAAACACAACACTGACCTTCTGACAGAAACACACACACGTTACTCTCAATTTGATCTGAGGCCACGTTTACACAACAGCAACCTCAGCACAGTAACAGTAACCTTTTGTTGTGTTTCAGTCATTTGCTTTTGACAATTGATTTTTGAGTTGCTGAAAAGTCAAGATCTTAAAAACAGATTTCATTGTTCAAACTATCAGAAAATGTCACAAACTCATTTATCATCCCTCTGACATGAAGACTATGGCCTTCACTTTTTTTCCACAAATTCCAAATAGTCTGCCACAGTAGCTTCTTGTCTAAGCTGCGGCTTTGCTCGCTTTGCTCAAACCTATGGTGCATGTCCTCGCCCACTGAAAGTGCATTCAAGCACTGCATGGTGAACTGTAGCTGTAAGAAGCTTGAATTACTAGATCATAAGGTCATAGGTAGATCTCAACATTACAAGGTAAATGTGATATTACAAGACAAAAGAGAAAGAAGTTTTTAATAACAGGTTTATATTGCCTGTCTGATTTTTATTTGATTTGATTTTATTTCCAGCATATACTGTATGCTGTTTTTCTGGTATTTACTTGAAAAATCTGAAAGCTTGTTTTGTGGTTTTAAATAAATATGCTTCGTGGAGATGTACTTGGGGATGCAGCAGCTCCCAGTGAAGACAGACTTGTAATGTATTTCCAGCGAACCAGTTTAGAGTTGCGCTGTATGTTAATGCCTTTTTTAATTGACAAGACTGAGGGTGATTTCCTGCAGTGTTTGGTGTGATAGGAACTCTGTGCAGGCATATTATTTGGGAAACTGACATCAATTTTCATGGCCCCGTTTAAGGGTACGCATCCATGCTTACTGGATTTGTATCTGGAGTGGAGGCCAGCATAGACCAGGGAACAGCAGACCAGCTGGTTTGTGGAACTACAAGTGCATGCAAAGAAAAACAGAACTTACAAGCAACACCTGATGCTGAGATCCAACTTAACAATTTTTACCACCAATATGGTCAAGATGTCGGATGAGAAAAACACAGCACCATAAAATATGGCTCAATTCCCAGTGCCTTCAAACAAAGGTGCTACAACAAGATATTCTATGTTCACGTCTCAAGACATTCACATGAATTCCGCAAGGCTGAAATATTTATCAATTCAGGCTGCAGTATGGCAGGTTGTATATAAAGTTGCAAGAAAAAGTATGTGAACACTTTGTGATTACTTAGATTTCTGCATAAATTGGTCATAAAATATGTTCTGGTCTTCATCTAAGTCACATCACTAGACAAACACAGTCACAAAAAAAATATGAGTTTTCCTGTTTTTATTCGACCCAATATGACCCAATAATAAACTGTCACAGTACAGGGTGGAAAAAGTATGTGAACCCCTAGGCTAATTACTTCTCCAAGAGCTAATTGGAGCCAAGAGTCAGCCAACCTGGGGTCCAATCAACATAATTAGATGGGATATGCTGGTCAAAGCTGCCCCGCCCAATAAAAAACACACCAGTTGTGAGTTTGCTGTTCTTAAGGGGCATTGCCTGAACCATGCTTCACACAGAAAAGCTCTCAGAAGACCTACGATCAAGAAATGTTGACTTGCATGAAGCTGGAAAGGGTTACAAAAGTATCTCTAAAAGCCCTGATGTCCATGTGTCCACGGAAAAACAGACTGTCTACAAATAAAGAAAGTTCAGCACTGTTACTACTCTGCCAAGGTGTGTAAAGATGACTGTGAGAGCACAGCGCAGAATGCTCAATGAGGTGAAGAAGAGTCCTAGAGTGTCAGCTGAAGACTTACAGAAATCCCTAGCACATGCTAACATTATTGTTGACAAATCAAAGGAAGCCACTGTTGTCAAAAAATACATATATATTGCTGCATGTTTGAAGTTTGCAAAAGTGCACCTGGGTGTTTCACAGCATGGCCGGCAAAATATTCTATGGACAGATGAAACCAAAATTGAGTTATTTGGAAGGGACACACAATGCTCTGTGTGGAGAAAAAAAGGCACAGCACATCAACATCAAAACCCCATCCCAACTGTGAAATATGGTCGAGGGAGCATTATGGTTTGGGGCTGCGTTGCTGCCTCAGGGCCTTGATGGATTGCTGTCATCGATGGAAAAATGAATTCCCAAGTTTATCAAGTCATTTTGCAGAAAAACTTATGACCATCTGTCTGCCAACTGAAGTGCAACAGAGGATGGGTGATGCAATAGGACAATGACCCAAAGCATAGAAGTAAATCAACAATGGAATGGCTTCAACAGAAGAAAATACGGCTTCTGGAGTGGCCCAGTCGGAGTTCCGACTTCAACCCGATTGAGATGCTGTGGCATGACCTCAAAAGAGCAATTCACACCAGATATCACGGGGAAATTACTGAACTGAAAACGTTTCATACAGAAGAATGGTCCAAAATTCCTCCTGGCTGTTGTACAGGTCTGATCTACAACTACAGGAAACGTTTGGTTGAGGTAATTGCTGGATGGTCAACCATTTATTAAATCCAAAGATTCACCTACTTTTTTCACCCTGCACTGTGAATATTTACTTGTTTCTTCAGTTCCAGCGCTGAAGAATCCTTTTGGACATCTGGAGGTAAATGTCCCAAAGCAGTCAAGTTACCTTAAAGAAAAAGTTCGGTTCCTGCAGCTTTTACATTGTTTATAGAATGAAGAACAACAATATACTCACCCAGAAGGCTTTCCTGATGCAACATGCTAGCAGTCAAAATCGTGGAGCGTGCTAATGGTAGCCCGTGCTTTTTCGCCGCTCCTAAAACTGCATTTCTTTATTTTCACCGATATTCCATCATGATTTGCATAAAGGACCGCCATTGCAGCCTGTGTTCTCCACACAGCGCTGTGTGGCTGAACATTAACCTCTGAACTGATAGTTTCATGCTATAGAGGCAAAATGGTGCTCATTGTTTCAGGGAAGATCGGCAGCTACAAATCAACTTTCTTCTTCCAGTTTTGTGCAAAATGGACGAATGTCTATGGGATGAAGATGTTGTGGAGGAGGACTTTGAATATGATGGACGTTCTTACAGTTTGGAGCCACAGTATACAGATATACAGATATGAAGCGACGCAACGCTTCCAGAGAGTACTGGCGATGCGCCAAGAGCATGTAAACAGCCTCGCCAGTTCAGAGGTTGTTCAGCCACACAGCGCTGTGTGGAGAGACACAGGCTGCAATGGCGGTCCTTTCGGAGCAAATCATGATGGAATATTGGTGAAAAACATGAGTTTTTGAACGATGAATGCAGTTTTTAGGAGCGGCGATCTATGCCCTACGGGCTACCATTATATCGGTGTCCGCTGCTCGATTTTGGATCTAAATATCTCCCGAAGCACCGTTTGCATCAGGAAAGCCTTCTGGGTGAGTATATTGTTGTTCTTCATTCTATAAACAATGTAAAAGCTGCAGGAACCGAACTTTTCCTTCAATGCTGACTAATAGGTTGATGCAACATGCTAGCAGTCACTCGTGGAGGTGCTAAGTGCCTCTGCTTTTTCTCTCCAAATTTTCTTTATTTTAAAGCCTCTCTATGATGCATAATAAAAGAGGGATGTTGTTTTCAGAGCATTACAAACATTCCCTCTGCAACATAGTTTCCTATAGAGGCAAAAATGGTGATTGTCACTCATAGTTGCATAGTTCTTAGTGGTCAAGCCATCCAACAGGTCCTGAAACCCCATGACTGTTGGGTTGCACTGTTTAATCATAAATCATGTGGTCTGGCCTTGACGTATGTGAAATAATATCACAAAACACACACATAAAACACACACTTTCTGTGTCTCTGTGATGCCTGCACACTCAGTTTCAGTTTCCTGCAAAATGTTCTCAAACACAGCATGAACCTACCATCACTCGATCTGACAGAGACACTTCTGTATATACACAAACACAGGGACAGACACAACATTCATCTGTTATGCAACAAAGTTAAAGGAAGTTTATGTTTTTGAGGCAGAAAGGCAGAGAAAGTGCATTTAGCAGGTGTCGGGTGTGTCTGACATTTTATTCAATGCCACGGCTGAAAACAGTGATTAAAAAGAGAAAAGTTTTCAGTCCCTGTTAAAAAAAACATTAAAAAGGGTGCAAAGCTAAATGTTGGCTGCAGACTACATAATTTAACTTTAAACTGATTTAAAAAGTGAAGGAACCATAAACACGAGGACTGTTCAACAGAAATTTAACATCATAATAATCTTAAAGGAACACACCAACATTTTTGTTATTTTAATGTCTTGCTTCACTCCCGACTCCATGACAAGCAGACAGACTCCATTCTTTCAACTGTGTGCCCAGTTACGAGGAAGAAATGAGCTCGCATCGCATCACTTAAGCTTAGCTCAGACACTGGGATTATATGGGTAGCATGCTAGCCTGCCTTCATGGGCTTGCGTCTAGTCCTAATCAGAGGCTTTGATTTGTTGACCTATTTCTGCAGCAGTTTGAGATGTGGCATTCGCAAACAAGTTGAGTGTTCTAAGCAGCAAAAGTGAACAATGAGAACCGATTCGCACTTGTGAGTGAGCTGTTTGTTTATTAAATTTGTGGGCAATTTACATTTAAGCATGCCTCACAAATGAACATCATACTCAGAACTATGAATTGGTGCTTATCGTTCTCCTAAAAGAGCTGTTCAAAAGACTCCACTTGTTCACGAGCATCACATCTCTCTCGAAAACCACCACTGAAGTAGGTCAACAAAACAAAGCCTCTGCTTAAGAACAGAAGATCATGTGACTTTAATATAACGTAACAAAAAATTAAAAAAATAAATAAATAAATAATTTGAAAAAACTCTCAACAAGCACACAGGTCTGTTTAGAGTTGTTGAACAGTTTATGTGGTGATTGTAGGCAGAGGCAGGCTAGCATGCTTCCCATATACTCCCAGTGTTTGAGCTAAGCAAACAAGGGCTGGGCAAGCTCTGCCCATCTCTTGCTTGTTGCTGCACGCACAGTTGAAAGAATATTGTCTATATGCTTTTATATGGACCCAGGAGTGAGGCAAGAAATAAAAAACAACAAAAATGTTGGAGTGTTCCTTTAATGCATATTCGATGATTTGGTCAGACCATTGATCACAGACCATTTAAACCTGGTTTTTGTGTTGCTCTTATCTGTGCTACGTTCATGAGGTTAAAATCGACATATCATGCTGATGCATGATTTAATACTTACATATAATATAACAAATTTGAAAACAAGGCCTTATACCCCCTTAATTTTCCGCGAGATTTAAATCGTCGTGACGTCACGAGGTACCTTTCTTTTTATTGGAGTAATCTGATAAAACACTTCCTCCTCTGTGATGTCCGTTAGCCACAAAACCGTCACCGAGGAACACATCCACCAGCAGCAGTATATAGATCCCTAGCTGACATTCACTCATTACCAGCTCTGGCCTGTAGGGGGACTCAATACGCGGTCGCTGCTTTGAGCCTGCTGGAAAATACAGTAAAAGAAGAAGGACAGGCTGGCTCAACCCTCTCGGCAGCTCTGACAGAACTGACCAATCAGAGCACAAAGGGCTGTGTCGTTGCGAGGTAACCGTAGGTCATCCTGAGATCCGAATGTCTCAACAAGAGCTTGATAATGGCCTAAAATGAGGATTTTGAGAACGCTATTGTGGGGCAATGAAGGAACTAAATGACTTGTACTGAGGGCAGAAATGCTTTACAGGCATCCTAGTCTGGCATAGTGAAAAGGAGAAACAAGCATGATATGTCTCCTTTAATTTAATTTTAAAAAATATTTCAGTCTTTTATTTGAGTGACAAGACAAATGGTAGAATTCAAAGTTGGGAAAACAGCATGGAAAGATATTCAGTAAAGGAGAAACAGACCATCAATCAACCACAAGAGATCATCTTTAGGTCCTTTAAGTGATTCCGCCATTTCTACGGGGGCCTGCCACAAGCCCTGCATTAATGTCATATTGCTGACATTACAAATCCTGAAATATGACCTTTTATGCATGTGCTTATCGCAGATGTGGTGGCAAATAATTTAATGTATAGTGGTCTTAGTCTAAATATGCAAAGTGGTTGTAAAGTTCCAACATGTATTGAATTAAGATGTTGCTAGAAGTCTGGGTGTCACTGATGACCAGCTGACCTTTCTGGTTAATGTGGCCTTGATTGCAACACAGCTTCTGGTATAGCGTCAAGCATCGACTACTACTTCTGTACCAACAGGCCTCCCTGCATGCACATTTGAACCTCAGAAGATCATCCAGATCACAGCAACATATCTGGTCTTAAAACAGCCCAGAACAGCACTTGTACCTCTGCTGTTAATCTCTTTTCACTGGCATTCAGTTGAAGCTCAAGTCAAATTCAAAACCTACTCAACAGTAACAAGAACTGCTCCTGCCTACCTGGAACCCCTCATCCAGGTCTAAATTCCCTCCTGTTGCTATTCTCCTACAATAAAGGACCCCTGGTGCTCCCATCTCAGCATGTGTCATAATCACTTGGTAGACTTCTCTGTTGTTCCCAAGTGGTCGAATGAATAACCAAACTCCATTTGATCTGCAGATTTTGAACTACTTGTTTACTCAACTGTTCAGGAAACACTCGTGCACTCCGTCTGACTCTTCTTCTTAGAAAATTGAGGAGATTTAAGGCCCAAATCTTTAACAACACAGCATTGAGTATGTTGATGCTTAATATGTCTAAGTCAATGATGATAATGAAGATAGAGAAGGTGGTGGTTTTATGTCAATTGCTAGATTAGGGGAAAAAAGCCCTATCTCTTGCAGAACTCGACAACATGTGTCCAACTAGACTTGAAGCACTTTGTTGCACTTATTAATGTTGTACCCTCTGGCCTAGGTTACAAGATACAAGAAAATGTATTTGGCAAGTTTATTCTTGACTCTGTTGTACTTACTATCAGATGTACATCCCTTTGGAAAAAAACATGCCCCTTATCAAACATTTCACTGACAAGAAGCTGTGACAAACTTTTATGCTCATCTCATAACCTCAACCAGAGTCTGATTTAGGCCTGGTTTGATAACTTATATTGCCCCTGCACCTGTTAAAGCTAGGGTCTACGATCTGAAAACCAGTTTGGCTGTTAAGACAGATTTGAAAAACAGAGCCTGCCCCCCCTCCCCTCCGTGTTCCAAGATCCCGTCCCCCAGCTTGTGTCGCCTCCTAACAACACACCCCCTCTGATAGAGCAACAAGCCGGCTGACATAAAATATCAGCAGCACCAACAACCAAAAACAACCCAGCTAAACTGAAAGTTACAAATGTAACAGTCATCCCCCTTGTAACACACAGCAGTAGCCATTTCAATTGGACCGGCGGCGAAGCGGGTCTGGCGTCGCCAGAGCAGAGCCGATTGTGGGCGAGGATTTATCTTTCTTGGCGTGTCCTCACCAGCTCAGTTTACAATGCTAATGATGCATGGCTAACTTATTGCTAAAATCTATTGACGTAGCCTACCCGCTCCAACCAACAACGTTCAGTCATTAGCCAGTATAGGCACAGACTAACCAGAGTTATTCAGCAGACATCTCCCACTGTAGTAAACAAAGATTTTACCTGTTCCTATTTCTTCCTTACTTCAGCCTTTTACTCGAAACTTTTACGTTTCCTTCTCTTGGATGTGGAGGGTAACAGAAGCAGCCTCCCGGCTCCATGATGCTTCAGTAGCTGTGCTGCTAGCTGATCATCAGTAGCCTACATGAGAGAGGTAGTGGGGAGGAGGCGGGACCATGGGCGAGACAGCGTGGAGCAGGGGAGACAGGGGGTTGGATGGACTCACGGACCAATCCGAACCGCCAGGAACGGCAATTTGGATTGGTCAACTTTTATGCTGCTTTGCATCTGAATGGATTTTTTTCATTCTTTTTGGTCTATATATTGCGTAGATCGGACCATAGGACCATAACGGCCTGATAAACTGTGTTATTAAGATGTACCGAGCTTCCAAATCCTAGACCTTAGCTTTAAGGGCCTGAGGACATCTTCCAATGTAAAAAAGGGTTGAGTTTGGAAAGCTAACAAATTCTTGTTGCTTGGAACAACAAATAAATATGTGTACATGATTTAAATGCAATCAATCCTCCCATTATTTAGTCAGGACTTATATGGTCTTCAAGTTGTTCAGGTTGACTCTTTCAATTGTTCTTCAAAGAAAGATGTGCTTTATTTTTAATGTGTGGTAACATAACTGGCCAAAGTCCTGCTCCTAATTAACCCTTTGCTTTTATAGGTGAACACATGCATTCCTTACTGCTGCTCCGAGGCAGAAGAAAATCCTTTTTTTCACAACGACTAATGCTTTTAATGATGTGTGCTGGTATGAGTTTTTCTGCGAGAGAGAGAGACACCAAAGCACTCTGAGGAGATTGCAGGCAGCTGCTGGGAAAATACCTTAACACACACACGTGCACACACACATGCACACAGACACACATGCACACACACTGGGGCCTTTGAACAGCCAGATGTGGCTGTGCAGCAGGTTGCGAACATCAGTGCTCCAAAAACAGGGTGAGGAGGGCCGGGTCTGAAGCTAAACCAGTTAATGGAATACAGATTTCCTCAACCTGCTTCAGCCCCAGGACATACTGTACACACACAAGCACACAAACACACAGATACGCACAAACATGCTGTTGTCATGAAGGCAAAGGGCTGAGGCCTGTTGCACCAGATATCTGGAACTTTTATCTCAAGTTGTGATATAAAGTCTACACCTTTTGAGATAGAATGTTTGTCTTCATACTTATTCCTTTGTCATTTTCTCCTTCACTCTTCCTTTGGACTAATACCCTACCTGGCTTAAATACTGGTGCACTGAAATGGATGATAGTGCAACAGGAAGGATAAAGCACATCCCATTTCTCATGCTTCCACCATCAGACACAATGTCACAGTGTAAAGCACCCCAGGTCCACTAAAACAGTTCTCTTTAGTTGAAAAGGTTCTTAAGGCAGGGTGACCATATGTTCTCTTTTCGGTCGTAAAATGATGTCTTGCCAGATTTTATAATATTGTCTGGATTTTGCCCAGCTTGTTCTACAGACAAAGTTGACGAGGCAGAACAAGCAATGCATGATTCAAACTACTGCACCTCCCCAAGTATCCAGGCTATCCAAAAACTTAAAACAATTTCTGAACGCAAAGAAGTGGAGCTTTCCAGTAATAGTACATTACAGTAAAGGCTGGATTGCCTGAGGGGGAGGGATGGGAAATAAGCTGACCAAGCCAGTGAGCAGAGAGAGGATTCTATGAAAAAAAAAATATTTTCAGTGGTTAATCTATATTTTCTGTGTAATTAATGTAAAAATATCGTAAATTATTTCATTAGTACCATTGTGGGGTGTTTTCTGTCCCTGTTTTGCCATATTTTCACAGTGCTTTGCCATATTTTCACCATGTTTTGTAGTATTTTAGCCTAGTTCATCATTTTTGTTGTCCATTTCATTGCAGTTCGTGTTTTATGGATTTCATCAACATTTAAATAATACGATAAACCAAATAATAAATTATA
This sequence comes from Scarus forsteni, assembly GCA_036419115.1. NCBI lineage: Eukaryota > Metazoa > Chordata > Actinopteri > Labriformes > Labridae > Scarus > Scarus forsteni. The sequence goes on from JAZDUH010000269.1 coordinate 22,295,479, forward strand.
ATAATGACAAGGTGCAATATAATTTACTCAAGCTCATTTTCTGTCAAAGTTATAGACAAAAAAAGATATTTATATTATTAGTAGTAAAAGAGTTCGTATTTCCAATAAAGTGCTGCACTGGACCACTTGCATTATTCCAATGAACCTGCCTGTCAAGATGTTGAGCATGCATGCATTATGACACAACACATGCTGCTGAGGGTCCTCTTGTTGCTTTTATGGGAGAGAATATGGTTGCCCTATCTTAAGCCCTTGTTTGCACTTCCACTGTAAACAGCACTTCTACTTGAAGGCTGGGATGTGACTCAGGAGGTGAAGGTTAATCCAACTATGTAAATGTGTGACGTCACAGCAGTGGGCACAGTGAAGCGGTCTGTAGTAAAGTGCGATTGTAAACAAAGAGCAATTACGAAGGACTTCAGCATTGTAGAACTCTATGAAGCTTTGTTTCATGCAAACATTTTTTACAGCAACAGTGAGCAAATCACTCAAAATCCATGGCTTATTTGAACACAGTGAGGTTTTTTGTTTTTGTTTTGCTTGGTGTTGGATGGGAATTGTCAATTTTTGTGATCAATTAACAGACTGCAGTGCTGTTAGTTCCACCTTTAAGGGTTCATTTGGAATGCTCTGCACCCTCTAAATTTTATGTAGCAGCCAAAGCAGGGCTGTTTAAATTCTTTCAAAGGTAAGGTAAACAACTTTATAGCTTCACGTATTAAATACTTGTGCATCTGACACTCTGGTCCATCTTAATAAAGATTATCTCACCCACAATTGTTGGCATGAATCTTACTCAAAAGGCTGCATCTTTCAACCTCTGGTGAAAAAAGTGGATGTTAATGCTGATTTACTAAAGGCCCTCAAGTTTTCTTACACTGGATACCCCTGTTTCACCTCTATTCTCACTCTTGTAATGCTCTGTCAGACCTCCTGCACTGTTAAAGCCAAATGTGTAGTTTGATCTCACATCTAGTGGTTAAACTGTATTTTGCACTCAAATGAATAGTGCCCTCTCGCCCCTGGCTTTTACAAATGTGTGTTGCAACCTCTGAGCTCTACGGCAGTCGGTGCGTCGACGCTATGTCAAGCTTTCAAATTTGCCATGGCAAAGACAACACTTTTAGTCTTAGCCAATTGTACTACATTGTGCTTTATTTCCCTCTGGGACCAGAAGGACATGGAAACTCTGTAGGACTTACTTATTTTATGTAAATACAGATAAGAAATTCCTTGCTCAGGAGGATGCGTCAGATTGTTGACAGAGGCATTTGACTCAAATGAGGACATATTTATGGATGTAGACATAGAATTTGCTCATGAATTACTTTAAATGCTTGTTCCTTTAACGCTGTTCTCCCCACGTTAGCCCCGTCCACTCTGATTTGTTGTTTGGTGTGTTAACTTATCTGTTTATTCATGAAGGTAAAGACGCTAAACAAATTTCACATGCTATTTTGCTCATTTGACAGATACAATCCATGGTGCATTCAGTTAGTAAATAAGCTTATTTTAAATACAAATTAAAATTCTGAGAGCTAAACTGAGTGCGCAACAAAAAATGCACTTGCTATCAGCGGACGTGTTACAGGTGATCTATGACTGCATGCGCAATTCATAACAGGTGCAAAAGTGATGCAGAACACCCTCTTTAAAAGAGGATTTTGCATGTGCGACCTGGAGTCACCATGGAGTTTGAGAGAGCAGAGTGGCTGAAAACAAAAAAAATTAAGTTTGAAGCAATGGAGTTCGAGGCAAATAAACACACTGGTGAACTCCAGAGTCATCTGTGCGTTGCCAGAAGAAACGGGATTTGGGAGGCCGTCTGTGAAAAGCAGATCAAAACTGGAGTTGCTGGACAGAGCATATGTTTCGACTTTTTTTTTTGTTCTGACGAGAAGTTGTATTCACCTTTTTTGCTTTCTGTCAGATGGAATATTTTGCCATATTTTTTATCCATAATGTTTAATTTTCCTTTACATATTCCAGTTTAACATAATCTGAATGGCAGTATTCACATAGTTACACAGCTTCATCACCAATTGCCTCTCATGTGAAGAGCAGTGTTACAGTTATTCACACACAGACTGAGCATCTTCACATCCTTTTTGACAGTGTCACACTCCCAACACACTGACAGCTCCAAAGCTCGCTTTCAGTGCGCGGAGACTGTGATGGTGTCAGCTCTGAGTGACAAAAAAAGTGATTCTGGCTTTGAAGGGGATCTTTTTTACATAGACCTCCTCCTCCTGTATTAAGAGTGCAATATAGAGAGAGCTTACTTTACGCGTGTGTCTGCATGAGTATGATGGGACACTGGATCGTTCTTCTTTTTCCAGTTAATCATGATGACAGACAGCACCAAATCTTTTCATCAAAAAATTGAGTAAATGATGGAAAACATTAGGTTAATGTGACACCCAAACACACACACACACACACACACACCATATTGACCCTCTTAAGCCCTCTGTGCTAAACGCTGTGCCTTCTTTGCACCTGCCTTTCAACCGTGCTAAATTTAAAAGCAAGGACAACAAGCACAATCAGTTTCGGATTTGATAAATTCCACTCTTATAATCTGTATGTATTCTACGTTTTCATGAATGCAAACACACTAAATGGATTGTGCATACTATTTTGCACATTTGACAGACACAATTCTTGCTGCACCTGGTTGGATCAGCTTCGCACGAAATATCAATGTTGCTTGTGTTACGATACACACAAATCTTTAGTAGATCATGCACCAAGTGTATTATGATGTCTGAGTTTCAGCCAGAAACATGATACATTTATGTTGGTTGGTTTATGTTGGTTCAGTGAAATCAGTCTGTGATTTTAACTAATAAAGTTGAGCAGGGATGAAATTTGTTCAGGTACATTATACATCTGAGTAAATATTCTTAAATCAGAATATCAGCATTGTTTGGCCTGTTTAGCAGAATTTATCAATTTTCTAGTATGTCAGTAATTTTGGTAACTTACTTAAAGGTTCCATGTCCTGTTCTGTTCATATGTTTACATCCTGTCTTGTGCATCTATTAAGAAAGGATTTGATTTACGTTGGGCACAAAAATGGAATCCTTTGTCTCTGTGTAGATTCAGATTTAGCTCTTTGACCCTCCCCTTTGGAAGAACTCTGATCTGAGGGGGCAGGCTCTTCCTAACAACATTTAAAGTAAAGAAATTTGAATAAGGGATTTGAATAAGAATATGGGGCTGTATTTGTTGTAACTATGTTGTGTATTTATCTGTTGTGTGTTTTTTGCACCATTTTTGTATCATTCAGTTGTTGTAAATCTTTAGTTTAACATTAGCTGCCTTTGGATTTTATAATCAATTTGTCTTAAACTTTCTCTTTAGTTTGTTTTGTAGATAACATATCCTTTGATTTGCTGTAGATATTGTAAACTTGACATTTTGATCTGGTGTTTGGTCTTGGGGATGGAGCAGTAATCCTCAGTTTTTTCTGTTCCAAATATGTTATACACTGACCCCCTAGATGGGTGGATTACAACAAGTGATAAATGTGTGTGTGTGTGTGTGTGTGTGTGTGTGTGTGTATGTACATATATATATATATATATATATATCTATATCTATATATATATATATATATATATATATATATATATATATATATATATATATATATATATATATATATATATATATATATATATATATATATATATATATATATATATATATATATATATATATATATATATATATATATATATATATATATATATATATATATATATATATATATATATACACATATATTTATATATATATATATATTTATATGTATATATGTATATATATAGATATAGATATAGATATAGATATATCAATAGTACATTTTTTAACAAGCAAAGGTTAACTCAGGTCAATGCTGTTGTAATGACATTTTTTTCAGTTCCACTTCCTAAATTTCTTTAAATCTGAAATCAATTTATAACATTTAATAACATCAAAGGATCAAGAAGAAAAATCACATATTCTCAGATTAACACCAGCTGGGATTTTAATTGTATCAAAGAGAGTAATGTAACAAGAGCAGCATGAGAACATTTGCAGCAAAAAGAGACAAAGGCTGTGAAAGTGACAGTTTCTCACCTTAACAGACTTTTATCATATATGAAATTCACAGGTTAGAGTCTTTTAATTTGATATACTTTTATTTATTATCTACCTTTTTTTTACTTGATGCTTTAACCAAACAGAGATGAAAAAGTCCAGAACTTTTATGTTTTCACCATCAGCATGCAACAAACTGGACCTCTGCGGGTCTGACTGAATCAAACTTTTATCCAATGACTAAAACAAAGTAAGAAAGTACCACTAACTGTCCAATGCCCCTTATTTATAACCCTAATATCCTTTAAACAAAGTCATTGAGCCTCTCAGTCTGAAAATAAACAGTTTGAAGAGGCGATAAAATTCCCTCCAGCTCGCTATCGTTTCCTGCAGCGAGTCAGCGAGCCGCGGCACACCTTTGGGGGATCTTGGCAGAACTGATGAGGAAGGTGTGAAGACACAAGGAGGAGCGAGGCAAAGAAAGAGAGACTCCCTTTGGGTAAATTTTCACCTCTGATGAGGGAGGAGGGTGAGAAAAGGAGAGAGGGAAACTTCAGAGAAGGATTTATAAAGAAAAAACAAAGCTGCAGCAGAAACGAAGCTGCGATCTGAGCTGATAATTTGATCTCTACCAGGGAATTTTTTATTTCCCCTCGTTTATGGTGTTGTTGTGAAGTTGTCAGAGAATAATGGTCCACACTGTTCACCTGAGTGGAAAACTGTTTATTAGGTGACACATTTTACACAAATAAACATATTTATCCCCACAAGCTCTGGCTGTGAAGTGTTCTCCACGTTCCTGCCATGAGGGAGCATTACTGCTGTGATGAACTAAAGGAGTCTGAAGCAGGAAACCAAAAAAATATTGTTAAACAATTCTGTACAAAGTGAAGTCCAGTTGAAACACATGTGAGTGCATTCGATAAAAAGACTCAGAGAAGGCACAACAGCAATTGATATCAATTGAATTAGTTGAGCTTAAATAAACAGCTGGCCGGGTTAGCTCTCAGGTTAACAAGCTTTAGTCTGCTCACTAATGTCCTTTCCTTAACATATTAGGTCCATTGTTTTTCCCTTATCTTTGATTGTTTTGTAAGAAAGCCTCAAAGGGAGATCTAGCTGCCTCCCCAAGTCCAACAATCCTCCCTTATTTCCTGTTGTCTGGCTGCTTGCTTCTTGCTTGTTAGTCTGCTGCCATTGATTTTTGACTGCTGTCATAACAGAAACATTTGTACAAGACAAGGCTACTCTTAAAAGAATGTTTAACAAGTCTGATTCTGTCAAAAGACTAAAACTGGAGAAATATTTAGAAATGCAAGCCAGCCATGGCCTCAAGAGACTTGGGCAATGGTCTTCATCTGTAAATTCCTGGGACTGATCATTGGATGTAAATGATCCCAACTGGCTGATTGTGCTAACATTAGCATAACCTCACCTGGCTATGTTCTTAAAATGTTATATTTGTGACAGCATAGCTGAACTGAACTAAAAAGTTAGTAGGGACATAGTTATTACCACAAAGATGGCAATGACAGTAATGCAGCACCAAGGAAAAAATCACTTTATTTAATAATGATATTTCATGAGTACATCAGAGTAAATGATTGGTTTGGGCATGCTGAGATTTTACGATGGCTCAGATCATCCCTGTGTCTGTCGCACTGATCTTTATTAAACCACAGACAAAATTAAAGGCTACAGACTGTGTGTGTGTGTGTGTGTGTGCGTGTGTGTGTGTATGTGTGTGTGTTTGATTTGAAGTCCATATGAGAGCTCTAATAGAGTGGAGTGTGGGATCAAAGGGCTCTGCAGGCAGCCACTGTGGTCTGCTTCACCACAGATACTGACGTCAACATGGGGAGGGGAGTGAGGGGTGAGAGAGAGGATACAGGATCCAGAGAGAGGGTGAGGTGATCCAGGCACTTTAAAAAACACACACAGTCTCAAATTAAGTCAACATGACACATCGTATGTGCTCTGACAAAAATTGCCCTGGGTTGGATGAATTTGCCTTCATTATGTCAAACAAACAAACAAACAAACACAGATAATGATTAATTTCAAGACAAAAAATGACAAGAACAGACTCTCATGTGAATTACAGGACCTTTGGAGAAAATCTCTTTTCAGTTTTTGAAGTTGATTTGCAAACTGACACAGCAACACCATTGGTCATAGATCATGGAAGATAGCAGTGCTTGAGTGAGCTTGGCATTGGATGGGGACCTTCCTATTTGCATGGACAATAGCTGATTAGAGGAGGAGGTTTGTCTCAATGGAGCAGAGACCAACAGGTAGGCAAGCAGAGTGAGCAAGAAAGCATTGCCTATGACTTAATAGTACCTCAGCTGCCTTTCAGTTTGTCAAGTTCATGTTGAGTCCTTATCATGGTTTTCAATAACGGTCCAAAAGGAGGAAATGGAGCAAAACAAAGATGTAGAACAGATAGCTGCAAGGAGAATCTGCAGCAATAGGCATCTACTGTCCTAAGTCTTTGTGAAGCTGCTGCATGCTAGAATGCCATAGGAACCAAAGGCATGAGAGCCACGTGATCATTTTCTCATGTGCAGTTTGCCATGAATTGGGTAACCTGACACACCAGATGGACTAGTCCAGACACAATGAACTGTCCCTCTGGGCCATAGCCTATAGAAAGTGTTTGGGGAGAAGCTTTCAAAGTATATCTGGCAAGGAATTGGACGATCTGTCTACCAATCACATTCTGTATGGGAAAATAAGAAAATGTAGGTCGGTGCAACTGGAAGTAGGCAGTTTAAAGGAAGGGCAGAATATATGCTACCTTCTAGAAAAAATCTTTGTCAAAACATGTCAGAAGTGGAAGGAAATATATAATATATAAGTGTTAGTATTTATTTTTGTTAGTTTTTCATTCAAGCAAGAAATGCAGTCACGCTCTGAATAAACTGCTACTGAATCTGTTAGCATCTATGATAATCTTTCTAATAGCAGTCACTTCCTGCTGTTATCTTGCTCACAGCTCCACCTCTTCCTGCTCTAAAGTAGGTAATTTGGCCACGCCACACAAATGCAAACGCTAATATATAATAAAGGATAATAGCTGAAGTCACCCGACAAAAAGAAAAAACAATCCTTTCTTTAAATTAAGCTATTTGTGTAGTCAAGCGCACTAAGAGAATAGCATGTCCAGTGAAATATGTCAGCTGTAAAAGTCTGAACTATTTGATTATTCAAGTTGTCACAGTAAAGTCCTCCAGAGGAAATAATCTCCCATCTAGAGACATCACTAATTCTCAAGCATTCTGATTTTGAGAGCCTGGATAAAAACAGGGGATCTGTGGGTGTCCATGTTGTCTCTGCCTTCAGATGGTATTGCCACTTGATGGATCCCTAAAAAAATTAAATGTAATTTTTGATGTCTCCATTATTGACAGTGTGTGACTTATGATGTAGTTTTACTTGCACAGATTCCTGCTCTGCTGCACTGGTTTCCTGATTTCCACTGCCTCTTTAAAGTTGGTGGAAGCATTTTGTGCCACTGGTTTTGGTTTTGGAGGCTGCATGTGGAACAGTTCAGTCTGTAAGAACATCTGGACGGCTGCAGGACCAGGAACAACACCCTTCCTCAAAAAAAGAGGGGGAAACCAAAGAGAGGAGGGGGGCAAAAATGAGAACATGTACTAAAACCCATTAAAACGGAAAGCTGAAGTGAAAACACTCTAGAATATGCTTGAAAATGAGCTCAAAAACACAAACCGCAGTGAGAGATTTGATGGAAATACACAATGATGCCCCAAAAAAAAAAACCCGACCACTCACACACACACACACACACACACACACACACACACACAAACACACACACACATGCTCAGTTCTGTCCACAGGTGGCTGCTTGGAAACAGAAAAAAATGCTTATTTTAGGTCCTGTCAACCAGGCCCCTGGGCATTTACACAAACACACGTGCAGTCTCACATACACAGACGCCCAGCCATGAATAAACTCTTGTTGAGGGAAATAATCTGCTGATGAACTGAAACTTTTGGTTTAATGTAAAAATTAATAAATACTTTCAGCCATCAACAAAAAATGCCAGTTTGTCTAGTTTTTGCAATTATTTGATTTTTTTAAGTTGTTTTTTTTGTATGTGATTAGAGCAAGCGATTAAGATAACATCCTTTTTTTTTTTTAAATGTATTTTTGGGGCATTTTTGTGCCTTCATTGATAGGAGAAAGACAGTGGATAGGCTCGTGAAAGGGGGTGAGAGAGTAGGGGAAGACACTCTGCAGGATTTGAGCCTGGACCGGCAGAAGCAAATACATGGGGTGCCTGGTTGCTCACCACTCCGCCAAACCAGCACCCCTAACATCCTTTTTTAGCGAAGTTCACTTGAACTGTATGGCGAGAATCAACAATACAGTCCAGCTGCAGACCTCCACTCTCAGCCAACTGTCTTGGAGACTGTACACCTCCAACGTCAGAAGGAAGTGACTTCATGATACTACATTATAAGAGGCTCCACTCCTCCATTGTCAGAAGGAAATGGTGTCATGATATCAAAGTAAAATACTACAAAATAAAATAGAGATAATTGTCTCCAAAGCTACGTTGGGCCAGACACTTCAGTTTTTCTACATTTTTATTACCTTGGTTAATCTGAGTCCTCAGTCATGTTACATTAAAGAACACAAAGTTTAAAATGTAGGTCGTCAGTAGAGCAACATAAGTGTGTGGGCATCTCCGTTTGGTGTAATGATCTCAAGGGTTTTCATTTCAGAGAGAGACACAATTGCTTTGGGCGTCAGTGGCGCAGTTAGATAGTGCGCTTGATCAGTGATCGGGAGGTTGCAGGTTCAAGCCCCGCTCTGGGTGACACATGGCAATGTGTCCTTGGGCAAGACACTTAACCCCAAGTTGTTCCCAGTGGTGTGTAAATGGGCATGAAAGGGCGTGAATGTGTTAGAGATACTGATGGATAACTAACATAGAAACTCTCAACCATCAGTGAGTGAATGTGAGTGTGAATGGGTGTGAATGGGTAGGTGTGACCTGCGGTGTAAAGCAGCTTTGAGTAGTCAAAGACTAGAAAAGTGCTATATAAGCTCAAGTCCATTTGCTTGACAGTCCTATTAGAACCTCTGTGTTTACAGTCACTGCTGTTTTAACCGTAAAATGGGGATAAAGGCAGCATCAATTCAAGGCTTTATTAGTTAAGCTCCCTTCACACCGCCGCACGGCAACCAACCCAAAAAACAGCCTCTCTGCCGGAGGCAAAGCGTTTTTCAGGGTGTTTTCACACCAACCATATTTAGTGCGCACCAAAGAAGTCTTGGCCCAGGGTTTGGCACGTTAGTATCAATGTGAATGCAACCACACTTTGGTGCACACCAAATCAGCCAGTCCAGAGACCTCCATGAAGGGGTGGTCTCGATCCGCTCCATCTCCTGACATTTGGTGCGGTTTCACTGGTGTGAAACAAAGTGGTCTGAACCGATCTACTTTTGATGCATTACTTCCTGTTAATCCCGCGGTTGAATCTTTTGCTTACTCAATTTGTTGATTTGTTTATTCTGGTTGAGGATTACAATGATTTACGAGGGTCCAGAAAATGTCGGAGAGTGAAACGTAAACATTTGTTGTCAGGTGTAGGAAATGGTTACCATGGTAGCCTCTCCTTAGTTCTCCTCCGTAGCAGGTTTGGCAACCAGTTATGTGCATATCTCCCCCTGCTGTTTCAAACTGAGTAAATACACAAGTGGGCCGGGGCATGGTTCAATGTTGCAAGTGTGCATGCAAGCCAACGGGGGAGGGGGAGGGGGGCAAACCGCGCCGCAGTACGGTTCGAAACAAGTGGGCCTAATGTGAAAACGCCCTTAAAGCGTCTGCTGCTGCCGCAGTAAGAGCAGAGTCGAAGGTGGCAGTGACAGAGAGGTGATTTATATGACATTATATACATATATAATGTCTATGGCAAAATCTGTGGGCGGCAACCACTTCTCTGTCCTACCGCTGTGGTTAAAACTGTTTCCCGTCTGCCGCCCATCTCTCATCAATATGACTGGAGGTGACGTGTTGCCGCGCGGCGGTGTGAAGGGGGCTATATAGTTATTGTTTATATTTACGTCATGTCCGTCTGAAGTTGGAGGTGGCCTCCGATTCACATTGGAGGAGCCATTAGCCGGCTGAGAGCGGAGGTCTGCAGCTGGACCCCTCTCAGAATCAAAGGCATCTGAGAAACTACTAACTTACACAGTTTGTGCTTAATCTGCTCGACACAGATCTAAAAGTTTTAATTCGGTCAATTGTGTTGCTTTGTTGACACATCCCGTTTTGCAGTACACGTTCATGAACACATAGTGTCTCCATTTTTTTCATCTGATGAAAAGCACCCTCTTGTAAATCAATAAGAGGAATATAAATTTCTAACTGAGGTGCTTATTATCTGCAAATAAGCGCCTCAGTTTACTGACATAAAGCTGATCATACTTAATAATCTCAACTTACTTTTCAAAATCAAACAGCTTTTGTTATAATTTTGAGACTCAAGACCCCTTCAAGCCAGAGCATGCTTCAGGAAGTGAGTGCTAAATTTTGAGGCAGTGCCCACAGGCGACCAACAGAGGTCCTTGAAGGTCAAAGATCAAAAAAGCAAACATTTCCAGAACAGAGGGGTTGTGAGAGTGTTCGCTTCAGCTCACAGCTACAGAGAGAGCAGGCATCACGCTGAATGGTGACCAGATGGGGACAAAAATGTTTGCATGTTAGTGTGTAAGTGTGTGTGTGGGCCACAAGTAGGGATCTAGTTGCCACGAACGTCTCTTTGAAGGAAAGAAAGCTTTGAAAGAATCCAAATGGGAGGCTGAGATGATGATGGTGCGGTAATGAACGCTGGGGCTTGGGGTGTTTTATGTGTTTGTGTGTGTCTATGTGCTTGTTTTCCTGTGTATGTGTTTTTATGGTGACCAGAAGTGTGTGTCTCGGTGGGGTTGACGTCAGGTGCAGCGCAGGTGGGCAGCAGGGGGAAGGGATGAAAAGGTCTACAAAATAAACACACCTGATCTCACCGGACTCGTAACAGAGCGTACGGCTGAAGTTGTGCTTCGGTGTTTATTTTCTGACTGAAAAAGAGTGATATTCTTTTTCTTCTCAAAGCTAAAGTGCTGCTTGTGTCCTCAAGAGATTTTAAGTCAAAGGATATAAATGCTGGACCAAATGAACAATATGCTGATGATTTAATTCTGTTCCTCTTGTTTGACAGAATTATTTTCAGGTATGCTTTGACTTCAAGGTTCCAGAGAAGGCCATATAGTCTTAAGACTTTAACGGGAACATTATCTAGAGTTAATTGTTTTATCACACAAATGAATGTTCAGTAATGAAGAAAATCCCCAAACTATGTCCAAACAGACTCCAAATTCACAGACACAGGCAAAAAGCTGAAGCCTGGTTTGGACCTGAGATTTCCAGAGCAATGAGATGGTTTGAGAATGATGCAGGAGACTTTCCTTGCAGTGCAGTGCCAAGCCTCAACCTCCTACAACTTCACCACTAAATGCTGGAAAGCCCAATCAGAAAAGAGAAGCTGACATTGAAGACATGACGATAGCAGGAAGTGACTTCATGTTTGAATGCAGTGGTGGTTTCTGAATCCACAATATCTACTTTTAATATCTGGGAGTGAATAATGAAATCCTCCACGGACGATGCCAGTTAGTCATGGTATCCCAGAGTTGTGGCTATTCAGCGACACCTGGTGAAATATTCTCCTCAGAAGTGTCCTGGGAGGACTTGGTGGAGGTTGTCGTTGACTAGGTTTATGTCACATATAAATGGTAAACAATACATCCATGTGGTACAATTTAAAGCTATGGTCTACGATTTGGAAGCTTTGTACATCTTAATAACACCGTTTATAAGGCTGTTATGGTCCTATCTACACAGTATAAAGACCAAAAAGAAAGAAAAAAATCCATTCAGTATACCCACTGCAAAGCTGCATACTAGCTGACCAATCAAGCCTTGAAGGCAGTAAGGTTCAATTGGTCCGTGAGTTGGTCCGTGAGTTGGTCCGTGAGTCCATCCAATCCCCTGTCTCCCTCACTACGCAGCGTCATACCCATGGTCCCGCCTCCTCCCCTCTACCTCCGGTGAGCAGCTAGCAGCGTTAGCTACTGAACTAGCCGGAAAAGCCTAGCCCCTAGCCGCTTCCCTCTCCCGCGGGGCCCAACGGAGCTCTGCCCGCGGGTTGAGGCCTGTTAGCGGGCTAACGGCTAACGAATGGCCTCAGTCGGCCGTCAGACCTTCAGCATCGGCCGTTTCGCCCCTGGTTGATCAGGTAATGGCTTTGTTTACTACAGTGTGAGATGTCTGCTGAATAACTCTGGTTAGTCTGTGCCTGTCCTGGCTAATGACTTGTAGCGGAGCGGGTTAGCCTGTTAGCCGCTAATCGTTAGCATTGTAAGCTGAGCTGGGAAGGACAGGCCGAGAAAGATAAATCCTCCCCCACAATCGGCTCCGCTCTGGCGGCGCCAGACCCGCATTGCCGCCGGTCCAATTGAAATGGCTACTGCTGTGTGTTACAAGGGGGATGTCTGTCGTGTTTGATACTTTCAGTTGAGCTGAGCTGTTTTTGATTGAGTTTGCTGCTGATATATTATGCTAGTCGCTCATGGCTCTGTCCAAGGGGGCTTGTTGTTAAGAGTCGAGGCGACACGAGCTGGGGGCGGGATCTTGGAACACGGAGGGGAGAGGTGAGGGAAGGGGGGGCAGGCTGCGGTTTCAAATCGTAGACCACAGCTTTAATGTAAGACGATAGTCTAAGGGCTGAAACATAGTTTAAGCCATCAGCTTAAACTACGATTACAACATAAGGTCTAGCTGCTATGTCATATTGTGGCTTATTCAGATATTCAGATCACCAACAGTTGATTGGTGTTGGAATATAAGAAACATCCACAGCTCTACAGTCAAGAGTGAAATGTGTATGATGGCATACATTGGTGGTCTTCTAATCTTTTTTGTACAATAGCCTGGGTTAATGCAGTAATATTTTACCACAAAGTAGTCTGGGTGATGGTGACAATAACTGCAACAAAGTCAGTTTTTATTAATGTTCAGTGATGTTTTTGATGAGTAGGGAAAGGGGCATAAATACAGTAAGAGCTAAAGGGATAGTTCAGTATTTTTGAAGTAGGGTTGTATGAGCTCCATATGGTCACTAAGGACAGTAGATACAGTAGAAAGCTCTCTCTTCTCCACCAGAAAGCCACAGTCTGTAAGAGTCTGTGACGAAGAAAAGACGCTAATGGAAAAGTACTGTACTGGATTTAAAGGCTATTTTCTCCGCCTACAAGAACTCAAATCAAAATATAATACCACAGTTTAAGAGTACTCTACATATGAATTTTTTGAAGTGCATAAACCGTTCGGAAATTTATAGTTTATCCGAACCTAAGCCAATTCACGTCTGTGTCCTTCCGCTAAATCCCTTCACTGTAGTTAGCTAGCGGAGAGCTAGCGGCTTTGAACACCTTTTTAGACTAATTAAAAGCACATTATAAGACAAATATTTCTGAGATGGGTTTTTGTGATGCTTCCCTTGATGCAGAAACAGATGTGCATCATCTAGAACTCAGCTGCACAGAAATCGTTGCGTGTGTTCATGTGTAAGAGACACACACGCACTAGTAGTCTGCACTGTTATGATAAACAAACAGCCTCCTCTACTCTGCTTATTTGTCTCTGACAGATCATTATTACTTTGAGCAGAAACTGTCATTAGGTCCTTCAGGTTTGGGACGTTTTTCCAGTTTATCTTTGGGAAATTGAAGAATGTCCACAAAACTCCAGGAAAGGAAAGTCTGTTGACGAGTAATACCGCCGTCCGTGTCACATATTTCCAGGTCAAATATTCGCCCCACTGTTTATTTCCGACTCTTTCTTGATGTCCAGTGTCGTGTTCATGTCGGTTCGTCTCCATTTTTATCAGCTCGTCCTCTCTAAACTCCGGTACATACAGGTATCCTCTTGGCTCCAAAGTGAATGGGACTTCATCGGTGCTGTCATAATCATCCCTTTTTTAATTTCCTGCATTGTCTCCTCCTCACACCGCTAACAGTCAAAACAAAAGAGTAACAATACTTGATCAAAGTTACACTAAGCTACAGCCAGCATCTGAAGCCGCTAGCATGTATGTTTTGATCAGCTGAGAGGGGGAAGGGGGCAGAGTGTCCCTCAGCTAAATCAGTCCGCCGCCGTGGGTTTAATAAATCACATTGCTAGTGATAAATGATACAGTATGTATGTATTCTGCATATTGATGGAGGCAAACATGCTAAGTAAATTACGCACGCTATTTTGCTCATTTGACTGACACAATCCTTGGTGCACCAGGTTAGTAGATCAGCTTAATGCGTGCTGACAAGTTTGCACATGTTTTTACAAAAGCAAACCCTTTGCAGATCAGGCCCTCAGGGTACACTGAGTCACAAATCTATCCAACAAGCTGTTTTTGGTCTTTGGGAGAGAACCAGCGTGCCCCAGTAAAAACCCACACATGCACAGGGAGAGCTTGCAAACTCCACGCAGAATGGACCTGCCAGACTTGAACAAGCAACCCTCTTGCTGTGAAGCATGAGCACTAACTTGATGGCCAGTCAGTTGGCCATTATGTTATTATGTTTGTTGCATGCTAGCAGACATTTTTATGAACCAAGGCATGTGCCTCGTCGACTCTCAACTCCTGAACAATAAATAAATGATAGATAACAAATGAAGTACTTTTTACTTTTACTTGATTAAACTTATATTGTGCATCTCTTATTTATACTTGAGTAAAATTTGAAAATATCAGAACAACTTCTTTCTTTTATTTGAGTATGATATTTGTCCTCTGGTGCATCTTATCCTGCTGACTGTCAGTCTCTGCCTTTTCTCTACTGTTTACATTCATAATGAGAAACATCTGGAAATACTTCAATATAATAATGTAGATATTATGTAAAGTACTTTTTTTAAACATGGTGCACAGGTGCTCAGAGCAGTTTACCCTCTCATACCTGACCCTTAGATTTACAGAATTATTATGGAGTATTTTGGTTTTCTCCTCTTTTGTTTACTTGTGGTTTGTGTGCACTCTTGCTACAAGGACAAACAGTGCCCCCTGGGGACGGGTCTCCTCTCGGTCCCCTGTTTTTTAATCTCTTCTCCTCCAGCTGTCTCAGATCCTCTTATCATCCTTTTTTATCTTTACCTCTTTCCACCTTTTCTCCTTTGTTTTGTCCCTTCTTCTTCTACCACACCTACTGTTTGTCCTTTTTCTTCCTCCTCTATACATTTCTAGGAATGTTTAAAAAAAAAAGAGAGAAGGAGAGGGATAGTCCAAAAAAGAGAGGCAAACAAAGACAGAGGAGCAGTTCTTTTCAACCTTCTATTTTTTAAACCTCTGGGATTTCTGTATAAAAATCTATGTTTAGACTGTTCGTGTGCAGATATGCATGGAGCTGTGGTACATATGAGAACCTTTACAGAGGGGTTTCAGTCTCTGAAAATGAGAGTGGCCCAGCTTTAAGTTTTGAGGTGAGATCTGCACTCCTCTGTGGGGCTTTATAGCTGTGGAATTTAAAAATGTTAGTGCACTCTGCCTGATTATTGTCTGATAAAGATAGTTTCTTAGCTATTCAAACTTTATTTCACCAAAACCACAGTTAGATCAAGAATTATATTTACCAAAGTGTCTGAGTCGAGCTGATCAGCAGAGGGTGTTGGATGTATATATTTGTATATATATGTATCTGTGTATTTTATATGTATATATGTATCCATGCATATATGTGTATCCATAAAATGAAGAGCTTTATGCTCTGTTGTAAAGTGTCTTGAGATAACACTTGTTATGAATTGGCGCTATACAAATAAAGATTGATTGATTGATTGATTGAGAAACAAAATGATGACAAACACATGAACACATGTAAAGTAATCAGACTCAAAGCTTCCAAAACAGGGAGAAGCCATTAAGGGCTAAAGTGAGGGCCACATTGTGCCACAAATTAAAGGATGCTATCAAAGTAACAGCAAAATACCTGTAATCAAACAAAAAATTGAGTATGTGGCTTAACCAGAATTTAAGTTTACATTTTGAAAGCTAAATTTAATGACAGAAATGAAGCTAATTAAAGGTACCCCTTCTCAGTGCAATAACCAAGTATATCTTTTTATTGATTTAATCAGCCTTTTTTGGAGTCCAGTAAGCGTTTTTTTTTGTTTGTTTTTTTTTTAGTTTGTTTGTTCTTTGCTTTTATAAAAGTAAGATGGCAGTTACAAAAAATTGGTTTATTCAAATTCTTTGATCCCAAAAATATTACTAATGCCTCAAAGAAAGACCTTCAGGGGTGCTGGTTTGGCGAAGTGGTTAGCAAACAGGCACCCCATGTACTTACTTCTGCTGGTCCGGGTTCAAATCCCAGCTGTGACCAGTTTGCAGAGTGTCTTCCCCTACTCTCTCACCCCCTATCACAAGCCTATCCACTGTCTCTCTACTATCAATAAAGGCTCAAAATGCCCCAAAAATATTTAAAATAAAATTAAGACCTTCAACAAAACCATTTGCAAATAACATCTTGTTTAACAGTGAATGAAGTTGAAGCATTTAGGAGACAAAGTTATATCATTTACTTTCTGTTTTTATGTTGGAAGTGTTTTGCTTGTTTAGGAGGTGTCATTGAGGTAAATCCTGCAGAAGAGCCCTATAGCAGCCTTTATTATTTTTATGGTTGTAGTTTCATAAAGTTTGTTTAGCCTCAGAAATGTGACATTTTGGGTCTGAACCCTTTACCATGCAGTGCAGATGGATCCACCTAATTAAATTCCTGTTATCAGGCCTATCCATCCTAGAAAGCTACAACCTTCAATAACGGTGTGCCTTTTACAGAGATTAACAGATCATATCAGGTTCAGCGGCAGTTTTATTAGATCAGGACTGCATTTTTTATTAAATAAAAAAAACTGTATACTTCTCTGTAGAAAGGATATTTTTGCTCTACTTCTGACATGATCTTAGGAGAGTTTGTTTTAACCACTGGAGCAGCTCCTGGTGCGTAGACCCTTTGTCTCTTTTTTTAATACGTTTGCGTCAATCACCCAATATTTAATATTTTTGAGATGTGCATGTTTTTTTCATAGTTTTAGGAAATCTGAAATCATCACATGAAGAAGATGACCTCATTTGGCCCCTGGGCATTCAGTTGCCCACCCCTGGAGTACAACCTGAAGCATTCTTCTCCAGCCTCTTTATTCTGCTTTTAAAAGGATTTCCAGAGGTCAGCTCCCTCAGACCCATGTTTTTGTTCCAACACATTCTTTTTTACCTATCTACAAAACTTTTACTACTTTACTGTAACCTCCAGCACTTTTCACTTGACTGCAGTTATTTAGGTATGACAAAATCATTTTAAGTTCAACCTCGAAAATTAGGACATACCAATGGTTCAGTCCTGGAGAGTCCTGTAAGGACTTGATCATTCAGGGTATGATGATGATTTTGTGCCTTAAAATTTGCAATGATCCATTAAAACCTGAAAATACACCCCTCCAAAATGGTCCCTGCACAGACACATCAGAAGCTTTAAAGTAGTTTGGATGTCATATGATTTAATATGTAAGGCAATTACCGAAAATCAACACAACAAATAAACAGTTACCCATAATGCAACACCTGAAATCCCTGTGATTATAACATTTACTGGATCATCCTAAAGGCAGAAATCATAAGATCAAGGAGCATAGAGATGAGCATTATCACATTTTGGTCAATCAGGGAGAAAGGTGCTAATCGAGAGGGGTGATGTGTGGAAGAGGAGTAAGAGGAGGTTCATCCCCCAGCTCCTTCCTCCTCCTCCCTCCTCTTCCTCCTCCTGTCCTTAAATAAATTCCACCGGCGTCTTGTAAATTTTTATTTTGGTAGCGATGCCTCTGCTGCTTTTTTGGCTGCGGGCCCCATCTGTCGGCCAGCTGCTAGATGTTTGGGAGGGGGAGGAGGTGTGTGTGTGTGTATGTGCATGTATGTGTATGTATATATGTATTTATAAAGGGTTAAAGGGAGAAATCACACTCTCTCACACACATGCACTAATGCAGGGAGGGATTAAACGTGATTGGATGGGAATGTTTGCAGGTTTATGAATATGCATGATGAAGTTTAAATGAGGAGGAAGAGAGGAGGGGGCAGAGGAAGAATGAGGAAGTGATGCTGGGGTAGGTGAGGATGAGGGGAGAGGAAAAGAGAAAGAATTTGGGGAATGAGAAAAGGAGATGGGAAAGAGAAGGGGGACAAGGAGGATGAGGTGCAGGATGACAGACAGAGATGGAACACTACAGCAAAAATGAGGAAATGGCAGAGGAAAGGAGGAAGAGAAGGAAGGAAAGAAAAGATAATAGGAAGAAAGTTTTAATAAATCTATACAAATAATTATAAGGACCAGGCAAGAGAAAAAAATACTCAGAGAAAGATATTTTTCTCAACATTTCCACTTTTTTCCAAAAATTTGATTTAAATGTAAATCAAAATTTTTTGAATCGTTTATATATATATATAAATTATGTTTTTCTATTGTTATTTTACTTCATATTCATATTAGGATAATGAAAACCTAAGGAAGAATATCAAAGTTTCAGATTTTAAGTCAAAGCTCAGTTTGGCCTCTCTAATAAAACTGCCCCACATGTGCTGAATTGTTCTATTGTGGAGACCATAAGTCCAGTCTCTTACAGGTTGATATAGTAAACTCTGCCTCCTCACCGAGACATAGAGATAATGGTGAGGAGACACACGATCAATTTGTAAGAGGTGCTGTAGTCAACACACATGCAACCTGAAACAGCCATTCGTTACTTTAAATTTTAGTTCAAGACTTTCAGAGGAAACCTGCAACATATTTTACCTTTAAGACAAAATAATAAAAATGAAGTGTGGTGGGTAAGAGGAAAAGCATTTGTAAGGAAAAGGTGGGAAGAAAGGAAGCAAGAAAAAGCGTGTAAGAGAAGGAAAGAAAGGGGACACAGCAGGCAGTAAAATCAAGATGGAGGGGAAAGGGAGAAGAGAAGGAGCTGACAAAAAAGGAAAGGACAGAAGTGAGAGAATTTAGGGACAGAGAGGAAGAGGAAGAGAAGGGGGGCAGGAGACTGGGGGGAAAGGAAAGGATGGATGGATGTGTTTGGGCGTGGTGCCAGTCTCAGGATGGGGGGACCTTTGGGCAAGGCATCAGGGGGAAAGAGAAACAGATGGTTTGTGAACCTTTTATTAGGCGTTAGTAACGACAAAAAAACATTCATCAAATGAGCCTCGGAAACAGCAGCATGTGCAGATTTTGTAGTCTGTGTTTTTTGTCATTTTGAAGAAATATTTTCCCCTTTCCTTTTTTTATTTTTATTTTTTTGTTTTTAGAGGCCTTTTTTTCTGACAGACATAAAAAACACTGTTACCTGACTTATTAACACCAATACCAGCCACAATTACAGCTACAAAAAACATCTCAACTTATTTTATTTTGTTGTCCATTTGAGAATTTCTTTCAGAAAAATCAGAGAGATCAAAATGGTCACAAATGCAAAGGACTTCAGAACTTCAGGAAATATGATCCCCCTGTGAAAAGTGTTTTCAGCCACTCTAGAGAAAGAAAGATGTGCTTGTTTTAATTGTCACACATAAGGAAAGCCTATACCCTTTTTCCATTGAGCTACAGTCAGTGCTGAGCCAGTTCTGAGTTGGTGCTAGGCTGATCATCTCTTCAGATCCTGTTGCTCTTCCACAGGCAAGGAACCAAGTCGGAGCTACGTGATTACATCACCATACAATGTCAAATCTATGAAAGTAGATGTGGGTCAATGACATCAAACAACATTTTTGAAGAAGTACACAAAACTTTATGATGGAAAAAATTGCACAAATTGCAAAAACATATGTATTTAATCTTTCAAAAAATGTTTTAAATAAACAGAATTGCTTGGTTTATTAGTTATTATACAATCATCAAGGTAATATCCCAAAGATAATAAGAGAATACTTAAAATTATTTTTGAATGACCTTGTCAGATGTCTGCGGTAAATACTTGGGGTAAACATTTTCTGACGGACGGTGTAAGACCGCGATGACTCCCAGTCCAATATGTTTTTGCACCGGATTCCAGTTGCCGGTCAGCAGGCAGCTTGCTAAGGCCCGCCCAAGGTCAGAATAGATCAGAATTACATACAAAAACTAAAAGAGCACAAAAAGCACATTTCAGATATAAATGCAAATAAGGCAGAGCAGTTAGATTCTAACCATTTCAAACAAATAAAACACAATCATTTTCAAAGATTAAATCAAAGTTTTGTTCGTACATACCCTTTGTACTAAAACACACTGAACTGAAGAATTACCTCAGAGTAGAGAGGAAGGGAACCTGAGGGTCACATTAGCTCCAACAGAAGTCATCAATATGCAACATATGAACCTGAGTCATAGCAAAAGATCATACATATCTTAAAACAATATGTCTTGTCAGCAGCCAGTCTGATTGATTAAAGGAGAAGTCTCAAACTTAACTTACCACTGAAGGTAGAGTCTGACAGAGTATTCAAAAAAAAAAAAATAAACAACTGATCCAATCTTCTTAATCTTCATCTTTATGGGTTCTTCAATGTGAATGTTTCTCCTGAACATAAAGTTGCTGCTGTCTTAACTTTAAGGTTCAAATGTGTCCACACATAAGAGCCTTAGATTCTTTTGAGATTTCAAGTAGGGGGCCACAAAATATCATCATGTGGACCTCAATTGGCACATGGGCCACTGGTTTGTGACCCATGGTTTGAATACTAACCCACACAGTGATTCTCTGTGAGTGCTAATCCTGCTCCATTTCACACACAGCTGGGAATCAGGCCACATGAAAATATGAAATCTTGTGGATAGCTTACTGGAGCTTCATCACAAGATTATCACCTCTTTCAAAACATAAGTCATATACATAAATGTATGGATAAAGGAAAGGATTATTCTTGCTTAATGCCTTCTGACAAAATGCAAACTTGATGTAAAGAATGCTCAGTCACAAATTTAGACACACTGCAGTCATCTACTCCTGGCCTTAAGATTTAAGTGCAAAAATATATGCACAGAAAAAGGGCAGAAAAAAACATTCATAAATGGTTTATTTGCAAATACATGTTTCTGTGTGCATGTGTTGATGTCATTTTTGGTGGAGGTCAGGCATTGTTGTGGTTTTGTGAATGTGTATGTGATGTGACCTACTTTCTGTGAGCGGACATCCTAAAACACAACATCCTCTCAGTGGGTTGATAAATCCATTCGGGGTGATTCTTCCTTTTATTTGTTTGTTTGTTTCTCTGTTGTTGCTTCAGACAGCAGTGGACATGGTGTGTGTAAGTGTGTGTGTGTGTGTGTGTGTGTGTGAGTGTGAGTGTGTGTGTTTCAGTGTCCATGAGTGTGTGTTTGTGTATTTTTGGTCCTATTTATGGGACAAAAGCCTTCAGTGACCCAATAAGAAACAGAGAAATCAGAGCGCTTTATTGTGAAAGAGCTTTGCTGCTTTTATCAACAGCACTGTTTGAATAAAAATGCCCCGTTATCTTTTCTTTTTTTTTAAATGACTGAGATGCATTGTTATGCTGCTCAAAATAAAGATACATTTTGGCAAATGTTGAAATGTTTCAAGCTGCTGCTTTATATGTCCTTTAAATTACCTGTACAAGGGTAACAGCATGCATGAGGCTCAAAAGAATTACACATACACTATATTTCCAAAAGTATTTGCTCACCCATCCATATAATCAGAATTAGGTGTTCCAATCACTTCCATGGTCACGTGGTGTATAAACTCAAGCATCTAGGCATGCAGACTGCTTTTACAAACATTTGTGAAAGAATGGGTCGCTCTCAGTAGCTCAGTGGATTCCAGCGTGGAACTGTGATAGGATGCCACCTGTGCAACAAATCCAGTCATAAAATCTCCTTGCTCCAAAATATTCCATAGTAAACTGTCAGCTGTATTACAAGAACGTGGCAGTGTTTGGGGACAACAGCAACTCAGCCACAAAGTGGAGGTCAGCGGACGCTGAGGCACATAGTGCGAAGAGGTCGCAAAATTTCTGCAGAGTTAATCCCTACAGACCTCCAAACTTCATGTGGCCTTCAGATTAGCTCAAGAACAGGGCACAGAGAGCTTCATGGATGGGTTTTCATAGCCAAGCAGCTGCATCCAAGCCTCACATCACCGAGTGCAAAGCAAAGCATCTGATGCAGTGGCGTAAAGCACACCGCCACTGGACTCTAGAGCAGTGGAAACACGTTCTCTTAAGTGACGAATTGCGCTTCTCCATCTGGCAATCTGATGGATAAGTCTGTGTTTGGTGGTTGCCAGGAGAACGGTACTTTTTTGACTGCATTGTGCCAAGTGTAAAGATTAGTGGAGGGGGGATTATGGTGTGGGGGTGTTTTTCAGGAGCTGGGCTTGGTCCCTTAGTTCCAGTCAAGGGAACTCTGAATGCTTCAGCACACCAAGACATTCTGGACAATTCCATTCTCTCAACTTTGTGGGAACTGTTTGGAGCTGGCCCCTTCCTCTTCCAACATGACTGTGCACCAGTGCACAAAGCAGGTCCATAAAGACATTGATAACAGAATCTGATATGGATGCACAGAGTCCTGACCTCAACCCCACAGATCACCTTTGGGATGAATTAGAGTGGAGACTGAGAGCCAGGCCTTTTTGTCCAACATCAGTGTGCGACCTCACAAATACACTTCTGGAAGAATGGTCAAAAATCCCCCTAAACACTCCTAAACCTTGTGGACACCATTCCCAGAAGTATTGAAGCTGTTTTAGCTCCAAAGGGTGGACTGACGTCATATTGAACCCTATGGATTAGGAATGGGTTGTCACTTAAGTTCATATGCCAGTCAAGGCAGGTGAGCGAATACTTTAGGCAATATAGTGTAATGTAAGACAGACAAAAAGAGTAACACATAGAGAAATAAACTGTACAGTAGCAAATAAAATAGTAGTTATTTACAATCACCAAAAACTAAAAAAAAAATCAAAATAAAATCACGTTATCATCATGACTGGGTCGGTCAGGGTCTTTCTGTGTAGTTTACATGTTCTCCCTGTGCATTTGTGGGTTCTCTCCTGGCACTCCGGCTTCCTCCCAATGACCAAAAACTTGTTCACTAAGGTAACTGATAACTCAAGATTGCACCTTAGGTGTGAGCATGTATAGTTGTCTGTTTCTCTAAGTGGCCCTGCGATTGGTTTGTGACTGGATCAGGGTGTTCACGGCGCTCCGAAAACTTGCTCATTAGGTAAACTGCTAAATAAATTGCAATTAGGGATAAACGAGTGAGTGAATGCTTGTCCGTCTCACTTTATGGGCTGAGATCAGCTGGTGACCAGTTTAGGGTTTACCCCGGCCCTTCCCTAGTGTCAGCTGGGACTGGCTCTGGCCCTCCCATGACCCTGGATGGGGCAAGTGGAATAGATGATGGATGGATGGAAGTTTTTTTCTAAGAGCAACGATATAAAGCCTGTATTCAAATTTATGATGCCTGCATTCATATTTTAGGCTCCAGTAAAAAAAGCTGAATTTAATTAGATAAATACGGAATTTATGTTAATTGGATGGATTTTTTTCAGTTAAATACAGTATGAATGCAATTAGTTGCCTTCAAACGAACTATTACAAGCAATTGTATCGACTAATGTCCAGTAAAGAATGACACATTTACCATTTATTAAAGGTTATTATGAAAATGACATTTGTTATGACCTGGCTCAGCTACGAGGAAAGCGAAGCAACATGCATAAAAATAAACTAAATCAACTAAATTGCAGGCAAGAAAATACACTAATCAGCTCTATGCACAAACAAGGCTAAATCACTCTTAAATAAAGATATCATAACCAACAGAACCAAAGAACAATTTAACCACCGCCCTTCTCTTGACAGGATTTGCAAGGATACAGACAACGACTTTCTCAGGCTAACAAAGTTTCTCGAACTGCATGCAGGCTCTGTAGACAGGCTTCCTCCTCAGCAGCCTCTTGGGCGTCTTATAGAGGGGGAGGGCCGTTGGCTCATGGGATGCTTGGCTGCTGTGGCACTCCTGCAGCTGCTCCAAATCAGCCCGACAATCTTTGTCCTTCACACTTACCGCACACACCTACATACAAAACAGCACTCCAAAGCCTGATCAGTACAGAGAGGGGGAAGGGGCTGTAACATCGTTAAACATGTCACTGTGGAGAGACTTCAAACTGAAACCTGGCAGGTTGTCAGAGTCATCTTTACAATTTCTGGAAATTTGAAACTGAGTGGTGGGCCCCATTTAGAGAGAAGCAGGGCTGCATGTAGCTACCAGGCCACCAGTTGAGCAACTCCATTTACATAGTTGGCTAGTGAATGATACCACAATCCTTTTGTCTTGTGCACAGTAGAGCATGACATGAGAGTGGATTTTCACTCCTGTCCCGTCCCACTCCCAGAGAAAAAATCCCGTCCTATCTCAATCCCGGACCAGAGTAAAAAAATGAATCCTGTCCTGTCCCACTCCCGTAGAATGACTCCCACTCCCATCCCACTCCCACTCAAAATTACTCCCACTCCTGTCCCGTTCCCGCTTGAATAAAACCAAACATGTTTGAAAAATGTTGCATTTTATATTTAGGTAAAAGTGCAGCGCATATAAAAGGCATTGCCTTTAAGCTTCACATGCCTGACATTCGGTCGGTGTAAACAATGTCTGTCGCCGGCAGCTGCTCGGAGTCGCTTTTCACTTCCGGTGGTGACAGGAAGTCAAACCACTTTTGTAGTTCTTTTGTGTTGCTGGCGCTGTCCAGAGTGTTGGCTCTCACTGAGAGATTGTTCCCACCCCTGTACGCTCCTGTTGCTTTTTTTCTCATCCTGTCCCGATCACAGGATTAATTTAAAAAAATGACTCCCGCTCCTTATCTGTATAATCTGGCCCCACTTACAGGGTCCATCAAGATCCTCCTCTGGAGCACAGAGGTATTCTGTCATTGGGAGATGTACAAAACATATTAAAGGATATATAAAACTGTCTAACAAATGATAAAACCAATGTTCTTAAAGCTGTAAGATAATGAATGGCTCCATTACGAAGTCTGAAAAAAGGTTAATGAAAGATGTTTCATTAAGCTCCTTTTAAAAATAATGGCCCTAAAAGATGCCATTTAAATGGTTTGATATCTAATATCTGAGCAAAAAGCCCAATGAGGTCAAACAATCAGATAACATAAATATTCTAACACTTAATCCTACAGATGATTGGAGAGTACAAAAAAACATGAGCCAGTGGAGCACATCAATCCAGGACACTTAACATGCCACTGCATTACAAAAAAAAAGCCACTTCGAGTACAAAAACTCTCCAAAAACCTGCATTTAATTTTTTAACTTCGTTATGAGCTGCATCTCTTTTTAAAACATATTAAAGGATATATAAAACTGTCTAACAAATGATAAAACCAATGTTCCTTTAAGATAATCTGGCCCACCAGATGCACCATTTAATGAATTTCATTAGTCTATCTGAGAAAGAGCCCAATGAAAGTGTTTGGGACTGTGACATACTTTTTAAAAGCATAATCCTACAGATGATTGGACAATGGTTCTATCAAGCACATTCTTAAGGCATCAATCAGATAACACTGCAGGTGTAAATTACAAAACATGAGCCACTTCAGAGTACAAAATCTCTCAACTTTCTGTGACCATTATCCCTTAACACCCCATTATTCACCTGCAGAGGTGAATGTATCTAACTAAATATATTTAAGTCCAGGATATAAAAAGTAAGTCTTAGTGGTATTTGATTTAATTTTGCTCATTCAAGATGAGAGAAAAAGGCTTTATACTGCCTCTTTTTTCCAATTTCATCATTGTAACAGTTTTCAGACCAAGTTCAGGTTTAAAGAGCTTCTCTCACCTTATACAGACCTTTGTTATTACAAAGCAATGCATATTTTCAGTGATGTCAGTCAAGTATTGACTGTTCACCTGCTCAATAAAGCAGATCCTTTAACAAGTACATACTGACCTTATTCTTTTGATGATAAACTTCTTAACTTTCTGTGACCATTATCCCCTTAACACCCCATTATTCACCTGCAGAGGTGAATGTATCAACTAAATATATTTAAGTCAGGATATAAAAGTAAGTCTTAGTGGTCTTTGCTCCAAGAGTTTATGAGTTGTTCACATTTTGCACCACCCTTTTCTCAATCCTCTCTTGTAGCTGAAGAGTGACCCTATGAAGAGTGACCATGTTTGATTTTCAGATGTTGCATTGGAGACTTAGTCGCTCTTTGGCACCGAAACACAGCAGGTTCTCTGGCTGCAGAATGATTTAACATAATGTAGTTCACTTCCCGCCTTTGTAAATCACTGCCTTAAGCAACACAAACACACACGGGTACCTACCAGCAGCCCCTTTTTAAAGTCCTCTTTTAAACATATTTGCAGGTTTGAACATTTGGACTTTCAGCCTCATTTTAATTAGTGATTTCCTTCGAGAAACGCTTAAATGAATCATTAGTCAAAAATCCTTCAGCAGTGCCAGTTTTTTTTTAAATGAAAATCCCAGGGGTTAACCAACCTGGCATTACCTGTTCAGTCATTTCATTTGAGTTTCCTCCTTTTTTCTGCCTCTTTTCCACTCTATACAACTCCCCTGACTGAACGGCAGGCAGGCCCTAATTGGTGGAATATTAGAAACTATTATTTCTAATTAAACATCACAGAACACACTGTCAGACTTGGACCGTCGAAGTGATTTAAGACGCGCTGAACCTCTGGCATGGTAACAAAGTCTATTAGTGGAGACGGACGAGGGACGCTTCAAATTGGCAAGCAGACGAACGGGCTGAAGAAAATCTGCCAGGGTTTCATTTTAACAGGTGTGACTGTGAGTGTGTGTGTGTGTGTGTGTGTGTGCTCGTAAGCTCCACACACTCCACACCTCCTTCATTCCTGTCTGTCTTTATAAATGTGACACAAACAGTTGAGATTTAGCACAGATTTGTGTGTGACATACTCCAGACAAGCACCCTCTCCAATATCATCAAACTAGCAGCTTGTTAAATAACCCAGCGGTCGTAAAATCAACTTAAAGGCTAAAAATCTAGTGCTGAGGAATCAACTGCTAAAAGAAACTGGAAGTAGCATCTTTGTTTTCAGAGGAAAAAAATGTTGGAATGCTTTAACTTTTTCATTTTTTAGTTACAAAGATCAGTTGTAATTTACTTTTTCACTAACCATGTTACTTAGGCCCACCTAGTTAGTTCTTGGTTTGGGCCCTGTTTTATTTTATTTTTTTATCTTTATTTTATCAGGAAGTCCAACTGAGGTTAAAAATCTCTTTTACATGTGAGATCTGCTTAAGGTAGCAGCCAATGGAACATTATAAAAGCATGTTAAAAGTCTAACAGCACAACAAACCACAGCAATTTAAAACAAGCTTTTTCGCGAACAACGATCTTCCAAGAAAAGCAGGTACAGTGTTCTGCCACCACATTCTTCGGTATCATTTTATATTTACTTGGTGGCATCAATACATTTATATTCCATTAAAAAGTTTGGGAACATTGTTTCCATTAAGTATTTCTACTTTGATATTACTAGTTGGTATTGTATCTAAGACAATTGGGAAGCTTGATTAGTCACATTTCTTGTAAGGAATGTGTGTCTGTGGAATGAGCAACATAGCTGATCATGTGGGTACCCCCCCCCAAAAAAAAAACAAAAAAAAAGAAAAACATTTTCTCACCAGACCAGGCAACATCTCTCTATCTTCTATTGTCTACCTTAAGTGAGCTTGAGCAAATTGTCATCTCAGTTTCCTGCTGTGGTTATCTTGGCCTGCATACTTCAAAATTCAACTCCATGGCATTCAGAGACTACTGCTAACCTTGTTTGTTATTATCCTGGTGCTGTTTTATCACCTCTGACCTTTGGCTTCAACCAAACATTTTCAGCTGGCAACTTGCTGCCCACTTTTACCTTTTTGTGGACCTTTCTCTGTAAACCCTCTGGAGCTGGTTGTGTGTGAAAATTCCAGTAGTAGCAGTTTTGGTATAGCTCAGACCAGCATGTCTGACAACAACAAGCCAAACCACATTCAAAGTGAATTAAATCTCCCTTCCTCTCCATTCTGATGCTTGATTTCAATTTCAGTGGGCTGTCTTGACCATTCCTTCACACCTCAGTGCATTGAGTTGCCGCTGTGTGATGGAAAATATGTTTTTTGTGTAACAACCTAGTGAAGAGGTTGTTGAAGGCATCACATAGTGCTGCGTCAATCGCATAACTCCAAATTAAAAGAATGTGTGGCCTTAACAGCTTAATAATGTTATTAGCTTGTACAGCATAATTTAGATTCTAGTACCATTAAAAGTAAACCAGAAAATTAAAGATAATATGAGGAGTGTGACCATTTGTGATTTACAGATTAAACCAAAGCAACCTGTAGGACATGATGAGGGCAAAGCCATAATCACTAAATTCATTCATCATTTTAGAATTCTGGCTCTTCTCTGTGGATCAACTCCCACAGCATTCAAAAGCTCTCTTAGAAAATGTAACAGCTGATGTCACATGGCTTTGTCCAAGTCTTTGTTCAGTCTACACTCCAAACAGAGATGTTTCAGGTTGTTTGGCTCAGGAGTTTTGTTATCACATAGCTGTTGATGCTCAAACCTCTTTCATGCAAGTGTCTTCTCCTCGTCTCTCAGTCTCAGCATGGCGTCCCCCTGATGAGCTTGAGTTTGGGTTTATTGGCGCTTTACGGCCTCAGACCTGCTGTCACACACATTAAACACAGACACATACAGTACATTGCAGGCAACAAAGCACACATGCACAAGTACACTCACTCTCCATTTGCATGTGGAAAGTAAAAAACAGCAGAATGGTCTT
This sequence comes from Scarus forsteni, assembly GCA_036419115.1. NCBI lineage: Eukaryota > Metazoa > Chordata > Actinopteri > Labriformes > Labridae > Scarus > Scarus forsteni. The sequence continues at coordinate 22,324,537 of JAZDUH010000269.1, forward strand.
CATTGTCATTCTGCACCACAGACTCTTCTACCATTTAATGACACTCAGAGCATGGCAGAAAAGAAGCATACGGGCTGATGAAGAACACTCTTAATAATGCTATTCAGAAAATGAAGCTGAATCAGTGACAGCTTGCTAAAAACGTAGGCTTAAACATGTCAAATCTGACAAATAATCAGCAAGTAATGAGCAAAGAGGGATTATTTCAACACTGTTCAGAGTTGTGAACTAAAACATAGCACTATAATATCAGTCTTACAGAGCATCCTACTTTGCCACCTTTACCTTCTCCCAGTTATTTATTAATAGATCTCTGCCAATTAACACCAACAGGCTCAGCCCTAAAAGGTATCCACGCTGACAGGAGTTCAGGGAGGGATGATGGAAAATTAACCCATGTAGGAGTTGGCAGTCACTGCAAAACAAGAAGGGGAGAAATCTTCAAAAATATGCCATCTTTGTTCAATGCAGTGGTCCCTGAGCTATGGAGTGTGACCAGAAGTGAATCCAGAAGAACAAAGACATTCAGAATTAATCAAAAATCAAAATTTAGATGTTTTTCTATGTCTTAGGTTCACAAGGTTCTTTTTTAATTATCATTACTCTGTCACAATTTGCCAAACTTTGATAGTTTCTCTTTGGCATAGTAGGCCATATGTCATATTTAAGCAGATGCCTTTGTGTCAGTGTGGTTCCTGACAATACATTAATTTGCAGAAATTTGATACCATACAGAAGCACTACATGGATAACACTAATGCAAGCAATTATAATGTAAACTTATCAACGAAAACATGGCTGTGACTCTATCCAATGAGCAGTCAGTGGGATCCTGATTCTTACTCTGAAGACAAACTTTCATTCATCCTATCTGGTTTGTATTTTGAGTTTGAAAAACTTTTGGGTCTGAAAAATGTTCATCACAGCAGGAGGATCTGCATGAGTGCCACAGACTGTTGATTTATTCACATCAGCAGCCTCTGATCCTGAAACATCCCGAAGTGCTTTTACAAAGTAACTCTGACATTTCACTGGATTCCACAACATGAGCTGAAAATTTAAACACAAGCATCCACAGGTAAGCTGCATATTTTTGTGTCCTTCATTGGAGGTTCTGACATTTAGGATTCAAACCTGCTCCATCAGCAGACGTGTTCATTAAAGTCTCCTCATGCATCCATAACAGAGGTCATAATCCCTGTGGAGGTCACCACATTATCTCTCTTGACAGTGGTTGGTTTTCCTCTTTTGAGCCTCCCTGTAAATAGCTGATCCATCATATAAATGATAGTTTCTGTTACTTTGGTGGCTCAGAAAAGGCATCTCTGCATTTATTATCAGCTAAAATTCATTATTGTCTATTGACACAGCACTACTTCAACCATACACAGAACACAGTGACGTAGTGTACGTCATATGACAGAGAAAAGTCAACAAGTAGGACTGATGCCCATGCATGACAAATGCTCCTTGTTGATGACCTTTGTAATGTTTCTCATAAAGACAGCAGTCTGATGATAAAAGTGAATTACCTTAAACACTTAGGTCAGACTGCAATTGAGTAAAAGCACCACATGGGAGGTGACCTGTGGCAAATCTGTTAAAATAAGATCATAAACAGTGGAGATATGAGGTTTTTTTTTTTCAAAAAAACTGCCAATAGTTTCTCATTGTTGATCTTGCACCAGTTACCAAACCATTTTGAAACTGGCAGCTTTCAATTTTCTTCTACATACAAGTTTCAGCATTTTGAGGCATGCTAACTGAAACACCCTCAGTCAGACACACTCTCAGTCATTCAGTGTGTGGGGGTCTTTGGTGTAAATGATGGTGGTGCCCATGGGTGCGTTCATTTTCAGTATTTTTTTTCAAACCGTCTGCTGTGAGTGAGCTGCTCCCACTCTGTGTAACACTCTCACAGGACACACTTTCATCCTCACATATGAAGACCGTCTCTATCATTCACTCACAGCAGAAACATAAATTACCTGGCCTCGCTCTCAAACACTCTCACAAATTGACTGACCACTCGCGTGCCAAAAAGCCAATTACCCAGAATGCTTTTAAGCGGGGTGAGCTGCATTAGCGCGGGGCCGAGTGTTTAAACAGGACTAATAGAGTAAAGGTTAATGACTGATGCCTCAGTAAGCAGTCTGTAATCACCGGCTATTACCTCAAACCCAAATACCAAGACAAAGATTTATGTTCACATTAATTCAGAAAAAAACAGAGAAGGACTGGAGTTATTTCAATCAATGAAAAGTACACTGCATAAATTTTCTGGCAGTTGTTAGCCTTTTTTTGTAAAATTCACAGGCAAGTTGTAAGATACCTAAGTAAAATATACTAATGTAACATACCCTCTTCTTCTGCTTATCCATGGTTGGGTCGGTCGGGGGGGGGGGGGCAGCCTGAGCAGGGAAGCCCAGACTTTCCTCTTCCTAGCTACTAAATCCAGATCCCGAGGCATTCCTAGGCCAGTTGAGAGACATAGTCTCCCTAGCGTGTCGTCTACCAGTGGGAAATACCTAGAACACCTCACCAGGGAGGCGTCCAGGAGGCATCCTGACCAGATGCCCAAGCCACCTCATCTGGCTCCTCTCAATGCGGAGAAGCAGCGGCTCTACTCTGAGCCCCTTTAGGATGACCAAACTTCTCTCTAAGGGAGAGCCCGGCCACCCTGCGAAGGAAACCCAATTTGGATGCTTGTACTCGGGATCATGTTTCTCAGTCACGACCCACAGCTTGTGACCCTATGTGAGAATTGGGGTGAAGATCGACTGATAAATCAAGAGCTTCACCTTTCGGCTCAGATTTTTACCACGATGGACCGGTGCAGAGCCCGCACCACTGCTGACGCCACACCGATCCACCTGTCGATCTCCGGATCCATCCTTGTACTCCTCCACTTGGGGTAGAATCTCATCCCTAACCCGAAGAGGGCACTCCACCCTCTCCTGGGCAAGGGCCATGGATTTGGAGGTACATATACTATAATATTTTAACTATATTTTTCTGTAAAAACATAAAACTAGAATGCTACCATTTCTGGAAATCTATAACAAAACAATTCTTATATTAACCAGTTTGGTAAATTTTACTGGAAAATCTGGCAGGACGAGTTATCAATGTTTTTTGTATAAAATACTGAGAATTCATAAAGTACAATTAGTCAATCAAGCATTATTTATGTAGTACATTTCATGCTAATTCAATTGTAGTTCAAACAGTTTTACATCAGAGGAAGACAAGTAATTGACAAAAGATATGTACTTTGTATATATGCATACGAAGAATGTTATGTTTGTATGATCAAATGAATGGACGTGTTCCTATTTCAGACTTTTCTGGAACACTTAGTTTCTCCATTTTTGTCAACAGGGGAAGGGCAGTCAGTGTAGAAACATCCAGCATGGTGGATCATGGCTCAAGGAGGCGGACATTGTTGTGGCTTGAAGACAGGCCTGCTCTTGTCCCCTTTGGGTCAGAGGGTCAACATTTATATGTGTGAAGGCCAGTGCAGAAAAATTTTCTGTTTGGTGTGAGCACAGCTTTAGGCAAAGGTAAACTAGGGCTGTGCAATTAATTATAATTTATTGCCATAGGGATATAGGTCTTCACAACAAAAGTAGCTACCAAAGCAGTCTACATTTTTAAATAATTAAAGAATCTTTTACATGTGTTAAAGCATTGTTTCTTGACTTGTGTTTTAATGGCTGTGCTTTCACACCTTTTGAAGGCTGTAAGCTTACACAAGGCTAGGACACTATCTACCGCCTTTCAAAAGGCCTTTCGCATCATAATTTTTGTCATATCAGGCATTGTTGACCTATTGCAAACCATGTCTCGAATGAAGGTTCGCCTTGGTAAGAGTTGTCCCCATAAGTTTTTTTGTTTTTTTTCGGGGACCTTCAACTATCACAGCAGTGCCAGGGACAGAGAGTCTGAATGTGGAGTCAAACAGGCTTTGTTTAAGAATTAAACACTCCATGTTCACTGTTTAAAAAAAGTTTTAAAAAAAGGCAAATAATCTGACTAACTTGATTTACTCAAGGGTCTGTACTAGCAAGTTGTCTGTGGTTGAGCACAAACATGACCCAAAAAGTAAATTGTTCTGTTTTAAATATACTTTTTATTAACAACATCAGTACAAATAAACAGCAGGAACATTCCATTATCTATTAGTGGTTGTCCTCTCGGTGTGTTGTTCTTCAATAAAGGGAATAAATGTGGACATGAACTCCTTTGTACTCATTGTTTACCCCAACCTCCTTATCTTCCCTCTTCCATCCACACTTTTGCTTTTCCTACAACATATGTAAGTCTCAGTTTAGTATCTCACAGCCAAGAAAACATATTTTAGTCACACGAAGGCATCCACACCTTAACACTTATTGATTTCCCCTTGGCAATAACAGTGTTTGTGTACACATCCATATCTGTTGTATTGTAAATCATTTTTTAACACATAGGAAGTATGAGGGTATCGTGCTCTCAGCTCAGTTACATACACATATACATGTAATCAAACACATTCACAGGGACACAGTGGGGCTCCCATTGTTTGTTGTGAAAGACTTCATATTTCCTTTCAAAGTGACAATTAGGTGGAAATTTCTCTACTGTTGCTTTAATTCTAAGTTTTCTCTTTGTGTTTCATTTTTTAGATACACAACTTGAAAAAATGGTTATTGTCGGGGCTATAAGGTGAGTGACGTGGATCTGTGATTACCAGATTAAATGACTAAGTCACATTAATTCCATTTTGTCCACTGAGCTCATAGTGGGGAAGCAGCTGGATAATCATTCAGCATCTCCCTGTTAAAAAAAAATAAAATAAAATCAAGGTAACTGTCTGCACTAGATTTTCAAGTTTGCTGTTTAAACCTAACATTCTAAACCTAGACAATCTTTGGCAGGATATGTTGTGTTCGCTTACCACTGCACCAAAATGTTTTGTTTTTATGTGAACCCTGTATTCAGATTTATATTTAAGATTACTCCTTTGATTTAGTTTGGGTACAGGACATTTGTAACACCACATACACATGCTTAAACAGCATCAGCAGTACACAGGACTATGAGATCCTCCAGTCACAGACAAAGTGACTGATAATATCCCCTAAATAAAAGTGATGGCTCGTTGAGGGCATCATCACTTATCCAGGCATATTTCCTTGCTGTTTTTTTATCAGTTTGCTTTGGCCAGTACTGACATAAGCAGGTGCAGCTGCTCTACCTCTAAAGGTCAAAAGACATTTACTATTAGATTCATCAAAAAAAATACTGAAACACTATTGGGCCTGATCTACTAAAATTCAAAATAGCAGGTTCTAATTTGTGCAGCCTAAAAAAAATTGCACCTGCAATTTGTGGGCGTGTTGCAGGTGATCTACTATGACTGTGTGCGCAATTGATAACAGGTGCATAAGTGGTGCAGACCGTCCTCTTAAAAGGAGGATTTTGCGCGTACTACCGGCTGCCACCATTGAGAGTTTGGGTAGCAGAGTGGCTGCAAATGAAAACAAAGTTTGAAGTCATGGAGATAGAGGTAAATAAACACACTTGCTGTAATTGTTTTCTGTCTGTAATTTTGATGGACAAGGTTGTCACTTTTCCCTCATGTCATATTTTTGTCCTTCATTTTTAGGTTTCCTTTGCTGATTGCAATAACATGCACTGACAGCCTCTAAACACGCTGTCAGTGCATGGAGAGTGTGATGCAGTCGGCGCTGAGTGACAAACTGAGTGATTATGGCTTTAAAGGAATGTTTTACACAGGTTAAATGACCTTAATGATGTATTAAGAGCGCAAAACAGAGAGGGTGTACTTTACATGTGTGTCTGCATGAGTATGAAGGCACACTGAATTATCCCTCTATTTCCAAATTCAGGCGCAAAAGCACTGAGTGCAATCAGTTGTGGTTTTGATAAATCACATTGTGGGTGCTAAATGATTAAATTTGCTTCTCTTCCTCTCAGTATTTTGCTTGTTCTGATTATCTGCATGTATTCTGCATAGTTATGAGTGCAAACACACTAAATGGACTACTTGTTTGTGCATTTGACAGACACAGTCCTCAGTACACCCAGTTAGTAGATCAGCTCTGTGCATGCTTTCAAGTTTGCACATTTCTTTATACAACCCAGTCATCGACGCTTCTCAAGTAACACATCTCTGTGTGATTAACCTTCAAGACAATATTTTATAAGACTAGCCATGGCAGAGGTTGTTAAAAAAATCACACAAATATGTTATTTTAGAATGTAACTGACAAATTAGAATCCATGAGAATAATGAACATGATTTTTCTTAAAATCTACATCAAAACATAACAACAGTGTCTCAGGCCATTTGGTGACTATTTAAGCTGGTGACTTTTGGCCAAGTTTGGATTAGTTTGTTTTGTTGCTGTTTACATCTGATGACAATTGCTTTCCATTTTTATCAATTAAGCTAAGAGACATTTGCAGGACTTGCTTTTACAACACTATCAGAAAAAAAACACACACACACAGAATGATAATGTGTTTTCTTAGTGCACCAGTAATCAGTCTGTGATGATGCAAGGATACTCTTGATTATTGATTGCTAACATGTTTTGATCTTAGAGTTGTTTGCAGTTTACATTCCTAACAGTGGGTAGTTGTATGTGGCTCTAAGCATCATTGGTACGGTCAGATGGTACGCTTGGTTGGTAATTGGAAAGTTGCAGGTTTGAGATCAACTCTGGCTGACACATGGGATGTGTCCTTGAGCAAGACACTTACCCCAAGTTGCTCCCAATGCTGTACTCCCATGGTGTGCAAGTGGGTATGAAAGGGTACGAATGGTTTAGCTAGTACTGGTGAACCATCAGTAAGTGAATGTGAAAGTGTAGATGTGACCAGCAGTGTGCGGCTGCTTTGTGTCAAAGAAAATAGAGAAGTGCTATGTAACACGTGTGCATCAGCTATATTTTACAATCATGGTAATAATGCAGCAAGTCTTGTCAGTTTTCTCCATGAACTGATGTAAGAGACTCTTTTTGTTTTTGTTTTAAAATAAAACACTTTGCAGACTTAACCTGGCACACCAGATGAATGGTTCAGTATATTTCAGTGGCCCATCTTGGACAGGTCCATAGAAAGTGTTTGGGGAGGGCAGAACACTTTGGAAACATATCTTGCAGGTGATTGGACCATCAGCAAGTCAATCACATTTATTAAGAGCACATCAGATAATGCCATAGGCAGGGGCTACTGCTTGACAGAACATCAGCCACTTTGTAAAACAAACTTGCCAATAAAGCTGTTCGCATCTATGCTAATCCCTGTATGTGGATTTCCTTTCCTGCTGTCGTCTCGTCTACCTGCTCTACAGTAGAGGATGCTGATTGCCACTTTAGGCTGCTCACGTTATAGATTGGAGCTTGGCAAGATGAATCCATCTGAGTACAGACTTCATTAGTCAATAAAAAAGAAAATGAATGGATTATCTCTATCTCTAAATGAGCCATAGTCTTGTTCTGGTCTACTGTCTGGTCATTAGGAGCCCCTGGATCTATCTAATGATAATAAATTATGATTACCACGGGGGCTTGCAGACTGCCTGAACCAAATCCCAAATCTGCCAGTTTACCTCTGCAAACCAAGTCATTAACAAAAGGACAGTAGTAGTGATAATTCAAGGTGATAGTGGGTGTGAATCTGCAAGAGAACAAGATTATGGAGAGAGAAGCAGAGAGAGAGGGGGAAAGTTAAGGATGTGAGAGGAGGAGAGAGGGAGCAGGAGGATGACAGAATGAAAGAGAGAGAGATTAATAGACGGCAGAGGTAGTTCAGAGAGGAGTGCTGACAAGTCTCTTTCAAGTACTGAAGACTGACGCACATAAACACACACACACACACACGTGCATTTACACACATACTCAGGTCCCAGTGGAGGGCAGGTGTAGACAGCACCACCATCTGTGTATCAAAGCTTCAAATATTACTCCTGACACACACTTTTTAATAAAGATGTGTGTATGTGCATGTGTGTGAGTGATAAATGTAAACTAAATCATGTAGATATCGACATAAGGCTGAGGAAAACTTTGACAAAAACTAAATGTGAACTCAGCAATCCAGCTTTTTTGGGTCATCACACACAATGCCAGAAATTTCTCAATTAATCTGAACTTTATTAGTTTGTTTTGGTTAGCTACATAAGTTATGGAACCACAAATGGATCCTGGCAACAGCTGTAGTGAGGATGTAGGATTTGCTATTTTGCAGTGAGAAGAGATATATAGGCATAACTCATAATCCTGTCAAAACAATTGGACATTAGGTAAAGTATGTTGGCTTTTAAGTCTCGGATCAACTAAAGACTGTAAATAAGTAGAAAGAGTTGCTGCTCGGTCACTCACTTAATCTAATCACTGTCCCACAATTCCACCTTATACTACTGCAACAGTCCAACAACGACAAGCATCTCAGAGCAATTCTCATTATGCTTCTCAGAGGCTTTTTGGCTATACCATCAGCCACATAATCGAGGCTTCCCCTGGGTCACCCAACATGTTGGTGGACTAAGATGTTTACCCAACAATGCACCTGTATGGTTCAGCAGTTCTGGATTCTCAGAGTCTGTCTTCCCTTTCCCCTACGAAATTGTTTGTTAGAATACCTATTGTGAAGACTAAAATCCTTCTCCAGTTCCCCAAACTCCTCTAACACACATTTTTTTTATCTTTTATCCACAGCTGATGAAGTCAAACTCTCCTTGATGTCTAATAGAAGTCTGCCACCTATGGACAAGCCAAGCTTTAAAGACCTGATCATGGCTGATGAGAAGTTCCTTTGGAAGGAGAACTAAGTACCTCACAAACAAGGACCTTAATGTTCCCATTTCACCCTAATCACCTGTTCAGGCTTAACAAGTATGTCCAACAGCCTACCCCTGCCATCCCGTGTGTCCTGTAGTGGGCGTGTCCTGTAGTGGGTTCTGTCGCGTAGTGGGCGTGTCGTGTAGTGACGTCACTACGTGACAGAACCCACTATACTGTTCTTAAAGAGATATGAGCCCGGGTAGCATTTAAAGTTTGAACGTTCTGTTCTGTTTCTACACTAAATACCGTTTTGCTTGTTGCCTTATAATGAATTGATTTAAAAGCATTGAAATGTTAATATTGTTTGACTCTGCCACGAAATAATAATAATAATTAAACAACTCGGGACAAGAATTAATGAGCTAAAATACATACATACATACATATATGTATATATATGTATGTATGTATATTTATATTCAAGGGGAAACTTAGATTTAGGCACTAAAAGAGTGATGGTTAGGTTAAGGGTTAGCAGATGGGTGATGTTAGGTTTTATTTGTGTAAGTTATTATAACATTAAAAGGGGAAACTTAGATTTAGGCACTAAAAGAGTGATGGTTAGGTTAAGGGTTGGCAGATGGGTGACGTTAGGTTTTATTTGTTTAAGAGAAACCACAGACCAAACGTTCTTTTCCCTCTTATTTTTCGTCTTCTTCCTTTTTATAAACTTTTAACAGTGTCTCGCGTGGTTTTCCGTGATTTCCGTCTTAGCTAGTGGGCGTGTCGTGTAGCCATTACGTCATTACGCGACACGCCCACTACATGACACGCCTCCGTCTTGCGGGCCGCAGACAGACCCTTCTCTACCAACTGACAACTTTTGTTCTCTTTTCACCTTCGTGTTCAAAACATGCAGTCGCAGGTCTGATGGAGCAACAACAAAGTTGATCCTCATCTTAAGGGTATAATTTACTGCTCCAGGTATACTTATGAATTCTTGTGCTGGCCCCAGGTTACCTCCTCATACTGTATCCGAGTCCCCTGGCAGAACAATTGAGTCCCCAGTCACTACGATATTTTGTGAACCATCTTATGTGTCTCAGTTTGATGGTCTAATGAGTGACTGTGTTGACTGATGACTTTTAGCCATATACGCTGATAGATGTATCACAGTTTAATTGTGAAGCATTTTATTAATCACTGTATCAAAAGTACTAATCAGGGAGTGGTTTGGGAGAGGGGTTAGCAACCAGGCACATTCAAATCCAGCCTGTGGCCAGTTTGCAGGGTGTCTTCCCCTACTCTCTCACCCCTTTCACAAGCCTATCCACTGTCCTTATCTCCCATCAATAAAGGCACAAAATGCCCAAAACATACGTTTAAAAAACAAACAAAAAAACTTATCAGTAGGCCTGTAATTGAACCCAACATTTTTGGTTTGGTATGTTTTTGATTTTGAAAGCCACGTTTTATTTTTGGTTTTCATTTTTTTAAATTCAGTATTGGGAGAAAGAAAAGACCCTCAAAATGCATTTCATTCCCAGATGATTAATTTTTGAACTTTTTCTCCAATTGTTTTAGACAATAGAATATAGAAACAATATAATCCTGCTGCTATGAACCAAATTCCAGAACAAAATAAGTAAAATAGTACTTCAACCAAATGTATTCTAAACAAAGCCATGAGGCTGCTTAAAAAACAAAATCAGCGTTGTTTGCTTGGCAAATATTTCCCGGTTTGCACCAATGATATCCACATGAGTATGATGTCATTCAAAATGAGTTATCATGTTTAAGTTATTGCTGAAATTTATTAGAGAAGTACTTACATGGGTGCAAACAATGTTATACACTTACACTTGTTATACATTTGTCCTGTCAACGCATCTTTCTCTGTTATCTTTCATCAAAGAGGAGACTGTAATGACTCGAATGAATGATGTGGTCTGTTGAGGTCATGGCTATGGACCTTAAGACGGCGGGTGATGGAGCTGCATGGAACGGAATTGATTTGTTTCTCTATATAATGACCTGACTATCGTGGTTGGCTGTAGCAGTGAATAATGAGCTACGTGATGTCACGCCTGACGTTGCAGGCAGTGATTGTTGAAGGAGTTTGGCTCAAAATGGATGGTGTAGCCCAACAAGGTCATGCTAGAGACTTAGAGGAAGAGGGTGAAGAAGCTGCATAGAAATGGAATAGGTTGTTTCTCTTTGTAAGAACTTGACTATCTGCGGAGGGAGCTGTGGTGGCTGGCTGTGGTAGCTAGTGCTGAGCTCCGTGATGTTGATGTTACAGGCAGTGATTGGTGTTAGGAGTTGGCCCAAAATGGATTGTGTGGTTCAATAATGTCATGACTATGGACCTAGAGATGATGGGTGACAGAGCTGCATGGAGCAGAATTGATTCGTTGCTTGGTATGGCAACCTTACTTTTAGCCAAGGGAGCTGTGGTGGATGACTCTGGCAGTGAATGATGAGCTACATGATGTCATGCCATGTCGCAGGCAGTGATTGTTGAAGGAGTTAGAATTGAAAGGACGGCTGTGGCCAGTTGAGGTCATGTATGTGGACCTTAAAGGAACACTACACCCAAACAACGATTTGGCCTCATTTTCTACCCACCCTCATGCTGAACAACACTGTGGAGTACTTTTGGAACATCTAGGATGCAGCCGGAGATCTGGTGGGATCCTCGCTGTCCATTGACATTGATATCATGACTTGGATAGGAGCCTGAACGAACAGTGTCCTTAAAAGTCCACAAAAAGTCGGCAATATTCCTCCATACTAGGGATGGAAATCTCCATCCCCAAGACGATACGATATGCATCTCAATATGTAGGCTACCGTACGATACACTAACCATTCACATGAAGCATCTACCAATTCAGGATGATACGATTTATCTTCCTACCACGATGCAATCAGGATTCAATCAGGATGCAATAACGATGCAAATCTGTGCAAATTCAACTCAACTTTATTGTTCCTTCAAGACCACTTCAGACCACTTACAGTAGGCTACTTAAAGGATAACTTCGGTTCCTGCAGCTTTTACATTGTTTATAGAATGAAGAACAAAAATATACTCACCCAGAAGGCTTTCCTGATGCAAACGGTGCTTTGTGAGATATTTAGATCCAATATCGAGCAGCGGACACCGATATAATGGTAGCCTGTAGGGCATGGATCGCTGCTCCTAAAAACTGCATTAATCGTCCAAAAACTCATGTTTTTCACCAATATTCCATCATGATACGTTCCGGATGATCCACCATTGCAGTCTGTGTCACTCCACACAGCGCTGTGTGGCTGAACTGACGAGTTTGTTTACGTGCCCCATTGTTTCAGGGGAAGACCGGCTACAAATCGACTTTCTTCTTCCAGTTTTGTGCAAAATTGACGAATATCTATGGGATAAAGATGTTGTGGAGGAGAACTTTGAATATGATGGACGTCCTTACAGTTTGGAGCCAGAGTTTACAGATAAGGAGCTCATAGAAAGGAGGAAGCGATCGCAACGCTCCAGAGAGTACTGCGCATGCGCGAAGGCACGTAAACAAACTCGTCAGTTCAGTACAGCCACACAGCGCTGTGTGGAGAGACACAGACTGCAATGGCGGACCATTCGGAGCGAATCATGATGGAATATTGGTGAAAAACATGAGTTTTTGGACGATTAATGCAGTTTTTAGGAGTGGCGATCCATGCCCTACAGGCTACCATTATATCGGTGTCCGCTGCTCAATTTTGGATCTAAATATCTCCCGAAGCACCGTTTGCATCAGGAAAGCCTTCTGGGTGAGTATATTGTTGTTCTTCATTCTATAAACAATGTAAAAGCTGCAGGAACCGAACTTTTCCTTTAAGCAGTCAGGAGGTGTGTTTGTCACAATAAAAAGTAAGCCTATTTCACAAACAGGGACATAGGCCTAACAGTAGTGGAGCTCAGCCTTCAAAGCTGTCAATAACAATTTTGACTAAGCACATAAACAGCACTTTGAAAAAAACAACACTTTCAGCACACTGAAAATAATAATTTTAAATTAAAAAAAATATATATATAATAACATGAAATCGGATTTTACCGATGCAAAGCTTTTACGATGCGATGCATTCTGGTTTCAGCCCAGTTTCTAATCCGATGCACACCACTCCAACTGATGCAATTTACCATAGACCCTTGCATCGATGCACTGATTGCGAATCGGATAAAATGCCCATCCCTACTCCATACTGCTCGTGCGCTGTAATCCAAGTGTCCTGAGCGGGTAACGTCCACCATTTACTCGAAACGACATCATTTAGCACATGTTTATAGCCTAAACAGTACTACCTGGCATTTCTATGATACACTTACGGGTGCCAACAGGAGCCGCGGCTGACCAAACCAAACGAATGCGCACTCTGCAATAACTAGGAGCGTAGAACAAGAAATCCCACATTCTGCTGTGAGCGACGGAGCCGTGGACAGACACAAGAGGTGTCAGATGAATGTGGGATTTCTTGTGTTCTTGTTTCTTGTTCTATGTGCTAAATGATGTCGTTTCAAGTAAATGGTGGACGTTACCCGCTCAGGACACTTGGATTACAGCGCATGAGCAGTATGGAGGAATATTGCCGACTTTTTGTGGACTTTTAAGGACACTGTTTGTTCGGGCTCTTATCTAAGTCATGATATCAATGTCAATGGACAGCGAGGATCCCCCCAGATCTCCGGCTGCATCCTAGATGTTCCAAAAGTACTCCACAGTGTTGTTCAGCATGAGGGTGAGTAGAAAATTAGGCCAAATCGTTGTTTGGGTGTAGTGTTCCTTTAAGACAGTGGATGATGGACTACATGAGACCAACTGCTGCTGTCAATAGATTTATTTCTCTGGGTTGGTTTGTCTGCAATCTATGAGTAGTGTGGCTGAGCCAAGCTACGTGTCATGAAAGGATTTGATAGGATAGCTTTGTCCGAAATGGCGAAGATTGGGAACAGCCAAAACGCTTCATCTGTTATGAGCTCCGAGGGATCTCAGGAGATTGGCTATGGCAGGAAAAAAAGGAGCCACAGTACGATGTGTGGCTGCAGAGAGAATAGAGGAAAGGGACGTCAGGAAGGCAGGATGCGTACGCATGATGATTTTGTGAGCCTGCAAGCTCAGGATAAGACGTTCAATGAGTTTAATATGACCTGACTCCCAGGCTGCTGAGATGCTGCCATGCTCAATGACATCATGTCTGGCATTACCGTTGGCGATTAGTTCTGGTGAGAAGCAGGAAAGCTGGACACTTGGTTTCTGTGACAAAGTATGATGAGGAGATACATTTTAATCTTGGTGCATTGTCGGTGTGGTGCGGTGAAATGGGATAGACCTGTTCCCAAAAGTAGCAGAGGTGTCAGCAGTCTTTTTATTCCCTGAACAGCCTGAATTGCATATTTTATATTGATTAATAGTTATATGAGTTCAGGACCATAGAACCCTTTCATTCCATTTTTTTTAATCCTTAATTTTTTTCGTTTAAAAAGCGCAGCCATGTTTTAATGGATCACAGAGATGTCTCTCTCCAGCCTGATAGTTTATTTTGAAAACCAGAAGTTCATACATGTTTAGTATCTTGGCACTGACTGTCATCCATGTATTGCCTTAAAGCCTGCAACAGGGCACATTTAAAAAGTTAGAGCGGCTGGTTTCACTACATGAAAACGAAAGGTGGCTGGCATGACCGCAGCCTCACATTCTCTTTGCTCCAGGCCCTTCTCCAGGTGGGCAGCACCTGTGTTGTTGTTTTTGTTTGTTCTGCTTTTCTTGCAAGTGTTTTCAAGGTTTTAATTGTTTAGGGCATTGCTTTGTTTCTAACTTGTTGCCAATTCTGCTCTTGCAGCTTCTTTTGAAACTGGCTCCACATTTTTGCTCTGTGTGTGTTTTCCCTTATAACTTGCTGTGCGTTTTTCCTCCGAATGTGTTTTCTCTTATTACTTGCTGCACGTTTTTCCTCTGCATGTGTTTCTATGGTGGCCCTGAAGTGCACACCACAACAGCAGAGAACAAAACACAATGGCAAATAAATAAACACAGAGACAAAAAAATAAACACAATGGCAAATCACTTAACACTACGGCAAAATAACTAAACACAAAGGTGAATTACTCAACACTATGGCAAATAACAACACAATGGCAAAAGAACTCAACACAACTGCAAAGAACTAAACACTCTGGCAAATAACTAAACACAACAGCAGGGGCGTCGGTGGCTAAGTTGGATAGTGCGCTTGGTCAGTGATCAGAAGGTTGCAGGTTCAAGCCCAGCTCCGGGCAACACATGGCGATGTGTCCTTGGGCAAGACACTTAACCCCAAGTTGCTCCCACTGCTGCGTCAGTTGTGTGTAAATGGGCATGAAAGGGCGTGAATGTGTTAGAGATACTGATGGATAACTAACATAGAAACTCTCAACCATCAGTGAGTGAATGTGAGAGTGAATGGGTGTGAATGAGTAGGTGTGACCTGCGGTGTAAAGCAGCTCTGAGTAGTCAATGACTAGAAAAGCGCTATATAAGCTCAAGTCCATTTACTGCAAAAGTCTTTCTGTGTCCATCTGAGAGCTGACAACTAGCCAGAAGCCCACCTGCCTGAGATTTTTTATGGAGATAAAATTTAATGTATCAATGGATAATATCAATACAAGTTTATGAAATAGACAGCTGCACTTTTATTTACACATGTATTGATAACATCTTCTTTTCTGTTGTTCCCAAATGGTGGAATGAGACTCCGCAGAGTCCCTTTCTACATTTAAGAGATCTCTGAAGACTCATCTGTTCAGGGAACACTTTGACACTTAATCTGATCTTCTCCTCTTTGTCCTCAGAGGTAGAATGAATCAGAAGGCCCTTTGACGCACTTGCTAAGGTTTTTCCTCTCAGTCCAAATTCTTGCTTGTGTTGTATGTCGCTTTGGACAAAAGCGTCTGCGAAATGAAATTGTAGAATTGTAAAACATAACATAATGTGATCAGGACAACAGGGACACATATTACGCACCTATTGAGGAAACGCAAATATTTTGTTTTCTCGTTTATTTACAATCACAGGAGAGCAGAACTTCCCCAAGTAGGAGTGTCAATTACAAGATTTCAATAAAACACAGAATGGTGGAAAAACTCGTCAATGGTAGGGAAGCATTCAGTCTGACAAGACAAAATTACTCATGCATGAATGGGTTCTTCACAACGGGAATGGATAATGGCTCTGCTGATTGGAGAGTAGCAGACTCCAGCTATGGAAGTGCATTGAATTCACTGGATTAAAAAAATTGACACCTTATCTTGGCATGACAAGATCAGGATCTCATTATTAAGAGATAAGAAAAAGAAAAAGGAAACTAATGTAAATCCTCTCACAGTGGCAATGATGGCACACACACCAGCAAACAGAAGACAGTACTTGCAGGTGCGTTATGTGTGTGCCTGTCATCCTGATCAGATTCGTCATGATGAATAGAACTACAGCATGAGTAAAAAGTGATGACCTTGTCTGTCAAAATGACATGTGGAAAAAAATATTACCAAAAGTGTGTTTATTTGTCTCAAACCCCATGGGCTCTAATTTTGTAGACCAGGCACGGCGCACCTGCCCTTTGTGCGTAGCACAATGAGGCACACAGCGGCGCACCCACGGCTCTATCCCTCCCACTGGCGCAAGGGGAGAGAAAAAGGCGTGAGTGAGTTTAACACAGCGGAGTGTTGTCTTCGCCAATCAAATGAACACCTCTCCTTGCCTTTAAACACACTGCGGGTGAGGCACAGTGACAATTTCAATCTCTCCTCCATTGACTTCAGCCTCGGTAGGCTGGCGGATACAGCTGTCCTCCCCTGGTCTGAGTCCCTGGACCATGGGAGAAAGGGCTCTCCACAGGCTCCATCCTTCCTTCCCCAAACAGCAGTCCAGGCCCTGATATACAGTAATTGCTTCCTCTTCCAAGGAGGAAGAGGAAGGGGATGCCCCGAAATACAATTTATTTATTTTTTCTCATGAATGATTTGTGTATGTTTAATGTGACTGAATAAATTGTGGCAGAAAAACATGTATAAACGGAAGGCATATAAGCACATTTAAGGATAGAGCTGTGCAGAGGTGGTCTGTCCTCTCCTGTGCGCTCTTCTGCTCTCCCTGCCGATACGGCACAAGCAGTTTGGCCTCTCTCCGTCATAAGTCCTGTAATTTCTCTTCTGTGAGGGCAAAGTGGCATCCATTATGTAAGGCTGTGTTATGTGGCACACAACATGCAAAAAAGAATGCACTGACACTCTGGAGACCTGCCTCTGAGACTTTGGTGACGCATGCACACATGTGCGCCTGTCACCAAAGTACATCTGAGGAGGGTGCGCTTCGCCTGCACCGAGAATAGACCAGGCTGGAGCTGGTGAGCTTTCAGCGCACTTTACTCATAGTTTTTGGCACGAAATTGTCACTGTGCCAACCTGAATATGTGGAGATCCCCCCTGGTGCACTGTCACACCCATCTCGGCGCAGCTGGTCTACGAAATTGTCAAATTGGCTATGAACGGCGGTGCACCAGATGAAATTGTCATTGTGTGGGCTGCGCTAGGTTCCACCAGTCTGGGCTGTGCCAGAAAATTATGGCCCCATGGCTTCAAACTTCGTTTTTCATTTACAGCCTCTCTGTTCTCCCAAACTCTTCATGGTGACAGCTGGTAGCACACCACTTTTGCTCCTGTAATGAACTGTACACGCAGTCATAGTAGATCACCCGCAACACGCCCACTAATTGCATCTTTTAAGTTTGCACACACAATTTAGCATCCGTTATTTTGGATCTTAGTAAATCAGACTCTTTGAGATTTTTGGCCATTATGTTTTTGATGTTTCTATTCCAAGTCAAAATTCAAACTGAACCATCCTGAGTTTTAATGGTTTTCAGTTTAAGAAAATTCATTGCACCACAGGGTGATAGATGTTAGACCTAAGGTCATTATAAAATGCAAATTATTCAAAATCCTACCAGAAACCTTCAATATTTAGTCCTAAATATTTGATGACGGTATACAGTAGGCATGCACGAGTGTGTGTGCATGTGTGTGCGTGTTTTTGTGTGCTTTTGAACTCCATAAATTAGAATGAGATGAATAGTTAAATATGAAAATATGACAGCCTGGTTGTTTGACGCTTGTGCAGAATGACAAGAGACATCTGCCCTGGCCTTTGGAGAGAACAAGAGCTGAGTGTGTGTGTCGGTGTGTGTGTGTTTGTGTATTCAGGGTGTGGAGGGATATTACACAAAAAACTCTCATTTACATGTTTTTCTGGACATTTTTCCAGCATTAGCATGTGTGCAGTTGTATGTCTGTGTATGTGTGTGTGTGTGTTTGTAGTTTAAGTGTGTTCATTCCAGCTTTGCCAGAGAAGAGGATGAAAGGATGAGGAAGTCTCGAGAGAGTAACTGTGCGAGCAGACAGTGGATGATTGGAAGGGAGGGCCGAAGGGTGACACATAGCAGTACAAACCCCACCACTGCAGCGTTGCTCTGATTAAAACACAGTCTTCTATCTAATACTTTAATGAAATATTAACACAGTAAACTGTAATTAAATTAAAAGGAGAGCCGGCAGTCAGATTAGTGGCCATGTCAGAACAACCTTAGGAGGATAACACCCCCCCCCCAATTAATACCAGAGTATTAGCTTGGCTACTATACTTTCACACACACAAACACAGACACACACACACAGGCTCATAGTGAAAAAGTAGGCTAGGTTTTAGCTCACCTATGGTTGTGAGAATTATACAACTCCTGGTCATAAAGCTCTGAAATAGGAATGGTTAGTTCCAAACTAAATGTTAATACCATTTTATCAATGCACAGCAGCTCCATAAATGTAAAGATATGAAACAAGTTTCTTTCAACCTTAACACTGCTTTGGCATAAAACCAATTTAAACAAGTTGCTTGTATTCAAACATATGTAGATTCGAAGATGTCAAATGTTTTTGTTGAGTTGGTCCAAAGGAATATTTTACTGACCTTCAGTTTCTGCGCAGTATTGCATCTGATCAAAGTGTCCAATTCACAGTGTCTTTACACAAAAGCACCACAACAAGGTTCAGCTAAAATTCTACCTCAAGACATTCAAGAACAAGAATTTTGCAAAGCTGCAATGACAATGTCAATTCACACTAAAATACAGCTTACATGCACATGGCACAGCATGTGTCCCCACATTCACTCAAAGGCTCACTCGCAGCGCTTTTGTCTCCCACTGAGTCCACATGCCTCCCTCTCCCGAATACCATGCGTCTGTTATTACCTCTGGAGCCGAAACAATGAGGAGATAAACTTGGATCTCCGAATCTTTCTCTATGACTTTCACAGTGGAGCAGGAACATCACAGAGGGGTAAAAATGACCTCTTTGATAGCATGAATTTTCAAATCATGTATCAATCAATTTAGTCATGGACCAATTCATGTATCATCTATCATTATGGACTTATTCTATCCATACTTAGTTTTCTGTCCATGCACCCAGATTTTGGTTACCCACATATACAAATGAACCCCACAGATACAAGTCTGGCAACCAGAAATAACCTAATCATGTATAGAGAACAGACACAGACACAACCATGTAGAGAATGCCAGATGCTCACACTACTCACAAGAAGTTAGGGATATTGTGAGGGACTCAGTGGATTATATACATAATGTGTTTGTTTCACTTCAGTGATTTTTGGGATAGGGAGACAATTGTATTAGGGTGATAGACACACCTCATTTTGTGTTTTCCATGGTTTCCATTTCCAATGGTCTCAATGTCTTCAGTGCACCTTACCTATTGGGGCCAATATCATACATTACAAAAGACAAACCCTTTACAATGTGGTATCAATTTCAACATACTGGGGGTATAAAATGCTGGTATTGTTAGCAAGTCATTCAGAGTTCATCATTCAAGAAGCCATAAACACACATCACTTACTGTAATGGAGGAGCAGTGCCACCTGGCCAAAGTGCGCCTTCAGGCTGGTAGCAGGCAGTCAGATGTTGCTCGTGAACTTGGTGTGTCTCCAAGTGTCTTCAGCAGACTTGCGACAAGGCACGAGACTACTGACAGTGTTCGTAACGGACCCAGGAGTGGAGTCCCACGAGTGATAGACTGCAATGATGACCAGTACCTAAGAACCGATGCACTCAGATATCGTTATGCAACTGCCACGCAGCTGCAGGCCCTTTTAAGAAGTGAGGGGTACAAGGGTCTCCAGACAAACCATTCACAATCAACTCTATTGCTTTGGCTTGAATTCCAGACGACCATTGCAGGTCACTCCACTGACACCAAGACACCACCGGGACTGTTTGCAGTGGGCGCAAGACCATGTGACCTGGACAGCGCAGCAGTGGTTTACTGTCTGCTCACTGATGAGCATCTGGTCAGCTTCCACAGAAATGTTGGTCATCAATGTTACTGGAGAAGGCAAGGTGAGCGATACACCATGGTCAGCATGGTCCCAAGGGTTTGCTTTGGTGGCATCACAGGCATCACCATTCAGTGTAAAACAGATTTGGTGATTGTAGATGACTCAGTCACTGCACGTTCTTACCTCAGAGACATCATAGAACCCAAAATCATCCCCCAATCCACCAGCACACCCCCAACTTTCTGTTCATGGATGAAAAAGCTCCACCACATTTAAAATTAAAACAAATTTAACTGCTCTTCTCTTCAGTCAACTGGACTTAGCCTCAGGAACAGATCCAGTAAGAAGGAGATGGCGTGCACTGCCAGACCAACAAAAAACACTGTATAGACTGAATACTTGGGCATACGTGCTTTTGAAATTTGGGGGTTCTAAGAATAAATTTTAGGAAGGTGTTGACAAATTATTTTCACATACAGACTCAAAACAAGAGCAAACCTGATGAAGGAAGATGATATAATTTGCTCTAAATATAGGACTTTATTATGATTCATATAATTGATTTAAATGACTGCGCTCCTTTTTTTAAAAAATACAATAAAGGCATGGTTTGAGGTACATAAACATAGAGGTGAAACACTGGTTCTATCACAGTTTTCTCCAACATGGGGCAACAGTAACTTCACACCTGGAAAGAGAGACATGGGCTTCAAAATCTGGGCGGATAAAGGCTTTTTTTAAATCACAGACTTATTCAACAATGGTATTCTCATGCCGTTTGCAGAGTTGAGACAGAAATATGACATTGATCCAAAACATTTTTTTAAATATCTACAAATTAGAAGCTTTATATCAAAGCTACAAAAATCATTATCCCTACCCTCTCTCTCCTCTGTAGAAGAAATAATAGTAAAACATCACTCCATAAGGGGTCTGATATCCCGCTTCTACAAAATAATCATGGACGGCTCCAAGGTCTCTTCTGACATCAAAAGACTTGTATGGTGTGAGGATCTAAACAGCGAAATCTCAGTTGAGGACTGGCAAACGGTCTGCTAAGAAGCCCAAACATGTACCATAAATACCCATTTTAAACTACTCCAATATAAGTGGATAATGAGATTGGACATAACTCAAGTCATGTTAAATACATTTAACCCCATTACTCCAGATGTATGTCGTAAATGTGGAATGATGGGTACATTATTTCATGCCTATGGAACTGTCCACTCATCCAAGCCTCTGGATAGAGCTGCTGGAGGTCATTACTCAGGTTGCCGGAGTGAAGTTACTCTTATGCCCCAAGCTGTGTATCCTTGGAATTTTTCCTGTAAATTATCTTCTCAGCAAGGCAGATAAGAAAATGTTCATGTGCTGTTTGCTACAAGCAAAACACACAATAGCCAAATTTTGGAAATATGTTACTAGACCTAGTCTACAAGCCTGGCTTGTAGACTACACTCTCTTGCTCTTGAAAAACTCACATTTACAATCAAGGGTAAATATTCCACTTTTGATAAATTATGGAGACGTTTTATGTCATTTCTAGAAGGGGAGAAGATTATATCTTGTTTTGATTTTTGACTAAGGTTTATATGGGGGGCTATTCCAGAGCCTACTTTTTACTTTGAGCATTTCAGAGGCACCTAATGTGAAGTCCTATTGCAGGAAATGTAATACTATAGAAATTTACAGATATATAATGAGATGATGTCTTACTGTGTTTGTTTTGTATTGTACCTTGTCTTTTGTTGTTGTTCTTCTGTTGTATTATTTGAAATACACAAGAATCAATAAACATACATGTTTAAAAAAAAATGACTGCTCACTTTCGTCCACAATCACTAATGCCTAAGGCCTCTACTTTTCATAAAGTGGGTACCCCTGATCTGATCGAGCTGTGTTCTTAGTCAATCAGATGCCCTGCTGGAACCCTTGTTGCTTTAAGGTCCCTTTCTCCAAATTTGCCCAGTTTGCTCTGATTGGCTTACAGTATCCGTCTACTATGTGGTAATTGGTCAGTATAGTGCTGCTCTGCAACATGTTGTCAGTGACTCTGAATTCATTCTGCATGCATTACTCTGCACTGGACTTGCTAACCTGAGCAAATAGGTATAAACTACTGACAATTGTAGGATTAGAGCAAAGAAAGAGGGAGAAGGTCAGCCACCAAAGGCTTTTTATGTGCACAGAAGTACCCTAACATTAGGGTACACAATTTAAAGGCTAAATTTAACTGTAAAATCACACTAGCCCATTCACCTTGGATACATAGAGCAGAAAATAAGTCAATTCATGCTTTCTGCCGCAGTATTCAAATTATCTTTATTGATCAGTCAAGCAAAGCTGTGTGTTCTAGTGTGAGCCAAATTTGGATCTATACAATGGAACTGATCCTGTCCACAGCTGTCCTGCAGGCCATGGTTTGGAAACCTGTGAGTGGAAGGACTTTTTTTCCTGTCATCTGGTCTGGCCCTTTTCTGTCCAACATCATAATATGGGTTTTGATCATTGGACCACATTGTTGCCTGTCATGTTGCTTAGTCTAGTCAATGAACAAATGTATGACTCTGCATCTCTCTAATGTGCCTCAGTGACCATCTTAACAGAAAAAAATGTGGTATTAATTTGCCATTATGCACTCTAGAAAGCAATTACATTAAAACAGTGGACTTTGGCAACAGGGCATAGAGTCTGCGTTGAAATTCTTAAACCATGACCATGACAAACCATGACACATAAACATATTTATTAATTCAATTTACATATGAGCCACCTGCATAACTTTGCAGTGCAGATGGACCTGCCTGATTCATCGTCTAAAATGACACAGTTCATCTTGCCAAGCTCCAAGCTCCAGGCCAACACACAGTTAAAAAGTAGATGACCCAATCAGGGGAAAGTGGTGGAAACTGAAGACGTGACGATAGTGGGAAGTAACTGAAGTGGTCTCTGTGAATGCAGCAGTACCTGCAACTTTATCAAAAATGGACTCAACTTCTTTTAAAGAGGAACAAAAAACTTCACTGAAAGCTTTTCTTATTAAAAATCATGTTTTTGCTCTTCTACCAACCAGTTTCAGTAAGAGTTTGATCTACCAACTGGCTCCTCTGATTGTTAGAAAGATGGGTAAGACTCCAAACCCCACTGTGATAATCTTGTCTCCACTGGTTGCCCTCATGGACATTCAAATCAGAGAAGCAAGGAAGCTGAGAATCCCTGCTGGAAGACTGGGAGAGTCAATCCTGTGCTGATGATGCTGGTTAGTCTATGGTGGTCATGGTTACTCAGTGATAGCTGGTGAAATATGCTCTCCTCAGAAGTTTACCTGGGGAACATGGTGGGTATTGTCATTGATGAGGTTCATGTCACATATAAATGGTAAATGATACATCTGTGTGGTACAGTTTAATGTAAGACGATAGTCTAAGTACTGTAAAGTAGTTTAAGCTAACAGCTAACAACAGGGTCTAGCTGCTACATCATACTGTGGCTTGACATGAATTGGTCTGTGATGAATATGACCAGCTGCAGTTCTTTTTGAAGATTCAGCCTCTGAAAACATTTTCCATTGGCTCATTTCCAAATGGACTAGTGAAATATTACTGTGGTGGATATATGGAACTGTATGTCCATGCCATGTTACTGCCTGCATACTTTAATATAAATCCAGTGATACTAGAGAAATATTTAATTCGACTGAGCTAAAGGAGAGAAATCCATGCTTAGCCCTGATTGGATGATGCAAATGCTGATCCAGTAATCTTATGTTCAGTGTTAAAATGTGTGTGTGCATGTGAGGTAAGCTTTTTAGTTAATCATGAAGGGTATTAGTCTCTATTAATGACTTAATAGACTCTAAATGACAAGTAATAACATGAAGTGGGTGCTGGATAAGTCAGCTTGACGCTGAATTAAAGCTAGCGCTTAGCCAGAACTATTTGATCTACATACATTAGCCTGACCTGACACTCTGATGGCATGTTTGCATTAGTGTGACTGTGTGTGTGTGTGTGTGTGTGTGTGTGTGTGTGTGTGTGTGGGGGGGGGGGGGGATACATGCACTGCATTTGAAATCAGGGAAACATGACTTTATATTTTCAAAAACCCAAGGATATAACATAATTCTCCACCAAAGTCAATGAGTGTAGCGATGTTCAAATTGCTTTGCTGGATAAAGATAGGAAGATTTTCTGCAGTGAGCGAGTGTGTTCACCCGCTTTAACAACATTATCATAATGAACCAGATAAGAGTGACTTTATTGGAGTGGTAATTACCATCTCAGTTATCTGTCGCCTGCTGCTTCTGATTGTCCTTCATTGTTTCTCTAATCATGACCATCATCATCTGCACTTTAATGCTGATTAGTTATATCAACAATTAATTTACTCTATGAATATTTTAATTGATTTGTTGTAGACTCTTACAAGCTGATGAGACTTATCATACTTTTATTTTTATTTCACCCTGCTTCTTATCAAAAATCAGCGAAGTACCTTCTCAATTCATTTAAACTCTTCTCAGTTTTATTACAAGGTGTTTTGCTCTCAGGTACTTTGTTGTTCTAAAGTTGTACAGTGTCCTTGGGTGACATAAAGGGTGCTTTAAAATGAAAATGTATTATTAGTATCATTATTACCGCAAGGCTTACCTATACTTTATAATGAATATAATCCACACTGTACTTGTTTTTGCAGGTGGAGCGTCTTAAATTTTACCCACTTCCCTTTACTGGGTCTTGACTGGTCCATGACTGGATTATGCAGGGAACTCTGCACTGTAGTGGCTGTGCTACATCATACTGAGGCTCAATACGTAGTGGCTAATCTAACAAGGGCAGAGGTTAAGGCCCTCTGGATGTGTTCATGTAAGAGAAGCATGATCTCATGGGGACACCCTGCAATTTGCATAAATGGGCGTTTAATAGTGGGTTTTAGGCACATCTCCGGACAGGGAAGGGGAATTCTGGTAGCTGGTAATTGACTGGAATTCAGCAGGCATGTGGTTGGAAGGGGAAAAATAAAGTGGCTACATTTGTATGGCTTTGAGAATGGCCAAGCTAAACTATCATTCTCACCTTAGATAGCTTAATTTCTTCACTGATGCGAGCTTAAGACAAGACGCCCCGGGTTTTCACTTTATTCCATTTAGTCCAGAGTTGACAGCAACTTGCCACCTGATTTTACTTACAGGGTGTCCAATTGTTCTTCCATCTGAAGCTCTTGTAAAGTCTTTGCCTTCCTTTCTTTTATTGGTGGGAATTACTTGTTCCACCCAGTGACCGGATGATGATGGATGATGATTGGCCGGCTGGATCAGGGTCTGCCGTGTATTTCCATACATCATCTGACTTTCTCTCCCTGCCCCGACGATCTGCACCTGTGCTGCCTCGCTTCCCCCGAAAATACCTGTGATTAATGCCCACAACCGGAGAGGAGAGTAGGGTGGGGAGATGCTGAGGTATTAATTAAACCAACCCTAACACCCCACCATACCCTGATGTACATGTGTTAGGAGGGAAAGAGACGGAGAAGAGGGAGATCTGGGGAGATGAATTTACAGAAGGAAGAATCTAATAGAAAGAAACAAAGATGTGGGGAAAGGAAAATGAATAAAGCCATTTCAAGACAGACAAAATGTTTCAACACTGGAGGTACCAAATAAACCCGAGATTGTGCAGGGTTACCCTTTTATATACAGGAGATGTTGGAGTACAACATGATAAAACAAAGAGGAACAACAGGAATAACAGAAGAGAATGACAAAAAATAAAATTGAGGGCAACAAAGGTAACTCAACTGAACAACTTTGGTCCTAATGTTAGTGGAATTTTGGATGTATGAATGCCACAGGAGATCATTTGTGTAAGTAAATGGATCTTTAAATTATTAAATGTGCAGTTCACTGCTTCTTACATCAAATCTTGCCGACTTGCTGACAGTAGGTGTACAAGTCCATGTCTTCCCATTTGGATGATAAAAAGTAAAGTTAATACCATAATTTTCCTAAAACAGTCAGAGAAATGTGTTAAAACTGATCAAACAACAAGAATCAGTGTGACACTTTTAGGTTCTTGAATTCTTAATAGCTTCGCATCAAATTTAACAGAAAAAAAAATCTTCCCAGCAGAGATTTGAAAAGACGTTCAAGTTCTCAGACTTAGCCATCTCGTTTTGGGGTTATACTTTTGATCATATTTGTAAACCAGATTAAAGGAATATTACACCCAAAGAATGATATGCCTTAATTTTCTACTCACCCTCATGAAAAAGGTCCATAAAAGTCCACAAAAACATGCTTATTTTCCTTCATACTGCTCGTCCGCTGTAGTCCAAGTGTCCTGAGTGGGTAACGTCCATAATTAATTCGAAACGAGGTCATTTAGTACAGTACAGTAGCGGACGAGCAGTATGAAGAAAAATAAGCACGTTTTTGTGGACTTTTATGGACCTTTTTCTTCGGGCTCCGTCGTCCCCTGTTAGATGGACGTTTGTTGACAGCGAAAATCACCCCGGACCTCCGGCTGCATTTGAGACATCAAAAAAGTGCTCCAGAGTGTTGCTCAGCATGAGGGTGAGTAGAAAATTAAGGCATATCATTCTTTGGGTGTAATATTCCTTTAATAGACATATTAAGGGTACACATACATTATCCAAACTGCTTGTCCCTGTTGGGGGCATTGTGGCCTAAAGTCAGCCCATCCTAGATACAGAGAGATGACCAGCACACACGCACATACCAACACGCAGCAACAGCAGGTTGGAGTCTGCATTTAACTTAAAAATCTTTAAATGTTTAAAATGGTATTTTGGGGTAACCGTTTATTTTATGGTCACCTTATTTAATATAAAGAAGCTGCATGTTAGTATTCTTATTTGCAATGAACTTAATACTGAGGGATTATTATTTCCTCATTCTGCATTACCTTGACATACAGCTTGTAGGCTAATGACTGGAAGTTTTTTTCTCAAAAAGCTCCATATTAATGCTCCAACCACAAATCTGTGGTGGTAGTTCAGTGAAAATAACTTTAATTTAAGTATGTCTGGCTCTAGACTGCGGTCTTATTTATAACTAACTCCGTTGTAGTTCCATACTTATTAACTTGTATAAGTACAAAGAGACCATACATATTAAGACTAAAGTAAGAGAGACTAACCATTCCTGTTCCTAAGTATCACCACTACATTAAAAGGGCCCTACTAAGAAAGCTAATTAAGGTCATAATTAATATTGAACTTATATGATGGTCATGCAGGTACAACTAAGCCCTTTTAATTATCATGCTAACAAGCAGTGAATATGGTGACCTTGAAATACAGTGTATTTGGTTTTCCCTTGACATAATTTTTCAGGCTGCCAAATGATAATTTTCTTCTTTTTTATGTTGTCAATCTACATCTAGGATAACATCCTGTATTTTACATGGAATATGTAAATATTCATTCAATAGGGACTGGTGTGGGATATTTTCTACTACAAAGTACTTTAACGTGCCCCACTGTAGGAGTGTCAACCTTTGAGAACAATATTTAATCTGAGAAATTGGGGGTCTAGCTGCTTATTCAGCATAAAAAAACAGAGTGCTATGGCTGAGTTCTTTTGAAACTGAAACCTAAAGAAGACGCTGGTTTCACTGAAATCAGCAGGAATTAAAACAGAAAAAACAAGTTCTTCTTTTGTCATTGAGAAGCATTTAAAACTTGTGAAGGGCGGCCATGTCCCCCTGGTTTTTATCTGAAAAATATAAATATTAATCCTAAATATATAATGAGATCAGCTTATTAAAACGCTGAAATGATAATCTGAAAGGAAAACAGACAGAAATGTTTAAAAAAGCAGTTTCCTGTCATGAGGGAGCAACTGCAGTTAAACACCTAGCAGCCACTGTCTACAGTAAACACATTTACTTTTGCAGCGGCATTATTTAAAAATGCTAATAGATGCAATTACACTGGGCTTGTTTATCAGCAGTTATTACCAGTATTTTGGCGTTGCCGCGCTGAAGAGGAGCCATATTTCAAAGCGTTTGCCGTCGGCCGCTCGCTAACGCAGATAACGAGTTCCCCCCCTCGCAGATGTAATTACAAAACTATTTACTTGAAAACAACTCCAGTCCCACGACCCCCACTTAAACACACACTTTAATACATATGTATGCTGACACACACACACACACACACACACACACACAGACATACAGGCACGCACACGCGCACATGCCCTGAAGCCGCTCTAAAAATAGTTCGGTCCTCACAGATACAGATCAGCTGATGGATTCATACTGAGGCTGTTATTACTAGGATTAATCGTAATTTACTCTGCGTGTGTGTGTGCGTGTAAATAAGTGTGTTTATGGTGCACTAAATAAATCATGTTATTAAGGATCGTCATTTTCAGTTTATTCATAAAGATTTCTTTTAACGGTGATAAAAGCCAAGCAGTTTTTCAAGCTGTATGAGTCTCTGCTTTCGAAGATGATCTGTAAAACACTCCGATTACACCAGCAACCACCAACCCTTTTCCTTAATGAGTTTGATTAAACAGCACTGAGCCATGTTCACATCGTGCACATATTGTTCTGTCATTTAAAGACTCCATCTTCCATGTTTGTGCGTCTCCTCTGACTGATAAAGCACCTCAGCTGCCTTAAATGTCTGATTCCCAAGGCCCCATACCAGTGTGATGACCTACCTTTGTTTCACCATCAGTCTACGCCCATTTGCTTAGGGTGACTTATCCGATACATAACCTAAACCTGGGGATGGCAAAAAAATTTGGCCCGTATTGCCAGAACATAATCAGAGGTTAATAACTTGATATGATTATTAAGAAAAATGCAGCCACTGTTTTTAAAAAATATAGAGGATAAGTTGATTTTGTCAGTACAAGCATTTGATAATGTATGAAGGAGAGAGACAGAGCACTGGAGCGATCAACACATTATGTTCAAATAAGAGACAATAAAACATGACTATACCTCTTTACTCTGTTTGTATTATGATACCCTTAATTGGATTTATCAGGAGGAAATCAAGGTTTTAAACTGAAAGTCAGATTTTTTGGTGATTGTTTTTTTGGAATATTGCTGAAAATTCCTGCTTAAAAGGCTTTTAACAGCTCTCCATAAAAAAATATACAGACACACTTCATATTGAATGTTCATCCAGATGTGTTTCTAAGCTTATTACCATTAACAGATCACTGATGATGACATCCTGATGAACATATCATCCGTTCACATTTGTGCACTACTGCATGTGACCAAACTGAATGACTGAATGGCTTGGGGGTTTTTTTATAGGGTAGTGTACTGTCAAGTTTTTACCGATTTCAGTTTCAGGTCCTCCTTATGAGTTCTGGTTCTTAACAGTTCCAAATTCCTATGCCATATTTTCAGAAAATAAAATAGGATTTGTAATTTAAAACAAGTCTCTGCCTGCCAGTGTTGTTGGTCTTGTTTGGATCTCATTTGGGGAAGCAGTGGCACAGGCCAGAAGACTTTGGTTGTGGATCGAAGGATAAAGTCCCAACAGAACCTTGTTTGGAAGTTGGTTTGGTAGCTGGAGTAGCTGGAGACTTCCTGGGCATTGCCAAAGTGCCCTTGAATAAGGCACTAGACACCAAAACTGCTCAGTTTCATCAGGAGCAAGAAGCCATCAGTCTGACATCTCTCATTAATGTGTTACCATACAACCTGGTTTTGTATTTCAGACTATGTGTGTAGCATGGCACAACAACAGAGTGTAAAAAATTGGATTTCTCCTTAGGGATTAACAAAGTATGCCTTCTTCTTCTTCTTCTTCTTCTTCTTCTTCTTCTTCTTCTTCTTCTTCTTCTCTTTCTTCTTCTTCTTCTTCTTCTTCTTCTTCTTCTTCTTCTTCTTCTTCTGCTCCTCCTTCTTCTTCTCCTTCTTTAATAATCTGCCGTTACATAGATATTTAAATATGCCCCTCACAATAGAATAATTTCTGCCCTTATTATGAAAACAAATTGAGACAAATAATTGATACTGTTTAATAATAACAAAAAATACAAATTAAAACTTTAAATGATGTTACTGTTATTGTTTTTTCTGAGAATAACTTCAGACTGATCATGTTGATAAAAAAATATGAAACTACTGCTAATTCATGGGTTACTATTGTGAGCTCTGCAGGGTCTCTTAACTGTAACAGGATAATGGGGTGCTCTCTGGAGATGTATCTAAATAATATGTTTTAAAAGTTGTCAGAGTGATTCAATTACCTTGGCAGATATGATAATGTGCTGTGCTCTCTCTACATCTGTCTTTGCACCCATTTGTTGCTCTTGTACTTGTCTCTAGTTCTTGTCTTAAAGGCAGCCAAAGATCCCTGGTTTAGACCACCTGCGGCTGTGGAACAACAAAGTTTCAATAGCTACAATTACAGTTATTTTGTCCTTTTTTTGCCCAATCGATTATCATTACAGTTTCTGATATTAACTTCAGAAAAAATATTAAAATTACCTTCCTTTCCACAGTGGTTATTGATTTTACATCCAGAATAAATACCTTTATAACCATAAAGACATGAATGGTAAATGGACTTGAGCTTGTATAGCGCTTTTCTAGTCTTTTTGACTACTCAAAGCTGCTTTACACCGCAGGTCACACCTGCCCATTCATACCCATTCACACCCATTCGCACTCACATTCACTCACTGATGGTTTTGTGTTTCTATGTTAGTTATCCATCAGTATTTCTAACACATTCACGCCCTTTCATGCCCATTTACACGCCACTGACGCAGCAGTGGGAGCAACTTGGGGTTAAGTGTCTTGCCCAAGGACGCATCGCCATGTGTCACCCCAAGCTGGGCTTGAACCTGCAACCTCCCGATCACTGACCAAGCGCACTAACCAACTGCGCCACCGACATGAGGGCCCTCTTAAAAACAAGATGCCACATCTGAAGGGAGTAACCTCAATAAATCTATATTCAGCAGAGTTAGATTTATGATCTGGGCATCCATCTGTTTGTAACTATCATAAGCTCTTATTTTTGTCTCTCGGATTCGGTTCCAAAGTGGTACCCAAGCCCATCTAAAACACAGTGATGTATGATTAAGCTCATAGTTCATCCTCTCTACACTTTGCACAGGGCTTTGTGCTGGGATTGTGCATCTTCCTGGAATTTGGACTCTTCCTGGCAGGATTCCTGAAACAACAGTCTAAGGGCCCAAAATCAAGACGTAGACAGAAAAGGAGGGAGAGCCTGAAGCCAGTTGTGCCCATGAGCAAACTCTGACACCAGTTGCTTTGCTGATAATACAAGCCAGAAGGTGACATGTAATTTCAGGTAGAGAAACGGTGGCCTTGCTGTGCCTGGAAACAGCCTTAAATCTGATCCAGTGTTTGAACAGGTGCATGTCAGACAGGTTAGGTCACTCAGAGAAGTTTGGAATCAACCTGGTTAACATACCCACTGCTGTGATCAAAACACTCCATGTGGATCAATAGTTCTTTACAGGATTATTTTAAAATTTTTATCACATGTGCTTTAACACTGTTGTCATGTCAACATGTAAAGTGTGAAGTGAAATTCATATGTTCATCACCCACCATCTGTGCTCACGTCAATCTGTCACACAAACACACAAACACACAACAAACAGACAGCAGACACGGAGTCCAAGATAGCAGCTCTCACTTTCTCACATCTGCACACACACCTGCACACATGTACATTTGCACATGCTAAAGCCTCACTGATAGACTTCGTACACACATATGAAAGCACAGATGCACAGTAACAGATATCACACACACACACTCTCACACACACTCCTGCAGCGAGGGCGTTGCTGTGCAGATGTGTGCGCTGAATGCACAGGATGCGACGCCACACATGAGTGGCTGTCACGGCGTTTGGATGACAGATGTAGTACTCTGGTCCAGGCTCGGTTCCAGGCACACACACACACACATGATCACACACACACACACACACACACATACACACAGCTTAAGCCACTCTTCATTTATCAATAATTGGTTTTTAATTCCATTTGGCAGCCAGCAGCGCAAGCGGCAGAACAACGACAATAATGAGTCCATCAGAGAGAAAGAAAAAGGAGGAAGTTTCAGGGACCATCTCAGAAGTAACAAAAAAACACCTGATCATTGAACAGATAAAGAATTTTATGACGTCCCCTACTTGTCTTATATCTGGAAATGTTAGGACTTTGACCAGGCCTTGAGCTGGGTCTGATAAACTTCCCCCTGGATGAAGTTCATCTGAAACCACAGACTTTCTCTTCATGTGCAGGCCTGTCACAGCTTACCCATATGGACAATATCCATCTTTACCAAAGTGTCCAGGGAGTCCTGGTGTCATATATTCTGTGACACCAGGACTCCCTCTCATGACCTTTAAGGTGCCAGTTGCTGTCTGAAAATGTTCATCTCCTTCTTAAAACACCAATCGGTGTCATGTCATACCGTTGCCTCTGCGTTCCATTAACCTCGAAACTGGGAACTGGGAAATGAAAGTGAAGTCATCTCCGACTTATCTGCATTCCAGTTGAAGTCGGAAAAAAAACGTGCCGATCGACCAGGCTATTGTTAGCTGTTGTTAGCACGCCCTGCTTTGTTGTTCACCAATATCACATGAAGAATGTGATTATCACTATGGCAGCATTTTTGTAAATATAAGTCTAACAATACTACGTATTCAGCTGATCTAGAGCGACACATCCCAGTCAGAAGTGCAGGTAAATTGATTATTACAGGAGCTAAATAGCTGTTCACACTGGGTGCTGCCATCTTTGTCAACTCGGGGGTGGCGAGGTTTCCCCAAGTTCCTAGCAGGAAATTCAGACCTCGGGGGTGTTCCAGACAAAATTTCCTACTCGGAACTGAGAAATTCCGACTTCCGACTACAACTGGAATGCACCATAAGCTCACTGGCTCAGAGCAGAGATGTTGGAATGATTGCAGAGTTGTTGACAACATGGTTGGGCTGATCCATCACCACATAACAGACTCAAAGGGAATACAGCTGGAACAGGGACAATATTTTCTTATAGTCATTGAAATTAAATATCTGAAATTTAGTTTAACCAAACTGTCCATCCACATAAATATCTGGGCTTTAATTATTGTTGCAGCAGAACTGAATGTTTGTGCCTTCATGGTTGTTATTTCCTACCATCTCAGCATCTCAGCCAGTAGCCAGGTCATTTCTTCTTGTCTTTGTGAATCATTTTAGAAAAACTAAATATCAGCTATGTTTTCCATAGATCTTGTTTGTGGAAATGTGGTCTTAAACCCTCTACAGTACACATTTTCATTTGAACTAAAAATGCTTTACATGACTTTTAAAAATATAAATAATGTGGAGATGCTGGTCTAACAGTGCTAACTTCTGAGTGTTTTTCATGGTAAGCTATTATGAATAAGGAGGTATTGTTCATGTTTAGTTTGCCCTCAAAGGGTTTCTTTTCAACAATTTAAACAAAGCTGCAACATTAAGTCTGTAACAACAACAAACAAAATACTTAAGGTAAATAATATTGCCCTAGTATAATTTTCAAAATGAAGACACATTAATTGGGAGATTTGTAATGTTACAGAATCATCTTAACATCTCATCAAACATACATTTTAGTGTTTCCCAAATTTTGATAAACAAAGTAAAAATTTGCATTGTTAGTGGGACCAACAGTTAGCTGCAAAATGTTCATGCAAATGTATGCAAGGAAGGCAGAACAAAGGTTGCTGTGGCTAGGAGACAGGCCCACCCCCTTCTCCCCTTCAGGTCATACATGGGCGGTCCATTCCCTGTATGACCGGTGCCAGAGCCTGATCTACAATTGCATTAAATTGGATTCATTTCCAGTGAGATTTGGACTCCACCAGGGCTGACCTTTGACGTGGATTCAATTCATAACATATATGAACAGAATTTGTAGGCGCAGTTAGGGTACTGAGGGGGCCTGATTGGTGACCCTCAGGATCAGATTGCTGCTTTTAGCAGATGATGTGGTCCTGTTAGCTTCATCAGACCTTGACCTACAGCTCTCACTGGATCGTTCTACAGCTGAGTGTGAAGCGGCTGGGATGAGAATCAGCACCTCCTTATCTGAGTCCATGGATGAGATTCCACCTCAAGTGAAGGATTTCAAGTAACTCAGGGTCTTGTTCACAAGTGAGGGAAGGAGCGAGAGATCAACAGGCAGATCGGTGTGGAATCTGCAGTGATGCAGACTCTGGTCCTTCTTGGTGAAAAGGGAACAGAGCTGTGGGTACTGTCCAAAATAACAAGGTCACCGGTACAAGCAGCTGAATTGAGTTTCCCCAGCAGGGTGTCGGGCTGTCCCTTAAACATAGGGGGGGAAGCTCGGTCATCCTGGAGGGCCTCAGAGTAGAGCAGCTGCTCCTCCACATTTAGAGAAGTCAGATGATATTGCTCAGTCATCTAATCAGGATGCCTCCTGGACGCCTCTCTGATGAGGTGTTCAGAACACATCCCAGGTATGGGACCTCTGAAGACCCCAGACACACTGGAGGGACTATGTCTCAGCTGGGATCTCCATGGGAAGAGCTGGACAAAGTGGTTAGGGAAACGGAAGTCTGGTCTTGCTGCTGAAATTATCCTAGAGTGGAAGAAGATGGCACGGTATGGTGTAAATTTTATCAAATCTAATCTGATCTTAATTTGCAAGACAAT
Source organism: Scarus forsteni (assembly GCA_036419115.1). Classification (NCBI taxonomy): domain Eukaryota; kingdom Metazoa; phylum Chordata; class Actinopteri; order Labriformes; family Labridae; genus Scarus; species Scarus forsteni. Next base: position 22,359,455 of record JAZDUH010000269.1, read on the forward strand.
ATTTTCAGCCAATAAAAACGTTTTTTTATGTTTTGGCAGAGCTTCATGCAAATCAACCTGAAGTTCTGTCATTTATTTAAACTTTTTTTACTGAATGAATAAGCATCACAGACAACATGTCCATCCTCCTGTCCTAATAATAACCCCGCAAATGTTCATAATAAGTTGAAATAATCATCATAAAATTCTGTTAGTCTTTAATCCTCCTCTGAGATGATTCCAGGCTGCTCTCTGCACCAGGCGCACTTCATCACATTTTCATTCATATTAACTCCATAGATTTAATTCTCATTAATTTCATTAGTAAAAGTGGATCTGCAAATCGACCCTCTGACTGGAGTAACCTTTGACCTTTAGATCTGCACAACAGCAGATTGCAGACAACACTCGGGATGTGACCTTATTTAGAGTTTAATGCCACAGACATACACACGCACAGCACAGAGCAGACTGAAGAAAAAAACATCAGATTTTTTAACAACTGACAGCACTCTGAAAAACTAGCTGAGCAATTTGGTAAAAACCTTGTCTAAGACAAAGCTTCACCAAAAGATGGACTCAGGTCTAATCCAGACTGTCATGCCCTCCCAAGCAGACAGGGTCTAGTACTATTAAAGTTCCTGAAGTGAACAGCACAGTCTGCACGGCCTTTTCCACAGAGCAGATGAACAGAAATATGAAGAGAGTCGGAGGAAACCAGACACTGTGCAAGAAAAGAAGACAAGAAGACAACCTCAGGTTTGAATATGTTTCAATGCACAGGATGTGTTTACATGAAAAAATCTGGCCTGTACAGAAGTGATACCAAAATCTCCTAAAACACTGGCAGATTTAAACACTGAGAGCCCAACATGGTCAGTTATAATGATCGATTATCCTAGACAACAATGACCTGTAAAGGTGCCTTACAATTGTATTATCATATAAGGCCTAACTAATTCAGGGGTGTCTTATGATTTAGACCTGAATTCATGATGGGACCAAATCTAATTTCTTGGATTTTACGAGCGAAAGTGAAGTGAATAAGACATATACATATATCTATATCTATATAGTATATATAAAGGGAGAGAGTTAAGAATTTTGATATTAATTTCCCACTTTCCCTTTGAGATCTGTAATGTCTATGTTATAAACTTTACCCTGAAATGAGAAATTAAAGGAGACATATCATGCTTGTTTCTCCTTTTCACTATGCCAGACTAGGATGCCTGTAAAGCATTTCTGCCCTCAGTACAAGTCATTCAGTTCCTTCATTGCCCCACAATTGCGTTCTCAAAATCCTCATTTTAGGCCATTATCAAGCTCTCGTTGAAACACTCGGATCTCAGGATGACCTACAGTTACCTCGCAACGTCACAGCCCTTTGTGCTCTGATTGGTCAGTTCTGTCAGAGCTGCCAAGAGGGTTGAGCCAGCCTGTCCTTCTTCTTCTACTGTACTTTCTGGCAGGCTCAAAGCAGCGACCGCGTATTGAGTCCCCCTACAGGCCAGAGCTGGTAATGAGTGAATGTGAGCTAGGGACCTATATACCCCTGCTGGTGGATGTGTTCCTCGGTGACGGTTTTGTGGCTAACGAACATCACAGAGGAGGAAGTGTTTTATCAGATTACTCCAATAAAAAGAAAGGTACCTCGTGTCGTCACGACGATTTAAATCACGCAGTCATCTCGCAATGACCTATTTTCAGAGGCATCAAATCTCGTTCTAGGATATCAGAAAAAATACAATATCTCATTTTTTGAAAATTAAGGGGGTGTAAGGTCTTGTTTTCAAATTTATTATATTATATGTAAGTATTAAATCATGCATCAGCATGATATGTCTCCTTTAAGATATAATAGAAAATATTTAAATTTTGTATCAGTGTGCCTTTTTTAGGATATATGTAATAGCTTTGTTCACTTGCCTATCATCAGAAATATCTAGTGTTTATATGAATCTAAATTATATTATATATAAATATATATATATTTATATATATACATATATATGGTATTTATGCTTTTGATATGTACTACAGACATTGCTGTGAAAAATTCTGAAACTGGACTCCATTAGATTTCAGTGGATTGACCCATGTCATTAACAGAGGTGTACTACAACCCAAAGGAGCTGCAAGGGCACAAAGCTCGGCCAAGACATTCCCAACATCTTTTGGTGAATTGAAAAATTGAGAATATGAAAACTGCCCAATCATACAATGCTAAAGCTTTTTTAAAAATCCAGAACTCACACCTGAAATTGGATGACTTCCAAAATGTAATCACTTCTTCCTTGTGCCATGATCAACATTCCCTGAAAAAGATATCCAAATCTGTTTGGAGCTTGTCGAGTTATTTTGCTCACAGTGAGACGGACAGACAGATAAACAGTACTGTAGAATGTTAGATAGACTTGCCACTATTACTTTGATACTTTTAACTCCGGGATTTTATCTTTTTATGAGTCTTTTGTCCTGAAATGCTTGATTTTATAGGAGCAAAAAGGCACCAATGGCCTTGCAGTTTTGTCCTATGTCATGTACCAGGACTAAAGTCATCCTGATGTGCAGTGGGATTAAAGTCCAACCAGCTCCCAGGATCTGCATACTGAACACGTATACTGTACAAAAAGTTTCACTGTTGATGGTTTTCTTTCTCTCTTTTCTATCAACTGTATATCATGAACAACAAGTGGTCCTCAGCACTGAGTGTCTGTTATTGTAATATATTTAAGATTTGGATTGTAAAGTGGAAATGTAATGAAATGTAAACCTGCTGGTTTAAGGATAATCCATTTCCCATACAGTCAGCTGGTGAGAAAATATGCTCCGATATTTGATACCTCACACACACACACATGCACACACTCACGCACACAACAGTCTGAGCTGAAGCAGCTGCTGTGTACAGAAACCAAGAGAGATGGTCATCCTTCTTTCTTTGTAGGACATATACTTTCCCAGCATTAAATTTTATGTCCTCCCTTCATTTCCTGTTCTCCTCAAGTGAAGGAATGACGGCTTTGTGTCGATGTTCTGAAATGTCCTTGACTAGAATTGTGCCATGTTAGCTCTAACTGTGTCAGTGGTCAAGATTTCTCATTTCTAAATTAAGATTTAAAGGATAAGTTCAGTTTCTTCAGCTTTCACATTGTTTATAGAATGAAGTAGAACAATATACTCACCCAGAAGGCTTTCCTGATCCAAACAGTGCTTCGGGAGATATTTAGATCCAAAATCGAGCGGCGGACATCCGTATAATGGTAGCACATTGGGCATACAGCGCCGCTCCTAAAATTTCATTAATTGTCCAAAAACTCATTTGTTTCACCAATATTTCATCATGGTCCACTCACGCTACTCCTCCATTACAGTCTGTGTCGCTCCAAACATGTTTTGTGGCTGTACTGACCTCTGAACTGAAGAAGAAGAATGTTTGCCTCCGCGCATGCGCAGTGCGGCTCATTGTTCCAGGGGAACTCAACTGGCTACACGATGACTTTCTTCTTCCAGTTTTGTGCAAAATGGACCAATATCTATCGGATGAAGATGTTGTGGAGGAGGACTTTGAATATGATGGGTGTCCTTATAGTTTCGAGCCAGAGTTTACAGATGAGGAGCTCATCGAAAGGAGGACGCAGAGGCAGCTCTCCACGGAGTACTGCGCATGCGCGGAGGCAAACCTTCTTCTTCTTCAGCTCAGAGGTCAGCACAGCCACAAAACATGTCTGGAGCGACACAGACTTTGATGGAGTAGTGGCCCGAGTGGATCATGATGAAATATTGGTGAAACAAATGAGTTTTTGGAAGATTAATGCAGTTTTAGGAGTGGCGCTGTATGCCCTATGTGCTACCATTATACGGATGTCCGCCGCTCGATTTTAGATCTAAATATCTCCCGAAGCACTGTTTGGATCAGGAAAGCCTTCTGGGTTGGTATATTGTTCTACTTCATTCTATAAACAAAGTGAAAGCTGAAGAAACCGAACTCATCCTTTAAAGGAGCTGCAGAAGAAATATGTAACATGATAGATGTCCAAGGTCTAAAATGTCAAGGCAACAAGAGACAGGAAAACTGAAAACATTACTCCAGTGTGCACCCAAATACACTCACAGCTCCTTCATTAACATTCAACTGCTCTTTCACACAAATAGCTAGTTAGTTTCAGTGGCTTTGACTGTGATGTGGTTGTTAGAGTATTTCAGAAACTGCTGAGCTTTGGGATTTTCAAACAGCATTTTAAGGGTCTAGAGAGGATGGTCTAAAATCTAAAAAATATCTGTATTTATATCTAAATATCTACAATATATACATAGCCAACAGCAGTCCTTTGGGCAAAAAAGGCCTTTTTGGGCAGTTGGAAGAGAATAACCAGAGTGTTCAAACATTATATATATACACAACAGCAACACAAATCAACACCCACTGCAACCATCTCTTAACACACATGGAATCAAATCGGGAAGCCGACGAGCTAAAACAACAAGGGACCACACCAGGTGCCACTCCTGTCAGCTAGGAACGGGAAACTGAGGCACATGCTCACCAAAATTTGGCTGCCTTGGATCAACAGTCCTGAAACTGGTGGTGTGAGGTGTGGGGGATGTTTTCTTTAGCTACTTTGGGCCCCATAGTTCCATCTGAGCATGGTTTACACCCCACAGTCTACCAGAGTGTTGCTGCTGACTAGGTCAACCCCTTCATGACCACAGTGGACCATCTTCTGATGACTAATACACACCATGTCTCAGAGCTCAGATCATCTCAACCTGGTCTAAAGGATTCCACCTTTCCCTGCTCTAAGTCCAGTCCCTTTTGTTGTCCTCCCTCTCTTGTTGACCTGTTAAAAAGCTGACAGAGCAGAACATCCAGCTGTTTGGAGGAACAGAAACAGATAGAGAACAGACAGGCGGGTCAGGAGGGTGAGACGGAGCCCTCGGCCATCCGTCCACCAGTTGAACAAACTGTCCACATCTTTAAATATTTACCCGGTTGCCTAAACGACAGACAGTCTTCCTGTTCCAGTATTTTCATGTTTGGGTTTCCTGTCTGGAAAACTTTGCTGTGATGAGAGTGGGTATCAGGTTCAGATCAGAGCAGGGCAGTGGGACATTTCTGTCTTTCTCTTTCTTTGGTAATTGAAAGATTAGAAACAGTTAATCAATTTTCATCTTAAACTCAGATAGTCCATAAAATACCTCTTTTTAGCACTGGTATTCTTCCTTACAGTACATTTAAAAAAACATAAATACATTGTTAAATGAATCTTTAAAAGCTTAAGTTATTCTTTTGTAGATTATTAGTTTATTCGTCTTTTTTTGTAGTTTAAGCAAAATTCTGATTAAGGAATAAAGCAGAAGTTTTTATTTTCACTGTTACTGCTTTTGTAATCTACCAGGCTAAGATGATAATAACAGGACAATAGCTTCTAGTGAAAGCTAATTTTACAGAAAATTAGGAAACAATCCACAATTTCCTCTTTCCCAATAAACTTTTATGAACTATGTGCAGGAGTCCACATATTGTGTCTAAAATACTTAATATTGACGAATAACAGCTGACTTAGAAAGAATAAAAACCTTAAATTAGTCAGAAAAATAAAGTCTTAAGTTTCTGTGAGGGTCTTGAATAATATCCCGCTTTGCTCTGGGTTCTAAAAACTGCATACATGCTGTTAAATATGATATTAAAGGAAAACCAAAGCTGACCAAAACCTTGGCGTAAAATAGATTAAACTGTCACACTTGATCAAGGTCACCTATCACAAAGAGACATTAAAGGTCTGCAGTTCAACAGTTTCACTTTAACTCTTCACTGTAGCACTGCAGCATGTGTTTCAGAAATAAAGCAACAATATGCAGCTTTTTCTCTAAAGAGAAGTACAAGGACAACTTTAGTGACAGCCAGAGGGACAGGTTTGTAGGAATGAACAGAATTTTCAACAAAACATTAAAAAAATTAATGATTCAACACAAAAACAGATGATAACCCCTCTTTTTAAAATATATCTATCAATATTTACAATTAAACATAATTTCTAAGAAGGATGTTTAGTGTTAGGATATATAATTTAAGCCAGTTCATTGCACTTATTTACCAGTCGGTTTCAGTTTCTTAGGTGTAAAATGTCTTTACAGGATCAGTTTTATCTGATTACAACAATTTCACCACAAAAATACAACAATTAAAGTATTATTATTATAAATAAAAATAAAAGCAGGAAATACCAGAAATGTGGAAAAATAAGAATTTTAATATTTAAAATGAATGTTCAGCCAATATCTGTATTCTCTTTATTCATTGGTGGACATTCCCTTGTCCCCACTTTCAGATATGTTTTTGAGAGTTAAAAGACCATTTTTGAAATTTATATGGACTAACAGTAGGGTAGGACTATACGCGGAGGCAAACATTCTTCTTCTTCAGTTCAGAGGTTTGCACAGCCACAAAACATGTCTGGAGCGACACAGACTGTAATGGAGGAGTAATGTGAGTGGACCATGATGAAATATTGGTGAAACGAATGAGTTTTTGGACGATTAATGCAGTTTTAGGAGCGGTGCTATACATGCTCTATGTGCTACCATTATATGGATGTCCGCCGCTCAATTTTGGATCTAAATATCTCTCGAAGCACTGTTTGGATCAGGAAAGCCTTCTGGGTGAGTATATTGTTCTACTTCATTCTATAAACAATGTGAAAGCTGCCGAAACCGAACTTATCCTTTAAATTGTACCATCAACAAACAGTACTTTACCACTACAACAGTTTTATATGTATTACAATGGGATTTCGTGGGATTCGTAACATTATGGAAGGGGGGGGGCACGACCCCTGCCTCCCCCCAGCATAATACTGGGGTACAGCTCATTTATACTGGGGAACGTGCCCGGTAAATGGGGTCTGGACCTCCATGGTGAAAGCCTTCTCAGAATCCTTCAGAGACTCTCCCCTCTTGCTGCTTTAAATTAAAGCTTGATGTTTACATCTTGCATGTTAGCTTTAAGTCTTGTGGTCCTGCAGGTGGATTCTGTGATGGGCTGCAGCCTCCGTTGTTGTGCAGGTCGTTGTGCAGGTTGTTGTGCTCAGTGTTTTTGTGTCTGCTGCAGCAGAGCAGCAGCAGCTGCTGATTGACGGCTCTAATGACATGCAGCAGTATTCAAACCAGAACGCAGGAGAGGAAGAAGCTGTCATTTGGACCAGAGCCAGCAGTTCTTCCTCCTCTCCTTCTCTTCCTCCCCTCCTTTATGTCTCCTTTGCCATCTCCTCTGCGTCCTCATCACTCGTTCATTCTTTCACACATTTTATACTCTCATTCCCCTCTCTCCTTCTTTGCCCCTTTCCCCCTTTCTTTTTAATGTTGTTCCTCTGACAATCATCATCTTTTTGTCTTTGCCAGCCCCCCCACACACACACACGTCTCTCTAAAGTATTTTCTTTTCCTGTCATAATGTTATTATTCTTAAAGTCATGTCCTGCTATGTTTGAGCATTAACTTCATGTCTTTGGTGCCTAATAAGCTAGGATTTGATCTGAGTTGAACAAGAAATTGAAGTTTCATCTCTGTAGAAGATCAGGTGCAGCTCTTTTTCCCCCTCCTTTGGATGCCTTCAGATCTGAGGGAGCAAGAAGGCCTACTACATCCTACAATATAAATGTAGGTTGAGGCTGTATAGCTATGACATCATCAACCTCAGGAAGTTTCGGGTACTTTTAGATCACTGCTATTAGAACTGACAGATAAGTAAAAGGTTTTGTTCTTCCGCTCTAGAAAAATCTTCAAATAAAATACATTTTGCAGGACATAAGACATTCAAAGGCCCATTATGTAGGATTCCACTTTTTCTGCTCTCTACTTCCCTCTGTGGTCATTGAGTGTAACTGCACTGTCGTAAAAGAGCGCCTCAAACCAGCGATTACATAAAGAGGAAGGAGCAGCGAGCCGAAAGGACCTCCAGAGAGACATATAAACCATATGAACTGATAAGATATTGTCTGATCATGTTTCTTTCCTAATATATCGTTTTTCAAGCAGCAGTCAGTAGTTAGCTCAGCGTTTGCATGTGTATTCTGTACCTTTGACCGTAGCTTTTTAGGCTGGGGCTAGTGGCTGATGCCGAATGGCTACCCAGGAGGGACTCGTTTGTTACCTGCAAATAGAGAAAACTTTACCTGTTACAAACTTTGTAAGCTAAGTTGAGGCCTTCTGAGACATGACTGTGGTAGGATGACTCTATGCTCTCGGCAAAGCTGCTTTATATGAGACAAAGAAAATGCTGATAATGACGGAGCAGAGTGATGACACAGCCGAGCTAGACCATCTACAGTATATTAAATATGTAAAGAATAAACTCCATCAGTTGTGAAAAACTTTAACACGTACGAGTTAGACAGTGGGCATTACGCATAAAGTTACACTGTAACGTTACGTCCGTTCATTTGTGTAATTTTCTGCTTCGATGTGTATGTTAGACACAGGACTGAGCCCCCACTTCAGACCCCTGAGAGGAGAAGAAGAATCAGAGATGTCGAGGTCTGGAGGAGCAGCAGTGTTTTGGGCAGAGAGAGATCCAGCTGACCAGAGGAGACCTTCTAATGTGTTTCTGTTATGATGTGCAAAACTCACAGATATAGTACTGTGTAACTCGTTTTTATTAACATTATTAAAGTATATTTAACATAAACTGCAGACCTACTCATTTCAATGACAAAAAAAATAATTTGTTCACAAAAGGCAGTTCAAATCTTGGGAGCAAGTTGGTTCAGGACGTTGAATATGGAGTTATTAGGAAATAGGATAACTACAATGAAATGCAAATAGAAAACTTGACACTGGAGTATTCAGTGCTAGTTGTTAATCTGAGCACAGATAAATAGTTCAATTTAGTACAAACATTCTGGAAATTTACTTGCATGATGTAAAGCAAAATGTTCTGGTTTATGTCGTGTTGTTTGCTGTAGTGCAAAATAAAACTACTTACCATTAAACAATTATTTAGAACAAAGACAGACAAATTTAGGAGGTAATAAAACTGAGTGTAAGGCTAAAATAATACAACAGAGATAAAGATCGAATTGTCAAATGTAAAAATGCCTGAAAGGCAAGAGAAAAAGTGCTAGGACACTGAATATCAACTTATAGAAGCATGTAGAAATGTTTTTATTCAGAGTAAATCTGCAGGATATCAGACATGATTGAAGAATATTCTCTTGTGTAAATACTTCAGTGTTTGCTAACTTGCAAAATAAAACTGCCTCAAATCTCCCCCTTATTTACTGTATTATACAGTGAAAGAGCTGAAGTGGAAATGAAAGAACTGGCAGTAGGTTTCTGTGATCACTGAAGGCCCGGTCCATTTTGAATCTTCATCAGAATAATGGCTTTCTGAAGGTCCTGATGTAACGGTGTTCTTTTGTGTTTTTATAATCCTATAAACTCAAGCTCTGTGATATTTTTGATTGTAGTTCTGTTGATACCTTGAAAGAGAAAAGCAATTTATTTTACAGTTTTTAATTTCACATCTGTTCAGTTTGTAGTTAAAGCAAATTCTAATATACAGTGAGCAGAAGAGAAACGGTGGCCATATTAACCCAAGAAAAACAGCTCTGAGTGATTCCTTCAGTAAAATGAGTAAGTTCTGCACATAAAATGTAGTCTGACTTAGAAAGAGTAAATACCAAGTATTTCGAGTGCATTTTGTGCTGTATGAAGATTAGATGGATTATAATGAGTAAACCTGTTTGTTATTTCACCATGAAAGAATAAAATCATTATGAATTCACCCAAAAAAAAGTCGGGCACATTGTTACTGTAAATATGGCAGGTATAGAAGAGAGCTAAGAAATAATATACAGTATTTATTACACTATTTGATTTATAGATTTACAGAAGCACACTGCATTGTACCTAATTATCATTTAATACAGACTATAATCTTCTGACAGTTCGTTTTTTAAACTATTTGGATAGATCAAGCACACAAAGGTTCATTAATGACAGTAAATAGTGAAACTATCAGAAACTTTGAGCCCTGCAGACATTTCAGAAAACATACCTCCTGTTTTCTGACTCCTGTGGTGGTGTTAGTGTCTCCTGTCTTAAGCTGATGCTGATCACCTGAGCTGATACCTGAAATAAATACTGAGGTCAGTGCCGCAGTGAACTAGACAGAAAATATATTGTCATCTCATGAGTCTTCTATGTAATCATCTCCAATATTACAGAATAATAGGACATGAGCTAACTTCAGATCATCTGATTGTTGGTTGACAGCCTCTGAAGTGTTCAACACTCAACATCACCGCTGTACTAATCATAATAATATCAGATTCTAAATCTAATCAATTATAACTCATAACAATAGCATGTGAGGCTAACACACATGCTAACAGTAACGGTGTATTTCTTTCTTATTTCTTTGATCAACAGTAAAGTGAGAATAAAACCCCAGCAGCTCAAATCAAGTAACAAACATATAAAGACTTCTTTACTCACCCTCTCACAGCAGCAGAAGAGCTCACAGTCTGACTTCAGCCTGTTGATTCACGTAGTTCAAAACATCGCTAAAAGCCCGTCCAATCTTCTCTCTGGACTGGCTTTCCTCCTCTTTCTTTCCCAATCCTCATCCGTCACAGTCCTCTTTCGTATCATAGCCTCAGCTTTCATAAAAACCGGACACACGCATCTGTGATCCGCTGTTTATATCGGCCAAAAGCTGAACTCAGGTTGGTGCCGTAAAGCAGTTCGTTGCTCGACAGCGGTAAAAAGTTACAGAGTGCCAGAGGAGATCCCCCCGCTGCACAGAAGGAGAGAGGGAGGGACTATTCGCATTATTTACTGACTCTCCACTGTTAGACGGACTTGAAAACAGTTAAGATAAGGTGTAAAAGTTACATAGTGTTGCTTTAAAGCATTTCAAACACTAAGTTTTTTGATTGCATTTTTTAAACTTTAGTTTGCCCTCTAAAGTTGTTTTAATTAAAATGCAAAAATTGTATGTTGTTGTAAATGTGGAGCAGCTTTTCCCTGTCTCTTGAGTGAAATTAAATCTATGTTCTAATATTTACCTTTGAATACATTAATTAAAAGGAGTACCAAGCCCACAAACCTGAGGTTTTAAGTGTTTTTCTCACTCAAATTGTCTGTTGACGTGCAAAATGGCTCACTGAATTTAATGAGCCCTGGTTTGGGTGACAGCATTCACAGTTTTTTGAGATTTAAATTTTATCTCCTTTCTTTGTTCAAGAAATTAAGTCCAAATTAAGCATGAAAAAGTTCCTCAACTAAATGTTCTCAGTTGTACTTTTACTTTAAAATGTACCTTGTATGAGGATCATATTTTCATGTTCTGATAAAAACGGACTTTTTGTGAGTGACCTCTAGTGGATCTGAAGTTAGAGTTCATTCAGAAACCAAAACATCTTTCAGCTGCAAAGAAAGAATGTCATGGAAATGTCTAAGGAGGCTGTAGAAAAGTAATATTTTAGCAGGGCTTTGTTAACTGAGCTGCCTAATGATTTGTTTATTTGTTAAAAACTGAAATTAGACTTTCAGAGAAGCTTTGATGACTTTGTATTTAAACAACTTAACTTCAGATTCAGAGCACAGCTGCATGGAAAAAGTCATCGGTGTGGCAAACTTAAATGAAGGTGTAAGAAAGTGAGATAAATAATATGATATTCCATCAGACACCCATAGAATACAGCTTACATAAGCACTTCCTAAATTTCTTATTAATTTTAAACATTAAAAATGGAAAAGCATTTAATTTTCAGGTGGAATAAGGATCATTTTTGTTGTAAATTTTAAAATGAACTTGTCAAGTATTAATTAAATTTTCAAGAGAGTCTGTACAGGAAGACATTCAGAAAGATCAGACAAAACAAAATGAAACACAACAAATGACATCAAACATGAATACCATAAGACTGAAGGGAGAGACACATGGAAAAACATCAGATTTTTTTTTAAATTAAATTCTAACCAGACCATAAAAAATAAAAATTGAATAAATAAACAAACAAATGATTGCCTATGAAATTGGTGAAGATTAAGTGCTTAAAACATGTGTACCTAACACTCTCATGCTGTTTGTCAATTTTGCTTTGTAATCATTTATTATGATTTAAGTAATAAAAAAAATGAACTAAATAAATCATGTAAGGATTATTTTAAGGTTTGAACCAAAGCTATGCAGTTTTACAGTCTTTAAAAGGCATGCATTTAAACAAAGATCAATTTGTTTCTTGACACACACTTGACAGGTCAAATGTCATAATAAATTATTTTTTTGTTAACATTCTGGCATAATTTACATATTTCTGTTGTGATACTGTTGCTTTAAACCTAAATCTCACCTGTATTAGTAAGATCAGAGCCATTGCCTATACTGCTGCCAGCAAGCTCAAGGGAAAACAGAAATATTTCAGTCTTTCTAATAAAATTTTGCCTGATAATCCGATTTCTATTCATAGTTCTTGGGATGTAAGGTAAGACAGGCCCTTTAGCCAAACCGCTGCCAGCTACAGGAGGGCAATTGATCCACTTTGACTCCTTACTTGTGGGCTGTCTTTTGTAAGATAATTTGTTGCCTTTATTAATGGGAGAGAGAGAGGCAGAGGATAGGCTTGTGAAATGGGGTGAGAAAGAGTAGGGGAGGACTCTCTGCAAACTGGCCACATGCTGGATTCGAACCCAGGCTGGCAGAAACATATATGTGGGTCAAACAAACAAATTGAGCTGTAGACCATGAAGAGAGAAAGTAAGAGATCAACAGAACAGCTGTTTAAAATGTGCTGTTTGACATTTGAATTAGTTACAAAAAGAAAAAAAAATGTGTTGAAAATAATACACAAACAATAAATATTAATGTCAACAAATGTAAAATAGTTTTTATTATTTTCATTTTGTGCTTGTGTTATTATCGTGTTTTTAGTTCTTAAAATTACCATCAAAATAGATAGATAGATAGATAGATAGATAGATAGATAGATAGATAGATAGATAGATAGATAGATAGATAGATAGATAGATAGATAGATAGATAGATAGATAGCAGGTAGTGCACTAATCCGAAAACATGCACATTAGATTGATTAGTGACTCTAAATTGCCCTTAGGTATAAGTGTAATCGTGAGTGGTTGACTGTCTCTCTGTGTGGCCCTGTGATTGACTGCCGACTGGTTCAGAATGCACCCCACCTCTTGCCTAATGACTGCTGGGATAGGCTACTATCCTGTCCAGCTTCTGCCCTGTACAGCGGATGAAGTACGGCACACCTGAAGGACCAAAATAGTTGAACATAAATTAAACTGGATAAATTTAGCAGGTACATCTTGTATGTTTTTCTCATTTTGATCCAAATGTTAACACTGACAAACCAAACCAGATCCATCAAGTCCACACTTTGATTGTAAAATATTTTTCATCTTTTTTATTTTTAGCTCACATATTTGTTTTTCTGAGTTCATCCCGTTTACATTTCCTTCTCATTTCTCTTCTGTTTTTAATTTCATCCATTTATCCGCCCCTCCTTGTCTTTATGCTCTATGACTGCATGTGTGTTTCAATACTTGTGTGAATATGTGGTGTGTCATTGTGTTGTTTTGTGTTGTGTGTGTGTGTAGGTGTGCGTGTGTGTATGTGGGTTAGTGTGTGTGCGTGTGCGTTGCTGACAGGTGCAGATCATTAGTGAAGCAGGTAGAAAAAACACACACAACTCTCTGCCACGAGCACACAGACACACACACAGTGAACGGACACACTCCTGCAGCTGGCCCACTGTGAGCTCGTGTGCCAGAGTGAGTGTGCAGAGCAGAGAGCGGCACAGATAAATAAACTTTATCTCAGGTTTTAGTTTAAGGTTATTTTTAGCTGCTCAGACTCAGACTGTTACCTGTGCGTAGTTTAGAGACCCCAAAACGTGTCAAGATTAATGTTTCCACCTGCCACCAGAGACTGCACACACTCTGAATACCTGCTGACGTCGTCTTTTCCATTGTGGAGTTTCTGCTAAATATGCATCTCTTAATTGCATTATCTGAAATAATTAGCCCTCGTATTTTTCTTTGCCTCTTATTGGAGAGCTGAGCAAACAGCGCCAAGCTGCAGGAGGCGGAGCTCCCGCTGCCACCATCACTTCGACCGAATTAATCCAGTCCCTGATCGCTAATTATTATCAGCTCTGCTGTGTGGTTACTCAAACTGGGAGCCGGGCCCAAGAGAGGTAGAAAATACATTTTCTAACTCTCCTAAATTGGGTAAAAAATCACAAATTTAAAGTAAAATAAAAAAAATAATTTAGAATTTGAGGTCTAAAAAAGAAAGAAGCATAGGTTATATAGTAGTAGAAACTTTTTCATCAAGATGAAGAATACAAATCTAAAGGTGAACAAAAAACAAGAGTAACTTGTGTTTTAGGCGTCTATTATCCCACAACAGTGAAAGTAGAGTGGTCAAGAAGAAGAGTCAAGAAGCTGAAAATCATTATCTAATAACATAGAAATGTTGTAACACTTTCTTTAAAGCTATTCATAATGCACCAATAATAATATGCCTATTATGCTGTGTACTCATAAGCACCTGTGATAGTAAATAATGTCTGTGTGGGTTCTCAGTCATCCAAGTCTTAATAATGTTTCATTACAGCGCATATTGGTCATTGTAATATCAGCATTTATAATGACTTATAAACACACTTACAGGGTCTTGTATTGGTTATATAATAATGATGGCAATAAAAATAATAAACATTTTATTTAAAGATGCTTTTTTTGAAGTACAAAATTATTTACATTTCCTATTTATTTCTTGTTTAAGCTCATAAATACTCCCTGATGGTGTCTCATGAACCACAGGGCTCCCAATCCTTACTTAGGAAGCAATTGCCCAAATGCATAGATATAGGGACAACCTGAAAAGACAGCATGGATTATGAGTTATGAGATTAAATATTATATTAGATGAAAACAGATCTATTAGTGGAGAGAAGGACAGGAGGTTGGATTTTTCTATAGGGGGCACACTCAACCTTTCTCAGGTTTGATTTGTATAGTCCTAAACTTCACTTGTGTGACTTTACATTATTCCCAGACCAAAAGCTTCATTTTTATGAACCGCAGCATCTGAAAATACTGGACAAATTCTCAGCCTTTCAAGCTTTTGAGAACAATCTACCATAGCCATCATGTTAAAACACTATCCCAACTCACTTTAGATAAACCCATCAACTGTAAGAGGGGTGAGGAAGGTGCAAGACTTCTGACCTTTGAACAAACAACAATGAAATACAGGCATGACATGATGTCAAACACAAATATTTATGGGCAATTTAGAGTTATGAGAACGTGTTTCATTTGTGACAGGAAACCAGAGGACCAACAGAAAACCAACTTGTGCACAGGGAGTATGTGAAAAAGGCCTTTGTCATCGGGGAAGTCATCCTGCAGACTCTGGCTTTGAGGCTCAGCATTAACTGCTTCGCCAAAGTGCAGCCCAGACCTGATCCTTAACAACCTGCGATTTTTGAAGCAGGCTGTAAATGTTTCTTTCTGAAAAAATCCTCATTTTAACCCGCAGTGTGTGACCGTGAGTTCACAGCCTCAGGGGGACACTGAGGGTCTGCAGTTTATTTAAATTATGAATCAAAACTCAGAGAATTTGCCGGTTTGTTTTAAGTCTTGCCTATTAAGTTAACAAGATTTTCTGACATTTTGTCTCTGATAAAAAAGGCAGATGCCCCTAATGTCAGGGCTGTTCATTGTCCCCTCTTCCAAGGCCCTACCAGCCAGGAGGAGGATTACCGTCATAATTGCTCCTTCTCTTCTGAGTGATTGACCACTTTGTGATCACAACCATCGGTGATCACAGAGCAGATAACAAACACCTCTTCCGCCTTTGGATGCATGATTAAATCAAACCTTTAGTCAGATCTTCTGCCTGATTTAGGTCAGATCAGCTGTTCTGCTGTGACTGATTATTGGCTGTTCAGCTGTCATGACAACGAACCATCCCCCAAACACAGGAGGCCCGGAAACAATGTTCCCATTTTAGCAATGCAGACCAACGCTCCTGCACCCGATCACAAGTTAATGTCTGTTTTACATGGTCACCGGCACACTCGTTTAAGGTGTTTCAGCATCGGCAGGAGACCTTCGGCTCAGACTCCATCCTGACGGTCCACCTTAACAGCTCTCTGCCTGGCACTCAAACCCGCTTTGTTTACTGACAGGATTTGGCAGGCAGCCATTTTGTTTTTGCACATTTACATAAACACCAAATGGTGCCTGTTTCCTGTGTGTGTGAGTGTAGGTGTGTGTGTGTGTGTGTGTGTGTGTGTGTGTGTGTGTGCAGGGGCCCCGGCTAATTCCCTCCCTCGTTGCTGCTGCAGATGAAAATTGGAGGCAGTTTGAGATTCATTAAAGCACGGCGGCGGCTGCCTGGGTGCAGTTTTCCTGCAAAAGTCGATGAACTTGACACAAATGCTCACAAGATGCAAGTTCATCTCTCCATACCTTAATTTAGTTGATTACTAAATTATGCAATGACCCAGCCAAAGACATGGGGAGGGAGGGGGGTAGAATTTTCCTGCCAGTGATTTTTCCAGAATTGCCCTGTTTTTAGAAATACTTCCTGCTCGCCGTCACCCCGGGCTAAACATGTGTGCCAGGCAGCACAGCAGAAAATAAACGGAGATGTTATCATCCTCATATATCAGGTGGACAGAGACACGTCCCATCAGCTTATATCTTCATTATTATTTCCGTTTAGCATTAAGAAGAAAAGCTGCACCTCACATGAAACAGTTGCCTCCAATCATAGCTATGAGTGGTTATAAATCCTTTATTTACTCCAGCATGTTTTTTACTGAAGTATCTGGCTCTAGTTTTGGTATTTATGTTTTGATTTATATGTAATGACACAATTCACATTTTCTACATTAATGGTCTTCCCTTTGAAAATACTGTACATTCATTCATGATCCATTACAGGCTTCATATGTTGCCTCAACTCAAAGATATCACACTGAGATATCCAGCACAGTTAGAGCAACAATAGGTACATTTTCCACCTTAAAATAATCATTTTCAAGCTCAGGAGTTGTTTTGTTTGTTTGTTTGTTTGTTTGTTTGTTTGTTTGTTTGTTTGTTTGTTTGTTTTTGGGGGGGGGGGGTTAGTTTACATCATTGCCCACCAAAACGTGTATCGATGTAGGTTTTGTGTTCTCTGAAGAGATCACAGGTCGGTGAACTCTTGACCTCAGTTGAGAATTGATTGACAGCTGACAAAACCAATGGCAAAAGCCTCTTTTAAAACAATTTTTTAATAACCAGAAAGGTGGGATTAAGAGGGCTGATGTCCTGCACCCTGGAACACTGGAGCCAGTCTTCAATGTGGCACTAAGTGGGGCACCTAGTCTCCCAGTAGCATGTCTGTGCAGACTTCTTTCCATGTCAATCATGTCATTAATTGCCAAACCAGAAAGCCTTAAAAAAAGAAACAGATGCAATACTACAGATCCTCCCCTCAGAGTGGGGCACATGGATGAATTTTAGTTTTAGACCAAATCTGTGTTTTTGATTCAGGCTATAAAGACATGTATTCACAATCATGTAACCTCCTGGATATCTGCAGCCAGCCTGAAGAGGTCACTCAGCTGTTGGCACTTCCACAT
Source organism: Scarus forsteni (assembly GCA_036419115.1). Lineage (NCBI taxonomy): Eukaryota > Metazoa > Chordata > Actinopteri > Labriformes > Labridae > Scarus > Scarus forsteni. The sequence goes on from JAZDUH010000269.1 coordinate 22,377,112, forward strand.
GGACCTCCTTTTTCAACTCAGAGTTGATCTCCACTCAATCAGCAGTTTTTCGAAAAATAGGGTTCAAGGGGAATGCCTAAAAAATGTGTGGTTTGGTCAGCGCCAAGGGGAATCAAACTGCTAAGAACAATGTTTAAAGGCTAATGGAGAACTAATTTTACACCAAAAAAAGCTACAAAAAAATCAAAGTTCAGGTTTATTTAATCAAGCTTCATCACAAAACTAATCGGGTGGACCCTCTAAAAATGTATTTGACTAAAATATAACTGCATCTGTACCCAGACCAACCTGTTCGACCAATGACCATGTTCAAAGTTACTTACATCACCTTTCTTCTCCATTCTGATGCTCAGTTTGAACTGCAGGTCACCTTAACCATGTCAACATGAAAACAAGTGATCGGTTGATAAGGTCTTCATGTTAATAATCAGCTGAACATCTTATAACCTATCAAGTGTATATACACCTTTAAAAATTGATCAAGTTGTACAAATGTCTCACCTTCACAGACAGTATTTCGCTGTGACATTGAGATGGATTGATTGATGCCTAAAAGAATAGATGGATTCTTGGTTCCCAGCCTGTGGTCCGAGCTCCACAGAGGGTCTCTTTAGGCACAAGGCTCAGTCAGCTCTGAAGGTTGTCAATATATGATTAGTGTATAAATATTTAGAACAATAATATCACCCCTTCTTTAAGGACTTAGCGCAATTATGTGTTGTAGGCTTATGGTTCAAATAAAGGGAGCTGAAGAAGTCTATGGGTTATGGGTGACAGTGCAGAGACAAATTTGCCTCCCTTTTTAGCCTCCTCTCAAAAGAGTGTATTCTTTATTTTCACAGCTTCCAAATGGATGTTACTCTCACATGTTAAATCTGAACATGTGCAGATCCCCTCTAATCATACCTAAGCACATATGAGGCTTCACTTTCATTGCTGTTGTTTTATTTTCCACTTTCTGCTTTTTCCCTTCAGAGGTGAGATGTTTTTATCATCTCCAGGGCTGTTGTGTTTCAAAAATTGAATTCATTGTTTTGCTTTTCTCTGTTTATTCACAAGTGCGTGTGACTGTTGGTGTGACTTTTTCTTTCTCTTTTTCACAGGTACATCAGAGAAAACGGCTAATAAAAAGGTGACAAAAGTGATTTATTTTTACACTAAACTCCTCCTGATGTAACATCACTCCTTTATTTCCTTCTCTCCTTTCCTTCCTTCCTCAGACTATGCTCGCTCCATCTCCCTAGCTGTGTTTCCGCTCTGGTGGAGCTTCTCTCCTCTCCGGGCTGTAATTAAGCAGCTCTGCCTCAGTCTCTGCGTTCAGTCATGGATGGATCATTGTGCACATGGATTCCTCTGCAACGCTTAATTGACTAAACATTGTTTAGCCCACTTAGTCACTTTTTACCCCTTACTTTGACTCTTTTCATTATTAACATTATAAGCATTATTATTATCATTATTAGTATTTGGGCGTTCAAATGATTTAATTTAATATTGTGGTAACAATCAAAGCCTGATTTAGTCATTTCTATTAATAAAGCACAGCTTTAATTACATTAAGAAATTAATTATTTTGAATTTTAAAACATATTTTAAGACTATGTTGACCAGTTGAGGTTAAGTTTACCAGTTTCTTAATTTGGGAATAAAATGAATGACAAAATGTTTTGGGTTTTTTTGTAATTTTTAAAGTCTTTACTGGACTGACTGGACAAGGATCTGCAATACAAGATTCCTGGGCTAATATTGATCTTATCTTTCCTGTTCTGCTCACAGGACAATCAGGGCCACCCAGATTTCAAAATGTGACAATTCAACATGTTTAATTTTTATGATCAGAAATCCTACAGTGTAGGGAGATCACAGAGGACAGCGGAGAATGCACTAGAGAGATCATCAGGTGCAGCACAAGAAGTCAAACAAATACATTCATGACTGAGACTGTGATGGTGCAGACCATTTAGCTCAGAAGTCAGATTTTGGAAATAGGAGATGACCAGGAACAAGCTTGGACATACTTAGGCTCATCTGAATGTCCTTGTTGGGATTCTTATATTGAGGAGGCATTTCATGTTACATGTCTGATGAGCAACTTTTCCAACATCCAAGATCAAATGGATTGAAGCACAATGACAAAGTATAAGATCATGGCTTCTCCACAATGTCATTTTGAGTTGTAACATTTCGGCCCCTAGGATGTGTGGCCCTCACTGTGGGCGATGCAGCTGCGTAATGTGGGGATGAAGTGTTTCCTTCTTCTCTGCCTGTCTTAACTCCAATTTCCACTGGGAGTGCCGCACCACACAAGTGCAGCACCATACCCATTGTCGATTGAAATCAAATGTCTTTTGACCATTTTTCCAGCAGCCAAATACACCCGGCGAGTCTGTTTTCAACGACTAAGGCCGTGCTGGTGCATCATTATACACAGGACAGACCACATCAGCCAGGAAGTCAGACAGAAAAACAATACAGAGCTTCTTCAATCTTCAATCTTCAAATAAAACTGCATTTGCGGTCTTCCATGAGGATGTCATTACCGGTCACATCACCCCTCAAGAGGTCACAGAAATTGTTTGTTTTTCTGTTTTTTTTTCATGGATGAGGAGTTATTTGTCTTGTAGGTGGAAAAACACAAAATGCTGTAGAACACATTGTCGCCTTCTACATTCCAGGATGAAATCACAGCAACACAAATGACTGTCCGTCAGGTGAGGTGAGTCTTCTCTCTTTGTCGTTGGCCATTTCCATGTTTTTTATTGCATGATGTCTCAATATTCCAAATGTTTACACCTGCCCTGTAAATGCACAGCAATCAGTGGAGGAGAGTCAGACAAAAGGCAGTGGTTGGAGTAAAGAGCTGACAACTTGTCAGACAGAACCAATGGTTGTTTTCATTTCATGTTCACATGCTGGAGTGCATTTCATTTAACCCAAAACAGACCCTAAAGGACTGAAGTTTCATTTTTTGGTGTTTTAAATTAAACATAAGTATTTTTCTAATGATTAATTATGCATCAGCACCCTGACTGTAGCCACTTTTTTAGCCAAAGCCAAACTGTGCCTGTGCTAAAGTGCCCGACGCTGTCTGGAACATTAATTTTCGTGTGTTGTTGTGTCTGAATTCCTCTTTAATATTTCATCATATCACTAAATGATAGTTCAATTTCTCCAGACAAGTTCTCTGCTTCTTTTTTTCAAATAAAAAAAATGAAAATGGTATAGCAGAAAAATAACAAGCTGCAGTTGTAAAATAAAAGGAAAAAGAGGAGGCATCAGAGAATGACAATAGATAAACTTTTGTTTTCTTCCCTCCTGATTATGCCTTAAATATTATGAATTTTCTATAGCCTCTAATACTACAATCCTTAATGTTCATCAAAATAATATGTTTAATTTTCAGAAAATTGAAAGCAAGAATTTCCAAATAAACTGATATTATATATGTTATCAATATTTTCTTATTGATATTTCCATGACCCTTAATATTTCCAATTTTGCACATGCTCTCTAACCTTGCGGTGCAGGCAGAACAGACCAATCACTGTCTTTTGGGGTGAAAGGCATGACCGGAGCAAGTTATCATGCTCCAAAGACAAACTGTTCTAGTCTCACCTGTTAAAGATTAATTTATCACCATCAATACTTAGTTGATGGGACTGGCAGGTAAGTCTAAAATGTCCTATTCAGGCCACCATACAGAGGACTTTCCGGACAAAGACACATTCCTCTACACACTCAGGCTAAAGTTGGAAAAATAGAACAAATGTCTCCTCATTTTTCATTCTCTCACCATGCTTTCTGTCTTTTCACCATTCATATATATTTAATATTCTTTCACAGTGTGTCCATTTCACAAACATTCACCTTTTATAAAACGCTCGGGGAGTTCAGCCCTGCAGCCAAGCACCATATGGTTGTCTCATACAGGATCCACCCTCGTCCTGACAATTAGGACCACAGGCTAAATCCCTGCCGGATCTGGAGCACAGCCAGATGAGAGGAGGACGAGGGGCAGTGAGAGAGATGGGAAAAGAGAGCAGACTTTACATGGAGACATGGAATAAGAGAAAAGAACGCAAAAAATTTTTTTGCATTGTGCATGTTTTTGTGAAAGACTAAAGCAACAGGGAAATTTTGCAAGACCAAAGGGAGGCAGAGAAGCAGGAATAATAATGGCACAGTGTCAGAGTTAATGATCAGACACAGTGAGATCAAGGTCCCAATTTAATAGTCATTTACTGCACCATCAAACTGATGAAAAATGAGGACACCACTGTTCCTTTGGTTGTTGAATTCATCTTAAAAACTCACTCAGTCTGCAAACTGAGATACTGTTTAGAAACCGTTTTAACACTTCCTTCTGACCATTTTCCATAATTGAGATAAATACTGCTCATGTCTAACTTTTATCTTTTTATGACAAAAACATATGATGGGCATGTGACATATATCTGATGTTTTCTGTAGTTTTAGGGAGATAACTTGAAAAAATTAATCACATGTTTGTAAAATTCCACTCAAGCTATTTCAATATAATTTAAACCATTGTAAATTGTCAGGGTACCACAGCACTGTCTGACCTTGTCTGACTGAATTAAAATGAAGGGTAAGACTGTTTTTGGTTGTTTGTTAGTTTGATTTTAAATCACAAAAAAAGAAAATAGGAGCATGGACCAGTAAACAAGCATTTGACTTATTGCTCATATGACTTATATCCCTCGTAAAAATTTGGTTCAACAGCAAATTATACCTGGTTACCCTGACTGTCACTTTTGTATGGAGTGTTGTCAGCCAAGGAAGGGAGAAAAAAACTTTATTGAAAAGAAAAGAAAACTTTAAATGTTTGTTCAAAAATCACTAAATGTGACTTTAAGATGATTCTTCACAAAAGTTTTGTTTGTGTCCGTAAAAGTCTTTCGAATCTAAACATTAAAATTCAGCATCAAATTTTGCATTTCAGGAATGAACTCTGCATATTAAAGATGAAGTCAGGATGTTTGACTTTTTGGATTATGCAGGTTAAAACAGAATAAACAAGAGGTTGGATGACTTTAAATCAGCAGTGGAAGATTATTTTTCTTTTGTGAGTTTGACTTTACTCTTAACATTTGAAGTTTGTCATGAAAGGCAGAATTTATCTGTAACGTCTCCCTGTGGTGGCTTTTTCTGACACCTGGCAGTTACTATCATACTCACTCAGTTTTATGCCATCTCTGTTTCTGTCGAGGAAAAGGGGATTTTTTTTTTGTTTGATGTGAACTCTGAAAACTTTTCAAAGTTTATGTTGAAGTTTTTTACTTACTTTATGTCCTGTGTTAAATATTCACGTGATCTGCTCCATATGTTAACGGTTAGTGGTTCAGTTTTAGTAATATTAACAAAACACACACACAAACACTCAGACCAAAGCTTCACCTCCACAACCATCAACACAACCTGTTGGCCATGAGTATGTGTTTCACTGTGTGCTGTGTGTGTTTGCATGTGTGTAATTGTGTGTTAGTTGTAGACATTAAAGGTCCCAGTGGGAACTTGGGATCCAGCTGCTTATTTCAGAACAAATGACATCTGCTGCCACACACACACACACACCATCTCACTACCACCAAGAGTATATGTAACACGCAGTGAACATGCTAACCGGTGGTGTGACACACACACGTTGGAGTGTAACAGATGTAGTGTGGGCCTGAGACACATGCTCGCCCTCCTCCGACTCAGGTGGAGAGAGAAAGAGAGAGAGGATAAGAGAGGGGGGATGAGCAAGGAAGTTCAGCCCATGAAGTGACCAGAAGTTTGTGTTTTTATTGCTGAATATTTGAATAATTATTAAACTATCATGATATGAAAGGTATTCTGAATAACACATGAAAGTGCCTTTACAGGGGCAATATATTAGGATTTACATTTATGTTTCTTTTTTAAATTCTTAAGCACTCACCAGCCATTTTAAGGTACACTTTGCTAGTCCAGGTTGCCCACTTTTGCCTTTGGGTCTTCATAATAAAGCTTAGAATCAACAAGGTGCTGAAAACATTCCTCAGAGATTTTGGTCTATGTTGACATGATAGCATTACTCACAACTAAAGATCCATGATGAGAAACTCCCATTACACCACATTCCAAAGCTCTGCTGGATCAAGATCTGGTGACAGTAAAGGCCACTTGGGTACAGTGAAATCATTGTCATGTTCAGAGAAGCAAAAGGACAAGTTGGCTGTATCCCGTGGTGAAGTAGATCAAGAAGAAAAAGTCTAGGTAGTGCAGGGCTCCAAAGTGCAACCATTTTGGGCGCATATGCACCCAAAATTTGTGAGAGTACGCCTAACATTTTTTCTTGGGCGCACTGGTGCACCAAGAAAAAATGTAGGGTCCTCAGTCCTCAGTAATCATCCAATCAGCTGTTAGTATGCAAACGAGCCCAGACGGAGCCTGACTGTGGTATTAGGTTTCAGCACAAAGCGGTAACTCTGAAGAAGCAGCGAAGCTCTGCCAAATTAGTGACTGTCAGATAATTAACAATTAACAACAACAACAAGTAAAGCAAAGCAACATTTAATATTACATTAAGATTTGTTTGGTCCTTTTTCCTGTTAAGGAGTTTCTCAGTCACACAGGCACAGAGCTGAGTGTCCTCATCCACCGCCTGTAACTGAGACACGTGACCTGACTGACAGACCCCTACTGTAAATAAAGCTGTAAAGAAAAAAAAAGCCTCAAAATGAGCAAATACATCATCAAATGTTCTGTGCTATATGGAGTGTTATGGAGAGTGATAAAATGGTGACCTTATGACGTGATAGGTGACACTGTGCAAAAATTTGGGTGCACCTAATTTATGTGCTGGTGCACCTTTAAAAAAATTTCAGGCGCACCATTGCAACCAATGCAAAAAGTTAGTCTGGAGCCCTGTAGTGGAAAAGTAAGCCGCTGTAAATATGTTCAATACTGTTTGCAATCATCCTATGCTGTTTTTGTGGCTTGTTTTCGCCAAAAACTCTTAAAATTACATTGGTGGCCCCATCTTAATAGCCAGAGGTTTGAGCTGATCTTTGTCACTGTGGCTAATGTCCAGACCAATACCATGTACTTCATACAACCCCACTTCAAAAATTCCAAATTATCCCTTTATGTGAGGCCTCCTGTGATGACAAGTGAAATACTTTGCAAAGTCTGTTCATCCTTTTATACACATTTAGTCTCTTCTACTCATGAAGAAGTAGCCACCCAATTGCAAATTGCAGGGTATCCCCATGAATTCATGCCTCTCTCAGGACACATCTGATGGGCCCTAACCTTTGCCCTTATCCGAGCAGCACTCGTGTTGAAGGGAATATGACAACTTTTGTTTTCTTTCATTTCTTGCCTCACTCCCATTGTCCACGGCATACAGATGGACACAGTAACAAGGAAGAGATGGGCAGAGCCTGCCCACAGCTCATTAGCTTAGCTTATCTTTTTTTAAGACTAAGATTAGTTCAGTCAGTCTACTCACATTTAATTGTTTTATTGTAGCTGCAAATACATGTTACTGGTTTTGTGCCCAGGCTCCAGTCTCATCACTTCTTGCAGAAAGGGTTACATGAAGGCTTGGAGGAGTGATGAGCAAAACATATGAATACCCCTGGAGCCTGCAGGTGGATGCTGGGGTTGAGGTGGGGGTGAAAGAACAAAGCAAATCAGTGACTGGCAGCATAGACGTTTGCTGGGCAGAGGCATAGATTGGTAAATTCCCAATCTAAATATACCGCCAAATTGAGAGGTGGAGAGTGTGATTGGAGGATGGATGAGAGGTGTGACGTGTGACATGTGACATGTGCATGCGCATAGCAGAGCAGCTCAAGCTTTCTGCCTGAACTAGCTTGCAGGCTTCGCTTCATTACTTTACACAATTTTTTGAAAGAAATAGATACAAACTAAACGGCAGGGCGCATGCACAAACGACTGTGGAAGTGCTTGTATCCTTCTTACAACACAGTAAGTATGAGTCACAACAAGCACACAGGACTGTTTAGAGTTGCTAATGACTGTAGGCAGAGGCAGGCTAACACTACCCGTTGATTCCCAGTGTTTGATCTAAGCTTACTGGACATGGGTCAGGTCTGCCCATCTCTTTCTTGTTACTGCACACACAGTCAAAAGAATGGCGTCTATCTGCTTGTCATGGACACGAGAGTGAGGCAAGACATGAAAAGAAAAATAAGTTGGCATATCCCTTTAACAGTCATTATGTATTTAAATAGCCACACCAGTGGACAGCTCCCAGCCTGTTCAAGGCTAAGTCAAAGTAAGAGGGGAAAATTCAAGTGGCTCCATATGTATAGCTAAAAGTGATAAAGGGTTAAAAAAAAAAAAGGTAAATTTGAGGCAGCCAAGCTTTTCAACTGGATGTTCAGGGAATTTTCACACATTAAGTTTGGCAGACTTGGTTTGGTTCAGGTGAAGTTGCTACATTTAAAAAAATGTCATATGGTTGGGCCTCTTTCACACTACACTTCATCAGCCAGACTAAATTTTGCATAATAATTAAGCGACCTACCACTATTTGGGGCTGAAGCTGCAGCCTTTATTCGCATCATTCAGACCCAGAATACATAACCAGTTTCATGTAATAACATGATTTAACTTGAAAGCAGCTTGGCAGTATTTTACATTTGCATACACTGACATATTACTCAGAGCAGACCCGTAGATGATAACCTGGAAAAAAAGGGGCAGAGGAGGGCAGTTTAAGCCATGTAAACGTTATCTGCACTAACTGCTGCACTGTAAAAAAAAAAATTTAAATTTACAGGTGAGGTTCTGTAATTTTTTACAGATTTTTCCTGTATTTCGATAAAACGATGAAATGCTAGTAGATTTACAGTAATTCTCTGTGATTTCACGTTTCATGTTTAAAATTACAGTTAGTTAACCGTAATTTTGGTTTACATTAATATACTGTTTTTTTATGACAACTTAATGTTTTTTTTACATCTTTAATTGTAATTTTTCATACCATTTTCTGTATTTTTACAGGTTTATTACCGTTTTCCATAAGACAATGTAATACCTGTAAATTGACAGATATTAGCATTAATTAAAAGACTAACCTTCAGAATTACAAGAAATTACCCATAAAATATTGCATCAGTATTATTCTGGCTTTTTAAAGGTAATTTAACAAGTTTCTTTCAGAATAACTTTTCTTTTGTGCATAAAATGTGATGTAATTTTACATATCATTCCTGTTAATGAAGAAATGTACATGAAATTTCAGAAATATTTTGTTTGTTCCCATACCATTGCAGGTCATTAAGTATGCATTGCAATGGTAATTTCTTTTGTTAAAATAAATAAGTATTTTACAGACAAAAGGAAATTTACTGAACATTACTTTATTAAAGACAGTTTAAAATATCTATCTATATACATATACATATACATATATATATATATACATATATATATGTACATATATATATATATACATATACATATGTGTATATGTATATATATATATATATATATATATATATATATATATATATATATATATATATATATATACACATATATATATATGTGTGTGTGTGTGTGTGTGTGTGTGTGTGCACGTATGTACGTAAGTTCATTATTTGCTTCCGTCAATGCATGCGATCAGACTACATTCAAATTTTAAAGTTTGCGCCTTTTTCCAGTTTGCTTTGTCCCGCCCATAACGACTGACCGGTTGAATAAACCAATAAGTGGCCAGTACATGGGTTGGGATCAGTGTCTGTCCAATCAGATTCGCCGCAGGTCATGAGTCATCAGGTTCACCGGGGGTCATGAGTCATTTAGCAGACTTGCTATTTGGACGTTTGAGCTGAGACTACCGCTGGTCTGGCCAGACATGTCAACCGAACGCCTTTTGAGGTAGGTGTCCCAGATAAAGCTGTGTTGTGAATGATAACTTCAGCATGTCATATGTCCGGGGAACAGCCTTGAAGCTAACGTTAGCATCCCTCTGATAAATTGCTACCGTCACATTGGCTATTGTTAGCAGGTAGCTAACGTTTTGTGACCAGGCTGCAAACTGTCAATTGTTAATGCCTGCTTTTGGTCAAAATGTTCCCCAACATGAACAGAGGTAATTGTAATAGTACTGTCTCTGCTCTCGGTGATACATGCTCTTAAAAGTTGTTAGTTTGATTTTAATTCTAGCATTGGCATGCTAAGGTAGCCTGCTCACTGCTGTTGCTAATTTCGAGCTCAAGCCACACACAGTTCATGGTGTCTGTGTGAATAACCAAAAGCTGATAGGAATAAAAACGCCCTGAGTGTGTGTGACTGGGCTTGAACTGATCCTGAGTGGATGATCAAAGAGCTGTGAGCAAATTGTTGCTGCTAAATGATAGTAATGCCTGGTGAATGTGAATTAATTTATTTATTCTTAAATGTTACACTGAGGTAATGAAATGTGAGTTTCAGGTTACCATATGAAGTTTTGTTGCCTAATTGTTTAATCTTAATTAAACTGATGTCATTTTTCACCTTACTGTTTAAACTTTAAATGCTGAACCATTGAACTCAGACACTTGCCTTTTTGTACTTTAATTTTACTGTGCAATATGTATTTTATATTGTAACATTTCATATGTTTAAAAGCCCTCTCTAGCTCAAATTCAGCTCACAATGTCTTTGTGTTTCCTTTTGATGCCAAAGTTGACTGTGGTTTACTGGAGTGGAATTGCTGCCTTATTTCCATGGAGGTGGTAAGTACAAATTTCGTTTTTCCTACTGGTAAAACTAAATAGATTGGAGCTTGCTGTTAAAGCCTGTGTTGATGAACATACTTCCTACCTGTCTCAGTGAAGATGCACTGACTGTCATTGCCACCAGAGATGAAGCTGCTATGATGACTAGAAAGATACATTATGTTTTAGAAGTACATGATTTTTGGTACGTGTTAATTTGTTAGTTTTTATTAGCTTTGGATACAGCCAGACTAACTGTTTTCTCCTCTTTCCCCATGTGTGTGAGAGCCGCTTGTTTTGATGTCATACCTGTAAAAAGGAGACCTTGACCTGGAGAAGGTAAGACTGATTTTAGTCCTCTGTAAAACTTACTATATAACTGCATGAATTTATTTTGAAAAGAGAATCATTATTTAGATTCATAACATTTATTGTACCTTTGGGTAAATTCAGTTTACAGTGAGTAAGGTCCCTCGTATTGTAGACACACAGAACAACACAAGACAGGACAAAGTGACAACAGGATGATTTTGATATTTTCAATTGAGCAAATCTTACTTTTCAGAATATAATGTTAATAGAAGTTGAGTAATGTGCAGAGTGTAATCTTTAAAAGGAATATTTATCTCTCTTTATTTCTGCTCATCTGTGTCTCCCTTAGGAAGAAAGATGCACATTGTTGGCTTTCCTACCAATGCTCAGTGTGGATCACAAGGCAGACATGTACAGCTGTAACTGTGCAGACCTGGAGTGAGTGATGATTAATGTGAAATATACTTTAAATTAAAAAAAATCCTCTAATGGAAACAATGACCTGGTTCTCTCTTCTTTACCTCTGACAGTACCTGCTGTAGAAGAGTCATCTGGCTAAGAAAACAAACTCCTCAATACTTCACCTTGCCACCCAGCCAAAGTGAGTACACACACACACACACACACACACACACACAATAGAAGACAAATCATATTCCCTCTCAAGTTGGATTAAGTAGGTTCAGTGACACACTATGATAGTGTTGGGTTGTGCTGTAAATTATGTGTGGTGTTTGTGTAATATTCATCCACGTTCTCTTGATGTGACGTCATGGCCCTTGTAAGTTTGTGAAAAAGATACAACGGGACTCCTTCAGTTTTTTAAGATTGTGTTGTTGCAGCTTTTTGCTAAAATCATTTAAATTAATTGTTAATCTCATCAATCTTAACTTCATACTCCAGGGTTTCTGGGATGTGTAAATGATCATGATGCACCGCCATGCCACGTCACGCAAAAATGTAAACCGCCATTCCAACCAAATTATGATCCATTATTATTTTTTATAGATGTTTCAAATTTTACTTATATTGTATGAAACACAAAGTCTATATCTGCACATGTTTACAGACCAAAACATGAAGCTAGAATTGTGCTCAACTCATGAAATGTGACACTGCCCTGCAAATAACTTAATTTTAAAAAACTATCACTGGAGTATGGAAGTGTATTACTGCCACCCTACATAACTAAAAATTGATTAGTGACACGTTATAACGTGTCATGTTTATTGTTAGAACAATGTATTTTCACGTTATAACGTGATAATCTTTTTTGTAAGAACGTGAAACTTTTCATGTTATAACGCAATTGTTATACTGTAAAAACATGATAATTTATATTGTTAATACGTGATAGTTATTATAATGTCATAATTATATTGTATTAAATGATCACATTTTTACAATATAATCATGTTTATACAATATAATTATCTGCTATTACAATTAAGTTATCACGCTTTTTACAATATAACACACTATCAGCTTATCACGTCAAACGTTCCACATTCCTACAATAAAGATTATCACGTTATAAAAAATATATATGAAAATATATTGTTCTAACAATAAACATAACATGTTATAACCATGGATGTATTATAAGAACTGGATAGCGTGGCTCCGCCTTCTACCATGTAACGGATTTGAAGCCATAATATCCCCCGTCAGGGCGCCGCCATTGTGCAGCCAGTAGAGAATTTGGGCCATAATCTGGACGCAGCTGTCGTAAACGGTCGCAACACTCCGCAGCATACGCCGTACACAATCATTGTGAAGCTGCCGTAAACCGCGGTTATTTTTAAAGTCTCATAACTTATAAAAAATAAACTTTTCAGAAAAAAGAGGACTTGGAAAACACGCAGCCCAATAATACTTTCACATCGCCACAGCATACGGATGGGAGAAATATTTGTACGAGGTGTAATAATTTTTTGAAGTTTCACTTCGGCCCGTCCAGATGAATGGGGGAGACGGAGATTTGACCTATACTGCAGCCAGTCACCAGGGGGAGCAGTTTTTGTGGAGGCCTCAATTTGAGCTCAGCGACATGGCGTCCATGTTTTTTACAGTCTATGGTTATAACGTATTACTGATCAATTTTTATTTATACAGGGTGGCAGTAATACGCTTCCTTACTGCAGCCTCAACTGAGTTCAACAGAACTCGTAAACAGGATTGTGCTGAGGCACAGATCTAGGCAAGGGCTACAAGCAAAGTTAAACATATGTTTGTTGCTGATTACAGCCTGGAGTGGCAATGAGGTCTTAGAATTTTGAGGTCTTTTAAAAAGTCTTGAAGGTTTTGAACTTCAGGATGTCTGCATATACTCTGGTAATATCTGATAAGAAAAAGCAACTTGAAGTAGAAATGATCATTTTAGTTATCATGAATGTTTGTCTGTGAAATGCCAAAAGGTTTACATGGATTGTTTTAACCACTGCCTGTTTTCTCCATAGATGGACAATCGGAGTTATTCAAGAGGCCCAAGCAGCAAGTGAACGGACAGTTTGAAATGATCTGACAACAGTTTTTCACACACAGTATGTATCCTGTATCCTGACATAATTTCTATATTTGTTACATTTGCAAGAAATAGTTACAAAGTTTAATGGCCATGGTTTTAGTTCAAATGTTGGTAATTGTCTTCAGAAGCTGCTCCTGTGCTCAAATTACCTCAAATACTCTCGTTGCAGATAACAGGCAATAAGTAGATTCTCATGTAACAAAACCCATGTCAGATTTTATTTCTCCACAGGGAAACCTTGCTTTTTCACTCTGTTGAAAAAAAAAAAATCCTTACATACACGTTTACTTTCCTTATAACAGATGTAGACATCCATGTTTGTATTATTTACATTCAGTTGATGATGATTTTCCGCACAGCTTTACCCACCAGACATTTAGCTCTCTTTAGATTTAGTTTAGAAAATGGGATGTCAAGTGAAGTCAAAACATCTCAAATGCCCCCTGTCGTCTCGCTGTAGTATGAAACATAAAGCCCACCCTCTCCATGTTGTCTGGTTAAACATGGGCCAAACTCCAAAAAATTCATAGTACACAAAAATTCTTTAAATATTTTAAAGATGGTTTCTGTCATAGGATTTCTTATGGTGTTACTCATAGATGAAAATAGTTTTGAGTGCTTGTTTTTGCATGAATTTGAGACTTAATTTTATTTGCTTAGAATTTTTTTTAATCTCTCAAATTTGACACAGTGGACAATGACAATTTTTTTCTGATGAAGTTAAAATACATTTATTTTTTCTTTACACAGACTTTAATGTACATGGAGGTCTAGTCAGTGTATCTTAGTTGTAAAGCACAGGAGCAACTGCTGAAGAAGCAGCTCAATATTTTGGACATTATGTACAATACAATACAACACTTATCAGTATCACTTTAAAGGATACAAGTGGTGTAGGGTTAACTTATTGTCAAAAGGACCTGTGAAAAAAAAGTCTGCAATTCCTTTCCGTCAATAACCATGGACCATCTATCCAACACCAGAAACATTCATGTTTATGTACCATACCATGTATATCATATTATTTACTTCATGGTGTTCAAAAATGAAACAAGTCTCATATTTGCAATGTTTCTTTGATCTCAATAGTTTTATTTATTTATTTATTTATCTATTTATATTTTTCAAACAGTCATGTACAAGTTAACAGACTGATTACAGTATGATTATCCTGGTAATGTCATGTTTTGTAAAAGATTCTTAGATTGTTTTTTCTGTTGATGTTGATGCAGAATAGGAGAGGGCTTTCCAGTGTCACTGACAGTCAGAGCAGGGAGCTGTCTGGTTTCCACTACCAGGGATCATGACTGAAAACATGCTGTTTGGGCAAAGGGTTAGAAATATTGAAATATTCCTATTTCTTAGTTGTTTCAAAGTGTAAAAAAGTACTTTCCTTTTTTTTTGGTCAGATGATCATTTTTAACAATATCTGATCAGTTTATTGTCTTAAATTTACAGATATTTAAATATACCTGCTTTGTATGTATTTTGATGTACAGTGCTCCACCATCCAGTTCTTTAAAGTTACTAATACTGTAAATGTGCAGACTTTCCCTTTTGATTAAAAGTCTATATTTTTTTAAACATTGTGTCATTGTATTTTTACTTGGGGAAACCACAACTACTCAACAATTCATTGAATTAATACCATTCATTTACAACAATTGGCCTTAAATAAAGCCGCTTTTGATGCATAGTCAATGTACTCTGTTTTTCCATTGTGTAATGAACATTTTTTTAAAATCTCATAATTCTTTAAAATTGCAAATTAATACTGTAAATGGCAAGTATTTCAGTGGCTTAATACATTTTTAGCATTTTTATACATTATTTCATAGTCATTGTACATATAAAATTATTGTATTGTATTGTATTGTATTGTATTGTATATGTATTTTCAAATGAAATTACCGCTAACAGATTAAGCTGTTCTCCTAAAATAGTTCATTGATACAGTGAAATTACAGGCTATTCTATGGGAAAAACTACAATATATTGTTAATTTACAGAGATTGACCTTAAATGTAGCTACTTCTGATGTATTTCTAATGTACTTGGCTTGTTTTTCCAATGTCTGTGGTTGTTTTTTAACGTATGGATTGTTTAAATAATCCATACTAATACTGTAAATTTGCAGACATTTATCTGTAATTTTAAGATCAGAGTTTGGTTTTATACATTTTAATTTTGTTATTGTACATGGAAAAATTGTATTTTAACATAAAATTACTGTAGATAAATTTGACTGTTTCCTAAAATAAATAATTTATACCGTAAAATTACAGAGTTTAACTGGAAAGGAATCTGGTTTGAGTGTATTTTGACTGAATATATATGTTTTTTTACAGTAAAATTCCATTTATTTTCAATGAAACATTGTATTTTAACGAATTTTGACCGTAAAATCTAGTCCTGTATTTTTACAGTCATTTTACGTTTTTTTGTGTTACGGTGTTTGACTGTAATTTTACGGTATCCGCTTGGAAACTTTGCTGCCAGTGCTTTTACCGTTTTTTTACAGTTTTTTTTTTTACAGTGTGGATGCTCTTTATAATTACCAAGTCAGCTTGTTTCTAGTGATTTTCTGGCAGATTCAGGCTGCAATGCCTTGCTTTTAGATTTGATTCCCTTGTTCGAGAACTGAACTCTGGTTCACTCGGAAAAAACCAAGACCCTTTATTTTCAGGCGAACCAGAGTTAGAGTTTTTGTTACGTACCAGAGTTAGAACTTTCACACCATCCAAATCAGACCAACTCCACAAAAGAGGCTCAGAATTCATTTGGTCTGGACCAAACACATCTGAAATGAAGGAGACCTTAATGAGTTTTACCAGTGGTTATTTTCTTTTTATGAAAAATACAGCAATAATATTCCTTTATCAATTCTTTTTTTTTTAAGTTTGATATTTCTGTATAAAGAAAAGTGATTGTGCCTGTTACATTTTCTCTTTTAATTGAAAGTTTGAATTATGTTTGAATTATGTAACCTTCATGCCTAATGTGAGGATGTTTATTTTTACATTTATTTGTAGTTTTATGTCTGAATGTGTGTGTCTGTGTGCATGACTATGTAAAGGGGGGGGGGGGGGGGGGGGGTCACTGTGGATCACAGTGGCAGGTGCAGGGATCGTGGCGACGCCCCAGGGCCGACCACAGGGCTCGAGCGCTCGCCGTGGCGATTAATCACCCGGCAAAATGCTTCTGACGTGCCGAAGAGGGAAAGAGAGGAGCTCCATGATTCTGCATCCTTCACTGATCATGTGTGTGTGTTTGTGAGTTTGTGTGTATGTATGTGTGTGTATGTGTGTGTGTGTGTCAGTGTGAGGGACAGAGGGATGTAGATTACACACAAACACAATGCTCAGAGTTTTTAAAAGGCAGTATTAACAATGTGTGTGCTTAAAGAAATGGTGCAGAAAGAATTCAGTATTAGTTTACTTATACTCTTGATTCAAGTTAAGTCATCACAAAAAAAGTTATTTACTGAAATGTTTAAACTCAAACCTCCTCTCAGAGTTGCTTTGGTATGATTAAGAGGTTCTAGTTTCACACAGATTTTGCCATTATCTCTTCTTTATCATTTTGTCCTTTAGTTTAGACTTTATTGCGAATTCACTGCATTATTGATGAAGCAAAAAGACTTGCAGTGCTATTGCTCTAATTTTATCCATCTAACCATCCGTTATCTATACTGTACCGCTAATCCCTTTTGGAGTCGTGTGGGTACACAGTCACCCACATCTGAGGGCAAGCCGGAGTGCCCAGAAAGAACCCACACATGCAAGGGGAGAACATACAAACTCCACACAGAGAGGACCTGACCAACGCTTGATTTAAATCACCAAACTTCTTGCTGTTTGGCACTCACACTACCTGTTGCACCACCGTGCCACCATGCTCCCATAATAGAATATTTTCTTTCTTTAATTTATTAAGAACACAAAGTTTCCACCCTGTGCTTTAAATGAATTACAGAGGTCATGTCATGATTTTCTCTTTTAGGGTGTAACTGACATCTTCCCAGCGTGATTGAGCATCTCTGTGAACAAAACTGTCTACAGCATCAGGGTGTTACCATTTTTACACTCTTTATCTTTTAGTAACCAAATTGCTTTTTTATTTTATTTTATTATGGACAGCAAGAAACTCCAATAAAGTTTGTTTATGAAAACAAAAAATCTAGAAATTAAAAATGAACTGCTAATTGGTTTGTTTGTAATACTCATGATTTTGGGAGCTCTCACAGGAAATGCTCTGAAGTTCACCCATCAAGACTAACCTAAGAAAAAAATAAGCAAAAAAAGACCTCTGTGAGAGTAACTGCCTGGAAATTGTTTCCTGTTGTGCCTCTAAAATCCTGACAATCCAGGCTGGATGCTCTGTGTTTTCCTTGTTGTCCATCTGTACATACATCTGTACATGTTTGTAGATCTTATGTCAAGGGTCAGTGTTATTGAAGCTCGTGGTCAATCTTTGGTTATGAATGTAATCTTGTGAGAACAAAGCTGTGCACTTCTCTGAGCTGAGCACACTCTTGGGGTCATAACTTTAAGGTCAAACAAAAAGAAACACTTTGGGAGATCCTTGCTAATCTTCACAAAAATGTTGACATTGAATCAAAAATAAAGTAGTTATACTGTAAAGGTCATCAGATAAGGGTCAGGTCATTGAGCCTCATAGCCATCTGTCCTTTAGAACAAAATATCTTATAAATGTTCTATTAGGAACTGATCAGTTAGTATAAATGAGTGTGTAAAATGAGTGTTATGGCCCTTTTCCGCTAGCACGCCTTGGCCCTACTCTACTCAGCCCTATTCAAATTGCAGTGTGTTTCCACTGGCCTGGTACCTCCAAAAACAAGCTACTTTTAGTACCTACTCCGCTCTGGTTCCAAGCGAGCAGAGTCTATACTAAAAGATGACATCACCGACTGCCGGCTACTGATTGGTCAGACAATGTCGTCATCGATGAGTCATAAGCGTGACGACCTAGCATGCTAGCGGTAGCTACCGCTAGCTTACTCTCATACGTCCTTTCTTTACTGCTCGATTGCTCTCGTCCTTGGCTCCATTCTGTTGTATAGCTTCCAAAACTCTCCTGTGCTTCTCAAGGGGTATTTCCTCTTACCACCTGCAGCCTTCTCCTGCTTTCCTTTTTTACTCAGTTTGTGACAAAAAGCCACAGATTGTTGTGTCGCACTCAAAATGACGTCACCGCAGAGTCGCTCAGCGACACTGCACCCAGTTGGGCAGGCGACTGGGGCTAATGGAAAAGCAGCACAAGGCAAGTAGAGTAGAGCTTGGTAGAGTTGAGTAGAGTTGTCACAATCTCAGCCTCAGCCTCAGTCTCATCCGCAGCCTGTCACTCCATGCTCCACTCTAATCAGTCCAGACTCACCTCACCTGTGTCGCTGTTCACACCTGCACCTCGTCTCCGGCAATCAAGCCAGCTACTTAAGCTCCAGCTCCACACTCAATCGTTGTCAGACTGTCGTCGCACTCATGCTGAAAGGTCCAGACTTGTTTCCCGGATTGATCACCCGTAGCCAACTAGTTTCGTCCCAGACTCTGCCTCATACGCCTGACCCTCGGCCTGACTCCAAGGTATCGACTAGCTTCTGTCCTGCATTCACCCGCCTGTCTGAATCCCCGGCTTTCGATCCTGCTGCCGTCTCCTGTTGCCGAGCCCTGTCTGATCTACGTTGTGACCCACGTCTGGTATCTGATCCTGCTTCCGTCTCCTGTTGCCGAGCCTGTCTCTTCTACGTTGTGCCATTCGCCTGGTGTCTGACTCCCCGCCTGTCCTCGACTACGAGAGCTCGCCTGAACCACATCACCGAGTGTTCCCGAACGCCTCCAATCGTCAGTGTGTGAGTCAAGCCTGCATCACCTTCTCCCATTAAAGGACTGAGTGAGCTTCTGCCTGTGCTTCTCCTGGGTGGCTTAGTCGGTAAGGCGTCCGGCTATGGATCAAGTGGTCACAGGTTCGTCTTTCGCTCAAGCCACAGCCTGTTTCCTGTCTCGACTGTGTGGCTCTCTGTTTTGGAAGCCTCCCTGTTTGCTGCCGCGGGTTGAAGCCCCGCTCAAGACGCAGCTACACTCCGTTAAAGGACCGTGTGAGTTGTCACCTCTTTGTTTGCTGTTGCGGGTTGAAGCCCCACTCAAGACGCAGCTACACTCCGTTAAAGGGCCGTGTGAGTCGTCACCTCTTTGTTTGCTGTCGCGGGTTGAAGCCCCGCTCAAGACGCAGCTACACCCCTCTAAAAGACTGTGTGCGCCGTCATCTGAGAAGCTCCGGGTTAGCTCAGTTGGGAGAGCGCCCGGCCGCAGATCACCTGGTCGCGGGTTCACACCCCGCTCAGAATTGTCTCTGGTTGTGCTATTGAATAAAGACTGTTCATTCCTAACTTCACCTACTTGCTTCTGGGTCCTCACTGACACTGTTACAAGAGTAGAGTAGGGCTAATGGAAAAAGGCTGTTAGTGTAAGATGTTAAACAATCAGGTTTATGAAAGAGACTGACTAAAAATAACATGAACAAGCAAGCACATAAAAGCATTAACTAGAGCACAAACCTCTACTAAGGTAGCCACCAAGAGTGTTTTGCAGAAATGATGGACACGAACCCACATGACCTGGACCTTTGACCTTGTTATTCTCCCAAATTAAATCAGCATATTATCGAGTCAGTGGGAAAAATTTTGTTCCAGCCTAATGCTACGGCCACACCGGACGCGAATTGGCGAATTTTAACGCGCGTAAAGCCTGTAACGCGCCACGCTTAATGCCCGAAGCTGGACGCTGGACATTTTGACAAGCTGTGGGACGATGCGCGTCCGGGCGCATGCGCAGTAGAGAGCCGGAGCTGGTCAGACTCAGTGATGGCCCATGCAGGCAAATCCAGCTGGAAACGAATATTTACAGAACTTACCTTCAAAACCTGTGTTCTCAGCGACTTTCACCCAAGCCTGCTCCTTTTGTTCCGGTCTCTGTAGAGGACACACGCCGAGTAGTTTAGCTCCGGATGATAGCAAACAGCGCAGATAAACCTCTCCTCCATCTTTGAGAGGGGGTTTGAGCAGGAGCAGGAGGCCAGGGCGTCACACATCATTAAATCAAACCTGTCTCCTCAGCGACTTTCACCCAAGCCTGCTCCTTTTTGTTCTGGTCTCTGTAGAGTATACACGCCGAATAGTATGGCTCCGAATGATAGCAAACAGTGCCGATAAACCTCTCCTCCATCTTTGAGAGGGGCTTGAGCGGGAGCAGGGGCATGAGCGTCACACGTCATCAAATCAATGGCGTCGGGGAATGTCATCGCTGATTGGCTGCCGCGCCCGAACTGGCGTCGAAAGTTCATTTTCAACTCGGCGTCGAGGCGTTTGGGCGTCAAAACGCCTGGACGCTCCAAACGCTCGCGAACGTGTCAACGCGCGCCGAAGCGATTTTGCGTCAAGACGCATGTTTGCATTGACTTTGTATGTAATCTCGACGCGCGTCCAGGCAAATTCGCGTCCGGTGTGGCCATAGCATAAGAGGAATACCATTAATAAATCTTGAGCTGTAAAGTTTAAAAGCAACGGATGATCATAAGGTCCAAGCATATTTGACCTTTAAAGGTGTAGTGTATAGAAATTGGCATTTTAGCAACATCTAGTGTTCAGATTTTGGAATGAGCTCGTCCATCACATCATGAAACGAAGAGAGCCGGTGAAGACCAAAAAGGATTGTGAAAAGGGCGTCATTTACAGCAGTTAAAACGTGAGGACTTTTTCATTCATATTTGTAACTATTATTTTAATACATTATAGCTCAGTTAAGATGCCACATGCCAACCAGGTAGATTTTAGGACCAGCGGCCAGACTTGTATTCAAAAATTGCGTTTCGCATTTTTTGTCTCCAAAACCCTTCCGAAGACAACATGGCGGATCATTATGTCGGCCTACAAGAACGTGGCCTCCGGTAATGTACATTTTTTTAAGCTTTTTTTTAATTTCTAACTAAATAAAAATAAAACAAACGATTAATGGAGATGATTGTTCTCCTATTTTGACAGACTTGACATACAAATAGAAACATTATATCCTATATTCACTGTTTCTGTTCGGCAAAATGCTGCCAAATTCTACACACTGCACCTTTAAGTCAAAATGGACATTTGTGCAAAATGAGAAAAAAGTTCTCTAATCACTTCTAGGATTCATTGTAGAAGTAAACATGGTGCCTGGTGGTCATTGAACTTTGATAGTAAGAGGGACTTTCACTCAGAACTTTCACTTTAAAGATCTAACCAGGTCATCCTTGAGTAAGTGTGAATATTTGTAGCATAATGTAAATGCCACTGACTGGTGATATTCACACTCACCTCAGTAGTTTGATTTATTTTGCAGATACAGAAACACATTAACACATCTATTTTGATTCAGTATTAGTTTATTTGCCTTATGTCTTACACTGTTCGAGTTTTGAACTTCCAATGTACTAATTAATGCTCACCATGTGTCTGTGAGCAATCATTTTTTCTTTCTTTGAATTACCTGGATGCTGGGAGAGGGAAACTTCCTGGTGAGGCAAGGGTGTGGTCATGGGCTGAAGGGACTTGGAGCCAGCTTAATGAGATGGACCAGGTCTGCTGATGTCCTTGAGGGATTTGGCGGGGGAAGATTTGCTGGGGATGTTGGTGGCTCAGTCTGATGGTCCCCTCCATCTGTAATTGAATGGTCGCAGGTTCGAGCCCAGAGCTGGCTGTCACATGGTAAGTGTTCTTGGGCAAGACACTTAAACCCAACTTGCTCCCACTGCTGTCAGAGGTATGTAAATGTGTATAAAAGAGCTTGAATGTGTCAGTGAGTGAGTGAGTGTGAATGTGTAAATGTGACCTGCAGTGTGAATCTGCTTTGAGTCATCAATGAGACTAGAAAGGTTCAAGTCCATTTGCCATCTAAGGCTGTGTCCGAAATGGCATACTAATGTACTACATTCTACAAACTCATGTGTATATACTGTATACTACATACTATAAGTATTATTAGAATGCCAACTATTCACACTGTAGTAAACTACTAAGTTTCCCAAAATGCACTTCAAACCCAGGCTATCAAATATTTCTGTTGATTCGACACATTTGAAAGTTCAGAGAGCATTTTAGGTGAGAAAGTCACCACGTAGAATACCAAAACGTGGTCATTTCAGCCATAAAACGCATGGATACAAATTTAATTTCGGCATTTCGGACATTCTGTTATGTGCACCATTATGCTATAGAAGAAACTTCCAGTCGGCTCCAAAACAAGAGCCCAATTTAAAAAAGCGTTAAAGAATTAAAAGGAGATAATAAAAGATGCGTTTGTTTTGAAAATGGGAAGTTTGCCAGTGGCTGATTTTTAGCTGAATGCCGGTCGGTCATAATGCATGCCGCAATACATTATGGGGCTCGCAATGCATTATGGGGCTCGCAATGCATTATGGGGCGTTTGAGTGTGACTAGTATGCCCACCTCGCATAATTAAATGTTTTTCCGAAATAGTGTGCATCCGGGTATTTCTTGCACACTCAATCTTTTCATACTATCTAATGTGGACACACTACATACTCATTTTGACATCACACTTGATATGAGTAGTACGTTAGTATGCCATTTCGGACACAGCCTAAGTTAAGTTAGTTACTTTGTATTAGCTTAACCTGGGCAGCCATTTTGTTTTCCCCCTTTGTGTCATTTGGTTTCTTTATCTGTTTCCTTTGTCTAATTTTGTGAGGTCTCTTTTGTTTAGTGTATTTACCTCCGCCAAGGAGGTTTGGTGTTTTTGATCCCCCCAGCTTAAACATGATTAGATTTTGGTGGTGATCTAGATAACTGACATTGGTGAATGATTGTTTTTGCTCAATAACTGCACACAGATTTCTCAAAGTTAAGATCAGGAACAAGATGAGGCTGGGGTGAACATGAGCACTGATCAAACAGCAGCTTTGAAAACAGGGTGATATGTTATTTAAATGTTTAAAAAGTAATTTTCATCTCTAATGGCTCTCTCACTCTCACCCACTATCAGCTCACAATTTTTTATGATTTTTAGCCACACCTGCAAGCATTCAACCCGATGCAGGACTCTGCTCCTCACCATGCTTGTTCACCATATTTGCACCATATTCTAATTTATACAAACATAAACCTGAGAGGAAGCTAAAACTTTGCATTATTCTGCCATCCAGTAGAGTTAAGATATCCCATAAGTGCCACAGCTTTTTTCTCTGAGAATTGAAAAATTACTTTGAACAACAAATGCAGAATGATAGTTTTCTGCTTATCTATTCAGCTGTGGTTGAGCTATTTCTGTTTGAAAGAAAATAATATTTTGAACCAGAAAACTCAAAAACAGATAGTCAAACATGATGCATTTATCAAGATTTGCCCAAACACATGAGAAGAAAGGATAGAAAACAAAAGACGAACACAGACAAAACAGATGCTGCTTAGTCTGTCTCTAATTTCTGCATGATTTTGACAGAAGTGTTATATTTGATGAGAGCCATAAATCTTTGCATATTATGTGTCCTTTATTAGGTTACAGCAATATCCAACCTCTCCATTCGTCTCCTCTGTCACCCCTAAAAAGCATCAAATGAAGCAGAAAATCACAGAGAAAAAGCATTTTAACGCAGCAGGAGGAAAAAAAAGTCCTCCGCTGATTGAAGTAAATAGAGGACAAAGAAACTCTGAAGACATCATCGCTCCTTTGCAGACAGTTTGGCTATTCTGAGGTATGGGGAAGACAAATGTCCACATCCAGCAGACCTTCTCCAGATCGGTTAAGACTGTTTAGATGCATGTTTATGTACAGCATCACCATCATCATCAGAGGCATAAAGGTAGCAGCAACAATACAGTTTTAAGCAGCAAAAGAAAAAATAAAAGCCAAGTCACAGCCTTAACTTCTTTACAAGTTGTTCAATGTTAGGCCTTAGAGTCGTCACTGAGAGACCCACGGTATTTATAATAACATACCGACTCAGTCACATGACCCTGAGGGTGGGTGTAATGACTTCTTTGAGTTTGAAAACATCAGGAGTTTAGGATCAGGATTCAAAACCAACATTAGCTCCCTCAGATTGTTCAGTACAGCATGCAAGGCCTCCTGCAAAGGACTGAGGGCAAGAAAAGTCATCCACAGAGAAAACTAAATAGTCACACTGAATTACTGTCTGCCTCTTTTTTTAGCTCATTCTACTTATTTCACATTTTATTGTTGGTTCTCATCCATGCCAGTTCATTGTGACATCACTGCTCATAGCCTAATAGTGGTCAGTTTGTGTGTCCAATGTAGGCTGAAGTCCTCAAGGTTGTCCACCCAGATCCACATCCAACTTGTGGCCCCTTTACTACTCTTACTTATCTCCCACTCTCCCCAAATCTCTCTGATAAAGCCTGAAAGGAAAACAAAAGGAGGACTCAAAGGACCAATGATTAAAAAAAATAAAAAACAAGAAAGATAGTGTCCTCCAGGATGTAGAGGAGAGAGTTTGATACTTTTTTCATTGTTTGGGTCTCAGCTGGCACAATGTAAGTCTGCGTTTATGAGATGCATAAACACACACTCACACACACACACACACACACACACCCCACACACACACACACACAGACAGAGTTACCTCAGCACTAAGTGAAACTGCCCCGTGAGGTTAAAATTTACATAATGG
Source organism: Scarus forsteni (assembly GCA_036419115.1). Lineage (NCBI taxonomy): Eukaryota > Metazoa > Chordata > Actinopteri > Labriformes > Labridae > Scarus > Scarus forsteni. The sequence continues at coordinate 22,402,372 of JAZDUH010000269.1, forward strand.
TCCTGTATCAGTTTGATTTATCGGCTAAGATCTACACCTTTTTCCTTTTATTTATGTTTTCTATGTTTTTTTTTTTGGTCCCCTGGGTGGAGCATTTTGCCGCTTTGCTGTGTCTAACTGGCAGAGTAAGGCACTAAAGAAAGCAGAGCAAGGGTTCGATTCCCTGTGGGACCACATGTGCTTAAAATGAGAGCTAACTTTGGCAAGCTAAATGAGACAAAATATTATAAATGTTTATATACAATAAAGGGAGAATGGATTCAGAGTCAAATGTTAAATCCCGAGGGAAGAGGGACACCATGGGAGCGTAAATGTTGTGGAGAATTGGGTTAAAGACAAAAACACTGAGGAGTGGGCATTCTTTAATATGCTCATCGTTTATGGCACCACATGCATTGTTACAACTATTATTCAACTGTGGCCCTAAATCCATATTCAAACAAAATCTGTTGTTTTTTGTTTGTTTTTCCAGATGACAGAATAAAAGGCAGGTTTTATTATAGTAAACCTTCTTAACCATCTCAAGATCCCATAAAGTGTATGTCTGTACTGTATTTAACCCCACGCATCTGTACTTAGTTTATATTTATCATTCAACTTTGGTATTTTTGATAGAGAAAGGAAAAAAGCGTTTGTTTCACAGCAATATCCTTTGACTTTTTTAATTCATTGTTCATTAATTTTGTCTCAAAAGGATATTTTTAAAAGGGTTTGTTGTTCTCTGCTCAGTTTTCACACCAGAAGTCTGACTTCATCAACTGATTCATGGCCCTTTTAAAAGCAACATACTTTTTATCATTCATCAATTTAAGAATTCATTCTTTCTGTCCTTTTTACAGCAGTTATGGGGGAACGAGGGTACACTGTTGTTGCATGATATGACTAGAAGTCTTCCAAGAAGATGAACCTCCACCAAAGTATTTCTGACATCATTAACTAAACTGCCATATAGATGTGTAAAACACTTCTAAATCTGCATCCAGTTTGTATCACCTACAATATTTAAACATCTTCTTGGAACCATAATATTCCCTAAAAATGTTATCAAAATCAGAAAATAACTTTTTGAGTTATTTTTCTCACAGACAGGTAAACATATACCTCCTCAATGGAGGTAAATTAAAGGAGAACCAACAGACATTTACAAAAATGTAATCTTATTTTCAGTTAGGACATGCACAGGGGTTAAAATGGGCCAGACTCCTCTGGAGCTCAGCTCCGCCACCTCAGAGCTCAGCTCCGTCTTACTCAAAAAAATTAATTATTCAATTCAAACTGGCGGTAACGCCACAGACAACTTACCATTTTTGCATGCACAACCTGCATGGCTCTCTCATAGGCACAGAGAGGCTCAACAAAACAGAGCGTAACATCATCCTCTGCTGGCCCCACCTTCCTTATTACACAGCATCTATGAGTCAGTCACTCGTCTGTCTGTGCTGCTGTTACCATGTGTCTGTACTTAAAGCCTGTACCCTCACAAAACGCATCTTCAGATGTACTAAGACACAGATTGTGCTTTGATTTCTTTTCAGAAAAGTTTTGTCGGTGGGATTTGAGAATGTTTTAGATTTCTGCCTTGTCACATCTATTTTAGTTTGTCATGATTTGAAAAATGGAGCGCATGGAAATATTCACGTGTAGGGCTCCTCCATGTGCCGATGAGCGTATAGCCGCGCAGCACACAGGACAGGGGTCGTGAATCACTCTGTGTGTTAATTTTAACTCAAACAGTGTCTAATTTCTTGTGAATGGTACAAGGGAACACAACAATTTTAATGATAAGTCAGCCTTTTGGTAAATTAAATCTTTTTTTTTTTTTTTTAATGTATTTTTGGGGCATTTTGTGCCTTTATTGATAGGAGAGAGACAGTGGATAGGCTTGTGAAAGGGGGTGAGAGAGCAGGGGAAGACACTCTGCAAACTGGTCACAGGCGGGATTCGAACCTGGACCGGCAGAAGCAAGTACATGGGGTGCCTGATTGCTCACCACTCCGCCAAACCAGCACCCCGATTGGTAAATTAAATCTTAACATTCCTTAGCAGTCCGGCTCTTGTTTTCACTTATTTTTTCTAAATGATACATTTATCCTGAGGTATCCTGTATCACTTATTCTCCATGATATAAGAGCAATGCACTGTATGTTTTATCTAAAAAAGTGGAAATATCAGTGTTTCCTTCCAGTTCCCAAGTTAACTAATGGTAAAAGTTTTTAGGCATTTCCAGCAAAAGGACAGAGTCACCAGACTTTACCTTGTTTGACAAATCTGTCATTATACTGGACATCAGTGATCATCAACTGGTGGCCTTGAGGCCACATTAGGTCCTCTACTGCCTCCAAACCGGCTATCAGAACATTATCAAGTTAAAAAAAATGTGATGGGGGGGAATTAGATTTTGTATGAAAAGTATATTTTTCAGTGATTCCCTATAGCTGTAAATGCAGCCCCTGAAACTATTGGGTCTGCTTAACAGAAATCCACCTGTCAGCCAATCTTAGTCAACATTCATCCAGGAAAACAAATACATTTAAGTCAAACCCAGTGATGGACAAATGACAGACCAGAGAGAAGTAGCCAAGATAGACTCAAAAAACATTCAAAGGATAAATGCATCAAATTGATGCTTTAAAATATGAAATATTCATTTTTTTCTTCTGGAGGAGCATGCCCCAGGACTCCCCTTGAGGGATCATAGACTCCTCACCTTTTTTAACCTCAATCCGTTTTCATTCATGATATTTTCTCCTTGTGTAGCCTATGTAATTAGTTTTGATTTCAGTTTCCCCGGCCTTACTTTATCTCCTCATGTGTTTCACCTGTCTTGTTTCACTCACCTGTGTGTCTGTATAGGTGTGGTTTTCACTTAAAGAGGACATATCATGCTGATGCATGATTTAATACTTACATATAATATAATAAATTTGAAAACAAGACCTTACACCCCCTTCATTTTCAAAAAATTAGATATTGTATTTTTTCTGATATCCTAGAACGAGATTTGATGCCTCTGAAAATAGGTCATTGTGAGATGTCCGCGAGATTTCAAACGTCATGACATCACGAGGTACTTTCTTTTTGTTGGAGTAATCTGATAAAACACTTCCTCCTCTGTGATGTCCGTTAGCCCCAAACCCTCACCGAGGAACACATCCAGCAGCTGGGGTATAAAGCTCCCTCGCTCACTCTCCCTCATTACCTGCTCTGGCCTGTAGGGGGACTCAATACGCGGTCGCTTCTTTGAGCCTGCCGGAAAATACAGCAGAAGAAGAAGGACAGGCTGGCTCAGCCCCCGATAGAACTGACCAATCAGAGGACAAAGGGCTGTGACATTGCGAGGTAACTTTAGGTCATCCTTGAGACGAAGTGTTTCAACAAGAGCTTGATAATGGCCTAAAATGAGGATATTGAGAACGCTATTGTGGGGCAATGAAGGAACTAAATGACTTGTACTGAGGGCAGAAATGCTTTACAGGCGTCCTAGTCTGGCATAGTGAAAAGGAGAAACAAGCATGATATGTCCTCTTTAAGTCTTTGTTCTGGTCTCTGTGTTAGGCTGTTAGTTTGCTATCGGTGTGATTTGCCTGTTAATGGTGCCTGTATTTTTCTGTTTAGTTTAAGTGCAACAAATCCAGTCGTGAAATTTCCTCGCTCCTAAATGTTCCACAGTCAACTGGCAGCTGTATTATAAGAACGTGAAAGTGTTTGGGAACAACAGCAACTCAGCCACAAAGTGGTAGGCCATGTTAACTGACGGAGCGGGGTCAGCGGATGCTGAGGCGCATTGTGCGAAGAGGTCGTCGACTTTCTGCAGAGTCAATCGCTACAGACCTCCAAACTTCATGTGGCCTTCAGATTAGCTCAAGAACAGTGCAGAGAGCTTCATGGATGGGTTTCCATGGCTGAGCAGTTACGACCAAACCTCACATCAAGTGAAATGCAAAGCGTCAGCTGCAGTGATTTAAAGTACGTCGCCACTGGACTCTAGAGCAGCGGAGACGCGTTCTCTGGGGTGACAAATCACACAACTCCATCTAGCAATCTGATGGACGAGTCTGGGTTTGGGGGTTGCCATGAGAACGATACTTGTCAGACTGCATTGTGCTAAGTGTTAGGTTTGGTGGAGGGGGGATTATGATGTGGGGGTGTTTTTCAGGAGCTGGACTTGGCCCCTTAGTTCCAGTGAGAGGAACTCTGAATGTTTCAGCATACCAAGACATTTTGGACAATTCCATACTGCCAACTTTATGGGAACAGTTTGGAGCTGGCCCCTTCCTCTTCCAACATGTCTGTGCACCAGTGCACAAAGCAGGTCCTTAAAGATATGGATGACAGAGTCTGGTGTGGAGGAACTTGACTGGCATGCACAGAGTCCTGACCTCAACCCGATAGAACTCCTTTGGGATGAATTAGAGTGGAAACTGAGAGTCAGGCCTTCTTGTCCAACATCAGTGTGTGACCTTACAAATGTGCTTCTGGAATAATAGTCAAAAATCCCCATAAGCACTCCTAAACCTTGTGGACAGCCTTCTCAGAGGAGTTGAAGCTGTTATAGCTGCAAAGGGTGGACCAACGTCATATTGAACCCTATGGATTAGGAATGAGATGTCACTTAAGTTCCTATGCCAGTCAAGGCAAGTGAGCAAATATTTTTGGCAATATAGTGTATGTCACAATTAATGACACATTTAAAAGTAAACATAACTCGCATAAAAGCAAATGAAAACACACCCATATATTTGATATGGTCTAACGCAGAGGTATAGATTAGGAGTATCTCAGGTGACTAATCAGATTTGGGTGACTGAGCTTGTTCTTCATTGTTTTAGATTAAACTTAAAGTCAAAAGCACTGTTCCTAGTGACAGGTGAAAAAGACAATTCCTTAACAACTCCTTTATTAAATCATCAAATCATTTTATGTGGGCAAAAGATGGCTTATGTAGGTTTCTTGGTACAATGCTTAACAATGCCATAATTCAATGATAAATGTTTCCACAAGTTCTATATTAAGTGCATTATGTCAAAAAAATGAAGCCACAGTTTGGCCAATTTTGCCTCCTTTCTGCCATGATCTCTTATTTCTTCATTGTTTCTATGGACTTCTGATGAAAACCTGATGTGTTTGGTTGGTGAGGTACGCAGGACAATGTGGAAGAAATTGATAAAGAAAAAGACGCACGATATATATTACTTAAAGAGGTTTTAATCAATTCCCAACTGGAACTGAACTGCTCCCCAATACTATTATCTCACATTAAAATTCCTGCACCATAATTAGTTTAAATTATAAAATTGTGACACTATTATATATATTTCAGATTGAGTATTTTGAGAACCCCTGTGTCGGTTCAGTAGTACAGTTTAAAGGGTCTGATATGATAAGTGAATTCAGCACTGAATTCAGCTTTTATCTGTTTTCATCCTCTTCCTCTTCATCCCTCTTCCTCCCAGCTGACTTGAAAAGCAACTTTGTTCACTTTTGCATCAGCTCAAACCCTAATATTTTCTCACAATCTCTTAAGTTTTGTCTGAAGAGAATCCTTTAGGTTCATGAAGAGCAGTGTCAGAGAACAGCCCCTCTCACCCATCCATCGTTCTCTCTCTTCTTTGCATTCATTCATGTTAATGTTTTTTTACATTTAATATGCACGCTGAGTGCATTCGCTGTGGTTGACTTCAATCAGACATACATTTTAATTAATACGTTTGATCAGCACTTTAATGAATTCATCTGTTCGTAGGTACCTTCTTTGCTTCCATACTCCCTCCGTCAACACCATTTAAATTTTTCAGCTGTGATCTGTGCAGGTGTCTGCCACGACTACCAAACTCACCTCAAAGAGAATAACACTGCTCTGAGCTCATGCACACACACAGCCACACACACACGCCCACATACAGACACACACACACACACAGTGTCAGCAATTAATGGTTGGAGGCTCTTGAAGGCTCTTATTTTAATGAACAGAACACAAAATTCAAAAAAAAAGGAAAAAACATTAATACAGTATGGTACCTTTATCCAAACAAACGTTAAACCTGTGAACAAACAAATGGCGACCATGGCTCTCACTTATCAATTGGGCAGAAAAATTTGCACAGATTCATCAGACATGCATATTTATCAAATCCCAGCGTATGAACACACAGCGTGTTGATAAATCTGGCCGCCAAAAACGTAATTTAAATAAAACTCTGATAAATGTACACATGTAAAAAAGAGGCACCTCCCCTGAGCTGGAGGATCAAAAGAGAAGAAGAAAAGAATAAAATGTTATCTAGCCATAAGCTGATGAACCGTTCAACATACAATGGCTAGCCAAAAAAAAGCTGCCACCTGGATTAAACTAAGCAAATAGGTATGAGCCTCCTATGTGATAATTACTACATGGGTGATTATTTTTCAGCTGTAAACAAGTTACTTAACCCCAGCTGATGCAATGAGTACTTCTCATTTCTTCAACAACCATGTCAAAAGACACATCCTGTGGTCGTGGAAAAGATGTTCGTCTGTTTAAGGAGGGTCAAATCATTAACATCAATCAAGCAGAGAAAAAATCTAAGGAGATTGCAGAAACTTGTAAAATTTGGTTAAGAGTTGTCCAACACATTATGAATAACTGGAAGGATAGTAGGGATCCATCGTCTCGAGGAAGAAATGCGGTCAGAAAAAACTCCTGAATGATCGTGATCGGCGACCACTTAAACCTTTGGCCAAATCAAATTGAAGAAAAACAACAGCAGAACTCAGGGTGATGTTAAATTGTGAAAGTAAGAGCATTTCCACACACACAGTGTGAAGGGAACTTAAGGGATTGGGACTGAACAGTTGTGTAGCCTTGTTGTGTAGAAAAGGCTTCAGTTTGCTAGCATAAGATTGGACTCTGGGGGACTGGAAGAAGGTCACGTGGTCTGATAAGTCCAGATTGACCCTGTTCCAGAGTGATGGGAGCATCAGGGTAAGAAGAGAGGCAGGTGAAGTGATGCACCCATCATGCCTAGCATCTACTGTATAAGCCTGTGGGGCCAGTGTCATGATCTGGGGTTGCTGCAGTTGGTCAGAAATAGGTTCAGCAACATTTTGGGTACGTTCACACTGCAGTCAAATGTGACCTGATATCTGCTTTGTTTCTGACAGTGTGAACAGAGCAAGTCACTTTGAATCTGCCATTTTTGAATAAGATTCAGGCCACTTTCAAATGTGGATACATATCTGATTTTCATGAATGTGACCGCGGTCTAAACAACCAGGTCGCATTCAACGCAACTTTGACGTCATTCTGGACCAGGGGTCGGGAGTTTACCTCAGGCCAAAATTTTTCCGAAGTCACTTCATTGACAGAATATAATCAGAGGTTGATAGATAGAGATAATCATTAATAAGTTTCTACCATTTTGTCCTTAATAGGAAGTTTTTTGATTTTCCCTTTTACAAGCATTAAACAATGCACATGGGGCGAATGACGAGAGCAAGTGAGAGAGCGCTAGGGTGATCGACTGATGTCTCTATTACATGCACAGTAAACAATAACCGTGTATGAATCTGTCTTTACACTGTTTGTGTCTAATTCACTAAGTTTGTTAAAACTGCACTAAGTTTCTAAATTAATTTATCAGATTAAAATAACAGTTTACAGGACGCAGAGACTCTGATGATCCACTCCTGTTGTCATCTGTGCGCATTTTGCGTGCTACTGTATGTTTCTACAGCTTCCGCCAGTGAACAGTCTGCTCCTATCTGATCTGAAATATCAGAAGAGAAGCTTACACTAAGTTTTTGCCTCTTTGTTCACCTGTTCAGCACGCTATGGCTCTGAGCTGTTTTTCTCTCTAGCAGCAATCTCTCATTGGCAGGGTCAGAAGAAAAGATCGTCCGCCTTCTGGTTCAAAAGAAATAAAATATAGCCTACCCATAGTTATTTCAATAAGAACTCACTTCGCACTTCCTGCCAAGAACGCACTTCCTGCCAAGGTCTTGCTCATACCTCCACCTCTTCTTTCTCTGAAGGACTCCGATAGGCCGTCCCACTTTGGGTTGCTCACAGTTGTTGTGGATTGGAGCTTGGCAAGATGGATTCTCCTAATTTCACACTGAATCAGGCCAATCCAGGTGCAGAACAAGGTAACTTTGGATAGATGTTGGAATCTGTCTTTGTTTGACAAAAAATATTTAAAATGAAAAATTGAGACTTTCTGCAGCCCAACTGAATAGACTTTTATCATCTATTTTAATGTAAAGGGATGTTTGCATTATGACAGCCTCCCATGAGCATTTATGATCAGTAAGATAAATTTAGAGTTTAACAGAAACTTGAGCCTGGGATGAAAAACGTAGTTAATATCAGGGGGTTATGGTTTTATAGTTATAGTTATAGTTTATAGTAGGGACGTTGGCCTATGAAATATTAACATATTCTGAAGGAATGTTGAACTGTTTAGAGACAAATTATCTGATAACAGTCTGAAACAATAGACAGTAGTGTAACTCTGCCGCTTTAAATAGACTGTGTAACATCATTTCAGATTTTTGATTGAAGACTTTGTTACTTTTCTCTCCATCTCTGAGTTTAGTTGCTCTCTTTTTCCCTTGATTTTCCCTTGTACATACCCTGCCCCCTCTTGCAATATTATGCCAAAGTTTTTCCTTCAAAATAATTTTAAAAGGTGCATGTAAAGAACCTAGGTTTAATGTTTATATATAAAACACTATTAAAACAGCTTGAATTGATTAGATTCCTTCATTTGATGATCTCAGCCCAGCAGAGATTTGCCCCACAGATTTAATTTCCACTGCAGGTTTTCTGTCACAAAACTACAATTAAAACTTTTCTATGAAAATCTTCTGCAGTATTTGATGTAAAGAGAAGAGAGATTTAGAGGATATATCAAACACATTTAATGTATCTGAAGTCCCTGTTCAGCTTTTGAGCCTGTGAGGCATTAAATGCACAGGGCTTACAAAACAAACAGACAGACTTCATCGACAGTATTCCAGAACATGTTATGAAATGTCACTTCTGGTTACATGTCACAAGAGATCCAGTATTTCCAGTATTAAAGTAAACCTTTTTATTCTTGTCTCGGAGAAAAAGTCTATTGTTCCATTGTGTAAAGTTCTCTGACTGTGTCCTTCAAGTCGGAAATCATTGGATATTCCTTCTTCAACCACATTCTGGTAAAATCTTTTCAACTAACAGAACTTTAAGGAAATATCTCTCCAGTTTTTTAAGCCCTGATGGTAAAATTTCTTAGTACACAGCCCCACAGGTAGCAAACTCTAAGCTGGTGACTGATCTGATACTTCATCTGTTGAGCCAACTCATGACCACATAAATCTCTAACAAGACATACAATATTTTGTTAAACAAACTTTACCGAGTTTCCTTTTATTGGGAAAGAAATCTGCCTTTGCTTAAATGCATTAAAATTTTATGCTAAACTAATATAAATACATCTAATTTCATTTGTTTTACAAGCAAGAATTATATCTTTCTAACAATTATGAGCAACAAGCCCTATATGTATTAAGATTTGAAGTTTGAAAATCAAACCATTAGTTTAGGAGTCTATTTGCTTTTAAAACAAATTTGACTCTCACATCAAATTAATACTAGAACAGAGGTTGTGTTAACTTTGAAAACCAAAAAATGACAATTTCTTTTCCTTTTTTGTTCATTTCTACATGTGCATTTTGTGTTTTTTGGTGTGATTCAGTTGCATGTTCTCCATTAGCATGAGCGAGCCCTCCCGTCTCCCAGCTCTTCTCCCTCTGTGTGTTTCTATAGTAACCTTGGCTAAAATCCAAACAGCCGGCAGGGCCCTCTGAAGGGCACTACACAGACGAGATGAAAGATTTCCACCAGGCAACTGCAGCTTCCAGGCAACAGATAAATGTGATTTTTTTTAAAGGAGGACATGCTTCCACTGAGCAGAGGAGCAACAGTGAGTATCGGGGTGACAGCAGCCCGTCCAACATTTTTATTTTAACTAATCATAACCTAGTTCCAGATTTACTGAGACGCCTTTGATACAATCTCAGAAAATTGGATCAAGAGAAACAGACTGACTGGCAGAGGCAAAAATGTGACAAAGCTGCTGCCAAGGGTGTAACTGTGAATGTCTCATAGTAAAGTCAGTTACCACAATTCATTCGAAGTAAACGATGTGTTATTAAAAAAGTGAATTTCTCACTAACCTTTTTTTAGCTGAACTTTTAACATGTTCATGTGAGTCATAAATTATCCTCATTTTTGACAATTTGTGTCAAGTTTTCTAAGTGCACATGCTGGCTAAAGTATACAATACAGTAAATGGTAAATGGGCCTGAGCTTGTGAAGCTCTTTTATTGTTTCTGACGACTTAGTTTCTGTGAAAATCATCCATCAGTATTGGCAAAAACATTCTCCTTTTATTTCCATTTATGCGCCACTGATGCAACAGAGGAGCAACTTTAAGTATCTTGTTAAGCATCTTGCCCGAGGACACATCATTGTGATAGCCAGAGCTGAGCTCAAACCTGCAACCAATCATTCAATCAGTCAATCTTTATTTGTATAGTGACAATTCATAACAAATATTATCTGAAGATAGTTTACAACAGAGCAGGCTGAATAAGAACTCTTCCTTTTATGGACACACATGGACAAAAAAACCACAATGGTCACTGAAATAACTTACAACTGACAAAAGAAGTAAAAAAAATACTGAAAAAAAATGATGGTATCCATAACTTCATGTTTTTCTGCCCAAACTTTCGAGGTAATGACAACAATCAGGTAATTTTTTGTTATTCTCAGAGAGGGCTCATATAAGGTCACTTCATAATAGTCCAATGTTTTGTTCTTAGCCATTCTTTTTTAACTATTTTTATTTGTTTGTTTGTTTTGTTTTTTGTGCATTGTACCCTACACGGATTCAAGACACAATGTGCAGCAAAGCAGCCCCAGAACATAACTGAGTCTCCTCCATGTTTCACCGCAGGGACAGTGTGCTTTTCTTTGTATGCTCCATTTTTACGTCTGTGAACATAGAGCTGATGTGGCTTGCCAAAAAGCTCCAGTTTTGTCTCATCTGTCCAAAGGATATTCTCCAAGAAGCTTTGTGGCTTTTCAATGCATTTTGGCAAATTCCAGTCTCACTTTTTAATGATTTGCTTTCAACAATGGTGTTCTCCATTTAGTCCACTTTGGCTCAAACAGATGGCATGATCTGATACTGATGTACCTTGACCTTGGAGTTCACCTCTAATATCTTTGGAAGTTATTTTGAGCTCTTTGGTTACATTCGTTTTATCCGTCTCTTTAATCTGTCATCAATTTTGTCTCTTGCAGCCACATTCAGGGAGGTTTGCTACAGGCCTGTAGACCTTTAACTTCTGAACAATATATGGAACTGTAGTCCTAAGAACAAAAAGCTGCTTGGAGATCGTCTTTAAGCCATATGTTTAACATGTTCATCTATAATTTTCTTTCTAATCTCCTGAGAAAACTCTCTCCTTAGCTTTCTGTGGTCCATGTTCAGTGTGGCATACACCATGATGCCAAACAGCACAGTGACTACTTTTCACCTTTTAAATAGACAGAATGACTTATTACAAGCTTGGAGACACCTGTGATGCTTATTACAGGACACACCTTAGTTTAGCATGTCCCTATAGTCAAATCATTTTCAATCTTTTCTAGTGATACCATCATTTTTGTCCAGGCCAGTTTTGTTATTTTGTTTTTTTTAAATGAGTCTGTTGAACCACAATTCAAAATCAGTGTCTGACTTTCATTGGTTAATTTTCAGAATGTTTTTTTTTATTATTATTATTGTCAGTTTCAAGTTATTTCAGTGACCACGTGGGTTTTTCTTTCTTTAACGGAAGGGTACAAACAATTTTGCACACCTGTGTATACAGAGATACATATTTACATATAAAATACACATGTACATATGGTTATACATACAGACACCCAATACCCAACATGAATCCCTCATTGTGGCAAGAAAAAAACTCTGTTTAGCAGTAGGAAATCTTGAATGTGGATCCCAGTCTCGTGATGAAAAGGTACCCACACTATGCTTTGTTGGGTGCTAGGGCGAAGGAAGGGTCCTCGTGTCTGTATGATTGCAGTTATAGTTTTTATAGAAACTTATAAAACCCACCTGATTTCTGATAGAGCACACTGTGAGAGCTGGCCACTGTTGCACCTTCTTTTACTTTTTGGCACTTCAATGCCCTTTGTCTCAGGCTCTGCTCCTACCTCCTCTGGCACCACCACAATTCCATCAGGCTTTGCTGAAAACTCGGTGTTAGAACTTGTGCTCATGCACTCTTCTGCCTGTGCTTTGCCGAAAGAATATTTGAAACAGCAGACCAGCTTCTGCTGATGACTGATGAATAAACACTTTGTCAGCATTGTATGCACTATGTTTTTACAGCACTGTCCGCTGCAACTGTGACTTTCAGCAAACTTATACTGCAGCTGATTTTTCTGAGCTTAGCAGAATTTTATCCATAATATTTACTGTGAAAAATCTAAACAGTAAATTACTGTAAATAGAAAAAGATTGTTGGAAAGCATACTGATTTCTGTAAAATGAACAGCATGGTACTCAAAAATCTTACCAAGTTACCAACTTGAAATGTCTTTACAGTAAATTAGTGAAAAGGGCTATGGGGAATCGAGAGGAAATCCTCTGCCCAGGAAAACTAATCAACAGAAGGCACGATTTCTTTTAGAAAATATTTCATTTTTCTCTTTTACAAAATCTTGCTGACAAATTATCAGGAAGAGTATCAAATATATGACACGGACACAGGAAGGACCCGGAAGCATAGTAGCAGTTGTGACTCACAATAACTAGACTTTATTTGACAGATCTTGAACTCGACAACTGGAACGGGCTGGAAGGTCGGATACCAGGAAAGCCACCACAGGTCAGCATACACAAGAAGATACTCAGCGTCGGAGACAGAAGGCGAGGTCGATAGCCAGGACTCAGGCAGATGGGTAAGTGAAGAACAGAAGCTAGTCGATACCTTGCAGTCAAGCCTGAGGGTCAGGCATAAAGGGCAGAACCAGGAACAAAACTTTTCGGCGACAGGTGATCAATCCGGAAGACAGGTCTGGAGTTCTCAGCATGAAGGCGAAGACAGTCTGACACTGACTGTGTGTGGAGCTGGGGTTTAAATAGGTGGCTTGATTGCAGCAGATGAGGTGCAGGTGTGAGCAGGAGCGCAGGTGAGCTGAGTAGGACCGATTAGGCTGAAGCTGGAATGTGGCAGGCTGAGGCTGAGACTGTGACGATATATCTGGACGAACTGAAATAGAAAAAGCATAATTTTTGAAGAATCTGTTCGGGGATAAGGAAAATAAAATTCTCCAACCAGCAGGAGGCGAGAGGACCCTTTGGCAGAGAAGTGAGGTTTCTAAAGATCATGGTGTATTCCAGTTGTAGTCAGAAGTCGGAAATTCCGACTTCCAAGAGTAGGAAACTGCAGCTGGGATGGTCGGAATTTCCTACTGGGAACTCGGGGGAACCTGGGCACCCCCGAGTTGACAATCAAAGATGGCCGCCCCCAGTGTAAACAGATATTAAGCTCCTGTAATAATCAATTTATTTGCACTTCTGACTAGTGTGTGCCGCTGTTAATAAGCAGTATACATAGTATTGTTTTACTTCTACTTACAAAAATGCTGCCATAGTGATATTTACATTCTTCATGTGGTATTTGTGAACAACAACGCAGGGCTTGCTAACAATGGCTAACAATAGCCTGGTATATCAGCATGTTTCCTCCATCACTCCCAGTTCCGAGGTTAATGGAAGGCAGCATAAGGATCTTTTGTCTGTTATATACAGCCAAAGAAATTAAAGAGTATATTGTCAGTGTACTTTCACCTTTTGCCTGGATAGTGATGAAAAATAATCAGGAAAAGAAACCAAAGAGAGGAGAGTGCAGGTATAAGTCCACCCCCACTCTGCTGTTTGTTCAGATCTGAGAATCTCAGTTGGCTGTCGAAGCGTTGTTGGAGTCTGCAGCACTGAGCATCAGTGTTTCTGTTTGTTCCCTGAAAGATTCATAAGAGCCACATCCACATGAATCATTCACTAAGGAAATGATTGTCGTAAACATGAAGTGCCATCCCTGCCACTCTGCGCTGAAAAATTCATGCTTTTTAAGGCATAAATTATGACATGTGCTCTCCTCCCTCTGCTGACAGAGACAAGGGGGGATGTGACTTCCTCCATGTCAACCTTTCTCATCCAGATCCACACACCAACTTTTTTTTAGTCATTGACAATTTTAGGAACAGGAGAAGCAAAGGGTTGGACAAGATATGCAAAATACTTTCACAGACCAAAAATCAGAAGCAAACATTCAAAATAAGACATAGAAACACACACAGGTAAACCATGGATCTTATTTTTGTGGAATTTTCAGTTTCTGTTAGCATCCATGAAATATTGTAAGTTTTAGGGTTGGGGCAGAGATGGGGAGGTGCGTCAGTGCTCCAAGGTATGGAAAGCTGTTTGAGCAGAACATTTTATATCCCTGATATCAACTGAAGTTGAGCTCTATTAGTACTAAGATTTGGAGTACATGTACTCAATTTCGTTTTACTAGAGCACGAGCAGACTTCACTATTAAAGCAAAAAGTGTCACTAGTACTACTAGTAAGCCATATAGTGGGGTGGGAAGAGGCAAAATCAGGCTCCCATTGTCTTTTTAAAATATCACAGCCTGTCAGGGTGCCCCTTCTTCATTTGCATTAGGTCAACCATGAGATAGTGAGATGTTTTGAGTTTACCAGTAGTACTTGTATATAAAAAGTGTTTTCCTAGTAAAGGATTTTGTGCCTCTAGTGCATGAGTAGACCTTACTATTGAAACAAAATTTTAAAAATGTACTAGTGAACATTTTTCAGTCTACGAGAAGTAATAGTGACACGATTTGCTTCACCAGTAAAATGTATTCAAAATTTGAGAACATGTACTCCAACTTTGAGTACCAGTAGCTGCACTACAGTTGGTGTCACAAAAATAAAATTCATGCTCCAACATCTTTCCATACCAAGGGGTCTGAAGACAAATATGAGACACAGGCCTACATCTGAAATTATCAATCGATGCATTTTAAATGAAGGCTAATGCCCTCTGTCTAAATTGTACAAACAGGTTTATCCGCTTGTACAGACATTGTTTGTTCCTCCGACGTGCCATTTTTCATGTGCTAAAGTGCTCAGGTGTCAGGAGAGTTGGCTGAAATCTGTAGAAGCCAAGTTTTAATATAGAGCCTAACAATTATTCGTCCAAATCATCCTTTTTCCTAAAATAAGCAGAACTAGCACTGCGGGAATAACAGAACGCAATAAGACACCTGCACCATTGGCTTCTCAGCCCTGCACATACTGTATATCAGATGTCTGAAAAAGTGGTTCCTCTCATGATGACGCCTCACGGCACCTGTATTCTCCACTCCAGACTCTTAACCTGACCAATTTTTGATTGTCTGAGGGCAACATAGGCCACCAAAATTGGCTCCACCCAGACCCATGCCCCAGGCTTCTGTGCTCACTGCAGCAGCCCTTCTTCTCATCACAGTCTACCCCTCAAGACTCCTTTTGCCTATTCGGTCTTGCTTGAATCTTAAATTGCCAGCTTATTAGTATAATGATAAGACAGTGCTATCTTTTTTGATTAGAAAATAGCATTTTCCTGCAAAATGTCAAAATTGCACAAATAAGTTGACGAGTTCTTGTTAGCTCCACCTGTCTTCCAAATATTGCCTACCCTTTGTGCAGTTTCATTGCCAATCAAAACAAAGTAATTTCATTTAGTAGAAAACTGTTCAAAATGTGAGAGAAAAACGATTTAAAAAGGAAATTCTGGTTGCCGCCCGTGAACTCCAAAGAATTCTGGGATTGCCCTTAGCATGAAGAAGAATCTACTTGTCCTTCCCTGGGTATGGGAAATTCATCAGTGAAACAGAAACATCAGTTTGCTTGTGAGCCTCATAAATGTAATTTTTATTGACCAAAGCCCTCAACTTTAAAAGAAAAGTAACACTAAATAGGGATCCGTGTGACCGCAGGTCTCCATTCATCTCCCAAATGTCCAATAACTTGGGTCGGGGAGTTAAAGGACGAGGTGTGGGTGACAGAGAGTTGTGGTGGACCATTTTATTTTTTATATAGGATCTTTGATGGCCAGCAGTAGCAGATCCTGCTTACCTGTCCAGTAGACTTCATGCATTGCAATAAGCAAGGTAAAAGGAAATATTTGAAAGAAATATGAAGGAAATATTTAAGGTCGGTTTAATAATAATGATTTTAAAAATCAGATTTTACAAACTGTACATTGAATAGCAAGTGTTACGGCCCTGGCCGTATTTTGTGAGAATATTTGTTATTTGTGGAGCTGCTCTCCCTTTCGGTATGTTGTGTCTGTGTGTCTGTGTGAGTGAGTGCTCCTGCTGCAGGGAGGATCTGTGGTGCAGTAGCTCTCAGGTGCCCCGGTGTGATTGGCGGAGGAAGCCGAATCTCTGAGGGAGAAGCAGCCCTCCCATTGGCCTTGGAGCAACGGCTCCACATTCAAAAAGCCTCAGGAAGCAGATGGAAGTCGGCGTCTCTTCTGACAGCAGCAGCTTTCAGTCACTGTCAGCCTCCACATCTTTGTTGTAAATTTGTAACCTTTGTAATTGCTAGTTTTTGGTTGTTTGTTGTATTAAAGAGTTTTCGTAGTTTTGGGTAAATACTTGTTTTGTATGCTAGCCTTTGCTGCCTTTTGTTTTTGTACCCTTTTTTCTTTTTGTTAACATCTCGGCTTTTTAGTTGATTTATTGTATATACAATTTTTTGCCTTTGGCTTGTTTTTTTAAATAAATAGTGAAATTTTGATAATTGTTCTGTTTGTAATTACATTTTTGGAGACCAGGAGTGATTTTCCTTTTCTACCCCTTTTTCCCTGTAAATTTGTTATGCACCTTTCCCCTAGACGGGTACGTAACAGCAAGTCTTTATCATAGGCAGGGTTGCACTGCTGGCTCTCAGTTTGTGTCTTTTTGTCACAGACATGAGCTGAGTGCATGCGATGCATTATTTAGCATTAATGAGCCAACAATAGGAGATGTTTTATTTCAGTGCCGTGATGATTCTCTGATCATTCAGAGCTCAGCAGTCTCTCTATGTCAGTTTTGTTTTGGCTTGCTTTGATGACATGAGAAACTGCTCCATGTTCAAGGTACAGTAAGTTGCCTTTCATATCAGAAACACAGTTCAGTATGTACTTCATAGAATCTATTTCATTATTTAATGGGGTAACAGTCTACAAAAAGTGTTTTTAGAGCATAGAAGCTTTCAAAAACAACCTAGATGGTGAATGGATGGTCACTGTGTCAGTTTAATTCAATTTGAGCCAATCAGATGACGGATTGGGCTGTGGAGTTAGGACAAAATGCCTTTTCAGTCAAGAACCGTTTTCAGTTCTCTGTCCTCCAACTTAAGCTGTTCTATGTCATGTAACAGGAGTGGTGTCAACCCTACTTCCACCTTCCTTGCCTGTTTGTGCTCATAGCAACGCCCCTCAGGTTGGCTCTTGTGCATGCTTGCAGCAATGAATAGGTTACAAGGAATTCAGAAGTTCTTTGCAGCTCTAAAAAAGCCACAATCTCATAAATTCACTGTCGTTGAGAAAGCACAAGAAAGGAAGTCAATGTGTTTAGTATTCAGAACTTTTCAAATTAAGCACGATGCACAGACTCTTGAACGTGAATTTCCTCAATAGGTTTTCATTTTGTTACGAGGCACGATCATCAGGTCAACAGTCGGTCAGACCCATGACACCATGGACAAATAAAAGTGAATCGCAGAGGTACAGAAATATATAACATTGTATGAATGACACAAAACATACTTTCTACTGGGATATAGGCAGATAGAAGTGGAGCTAACCTCGAACCTGTATGGTTGGGACCAGCAAAGAGGCCTTAGAAGCGAAGTGAGATGCTGTTTATTTTGTCAGTCTATAACATGTTTTATTAATGTGTGACAACACTATTCTCACAAGAGCTTGTGGCTCTTCAGGGATCAGCCCTCCCCCCTGCAGGGTTGCATGCTGTTGCATGGCTCGGCGCTTCGTTTCAGTGGGGTTTGTCGGGTGGTCGGTTTGTCATATAACACATAATAGAACGTATAAGCGAACACTATTCCAATTGTATCTTTTTCACTCACTTATCAAACACAAAACACTGCAGCTGATGGCCCTGCAACAGCATCCTCTGTGAGTTTTCTGTCTAGGCAGAACTAACTTCCTCACTGACTAAGGTTTCCCACACAGACATAAATTGTTCCTCTGTAGTCCGTATGAAAAACTGTCTGCCACGGGTACCGTCACACATGCACACACCGCTGATTGACTTTTGCCTCACAGCCACACACGGCATTGCCTGAAAAGATCAACTTTTCTTTACTTTGACATCGCGGGACGAGTGAAGTGATCATCTTGTACACAGCAAATGCATTGTGGGAGGGTTAGCCCCGCCCCATCGCAGCTGTACATTGACTTTGCATAGAGAGTGATCGAGGTAGTACAAGAAGCGTTCAGTGTGTTAGCACCTTAAGACTGATGGAATCGTAGGGTTGTCTCTGTGTTCTAAATGCCTTACTGATGTTTACCTTTGACTTATTCCCCTACAGACACTTGCTTTTTTGACGGTTTCTTAGTTTCCTCTGTATCCCTCTTTCTTTGTTTTTTTGGAAGTGAAGGCAGTTGTTGCCAATGCATATTTCTTTGAAGAACGGCCAGTTGGATTGCCTTCCCTGATTGGCTGAAAAGTGGGCACCTATTGGCCAAAAAGCTGACGGTAGAGGTTGAATAAAGCCAGGAAAGGGCAAAGACAGTCTTTCAAATGAGTCAAATAACATCATCCTGACAGATCCGATGTGAAACTGATGCAGACAATCAAATATTTGGAGCCGTCCATGCACCCGTCTGTTTAGTATTCCACATTTTCCTGTCAGTGTTGGTGGGGGGTGTTGTAGCCTATCCTGGTGGACACTGAGTCACCAATCAACCTAAAGAGCATATTTTTGGGAGTGGGATATGTGGGAGCAAGCTGGAGTGCCCGGAAAGAACCTACACATACACAGGGAGAATGTGGACACCGACACAGGGATCAAATCAGCAACCTTGTTGCTGTGAGGCATGTGCACTACCTGCTGTGCCACTTATTTGGAGTGAAATGTGAAAATGCATACTGTAGCTTCCATGCTAATCTGTGTATGAGCAGCTTCACACTGTCTTCACACTCAAAGCTCCGCTTCTTTCTCCTCAAGGGATGCTGATTGGTCAGTACCTCTGCAGATTGAGATCAGCTCCGTCAGTCGAAGGACAGCTCTGCCTGTTCACAGTCATGTAATCAGGTGTACAGCAAGGTTACTGTGTGCAATTCCTGATAATGGCAAAGATTATAAACCAAGCAGAGTCTCCCTGAGCTGAGTCGAGTCAATACCAAGAGGTGGAAGGGCCTCTAATTTGTCATAAAAATTGAACAGAAAGTCTTGTTCATGTTAGCAAAAAATATATAAAATGTGACATTAGGAGTCAGATATTATGCAAACCTGATTCACATTCTTCTTCATTCTGTCTCCCAAACAAAAACTTCCTCCAATTCTATTCCTTGTCGCTGCAGGGTAATATATAAGTGTGTGTGTTCCTCCCTCTATCTTCTCCTCGCTCTCTTGCCAGGACTTGATGTTTCAGAGGAGTGTGTGGTCCTATCTGTGTGAGCATGTTCTCCTCTTTGTGTGTGTTCCTCTTCCTCTCTCTCAGACTCGGCCCTCACCTCGAGGCGAGTCGATCCTCTTACAGTAATACCATTGCCTAATCTCAGAGGCGTATCAGAGGGAGCTCAGAGCGCTCAGCACTAATAGGTTCACACAAATGGGATCTAGTCAAAAAGCTCCCAATCCTCCTGCCTCTGTAAATATGGAGAGCATTATCGGAGTCCGCCCGCAGGCCTCCGATGTGGAACTGATGCAGATTTGACAGAGAGACTGAGAGATAGCGGCCAAAAAAAAGGTGATTTAACATGCTGTTAGCAGTGTTACAGCAGTAATTTTATTGGTTGTAGGGATGAATCCAGTACAGTTTGAACTTTGAGGAAACCCTGATGGAGACATTCAAGCAGGATTTTACATGAACATATTTAAGGTTGGTGAAAAATGAGAAATTTAGATCCATATTTTTAGGTATGTCAGAGGCTAAATTGAGACATTTTAAATGCTCTGTGTTATATGCTCCTCTCATTCTCCCTCAATTCAGTTTTTTATCTCTTATCTCTCATTTTGACTGATTTGCTGCAGCTTTAGGTACTAAGATTTTCATGCAGAAAGATAAACAATGTAAGTATGCATTATACAATTTACATGCATGACATCAATAAATCCTACTTTTTTTTGCATTTTTGGAGGAACATACAGTGTCTGTACTCTTCAAAATGTTTGGAACAGTTTTATCAGTTGAGTATGTCCCCCCATTGATCAACTAACTGATATTTTATTTTATTTTGTAATGTTTGAAGAGCCTGATTAGTCACCCTAACATCCAGGTACATCTCAAAAGGGTCCTGCATCTTGGGAATAAGCAAAACAGCTAAATATATGAGTAACGCCCCCAAAACATGTTCCGAAATCCCTTCTCTCCCCTGTCTCTCTCCCCTGTCTCTGATAATGCTGCCACTCTGCGTAACTGGACAACAGTTTCCAGTTGCAAGGATGTTTGCACATTTTTGGGCGCCACATGTTCAGCTGTGTTGTCTATCCAAGAACAACAACATCAAGTTGTACCTTGTTGTAAAGTTTACTAATCAGGCTTCCTGATGATTTAAAATACCACTTGATTTTATTAAAGGGGAGAAATACTAGACCTAAATAACATTTTAAAATGTGCACACTGAATTCTAATAAAATGCTTGGAGACATCAAACCGAAGTAATAGTAATGACACCCAGAATCCCTTTCTTTGGGTCCCCACCCCAGTGCTTCTGAGGCAAATTAATGTAATGGTAGGCATTGTTTATCTCAAATACATAGGAAGCAGAGGATAAAGAGGAAGCAGGAAAGCCCAGACCTGAAGCCACTCTGTTGTTAGCAGTGAAAGCCAAAATGTGTCTTAACATCACATTCTGGTCGGTGTAACCTTGCAAAGCAGTCAGATTTGCCAGAGTCTCTGTTAGCCATCTTTAAAAACTTCAATCTGAGACATATGTTTCTGGTCAGAAAATGAACATGCTTTCTGCCATGCTATAAAGAGATATGCAAATGTTTTTATTCCGATCACGTCTTGCATCACTCCCAAGTCCATGACAAACGGGTAGACACCATTCTTTTGACTGTGTGTGCAGTAACAAGGAAGAGATGGGCAGAGCATTAGCTCTCTCAAACACTAGTAGTCAATGGGTACTGTTAACCTACCTCTGCCTTTATCATGTAAACTCCTCAGCAACTCTAAATGGTCCTGTGAGCTTGTTGTGACTCATTTTTTACTGTCTTATGTTTCCTTATCTTCTAATATCATTGTATTATCTTCTTTTACTCCAAAACAGAGGCTTTGTTTTGTAAATGCAAATTGCCTGCAAATTTAAGAATGGCTCACAAAAAAACAGCTCTCTCACAACTGTGGATCTAATCTCATTGTTCACTTAAAAATGCTGTTCAAAATACTCCTACTAGACGATAATATGATGATAGTAGAAGATGACATAACAATGCTTAAAAAAAAACAAATCACAACAAGCACACAGCAAGAGTTGATTCAATGATGACTGTAGGCAGAGGCAGGCTAGCTATACCTGTTGATGCCCAGTGTTTGAGCTAAGCTAATGAGCACTGGACAGCTTTGCCTGTTTCTTCCTGTTATTCCACACACAGTTGAAAGGATGGTGTCTCTCTGCTTGTCATGGACTCAGGAGTGAGGTAAGACATGGAATGAATTAAAAAATGGGCGTATCCCTTTAAGGACAAACAGGCAGCAGTCTTGAGAGGGGGCCAGTTGTGACCAAAGCATGAAGTGACTTTGGTGGTCAGGTGCAAAGGTTCACAAAAAATAACTGCAAATTATACCCCCTTAAACCTGGTCTGAAACATGATCCTGCTGTGTTCTCGTGCTCCCTCTATTGTTTAAATCATCCAGAAACAGAAAAGACACACACACAATAGGAGACCCTCATTGAGGAGCTACAGTTTTAACGTTTGTATTCATATTGACAATCAACACCTTTAAGTGTGCTCTCTTATTATGTGGTCTTGAATGTTGATCAGTTCACAATGCAATGTTTTGCTGGTTTTCACCCATCCATTATTTATTCATATTCCTTATGGGGTCATGGGGGGGCTGGAGATTATCCCAGCCCAGACATTTGGTGAGAGGCAGGATACAATCTGAACCAGTCTGCAGCCAATCACGGGGCCACATAGAGAGACAGACAACCATTCATGTTCACACTCACACTTAAGGGCAGTTTAGGCTCTGTTAACATGGCCCCATTTTTTTTGTGTAGTAACAGCACAGTTTCTCTGCAAACCTACATCACCATAGATTGGTATGGCATGCACGCTACAGCATTTTCAGTCATTTTGTGCTTCCATACAAGCAATGACTCAAAAAAAAAAAAAAAAAAAAAAAAAAAAAAAAAAAAAAAAAAAAAAAAAAAAAAAAAAAAAAAAAAAAAAAAAAAAAAAAAAAAAAAAAAAAAAAAAAAAAAAAAAAAAAAAAAAAACCTCTCCTCAAAAAAAAAAAAAAAAAAAAAAAAAACAAAAAAAAAAAAAAAAAAAAAAAAAAAAAAAAAAAAAAAAAAAAAAAAACCTTTACATGAAAACAGGGCCATGGGGCCCCAGTTTTCTGGTGCGGGGTGGCGGAGTCTGGTGCAGCCCGCACAGTGTTAATTTTGTCCTGTACACTGTCGTGTGCAGCCAATTTAACAATTTGGTAGACCAGCTGCACCGAGATGGGTGTGGCGGCTTACCAGGGGGAGGTGCTAACAGATTCAGATTCAGGCGCAGTGACAATTTCGTGCCAAAAAACTGCGCGGAGGGTGCCCTGAAAGCTCGCCAGCTCCAACCTGGTCTATTCTCAGTGCAGCCAAAGCGCACCCTCTCCAGTGATAACTAAGCTGCAGGTGCACAGTGCACAAATGTCACCAAAACCTCAGAGGCAGGTCTCCAGAGTGTCAGGCACATTTCAATGCAATAAACAATCACAGCAACCACTATTTAATGTAACCATCTGAACCAGCATATACATATATATTTTAATTGTCCCGTCACAAACAGCCTCATCATCCGATACAGAGTATATATTTGGCCTCTCTCATCTCAATTAATTCTCAAGAAAAGAGAAAGAGAAGCTCGCTAGATAAATGTAATTCACTCTGTGTCTTAAGGATTTACCTGTGATTGCTCATATTTCTCTGTTTTTATTCTTAACTGTTTTTATTCTTAAATCAATCTTTATTCTTAACATTACCTAAAAAGATGGAGTACATTATTGCAAGGAGGTGAGATACCGGGAGAGAATATATCCACAAAGGTTCTGCTATTTGGCGATGAATGGATTAGCCTCCTGCTGTGTTTAAATGCAGCTGTCACTTAATTTTGTACACCTATTCATGACACAAACACAGGTTACTTCTGTCCCTCGAGGTGATCCACATGGTGACGCACATTGTGGCCTCCGATGCATGCCCCTGCGCTCTCTCAGTTGCTGTTAAAGTGACGGGTCTTTACAGCACACTGTGGCCATGGTGGTGGGGATCAGTTGGACCAATCAGTCACTGCCCGCCCGTAGCGCATTTAAAGGCAAGGAGAAGCGTTCAAGTGGTGAAGGTTACACTCAGCTGTGTAAAACGCACTCACGCCTTGTCTCCTCCCTCTCTGGCACTTGCGTGGGAGGCAGAGATGGAGGCGAGGGTGCACCTCTCTGCGCCATGCAGGGAACTTGCAAAGTGCGCTGGACACTCCCGTTGGCATGGAGCAGGGCCTGTGCCTGGTCTATGAAATTAAAGCCCTTAGAGTAACCTTTTTACCTAGTATTTGTGGTCTGTGGGAGGAAGTTGAAGTGAACCACACATGTACAGGGAGACCATGCAAACTCCACACAGAAAGGCCCTGACCAACTTGGGGATGGTCAGGTAACCCTCTCACTGTGAGGCACGTGCCCTACCTGCTGCGCTACTCTGCTTCCCTTCTTTTACTATTCATAACATGACTTTTCATCTACTCCCGAGTTACACTGCTGATCCCTGTCAAGGCTAGGGATGGGTACCGAATTCTGTAGGTACTACCGAGTACCGATTCACATAAAATCAAGTGGTGCCATGTTTAGATACCTAAACACATCCTTGTGACTGTGAGGGAGTGTAAGAAGCAGGCATACTATTGGGTAGAGTAGGAGAATTTCCATACCTGACTTGAACACAGCACAGCAATAAGCGTAATGATGTCAATTTTCCTTAAAGCTGAAGAGTGCACAATTTTTGATAGCCTCAGATGTACGACCACAAAGGATTCATTCGGCACTGTTAGCACGCCTGTGTCTAATGGCGACTAGTCGTCTACAGCCAGAAACACAGGAAAAGAAATGGCTTTAACATCTGGTGATGGCAGCAAATGCGACAAGGAGGATACCTGGTCCAGGTAAATAAGCCTCGTGTTTACGATGGTAATACCTTGGCATTTTAATGTGCGTCAGTTATCATTATCAGGTCGGTTCCTCTTACTTTGTAACGTTAATGTAAATGCTTTTTTTATTTACAGCTCTGTCGGACCCATTGTTAAACTGCCCTAAAGTTAAAGTGAGGGCTGCAGTTAATTTATTAAGTTCTGGTTCATTTCAGTTACTAGTTTTCATGTTGAAGAAATTTTTTGAATAACTACAATGTTACAATACAAACAGTTGAATGTTGTTTTGATGTATATCTTTCAAATTTTATATACTGAGAAATAAATTTACATTGAAAAAATTTGAGATCTTGATATTAAACAAATATATATTTGTTACCCCATAAACACACTCAAAAGTACCGAAAATTGGTACCGTTGAGTACCGATACCGATTCCCAGGTACCGGGCATCAGTATGGTATTGGTTCAAATGTGAAAGTACCCATCCCTAGTCAAGGCTGCAGGACACTGAAACCTATCCTAGGTACTGTTAGATGAGAGACAAGGTATTTCCTGGACTTGTCACCAGCCAACCAGTCCCAGGGCCAGCATGTAGAGACAAACAACCACTTTCACACCGCCACACCTGAGGCCAGATTAGAGTCACCAATTAACCTCACCAGCTTGTTGATCTGTGGGAGGAAACCAAACATGCTTGAAGAAGAACCACACATGCACGAGGAGAGTGTGACTGTTGCTTCATTGCAGGGTCCTCACAGACTCTTCTTTCACACCAAACTGAAAATCTCTCATGCAGGTGCAGCAAAGCTCATCATGACATCTGAAGTTCCAGCTGTTTCAGACCAAATCTTTTGAAGGCATGATCCCTACAGGTACATCATCAGAGGTACTCCAGCACTGTCCCATCACAGCAGCTTATAAGAGGCCTCCAGGGGGCTGAATCTCATCCTTCTCACTCTTCCTGGACATCATTTTACAACCAAAGAGGAGGACATGTTCGCACTAAAGAGGACATATGATCACCCTACCGTTAAGCCAATACTGTGACACATGCAAGAAACACATCTCCAGAGTCCATGCACATACTTATGCCTCTGTAACAATCACACTTACTCACACTCACTGTGGAGGTGATGTTTGTTTGTCTGTTTGTGATAACCTAGCAGTGCAGCTGGATCAGCCTGATTCAGTGTTTGTTATCATGCAGATCCATCTTACCCAGCTCCAGTCTACAACCATTATGAGTGGCCTGAAGTGGGTGACCCTATCAGCATTCTTTTGAGCAGGAGGAGATGGAGCTACAAGCAAGATTACAGCAGGAAGTGACTGCTCACACAGAAATTAGCATATCTGCTTACAGCTACAGTAGTTTTATCAAATCTGGACCACATTTCAATATTAACCCTCATACTGGACAGGAACTGCTTCATGGACTGTCATCAGTGGAAAAAAAACACCTGGAGATGGTCTTATATTGCGAGCTGTAACATGGACACTAAATGCTGAAGGCAAAACAAAAACTTCCAAAGTATGTAAAATATGATATTTTTAAGTTTATTTTTTGACATCTCAGCAAATTTGCGAATGTTCATTTACAACCTGCTAAAATTCAAATCCATATTTATTTTCTTTCTGTAGTTACACACTGTTTTAAGTATTTATAACATTAGAGGTATACCCCCCATCTTTGTTTTCTTTATTTTGTTTTGTTTATTATATGTTAATAAATTGATTCACATTGTATTTTTATAGAGTGATAGGTATAGTGTACATATGTATGTGGGCTTGCAGATGTATGTGTTTAGGTTTGTACGTGTATATGTATACATGTTTATGTATATATGTAAATTTATATAAGTATTTATAGCATGAAAAACACTTGCCAGAATTATTTATTTTTGTTTTTCATTGAAAGGGTGAAAAATTACCCAAAAAGCACATTTTCTGACACATTTATTAACAAAAAAAGACCAGGTGGGCTTTGATAATTATAGTTTTAAAAGGGTAAAATTAAAAACAATAAACCTAATAAACTTCTCTATAATAGGGATATTTCCTCTGCACTTCTGATCTGTTTTGGCCAGAATTTGTTTTATAAGTGGCTCAAGTTCTGCAGTGCAGTAGTGTCCACCTACGCATTAGTTGATCGGCCCGTTACAAATGTTGATTGACGGAACAGTTGTCCAATCACCCCTTCTTCCTCAAGGTTCTGGCCTCCCCAAACACTTTCTATGGGCCCTGTCTACGACGGACCAGTGAAATATATTGAACGGTTTATCTGGTGTGTCAGGTCATGCTTGTAAGTGACACAGCTCAATAACTTTCAATTCATTTCTAAAAAAAATTTTAGGGAATGTGGGTCATGGTACAAAAGGAAGTGATTTGATTCGGGTGGTGAATCAGGATGTGGATCCAGGATTCTTTGAAGGATTTGTGAGGTATGGTAGTTTTCCACTATTGCTCTAATGACCCAGCTAAGAGTGTCAAAAATGACTCTGTGGAGGTGTGTGCTCCCAGAACACTTCTTTACATTTATGTTTTTGTAATGTTTTGACCATAGCCTCTGTGAATGGGAGCAATGGTTCTTAAGATTAGTGTTTTAATACTGAAGTGTAAAGTCAAGTATCTGAGACAGTAAATCTCTCTTCCACTGTTTCATGTCTTAAGGAATAGAGATAATCATATCCGCTAAAGAGGCCTCAAAATATAACAAACTTTGATGACAATTTCAGAAAAAGTTACTCATGGCACAAGGAGGTAGTGATTTAATTCTGGTGGTGATTTGAAGATGGGCATCAACCCTGGATTTCTTTTCAAGGATTTATTATCATTGAAATGGAGGAAAGTTCTCCACATTCTTACAAATAGATCATAACATTTTAAACAAATTATGACGATGACATTTAAAGGTGCTATGAGGAGAATCTATTACCGGCGACATACAGACTCTGCTACCCATGAGCACGCGCAGCGACTGTCGTAATGCGGCGTTCCAGTAACCTCGGAACTGGGAGTGACATCATCTCTGACTTATCGGCGTTCCAGTTAAAGTCTGAAAAAACATGTTGATCCACCAGGCTATTGTTAGCTGTTGTTAGCACGCCTGCGTTGTTGTTCACAAATATCACATAAAAAATGTGATTATCACTATGGCAGCATTTTTGTAAATATAAGTCTAACAATACGATGTATACAGCTGATCTAGAGCGACACACCCCAGTCAGAAGTGCTAATAAATTGATTATAACAGGAGCTTAATGACTGTTCACACTGGGGGCATCCATCTTCGATTGTCAACTTAGGGGTGGCGAGGTTTCACCGAGTTCCCAGTAGGAAATTCCGACTTCGTGGAACGTTCCAGTTGCAGTTTCCTATTCCGAACCCGGAAATTCCTACTTCTGACTACGACTGGAACGCACCAAAAGACATGACCCAAGCCAAAGCGTGTGTTTGTTGATGCTAATAAAAATGCAGCTCGGACCTTCCTCAGAACTCTGCATTGCTTTACAACTTCTTTTTTCAAAAACTTACAGGTTGCAAAGCGACGAGGTAATGTATCTCTTTCTAGTTACGTAGCGGTAGTTTTTGATGTGTGACAACAAGCAATTTTTGGAAAACTTGTTATCGTAGTTTCATAGCTGGCTGTTCGACCCAACCAGGAAGCTAAGGAAGAGCATTTATAGATTTTTATGCTATAAAACTCATCTTAAAGTGTGTATTTTGATCAGGCATACATCTAAAAGTGAGACTTTTTTGTATTACTTAGAAACTCCTCATAGCATCTTTAATGGGATTTTTGCCAATAGGACAAAAAGACCAGATTAGATCTGAGATGGCGTTCCAAATCTGTTTGGGGATTTAGGATTTTGTATAGGCGAGTCAGAGCAGCTTTCCAAAAATTGATATCCTGCCCTCTTTTGTCCAGATAAAAAATCCAGATATTCAATTTGTTTTTGGTTTCCGGTTTTGTTTAGTTGCTTTATTGTACAGTTTGGTGAAAGTGGGTTGTTTTTAGGACAAGAGGAGTGTACAGGATTAAAACAAAAGCAGGAAATACAAGGGTCAATAGATTCATAGATTTGAGTGCCGGTCCTCCTCAGTCCCTCCAGATGAAGGGGGTGAAGTCAGTCAGAAATTAGAGCCCAGCTGATGTAATACAAACAGTCTTACAGTGACACCCAGAGGCCAAACACTGTACTGCTTTATTTAAAGACTGAAACACAAGCTCCCATCTGAGTTAAGCTTTTATTGTTTTGTTTGTAATGTTTATTCGATTCATTACAGAGAGTCAAACTTGAATGAAAGAAGAAAGAAGAGTCATTCTACACAATCTGTTACCCTCGTCAAGGACATCATAAAACACAAAACTTTAAACAAAACATCAGACATTCACGACCCACTATTAAATACTGAGATGCAGAGGGTCACAGACTAATAAAGCTGACACCACAACACCAATAGAACAAAAGTTTGTGTACAACATGTCATCATGTTTAATTGAAATGTTTTTTTCTTTTCTTCAACATTTAGTTTGGTTTAAATTCTTCTGGTTTCTTGGTCTAGTTAAACATTGCCAAATCAGTCTGGTTCTAAATCTGCTTTTTGAAGATCTCTGTTCCCTTTAGGTCATAATAACTGTTTTTTTTTCTTGTTGTTGTTGTTGTTTTACATCTTTTCTGTTTGCTGATTTTCTTATGAGCTTTATAAATAGTTTTAGGGATTCTGAAATCCAAGGATTTGTGAAATTTTGCCAACTTTAACTTTAACATATAACTTTTGATGGATCACTCCAGCGACTCCTCCTGACTTCTCCAGACTCTTCTTTATAAAACAAACACTGAATGAGTCTTTTTCCAGAAAAATGCCATAAGGAAGAATAAAAACATTCAGTTTAAAAATAAATCCATGTTTGCAACATATTGTATAAGGGCAGCAGGTAGTGCTCAGGAAGGTTGTTGGTTCAGTTCAAAGGTCAGCCAGGGTCTTTCTGTGTGGAGTTTGCATGTTCTCCCTGTGCATGTGTGGGTTCTCTCCAGGCATTCCAGCTTCCTCTCACAGACCATTAGGTTGATTGGTGACTCCAAATTGCTTTTACGTGTGGTTGTCCATCTCTCTATGTGGCCCTGTGATTGGCTGGCAACCGGGTCAGAGTGTACCCATGCACCTGTTTCCCAATGCCAGCTGGGATAGGCTCCGCCCTCCACTACCCTGAAGGGGTTTAGATGGTGGATGGATGTTCAATAAA
The DNA here is from genome assembly GCA_036419115.1 of Scarus forsteni. NCBI lineage: Eukaryota > Metazoa > Chordata > Actinopteri > Labriformes > Labridae > Scarus > Scarus forsteni. The sequence continues at coordinate 22,432,292 of JAZDUH010000269.1, forward strand.
GACATTTTCACTGTGAGCCAATGGATAAATCAAAACAGCTGTTTATTAGTATCTAAAGAATTCTGGGATAAATTCAAAGAGACTATTATACCAAAGATTCTGCCTTCATTTTTTTTGTGCAAACCCAACAAATGTTTTTGTAGTATGAAATTATAGTGTTGCAGGTTTACCTACAGTCAGGAGGATTGTTTTAATTAAATGTTTTTCTTCTCTTTTTATCTTGCTCTTCATTATTTTTTTTTCTCAGTAATGAACTGAAATGATAAAGCCTCTCCATGTCTGATAAACAAAAACATGTCAGTAACTGAAGAAATATGAAGTTTTGTTACCTAAGTACATAAACTGGCATGATTAATTGATGACTCAGATTTTGTCTACTATTTGTCTTTTTCCTTTGTTGTTTTTTTATTCTTTGAATGAAAAATAAGTGACATAAAATTAAAGAAATAAAACTGAGCAATGAAAAAGGAGAACTTCCCCAAACTTCAACACATTAGGTCAGATATGAAACAATCATTGAACTATTTAAAGGTACAATTCTTAATCATCTAATAAATCCTTCACTCTGTGTAACAAAGCAATTAGTTTTATATTTTCATGGCATCTAAAGACGTATTTTCATTTACTTTAGATTTCCAATACCTTCTTCATATATAACCATGGTGTTTTTCTTTTTTGTAGCCAAATACAATAAACTATGTTTGTTCAAGGTTTAAGAGAACATCAAACAGTTCTCTTTCAGATTACTTCTATGACACAAGTGTAATCCAACAAACAAATACACATACACGGTATCTGATAAATGGAAACAGAAAATAAGAAAATCATTTTAATGTAAAAGACAAGTGTTCAGACCAGAGCTACAGCCATTTATTTCAAGTTAACTTACAAATGCACTGGATTTAAACAGAATTACAGCATCATAGGACCTGATGATTTTCGTGGAGTTTTACTTGATCATAAGCTATTGTCACATCTAAATAAAAAAAAAAAGGTTAATAACTGACTTAAACATAGAAAATCAAAATCAAAAACAAAAATGGAGCACAAGGCTGAGGTTGGGTCACCGGTTTGATCCAGGACAGGATCATTTGCCTTCATCATATTTATAATTCATAACATTTGCCACGTGGGGGTGCTAACACACTGGAAAACTTAGAGCCTCTTGTTTCTCAAAAAAAAAAATCACAGTATGGACTCTTCAAATTCTAAATTTTATATACAAAGTGATCATTTTGGGCTAAAACCAAACGAAGAAGTAAAAAAAGTATATCTTTCTCATAAATGTCAGACTTTTTAGACCCAAAACCTCTAAGTTTGGTGTGCTGTAAATTAAAGACTTAGAATCCAAGAAGAAGAAAAAAATTGATAGAAAATTTGGGGATTTTTTTTTTTATTGCCTTTATTTATTTATTTTATTTTGCCTGGTTTGGCTCTGATTCACCGCTGTAGATTTCCATTATCCAATCGGTCATTCCCACTGACTGAGTGGGACTGACTTAGTGCTTTTTTTATTGTTGTCATTTTTAGGTTATTTTTGCTTGTGGTTTGGTTTTATTTTTCTCATTAAAATATAAAAGGCATTATCTTTTCAAGTGTTAAGTGTTGTTACGATTTTGCAAGTTGCATTTTCAATTGTTTTGTTGTGTTTTTGATTTTCTCTTTTTTGGGGGGGGAGGGGCAAATACATATTTGCTGTTTACTTAATGTTTTTTTTAGTGAATCATTTATTGTTTAAGATGAGATCAGACTAGATTAGATCAGATCAGATCAGATCAGATCAGATTGGATAAAATTGAACTTTATAAATTCTTTGGGAAGACTCCCTCATGAAATTTGAACACTGCTGTGTTTTATTTGCATTAGCTGTCTCCTTTTAAATGTGCTTCTTTCTTATTTGTTTGTGTGTTTTTTTGCGCTTTACTGTCCACTTGTTATCAAGTAATATTGTCTATGTGATTTTGACTGTTGAAGATTTTTTATTTGTGTGTATTTCTATTTTGTTTTTTTAATCATTTTTATTTTTTTGTTTTTATTCTTCAACATTTTCATGTTTTTTGTTTGTTGTTATGTCCTTTGTGTTTGTTTTAGTTTTGTTTTCTTTAAACAAGTAATCTGATTTTTTTTATTTTGTGTTATAATGTCTTAGTTCTGGCAATTTTACCATTTTATGATGTTTCTAACATTTTTGTTTTTATTTTTTCTGTTCTTGTAGTTGTCAATTTGTTTTAAGGGAATTACGTAGGGTAATTCATTGTTCTGTTGGATCTGCTGTTATCTTTTTAAATGTGTTTTTGTTGTGTATTTTTCTTAACTTTTTATTGTTTGTATTTTGTTTTTGTAGTGTTTAACTATATAGTTGCATTGTTTGTCTCTTTTTTGTTTGTATATATGTTGTGTTTTTCTTCATTGTTGTTTTCTTGTAGTTGTTTTTATTTTTTTTAGTTATTCTTTTCTGTTCTTTTAGTTGTTGTAAATTTGTTTTAAGGGAATTATGTAGGGTAATTTATTGTTCTGTTTGATCTGCCGTTATCTTTTTAAATGTGTTTTTGTTGTGTATTTTTCTTAACTTTTTATTGTTTATTTTTGTAATTTTTGTAGTGTTTAAACATCTTGTTGCATTGTTTGTCTCTTTTTTGTTTGTATATACAGTATGTTGCGTTTTTCCTCATTGTTGGTTTCTTTGTTATGCTTTTACACTTTTAATGTTTTTGAGGGGCTTTTTTGTTTGTTGTTTTCCTTTTAAAGTTTTTCTTATGTTGCTTTTTGTATTATTCATTATTATGTTTCAAAACTGTTTTGGCGTTTAGTTTTCCATGTTGTGTTTCATGTCTTGAAGTTTATTATTTGTTTACATTTTTTTTTAATAGGTTTTGTGTTTTTAAAAGAAGTGTTTTCATTTGTTGTGTTTTTTCTTGCTGTTTTGTGTTTCATTGTGGTGTGTGCTACACCAGGTTTCTTTTATTTTGTTTTTTAGGAGCTTACGAGGGGTTTCAGTTCATAGATTAATTATAGATTAAATAATTAATTATTTGATCAATTGATTGATTGATTGATTGATGTTCTGAATTGGGTGTCTTGAAACTGTCGGGTTTTTTTCTCAGCCTGGCCCTGATCAATCATCGAAGAATTCCTTTAAATGAACCGGTGATTCTTTTGTCTTACTTGAACTCAGCTGTAGATTCGTAGCCAACCAGAAGTCCAGCATAAAGTGGTTCAGTGAATGTGGTCTGGATCTCACGAAGGGGAATCATTCCTACACCTGAGATACCAAAGAAAACCAGCAAACCTGCTTGATGGTCCAGGTACACCCCGACTCTGCGACCCCATGGAAAAGGTATTTGAGATTTGATATTGTTGTGTCTAAATTCAAAAAAGTCTTTGGTGCAGTTTACTGCCCAGGACCTGTCATCGGAGCCAAAGCACCTTGTGTGTAGGTTATTTCTCACACTGTGGTACGCGACCGCCACTGAAATGGCGACCCCGCTCCACTCTACCTCCCAGTAACACCGGCCGCTCAGACTCTCTTTGCTGAGAACCTGAAGCCCACAGAAGAGGGAGGGGAAATCTTTGGGGTTTAATCGAAACAGGCCTTGCAGGATTTTATTCCCAAAATCATTTGGTTCCAGCACAGTCGCTTTCCTATCCCCCTCAGAGAGCAACACTTGGAACTCTGCTGTGTTGGAATCGATTGAGATGGGATACGAATACTGCACCACATCTTCTCTGGTCTTTGGCTCTGGTTTTGGGAGTAAAACATCCATGGACCTGGCTGCAAATATGATTTTCTTTGTCTCAAAACTCAGGACGTCCTCCAGTTTCTCTTTGGCGTGTGATGTAGCTGTTGCCACATCCTCAAAGTACCTCACAGCTTGATTGTTGATGCCTGAGGAGCCGGTCGTCTCGATAAGAGAGGACAGAGAGGTGAAACTGTGAAGAAACTGGATGTGGTCATCTGTGCGGGAAAGGGCCTCCAATTCAGCACCATTCCTCCTCAGTTTATCGATCTCTGCCGCCAGCTCCTCCCTTCGCTCTCTGACTCAACTCTCTTCAGTTTTCTGCTGGGTTTTGATCTGCTGCTTCACCTCAGAGCCTCTTTGCTCAATGACTTCCAGCAGGTCTGCGAAGAACTTGTCGCTGTCTGTTACTGCTTTATCAGCAGAGTGACTGATGGCGTCAGCTTCTCCCTCCAGTTCCTTCGCTTCTCCCTCTTTATCCTCAATGCACCGCTCGACTTTTTGGTGCATCTCCCCAAGTTCCTTCTGCCTCTCCATCCTCGCTGTTGCTGCTGACACTGTGTCGTGGTCTTTATGGTCATCAACAGAGCAGACATAGCAGATGCACTTGAGGTCGGTGCGACAGAAAATCTTCATCTCCTCTTTATGGCAAGGGCAGATGATCTCCTGGAACATTTTGTCAGGATCCACTAGCTTGTGTTTCTCAAAGGCTGGGGACTCGTAGTGAGGCTGGAGGTGTAGCTCACAGTAAGAGACCAAACACTGCAGACAGGATTTCACTGCTTTAAGTTTTCTCCCACAGCAGAAATCACAGGCCACGTCTCCGGGTTGAGCGTAGCATCGATCAGTAATGCTTTGCCCTGCTTTCTTCAGCTCCTCCACCAGATCTGCCAACATGGTGTTCTTCACCAGGACAGGCCTTGAGGAGAAAGACTTTCGACACTGAGGACAGCTGTAAACTGTCTTTAGATCCTCTTCGTCCCAGTGGCTCTTCACACAGCTCATGCAGTAGTTGTGACCACAGGGGATAGTCACAGGATCCTTCAGTAGATCCAAACAGACAGAACAGCAGAATTTTTCTGCATCCATTTGAAATCCTTGCTGCGCCATTCCTGCTTTGTCTGGATGTGTGAACTAAAGGATTTTAGAGCATAAAGGGTGTCTTATCAGATCAGACTTTGATTCATGCATAAGGTGGTGTTCACAGTATAACTTTATGACTCAGGGTAAAGTTTACTTTACTACTTCTCCAGAAAACAAAACCAAGTATTGTGTCTCTTAGACATAAAATCTTTTATGATGACACCAAGCACAGTTGAAATAATAAAAGGCAAGATAAATGAAAACTTAATACTTAAGAGCAAAAATATTTGATAAAATGAACCAACAGCAAATCAGACTTGTTCTCAAAGTCTGTTTAAACAGGCCTGATCTGAGGTGAAAACGTTAATTCAACTCTGAAAGGTGTGGCAACCAGCTCGCTGAGTTTTAAAGTTCAACCTGATGGAACAAAATTATGCATGATTTTAGAATGACCACTTCTCTTAAATTACTTCTGTTCTCTGATAGGGCTTACATTCTGTTCCTTTTAAGTTTTAAATTCCCTTTAGTGTGTTTTATGTGTCCTCCACATGACAGAGGACTTCTGTGAACAAGACAAAGACTGCAGCATCAGAACTTCTACCCTTTTCTGTGATGCCAGCACTAACAAAGGCCGTGTCCACATGGAGAGGAACGCGTTTCATATTGACAATGTTCTCTGTAAAGACAGCATCATTTCAGTAAATGTCTCCATCCACATGAAAACAATGTTGTTCATATGCCAGGCCTGTAGACGGCACTGTGACGCTGCTGCAGACAGACACCTAAATCAGAGAAGACACGGAGCATGGATATGCATCATGAGAAATGTGATCGGACAATGGTGAAAATTGTTCTCTATGTCCTGTTGTTGCTCACGGTGGTTGTGGAAGAGCAGAAGATTTGACTGTTAAAGCCAAAACAAGCTCAGGAGCTTCAGCAGCATCAACCAGATGCTGTATTCAGACATTGATTCTGATATCTGGGTCCCACATGCAGCTTAGGTGAGAGATGGGGCTATAACATTATCATACACTCAGATTTATCCACTTTGGTACCTGTTTAAATAAAGTTTTTTTCAGGCTCCCAAAGGGCTGTATTCATGTGGACGAAACACCTTTGCAAATCAATGAACAGCTGCTGAAACATAACTTGTTAGCAGAGGTAAAAAAGTAATATTAAGTCACAACATTGGAAGAGTTTATAGTTAAAAAGTGGATACAGATCATGGTGTGCAGTTTTTTTCTGAAAATATTTAAATAGTCTAATGCAGAGGTGTAACCAACAGGAGTGTCGGCACACTTCAACCCTAACCTTGATGCTCTTCAATGGCCAAACGCTGCCATTAGAACATGGGTTTAAACTGACGAAACAATCACGCCTGTAAATGAGACTGTTCAGGGAGGCAGGAAAACCAGATGTTAAGGGTCAGTCCACATGGAGGCAAATTCAGACAGACAGTATCTGCACTAGTGATTGTTCATTTTTTTGTCTGCGAATGAGATAACTCAAAAGATTTTGAGAACATTTTTAGAGAATGTTGGTAGTGGAACAAGGAAGAAGTGATTTGGTGGTGAATCAAATATTTTATGGTTCAGCTGATCAATCAAGATTATCTGAATTCGATAAATCATTAGGGATGCTTACACCTGAACATTTTCTGTTTCAGGTCCCAGTCTTGTTGAATACTGGAGCGTATTATGTAGTCTTGGTTTATGATTAACGTGCCTGAGACTTTGGAATTTTTACTTTATAACCTGGGACTGAACTGATAGCATCTAGGAGAGACGATAAACATGTAATTTTTTTTCATCAAACAGTAAGTTTGAACTTTTAAAATATTTTTTTTCTCAGAATACTTTACGTTATGTCTATACATGTGAAATGTTCTTGTTTCGATATCCTTATATTATTTTGAATACTGTCTTTTTCAATTCTTTCCATTCTGGCCATTTAAAGGTGTAGCGTGTAGAAGTTAAAATATTTTAATATTCTTAAATTTTTTTGTTAAATACTTACCCTGAAATTCATTTTTTTCCAAAATACTTTTTATTGTACTGTCAATAATTGAAATGTTTTTATTCAAATGGTCCTGTATAATTTCAAATACCAACTTTTTCCACTTCTTTCCTTTCCAGCCATTTATTTTTAAGAGTAAGTACGACCATTTTAAATGTTTCTTATCACTGAAGATGGTTTTCGTTATGTCAATCAATGTAAAGTGTTCTGTTAAAATATTTTTTTACTTAAAATACTATTTTTTCCACTTCATTTCTTTCCAGCCATTTATTTAAAAAACTTTGACCTTTCTAAATTAGCTTATTCCCTAATAATGCTTTTAATTTAATGTCAAGGTGAAATTCTTAATCTCCCCACTTTTGGACATTTCTCTGAAATCTGTCAGAGCACTTCTGTTCTCGGGTAGCTTTGTTCAGGCCTTGTTCGAAAAGTACAATGAATCACATGTTTTGGATTGCTAAAATGTGCCCTTGGCTTTTTATTAACAACCACATGATAAAAGACCATCATCAGACAAAGATTAAACTGTCACTGGAACAAACAACAGGCTCTATCTTCTGCCTCCATTCACTCAGTGTTAAAAAGGCATCATGTGCATACAGTAACATGACCATCGAGGGTGAACGGTAACAGACGTGTCAGCTTTGGCTTCTTAATCTGATTACAGGTCTGGAAAAACATCTTTGGATTTGCTGTAAACAACCATTGACACACACATGCACAGTATAGGTCCTTATTTTTACCAGTTAAAGATACGTGAATCAACTTTTAAGAAGTTAAAAATAACAAAAGAGAAAAAAATATAGTGACACTTAATTAGGGATCAGCTTGGACCGCAGTGTTGATTCTTTTCCAGAAAAATGACAAACGTTTATGAATGCAGCTTGAGGAAGACAAAGTAAAGGCCTCTGCAGGTTTCTTGTAGTGAAATATGAGGTATAGGATTATTATTGCAAGTATCAAGCTTTTTATACAGGAAAAGATGGAAAAAAAGATTATTTACAACTTTTAAATTAAGACACATTTCATCATATCTGACCACCTTGCATAGCCTGGTACAGTAACAGCTGAACATTAATGTTAAAATGTTAAAATGGGACTTTTTTAGCTGTAATCTGTTAAACTTAAGGGAGAATGCATACATTTTGCATTTCTAGCAAGCAAAAGATGTTTTAATTTCATCAAGCTAACAGGAAAATTGGCTTGTGAATTTTAACACCTGAAGTGCTCTGCAGACTTTGGGATAAAAGTGAAGGTGCCAGTTATTTTAAATGTTAAGACCCCACATTTGGGTGCAAAAGTGTTGGTCAGGGACTAAAAATAAAGCGTTTCTTTTAAAAATCCTGAGTGAAACAACATAGAAAGTCACACATTCACTGCATGACCTCCAACTTGGTAACAGTGGTCATCTCTTCGGTGAGCTTTTCATATTCATGAGTCTGTGCGTTGCGGAGGGCGAAGGAGTCAGGGTCACAGCCGGAGCACGAACACCAATTTCCTGCATGTGAAGAAGTTCCTCACACTTCCAAATATGTACACCCTTGCTGATTCTGGCCACAGCCCTGCATCGTCTTTCCAGCTTAGCCACCGTTAGATGTTCTCAGCCTCTCGATGCGGGGCCTCTCTGATGCTGTCCTGAGGTCCACCCCGAGCCTGAGGGCGCCGGCGAATGCTCCGCCCAGATGCGATGAGGTCGGCATAACCTCTGGAGTGGGAGAAGGCGTAGGCGGAGCGACGTGAACGGCGACCCCGCTCGAAAGCTGGCGGCTTTTTCTTTCTCTCCTCCTCTTCCATTTCAATTTCGTATCTCTTCCTGTTTCTGTGAACCTGGGGATGGGAAATATGAAGTGAGGAGTCTATTCTGCTAAAGACAGATATGAGAGGCTACAATACTTGATATACAACCTCCTCAGGGGTAAAATTTCATCTGTGGATGATGTTTATTTCACTACAAACTTGTAAAATTTCACATTCTTCTTTGTTTTTTCTCCTTTTTATTTCAGTTTGAATTTTTGCTTTTGTACTTAATTGCTTTCTGTGACTAAAGAATAAAGCAAAAATGTCCCTTCTTTCTCTTATTTTCTGTTCTTCAGTGTTAAACTGGACTCTCTGTGGTCTCACCTTGTCTCCTACAGAAGGCCAGATAGTTTTATGAAGGAACTGGATGCAGATGACGGGCAGCAGGCTGATTCCCACAGTCAGGATGATGGTTAACCACAGATAGGGCTGACGTAAAGCATTCGATGCTGCACCTGAAACATTAAAAAAGAAACATGAGGAGAGTCAGAGGGATGACGAGGTTCACAGGGTCAGTAAAGACTGGTAAATGCCATAGAAAAAATATTTGAAATGCGAGCCATGTATCCACAAATGTTGTAGCTAATTCTATAAAACTTTGCTGATGGTGCAAGGCTTGAGCTCATAAATCAACATTAAGATATTTTTTTTGGTTAGGATTGATTGTTGATAAACAAAATAAAATAAATAAAAAAAATAGGGAAAGTGAGGCTGGAGTCTGGGGCCAAAAGGAGTTGGGATTCCGTAACACCAGTAGGATGTCTTTCCTAATGAATGAGATGATTATCTGTGCCATTTTCACAATGTAAAAATGCTGCACAAAATTGAGAAAGGATAGGAGGGAAAATATAACTGTTATAATGGTAAAAGGAAAAATAATAATAATAACAATCACAATAATAATAATTACATTTAGAATTTACTAAATCTCCTTCCCATCACATACACACAAAACCTGACTCTGAATATTTTATCTCTGCCTAGGGATTATGTTTTCACTGAGGTTTGTCCATTTGTCTGTTAACAACATTACACAAAAAATACTGGATGGATTGACATTACCATTTTAGCAAAGGTGTGGTTTGGTCCAAGAAAGGAGCTTTCATTTTGGTGCAGATCTGATCCAGAATGATGTCATCAAAAACATTCAAGTGTATAATTGCAAATCCCATTCATTTACGCCATTACGGGAATAGAGACCTGATGTTTTTATAGTTAATACAGGGACTGAAAAGTATAAAGTGTAAAACCTAATACTAAGCATCTTGTTTCCTATGCACTGCCTTAGCTTTTGGTAAAATTAAAAGTTTGACATGCCATGTTTGGAGTTGTTACACTGATTAGGACAATGTAGGTTCACGTTCGAGACCTGGTCTAGTTTTCTCTTTTCAGGACTATAACAGAGGAACAAACTGGCAAGTTTAGCTGCAAACTCTTACATAAAAGAACTGATAAAATGCTCTCTGCAGCTGACTAACAACTCAGGTTCATAACGCAATGATCAAGCTGGTGAATCCATTTAAAGATGTCACAGTATGGAGATTCTGTGGTTTCTCACCTGTGAATGTGAACGCTGAGGGGAAGATGACGTGGATCCCAGCGCTGTGGATGTCGAACATGATACCAAAGTAGATCGCTATACTGCCCAAAACTGCAAAGCAATTAACAAAGGTCCAATAGGAGGTGTCCAAGGAGATCTGAAAAACCAAGAGTTGAGGCAGTTATTCACCAAAACAGAGAATAATTACATAACAAAATGACAACACTCTTGTTATCTAGTTTATTGTTTTACACCAAGAGCATCTTTAAGACTGGAAAGTTCAACTTATTCTCTGGCAAAGTATCCAAAGTCCTCCAAATTTCATATTCAAGACATAAATAAAAACATGAAAACTCACTGATATTTATATTTTATATTAAAACTTCCATTCATACACTAAGAAGACATTACACTTCCTGGATTTTTGCTGTAGTTCCTGTTAATGTGTTACTGACCTGCAGGTTGACAGTGAAAATGAGTGACGATGCAGTGACAACAGCAAAGGACTGATAATCAGAGGGGGCCTCTCCGTCCTGTCCCATGGTCTGCAGGAAGGCTCCATAAGGAATGAAGAAAGTGATCAGGGAGACAAAGATACCGTGGAACAAACTGATGAAGAAGTTTTTGTAATTAAACAACGCCCCCTGCTGACCAGGTAGGTAGAGCTTTGGGAATTTTAGGCTCAGTTTATCGTTGACATCCTGCAGGAGAAGGAGGAAGCAGAGGGAGATTATTCAGACTCATTTCTTTTGATATCAGCAATGATAATGGGTGATCTGCCAGAGATAAATACAGTCAACTACACATTACCCTGCATCTTAGCATATTACAAATAAATTAAGGGGCATTACTTAACATATTTGTGGCTCCAATTATCTGTTAAGTCATAAAATCTGATTTTTTATGTCCAGGAGATTTGCTTCATCTTGCTGCTGTAACATCAGGAGACTACGTCATAGAAGTCTGACTAAGGTGCTTTTACAATGGGCAGGCTCAGTTTGGTTATCATGTATCAATCCAGAATCTCAAAGCTTTCAGACTCCAGCCACTTAAAAAGGACATTTTCATCTTGTACAATAAGGTAATTGATGGTCACTTTAACTGAACTGAAAGTCCACTTAACTCTCCAAAGTCCCAAGGATTTACAGCAGAACTGACAGGTAGTGGCAGCTTAAGGTGTAGCTGCAGAGCACATACTGCCACATCCTTTGACTCTGACTAATGTATGTTGGCGGTCTTGGAACAGAGTGATGCAGGCCCTGTTTTTAATAATCCCAATAATATTTAGCCTGTCAAAAAAAGCTGTTTTTCCCCAAACATGTTGATGAACAATTTCATCCTTCAGGTGCCAAAAATATCCATACTTTGATTTGGCCCCACTGCCCACAAATATGAACTTGCATTATCATTCCCACCCCTCATCACAGCTTCTTTCTCATCTGAACCAACTCCATAAGTTAGTTCAAAAGCTTCTGACACCTGTTTGACATTTGTATAATAGATGTAAGAGTAAGATCCAGAGATAAAGCTTGTAGCCCAATTCACAGTGCCTTCACGCAGAGCCACCACAACGAGGTTCTGCTATATTTACATCTAGGGACACAATCACAATCACATCAATTCCCCAAGGCCCCTATATCTGTCACTTCAGGCATCAATATGGCTTGGATGTGCACGACACTGCATGTGGCCCCACAAATACAAAAACTCAAAGATGCTCACTTGCGGTGTTCCTGTCTCCCACTGAGTCCTTGTACCTCATTCTCTCCAATATCACACCTCTGTTACTACCTCTGGAGATGGAACTAAGAGCAGGTCAACTCGCTCCACCCATTCCATCTCCAGGGCATTCAAAGTGGAGGTGAAAGGTCTTATTATGCCTTAAAATGGCAGTATGAACTGAGCTACTGATTACCATCAGCCCTTGCAGTTTGACCTGTATCATGCTCCATTCTTACCTGGTCAAGAAGTCCAACTAGTAGAACAGGTAAGCTGCTGTAACAGAGATTGTAGAGTGTGATGAACCAGTCTTCATAGGCAACCTGCAGAAATACCAAAAAAATGCATTTTATAACCTGGTCAGCAGACAGGATTGGTACTTGCTTATGTCAACCTATTGGGAACAAGCTGGTGATGCAGGCATGAAGTCAGCGTAAGAGTAAAAAACTATCTGGGAACTACAACATGGCTGTTCGACCAAGAGTTACAACGTTTGCAATGTATAACATCACATTTTGTATGATCCCTTAGTCCTAATGGTTGTGGTGATAGTGGATGAATTATTGCTTAATAAAAGATCAGAGATGCTTGCATGATGGCCCCCCTAGCCATTTTGTAGTCCTTGTTAGTGGTTCATCAACAACTGTTGGTTTAAATACACAACAACCTTTGAAAATTTCTTTTAAAATTTTGTGGATTTACTCACCCCTGCCCTCAACACAGGCAGCTGCAAAGACTTAAATATGGCACATGTGGCTCTCTTTTTCTGTATGACATTTTTGATTGCCCTATCTTAACTAAAAACATGAAAAAATGTTGAAAGACAGAAATATGGCTACATGTTCCAAGTCTTCAGGCATGTGATCACTTTGTTTTAATGCCTTTTTTCCTTTTGCTTCAGCTATAAACTTTAATTTAATTTTATAGACAAGTCAGCTGGTAAATTGTTCATTTCTGGCCTTAATTTACTTACAATAACACTATCATGAAAATTAACTTAAAAGAAAGTTTAAAAAGAAGTTTTATATGATAACAAATAAGTTGAATATTGGCTCACGGCCTTTCCTGACTTGTGGGTCCTCTGATTATTGTAATTATGAAAAGTAGGAGAACAAATAAACTCAAGAAAAAAAAGTTTTCTCGTGTTTTTATCACTTTTAATCAGAGTGTTTTTGGTGGAGTGCCCTGCAGATGATTTTGCTGCTTGTAAATCCTACTGCTTAAAGTTATGATTGAGAACAACCTGATGAACTAGGACCCTACACTTCTCTTGATATTTACATTTTTATCATTTGTTTAACTGTCACACAAATGTCATTATTATCTGACAGAATCGCGGGTGAAATTCTGGTTCCCCTGCTGACCTGTGAGGAGTATCCACTGAAGAAAGAGTACCAGAAGTGGACCAGTGTGAAAGCAAAGTTCTTGAAGAAAAAGAAACGGAGAAATTTGCACATCCGGATGTAGGACCAGCGTCCGTGCACCAGCAGGAGGCGTTGCAGGTAACGGAACTGAGCAAAGGCGTAGTCGCTTGACATGACGGCCTGCATCCCCTCCTGACCGCTGATCCCCACACCGATGTCCGCAGCTGGGAAAACAGAGAAGAAGAAATTTAGAATAACTGAAACATGAATACTGTCCTTTAAGAAAGTGAGTCCCCATTCCCTTACTCTTGATCATGTTGACGTCGTTGGCTCCATCTCCAATTGACAGCGTCACAGCTTTCTTGTACTTCTTCACCAAACTCACCACGTTAGCCTTTTGTTTGGGTGTGACTCGGCAGCAGATGACCGCCTCACACTCACATGCCATGTCCACGAAGTCGATCTGCAGGGACGGTTCACAACATCAGTCAACAAGAGATCAATGATTCAGTTCTTAACACAGTAACTGACCGCCTATAATTCTATCATACCTGTCTCAATTCTTTCTCTAAGTCATCCATGGGCTGTCCATCCTGAGGGCTGCTGGGTGGGGGTCGCTTTCCAAGTCGGCGGAGGCGCAGACGGCGGCGTTTCTTCTTCTTTTCATATAGGATCTCATTCTGAAGTCAAATAGAGCAACATAAATATCCTGCTTTCTTTAACTGGCCCTTTCATCAAAGACCAGCATAACACCAAAATAAATCACCCTCATTAGTACTTCAAAACGTTTAACAGAGACGTTTTAAAAGTTTATTCACTTAGGGAAGGGATGGGAAACTGGCAACTAAGGGGCCACTTAGGGTCTTCCATCTTGCCTAAAGCAAACCCAAGTCCTTTTAAGATATTTAGGAAGGAGTCATGATTTCTCGGATTTATAGCGGAGTGAGCATCTGTTGCTCATGCAATCTTTGTGGGGGAGGCAGGGCTCGCGCGTACACATGGAGAGAACTGTAGTGAGGGAAGTGCAGTGGAGCCTTTGTCCTGACAGTCGGCGTTTACTGAGGCGTCTGCTTTGCAAAGTAAATACAAAAACACAGACATTGTCGTTCGCCACATTGCAAAACAAATAAAGCCCTTCAATACGGATGATCAGCCAGCAATGTTTGACACACAGTGTGAACTGACTGTGAGAACGTACATGACACAAACAATTAGTGAACTGTATAAACTCCATTTTTTATTTTTTTGTTGTGTGCGTTTTATTGGAGTTTTGTTTTTTTCTTTACAGAGACAGGGGGCCTATTCTACGAAGCAGGATTACTGCCTAGCGAGGTAACTTTGAGGGTAAGTTCCGGGTTTCCTGTTCTACGAGACGGGTTCACTTCTTAGCAAGGCGAGTCTCCATGGCAACATACGCTGAACGGCTAACCTGCTCCGGGGCAGGTTAGGTTCCAGATTGAACTCGCGGACTATAAAAACCCCACCCACTGACCAATGAGCTCTCTCGGCCAGCTCCTCTGCAGGAGTAAACTCTGGGGGATTTTAAATTTATTGTATTGTTCGTTAATGTATTTTATCTAAAAGATCTTGACCTTCCAATTACAGTTAAATACTCTGAAGAAATAAAAGTTTATTGCTTTTGATATGGCACACTCACTTTATTATGACATATATTATAATTACATTAATGAAAAAATGATGTTTTAAAATAAAACTGAAATTAATGTTTATTGGCAATAATTTTTTGGACAATTATTGTCCAGCAAAATTTGTTATCCTGACAGGCCTACATATATCATATAATAGGATGTATAAGGTGATACTTTCCTAACTGTATACTTCTCACTCACCTACCAACCACAAAACACTGCAGCTGATGGCCCTGCAGCAGCATCTCCTGTGAGTTCTCTGCAGTCTGTCTAGGCGGAACTAATGTACTCACTCATTTTTCCAACACAGACAGTGATTGTCACTCTGTGAACCAGAATAAAAACTGTCTGTCACAGGTGTTGTCAAACACAGAGCTGGAGGGTGAACCCTGCCCTGGGTCGTTCTTTTGGTGCCATCTTTCTGTGACATTGTCTGACACTTTTAATAATAAAGTTTGAAACAGAGAGTTAAAGAAACAGTTTGTGTGACCATGTGAATCTTTCCTTAAGCAATCAACCACCATCCCAGACCGAACCAACTCCTCACATTGCCCCAGAATAAGTATGAACAGGACCCTAGTTTAAAATCCTTAAATCCTTCACTTATCATTGTCTAGAACTCACCAGCCATCCTCCAGTGATGATAAGGGCATTTTTGCCAGGCATGGGGAAGAACGGTTCTGATGGTCTCTTTTTCCCACGACGGACAGTTTGAGGCTCGTTTCTCCTGTTGGTCTGACGGATCCTCAGCTTCTCACTGAGGACAGAGACAACAGTCGCGACTTGAATGCAGGTGTCTTTTTAATCACAGTCCTCACACACATCCGAGAAAACCAACTCACTTGACATCCTCTCCGTAGTGAATCTGCATGTCGTCAGTCAGAAGGGAACAGGAAAATCCGATGTTCTCTGCCGTCTCTGAAGGAGATAACATATGAAGCCATGAAAACTGTTCGAGTGAGACATAATGACAAGTTTTAAACAGCTGTCAAGGTATAAGACTAACTTTAAACATTTTTACACCCTAATGCGGAACATTCTGAAGGAGGAAACTTCTAAACTTAAGCTTTATGATCTACAAAGGATTTCATGAATGTTTTGGTACATTAATCTAGTTCTATGTGAAAAGCCAATTACCCATCTAGCAGAGGAAAATGCTTTTATTTAAAAAAAAAAATCATAAAAAGACTGGTTATATCATTAACAACACATTACTTTGGACAACACCTCTCCTTCTCCATCGATGGTACCAAATTGAAGCCAACATGTTCCATCTTCCTCTTCACTGGTTATCTGATTGTGGGCATTTAAACAGTGCCAGTCTTGTCAGCAATTTTAGATCAAGTCTTTACTTTGGATCTAGTCACCACCATACCCTTCCTGAGCAAGTGTGAAAACACAAATTGGGGTAATAATACTGAATAATGTGCGCCTGTGTGGCTCAAAAATAACTGCCTCAACACCTTTTATCTGTTTCTCTCTTCAAAGCTCATGTTGAAACAGAAAAGTAGAGGTAAGAGGGGCACCGATGAATGTGATCATGTGATCAACAAAACTGCCATTTTTTTGCAGCACTCCTGACTGACCAGGATCTGTTGTGCCCACTTTTGCTTCTGGCAATGTCGTCACATGTCCACGCTCATGTCCAAAACCATCAGAGGCCGACATGATGGTTTGGCACGGCTGCTTTTCTCCTTTATTAAAATTGTTAACTTTTGTTTGTCATTATTCTTTATTTTAAGGGTTTTTTTTGCATTTCTTTAACTTTCTTAACTTAACAGAATTGAGAATTTTTGCACAACATTTTTAAGCCAAGACAGTCAAAGACAGATCTTTTAGTTCTTCAGTTGTAATGACTGCTGTGGATCAACGATTTAAAGAGTGTTCATGCATGTTTCTTGTTAATAAAAACATTTGGAAGCAATTCTTACCTGCAGTTTTTATCCTTGCTTTCGAGTACCAGCTTTTAAGGTTTGTTGGTATGATGTTATTTTCTGTCATGTTTGTAAATGTTACTGTAAACATAGTGAGTATTGCACTGAAGCTTGATTTGAAGAAAAATTGTGAATCACATTGAAATTACAATATCTGCCAGAAAAATTGCAATTAGATATTTTCCTAAAACTGTTCAGCCCTTCTCAGCAGAGCCTATTTGTAACACATGCAGATAGTGGAACATTCATCTACTTCTGTAAGTGAATAGGTACTGCTTTCACTTTTAACTCAGAGGGATAAACTTTCCTCAGCAGACAGAGAGCTGTAAAATCACTTGAATAATGGTTTATTAGAGGAAACATGGTTTCTGTAAATATATTTTAATGGATGTGTTTACAGCAGACAAGCATTACTAAGAGATGAGACATCTAATGCTCGGGTTCAGTTAGAACACCCTGTTAAACTCATAAGCGTTAAATTAATAAATAGTCATGATCTGAAGTCTTATGATTGAGAATTTTTGATGCAAAATGCTAATGAGCTGGTTGACCTAAACTTCAGTCTTCCTTAAAATGGCGGCTTTGTCTTGCCTGCTAAACTAAATTAAATATAGTCCTACATTTCATCAGAGCTTTTGTTATTGAAGTTTGATTTTTAGCTAGTGTTTGTCTTTTTACATTCAAGGGAAAATGGTAACTGACAAACATCTTGTGGGATTCTTATCATGCTTACAAAATCAACACTATGCTGCAAAGGGCTACATCTGTCATTCAAGATGTTAAATCAGAGGTTCCATATTGCATCAAATACCCTTGTTAATAAAAAAAAATGCATCTTAAAAATGTTTATCTAGGCATCACTGAGGAAATATTCCAAGTTTGACATGAGTCTATATGATGTACCCATTAACTTCGAATGCCGAATCATCTGCCATGAAGTTGGAGGGTTACAACCTCCAGCGCTGATAGTCAGCCGTGGATGTTAAAATCTTTCAGCCTCACTTCCACTGATGTTGCTTAATCTGATAGGTAATGAAATATGAGCACACTTGTCTCTCTGTGGTCTCAGCTGATTTTACCTTTTTTGTCTCCAGTCAGCACCCAGATCTTGATGTCAGCCTTGGCCAGTTTAGCGATGGTCTCGGGGACTCCATCCTGCAGTTTGTCCTCAATGGCCGTCGCACCAATCAGCTGGGCAAAGGGATACAGTCAATCAGAAAAAACAACGTCTAACTGCCTCAAGGTTTTCCACACTCTTTAAAAACATGACAGGGGTGCTGTTCTGACAGAGTGGTTAGCAACCAGGCACGTCCCACGTACATACTTCTGCCGGTCCAGGTTCGAATCCAGCCTGTGACCGTTTGCAGGGTGTCTTCCCCTACCCTCTCATCCCCTTTCACAAACCTATCCACTGTCTCTCTCCTATCAATAAAGGCACAAAATGCCCGAAAATTACATTAAAAAAAATGACAAAAATATGAGAAAGGTGAATTTTAGTAATCCCACTCCCTCTATGACCACCGCTAATAGGCAAGAGGACCTCTGGACCAACTTTTTTTTTGTTTTTCTGCCCTCTCCGACAGTATGCTGGGAACAGTATACACAGAGATCCTCAGCTCCTCCCCTTTGCTTGTTGATAATCTCATAAACAGTACGTACTGAAAAACAGCTCCATGAATAGTTTCAAATTTTAGTGTCCAAAAGTCATTTTATCCTAACTAAAATGCAAATGCCTGCTAAGTGAATTAGCTTCTTAGCCGCTAGCAACCCAGCCTTGTGCACTCGTGCTTGCAGACTAGCGGCATGGCTAACGAAAACTGGCATCTGTTCGGAGTGTAACTGTATTTTTACTCTGATGGGCAGGGGGCTGGAGCTGTACTTTATGTTCACCACCACCAACAAGTGTGTTCTGTGTTTTTTCTGACAGCGGTGAGCTAAAAATTAACTGCCATGAGCTCGCATTATGTGGTTGTGTGATGCTGTCAGTATGCTGAGGTAGTGGCAGGAAGAAGAAGGTTTCATAAGCCCCGTTTCCACCAAGTGGTCCGGTATGGATCGGCACGGTTTGGCTTAGGCCTTATCGGTAAAGCCCGATCCTGTCTGGGTTTCCACAGCCAACTGAACCCTACTTGGTAGGCGGCGTCTAAGCTGGCTGCCGATAGCATGACGTCATAGCAGTGCAACACCGTGTACCTGGCTATTAAATACAACGAAGAAGAAAATGCAACACAGTAAACAAAGAGCAACGATGGAAGACATTCAGCAATTCTTCTTTTTTGTTATCAGCATGTGCCTTTTTGTCACCAAGCGCAACCAAGCTTTGTTTCAAAGAAGGCTGTGTGCCGAGAGTTATCTTCACGAAGACGAGTGGAGATTTAATCATGGCGGGGTTATGTGTTCTGCTGTCACACAGGAAGTGATGTCTCCTTTGACCAATCAACGGACTGCAGTGTTTCTAGCTCCACCTTCTGGGGACGGATTGGTATGCTTGGCACCTGAACAGAAGGGTCCCATAAAGTAAAAATCCCATAAATCCCAGTTTTAGGCTATGGAAACACCACAAAAAGTGTTTCCATCATTCTTGGCTTCCCGAGACAGAAAATTAAGTCTTCAGATTGTGCACACTTTTTGCTTTCTCACCCAAACATCAAATTCAAGAAATATTGACATTTATTAAATAGAATAAATAACTAAATACACTCTGTGATTTCCTTTCCACCCACTGCATGCAGCATTATCTTGGTCACTGTTCTCCAAACCCTTAAATACTCTGGTTGACTTTTCTGATTGAGAATCGTGCTTGTTCTGAATTAAATGTTGTAGTTCAACTCAAAGTCTCCTTACCATCAGGTTGTTCTCAATCTGTTCGTACACTCGGTCGAGAGCCTCCTCTCTGTTGGACAGGCTGACCTGAGCGTCTTTGTGTTTCCTCGACCATGCCTCATACTCTGCTGCGCTGATGTCTTTGTAACACAGACACAGTGTCCTCAGGGTGGCGTTGGCAAAGATCTGTGCAAGAAAACATAAAGCAGTTCCTTTAAAGACAGAGAAAACATGTATTTCTCATTCACAGAAGCATATATACTACTTTGAACATATATTTGGTGTGACAGGCTACATCGACTCACATCCAGAGCTGTCTGAGTGGTTTCTTTGTGTCTGGAGTCGGGGGAGAGCCTCTCATAGACGACCGTGTCAGCTCCTTTACAGTAGAGACGGATACGACCATCAGGAGCCTTCACTGCAACACGAAAAAGAAGTAAAACGAAGTTATAGTCGGCTCCATGATTTTTTTGAGTCTTTCGTCAAAATGAAGTCAAAGCCCCTGAGCCCAATTTTGCTGCTATATTATTTGTGCCTGCTGGAGCCAAAACAAATCTACCTTTGGCTCAAGCAGCTTAGATTGGGAGATTTTTGTCAACACTTGGGACTTATGTCAGTTCAAATTCTTGATTCAAGTCCACAGAAAATTAATGTTGATAATTTCTTCCTTTACAGTCCAAGAGGAAAGCCTTTTAACTTTAACTTGCCCCCTGCCTACTTTGAGAATACATGCATCTGTGGCATCTGCTCATTCAAAATGCTTCATTTTCCTCTCATAGGTACTCTGCTCTTTGTTATGTTCGTGAGTGTGCATGAGCGGATAACTCTTACAGATGATTGACATGCGTTTGCGGTCAGAGTTGAAGTCGAGCAATGCCAACATTTCATAGGTCATCTCCTGGTCCATCTCCTTGATGGTGATGGTGTCCTGAGTACGAGAGAGGAACACGTAGCCGAAGTTTCTTGCTGCTGTCACCAGAGCACCCTCATCAGGAGATGCTGCCTGGTACACCAGTTCACCTGAAGAACAGATAAACGCGTACATATGAGAATCTTGTTGAAGCATCCATCTAGCATTGCAGTGTCACTAAAACCACCTGATTCAATGTCTGTCATCAAGCAGGTCCATCTTGCCAAGCTTCTTTCTACAATGATTGTGCTTGGCCCAGAGCGAATTAGAGGAGAGGTGGAGCTAAGAGCGAGATGGCAGCTATGCTACAGAAATTAGCTTAGATGCTATCAGCTGCAGTGGCAGTTCTTCATTCAAGATACCTTTTTTTTCCAGCTCTGACAGTTTGGGGGAGAGTTTGTTCTATCAATTAGCTCAGGTTCATTATACACTACGGCAGAACCCCGCCCACCACACTGTTTGACTAGAATGCAATTAACAGAGCGATCTTCCAACCACCTGCTGGATATACTTTTCAAAATTTCTGCCCTCCCCATACACTTTGGCCTTGTTGACTCAGATTTAGAAAACTCCATCCCAAAGGCAAGTCAGTTAGACATTCTACCATACCTTAAATATGTATGAAACTATTTTTAACATTTGTCCTGCTGATAGAGTTCACTGTACTATGGGAGGGGGTCTAGGAGATGCCCACAGGCAGAAGCGCCCCAAGTATGCGGACCTCGTGCTCTGTCGAGGTGGAGAGTAGGTGCTTTGTGGGAGCCTCAACCGCTCGCCTTCTCCTCGACATGGGATGCAAAAGAGTAGAGTATTGGAAATCTATCAAAGAACTGGGTAAGGAAGCAGAGAAAGGCATTTTCTGTCTGTGGCTGAGGGGGAATCACAGGAGTTGGGGTACGAACAACACCTAAGGCATGGGGGGGCAGCGAGAGACCCCTGCCATCAGGAGATGTACTGGGGTTAAAGGAGTCCATATTTATGACTGGGTGTTCCCAGCTGATGACCCGCTTAGGCCCACAGGTGGTGGAGGTGCATCAGGCAGAAATGCCCATCAGGCAGATCATCTGCCTGTGTCATTTTAAGTATCTCAGTCCAACACAAAGAAAAAAATGCTAAAGCTCAATTAACAGTACATGGCCAAAGAGCTCTTAGCACGTGCTGTAGCCCTTTTCATTAATGGAGCACACAAGGACTAAAAAATACTTTTAAATTCTGAATTCAACAGTTCAGAGCATAAATTAACAAAAAATGAGCACTGCTGAATTCATATCAGGTAAGCAACTAATTAAATATAGCCATCTGAGAAGTTCCACATGACAATGAAAGTGTATGTTCAGGGACTGTAAGAACAGGCCACCAGGGACTACCTTCTTTGTTTTCCACCATGACAGTGTGGCAGAGGGAGAGCAGTTTGAAGAACTCTGAGGCGTCTTTATCCTTCCTGGATCTCACAGTGGAAACTAGAGAGTGATCCATGAACTGGAATTTTTTGTCAGCATGACGGTTCCAGCCCCAGTCCACCGGCTGATGACGACAACAAGAAAAATATTTTGACAACAGAAATAAGTGGTAAACTTCTATCTTTAAAGTGACGTTAACATAATGAGTAGTTCAACCTCCATTAAGCCAATATTAGATTCAATCGTATTTTAGTTGATGAGAAGTGTACGTATTTCACCATTTTTGACAACTGCAGTCATATTTATTTATTTCACTACATTTTGCTTCATTTTATACTGATTAACAAGCTATTGCAGAATCTCCCAGGGACAAGCTAATAACTTAAAAAATGAGAGTAAAGAGTTTCCTGATTATTGAATCATCATGTAGACTCATTTTCTGATGAACTTCACTGTAAACGGTACTAACTGCATCAACTGACAGGAAAAAAATACTTTAAATATTTTGATTGCTGGAAAACACAATAATGTTCATGATGACTAAATTTACAGATATTTGTCCTGATATGTATAAAAGTATATATGTGAAGCAGTAGGTTAAGTAGCAAAAGTTTGGAGACCTAAACATGATTTCCCAATAATTTCTCCTGTACACTGACCTGAAATCACTGCTTGATTTTCATACAAACAAACTATTGCAGTCAAGATATTCACAGCCAAAAACACAAATACATTTTGCACACTTAAATGTGGTCATTATCTAAAATAACATTTTCTTTAAAAATAAATATGTTCATATCTTACCCGTCCTCTGTCGAGGGTCACTCCCTCAGCAGTGGTTGGTTCACCTGCAGGAAGAAAAAGGGAAGATTCATCTTAAAGAAACTACAGCGTTAAGTACAGATGCATTTCATTTTGGGCAGACTACAGGACATATGTTTGACATGGTGAAATACTGTTTCTATTTCTGCTGCTTTAAACAAGTTTTCTGGTCTCAGGTTTAGTTATCTTGTATTTCCTCAAACATACAGAGTTTTAAAAGTAAAATTAGATGTGAAATAGAGATGAATAACTGACAAAGATGAACTCAAACATAGTTAAGTGAAGACAAAGCATCTTTTTAATATTCTCTTTTTCATCAATTTCCTTCTTCTTTGTTTAACTCTGAACAATTTAGTGAAATGTGTCCTGAAGCTTTTATATTTACAAGACATTTGATTATGTAGTAATGCTCACATTCATACTTTAGGTTTTGTACCTTCATTTATGTTTGGAAATTTTTACTTCATCCTTTTGTTATTAATATTTATTAAATAACCCTTTTATTGTCTTTCTTTTGAAGTTGAACATGCTTTGATTTTTTCAAGTATTTGTTTTTGATGTTAAGAGTCTGATTTTATTTCTATTCACATCTGTACAATTATCATATTCATCTTTAAAATGTTTTTTCTGTATATTTAGATTGACTTCATATTTACCCACGAGCTTATTTGATCATGCAATTTGTAACTGCAAGGATTTGAACATAGCACAGCAGCTGCAAACGGTATTTGAACAGTTTGTTCAGATTTTATTTGTTTTTCACTACTTCCTGCTACAGTTGGACAGCTTCCTCAAAATTATATTTAAAGACTTTTTCCTGTCCCGTTTGGTCGCCTAGTGCTGCAATCAGTAACAAGAAAAATAACAGAAAATCCACAGCTAAAGAAGAAATGATGACAACTGTATATGCATTTTTTTTTGTAAAACTCCTGCTTATAAAAGCGATCTTTTTTGGTATTGGGATATAAATGAAAAAAGCTTTAAGTGCCAAAATCAGGCAGCAGGTGGCTCTGCTACACTTTTTTCTTAATTAGACCTCCACCAATATTTTACTCCAGGTTTCCTTGAGCATCTCAAGTATGTTTCAGAAATTAAGGAGTAGAAAGACCCTAAGACAAGGCATGGTTGAAAGGAAAAAAACAATATATTCACTGTCTGTATTTTGATTTTTATTGCCTTCCCCAAGGAGGGTGGTTTTTCTGCTGTTCATCCATTTGCTGGTTTGTTTTTTTGTGAGCAAGATAACTCAAGGAGTTCTCCACAAATGTTGCTGAAGCAGGAAGTAACAGTGGAGATCTAATGCTGGATCCAGGATGTTCTTTTTGTAAGATTTCCTTACCATGGAGAAGGGCATTTTACCACTTTCCCTCTGCTAACTCTGCTAAGAACTTCAGCAAAACCTTGCAGAAGGTTTGTGCTCACTGTGAAATACAGAGGATCAGTACCATAGGTGCGCCCAGCGATGGTGCACTTCTTGAACTGCATGATGTTCTGTGTCAGAGTTCCGGTCTTGTCTGAGAAGATGTACTCGATCTGACCCAGCTGCTCATTCAGGGTTGTGGTTCGAGCCTGCAAAGAAGGGAAAATGAAGATGTTTAGAGAATTCAGAGGTTTTCACTGCCAACCTCCTGCTGAATAAAGTCCTGATTGAATAAAACTCTGAATAGTTTTAGTCGATTTCTTTTCTATTTAAATGTCATACTTAGCGTGGAAAAAATGCCAAGACTTTGACTTTTTCAGCACAGCAAAAAAGGCATCAAAGAAAAGGCTCCAAAATCCAGCTTTTATTACTGGATTTGCATTGAGAAACACTTCCTTAATGTATTCAATTTTATTCCATAGTACAATCCATGAGTATGAAGCTAAAGCCTATAACATAATTGAGTGAGTGAGTTTAAAAGGGGGTGGTGCCCCTGGATTGGCAGACTAGGGTGGGTGACCTCCAACTATAGGGGGGATCACACTCCTCAGCCTCTCTGGTAAGGTGTCTTCAGGGGTACTAGAGAGGAGAGTCTGCTGGACAGCAGACATCAGATTTAGGAGGAGCAATGCGGTTTTCGACCTGGTCGCGGAACTGTAAACTGGCTCTATACACTCCTTATGATCCTATGGAGAAGGCATTTGACCGTGTCCCTCAAAAAGTCCTGTGGGGGTTGCTCCGGGAGTATGGGGTATCAGACCCCCTGATCCAGGCCATCCAGTCCCTGTACGACTGGTGCCAGAGCCTGGTCTGCACTGCCAATAGTTGATCAGAATCGTTCCCAGTGAGGGTTGCACTCCACCAGGCCTTCCTTTTGTCATCAGTTCTGTTCATAATGTTCATTGACGGAATTTCTAGGCACAGCCAGGGTGTTGAGGGGGTCTGGTTTGGTGACCTCAGGATCGGGTTGCTGCTTGCAGATGATTTGGTCCTGTTGGCTCCATTGGACTGTGACCTCCAGCTCTAGCTGGACTAGTTCACAGCTGAGTGTGAAGCGGCATGGAAAAAAGGGAGCTGAGCCCAAAAGGCAAAGCTCTGGATATACCGCCTGATCTTCATTCCTACCCCCACCTTTGGTCACAAGCTGTTGGTAGTGACAAAAAGAACAAGGGTGCGAGTACAAGTGGCTGAAATGAGTTTCCTACACATGGTGTCCAGGCTCTCACTTAGAGATAGGGTGAGAAGCTCGGTCATCTGGGAGGGGCTCAGAGTAGAGCTGCTGCTCCTCCATTGAGAGAATGAGGTGGCTTGGGCATTTAATCCTGTTGCCTCCAGGACGCCCCCATGGGGAGGTGTTGCAGTCACATCTTATCTGTATGAGGTCTCGGGGAAGACCCAAGACACGCTCGAGGGATTATGTCGTTCAGCTGGCCTAGGAACGCCTTGGGATCCCCTGGAAAGAGCTGGACAAAGTGACCAGGGAGAGGGAAGTCGGAGCTCCCTGCTTAGGCAGCTGCCCACGCAACCCAATCACGGATAAGCGGAAGATGGATGGATGCCGTTAAAAATAATTTGGTAATTAAGTCACTTCATTCAGAGAGACATTTTTTTAAAATAAAAATAAAAAAATCCACATGTAATGTTTGCATTCACTCAGTCTATTAAGAGGAATTGAATATAGCCTAATATTTAAAGTCATATTCAAAGTAAAAGTGAAACATTTTAAGTAGTGCTGTACCTTGGCTGGTGTGTCTTTCTCTGCATAGTACATCTGAAGGTCCCAGTTGATGAATTTACTCTGACCCAGACGGATCACCTCCACACTGAACAGAACAAATACTGATATTTAAACATTCCTGGTGGCAAAGCTTCAGTTGTATTTCTCTTAGAATATGTTCATCCCCACCTCCCTTCTCCGTCCCATAAAGGCTGATAATACTGTATGTATAAAAAAAAAAGCTCAACATGTTTTGGATACATTTTGCTGACCTGACATAAAGTGAAATGGGCACCATGGTGTTGAGGACGATGATGTAACCCCAGAAGCTGAGGAAGCCCCTGTAGGAGGCGTCCTGGTCTTTCCCATCGTTCAGATACCAGGCCTTGGAACCGATCTCATCGTACCAGAAAGAGTGACCGATGGCCAGTCCCGCAGCAACCAAGATCAGCAGGGCAAAAATCTATAGATCAGGATAAAAACTTAGAGACTGGCAAACTGAGAAAAATTCAACCAAACAAACATTAATGCAACATAACATTGTGACTTAATGATATAAATTTAAAAGCCTGGTTAGAAAATTGGGGGTATAGTACATGCTGACAAAGTGTCTTCCTGATGATAGGTCATAGCTGCTGATACATTTATGGTAATTTGACACAGAGAGGTGATCCAGCTGCACTGACAACAATGTGATGTCCAGGTAGACTACATACAAAGGTGGTGTAGAGGGCCTTTACTGGTCTGGTCTGGTTTGGAAGTACAGATGCTCACCTTGTGTCTTGTATGCATACGCAGTGAAGTTGAGTTAGCCACAAACTAGAAAGCCAGCAGCTTGTAGCCTGTTCCAGTTTTACTCTGAATAAGAATCAGTACCTTTCAAGGTTTACCTGCTTTTCAGTGTATCACTCTTTTCTTTGACAGCATGTCAATGACAAAGAGAAGGTATTAAAAAAATAGGTGCCAACAGCCTTTAAGTCACGTTTCAATCCCTAAACATAGCTGCGTTACTCAACCACAAGCAAAGATATTCTTTGAACAGCTTTACTCCTTTTCAGTCACAAACAGGAGAAAGTCCTCTATCATAAATGAACTTGTATAAGGCAGAGTAGTTGAGAACCAATTTGGATTGCTGGTTGTTAATGTCAGCGTTGAAGCAGAGTGTTAATGCATACATCAAGGTGCAGTAAACTCAGTGTCTCATTACCGAGCATGGATGTTACTGTAAGATAATGCATAACATGAGCAAAGTTGTCAACTTACAGTGTACACCATGTAGTTCATCAGCTCATCAATCTTTGTCCTCTTGAACCTTGTCTTTCCACCGTTCCTCATGATTTTGGTGTCCGCTCCTGCAGTGTAGCATGGATTAAAAAAATTATGAAAAAGAAATTTTTCCTTCTGATTTAAACACTTTCATATTTAAATCTATTAACTACCAAATAAATGTAGGGCTTAAATCGGGAGGCACTTGTCATTTTTTGTAATTTTTTTAATGTTATGGAAAAATAGATGATCACAGAAGCTTGGATTTGAAGTCTTCAGGTGTCTTCTATGTAAGCCAAAAACTTACTTTCATCCATCCAGTACCTATACCACTTATCAAAGGGGGCTGGAGCCTATCACAGCTGATACGGGGTGAGAGGGGGGCACACCCTGAATGGCTCGCCAGCTGATGGCACAGACAACCATCCACACTAACACTCATAGCTAAGGCAAATTTGGAGTCACCAATCAACTTAACTCGCATGATTTTAGTCTGTGGAAGGAAGCGAGAGTGCCCGGAAAGAACCCATGCATGCACAGGGAGAACATGCTTACTCCACACGGTAAGGCCCTGACTACCAAGGGGATCGAAACCAGCTACCTTGCTGCGAGGTGCATGCATGTGCACAACCTGCTGCACCACCATGTTACCCAAATTACATTAAAAAATAAACACAATTTTAAACATAAAAACGCATCGTAGTTTTAATTATCTCAATTGACAGGCTAAAACCAGATCAGACTGGCATTTTTTTGCAGAGAAAATATCTA
Organism: Scarus forsteni; assembly: GCA_036419115.1. Classification (NCBI taxonomy): domain Eukaryota; kingdom Metazoa; phylum Chordata; class Actinopteri; order Labriformes; family Labridae; genus Scarus; species Scarus forsteni. Next base: position 22,460,260 of record JAZDUH010000269.1, read on the forward strand.
ACTAAGGGATGCACAACACTGATTACTGAACAGTATCATATATGTCAGTATTTCAATATTTATTTTCGCCGATGTTAGTATCAGAACTGATATAAAGAAATACGAGTACTTAATCTTAAATTACACCTGCATCATATGCAAAATGTATTTCTAACAGTAAGAGTAAAATCAAGTAAAGTCTTAAGTCCCCTTAATTGAAATGTGTTGCATTTTATTGTATTTAGAGCATTCTTTTACAGTGTTTCGGTAATTTTGATTTTTTATTATTTTAGCTTGTTTTGGTTGTAAAGAACTGTTTATATTAGTAATGAAAATGGCTTTTATATTTCTTCCATTACAAAATCTTCAACACTACAAAGCACCAGTTAAATGACAAGGGAGACTTTAAAGGTACAGTGTGTATTATTAAATGCTAAAATAAAAAAAAATAAAAAATAACAGACTTAGTAAAAATGGAATAGATTACTTAAAATTATATTTAAATTAGTTTCTAATCAGCCTTAAATAATTAATGTTTTGTTTTCGTTACCTTAGAATAAGTCATTTATATCTTAATAGGAGCGGGTCCTCTCTTTATGGGGGCTACCATCTTGCGTTGCCATCTTTTCTACCGTAACCCAGAACGGACAAACGAAACGCTCCGCGTTTTTTTGTTGACGCCTACCGGAAATCCACAGTTGTGAAATAGACGACGAAGAAGAGAGTGATTACCAAGCAGCTGTGCTAATACAAACAAACATGGAGGACCACACGTACAATTTGCCATCAGTGGAGCGTGAATCATTGTCAAAGAAACGAAAACGGGATGAAGCCAAACGCAATCGGGAAAGGCTACAACAAAAAAAAACAGGGTCAACATCAGCGCTGCCTTTCCCAGATGGAAGTCCCTGAAGGATAAGTTTGCAGACTGACGCAGAAGTTGCCTGTTTTTTGCTGGACAGGTAGGACTAAGTGTCGAATTGTACTCTTATATGGAGCCGAATTTATTTGTCTACTTTCGGGAGAAGTCGGAGTAAGACGCAGTGAATGTATCTGCTATGAGAGGCTTATTTCATGGCCACAAGCAATTTTCTGTGGACAGAAAACATAGGCTGATAACTGAGCTATATAGCGCTGTTGATGAGACAAATATAAAGATTTTCACCGTACTCCTTAATTTTATTGTTTGATCCTAATTTGTTATTTAGTAGCACATGTACACATTGGTACGGTGTACATTTTAGGACATCCTCGGTCTCAGGAAAACCTCTGTGTCAGTTCTTAGACCAAACGGCATCAGAAAACCCCCCCTCAATAAAACATCCGTCAGATAATACGGCCTCAGGCTTCAAAATGAAAATCATCAGACAAAATACTGGAAAAACGGACTCAAATAAAAAACAGCGTCAGGTCGTAACAATATCATAATCATCGTAATATCATAAATGTCAAGTCGTCTTGAGACGGCATTCAGCTAAAAATCAGCCACTAGCAAACTTCCCATTTTCAAAATAAAAGCATTCTTCATTATCTCCTATTAGTTCTTTAACGCTTTTGTAAATTAGGTTCTTGTTTTGGAGCTGACCGGAAGTTTCTTCGATAGCATAATGGCGTGCATAACAGAATGTCCGAAATACCGAAATGAAACTTGTATCCGTGCGTTTTATGGCTCAAATGACCACATTTTGGTATTCTACGTGGTGACTTTCACGCCTGAAATACTCTCTGAACTTTCAAATGTGGTGAATCAACAGAGATATTTGATAGCCTGGTAGCTGGAAGCACTTGTTGACGACGCCATGTTGAAAAAACACTTTTTGTCCTTGGAAGGCCACCGTAGCTCCAGGGTTCTCCATCAGGGAGGGGGGAGCGCCAGAGTGCTGCAATCTCAAACCTCACCTTTAGATGTCGCTAAAAACTACACACTGTACCTTTAAACAAGTGTCAAAATTTCTGGGTTAGATGTCTCACATTTGCTTAAAGTAAAAATAAACTTATATCATAATAACTTGGTGCTGGATATGAACCTGAAGGTTGTTCTGTATTATTTAGAGTATAAGAACAATCAGTCAACGTTATTCACTCTGGTTTTGGGTTCAGACCTGCGAAGATGACGAGTCCATGACAGTACTCGGTGTTCCTGATCTTGCAGCCTCGCAGCAGCATGTTGTCCAGATCCAGAGGGTAACGCTCCCTCTGCCACAGCATCGTCCCTGTGAATTTATCCAGACGATTGTTCGGCTCCTCGCACTCTATCAGAGCTGCAGGACAAGACAGAAAAGTTTTGTTTTTCTGCTATTCATAGGTTTCTTAGAGGGTGAAAAATCTTTTGACTATTTTATAAACTATGGTGGATGTACTTTGAGTTATTTTAAACCTTTTCGTCTCGAGATTTGTTCAGTTATTCATGGGACATTAATCAAGCTGTTATAATTAATCTTTTTCAGGTTTCTTTCACTGCCTTTATCAGTTTATTTTCATGTTGTTCAGTAGGATTTAAATGCAGTAAAAATAGTCATATAAACGACACACTTTTCATATTTAAGGCTGCTCTCACCATCAAAACCAGCGAGCTGCTGTTCACGCTGCAGCCTCTCATCAGTCACTCTCAGCCCCATTTTAAACTTCAGGTTGGTTTCTCTGCAGAAGAAAACATCCACATTCAGCAAACACACATTTCAAACTTCTTTAGTATAAATGGTGATGAGAAGATTTCTCATCATCATCATAATCATCATCATCATCATCATCAGAAAAGCTCAACAGGTACAAACCTGCTATAGACTTATGCTAAAAGATTAGAGAGGACATGGTGTTGGAACTAAAATGGTTTTTTGTAAGGCATTTGCCCTAAATGTCAAAATGAAGATAGAGAAGAAAGAGAATAGAAAAAATGCTAACAGATATTTGTCTTTAACAAGTAAAATTAATAACAGCATTAACTTGGAAAAACAGTGAGAGACCTTATATCAAATAGTGGAGTAACGAAATGTCTTTGGCTTTACCTCTGTAAAAAAATCACTTAAATACTTTAAGATTAACAAGAACTATTCCACAGCAGGGATGGAGACCTTTCTAATTTGCTATATAGAGATAGAGAAGAAGAATAAATGTCTGAAACAGGGGACGTATCTGTAGTAAAAGATAAAAAATGACTTCTGAAAGTATGTATAGCCAACAGAATGGATTCTTTAGTCTTGCTTTAATTTGATCTCTTTTATTTCAATATTACTTCTAAGGTGCCACAGGATATCTTTTCTTTTTTCCTTGATCATTAAATAAAACATGGATTCTTGCCAATTTTCTGTGTAACTGACTTAAGTAGTTGAGCCTAAGGGCATGCAAGATTTTAAGTGTCTAAGTGTGTGCTCAAACTGTATTTCATAAATGTTTGTTATTTTGTTTGGATTTTTGTCTATAAACCTTTACTTTATTTTAATTGTTTATTTGCAAAATATGAGGGGCATGTTTAAAAAATTGTCCTAAAAATATAAGCACAATATTTTTAATATACTGTTAAAAACATACATTAAACAAAAGAAAAAGCAATTACAAGCAAAATACATTTTGAATGATTTTCAGCAACAAATTCTAGATTATAAGATGATTTTTTCAAAGAGTGAAGATATTTCTACTCAATCACCTCTGAAAGTTAAAGTCATTTGTCAAAGAAGAATAATAAATTTGACTTAAAAAACGCTCCACAAAGAGATATGTGTTTTGGTTATAAAAAGATCATGAGCTTTTATGTTTGTTGTTTACATTGTTCCTTTTAAATGGCAGAATATTCAGCAGCCCTGATCACATGACTTCATTTACAAAAGCTGTTTACATGTTGACTTGGTGTGGACTGATGAAAAGACGTTGACTGAACTCTTAAGAAACCACAAAACAAATAAAGTTTATCAGAGCAAGCAGCACAAATCCTGCATCAGCCCTGAACCAGATAGAGTCACTTATGTAAAGCCAGTACAGTTCATCACAGAGACGGTAGAGCGCCAGCGTGAGGTCACTTTGAATCATGAGAGCGCCACTTTTACGGGGACAATGGTTGATGAGAAGGTTTGCCTTACCCGTCAAGCTCGGCTGTTTCTACATAACACAGGCTGTTTGGTTCAGAGCTCGATAACAGCAGGATGTCAGCCTGAAATCAAAAGACAAAACTAAATCAGGAACAGGTGAGGGTTTTCTTTTCAAACTCAAATTTAAACAGAAAACAAGAAAAATAACAGCAGAAATATCACACATTTTCAATACTGAACATGACAAGTCTCCCAAATTTATCTGGACACTATATCACTTTTTCTTTGTTTTACTTTTCAGGTCTTAAATTTCAGTTAATGTCAAAAAGCTGACATTTTCACACAAAATCAGGCTGTAAAGTGTGTATCGTGTTTTTTTGTGTGTGTGTGTGTTTTTTTTCAGATATATCACATCAGTGTACTTTTGCCAAGGGAACACAAAAATTCAACCAAAATCTGAAGACACACCATGTTCATCTATATTAAAAACATAAAATGTAAACCATCTGTCACAGTATTTTATCTGTATGGACAGGACATATTTAATTGTTCCAACTTGTGTACAATAATATTTACTGATAGACTGAACCATGAATTACATTGACTTTTTCAAGCAATTCCAGGACCAAAAAATCTTATTGTATTTATCTGTATATGATATGTAAGAGAAAAAAACTAAAATGGCATTTTGACACATTTGACCTTTAAAGAATGTTGCACCTCTTGCAATTTAAAAAAGTGCAGTAGAGTATATTGTGATTTCATAGAAATTTTGATTTCTTGATCAGCCTAATAGCCTAATACCAGCAGAGTTGTTAACAATAAGTCTCATTTGAAGCTTTTATTGACCTGTAATTGTAATTGTATTGTACATTCCTAATTTTCAGTGTTGATAAAAGTATTAATTTTGCATGATAATTCACTGGATGCTTTTTTACCTCCACCAGGAGGTTATGTATTTCGGGAGAGTCTCTTTGTCTGTTTGTCTGTCTGTGAACAAAATAACTCAAAAATTTATGGATGGGTTTTGATGAAATTTTTAGGAAATGTTCAGCATGGGAAAAGAAAGAACTGATTCAATTTTGGTGTTGATCCGAATCAGCGTGTAGATCCACCATGACAAAAAATGTGATTTTCGTGAATAACTACTGAACTAAAATAGGTATCATTATGAAACCAATTGCTAATGGTATGTTTTCATGGTCAAGGAATCTAAATATTTATATGAAATAAAGGTAGGACTAATGTTTATGGTAATAATCACAATATGGGAGAGGACTGTGGTGCTGGCGGAGGTCTGCGCTCTCCGAGTGCTTTTCTAGATTAATAAATGTAGTTGATGATGTGTGTGAAGAATTTACCATTTGCAGAACAGAAAACCGAAAAATAAAAAATACAGAAAAATGTGATTTGTCCCGGAATACTCTTTAAAAAATATTGGAAGTTTTCATAGAATATAAACTCATGAAATTTAAATCCTAATCCATTAGTATGCTGTATTTGAACATTTTCTAACCTGCTCATGAATCAATTAACTGTGTCCTTCAATAGAACAGAAACACTCTTTAAATGCTGGGCCATATCAAAACACACTGCTGACTTTCAAATAACAAGTCAGTGGATTAACAGGCATATCTAAATCTCTACAGCGGTTTGTTTTATTAATGTCAGCAAGCAGCTATGAGACTGAAAGAAAGGATCAGGTGAAACCACAAACCGGGATAAAGTCGTTCTTTTTGAGGCGGACCACATCTCCAACCTCAATGTTCCTCCACTTAGACTCTTGAAACCTGAAAAAGAAGTAAATTCAACCACTGTCTTTGAAAGCCATATATTATAACAACATATTTTAGACAGAAGTAATAATAGGATACAACACTTGCACATGAGCAAATTATGTGAAAATGTGTTTCAATAAAATGATTTCTTAAAAAAAAAATGCAAATCATCATTCTACAGAATAACTTTGTGGATTATACCTCAACTCTTTAAAAAAATGTCCAAGTATGTGTGCTTTTTGGATCTCTAAAAAATAAAGATTTTATGATTTATTGAATCGTGTATGAGTTAACTTCTCCTGACCTTCCATCCAGTAGGACCTCACACTTCCTGTTGTTGATCTCTTTGTCCATCCTGTGCCTCGCCTAAGAGAAAATAAACCATTTTATCAATAATCATGAGCATGACAATAAGCAACAGCTTGAAAAGAACTGAGAGAGCTTGAGCAGAAATATCACTGATAACATTATCAGTCTCTGTCTCAAACTTAGAGTAAAAAAAAAAACAACTGACAAGATTTGCTTCAAATCAGTCAGATATAGCAGAGACTTATGAATAGAAAACTGTAGAAACATGACATTAATTTGAGGGTAACACGGTGGATTTCTTACCAGGTCATCCACCAGATCTTTGATGGCCGTGACCCCGAGCACAACAACCAGAGGTATCAGAGTGGTGTACCATGGCAGAGTGCTGATGTCTGGAATCACCTACGCAACAGAAAAATCTTCAGTCTCTGTAAAATGAAGAATGTTATTTAGTTGTGATATTTGCTGTCATACCTGCAGGATTAAAAGTGCCAGGAAGTAGAGGTTAGCAGCTCTCTTGAACTGCTCATACAGATTCAGGGGGATGAAGGTAATGACATTGTACTTGTACGTCTTGATGGCGTTTCCCTGGAAAAACACAACACAACAAAGACAAATATCAGGACAATTTTTTAATATGCTGTTAAACTGCAGGAAGATCAACATGTTGAAGCTGTCGGGCCTCTTACTTCCACTTTGTATCATTTTTTGTTTTTGTCTTTGGGAACAGTGTTTAAGACACTTGGCATGCTAATGAGTTCGTTTCATAGAATTAAAACCATCTACAAGAACAGATCTTACATGGACAGTACAAAAAAAATCACCTAGTCGTTCAGTGTTTTCTTTATTTCCTGAGAAGAGGCATTTTTGTTGGTAAGGTTTTGGCCTGACAGAATCAATAAATACAACAGTAAATGATCCAGAAGGTCTAATTTGAGAAAATGTATTTACAACAAACAGATTTAGATTTTCAGCTAAGGTAGATCTGGATTTGGAGAGATAATTTTATAGACATGGGCTCTAACTAAGAATTTCATGGTAAAATGTAAATGGATTTTGAGATTTTTCTTTTCTAGTCTCTGATGATTCAGAGCACTTTTACACTGCAGGTCACTCCACCAGTTTACACCCATCCTCTGAATGATGGTACTGACTTCTATATTAGCTGTCTATCAGTGTTAGCTAACACATTCATGCCCTCTCATGCCAATTAACATGCCACTGACACAGCAGTGGGGGCAACTTGGGGTTAAGTGTCTTGCCGAAGGACACATTAACATGTATTCACCAGACCTGGGCACAAACACAAACCTTCTGATTGATGCTGAAGTGTACCACCTGATTAAGCTGCCAAGTTGTTTAATTAAGAGAAAGTATTCATGTGGCCTTTTCATCAGGGCCTTAGGCTCTGAGATTTTCAGCACATGTGAATGTGGTCATAGTGGTCCTTAAAGTCCACACAGGTATCAGGTTGTCCAAACTGCAGTTTTTTCTGTGAACATGTGGGACAAAGTATAATGGATTATGTAATACCGGGGAGAAAAACCAGCCTCAGAGGGGGCAGTCTGTCCTGAATCATTCAGGTCTGTCTGTTATCATGGGTGCCATTGCTGTGGGGGTGCTATGTTTCAGGAGATGTTAACCCACCTGTGTGAGCAAGGCTGTGAGCAATGCTGTCCTGGGATGTTAAGACAAGAATCAGCAAAGTTTTGTGATTCAGTTGAAACTGTAACTAAAATATCTAAATATCAAATAACCATTTGAGCAGTATGAGGTTCATGAAGTCCAACAAAATCAAGTAAACCTGTATAAATTTGGAGTTTTATATAGTTGTGTCCTCTTAACCACGCACGTGTTGATGGAGTTTGTGAGCGTGTCAGTAATGAAACAGAGCAACATTTTACTCTGGATAACCATCAGATCAGATAGAGAGGAACACAGGCTCAGGTCAAAACAGTCAATACTTCAGTACTTCCCCATCTGCTCTAAAATATCAACAAATGGATTATTTCAAAGTTTGGTGTCCTGGTTGAATGTCCTGGTTTCAGGCCTGCTGTGTCTCACTGCTGTGTCTAATGGTTATTAGTGAGATTGAAGTCGGCTCGGCTGGTTGATCAGGTTTCAACCTCCACAAAGATCGACGACACAAAAACACTCTGCTCCCCACCTACTCATGGAAAAAGTCACAGCAGCCAGTCTGAGCACTTTGTGTATTAGACTTTACATAAGTTTGAAGGAAATGTGCTCTAATTATCACATGATCACTTCGAGGATGGGCTAAAGAAGCTGGTTAGGTGGTGAGAAAACATAATAAATCAAAAAAGTATTTTAAGCCAGTATCATTGTACAGCTTTATCTCAACGTCATCTACCTCTCATACAATATGATCATGTAAAACGTGACAGTGCTGACAAAGTGACAAGCTGTCAGACTGGAAAAATTACCCTTGGATACAGTCAGCAAAGTCTTTTAGAGCCAAGAATAACCCTGCAGGTGATTTAATGAGGAAGCAGAAAAGAGAAAAACTATCAAGTTAGCATCACAGCTGCTTCTCTCTGTCTCATACTTGTGCATTTACCATGGACTGAAGACCTTCACTAACCCATGTTTATTTGGAACTGAACTCAAATTAATGTCATATTGTGGACATACTTACATCTCTCTTAGAAATTGATTTTTTTAATATAAGGTTTTATTGTTCACATTAGCTCAAAAAATCCCAGATAAACATGTTATTCTAACATATCATAAAGTAAAGCCTGAAAGGGTTGTAAGTAAAAACATTTAACCTGACACACCAGAAGAACTGTTTCACATTTCCATGTCCATCACAGAAACGCTGCTTTAAAGTAAGTGAGAAGGTCAGAACCTTTCACGAAACACTGGACGGACAAATGTCTGTTTCATTCACTACAAGCTGTTGAGAGCCTTAAAGTCACTTCTTGCTTTCAGAACAATAGAACCCAAACTCAGAGGTCTGACTGTTAAAAAAATCTGATGAGATCTGTAATTGTCTGATTGAAAATAATAATTTCAGCCACAAACTCTGTAAGGTGAATCTGTCTGACAACAGGCATTGAATCAAGTGAATACGAGAGGTAAAATAATCCACAATAAAACAATGAACCACTGGTATGCTTATGGTTTTGCGTCCAAACATCATTCATTCATTGGAGCCCTTTTGTCTCAACTTTGTTCTGCTGCATTTGTGCCTGTGAGTCAAGCACAGAGTTGAGGGGACTCCTTCCACGGGTCACATTGTGCTTCAAATAGACCATGACATCACACTTCACTTTGTGAGAAGAGGAAGATGAGGGAGCCCTGCATTTGCCAAACCTAAAGATCAATAACCTATGAGCTCATCAGTGCAGCTTTTAAGTCACAGGAGTCCTGTGTCATAGTTTTTATATCCAACCACTGGTGCAAAGCAAAACAGGAGATCTTGCACAAGGGAATATAAAACTCAACGGACATCAGCAATTTGCATTAAATGAAGTCAAAGTAGAGAGTCATTCTCACATTGGCCTCTGTAATTAGAAAACCCTCTGTCCGCTAGAACGTCTATGAGAAGCACACCCAGACTTTTTCCAAAATGTCTCATTCATTTTCAAATTATTGCTGAAGTTGACAGCATGACTGTTGAAAAAAATTAAAGAGCAACCAAAAACCTTAAGGCGCATGTCAATGGCTTTGTAGTGATCTGTTTAATGACAGCTAAGATAAATAAATGGGCTTTCATTATGACGTGTTTAAGTATAATCAAGAATAGAAAAACTACATTTTTTGTCTTAAAACTTAAATCATTACATTTTGTTTTCTAGTACTGAAAAATAGATGAAAACAGCTGTTGGCTTGAGACTTGAGAATGTTCTTGGAACAGGTTTTTCCAACTGCAAGTAAAGAAAGAAATTATATAGGAATAAAAATATGGCCTCTCACTCAATAACCCTTTTCTCTTCCCGTGAAATATGCCTTAGTTACATCAGAAGGGAGCAGAATAAAAAAAAGCCCAGCTATGGCCTAACTGAAGAGAAAAATGTGACCAAAAAGCCGATGAGCTGTAGGAAAAGTGTTTTGTTGCATCTCTGAGGAATACAGTTCATTTGCAACATAATTTGCATTTTCTTTAAATACTTGAAAAATCTATTACTCTAAATTTTGAACTGCACAAAGTAGGTAATTATTACTGCACAGCATGTGACATCCTTGGAAAGAAGATACAAATACAGTCCTGGACTTAAAGGAGAACTGGCTCATTTGTAGCATACATGATTGATTCACTCTCCTGCTGTTTGTCCAAGGTGTCCAAGCTTTGCTCAGCTCTGTTCAGGATTAGTTGATTACAGCACTGTACACCTGACTGTTGAACAGAAAATTAATGCCAGCTTAACTCACTGAGTATCTGCTCTTCTTGAAGCAGAGGAAAGTTTTCCTCTGAAACTCCGGCAGGTGATGGTATGGTCTGTCGTTGGCTTTCACCTTCCATCCCATCTCTGATAAATAAAAAGGAATAAAAAAAAGGGTTAATATAATGTAACATGGTTCTGCATGCATAAATGTGTTTTCTGAAATTCATCATTAACCAGGCTGCAGTGGAGTTTCTGTAGGCACACTTTATTGCTTTAACAATATTAGTCTGCCATTGCTGTTTATTTCCGGGTCCATGCTTGGCTGACCATGTCCCGCCTCAGGCTGAAATGACGCTATAACTTTGAAAACATCCATTTTCTCATCTGACTCTGTGAAAGTCCACTAGGGGGCAGTATACACCAGAACAGAGTTAATTCAACATAAAGTTGAAACTAACTTACCACTTGGTCTGGCCTCAACAGGAGGGTGAAGGGCGCCCGGAGGCTCCGCTGGTTGCTCCTCCTCCTCCTCCTCCGACGAGCTGTCATCCAAGTCATCATCTGTCTCATCGTCACTGTACGGCATGACCTCATCATTGGGACCCAAGGACCCTCGGCGCCGATTCATCTTGGCGCCTCAAGTATCTGAAAACAGAAGCAGATTAGTTAAATGGTGAATACTGGAAGAAATTTGTCCTATTTTATGTTATTCACATCATAAATCATGGGTTAAAGAGACTCTCTTGGTCCACTGGATCACTGCAGCTGGTGTCTACAGATCTTTTTTTCCAGTTTTAAGTCGGGTTGGATTTTCACCACAGTAGCACTGAATTGTTACATTTTAAAAAGATGCTGTGCTTAAATGGATCCTGAATTAAATCCTTCAAGAAGATAGTGATAATGGGCCCATGTGACGATGCCTCTTTTGTCTGTACTATCCTGCTATAATATTCAAATATACCAAAAAGAAGCAACAAGACTTTGGTGCCTCAGCTCAGTGGGAAAAGGATGTGGTGGCACTTTTGCAGAGTCAGTACCTGGTTTAGTTCCTCTGACCTCTAAAAGCCATGGGTTAAAATATACCTGAGGGTCACTTTTTAGGTACACCTTGCTAGTATCTTTAAGAGTGCCTGAATTATTTGTTTCATCGATTCAACAAGGACCTGGGAACGCTCCTCCGAGATTTTGATCTTTATTGACATGTCAGCATCACACAGAATTTCCACATTTACTCATCTTCTATCATGGCATCTCTCTTATCTCAAATGCTCTCTGAACTGGACTTTAGATACGCTGAGGAGCTGAAACATCCAGAGGGATCTTAGGATAAAGCTGCTGCTCCTTTGAGGAGAGAAATCAGTTGAAGTGGTTTGGGCATCCAGTAAAGACACCTCCTGTTTGCCTGCCGGTGAGGGTCTTTTGGGACTAGAACCCATGGCAGACCCAGAACCCACTGGAAGGATTATGTATCCTTCTGGACTGTGAACCCCTTGGGAAAATCCCAAAGGAACTGAGAGGGCAGAACTGCTTTGCCCACTGCCCGGCAGAGGAGGATGATGGCTGGATCAGTTGTGTGAGTTTCACATAATTAAGCAGCTGGTGAGTGTAAAGGGGTTACAGCTCTAAGCAGGTCTGACAGGGTAAAAACTGTCAAAAAAATGAGTCTGACAATGAAGCATACCCTGCAGAAACCATTGATGAAGCAGGAATCAGAGAGAGGGAACGGTTCTTCGTGGATTAAATTGTAACACGGCTGCAGGATCATTAGCACAATGTGTGTGTCACACACACTCAGGGCTGACTAAGTGGGTTAAACATGCTGAGCACTTCAAGGAGGAAATACACTCCACAGAAATCTTACGTGGCACACTGTGAACAGTCATCATTACATGAAAAAAAAGAGTGGAGGTTAGAGTCTGATCTGACAGACATCTTTCTGCCAAAACTCATCATTCACAGGGTGCATGTGTCTGAGTGTCATGTTAAAAATATGCAGGAATGTGGACACGCCCTCCATTCAAATCCAGAACAGCTAAAGGATTAACATGAGCTCTATCTTACAGAACTGTTGTCTATTTTTAGACCCGACACCTGATCAGGTGAGTGTGGACACCAAAGGCAGTGTTTGTTTTTAATGAAAAGGACTGACAACACAGAAAACCGACAATCTCTCAAACTCGTGTTAGTAAAACTGGATTGGCAGGAAGAACTATGGATGTCTGATTTCTAGTAAGGTGGTTAGTTTATTTGACCCCATAGGAAAAATGGAGTGTGGCAGGAATCCCAGACATTCGGCAAGAATACAGTGTCAACACTAATACAGTGTTGAAAATGATGTTTTGCTGGATCAATAATCTGAATCTTATTTAACGTTGCCATAGGGTTCAACTAATGTTTCCATGAGTCACACAGAATCCATCAAACATGTTTTGATCAAATAAAAACACACTTTAGTGTATATATCCAAAGTAAATCATCATCCCAACAAAAGACTGACCAGGTAAAAGATGATAAAATGATCAAAAATTACTCCATTGGGCTGGAAAGTCAGACCAAAATGACTTTTCAGCTCTATGGAGTATACATAATTCACATCTTTGTACTTCAGGCCTGTAATTCTCTGTATAACAAAAATATTAACTTGCTCACTAAGATCAAAAACATCCACATCTTTACCCATTTTAATGGCAATTACTGATCATATGACTCCTGCAGCATAAAAACATTTAATGCTATATCTTTTTTTTCAAGTTGCAGACTTCAAATTAGTTGTTTTTACTCTGAACACCAAATGGCCCCTCTTTTTCATTTTAGTACCCCTATGCAAAAAACAAAAACATGTTAATCTGTGGGTGACCTCCAGGGGATTGCAGAGATTTTTAAGATGGCACAAAAAATCAATAAAAAATGCCCACAATTCAAAGTTTATTTGATTTATTTAATTATTGGCAGTATGTCCATGACTGGGTTGCTGACAAAAAAAAGATATCACCTCTAGCCTATTATTTTTGTTAAATTATCCTGTGAAAGTTGAAATATTAAGAGCATAACCACCTCAGCAAGATTGCAAAAATACATTTGTACATCTATTGTTGGCTAAAGTTTGCTCTGCCTTGTATTATGCACAGTGATGCACAACACGTCAAGTCTCTGTGACTTTTACATTTTTCTGTGGTGATGTTTATATACTTACATTGTGTTTTATTAAAGCTGATCAAAACATCACCACCATTGCTGGTAATTTTGAACTTTTGGACTCTGCACATTGAGCCAAATTCCAAATGTAACAGAATGTTTTTGGACATAAATGTGTGTTATTCTTTTCTGTGAATATGATTGAAGTTTGTGAAAATTAATGACACAACAGAAGTAGAAAATCAAAATAAATGCTAATAAAGTACAAGTAATAAAAATAATCAAAGACCTATCTTGCCTATTGGCTCATTTGGAGTGTTTTTGATAACAATAATGTAAATGTCAAATTTTAAAAAAAATGGTATATAAAGGTTTGATTTAAAAATAGTTATCTAAGAATTGGACCAAAGTTGGTAAAAGTGTGTTGACAGTTTACCTGATTTTGGGACTTCATAAGTCAAGTGTGGCTTTTATTGAGGCTGAAGCAGGACAAAAACAATGAAGGTAAACCTCAATTTAATGAGCTAATAAACACTGACAAGACTATGCAAAATGTTCCCTGTCTTGTTTGTGTATATGCAAAGAAAGTGTGTATTACTGAAAATGTCAGTATATTATGTACTCAAAATTGTCAAATAAAGGAATAAACTTCAGAAATAATTTTCTTTTCTTATCTATTAAAAAATATTAATATATCATTTTGAGCACACTGATATCCTCCCATTTGAGTTGCAATGTGCCACTTGAAATCACTTTATTGGGCTACAAGAGTTAAGAAAACTAAATGCAGACAAAACAGGCAGCTTTCTTGCTCCTAAATATGTGTCTAAATGATAACATCTTGATCACTGGAAAGATAAATACCGCTGCAGGGGTCAAACTGAATCTTCAGTCACATTCTCAACCAAGCAGCAGACGAGGGAGAAGCACAGCCTAAATTACAAAAATGAGTTGGCAGCATTTTGAAAAGGTGGATGTGTTCAAGAATAATGTGTTTAATGTAAGATGTATTAAGTATTATACATTTTAAAGACGTATAGTATCTGTGACAGCTCTATCAGCCCATTAAGTCATGACAGAAATCCTGCTGTCCGCTCTTTCCTGCAGCTTTAGCGGGGACCAAGATCTGCTTGGCACCACCGGACTTCCAATCTCTTAAAGTTTAATGATGCACTACAGTTTCCACTTCAGATAAGGTCCATTAGTCCTGTTTACAAGAACAAACACCTGAAAAGAGCAGGACAGGTACAAACCATGACAAAAGCAGAATCGGAACGAGGCTGAATGTGTTCCGCCTTCAGCCATATCCAGTTTCATCAGAAGGTTTGAGGTTTTCATGTGGGTGAAAACCAAGCTTAAGAAATATTGTGTCAAAATCCCAGTGGGTGGCATAAGGTCTGAGCCATCTCTGTTTTACAAGAGCCAGATCCTCCAAAGAATCAAATCAAATGTGAGCAGAGACCAGAACAACGTGACACTACACTATATGTTCAGTAGTAGCCTAAAGAGGCTCTAGTTTGACTGAATGAGTGCACTGATGACACAAGTCTGAACATGACTCTTTGAGGAAAGGGCGGACGCTTGAAGACAACAAGGAGACGGTGAAGAATGAGAGGGGGAGCGGACAGGGGGCAGTGAGAAACTATGATGACAAGGAAACATTCAGCAGGTATTTCAAGGTATGACACCACTTAAAATAGAGCTCTGAGTTGTACACTGTGGGGTCTGATGATCGATAAGTAAAGGAATTTCGCAGTTCCTCCATTGAACAGCCTCAGATAGCAGTCTCAGTGAAGAGCTCTAAAGCTGTCATGTAAACCTTGGGTGCAAACGAGACCAATAAAAGTGTGCTCACTAACGTCCTAGTTTGAATCACTGATGGGCTAAATGAGGAATCTAGAAATAGAAAGAACTTGCTGAGTGAGGATTTCTTCAATAAAGAAATAGCCTGTAAGTGGTTCTTTTTATTTCTTTCTTTATTTCACCTTTATCTAACAAAGTTTTTCCCATTGAGATCAACAGATCTCTCCTTCAACAGAGACCTGACCAAGAATGGCAACAAAACACAGTTTTATCCAACAGTCACTCAGAATCATACAGTACAAATAGAGTAAAGAATCAATTTTAGGTCAGCAAGTCTGTATTCCAAAGATTTTACTGCAGGTTTGAAAACATTCAGAGACACCAACTTTTGTTGATTAAATTCAGTCTCCACATTACACAAAAGGTATGGAGAACCTAATGTCCTTCTTTCCCAATTCAGTCCAGACTCTGGGAACAAAAAAACTGCAAAAAGCTCAACAAACTCCCAATTCCATTGACAGCAAATGTTATTTAAGGATGCAGAAAACAATTTAAGCATTAATGTTGTTAGTGCAGGGAATCATAAGTTACAAACAAGCCCAACCGTAGAACTGAATAACACAAGAGATTAAGGCGCTTCCCTTCTGTACTGCTCACAATGTACCAGAACCCAAAGATGCTAACCCTTCTTTGCTTGGTATCTCTGGGTAAAGAAATAGACATAACAGGTAACAATGTGTCACATGGGTCAGGACAAGAGTCAGCTCAGGTCAGGTTTGGAAGCAAATGCCCAGACAGCACTTTGCCATTCATCATTCTTGACAATTTCTCTGCACCACCAGCAATGCTAACCCTAATTCATTCTTAAGTAATTACATGAGATGAAGTTTAAGAGCTCAAGGGTGCAAGTTCACGCCCCAAGGACTCCAGAGGTAAGGGACACCAACTCCTTTAGTGACAATGAGGGTAAAGGGCAATAAAACTGAAATTAGGAACCATCTGGACTAAACAACTGTAGTTGATGTGTTGACTAATACTTATGTTTGTGTAAAACCTGGTTTACATTTTAGCATCCAAGCTACGATGTAGCTGCACTGCTTTACTGTTTGAGCGTTGGTGTTACCAAATGAAAATCAGATTTAAATGAAATTTTCCCACAACAAATATATTTCCTTTCAAAGTTCATCCAACAGGCATGCTTTTTTATATATACCAACATACAAAAGCAGTTCTGTGAAAGTCTATGTCCACAATGTAAGCTAATAGAGATATGTATTATTAGTGCTGTCAGACGATTAAAAAAAATAATCTAATTAATTACCATATTTATAATTAATTAATCTAATTAATCACATTTTAATCTCATATCTGCTTAAAGTACCCAAATAAAGAATTTGAATTGTAGGATATTATAAAATTGTAGTGCATGACTAATCAAATGACTACACTAAGAAGAGATTTTTGTAAATCCACATTTTTATTGGTGACTGAATAAAACCAAAGTCAGGGCAACTTGTCCAGAAAATTCTAAGCTCAATCAGGGAACTCAAATGAAACTTTAAGTGTGTTTCATAAATCAAATTCAAAATAAGAAAAAGGTCGAGGACATCCAGCAAAACAATTAGGCCTGATGCATTATTAAAGAATGTAGTACAAATATGGATAAAAATTTTCAAAAATTAAATAAGACTAAGTCTTAAATATGCCGTTCCTGTTGTCACCTGGGCTTTGTTTGGTTTGACTAGAGACACATGTGTGAAGTGACGTGCCACTGCAAGGTACGGGTCCTCCAGCTGGCCAATATTAAAATGTTTGTGTGCTATGATTAATCCCGATTAATTTTTTAATGCATTAATTTGCGGTGTAATCAATTAATCTAATTAATGCACTAATGTGACAGCCCTATGTATTATACCATAGCTTCAGTTTTGGGATCAGATTGTGAGGTTGCTGGAAATACTCAGCCATACCAACAATGAGGAACATTCAAATGTGGCACTCTCAGTACTTGCCTATCCCTACACTTGGACGTTATTTTCCATGACAATCAGTAGTTTGTGAGTAAAATTACAATCTGTCAACAGCTTTCTTAAACAATCACAATTCACAAACAAAATGTGTGTTTCTGTGAGTCATCTAGACTATAGTAAGGCTTGGTTTTACAATAATATCAGGTCCTTCTGTTAAAAGTTTCACATTTGTCAAAAATATCAGTTTGTTTTTTGCAGAAGCGGAGACTCAAAAAGGTTATTTTAAAAAGACACACACATTTAAAGAAGTCCTTCTCTGTATAAGACATGGACTGATCAACTGAACTGACATGAAATGAAGGGATATTTGATAGAAGTGAAGCACAAAGTAGTCTTTTACCACAGAAACAAGGAAAGACAACCCATCCTGAGAACAGCCTCATTAAAAAATCCACCCGTTTACCCCTCAGAGAAAACTCAGAGAAACGCAGAGCTCATAGCAATGAACCAATCAGACTTCGTTATGAAGATCACTTCATTCAGGAAACCAGTTCTCGTGTCTGTCCCTGAGCGTCGTTATGGTAATAAAAAGGCGGGGGTAGGAGGCGGAGGGGGAGGGGCTGGCAAAGTGGGACAGAGGAGAGCATACCTGGGCGATGGCAGTGAAACCTGAGAGGGAGGAGGTTCACAGTAACACACTTGGATCATTAAGAGAGTCTCTGCTGCTCTAACAGGGACAAAACACTGGAAACACGTCCAGCATCAGTGGAGGAAGGTCTGTTAGCTCTTTCACCGTGACAACTGTAGGACTTTTTTATATGAATTATTTGTACATTATCTATAAATGACCTTGAGTACGAAAGGAACCGTATTTGTTAATGTCAAACAAACACATTCAAAGGGAATGTGTTTGTTT
This sequence comes from Scarus forsteni, assembly GCA_036419115.1. Classification (NCBI taxonomy): domain Eukaryota; kingdom Metazoa; phylum Chordata; class Actinopteri; order Labriformes; family Labridae; genus Scarus; species Scarus forsteni. The sequence continues at coordinate 22,478,521 of JAZDUH010000269.1, forward strand.
GACATTAACAGAGAATGGACCAAAAGAAAAGAACAAATATCCAGTGAGTGTCAGTTCTCTGGGCCAACACAATAGAAGAGTAAGAGTAATTCAAATAACCACACATTTCAACAAAAGTACAATTTCTGAAAACAGGAGATGTTGAATCTTGAAGCAGGAGGGCTACAGCAGCAGAAGACCACACTAAGTTCCACTCCTGTCAGCTAAGAACATGAAACTGAGACAGTTAATACAAAATGGAAAAACAGCAGATTGGGTAAATGTTTCTTGATCTGGGGAGTCTGGATTTCTGTAATCAGTCAGAGAGCAGGGTCAGAATCCGACGTAAACAGCGTGACAACATGGATCCCTTCTACCTTGTATAGCCAATTGAGGCTGGTGGGGATGGTTTAATTGGGTTGGGGATATTTTCTGGGCACTGGTGCCCTGTCCAAACAGATGAAATTACTTTTTTTTATTGAAGACATTCTCTGCTAACCCGGCATTATCAGTAAATGTGTCTGTCCATGTGAAAACAACGAAACACTGTAGTATATATGCCAGGCCTGTAGGTGGCACTGTGATGCTGCTGCAGACAGACAATTAAACCAGAGAAGAAGACATGGAGCATGCACATACAGTATGAGAAATGTGGACAAACTCTGCCTGTTCTACGTCTCCACTTATTGCTCATGGCGCTAGAGGATTACAAGTTTTTGCTGTTTAGGCCAAAAAAAAAAAGGCTCAGGAGCTTCAGCAGCACAAACGAGGCAATGTATTTAGACGTGTCTGTTATTGTCAGGGTTTGTGCATGCTGCATAAGGGAGAAACGTAGCTATGACATCATTTTTTCTGAAACTATGCTTATTTGTTATGCACACGGAAATGCAAGGCCGGCGTTTTCAGATCTTTACCTAGGACCCAATTTCAGTAAGATGCATTTTCAGGCACCTGAAATGCCATATCCATGTCAGCAACCCCTTGGTACCTCCACCAAGATGATAAACCATGTCACAAACATAATATCATCCTAAACTGGTTTCTTGAACATGAAAATGAGTTCATTGTACTCAAGTGACCTCCAGAGTCACCAGATCTCAATCAAATATAGCTGCTTAGTAAAACCATGGATGTGTAGAAAACAGATCTGCAGCAACTGTGAGACTCCAACATGTCAATATGGACCAAAATCTCTGAAGATGTCTCCAGCACTCCCGCAATTGAGGCAGTTTTGAAGATAATATTATCCCACCAGGTACTTAGAAGGTGTACTTAATGAAATGGCCAACGAGAGTAAACCTAAGTCCTGATGGGAGCCGACAAGATAGACAAGCAGACACATGCCACAAGTCCTTCAGAGGTCTTTTCTTACCAAAAATGCATTGTTTTAGGAAGAGAAAACTTAAGAAGTGGAGTTTAGATATTTGGAGGTTAAATGAAAGACAGATTATTTCAAATGAATAACAGAGTATTGATATAATTACAAATAACAATTATGTATCAGACACAAGCTACTGCAGAACAAAATGTTCAAACAAAAACTACAATTTCACTCACCAGTAATTTCTATTCCACATGTTAACAAGAACAAGGGTTAAATAACGTTTTTTGCATTCCCAAACTAACTAGCATGACGAAAAAGTGAAAACACGGGAGTGATTTTCATTATTTTTCAGGATGATTGAGGAGACAGATGTGGGTCATGGTATGGAAGAGTGTATGAGTGTCTGTTACTGAGCGGCCTGGCCGACCAAGTAAAGATGCTATCAGCCGGATTAATGCAGAGTCGGGTTTCTGCAGCACCTGAGGGGAATCCCTCTGAGGCGATCACTGTAATCAACAAGACACAATGGCTCCCTGTTCTGTCCTTAATACAGTGACCCTACACCAGAAAACTGCCCTCGACTCTCCTGTTTGTACCCTGGCTCCTGCGACACTAGAGTCACAGCATCGGTAAGTGTTTTATCACATTTAGTCCTGGACCAGGTCTTTAACTTCCAACGGGCAAATGCATTTAATCAGCTGAAGCACTGCTCACAAAATGAGTTTAATCAACAGGGAATAATCCCCAAATACACATTGGGAATAAAGCAATGTTTTGGTTTACTATGCCATTATTTAGGCTTATACCTTTAAAAAAAGGCAGAAAACCTTTTCAAGTCACCTTAACATCACCATCATCAAGTCCTGATATTAAGCATCAGCATACTCAGTGCTGAGCTGTTCACAAAGATCTGGGTCTAAAACACAAACTCATTTTAACACTGAGGATCACAGTGTTCCCTCAAAAGATGAGTCTGTCTCTTAGGGGGCTTTCACACCAACATCGTCTGGTCTGGACTTTCAGACTTCTCTGTTTGAGCCGAACCAAAATAATAGATGTGAAACCTCCCTTGACCTTGTCAGGACCAAACTGCCCGATCTTGGTCTGACCAAGAGAGGTGGTCTCGGTCCAAACGAAATGTCTGATAGATATTTGGTCAGATGTCAGACTGTCCTCTAATGATAAAACTCATGTGAGATTAACTCATCCTGTTTGAACTTGAATCGGCCTTATGTACAACTCCTCAAGCTGTTGCTGTTTTTTTCAGTTAAGATACAATAACATGGTGGTGGGAATGAGGACTTCATTCATGTTTACAATGTTCAAGACCCCCACAAACAAGCACAAAGTAGTAAGTGTTCGTAATATGAAAGCGGAAAAACAACTTAGATCCCAACTTCAGCACTACATATTAAATAGCATATCAACAGCATTGATAAAAGAGCTGAGAGGAACAGTGAAGCTCAGAGAACTGAATATGAAGCAGCATCACTACATGCACAAGAATTACAGGGAAAGAAAGCAGCAGAGTTTAAGCTCCATATCCAACAGTAGCTCTTTAGATGCATGAGGGAGACCTGGCGGTGATGGTTTTGGAGCAGATGTTCAACAGAACTGTGATGATATGCAGTGAAAACGGTCCTGATGTCCAGTCACATCTGAGTTTGTGTTACTCTGATCTGCTCTACTCGTATCATCTTCTCACTCTGCAGCAGTTGGTTTATCTGCCCTGTCAAGTCTCCCTCTTCCTGGTTTGTGTTCACACAGGATGATGTTATCAGTCCTCATACTGAAAAAAGTCAGACCTCCTTTCCTGCCTCAGTCTTAGCATTTCTCGGCATGTTTGTTGATAGATCATTAATAGAAAAGGGCAGAGCTTCTGAAAATTCTTACAATATAAACCAGAGGAGTAATTAGATAAGTTAATTTCAACCCTGTCTTCCATCCTCTAGTATGTTTGTGGCTGCACTGCAGGGGAGAACCTTTGGTGGGGTGTCAGCTGCTTTCTTCTTGGCAGGCCACGCTCAGCCTTGCAGCTTAATGCTAGACAAGGCAATGCTAGGAAGACTAACACAGTGTCATAAATATTAGGTGGTTACATTAAATAAGCTTTATAAATTAGCTCATGTGTGTTTATATGTATGTGTATATGTCAGTCTGTGAAAAATAGATATATTTGTGTTGAATATATATATGTATATGTGTATATATATATATATATATATATATATATATATATATACATATATGTATGTATATATATATATATATATATATGTATATATATGTATATATATATGTATGTATGTATATATATGTATATGTGTGTGTATATATATATATATATATATATATATATATATATATATATATATATATATATATATATATATATATATATATATATATATACATATATATATATGAAGTCTTCTCTCACCCTCTCTGCTATTGTGACTTCAAATCTGATAAGAAAATCTATCTACCTGACCAGTTGAGCTTTACATCAACCACAAACTATTGAAACGTTTCATTGTTTGTATGTCTATATTTTGTCCGTCTTTTACTATTAGCTGCTCTTTAATTTAATTTTCTCTCTGTGTTGTCTCTTTTGTGATGCTGTTAGTTTCATATATTGGTTATTATATTTAACTCTTCTGTGTAGAATAAGACCTACATCGTTTTAAATAAAATTTTTGACACATTTTTTTAGGACATGCCAAAATAATTTAAAGACTATGGCTGCCTCTGTAATATGTTTTACTTAATCATGGAAAAATGTATTCACAGATGCTGTTCCAAAACCATTTCATCGTTGTGCTAAATAACTGATCTCAAGATCAGTCAAAACAAACAACAGAAGCATATTTTCCTTAATCAGGCAGCCCTAGTAAAAGATAAATGTTTGAAATCACAATGAGCACACTACTTTTGACTTGTTCAATGAGCTGTCGGTGATTTTTCTTTAGGTGAAAAAAGACATCCAAAGGTGTAGTAGTGTCATGATTTATCATCACTTCGTGAACAGGAGGATACCAGAAGTATCAAGCTTCTGCCACACTAGGGCAGCCAAACTATGGTGCAGGTAAAAAGGACAAAATACTAGGGATGCACAGCGGCACCGTTCAACATTGTTATCAGTAGGGATGTGCGCGACTAGTCGTTTAATCGGTTAACCGCCTACTTATTTATTAATCGTTTAGTATTTTACTAGTCGGTTAAACGCTACGTTAAGCATCATGCATCTTGTTCTTCACGCCTCTGGGCATAGCTGTCAAGTCTCCCGTTTTGGCCGGGAAACTACCGTATTTTACCCCTCTTTCCCGCCGTCCTCCCCTATTAATATTTTCCCATAATTCTCCCGTATTAAAAAAAAGACATTCCTCTGCCTCTGCTACTAACTGAGCACTGTCACTCGTCTGGCGAGAAATGCCACCTGCAGTATCCTGCATGTTTGTTTTCCTCCTCTTTTACTACCAAAGAGGCTGAATGACAAGATGGCTCACTACGTCTATCTTTCTTAACACCGGGGTGCATCGGTTCTATAGCGGATTTAGCGGATTTATAGCCGAGTGAGCATCTGTCAAACATGCGATCTTTGGGGTGAAGACGGGGCCGCTCGCGCGGACACAGGGAGAGCGCTGAAGTGATCGTCCTGAAGAAAAACGAGGAAACAAACGCTAATATGAATGATGGCACAAAAGATACGGTTCTTAAGCCGGCTGCCCCAGTGTGAGAATGTGTTGGTTTTAAACAGGATGAACAAGGTGTGAGCTCATGAACACCGACGAGTCGATATGTCGAATTTGTTTGAAAGTAGTGGCGACGAAGATGTGCAGGTGCAGCGGAGCCTTTGTCCTGACAGTCAACACTTACTGAGGCAAAGAACATATAGATAAAAGCCCAAAATGAAGCGCTCACAGACAGCGTCGTTCGCTACATTGCAGAAGAAGTGCAGCCCTTCAATACGGCTGAAAAGCCAGCAGTTACAAACGTTTGACAGATAGTACGAATTGACTGGGAGAAAGTACATGTCACAATTCCTGAACTGTATAAACTCCATTTCATTTAGGCCAGAGTTTTTATTGTTGTGTGAGTTTTGTTTTTTCTTTACAGAGACAGGGTCTATTTTTTTTTGTTTTTGACTAGTATAATTATTTTTATTTACATGCAATTTTGCTAAAAGATAGGCCATTTCATTTTCATTGCTTTTTTTCCTCTTTTTTGTTTGTTAAAGTTACAATATTTTTTGTTCAATTTATTTTATTTAAAATATCCTGACCTTCCAATTACAGTTAAATATTCTTAAGAAATTAAAGTTTCCTGAATCGTGCACTAGTCTTAAGTGCCAGAGATTTCAGGGAAATTCTATTCTAGGCTACTATGTTGTACGTTTGGAATTGTCATGCTGCTGCATCTAAGTTTCATACCAAAGCAGTATTCATAATAAATGGCATGCATTGCATTGGCAAACGTATCAGAAATGTATTTCTCTTTAAATTGTTCAGCTTTATTCAGTCAGTTGTTGTTACATCAATAGAATTTAACAGTTTGTCCTGAATGTTTGGGCTAAAATAGTTTCTCACTACACATTTGCATGTTAAACTTTTAAACTTTTAACTGAATATGTGTATTAAATTGCGAGTTTTCTTGCTTATAGACTAGTCGACTAGTCGCAAATAAAATTTGAGACTAGTCGGCGGGGAAATTAGTCGAAATTCCCATCCCTAGTTATCAGTGATCTGCAGTTAAACAAGGAGTAAATAGGCGTCCGTCTAAAATGTCAGCACAGCGAACAGCTGATTTGAAGAGCAGTTTTTATTGCACAAAAATGACCATTTGGACCAACTGTGATCTGTTTTTTGTTTAAACATGAGAGAAATTATTGTCTTCCTGGAGGCACATGCCCAAAATAGTTGAAAAGAAACTTAAGTACAGGCATCTGTACCAAATCCCCACTTTAAATACGGGTATCTGCATCAACCCTAAATCAGGGCAGCACTACAGAATGGCACATAATTCATTATAATCAACACATTCATGCAGAAAAACCTACTCTCTACAGCTAGCCAAATAGGATCTGTGTTAGTGGAGTTTAATAGAGGGTAATGAGTCGAGGCTTCAGCGCGCTCCTCACAGCAGGAGTCCAGACAATGACACCAGATACAGACGGACAG